>JARGGL010000001.1:1439375-2878750 GCA_029955375.1 Rubus parviflorus | reverse complement strand
ACGAGCAAGATTGGTTCTTTTTTTCCTCTCGGGTTTTTTTACACAAGAGTGAAAACAAGTTAGGTTTCATTGTCAAAGAGCAGAAGAGGGATTCAACCACGTGTACGATCATATATTCAACTAATCAAAACAGGCGATTCTATTTTTCTGCTAATTTTTTAAAAGGGACTGACAGTCAAGAAAGTTGCAAGAGTTTAATAATATGTACCAGGAAAGTGCGTCTGTTCAGAGACATCATCATATTCATATTAGAGGCTGCAGATATTATCATCACCGCGTCTCCACACTTGTAGGGTATTTCTTTTCTTTTTTAACTTTCCGGGAAGCAAAAACTCTCTATTTCTAGTTAATTTTTTCTTTCATTGCTTGTTTCATACGATAACAATTGTGCATCTTCAATCAATATTGGTTATACGACTCATAATCAGATTACCATTTCATCTAGTGATGAGGCATTTCAATGCACCAAAGCGTTGGTAGATGTTTCACATATATTCGACTTTCTTCTCTTTTTTGCTAAAGAAAATATATTGATTATGGTCGGACTAGAAGGGAAAGAACTTCAAGCCAGCTAGGTGCGAACTAACCCTTTTCGTTCGTCTGTGAGAATGAATGAGATCCACATTTTGTGTTGAAGAATAGATTGGTATAAACAGTAGTACTGAGTAGGAGATGTGAAATCGTAGCCACCAATCAAGTCAGTTTCTTTGGCTGCGCACTATAATACAATTTCCTCTCAGTCACTGTCCTTCTATTATATCTATATATTTTTTGTGTTTTTAACTATAATGAAATCAACAACCCTACCGCAGTTGGCTTTTGTTCCAAAGTCATTTTCTTTTCAATAATACGAGCTTAAATATGCTGACCTAACTACTTAGCTGTTAGACCTTGAAATGACATGAATATAACTTCTAAACTTCATACTATGAATTTATCCCCTCTTCTTCTTTCTTCTTCCACTTGCGTGCATGCAATCTGCTTGGTTTGAGGCTTTAAATTTGAATAAAAAACTATGGTCATTTTGAATTTTGTAATTCTATTTTTATAATATTTGTTTTGGTAACATTAGTTTTTTTTTTTATTCAAATGGTAACGTTAGTCAGTCGATTCTTTTTTGTAACCAAAATATATTTATATATTTTTCTTTTGGTTCTGGATTTCCGTTGAAAATCAACTAGCAACCCCAAGAAGTCAGTCGGTAATTGATCAATCTGGTCAATTCAATACAAACAACTACAAAGAAAGGCTAATTTTTCCTCAATACTCTACCGCTATATATATGTTTTCAATCCACTAGCATATATATACGTACAAAATGAGTGTCTGCCATTGAAAAACACATGTGAGTGGTGCACATATTTAATGTCATAATCTCTTTGTTTATTCATTTGATGAGATCGATCATGAAACATCCAAAAGAGATTATGATATGAATATATATATATATATATATATATATATATTATATGGAAATATGTCATGGTCCTCGTGTATATTCATTCATTCATTAAGTTATGAAATATATATCATTGTATATTTGATCTTTACATACTAGTGCTACACAGTACGTCGAAATTGACTTTTGGTGACCGGTAGTAACTTTTAATTTACTATATATTCCACCCCCAGAAAAGTGCACCAAACTAAACTATTTTCCATGATCCTCCACTCATGGTGAGTAGTTGAGGCCCTTAATTATGACCATCTCGGTCAGGCGGTGACTGGTGAAGCTATATCCTGAATCCTGAGATCCATATCAACCAAGGCATTTGATTCTCTCTTCTTACCACTCCCCCCAATTTGGACTATATATTTGCTTAAGCGACACAATTAAGAAGAAAGTAAGAAGTCTTTACCATTATTTGAATTTGAAATTCATGGCATATATGTCCAGCTACCAAAGAACTAAGGCATTGCGCCTACCTACCTACCCCATATTTGTATGAATATCAGAATATGTCAATTCATTGATAGTGAAAGACAATAATACACACACCCAATGAATTTGGTCTAGTGAAAGCATGCTATGCTATAAGTAGGGCGAACGCTGCAGTGATACTCCTGGTAATAGGAGATTGGTAGTTCGAACCCCAGCTTGTAAAAAAATAACATCCCTTAGGGAGGGGCCATACCTCAATTACTCCCGACCCTGGAGTGGTAGCCCACTTTGGACCACCATTTTATGAATCAAAAGGACAATAATACACACGATGACCACCCATATGGGTACGGAATAAATAATCACCGCCTAAGTAAAATCACCTTGAATAATACTATACCTCAAATAACAAATTAACATGACGCACATATCTGTTAATTATAAGGATATACACATATATACGTATAGTATTAATGTGTAATCTCATGTTACATGCGCCCACGTTACTGGCCATTATCAATTGAAGATTTGAAGTCGTTGTAAAATGGATGATTATTAATGGGACAAAAAGTATCAAATCCCTGATTATTTTGGTGTGATTCTATCATGTATTATATATTATGTTCACCTACTTAGCGACTGGAATATATATATATATATATATATATATATATATATTGCAAGTTTGCAACATGATCAAAGCATGAAACTATGAAAATTATTTCGGTATGTATGTACACGCCGCAATCTGAGTCGTTCAAATTGGATTAACATTTTTTTCTAACATTTAGACGACTCAGATTGCGGCGTGTACATACATGTCGTGTACTGAATACTCTCCGATAAAACTAAGAGACGGTTGAGTGCATTCCATATATGGTCCACTTTTTGAGTGTTGAAATAACAAAAAAGATCGAAAGCTTATGATCCTTTCTCAAATGGAGGTTTGCAGATCTATGAACAGTATTTATGTGTCAGTTGCAACTCATAGATTTTTTTTTTCTTTTTGTTTTTTATTTTTTGACTTAATGACATTATTAATCTTAAAATTAGCCCAAAACAATCCTAAAATGAAACAACAGAACTTCTTTCAGTTCTTTGCCAAAACAAAAGAAACAACAGAACTTCCGATAAAATGGAGAAAGAGCCCGCACACACTTTTGGGCCAGGCTTTTATCTTCGAGTTGGGCCCGGCTTTTATCTTCGAGTTGGGCCCGACTTTTATCTTCGAGTTGGGCCCTTCAAACGACGTTCCCTATTCCTGACACACACACACACACACCAGTTAATCAGTTATCTGGACTGTTCAATGCAATCAAAATTACATCAGAGGGAGCTAAAGCTCTGTTTTCCTGTTCAGTTTGGAGACCAAAACCTCATTCTCAACGTTAAAAAGAATCTAAACTACAAAGCCGCTTAGCAAGCTTCTAGGGTTTTCCAGGAGGAAGGGAGATTGGGGTTAAAAAATCTAAATTTGTAATTAGGGTTTTAGAGTATGGACCATGGCCTTCGTCCTAGACAGAGGGACTTTTTCATTGGCTTTACAAAGGGCGAGGTTTGTATAAACTTTTCTTCTTCTTTTTTCTTTTATTCTCTTAAATTTCATTCAGTTAACTGTTTAGCTATCTGGGTATCATTGGGATTATTTGATAGTTTCATTCAATGAAAATTTGGGCATCATGTTGGTGTGTTATGGTGTATGATCGTTCAATTGAAAGTTCTATGTGACTATATCAACCAGCATGTTAAGTCTATTAGACATTGGCAAACCTGCATGCAACAATGGAATTCCAATCCTGATATTGAGATTAGCTGTTGAGGGTTTTCTGTTTTTGTCTTCACCATTATGAACAGATTGAGAGAATGGAGAAATTGCTGAGGCAATCGGGAGAAGCAGTGCTGGCCAGAGAGTTTTGTCAAAATATGGCAAAAAGCTTTAAGTGAGTTCCATTTTATGGTTCGAAGTCACCTTGAGCTTCATGTTTATATCGACTTTTCTTTCAAATAATTGTTTTTCTGTACACTTAAGTGCTGCTTTCGCTTGGTTATGCCTATGCAGCCGCTCCGCTGGTCGTGCTGGAAAGCCAATTGTGAAATGGATTCAGGTTGCACATTTTAGTCTCTCTTTCTTCCTTTCCTCTTATTGCTATGGAATATCACTATACTGTTGTTACTATTGTTCTTACCGACAGGCGGCATCTTCTCTGTTACTATTGTCTTAGGTGCAAAATTGGTTCCAGGAAAGGATGCAAGAGTTACCAAACATATCCAGAGATCTCCAGGGAGTTTGCCCTTCAACAAAGGCATCTGAAAGCAAAGAAATACCTAAAGGTGCTTCTCATTATTGCTTGTGTCTATCTCTGGTATTACATTTAACTGGTTAAATGTATTTGTGTGTTCGGCTAGTGAACTCATATATTATACAGAACAATAGAAAGTGTTGAACCGAAAACTAGCTGAGCAAAGTGAAATTTTGAACTGTTTTACTTACTACTAGTTATTTTCTATATCTTGGTTTTTGCCCTATAGTTAGATACTGTAGTTACTGACAAACTCTTCCTTCTGTTATAGTCATCAATGACATATCTCATAAGTTAGCTGAACTGTTTCATATAATATCATTTGCTAATTGTTGTTTCAATTTTTTCTTAAAGCCCATTCAAAAGCTGAAGAAAAGATCCCAGAGTTGTCAGAGTTGGAATTTGAGGCTAGGTCATCAAAGGACGGGGCATGGTAAGCATTCGCAAGAAACAATGACTTTGTCATTGAATAGAATTCCTTTCTGGTCCTTTTATGTTTATTCTCTTGGATTCGTCAACCTGATGTTTATCTTGGCGAGCTAGTGGTTTATAATTAATCATAAGAAGATTGATGTGAGGCATTTTATACAAGATTTAAAGGAACAAATGTGCATTCACAATTTAACTATCCTGAAAACTGTACAAGTTTAGTGCCTGGTCTTTTTAACTATCTCGTTTTCCAGGAGAGATAGGGCAAGCCATAGAAAGGATGATGAAGACTGATATATTCATTTCTAGGTTACTTCTGTAATCGTTGATACTGACCATCTTCAAGTCATTTCTGGTCATGAAGACTTCCAAAAATCTGTACCCATTTCAATTGTATGTTATTGCAATCATAGTTACCCTGATAGTAATTTACAAGAAAGGGTGTTTTTCTCAAGTGAACTGAGGTTCAGAGTTCGCCTTAATGTTGTTCTTCTGAAGTTATATAGCAGATGTTACCTCAACATAGTTTTTTGACTTGATTTTCTTCTCCGACTGGGAATGCTATTGTGATACATTTGATTTGAATGGGAAACCCCACATGTTTTGAATTTCTTATATCACTTTACAGGTATGATGTAGATAGTTTCCTTTGTCACAGAGTTGTTAGTGCGGGAGAAACTGTAAGTATATCACAACCTTTTTACATTGCTTCATACACTGCTGAAATGTTTCCAATTGACACAACAGTCTGAACTTTGGGGTAGATTTAAATCCTAACTAGCAGCCGCACTTAATTTAGACAAATGTTGTATACAAAAAGCAGACCTATCTATACCTAACGACAATATAATTAGATAAGCTTGATATATGTTGTATCCATTTTGCATATACTATTATAATCATTTGATGGATTTTGTCATTTATTAAAGGAAGTTCGTGTTAGATTTGTTGGGTTTGGAGGCGAAGAGGATGAGTGGGTTAATGTAAAAAAAGCAGTGCGAGAGCGCTCTGTACCCCTAGAGAATTCAGAATGTAGTTCATTGAAGGTTGGAGACCATGTCCTCTGCCTCCTGGTAATTCAAAATCGTTGTGTATTATATAATTCATAGATCTTCCAAGTTGGTAGCACTTTACATTTGGTGTGTGGATTGTAATCAGGAGAAGAGAGATCAAGCGATCTACTATGATGCTCATATTATAGAGATCCATCGAAGAATGCACGATATAAGGGGATGCAGGTGTCTTTTCTTTATTCGGTATAATCATGACAACAGCGAGGTAAGTGTTAAATGAGTTTTCTGATTCGATTCAGTTGTCTTATCGGGTTAAGGTAAGTAGCCTTTGATGTGATAATACTCATCTGTCTGCAGGAAAAAGTTCGGTTAAGGAGATTGTGTCGTAGGCCAATACGGTAGATGATGCGTGCAATGACGAAGCCGTTCTTAACTAGATGCCATCTCATTTTGGTCACTTCTTTTTGCACACGAGCTGTTCGAAGGCAGGAATAGACATGGGTGCTTTGCAAGGGAAACAATGTACTGGGGTTGTGGGTTTGATAGATCACGTTGATCAAGGATTCATGATAGTCGTTGGTATGGTATAGTTGTAATGTAGTTATTTTTTTTTGTTACAATTGTAATGTAGTTATTTTGTTTGCGTCAGTATCAAGGTTGATTGATAAAAATGAAAAAACGAAAAAAAAGAAGAAGCAGCGTTTGCTTCTTGATCGCATATAAATTTTTTTGAGGAACAACATGTGACAAGTGTGTTATCTTTTTAGCCATGCTTGATGATGATGCTGAGAGTCTTTTAACATAGGACAATTGCTACACAGAAACTTGAGCTTTCAGAAAGAGGCTGAGGTGCCTGAGCCCAAGTTGACGAAAAGTTAAACAAGTAAATTTTTAAAAGTTGTATGAGGCCTTGGCCCAGTCCAACCAAGGCCCATAACCAACAATTGTTCGATTCCCAGCAGTGAGAACTGAGAAAGCTTATAGCTCGAATCGGAATCAAAATCAGATCCGGCGGCGAAGCGAAGCGAAGCAATGGAGTTGTTAAACGAGATGGTATCAGAGCCCTACCATCTCCTCCATTTCTTGGCCTTCTTCTCCTACTTTGTAATTCGCACTTCCGCTGCTCAAATCCTCTCTCCCCAAATCACCTATCGTCTCTTTCTCCGAGAAATTCAAGCCGCTTTGGCGTTGGGTGTCTTCGCCGCCATCAAGGTCTCTATTTATTTCTTCAAATCCGTGCTTGTTTTTATGTCGATTTTATTTCATTTGCTAGGTTTTGATTGTGACAGGTAGTGAGGGAAGAAACTTGGGAGGCTTTTATTTCAGATACGCTCTTCTTTGCAAAGGTGATCTTCACTTAGCAATTTGTTATGGAAAACAAAGCACAGAATTAGCAAACACAATGGGAATGTCTATTTTTAACGTGAAATTCATTTGTTTAATTTCAGATTTTTCTTCTTGCCCTCACTTTAATAATGGATTACCACTTGACTCTCTGGTATACGGTGATATTTACAGGTACCTATCTTATCAGTTTTTCTTTCTGCATTGTTGTTACATGTTTTGATCCAAATGCAACATTTGTTGTGCTTTCTTTTCTTTGCTGCAGTGATATATATTTTCACACAACAACCTGCCTTTAAAAAATTAGGTAACCAAGAAATTCTAATTTTTCTTCATTATTAACTACAAGTTTGGCTGTCTATATAGTTTCATAAACTCAAAGTTGTTTCTGTATTTCCATTTTGCGAATTCTCGTAGGTACTTCTAGTAAATTAACACCATTGCAGCTGGAAAGCTTGCTGACCGAAGGGAGCACATCAAGACTTTGGCTGGTAAGTTGTTCCCGTATCATCCCAATAAGCGCATAATGATAGTAGCTTTAGAAAAAGAGATAAAATGTCAGTGTTCTTTCCGTTGATATATTCAGTGAATGACATAATGTGATCAGGTTGAATTTCGTGCGGCATATTCGCCTTCTTGCATACGCTCAAGTCGGTGCTTTCCTGAGCTTTCAATCACGTAAGTTTATCACCTAGTAATTCATTAAGTTGAGAGAGAGTGGTATTTGAAGCTGTGTTTATTCCTTTTAGGGATCATTTTACTTTTGCTCCTTAAATTGCTTTTGTAACGGCTTATAAATCCTTATTGGCAGGTATTCAAACAAAAGCTTTTCTTTTGGAATAGTTGACCTTGGCCTCTTCCCAAATGCTGCAGAGTATTTTGGAATATCACTATATGGTAAATGATATGTAATTATCAATGCTAAACTTGATTATTTCTGTTTCCTTCAATTTTATGGATTACTATGTCCTTGCAGGAAGCATGGGCCAACTTCCTGCGTATATCTTATTCTCGCATGGATCTGAAGTTGCTCGCTATCCAGAGTTAGATGTTGAAGCAAAAGCTTCTCATTCTCCCATAACTAAGGTACACCAACTTTTAATTGCTGAGAGGACAGGCAATTTGTTTGCTTCTAATGGTAGCCACCTCATTGTTACTTTTCATATCCAACGTAGATTCCCTAGCCTCTTTCACTGCAGTTAATTAGGAAGTCTTGTGGATGCTGTTAAACTAATGAGTAATGACATCTGATAGTTTCAGCATATTTAGTCTCAGATTGTTCTATCTCAAAGAGACCAAATATTTAGGTTGGTTTACCAGAATTTCATCATCAGACGTTGTGTGTAACATATTAAATTATGCAAGTTCAGTCTATGATTCATGAATTCTTATAACACATCAGACTACAGTAGATTATAATTCAACAAATTTTGTAGTGACGTATTAGTGTCTTCAAAACCATATCCAAGTTTACAACGTCTTCATGCAAAAGCTCATTCAATATGTTTATATGGCCTTTTGTTATATTGATGCAACTTTATGATGATAGTTATTTTATTTGGTTGTTTGTGTTGCAGAGATTTCTTTCGCAGTACTTCAAACTTGACCTGCACCTTCTTGAGTATATAAATGGTAAATAGGTACTTGACATCAATGCATACTACTTTGCAGTATCAGTGCCTCCAATTTTGGTTACTCTTTGTATGATTATGTGCTTTGATATGTAAAGAACATGTCTTACTGACATTAAATCTCTTTCCCCCATTTTACATGCAAGATGTCCACTTCTGTTTGATCTTGCGGTAGGTTAATGTATTTTTTTTCTTTTTTTTTTGGGGCAAATTAATGTATTTTTGTTTTGTATGAACCTTCTATATTGCATATGTAGCTTATGGATCATGGGCTGTTCCATTTATCTTTTCGGCATAAGGCCCAAAATAAGGCCCTAAACAGAAGAAAAGGAGGGACACACCGAACTCATGGAGTCGTCACTCAGCGTCAGCCGCTAAATGTTTTAAAACCAGTCACATTCCACCGCCACGTCAGAACTGCAGCGGCGGCGGCTAGCGCTTTGATAAAGTGTGACCGCCGAATATTCCCCTTGGAAATTTTAAAATGATCAGAGGATTGAGCGGCGAGAGAAAATCAAATAATGACGGAAATGGATCAATCATCAGATAATCACCGGTCAGCCACACATGATTTGGGCCCCACAATGTTAGGCCTAGGTCTACGCCGCTCTGTGGATCCCTCCAATATTTGGTTGTCGGCTCACGCTGCGTATACTTTTTGCTCTCACACTCCCATTAACTTGTGTTTGGCGATGTACCCCTAATTCTCTTCACAAATCTACCGCTTTTACTCGCTTTGCCTGCTTCCTTCTACTGCTCGTGCTTCGCGTGCCAGCTGCTTTCACTCTCCACTTTATGAGGATGAAGAGATTGAATATATATATATATATATATATATCTACACCGAACCAAATTAATTTGTAGCACTCCGGAATATTAAAACTATGAGATACGAGTCGTTTGATTAATTAATACATGCAGTATGTTTTGCAAGTTTAACTAATCAAACGGCTTACAATACTCTGAACTCTGAAGCACTACAAAATATCGAAATGCCCAGACAAAACACTAATAAATTTGCACCTGTAAAAGATGGGGCGGCTTTGTAAATTAGCGTAGGGTAAAAGTGGAGGGTAATACAATATTGAACAAGTGAAATTGGGAGGACAAGGGGACAGAGATGCGTTGTGTCACAGTAAAGGAGGAACGGAACAGATTAAAAGTGTTGAAAGTCCGTTACGTTGACGAAGGTAAAGCCCAAAACTCACTCTCGAGTCTCGAATCCCAATAACAATTAGCAAATAACAAGAGAATGTCACTCTGACACACCGAAAGATAGCGACACGCGTACTGTTCCCAGTGGTCCCCCTCCATCCCACTTGCTCGACCGGCGCGTGGGGAAATAACGTCGGATACTTGGCCGAGGATGGTAAGGTGAGGAGCACGTTGTAAAGGTCAGGGTGAGTCTCCACGCGTGCGGGGGCCACACGTGTGGACCACACTGGTCTGCTGGCGTCAATCGCACGCTACAAGTGTCACAGGCTGAAGAAACAATATATCTTTGGTGGCACGCTTCTCCATCCTACTAGCGGGAGTGGCCCAGCGCTTTTTACCGGCCCAGCCCACATGTTAATGTCACCGCCGTTGACCTTGTGAAAAAAGAAGGTAAAAAAATTCAAAACCACTGCTTTAGTTTTTCTTTTGTGTTGGGTTAGGGCCATTGATGTTGCATTTCCTCCTCCTTGCCTTATCTTTTAAGTTTTAAGCTTAGATTAATACTCAATAGGACATGCTTAAGCTTTTTAGGGTCTCTCTTGCAACTTACATAATGGGAAAAAAAGTGTACATCATTGAGGGGAAATTAGATTAGATTTTAATTTTTAAGTCTATCTTAAGATTTCCAACTTTGTATAATCAAATACCCACTTAGTTTGGTCTGCCATTAGTTTCTAATCTTAACCAATCACATAGCAAAGGATAGGTATGCCTATATATATATATATATTTCTATTCACTCTTTTTTTCTTCCACATTTTTAGTGACGGCCAACTTTGAGGAGTGGAACAGTAAGGGTGGTTTGAAAAATTGATGGTAGGAGATGAAAGACGATGGTTCATCATTGACTTGGTAATTAAATTTGCCAAATTTGTATTGACCCGTTTACTCGAAGAAAATGTGGTGGAAGGAAAGTGTGCATTCCTTTGTTGACATAATTGGTCTTTGGCAAATCTGGGTGGTGCCAGCTTTTACTTGTGATAGCATATAGACCAGGAGGGAGAGCCAAGAGAAGACTATATATATGTGTTCTCAAACTTCCAACTCTCTGAATGCTATCTTTAATTTTACGCTAGCTAATAGCTATTATATATATGCATGTAAAAGTTTGAATCAAATATATATGGGTTGGAAATTGCATAATTATCCGATTATAAAGCAACCCGTTGGACACTTGTGCATGTCACTAAGTAGCGTCCCAAATAATTAAACACCCATTACACCGTGCATATATATTGCTTCACAGCCAAAACAAGTTACAGAAAAAGATTGTATTATTTCATGCATGGAATTAGGTTATGATGATTGAGCTGAGGGAAAGGGATGAGGATCATGAGGTGTGGTGTGCATGAGGACGCATGCTAAAGCCCTCATAATTTTGTCCTCTCTACTCTTTGAAGGTCTCGTTTTCACACCACATATTCACATATTATTGCATCTTCAACTTCATTTACCTTATGGATCACTTTTCACTTCAATTTTGACAGCGAGAGGATTTAATTACCATGTACGCGTCAGTAAGTTAAATGGTTTCATGCAGAAGAAGCTAATGAGGCAGTAGGAGGGCATTTACGTCCGACCCAGGAAAGGAGATGGAACAAAGTCAGAGAGAGACGGAGTTTGAAGTGTTGGAAAGTGCCAAACAAAACAGTACAGTGCAGCACATAACAGCAGCAAAAGCGAATTGAAGAAGAGAGAATTAATGATGTGAAAAGAAATATATATATCACATCAAAATCAAATGGTCGCTATTATTCTTCTTGTTCTCTGTCTCTCCGCTATCATAGTGTCTCTCTTCTCCAACCTAAAATCCTAAATCGATCTTTCCTGTTGTCATTCACATATATAGCTAGCCAGTCGGTCAGAAAAGAAAATCACATACGACAATTCCCCTGCAGCCTAATCGAGTTTTCAGTGTGCATGATAGATCGATGCCTCAATAAATAAAATCTAGCTTGTGGATCAATCACTATATATATATATATACTTGCGGTGAGCTAGGATGGCGGTGACATCATCATCGTCCAGTAAAGAACTCGGAGGTGGCGGGATGAAGATGCAAATGGACAATGGCAAGTACGTGAGGTACACGCCGGAGCAAGTCGAAGCCTTAGAGAGGCTCTACCATGAGTGCCCGAAACCGAGCTCTATGCGCCGGCAGCAGCTCATTCGAGAGTGTCCGATTCTCTCCAACATCGAGCCAAAGCAGATCAAAGTCTGGTTTCAGAACCGGAGGTCAGTCCAGTCCGAATTAATTTGGGGGGTGGGTTTGCTTTCTTCAAACTCGTGATCGATCTCTGGCTCTTGTTTTGCTTTGAATTCGTTACAGGTGTAGAGAAAAGCAGAGGAAAGAGGCGTCTAGATTGCAAACTGTGAATCGAAAGCTGACGGCGATGAATAAGCTTTTGATGGAGGAAAACGATCGGCTGCAGAAACAGGTGTCGCACTTGGTCTACGAAAACAGCTATTTCCGACAGCAGTCACAGAATGTATGTAATCAAATTTACATAAGATGCAATTAATTTTGCTGCTGCTTCATTTTGTATTAAATTCATTTGATGTTTTTGTGTGGCAGACGACTCTGGCCACAACAGACACAAGTTGTGACTCGGTGGTGACGAGTGGTCAACACCATTTGACTCCTCCTCAGCATCCACCAAGGGATGCCAGCCCTGCTGGGTAAGTGCATGGGGTTAATTTACAGTTCTACCCTGATGGGTTTCTGGGCAGGTTGTTGATTGTTCGTTTGTTTCATGTTTGTATTTGTTCTAGACTTTTGTCCATTGCAGAGGAAACTTTAGCAGAGTTTCTTTCAAAGGCCACTGGAACTGCTGTGGAGTGGGTCCAATTGCCTGGTATGAAGGTACCTTCTCCTTCTTCCTCTTCCTCCTTTTGCCTTTGGTTTCATTATCTATCTATCTTTTGTGATTATCAAGGAGACTTTGCTAACCTTGTAAGCAACATTCAAACCACATCATCTCTATTTTTGGGCATACCATTCTTTGCCTTTTCCTTTTGGTCCCCCCCCCTGTCATTTTTCTTCAATGTAGGAGATAGAGTATTGTTTACAGTTTTATTTTTTTATTTTTTTGGAAAGAAAGGTGCAGGCTTTTAAAGTGCTCTGCCCTCTGGTTATTAAAAAGTCCAATACGTACTTTGATCAAAATTAATAAAAATTGCAAAAGGATTAAGTAATTAAATGTTGGTTATGATCCCAAATCCCATATCTTATTAATTTTGAACTGCACAGCCTGGTCCGGATTCCATTGGAATCGTTGCTATTTCTCACGGTTGCGCCGGTGTGGCAGCACGTGCGTGCGGCCTGGTGGGTCTAGAACCTACAAGGGTAAGTTCTATCTGCTTCACTTGGTCTGGTAATTAAAGTAGTAAATTACTAATCTTGGTGCAGTTATATTTGAAGAGATTAATCAATGATTGGTTGTGAAAATACACACATGCAGGTCTCTGAAATCCTTAAAGATCGACCTTCATGGTTCCGTAATTGTCGATCTGTAGATGTGCTAAATGTGTTGTCCACTGGAAATGGTGGAACCATTGAACTGCTTTACATGCAGGTAAGGTGTTTGCTTAAAATGTCTGTTTTGTGTTTTGCCATTTCTGTTTTGTAACTGCTAGAAGCCAAGACCAGCTTAACACAAATTAATCTGGAATGTAATTTGTCTCTTAATTAGCTCTATGCACCCACAACTTTGGCACCAGCTCGTGACTTCTGGTTGCTGCGCTACACATCTGTTTTGGAAGATGGTAGTCTTGTGGTATGTCAATCGATTTTTTCACGATCATCGATTATTTTTTCACATAAGAACACCTTTAATTTGGTGTTTCATGGTGTGAATGATGATAGGTCTGTGAAAGATCACTTAACAACACTCAAAACGGTCCAAGTATGCCGCCGGTGCAGAATTTTGTGAGAGCAGAAATGCTACCGAGTGGGTATCTAATTAGACCTTGTGAAGGTGGTGGATCAATCATCCACATTGTTGATCATATGGATTTAGAGGTATGCAATTAATGCAATATAGGCTTGCTCTATATATATATTGAAGTGAATTCATTCCTTGGTTTACAATTTTGACGTACTTGTTTGATTTACTTTAACTAGCCTTGGAGTGTACCTGAAGTTTTGCGCCCACTTTATGAGTCTTCAACACTTCTAGCTCAGAAGACAACTATGGCGGTAAGACTGTTTTCTTCTGCCTGATAGCCTGTAGTACTCTATATAGAATTGTAGGAAAGAAGCTTAACAATGTTTGAAGTAATGAAGCATGATATTCTTCTTTTCTTCCTTCAGGCTTTACGCAATTTGAGGCAGATTTCTCAAGAAGTTTCGCAGCCTAATTCCAATGGTTGGGGAAGGAGGCCTGCAGCTCTACGTGCTCTTGGGCAAAGATTGAGCAAGTGTGTGCTATGATTCAATCTCCAAATTGTTCCTTAATTGGATTGGTTGATCACCTTTTACTGATGCATGGCATCTCCTAATTTTTGTAATGCAGGGGTTTCAATGAAGCAGTGAATGGGTTTACAGACGAGGGATGGTCTATTTTAGAAAGTGATGGTGTTGATGATGTTACCCTTCTTGTGAACTCGTCTCCGGGCAAGATGATGGGTGCGAATCTTTATGCCAATGGAGTTCCATCTATGAGCAATGCAGTGTTATGTGCCAAAGCATCCATGCTACTCCAAGTAAGGATTTCGATAACAAAACTAAGTTGCAATAATTCCTAAGAAACATATATAACTTGGAAATGTGACTTTATAGCCAAGGAGGCACATTTCATATCATTTTGATTCTACTTTACAACAATTCAACATGAGAAAACATGCTTTGCTGGTTCATGCTCTGTTTCTCCATAATCTTCTGAAGTTTATTATTAACTCGTGTGGTTTGTCTTTCCTGTAGAATGTGCCTCCAGCAATACTTCTTAGATTCTTGCGAGAACACCGATCAGAGTGGGCCGACAGAAGTATTGATGCTTATTCAGCTGCTGCTATTAAACCTGGTCCATGTGGCATGCTAGGTTCTCGAGCTGGAAGTTTTGGGGATCAGGTTATTCTTCCACTGGCGCACACAATAGAACATGAAGAGGTAGGTGTTTGGTATTGAATTATCCCGTCAAATCCTATATTGTCACTAATTTTAGTATCTTAATTTGACCAAAAATAAATTTAGTATCTCAAATTCTCTTTGTATAGCAATATTGCTGTCTAAAGTTTGACATGTACGTTTTTGGTTATATTTAAACAGTTCATGGAGGTCATTAAGATTGAAAATATGGGTCACTACCGGGACGATATGATGATGCCTGCAGCTGACATTTTCCTCTTGCAAGTAAGTGTACTTTTTCCTTTTCCATATAATTCTTGCAGTACGGTATGCTATGATTTTCTAAATGGTTATTACTTCTATCTAAGGAGTTTCACTTTTACTTTTTTTTGGTGAGGTATTTGTGGTTAAACTTGAACCCTTGTAGAGACTTTAGTTATTGATTTTTATTGTTTCTGTGGTTGCATTGGTTCCCAGCTGTGTAGTGGAGTAGATGAGAATGCTGTTGGCACCTGTGCGGAACTTGTCTTTGCTCCTATTGATGCCTCTTTTTCTGACGATGCTCCAATTCTACCATCTGGTTTCCGCATCATTCCTCTTGATTCTCACATGGTAACTACTTATCTTATTCGATTTATTATGGAACTGTTTTATTACGGATTTCATTTTCCCTCCATTTCAGTATGATATTTTTTGTGCTTTCTTATGATCGATCTTATATATTGTGCAGGATGCCCCCAGTCCAAACCGTACACTTGATCTTGCTTCTGCTCTTGAAGTTGGACCGACAGGAAACAGATCATCCGGTGATAATGCTGGTCACTGTGGGAATACAAAATCTGTGATGACAATAGCATTCCAATTTGCATTTGAACTTCATCTTCAAGAAAATGTAGCGTCTATGGCAAGGCAGTATATCCGTAGTATTATAGCGTCAGTGCAGAGGGTGGCACTGGCACTCTCCCCTTCTCGTTTTGGTTCTCATGCTGGTTTCCGCCCACCACCTGGCACTCCTGAAGCACAAACACTAGCTGGTTGGATCTGTCAGAGCTATAGGTAAGTAAAGAAGACAAATTGGTTATATAGGACAGATCTTGTATGTACGTACAAAACTGATTGCAAAATGTTAATATATTCATTCTTCATCTTAATTTTCAGGTGTTATCTAGGGGTAGAACTTCTAAAATGCGAAGGAAGTGAGTCCATTCTCAAATCCCTTTGGCATCACTCAGATGCAATCTTATGCTGCTCTTTAAAGGTATGTGCTTTATCTTTTTTCTTTCAATAAATGGGATATTTCAGCCTGAGGATTCCTCAAGGTCTCTTGAAAACCATAAATCTAATTTCCCCGTTTTATGCAGGCATTGCCAGTTTTTACATTTGCAAACCAGGCAGGCCTCGACATGCTTGAGACAACCTTGGTTGCACTTCAAGACATTACACTGGAAAAGATTTTCGATGACAATGGAAGGAAGATCCTGTTTACCGAGTTCCCACAGATCATGCAGCAGGTATGGTATTGAAGTCCAGCAAAGGAAATTAAAACAAGCGATAGAGAAATTGAAATCTTATACAACAATATTAACTAAATGCTGAGAAAACAACACATGATTTTGGAGTTTGCTTGACCATTTTAGTGACTAATTAACCTTTATTTTTTTCTAGGGTTTTATGTGTCTACAAGGTGGTATATGCATGTCAAGCATGGGAAGACCAATCTCCTACGAGAGAGCAGTGGCATGGAAGGTTTTGAATGAAGAAGAAACTGCTCACTGTATCTGCTTCATGTTCGTCAACTGGTCTTTTGTCTAAACAGTAAACACTTTGGACACAACAGAATATAGGATTTAGAAGAAAGAAAAAAAAAACTAAATTTAGAAAAACCAAAGGCATTTTGGGCCTTCTTCTTTTGGTTATCCTACTCCCTGTATTATGCTTTATGCTTTATTTATGAATCATAATGCTTTTCCTTTTCTTTTCTTCTTAAAAAGATCTAAACATATTAGTTTATCATCTTGTAGGTCAGGTACTTTAAGTTTGTTTGCTACAGTTATTGAGAATTTCTCTGATATATTCAGGTCATGCATGTCACCTTCCACTTGATCCCTTTCAGTGGTCCAAATTCAGGACCATTGGGATTCATTCAATATAGAATTTTTATCACAAATGGTCACTCACTTTTAACCAATTCGACACTTTAGTCACTCACTTTTGCAAAATATCACTTTGGTCACTCACTTTATACCCTCTCATACACTTTGGTCACTCAGTCAACTTTTTCATTAAAAAACACCACATGAGTGGTTGTCCCTTCAACCTCATGTGAGTGACCAAAGTGTATGAAATTGTATAAAGTGAGTGACCAAAGTGATATTTTGTAAAAGTGAGTGACTAAAGTGTTGAATGGGTGAAATGTGAGTGACCATTTGTGATTTTTTCCCTTCAATATATAAGGAGTATTAGGACTCATCCCAATACTGGACATATATATATAAAGCTGATATCTTTTTCTTTTATCTTCTTTTCTTTTTTGACAACTTGTGTACTTCTATTCTCTAGAAAATTTGTTGGCTAGCTCAGGTCTGATTGGTTATTGTATGGAGTACGTTAGTGTAGTTTTCAATGGGAGATAATGGAGACTGCTAATCTTTCAAGGACATGTGGGCTGATCTAACTTTTGATAATTACCGAAGAAATGTTCTATATAAGTATTTTTACTTAGAAACTAATCTCTGAAAATTAAAATGTTTTTTAAGGCATGATATATGGCATGCAATTATCTCTGATTACCGAGTAATTACTTGGTGTGTTAGATATAACGTGGCCCTTTGCCCTTTGGTGTATTAATTAATCTACTCAAATGTTACTCAAATAATCAAATTACACACTTAATTTATAAATTAAGAATGAATTGTTTATCTTTTAATACATGGTAACGCATATATGAATGAAACTAACTATACACAGCTGATATACATAATAAATTTTGGTAAACACGTACATGCATCTTCTTATTCTTTGATTTTCAT
Source organism: Rubus parviflorus (assembly GCA_029955375.1). Classification (NCBI taxonomy): domain Eukaryota; kingdom Viridiplantae; phylum Streptophyta; class Magnoliopsida; order Rosales; family Rosaceae; genus Rubus; species Rubus parviflorus. The sequence continues at coordinate 2,860,842 of JARGGL010000001.1, read as the reverse complement.
GAATTTGGCTCCGAAAAACACCTGCATTTTCTTGTCTTGCACATGATCAAGAAGAGAGAGAAAGGAGAGATCAATATCTAAAGAAAGAGAGCCATATGCATGAGCTTGAGGATTTGATTTAAATTAAACTACAAATTAATCTAATTAATTAATACTCTTCTGGTAACACTGGAATATCCCATATATGATGAAGACCTATGAATGCATCCTCTCGTTCATCAACACTATCTCAATTTCAGAAGTGTACGTTATTGTCATCAAGCACAAATCTGTCCCTCCAATAATTCCAATCTTTTCTTTCAAGAAAAAAAAGAAAGTAAAAGCGACCACAATTAATCACATTGCTCGTTCTTTAATTTTTCTTTAGTTAAGATGTAATCATTTCTATCAAGTACTCTTTATTGTCACATTGAGCTTCTTATTTAGGCAATTCTTACCCCACATTTCGATATGTGTCGAACCCTTGATGGTAGCTAGCTTCAAGCGGAATATATATATATGTTTGCATCAATTAATCCACGACAAAAGCAAAACCCAATTCTAAGTAACAAGAAATGAAAACAGCACACAAACACAGAACACAAGATTCTATTGATAGCCAATTAATCGATTCGTTAATTTACAGGCAAAGAACAACGACATTTCATTATGTACGTGCTACTTAAGTTATTTCATTCAACTACTCCACTAATATATTCTTTGAATCCATCACTAGTAAAGCATTTTCTTTTATTCAACTACTCCACTAGTAAAGTTTTTTTTTTTCAGTCCCTTTGATTGATAATAAGTGTTTTCTTAACAAAACTGATTGTTCCAAAAGAATTGATTGCAAGAGATATAGCTTGGAGAGCGATATACGCACTCTTATATTTGTTATTTGCACTCCAATCTTCGGATCAAGAAATGTAAGCAAATTTTCAGAGATCATAGAGTTCAAGAGTAATTGTTGACAATTAATTAGGCACGGACTTTTGGAGCCAATTAGGGCGGACAACCCTGTTCACCATCGGTGAGTTTCAACTTGAAGAACCCAAAAGCTAATCTTTATGTGCATGCAACTATTAGAATAATTATTAAGAGTTTGACCTCTTAAGTGAGTAACTTAAGCTTACTCATGACGATCGGCTTAGTGAAAAATTTTCCCCCTGGCCTCTCTCGATTTTGGAAGTGTTCGACTAGGAGCTATGTAGTTTTGGAATTGTGTTTGATTTAGTGGGTTCTTGCTGTGATATATTATGCGAAGGGATCGATACACGTGTATCCAATTATATGTTATCATTCCATATATCAATATTCGTAAGAAAAACCCTACTTGTTTTAAATCAAAGAAACACACACGAAAAATCAATGCCTGTTTGTTTTTCGATCGATCTACAAAGTAAGCCAAAAGGGATAATTGAAATTAAAATGCTGTAAAGACTTCAAGAAGACATTTACATAAAGATAGCTAGTAAAAGGAACTTTTTGAATGGAAAGAAAGAAATAACAGAGAAGGCCAAACTAAAGAGAGTACTTTTGCATGGTCTCCAAGAACTACCATCATTGAGATCTTGAGGCTTTTGAGACGAAAGGCAGCAGCTTCTTCAAATGTATATGATATGCCAGCAAAAACTGAGCTGGGTATATATGGACTTGGTCCTGAAAATGTCAGCTAGTTTAAACTCATGTGTTTAGACTCATCTTTAGAGATGGAATCTTCCAAATATTTTAACCCTAGCTAGCTTATGGATCATGATGAGTACTTCGATCTGCTAGCTGCTAATAGAGAGCTGTACAAAAGAAAAAGGGTACTGTTCTCGTCACTTTCATCATTGCTGGTTAGAGCGATCTAGCCAATAGGAGGAGAATTTACAAGAAAATTTCAAATACGAAATAATTACTTACAACCCTTAATTAGTTGATTAAGCAACATAATTACAACGTAAAAGGAAAGGTAGGTCACGAGAAAGATTGTTGCCTCCTGACCCTGCAGGTCGGAAACAGACTCATCTGAACACTAGATCTTCTTCTTTTGACCCAACATTCCACAAGATACTTGATAAGTACTTAAAACACAATTAATATAATCATCACAATTAGAGAAGCCTGAGTTGCATACTAATTAACTAGTTAAACTACGTACGTACTAATACTTCATAATTAAGGCATGCTTAATTATGTTGTAAAACCCATTATTGTAAGAAAAAGGAAGAGAATAGCAGATATTGAAGTGTGAGAAAAAGGGAAAAGGGTTTGTTTCTTCACTGTCTATAATTAGCTAGCTGAGCTTTATACGTACGTAGACATATAAATTTGCAGCTTTGTGCATGACCGTATACAGATTATTCCTTTGGCCTTTCACAAGAATGCCCGACAATGGGACAAAACAAATAATTAAAATCGTCGATCTTGGCACCGTCAGATATCTGCTACACTTGTCCTTGGCCAGCTGCTTAATTGCTTATGTTTGTTTGTTCTTTGACCTAACTCACTGATCACGACCATTCAGTTACCACATTTTCTCTTCGCCTACGACTGAAATAGTACCAGCTAGGGAAAACACAAAAGGAACAATCACAAAACTTCTACATATATTTACCATATATATAAGAGTGATAAATATATAAGTGCAATTCCAACATAAAAGTAACTTAATTTGGTCAACTACTTATTCGTTCTCTGCTTTTGAATCTCATCAATTCGATCCTTAATGATATGAGTTTTACGCATGCGATGGGAGATTTATTCCTTCATCTATTTGTAGGGGAAAGAGTGAAAGACGACTATCCCACTACATATATACATAGCTAGATTAATAATGGTCCCGTTTCCTTTCTCTTGCAAACCATAAATTAAGAAAGAGATCGAAGAGGTTGTGATGTATTGCACATTCGAAGCTCAAACATCTAATCTACTTTTCATCACTTCATTTTTTTGAGATGTGAACTATGCAGTTGTGCCATGCATGATTATTCAACCCAAGGGAAATTCATATACAGTAATAAAAATTACAAATTGCACGTACACAGCATTTTGCTAGTAAAATTTCTATATCTACATTTTTACACTCGGTATAGTATGTGAAACATACCATCAAACAATACATTTGAGCTAGTAATAATTAATTAACACCTTATGTTACAAAATACAACAAAAGGTGATAATTAATTAATTAACACGTACATTACGTTACAACAAACCAATAAATTAACAAAAGATAAGGTTAATTAAAAGAAGGAAATCTCGAACAAAAATCCTTGGAGACACATCAAAGAGGTGAAGAAGCTAATTTTACGCCTGCAATGCAAGAACTCGTCTTCGTAATAGAGTCTAGGGTTTTGTATAGTTCATTTGCGCATGGTCTAGCCGTGGGGTCACTAGCAGTACAGTGAAGGGCTAGGTTCATGGTTTCAACAATTTCATTCTGATTTTTCAACACGTGTCCTCGGATCATCGGGTCGGTCCACGCATCCAGATGGCAATCCGAGTAGCAATACCTAGCCCACTCAACGATGCTCTCGTGTGCACCCAACTCTATGTCGGCGGGGCTTTTTCCGGTCAGCAATTCAATGACGACTAGACCAAAACCATAGATATCACTTTTCTCCGTGATGCCTTTGCTTTCTTGAGCTTCTACAAAGAATTGCATTTTTTGGTATTTAGTTACGAGTATATATCATGTTACTAAATTATAATGTAATTAAAGACTCTAAACCACATACAAACTGATCTCATTTGAATTTATAGCAATCAATGAATAATATCTAGATATATGACAAGAAACATTAAATCGTTAGTCAAGAATGTCACATACCTGGAGCTACGTATGCAGAAGAAACGAAACCCTTGAAGTCCCTAAGAAAGGGAAGATTCAACCGAAGACGAGGCTCGCCTTTTGTGTCAACCATTACTTTCTCGGGAGACACACAACCGATGACAACACTCGGAGAGCAAGAGAAATGCAAGAACCGTAGAGCTCTCGCAATCCCAACGGCAATCTTCCGGCGTTGCTCCCAATTTAAATGCCTCAGAATTTGACACAAAGCTTTCCCTTGGCAATATTCGTGAATGATATATGCATTCTTTTCGGAACGACATATTCCGATCAACTGGATAATGTTGGGGTGCCGAAGCTTTCCAAATTCCACCATCTTAGACCAAAAGCTTGGTGAAATTGAATTCACAGCATCCTCCTTTACAACGAATTGTGTACCTTTGTTGCCAATTGCAATGGCATTACCTTGTTTGGCAGCTGATTTGATATCTTCAATAGTAACCGACCTTAAAACCTTGGGCTCAAAGAATTGCATCTCCCAAATTCCATCTTCATTCTCCACTGTTTTTAGCTCCAAATCCTTTCGTCTCCGAATCAATACAATGACAAAACCAGCAACACCAAAAGCAGCTAAGGCAACGAGAAAGCAAGTGAGAATAAACCACCACGTGGGGTTGTTTCTTACGCTTTTGCTCTTGCATGGTGGCAAACCACTCGTGCGGTCGCCGCCACAAAGGTCGTTTCCGGCAACTGAGCTCGCATTTATGGTGAGAAATGCTCCGGTGGACGGCAAGTATCCATGAAGGTGGTTGTGAGAAATGTTCACTTGAACAAGCGATGCAATTACGCCCAAGTTCCGTGGAATTTCGCCAGAAAGTTGGTTGTGGGACAAATCAAGCTGACCGAGAACTGGCATCTCGGAGAGACTGACCGGAATCGGGCCACTGAGCTGGTTGCGGCTGAGGTCTAGGCTCACGAGATTTTTACATGAAGACAATTGTTGAGGGATGGGACCCGAGAGCTTGTTGTGAGAAAGCTTTAATTGCATCAGCTCCGATAAATTCCCGAAATTCGGCGAGATGATTCCCGAGAACCAATTTGCGGACAAGTCCAGGTTCTCGAGCTTGTCGCTGCCAAAAGAGTAGGGAAAATTCCCGAAAAGTCTATTTCTCGCCATATTCAGCATTTGAAGCGAAGGCATGTCCCACCTTTTGTCATCAATTCTTCCGGAGAGATTATTGCCCGAGATATCCAAGAAGTAGACAAGTGGAAGTTGTAAGAACTCGGCCGATATTTGGCCGGAAAGCCGGTTGTTTTGAAGTCTAACTCGGCCTAAGCTCTTGCAAGAAGCCAGACTTTTTGTAATTTCACCTTCAAGAGAATTGGAAAAGAGGATGAGTTTGAAAAGTTTACCCGAGTGGCATAGCGTATCGGGTACTTTTCCGGTGAGGTAGTTTGTAGATAAGTCTACAACGGTGAGATTGCTTTGCTTTCCGAGATCACCCGGAATCTCGCCCGAGAACTTGTTCGACCACAGCTGAAGGACTTGCAGCCGAGACAGAGAAGCCAAGGATTTCGGAATATTTCCAGTAAAGTTGTTTGAGAAAAGATGAAGAATCTCAAGTTGTTGTAGCTGACTAACAAGTTCAGGAATCTCACCCGAAAGAGAATTCTCACTAAGATCAAGTGACACAAGCTTTCGGAGACCGAAAATGGATTTAGGAACCGAACCTGTGAGCTTGTTGCCGTATAGGAAGAGATATCGGAGCTCGGTGAGGTTTCCTAGAGAGTCCGGGATTTGGCCGGTGAGATTGTTGAAAACGAGATCGAGATGATTCAAAGCAGTAAGCTTACCGATCTCTTGTGGGATGTCGCCGGAGAGATTGTTGTAGCCCAAGTATATCAACTTCAAGTTCCTGACTTGGCCTAATTGGCTTGGAACTTTGCCAATTAGCTGGTTTGAAGCCAAAGTCAAGTACTCCAAGTTAGACATATCTGATATGGAACTTGGAATTTCTCCCACTATCACATTACCACCAAGATCAAGAAACTTTAAGCTGGAAAACGAACCCATGTTTTCGGGAATTTTCCCCGAAATCATGTTGTTGCACATGTCAAGTGTCTCTAGACCCGGAATTGAGCCTTGTGGGATTTGACCGGTGAAGTTGTTGTTGCTGAGATTGAGATGTCTAAGAGAATTTGAGCTGGTGAATATGTCATGGGGAATTTGGCCTTGTATCTGATTGTTGGAGAGATCGATTTTTTCGATGTGGGACAAGTGTAAGAGTGAGGATGATAATTTTCCAGATATGTTTCTTCCGGAGAGGTCGATGGCGCTTATGTGAGATGAGTTAACATCACCGCTGCATGTAACGCCGCCCCAATTGCAGAGATTGTTGGCCGAAGAGTAGTTCCAGCTTGAGAGGGAGTGTGAAGGGTCGTTGATGATGGAAGCTTTGAAGGACAAGAGAAGCTGAAGTTGACCGTCATCATATCCATCCAAAGCACAAATATGATTTGAGAAGAATAAGAACATGATCAACATGCAAGATATGACACTAGTGCATCGAGGTCTCTTCGCCATCTTCAGCTCAAATTTTATAACATCCACGTAAAAAGAACTGAAATCAGACAGTCGAAATTGGTTATTTAACACAAAAACATGGAAATTATGGTAAAAATAAAATAAAAATTGATGTACTAGCTACCACATGCATTAATATATTCAAAATTAGAAGAAATAAATTTAGAGAACTAATCAAAGAAGTTGGGGTAAAATCTCTGCAAACGTACCTGAAGCTCATAATTAGGGCTTTTGATGCTTGAAAGATGGTGAAGATTTTGTAGAGTGAATTGGAAGAGAAGGAAGGAAGGTTTGGAACTACTAATTGATGAAGAAGAGGGTTAGTGTGAGAGATAAAGAGTGGGGGATTTGAGTGTTTAAATAGATGGAAGATTAGGGTTGTTGAAATAGGCACGGAAGTTGCAGATAATTACGAAATGGGACCTTGACTTTCTTTAGAATGATGTTTGAACACGAACGGTTGAAAGGGAAACAGGGACAGATGTTGGAAAAAGCCTCTGATTTTGTCGGGTTATTTCCTAAAATGCTCTTTTTGACTGATTGACCGGCTCACCCCATAATCACAAGATTTTGTAACCGTTGAAAGACTTCCAAACTTTCTCATATGTAATTTCTTTTGCTCAAAAAATGTTGAAGAACATTATCATCGTATGGTTTAATTACACCAATCAAATTCTAAAATTTATCTTAGTTTTTGTCAAATACTCAAATAGACATCAGGGGGGGGGGAACATACAAACTTAAACCTAAAAGAAAAATGTGAAGAGGAGACAATTTATTATGAATTTTAGAAAAATTTATGGACCATCAAAAAGTTTACGAACATTTGTTAATTAATGATTTCCAGGCCAATTTGATGCTCTTCTAAGTTCAGCCAATAGACAGCTATATATTCAGATCGATATATCTCATCTCCGAATTGAGCCCCTTTGCAACCTAAGAACAATTATTGTTTGCTTCAAATCCATTCAAAGGCTTAGTTGGAGTTTCACTAATCATTGTTGCACTTGCATCTACCTAAGCTACTTGTGTTGTCATTATTGTTTCTAAAATACTTAATTTGTCACTTTTGTCAAATAAAATGATGACAAAAATAAAAATTAATTAACAATCAAATTAATTAAAACTATTCTTCGATCAAGAGCTATCGATCACCTCACTGTTGTGTGTATACACATGCTGGAATAAAATGGCACTTAAAAGTAGTTCTAGTGCAGAAGCTAGCAAGGGCCGGGCAACTTTGTGGCTACAGAGAGAGAAGTTGATCACAATGATGATGAAGTTCCGCTGCATGAAAAAAGCAGTATTATTAATTTGGAACCCCTTTTGTTTGGACTCTACCTTTTAATAATTATATAGGATTCTCCTTCTGATCGAGCGAGAGAAAATAAATCGAAGGAGCTAGAAAGAAATTAAAACTTTTAGCTACAGAAAATGAAAGAGTCACTGTGCACTCTGCACTCTGCACAGAGAGAGAGAGAGAGAGAGAGAGTACTTACAAACACAAGGAATTGAGTTAGAGGAGAACAGTAGTAGTGGGGCAAAAACGGAAAGGGGCCCGAGAGATTAGAGAAAGAGAATAATAAGGTAATTAGCGCTGAGGTGCACACGATCATGATTTTTAACGGTCAACCGTTATAATCAAATTAGTCAAACAAAACTGAACCGTTAGATCTCTATTTGGACGGCTGAGATTGAAGGTAATGTTACACGGACCGTGCATAGAATAATTTCCGGTAATTCAAAGCAGAGAAATCAGAAACGAAAGAATGAAGGACGACATGAGTTGAAAAGAAAAGGTTGAGTGTCTTTGCACAGTAATAATAAACTACTAGAGGAAGGTAGTGCTAGTGCTCGTGCGCACAATGCCTTTTCTCTATTCTCTGTTGGGACCCGGAGTCTCCTTTCTCGAAGGAATATACAGTGTGCGGTCTTTGTCATTACCAGCATGCTTTCCTCATCTCCATTTTCTAAGGTTTTACAATAATTAATACAGACTTGCTCCGATCCAGTCCCAGCGAGCTCTCCCTACTTAATTCTCTCTCTATCACGAACCCGAACTTTACCGGCCTGTATTTTTTGCATATATAACCAAACACAAACACAATAGGCCTTGTGTATTTTTCCACTCTAATATTTCTTCTAAAGTTCAAAGGATGTATACCAGGCCATGCACTATATATTTCTCTAGCTCCCTGTATTTAACTGACGTACTAATCACGCGATCATGACTTATAAGAACGAGAATGTAATTAAATTAAAACCCTAGCCTATGGGGGTGTGATCTTTCCACTACGTTGGTCATGCCTGAAAAGCCACTAGAAAATATGAATCTAAAACTATACTTTCGATATCTAGTCTTGAAAGGAGGCGGGGTTAGTGGGCATGCAGAAATGGTAAGTGCTAGACTAGCTGGTAGACACAGATCATAAGCCAGCTGAGAAAGACAATTTTCTTCACACCTATTCTTTATTTGCACCATTAATCAAACTCAACACTAATATTCATCCAACACATATACTTAATTCCCCTCATCCACTACTTGCGATGTGACCATGTTAATTTGGTCTTCTAATAAATGATAAACTATAGGGATATTATATTGTTGATTCAGTTCATAATCCTCTTTTGAGATAATATTATTATTGAAAAGTTCATTTATGCCATTATGCTGTAAAGACTATTTAAAAAGCAGTATAGTCCAAATCTAGGTTTAGTGCTTCTATGTTTGTACTTATACAAATAAATGTATACCACTTTTGATTGCTACCACTTATACGTACCTTCCATATATATGATTGATTTAACAAATTGTTTTTAAATGCGAGCTTAACTTGTTATTAATTAACTAATTGACTGAGGTATGCATGACGAGGAGCTGGCTAGCCGACCCGTTTCCCTTGAATAAGGGTCTGAATCTCTTTTGAAATTTGTAGGGCTTCATGTTCTTATAGTTAGTGGCCCAGTTCATTCACTTAGCCGAAACTTTAATCATACTCATCTGCTAGTTTAATCGATTAATGTCTATTATTAACAACTTTGGCTTGCACTTCTTAATTTGAGTTCGTTCTATCTTTCTTTTCCTTATTAACAACAGGTTTTTAATGGAACTTTGGACTGCAAATGTCGGGCGGAATGGTCCACAAGGGTTTTGACTAGCCTAGGTTATTGAGCCATGCATGTTAGCCAAATTGATCCAAATATGCATCAAATTAAAAGACATAGCTCCACTAGGTTTTCTAACGATTGTGGCCGGTGATCAACTGGATCTCTTCAAATTATTCAGAAAGTAAATTATGGACTTTTTGTCAATCTATTCGCTAATTAAGCACATGTAACCTATCAAGATTTGTTTTTGGATGATTAGCTCGATAGACACATGATATCCATTAATCTATTACTTTATAATAGTTTCCGTAAGGACAACATTTAGCTCCTAACCAATTTGATGGGGTTATCAAATTGGGTAATGCTAAGGAGCCTCATTTAAGTCCTATATTTAATTAGAGGCCTTAATCATATGTGGCAACTCATGTCATCAATATTTGCTACATCATATTTTGCAAAACCTATTTTATTTTTGTAGATGTATTTTATGGCTTTTGTTAAGACTTAAATTACAAAAAAAATTATACAAAATAAAAACAAAAGACAAAATTCATTTGAGAGACTGATTCACAGGAAGCTGTATGGTAATATGGTATAGTGGGGGGAATTGGTTGCTTTGATATAGCATCTTGAAGGAATCCATTGCTTGTTTAATTGGCTGATAGAATTTCATTAAAAATAATAATAATATTTGCCTATTGCATGAAAATTTGAATTGGGAGATTATATTTTCATATCATGTATTGGTGTTTCTATTGCAATTTCATGTAAATTAAGATTTATGGTCAATTTATCGAACATACCACCATTCCATTAGATGTGAGATGATTAATTGATGCACAAATTATTTCAATTATGATTGAATCAGGGTTAGGGTTTTAGTAAAGAAGAGGAAGAAGAGAGTCTACAGTTTTTTTTTTTTTTCGTTATGTTCTTTTTTATCTCAAATTTACTTTACCGCTCATCTGAAAAATTATTTTTATTTTTTGCAAAAAAAAATTTAAAAAAGAATAATTTTTATATTAAAGAATTAAAAGGGTAGAACATGTATTTCAAAATATGATGTGGCAAAGTATGATGACATGGATTGCCACATGTGATTAAGGCCTCAAAATATTAGCCTTAATTAAGACCAAAAAGTATTTTCTTATCAAAATTTATTTTATATTTCGATCTCTAACCCAAATCATTCATCTTTTATGTCCCTATTTATTATCATTGTAAGAAATTAAATAAAAGTGAAATATTTTAGTCACTAATTTTATCAAATAAATAAATAGATGTTTTGTTATAAAATTCTCTTTTTTTTTTGGTCAAAAATGTAATTGATATCTAAAATCATCAGTTTATTTGATACATTTTAATTGACGATATAGGATCTATAATTAGATTGATATTTTATCACACTCCACTACCAGATAAAAGAGATAAGGACTATACCCGAAAAATACATAGTTGTAAGGCTATGGTATGTTAACATTTTTCATACATAATGAGAAGAGAAAATCATTAATTATTAAGGTAAATAAGGTCCTCATTAAAATACATTAATTAGGTTCTCGTTTGAGTAACTAAGTTCTAAAAGTGGTAATTGTAATATTTTACGACTTGATAACACATATTACAATTTCAATAATTCATGTAGTAGCTACGAAAAATCTCTCGTTAAGGTAAATAAGGTCCTCATTAGAGTAAATAAGTTTTTGTTTGAGTAATTAAGTCTTAAAAGTTGTAATTATACATATGAGATACGTTAACATATATACACTATAATTTTTCATATATTTATATATATATATATATATATATGTGTGTGTGTGTGTGTGTGTGTGTGTGTGTATAATCTATTAATCTCTTAAACTAAGGGATTTAGAGCACGTTTACTTACTTGAAATAATAATTAATGGAAACGAAAGAATTGATTATGATTCATGAGTTCTAATTATTAACACATACATGTATTGGAAGTTAATGCATATACCTTTTTCATTGTTAAAACCTTTTTTTGAACTTTATGATTAAATAATAAAAAAGAGTTTTGGCAACATAATGTCCCACGAAATTGGATTTTTGTTTAATTTGTGTGAATTTTGTCAAATTGAGGAAAAAAATTTTATTAGCACACAAATTTTTTGAAAAATGGTATTTCTGAAATTCTCAAGACCGTATTGCACTGGTTTCCAATAGTATTTTAGAATTTCAATGAAATCAAGCATGACCTTAAAAGGACCGGAAATGTTTCTTTTTTATTGCATCAAATTAGGAACACCTTATAGCAATGAATAATTCGTCACTACAAGTTGTTCAAAATATATATATATTTTTATGTTGGAAGAAATGTAAATGGATTTACTTATTACTTTATTAGGGCTCTTGAACTCTATGATTAAACAATGAAAACGAGATTTGGCAACATAATGTCTCTCGAAATCGGATTTTCGCTTAGTTTTGGTGAATTTTGTAAAATTGAGGAAAATTTCTCTATTATAGCACACAAATTTTTTTTTAAATGGTATTTTTGAAATTTTCTAGACCGGTTTGAATGAGTTTCCAATAGTATTTTAGAATTTTAATGAAGTCAACCATAATTGATGTTTTAAAATTTTAATATATTTTTAAAATTAAATAGCTATATATATATATTATTTTAATCAATAGAAATAACAAGATAAAAACACAAATAATTAATTAATAAAAAACTCACTTTCAGAAACTACCTATAATTACACACCCATAAAAAAAAATCCACCAATTTATTTCTTCATAAAATCTCTCCCTCGATCCCTAAAACTTCTCAGTTCTCACTTTACGTTTTCTACACAATTTATTTTAATATTTTAATATACATAAATAAATATACACACAGTGTGTGTTATCCTTCTGGTTTACATATATATGATGAGAAAGGTAGTCCTTCTTTAGTCATGCCAAGTAATCGTTATACTTGGTAATTGATCCAGATCGATCAGTTAATCCTTGGAACACAGCTACTTCTTCGAGTAAGCCTGGGTGTGAATGAGGAGCCGTTGGAATTTCTGCTCTCCTCGCTTCGTTTTGCTATGTCCCTCATGGCAAACGTTAATGACAGCTTGGGATTGAGTCTGGTGCTGTTGAATTTCTGGCACACATCCCTGTGGGAGCTCATAGCTTCCTCCATGGCAACTGTTTCCGAAGCTGATCTTGTTATTCTCTCTTTCACAGCTTCGGAACAGAGGCCACAAACCCATTTTCCTGAAAAGGAATCCTCAACTTTGGCTATGTAGGCTTGGGTGCAGTCCTCTTTCAGCCCACAGCATTCACACTCTGCTTGCTTTACCTCATCAATTGTGCTAAGATTCTTGCTGCTGCTAAAGATTTCCAATTCCTTGTCATACTTGCCTATTTCGATCGACGCATCGGAGATTGCCCTTCGGAGCAGCCTTTGCTCATTCTGCATGCATGCAAAAGAAATTAAGAGATCAACTCAATCATCAATATGAAATTAAAAGAACCGAATAAAACAAGTAAAATTGTAACTGTGCTCGTAATTAAGTTGATCAATTACCATATTAGCGACGCGACAAGTGATCATGATGATGTAGTGGTAAAGTTGTTGTAGTTTCAGTTGAAGGTAGATGACTGTGTATTTATATACTAAATGAAGGTGTGGTTAATCTTATTCTTCATATATAGATGAAAGCATGCTCTAGTGTGAAAGCTCGCTTCGACTAGTTTTCTTGCAGTACGTCTCATACATGCTTGGGGAGAGCACTTTACAGACTAAAAATATCTATATTTAAAGAGATAGTTTCGCTTTTTCTTGCACGTTAATTTCTCAATGCAATTAATGTGCAAATTGTAAACCTTTAATTTGTTGCCAAGAAATTAATTTGCAAATTGCACGGCCACTTGCTAATTAGCTCAGCCTAGGGCTCGTGTTGCAAATTGCACGAGATCGAAGAAGATATACCTTAACTTTTCTAGAAATTTAAGATGAAAAAAAAAAAATCGATCTATAGCTGCGAGCTCGATCAGTTTTGGTTACAAGCACGTACTTCCACCCAACGTTTTAATACCCGGCCAACTGCACCGTGCAGTCTGCACGGATAATGATAAACCCTACCTAGCTAAAAAAAAAAGGAAAAACTGCAAGCATAAATCATGGAAGTTGATAAGACTAGACTTAGTATATATGGTCCCTAGCTTAGCTTCCCATTAACACAGGGAAAAATATGACTGCTTATGATCGACTTAGGATGGTCCCCTAGTCTTGATACTACCTACATACATAAACTAGCTTAATTTCAAGAGCTAACCCTAAACCAAAGACGTGGAGATCAAATGACTGCAGGTGTATATATGATTAAAGAAGTTTTTGAAATGTGCAAGTAGTCGTCGAGCTTAGTTATCGATTTCTCGATCTAGTTGTGATCTTCCATTTTTTTCTGGCCGGTGTATGATTATCACGTGAAGGTTGCTTCGATCTGGCCAGTATAGATCATCTTTAATTGGTTGCAGCATGGTCCCTTCAAAATACTTTCTTTGGCCTCTCTAGGAGTCGCAAAAACTTGCTTCTTAGACCTATGAAGCTAATTTAGCCAAATGATACCAATTAATTAATTAAATAGTCTTTCTTTGGAAGCACTTTTAGCATTTGCAAAAGCTTGCTAGAGTTTTCTTATGAGCTTTGCTAGAGTTTTACAATTAATGGATAGGCCGCTTTCGGGCTGCTTAAGGGTGGCTAGATCGATCTGTTGGCCACCTCAGATCCAAGATGGATTTTGGCCTCGGAAAGTATAGGATGAAATGACACGTAGGATTTGCTCTGCAACCTCATAACCACATTTGACTGGTCAGATTAATCAGAAAAACATTACTATTTGCCAAAAAAAAAATCAGAGAAGCATTACTTATACTAAATGTTATGCTCCAAATGGCAAATACCATATCCTAAAGTATTGACCGTTTTAAACAGTTAATGTTAATACCTCCACATTAATTTATATGCTGAATTTTATCATGCACACTCCATGGTATCATAAATTCATAATAGGCCCGTCCTATTAATTAGGATATAGTAAGAACAAGTACGTATAGAGAAATAAGAATTACAAATTTGAGCTTAAGATAGATCTTAGAGTGAGAAGCGGATTAATCACCATAGTTAATTACAAATTTACAGTTAAAAGTACACATGCACCTACAGCGCGCCCTTTTAACTATAGCGGGCTACTATTTAATTCTAGTGCCATAATTACGTTGTTAAAAACACAATCTCGCAATGTTATTAATACAGAAAAGATGAGCCTAAGTCATCCGATTTCCTCAAGACATAATTCTAGTAGCTCGGTTTACTATCAATATATCGATCACCAACTTCTCTGGTTATAGCAGGAATGCAACTGGAGCTCCTTGAAAGGCCACCATTATTCTTCTGAACACCATTCTTGCTGTCTCTATGACTCATAGATTTGGACCTGCTAGTAGTACTACTCTTTCTCAAAATCTCTTTGATGGCCTCAGCTTGGTACAAAACAGGGTTTGTCCTCTCAAGCCTATTGAACTTCACACAAGCACTCATATGCTCATTCACAGCCTCTTCCCTTTTCCCTCCGTTCTTGTCCATCTCTCCATTCACGGCCTCGGCGCACAGCCCACAAATCAGCTTCCCCGAATATTGCTTTTGGACGCGGTTTATGTACTCGGCTGTGCACTCCTCGGACATGCCACAGCACTCGCATTTGGCCTCTTCAACTTCCGATATGGGCGGCAGCTGGTTGCCATCGTCGTCGTGAATGTTAATGGCTGCTAGCTCTTTGCTCAGTACCTCAATTGAAATGTCGGATATTGTTCTTTGAAGAGTACTACTAGTTCCCGTTGACAGGGTTGGCGGCTTGCTCTTGGAGCAGGAACCCATGTGGTTTTCTCTGTTTGGTGCCATTAGCTAGGGTTCGAGACGAAGCTAGCAAGCTACGGGAGATTGAGTTTAATTAAAAAACTAAGGACTTGGGGACTAATTTATATAGGTGTCGAACGACTCGAACTGTTTTGTGTAGAGGGAATGAGGGCAAATGTTTGTGGACTATGATCAAACATGTAAGCTGCAGCAAGCCAGCAATTAATGTGTGTATGACTCACTCTCACAAAGAAAGAAAGACGGTTGATTCCTGAACAAGCAAGATATTTCATGAAGCTAGCTTTGAAAGCTAACAGCTTTGTTCCCCTTTCTGGTTTCACTTTCCCTCATATCCGTGTCAGTCCCGCACACCATAACTTAAGGTGGTTTTGCGCGCGCGCGCTGTTTTGCTTGAAATGCAGCGGTATATACTTTGTTCTTCAAAAACTGAATATACTTTGTTCCTCTTGACCCATTTTCTAATTAAGTTTCTTTTCCTTCAGAATGCTCATATACTAAATAAATGTTGTTAATTGAGGAACTAATCTCGCATAGTCTTAAAATTTAGGAATTATGCTAATAATAAATAGTCCAATTAATCATGGAAGCTAATCCCTTCTTACTTAGGTGTTTCGTTTTGAGGATAATTGGGAGAAGAACTAAACGTACAGGATACGATGTTGGAAACTTAGGTCATCTCCAGTAATGGGGGTTATAGGGCTAAATGGCTCAATTTGCCCTGTTATGGTCTCCAACAAGGAACTTGGAGAGGGCTAAATGAGGAATGGGAGGGCTATAAAGGGGGCTAGAGGATTTAATTTGGCCCTGAGGGTGACCCTGGAAAGCCTTGAAATGACTAAAATTTAGCCATACCTTACTGGTGACGGTTCTAAAATTTAGCTCTGAACTTGAATAAACAATAATATTTTGAGGACTAAAATTTAGCCTTGAACCTAATATACCCCTGTCTTACTGGAGATCGCCTTAATTGCAATGTTGATGCCTAACTTCTAAATAAATTAATTCATAATATATACCTAGCTAGGTTGGTCCCTATAATAGATGAGAGAGGGATCTAAAGGACTTTCCCTTTCTTTTTTTGGTCACGAGAAATATAACCAAATGCATGTGAAAAAGTGATGAGTAAAGATTAACAGAATGGTTATAAAAGATAATATTGATGAAGTCACATGAATCTTGAAGAGGGAAAACAGTTATATGTCGATATTTATATCTCTTTTAAATTTGCTGGAGGGTACGAAAACAGGAAGATGATCGATCACTTACAACTTTTCAAGATTTAAAGTTCGTCAAGTCTTTAAACTTTTGAAGGTACGTAGTAATTAACTAGTCTTTCATGAAAACTACACCCACTAAAAGGTGCGACCCGGCCATATATATATGAATATGATGGGACTCTAATCCTCTATTTGTTTCCTTTTCTTTTTAAGAATCATTTTCTTACTTCTCATTCTACCGGCCAATTGCACTCCTCTTATTCATTCTACTTGTTTTTCAAATTTTACATCTAACAAGTAACAAGTACAACTTTTTTTCTTTAACCAAGCGAAAATATTGGAGATCTCAAAATTATGTAACAAATTTAGGTGATAATGTTGTGGTATTTGCTACATTATCAAGCTTAAACTAGTAAAATTGATTGCATGTACTTCTAATTAAGAGGAATTAATTATTTTATAAATAATTAAAAAATATAAATAAAAACTAATGTTAGGGTTATTGACCCAAAGCCGATAAATTACCAAAATGGTGACATTAGTGAATGCTCGTTCCTTTTTAAAAATTTTGCATAAGTTAAAGAAAAACATTTTATCCATCTCGATCTCATCTAAACTATATGTTAAACCTACGCTTTTTTACCCTCGCCCATATTAAATTTTGATTTCGATATTATAACATGCAAGTGTACGTAATATAATTATATTCATTATACATGTCTTTGTGTGTGAATTTTTCTCTTCCTACTAATCACATGATAACTACGATACTATTTGTGGGATCCAAATTTGATACACAATTGGACAAAAAAAAAACGTAGTTGATACACCGGCTTATATCATTCAAGCGTTTCTCCATCACTCAATAACGAACAAAGCTAAGAAAGAAGATAGCACTAGAGTCTTTGCTTTCCCTCTTCGAGCATGGCTTTCAAACTTTTCCAACCTACAAATTTAAGATGGATATTTATGTGAGAATAAAGAACAAATACCACACGAAAGTGTTATATATGCCTTCCTAAACGAAGACCAATAATCCAAAGATGCCTCGTTTAATACTTTAATATATGTTGCGTACCAAGTACTACCTATTCTATTCAAGACTTTGGAGTGTTATTTTATATTATACTAGCTTAATTTTCTTTCCTTCTCTATATATGGAACATTACGCTATTGAAAATTACAGGCACCCAAAAACCAACATTTTCCTAGACTTTAATAATTTTGTTTGTACATTGTCCCAAAAAAAAAAATTTGTTTGTACGTGGTGGAGGAGAGGTTCTTGACTATAGTAAAGAGCCGTTATAGGCACATCCAAATCTAATAGGAAAGATTTAAAATCAGTTAATTCCTAATTATTTGAAAAGAGGGTGGTACCAATTAAAATAATGAAAAAGTGAAGAGTTCATTTTAAGAGAAATTTCATACTTAAGAAGCTTCTTAACTTGGAAAGAGTGTTGTGCAAGGGTTTAGTGGAAGTACCAAATGGTCTTAATTAATTAAAATCAGTTAATTCCTAATTATTTGACAATTATGCCCTTATATTTAACGGAAAAAATAGATGTAAGTACCAAATGGTCTAACAGATGATAACTTCAAGTACCAAGTTGTCATCTTGTATTGACTAAATACCAAATTGTCCAAGTAGTAATACGTCAGGTACCATAGAAGGAATTTACCCTAAATATAATAAATGAGTTCTAAAACTAAAGATTCATTTAGGTTGAAGAATCAATTTATAATTATCGATGTAGTAATTATATGAGCCTAACTATCATGGGCAACACTAGTCAAACTCTAACCCAAGACGTTTAGTCCCTAATTCAAACTTTGAAAGCTATACTTCAAATATTGTGAACTAGTCCACACGGCCACACCCTAATACTATACCCTAGGTCATTTCTTAAATCGGTCACATCTAAAAATTTATCTTGAAAAAAAATTTATCTTTAACACTAATATTTATACACATGTTATCAATTTTAAGTTTGACGAAAAAAAGAAGTTGAAGAAAAAAAAAAGTTCTTGGAGCCAAGCTGTTTGGCAAAGCCAAAAGACTAATGTTGTAATTTACCACCTTAAATTCCCCAACGGCGTTTTCAAAAATTAAAATTTGACGAGGACCTTAGCGTCATAGCATGGAAGTATGATCACCTACACACCAAACTCCAACGCGTCCAACGAGTAGAATAAATCCACACCGTCCCCCGCCGAAATTTCCACAACAAAGTCTCACCAATCACTATCCCAACCTCCAATCAAACTACACCACGTCACGAAGCTCGCAGCAACTACGTATTTCTTGTCCTTCCCGCTCTCTCCACTAAACGCCGACCGTGTACGAGCGGGGACCCACCCAGTCAACGGCCCAGATTGACCGCTGCGATTGCGGAGGGGCATACCCAATTTAAGAGTCCACGTTATAAAATCCCAACGAACGCGCTGGAAACATTTCCTCTCTCCTTTCTTCGTTTGCCGTTTCGCTCGATTCTTCTTTTGCCGTTTCGCGTCCGTATCTCCCTCCCCACCGTCGATTCCGCGGCCATGTCGACGGCGGAGATCGAGCAGCTGACCTCGGGGGCGAGCAACCGCATAATCCCACTCCTGAAAGCTCTGAGGTCGTCTCTCCTCTTCATCCACACCGTCTTCCTCTCGCTGCTCTTCTTCGTATTTTCCCGCCGTCGCCGTTGCCTGTCGGAATCGCTCTCGGAGTCGACGGCGAAGAAGCAAAAATCGGCGTGGAGGAGAGAGGAGGAGGACACCATCAGACGGAGAGCATTGGCCGAGGGCCTTAACACCGGAGACGGCCACTGCCAGTTCCGTCGCGACACCTTCTTGTTCTACGGTGGAAGGCAAAGCGCGTTATTCTGCCGGTCATGGTTTCCGGTCTCCGGTAATCCAAGGTAAAACTCTTCTTTTTCAATTTCCATTATTAATAATAATGGTTTTTCCAATTTGTGTATTTCATTGTCTATTATGCCGGTTTGGGCGTAATTAAACAAAATAATGAGCTGGATGCGTTGGGAATCTTAGATTGGGGAAAATTTTGGCGTTCTTGCTGTTTGTATGGTCTTGAGAATTTTTTCTGACTAGTTTTGTTTTGTAATTTCAGGGGTATTTTGATCATCATACATGGGCTGAATGAACACAGCGGAAGATATGCTGATTTTGCAAGGCAACTAACCTCATGCAACTTTGGGGTATATGCAATGGACTGGATAGGTTAGCTATGTCAGCTCTTTCTTTTATAGATGATAATTACAATTGGTGTTCTGGCTTGAGAAAAGAGAGAGAGTAGTTTAATCATGTTCATTGGATTAAGGAGTGTACTCTGTTAGAACTTGTTACTCAGCAAAGAAAGGGAGCTTTTGATGGTATGAACCTTTTGAGGATTTGTGAGACAATCTCTTTTGCATTATGCTAGGAGCTTATGATAGAAAACATGGACACCACTACTCAATTCTGAATGTTACTTTTCATGAGTTATATACTTATATTTATATGAAAGGATTTCATGTGTCGTGAGAACTTAGAATTGCGTTTATAGTATTGTCTTGCCCCTCTATGGTAGGTCATGGTGGCAGCGATGGATTGCATGGCTACGTTCCTTCACTTGACCATGTTGTTGCTGATACCGTAAGTTGAACCAATATCCAGTTTATTATTTTCAAGTCAGCACCTGTATACCTTCATCTTAGTATTAGGATTATCTCTGATTCTGTATGAACGTAGCATCATTCAACTACATATCTGATAAGCTTTCAGTATGACAGTTTGAGGTTTCTCTTTTATAGGGGGATTTCTTGGAAAAGATTAGATTAGAGAACCCTGGAGTACCATGCTTCCTCTTTGGTCACTCAACAGGAGGAGCTGTGGTTTTGAAGGTAAGTCATTGAAAGATCTGTTACGTCTGGCCTATATAATCTTTGTGTTCAAAAACATGAATTGCTTAACTTTTGTGTAGGCGGCAACCTCTGCTAAAATTGAAGAAATGGTGGAAGGTATAATACTGACCTCACCAGCTTTGCGTGTTAAGCCAGCACATCCAATTGTTGGGGTATGTTCTTTGCTGCCCCACAGATTACATCAACTATATGTTGAATGCTTCTACTTTTAGGCAATTTTATCTTCCCCCTGAGAACTCCTTTATGCTCTGTTAATCCATGAGCGTTGTATGGGTGTTCTAAGTGTTAAGTGTTAACTGATGTTGATTGCATTTTGAACTCTACTCATTGATTCATGGTTCCTTGTATGTTAAAAATATTTTGTCTGATGTCTTGATCTAGGCTGTGGCTCCACTTGTTTCTTTGGTTGCTCCCAAGTTCCAGTTTAAAGGTGCCAACAAAAGGGGAATTCCAGTATCAAGAGATCCTGCAGCACTGGTGGCCAAGTATTCCGATCCCTTGGTCTATACAGGGCCAATAAGGGTCCGAACAGGCTATGAGATATTGCGCATCTCTGCGCATTTGACACGGAACTTTAAGTTTGTGACTGTACCCTTCTTTGTTCTTCATGGGACTGCTGATAGAGTCACGGATCCTCTAGCCTCCCAGGATCTGTACAAGGAGGCAGTGTCCGAGTTCAAAGACATAAAGCTCTATGATGGTTTCTTGCACGACCTCCTGTTCGAGCCTGAACGCGAAGAGATTGCACAGGACATAATCGACTGGATGGAGAAGAGATTAGGTGCTGGCCTCGAAGACGTTACCAACTTCCCATAAATTATTTGCCCCGCCCCATTCCGGCAAAAAAAGAATCGGGGATTTTTGAAGCAGTTAGGCCATACGGTGGTATGCTCATTATCATCATCATCATCATCATCATCATCAAAACTTGTATTTAATAGACTGAAATGTTTATAGGGTATAGCTTGTGATCAGCAAAATGGGGTGTCATTTTCATTTACATTTAGGAGCTAGAGCTACTGCTGATGTGAAGATGATGATAGGTTTCTCTAAAAAACTGAAGTCTGAAAGTCCTTGTCATGGTAGCACAATAAATCCAACTTGCTAGTACATATCACATCACATACTTGATTTCTTCTAGTGTTGTGGAATTGTCGACCATAAACAACTTAGCTTGAACAGTTGAACCTAAGGAGCATGACCTGGGCAAGCAATCCTTTTGGCCTTTTCTATCCTTTGTTTAAACATTCGATAATGATCCACAGATGCCTGTCAAACCATTGGCGCAGAAATCTTGAATTCTTCCATATACTGTATATGTGGTTCAGAGTCACTAAACTAATCCGTCAAGGGAAATACCAAATTTCATCACAGCATTGATTTTCTAGTATTAGTTTCAAATGTCTTAATCTTAGGTTACAATAATGGTACCTTGTATGTGACACTTATACATTACAGTTCAAGGAAAGAGATATATACAGTAAATTGCAATTATCCATCTCAACCAAAACGAATAAGAATTACACGGGCAATTAATTCACCCTTTTTATTTTTCAGTATTAATACAGTTTTTCTCATAAAAAAAAAAAATGAAACAAGGGGTGATCTTGTTTCAAGTTGCAATTTTAAATAACTTTTTCTGTCAAACTATTATGTTTATTCTATTTTTTGTCAAAGTATTATGTTTATTCTTTATATTAGATTCTTTAAAGATATGATATCACAGAGTTTTTCAATATCCTTAAAATTGTTCAAGAGTTTGAGACTTTTTTTTTTTTTGGACAATTCAAGAGTTTGAGACTGCATCTGCATGAAGAAGTTGTGTTTTGCATCATCGCAAACAAATGGAAATATATAAATTCTCTATTTGGCCTGGAATAGAAAAACAGTAGTCAACAGCATTGGATTCTAAAAAAGAAATACAGTAGCTAGCATTGGATTCTTTTTTTTTTTGTCATTAGTCTTGCCTTTCGATGAAAAAAGTAAATTCGATCAGATCCGAGACATATATTCTGGTACGTCTTAGAATCATTACAAAACATAAAATTGCGAGAACAATATAATAATTAAGAAAATGTTAATTAATTAATTATGGATCACACAGTAGCAGTAGTAGTAGCCACAAGAGCATCCTCAATGTTCTTTGCCATGCCTTGTAGAGAAGACTCCATATAAGACTGAAAATCTTCCAATCCCCAACCCTCGATCGGATCACAAACAAACGACCACTCGATCTTACACCCCTCGTCGTCGTTTATCACCGGAACCACTTGCATGGCTGCAACATACGACTTAAACCCCATGTTATTCTCAACGATCTCGTAGCTCAACCACCCTTTGATCGGATCCATTGCCAGCAGCTTCTCTTTGGCCCACTTTACGGTGGTCTCGTCGTGATCGGTAGCTGCTGCGGCGCAGTAGCGCAACAGGCCCGGCTGGCCGGCGACTCCCTCGATTTGGTAGCAACTTTCAAGGCCTGGGAGGACTTTGTCTAAGTTGCAGAAATCGGCGAGGAAAGGCCAGACCTCTTGTGCGGAGCTTTTGAGCTCGGCCGAGGTTTTGCCTTCCCATTTCGGCTGTGCTTCAACTTCTGCCATGACAAAGATGCAAAGACAATTAGTAAGAAAAGGAAATTTCAAGCTCATCACAACCACAAAGGCTTCTTCACATATATATATATATATATATGCTTCAAGCTAAAGAGCTAGTTGATATTAGATTTACCAAAAAGTAAAATCCTCAAATGGTACCTGAACTATCACGAAATCCACTTTTTGGTACGTCAATTTTTTGAGGGAGTCTAGTGGTACCCGAACTAGGGCTGTCAATGGGTCGGGTCGGGTCGTGTCAGGTTATGGGTCGTGTCAAGGTATTAAACGTGTTAGAATATGCAAACCCAAATCCGACCCAATTAATAAACGTGTCGGAAAATCCAAACTCAAACCCAACTCATTTATTAAATGGATTACCTGACCCAACCCGCATAACCATTTAGTAAAATAGTAATGCCAATATAAATAACAATTGATCAATTTCACACATAAAAAAGAGTTTGGTGACCTATTTAACCAATTTTAGGCTATAAAACATATGACATATGACTTCTCAATATTATCACTATAGTTTTTGTATATATTATTTACATTAGAGGTAAAAAAAAATACCAGACAACCATATAAATACTTGAAATTTCTTGAATTTTGATATAGTATAATAAAATAAACGGGTTAAGCGGATAATTTGCGAGTTGGTGGGTTGACCCTAAACCCACCTGTTTATTAAACGTGTTTTGGTAGGTTGACCCGCAAATGACCCATTTTTTAATCGTGCGGGTTCAACCCGTTTTATTTCGTGCGAGTTTCGAATCGTGTTATTGGGTCGTGTCAAAATTGACAGCCCTAACCCGAACTATGTCTCCATTAGTCTCATTTAGTACCTCCGTCTAATTTTCTGTTAAAATTGAGGGTAAACTTGTCAATTGAAGTTTTTTTTCTTCTTCTTCCCAAAAAAAATATATTAAGAGTTGAGTAAACGATTTTACCAAAGTACCCTTGACAATACAACCATTTTGTACTAGCTCCACGCAGACAATTTTAACAGAAAATTAGACGGATGTACTAATGAGGCTAAATGAGACATAGTTCGGGTACCACTAGACTCCCTCAAAAAGTTTGGGTACCAAAAAGTGCATTTCGTGTTAATTCAGGTACCATTTGAGAATTTAACCCTTTACCAAAACAACCTCATCTTTTCAATTTTTACGCCACAGTTCATCGTATGGAAATTCTTCATTCTCTAGGGTTTTCGATCATTTTTTCCTAACTTATTTATTTTTGGTGATTTGATAACTGGCCGGGTACTTTGAATATAAGGTTAATTTCGTACTCATCCCTCCGGAAAATGCCAAATTCTTAGGATTGTTACATTTTTCTTGTTTTTATGTAACAATTAACGTTGTTGTACATATACCAATTAAGAAGAAATTGAAAATGATTAAGGATCTGAGTCAACTCAGATCTGTTACGAAAAGAAATAAAATAAAGCTCCGCAATAATTTCACACATCAAATATGCTAATGGGGCACCATGAATGGCCTACATTACATGTGAAGTTAAGTATTGCATTAATCAATTTCGTTCTTTTTTCCTTGTCTCATGGTAAACTCACATGCGTGATGGAGTAGAGGCCCAACCTACAATAGTTTATGCTCGTACGTGGAAATTAATTACACAATATAGGAATAATATCATTTAACAACACATAGCACAGAGTCACTTAATTAGTTCAAACTGTACGTAGTTTATGATATAAGAGCATGCTCCATCTTCTTTGATATGGATTGAAGAGAAGATTCACCGAATGTTTGAACGTCTTCCAATCTCCAGCCCTCAGACGGATCACAAACAAACGACCATTCGATCACGCAGCCATCGTCGTTGATCAGGACTACTTTCATTATTGCATCGTACGCCTTAAACCACCCCATGTTACTGTCAATGATCTCGTACCTCAAAGATCGACTGATTGGATCGATCATGAGTAGCATCTCTTTGGCCCATTTGATCGTTGATTCATCATGATTGATCGCAGAACTGGCGCAGTACCGAACCAGTAAATTTTTAGGATGGTTAAATTTTTAGAATTTCTAAAAAAACTCATCATTAATCAATATCTTAAAAGAAAAAACTACTAACCAATTTAGAAACTGCTGAGCAATTTGCACTAATTAAACTCTTTCTTTTTAGATTTTTTTGATTTTTTTTGGTTAAAAAAAAAACAAAATGGCAGGCACGTAAGAGGCTTTTTTTTTTTTTTTTGGCTAATTACACGTAAGAGGCTAGTTAAACGTAAAATATTTGCTTGGTTGTTAGTTGATATACAATTTTGAATGACCAGGTATAAAGAAATCGAGTCAACTCACATCTGTTAGACTTTTATACAAGTTTCTGCAAGCAATCAAAACTAATATTATACACTGCGTAATGCTCGCAGAAAAGAAAGAAATGTCGTATATACTATATACTTAAGCACTGCACTTAAATATATATATATACAATGACTTTAGAATTAATTAATTATGAATGCCATTGAATATCATCCTTTGGGGTACCTTGTAAATTAAATGGTCAAGTCAATTGATAGATTCCGTCAAACCTAAATTTTGTTTATTTCGATTCGTTGCTGATTCAAACTTAATTAACAAATGAATTACCCAAACAAAATAGCTAATACATTAATCGGATTGTATTAGAAGCTAATATTTAACTATGATTATTAATTCCCAACGACTGCGTCCTCCATTATCTTAGACATGGAGTCTAACCCCACCTCATATTTCCTCACCAAATCTTCCAACACCAACCCCTCCACCGGATCAACGGCGAAGGACCACTCGATCACGCACCCATCTTCATTATCATCAACAACCCTGACCGTCGATGCGTACGACTTGAATCTGATGTTGCAGTCAACGATCTCGTAGCTAAACCTACGTTCAGCGTCATCGACGGCTGTCAATCTCTCCTTGGACCAGCTAACGTGCTCACCACCGTCGGATGGGATCGAGGACCCGGCACAGAATCTGATGCAGCCGGGCTCACCGTTGATGCCGTGGATCCCATAGCAAGTGCCTAAGGTTGGAAACCAGTTGTGGAAGTTGAAGAAGTCTTTGAACAGTGGCCATATCTGGTCTGCCCTGGCCTTGGTTAGCCTCGCAGAAACCTTGCCTTCCCATTTTGACTGATGCAACTCCATCAAAACTTAGACCTGACGAACACGTACGGCCGGAGAGTGAGATTTTTTGTAATAGTCGATCAGTGAAGGACAGGACAAGACAGGCTATAGGGATCACTTGAACATATATGTATGGACATGGTTTTTCGACCTCATCAGATTCAGATTGGGTATGTCAAACGTGTTGACCTGTCCATGTGTTACTGTATCACAAAACGTACATACATACAAATACATACAAAGTTACAAATGATCATGTATAAGGATGAGGTGTACAAATTTAATTCTCTTTTTCTTTCCATTTTGCTAATCGCCATTTACTAATTGACCACTCTTTAATTTATACCAAATACTGATTTTCATCAATTTTTACATTACTCGTATTTTTACTTTCTTTTTTTTTCGAAAATAAGAAGATATTACTAGATGAATGATCATAATCGCTAATAAGGAAATTTTGAATAAAATTAGGAGCATGAAGTTCATCATCTTCTCAAGAAGAGACCCGAGATTCATGAGTACGTAGCAAACCCTGCTAGAAATTATAAAGCTTGCCATTTAAAGGTAATCATTATCATTTCAATATCTTATCAAAAATGCTAGTTTTGTGATTCTAAAAAAAAAAAAAACTAGTTTTGTTTAAGGATGTTGAAGAAGGCTAGAAGATAAAAATAATAAGGTATGTATGCATGATATATTTGTGAATTTATGTAATAAGTTTTTTCCTAAAAAAAAAAAAACGTAAGTTGATATTTAATGTATCCTTGAAGAAATTTTCAAAGAAATACGAGTTTGGTAAATTGGTGCAGAAGCAGAAGTAGATAACTTTTGTTAAAATTTGGAAGCTAAAACAACAAAAGTAGCTTTACTAATTATTTAATTACTGGCAACCTTTTTACTTTTTCCTTTCCATTAATTCTAAAGAGAATAAGCTCAAATCAATCTGCTGTGTTGTGAACTTGTGATTGCTCAAGTGTTTGGATTTGATGTTATAAAATCCGGCTTTTCTCTCAATGATTTTTCAACTTTTCTTACATGGGGTAGGTTTTATACAGCTACATATTGACAGAGATAGTTGGAAAAACGGTTGAAGCATTCTTCTTATAAGCTAGATAATTCATTATTCCATGATCATGACCAAACCTATAGGAAGCAAAAGAAAGTGATTCTTCAATTAATCAAGTACACAAGCTAGCTTTGAATCTTTGAACTTCAAGATCGAACTTGTAACTGATCATTAATCAGATTACGTTTTTGTGTATATATAATACAACATATTCTTGCCTAAGAATCTGAGGTTTCTCATCTGACAAGTAGTTAGGCATACAGTATATGCATCTAATTATTTCCCAACAAACTAGACCAATATCATTGATTTCTCATGGAAGAAGTTGATACCTAATTAACTATGTTGGTTAGATCATACACACAAGCCATAAATTTCGATCAAGTAAAGTTTCTCCAAACCAAAAATACAGAAACGTAAACCTACCAGAGTTGGGAATTAATATTCAACAAGATTAATTAATTTTGTAACACCAACAAAATCCATAAATCATGTTTGCCTTGTCAATAACCCTAAGAAAATATACAGATTCACCCCATCTCATAGGATTCTGGCCACTTACTAGCTATCATCATTATGCAATCCAACACTCGAATAAAATAATTAAAGTGTTTCGATTTGCCTTAAACATTTTCATTTATAAATTTCAAAGTATAGGATAATGTAGGGCTAAAGGCAAGGCTTACACCTAACTAAAGTTTCCACAGAACGGATAGCCATCCATTTTTCACTTTCTACACTCCTTTATCTCCACTATTATTAGTCCATTATTATTATTTGTCTAATTAACTTTTGATTTATTGACTTATTTCACTCCATCTCCTTGTATAAAATATATATATGACCGTCGCTCAAAGCAATACTCTCAATCAAACATATATGTGTGTGAAGTGAAGGGCTAAGATATTTGTTTTTTTAGGGGATCGGAAAGCTAGTGAAGGGCTAAGATATGAAAGCACAATTAAAGATTGAAAATCATTGGCGCTGTTTGATGCTTTTGTGAAAATATTTAAACTTGGATTGAAGCACACTAGTTTTGTAGGGACAACGTATGCAAATTAACAAAGAGGAAAAACCCAATAAGAATGCTTTAGAAAATAATTAACTAAACAAAAGAAACAGCACAAAACAAAAGTAATCATTACACATGGTATGCTATACTTATCAACACTAATAATAAACTTACTTAACTATAAAAAAAAAATATTACTAGTCTTTAGCCTTTAGCCCACAAGAAGAAAAATAGGGGCCCTGCCCTCCCTTTAAATATACTTGCTAGCTATAACTTCAAAATCCTCGATCTCTACCATAACTTGTATTACTTTCTTTTAGCCTAATAGCCTTACTTAGCGTTCTATTCTCCCCTCGAAGAACAGAAATGGAACCTATTACCACACCAGAAATAGCCAAGAAACTAAGCAACATGTTACGTTTAATGATGAAACGTGGCAAGATCTTAGGCAAGTCGTTAAACGACTTCATGCTCCGCCACCACGCCACCCTCGACTCAGTCCGGTGCCGCTCACTGGACGACGTGCACGTGTCGTTGGTGTATCCTCTGGAGTACGAGTTCAGCTGCAGCAGTAGCCCACCGCACCACCAACGTTCGCGCACACCCGGCCACCTGCGCAACAACCACAACTACAACAACCGTTTTCTCAGGCACTCGCGGCGGGCCGTTTACGTGCCAATGATGTGCGAGGACGTGATGGGAAGCAAGACGGTGGCGTTTTGCGGGGGTGACGTGGTGGAGCCGCTGCGGCGGAGGCCGAGGGTGAGGAGGGTTAGGATAACGGAGTGGGAGCCGTTGTTCCCGTTGAATAGCGAGGAAGAAGAGGAAGAGTGGCATGTGGACAAGGCAGCACAGGAATTTATTGACAAGTTTTATAGGGATCTAATGTTGCAAAAGTGGAATACGGCAGCAGATCATCGATGCTATAGCTGATGACGTACGTGTTAGTACAGGCTCGTAACACGTATGGATTAGGGTACGTTTTACTACGTTGAACGTACTCGATCGATCAGGCTAGGGACGACGTAGTGAATCTTAACCATGCATGAGAATTTGATCCTAGTTTTCACTTTTCACTGTTTTAGTATGTAAGCCTAATTAACACGTTAGGTTTTACTGTGTTGAAATTCCTGCTTTTATTATTGTACTGCGCGCGTATAGAGGCATCAGGATTCCCTTGCATGTATATAATTAAGCCTTTAATTTCTTTCTCTTATGGGTTACTGGCTTTCAGAACGTACGTACGTTGTATATATACTCTAGTCTACAAGAAGAAATGTGGTCCTAGCTAGCTATGGTATGTAAATTGCAATTGGATTAATTGGCATCTTCTTTCTTCTTTGCTTTAATCCCAAAATTCTCTTAAGAATATTTTAAACAAAATAGATGCTTCATGGGCTAAGTCCTTACTAAGACGATCGACATTCAAATGGATAGATGCTTCTCGAAATTTGGAACAAAAATTCCAGGACTTGTAGGTGAGACTGTGAGAGAATGAAAGATCTTTCCACATGGCAACAGATTTTATGTACGTTTCTGCCTTTGAATCATTCAGAATGAGGGAGTGGGTCAATTAAGGCCCTTATGTATTGACATATAATTCAAGTAATTAACGCAATATCTTCCGTAGTTTACAAATTCACACCGGCCAATGACATGTTTATTTACTTGGAATAAAAATGAGAATGAATCGAAATTCATTCCGATGTAATTAATGATTCTTAATACATACCCTCCTTAGTAATCAAACTTTGGATATTTATTAATGAATTCTTTACTTTTACGTGGGACCCACAACCATTTTGATTCATGTACGTGTTAGTAAACGCAGGATAACTCATGAATTGAAATCAATTCCTTCATTCTCATTCTCATTGTAAGTAAATAAACGTGCCACAAATATAATCAAAAAGTAAGCTTATTAGTATTAATTTAATTTGTTTTGTTAGGCTATTTTCAAATTGT
This sequence comes from Rubus parviflorus, assembly GCA_029955375.1. Classification (NCBI taxonomy): domain Eukaryota; kingdom Viridiplantae; phylum Streptophyta; class Magnoliopsida; order Rosales; family Rosaceae; genus Rubus; species Rubus parviflorus. Next base: position 2,830,602 of record JARGGL010000001.1, on the reverse strand, counting down.
TAGCCAACCATGAACTTGAATTAGCAAAACAAGAAGAAGCAGAACAATTTACCAAGCCAATTGCCTTCTATAACAATAGAAATCATATACATCTACATTATACTTATTTTTCTTAGAATTAACCACCAATGGTTAACAAAATTGAATATATACCCTACATTTCCTTTTTATTTTTACTAGAAAACAGGTCATTTTTTGTTTTTGCTTTTTTTTAATCGCAAAACTTTCAAGGCCTTATTACCGACTGTAAACAAAATTCATAATAAAACAACGGCTGCGTTTAAAATCTACCTTGCTTTCGTTCTATCTGTTTATTTTTCTTTCCCCTTGTCTCTCTCTCCGAACTAGAAAATCTAGAATCTCCTTGTTTCCCTCCACAGATCTCCAATTCCTTCTCGCCAAACCCTAAATATCTCTCTCCCAACTCCCTCTCTCTTTCTATCCCATACATTTTTGCAGTGATCGATTAATTCCGTCCGCCGATGATCTAGAACCTTCGTGATTCTTCCCGATAAGGTCCGTTTCTCGGTCTCCATGGACCAGCAACCTTACCATGCCTGAGCTGCGCCGGGCACCTGACTTTAACCCGAACCCGATTACCCAACCTCGACCACTAATAATAAGAAGGACGCCGAGGGTGGCCCGGTACTTGAAACGAGGTCGTTTGAGGCTGCTGGGGAGAGAGCCATGGATGAGTACGATAGCGGTGGCCGCAGCGGCGATAAGGGTCCTGCAGCTGAGGAAGAAATCTTAGCTCCTATTCCTGACAAGGTTCACTCTTTGTTTCACTGATTTTGATTTTTTGATTTTTTCTGTTCGAGTTTTCTTGTAATTAAGTATACGTTTTTTTCAAAAAAAGTTGCTGCGTTTTGTAAGACGAGAAGAGGCTTAGCTTTGTTCCATAACAGTCTAATTCTTTAGCAGTGAGGAAGAATGTTGTTTGTTGTTATTAATCTCTTAATTTGAGGAAGCTCTAATTGCATTGGCTGGTCTTCTGTGTTCTTACTTCCAGTTGGGATGGTGAGGATATGGATTTTGATTTTGATTCCATCTTCTAGCTTTAAATGGGTAGCAAACTCTGTATGAATTGGGCATGGCAACACAACACAATGTCAGTTGTGAAACTGTTTGGCATATCATGTTTGTTTTAAATTCTACTCATTACTGGAGTTATTGACTACAGGTCCAGGTTGGTGGTTCCCCACTATACAAAGTAGAAAGAAAATTGGGGAAAGGAGGCTTTGGACAAGTATACGTTGGCCGACGCACTGCACCCGGCCCTGGAGCTGTTGAGGTGTGCAAACATCTTTTTTATGGTTTAACATCTTTGAATAATCTGTTTTCTCAAAGAAGATTATGTTTGATTTGTATGGTTAACATACCTCGATTGATCTCAACCTTAGGTTGCCTTGAAATTTGAGCATAGAAGCAGTAAAGGATGTAATTATGGCCCACCATATGAATGGCAAATTTACAAGTAAGGCTCCTCTCATCTTGTTGTATATTTCTCACTATCTTAGTCTTGCATAGTAAGTTTGTAACTGACACTTAATCATACGTCTGTACAGTGCACTTGGTGGTAGTCATGGAGTTCCAAGAGTTCATTATAAGGGCCGGCAAGCTGACTACTATATCATGGTATGAGTTGTTTGCTCACATTTGATTTTATGACATTGAAACTATAGTTTCTCATTAGCCAGATTTGACAATCTATTAAAATAAGCCTGTTTTGCATACAGGTTATGGATATACTTGGGCCTAGTTTGTGGGATGTCTGGAATAACAGCTCGCACACGTAAGTTTTTTCTATATTTCCCTTTAAAGGAATTAAATTTCATCCTTCTACTTTTTGTTACAGTAATCGTTCTCTCCCCAGCTAACATTCACTTCTACCTTTGAACTACAGAATGTCAATTGAAATGGTTGCATGTATTGCCATTGAGGCCATTTCCATTTTGGAGAAGATGCACTCTAGAGGGTAATAATTTTTATTGCAAACTTTTCTTTCTTTCTTTCTCATGTTAATAGTTTCTTCAATATAATTATAAAACATTATGGTTGAGCAATGTTAACATATCTTCCATGATGATAGAATTTCATTGTTGATTTAATTTAAATTTTATAAATGTGGCTTGTTGGCTGTATTGGTGTCCATAACATCCTGATACTCATTTCCTGTATAGAACCTGTTTTTAGTGGGTGATGGAGGTTGTTTAGTCTTTTATCTTTGTAGTTTCTGGTGCTTTAATTGACGAGCAATGACTTCACTTTCTATTAGCCTGGTTTCCCATAAACGAAACAAAATTACAATTCTTAGTTGCTGGCCTTTGTCAAGATATCGTTGCAATTATGTGGTTTCATAGTTTCTCTGATGGTGATCACGACAGATATGTGCATGGGGATGTGAAACCTGAGAACTTTTTGCTTGGTCCGCCTGGAACTCCTGAGGAGAAGAAGCTGTTTCTTGTTGACCTTGGATTAGGTAAGCTGTAGTTATTTAATCTCCTTAGAGCTGATTCTGCTTTCAGAGTAGTGAAACTAATGCCTCATCATCTCATGACCTTTTTGACTTTATAGCCACCAGGTGGCGAGATAGTTCAACTGGCCTGCATGTAGATTATGATCAACGTCCAGATGTTTTCAGGTAAAATAAACATTTGTTTTACTGTAAAAATGTTCTGGTCCTTACAAATAATCCATAACAAAAAGTTATCACCATTCGGTATCCTTAAAATTCATGTGTTGCAGGGGAACTGTACGTTATGCAAGTGTGCATGCTCATCTTGGTAGAACTGGTAGTAGGAGAGATGACTTGGAATCTTTAGCTTACACACTGATCTTTCTTCTCCGTGGGCGGTTACCTTGGCAAGGATATCAGGTTCATAATGTCCAAATTTCAGTTGGTTGATGCTTCTATCTCTTTGTGCATACCATGTTGACGATATTCTTTTATTAGGGAGAAAATAAAGGATTCCTTGTCTGCAAGAAAAAGATGGCCACTTCTCCAGAAACTCTATGCTGCTTTTGCCCTCAACCATTCCGACTGTTTGTTGAGTACGTGGTGAATTTGAAGTTTGATGAAGAACCAAATTATGCGAAATATATATCCCTTTTTGATGGAGTTGTTGGTCCAAATCCAGATATTAGACCAATAAATACTGATGGTGCTCAGAAGGTACTATCCATGTTCTTACATCTCCATAGCCTACATTTATGTCTGATTAGTTATGTACATTGTTTTAGAGGTCATCTAACTTGTATTTCTTGCATGGTAAAGCTTATATGTCAGGTTGGACAAAAGAGAGGGCGATTGACCATGGAGGAAGAGGATGATGAGCAGCCAAAGAAGAAGATTCGCATGGGGATGCCGGCAACACAATGGATTAGTGTTTACAATGCCCGAAGGCCTATGAAGCAAAGGTATATCCTTGAAGTTACATTTTGGATTGATAAAATCCAATTTGACCAAGAAGTGAACTGAGTTGATGTTTTCATCTCTTGTAGATATCACTACAATGTTGCAGATGTGAGGCTTTCTCAACACATTGAGAAAGGAAATGAAGATGGGTTGTTTATCAGCAGTGTGGCTTCCTGTTCAAATCTTTGGGCTCTTATTATGGATGCTGGAACTGGATTCAATTCCCAAGTTTATGAACTCTCTCCATATTTTCTTCATAAGGTTTGTGTTCTATTAAATCTAGGATGGTAATCTATTGAAGATTTTAAAATTCAGTTTACTACTACTGCACAAACATCGGTGCTTATATGCATTGAATTTTTTCTTTTAACCAACACTTTATAGACTAGACATAGTACTTGTGTAAATTAACTATCATGCCATTTATGTATTGTTTGAAGGAATGGATTATGGAACAATGGGACAAAAATTACTATATCAGCGCAATAGCAGGAGCTAACAATGGAAGCTCCTTGGTTGTAATGTCCAAAGGTTAGTCCAAGTCTCAGCAAAGCTAGATTGCTTTAAAAGTTTACATGTCTAACTTTTCTTCTATTGTTTCTTATAGGGACCTCATTCTTACAGCAGTCCTATAAAGTCAGCGAGTCATTTCCTTTCAAGTGGATTAATAAAAAATGGAGGGAGGGTTTTTTTGTTACTGCGATGGCCACTGCTGGGAGTAGATGGGCTATTGTTATGTCTCGGGGTGCAGGATTTTCTGACCAGGTCTTATTCAGATTCTCAAATATTTGTTTTGTTTGAATACCATTTGCTGGTGAAGTAAAGAGTTTTGATTATTATGTTTTGCCTTCCTATTAATTATTTCAGGTTGTAGAACTAGATTTTCTGTATCCTAGTGAAGGTATTCATAGAAGGTGGGACAATGGTTACCGCATCACGTCAACTGCAGCAACTTGGGATCAGGCAGCTCTCGTTCTTAGTGTTCCAAGGAGAAAACCTGCAGATGAAACACAAGAGACTCTTCGAACCTCTGCTTTTCCTAGTACACATGTGAAGGTAGGTCGATTTTTTTCCTGCTTGCCCTGTTGATGTTATTCTTCTTTCTGAAAGCTCAAGTTTCTGTGTGGCAATTGTGCAGGAGAAATGGGCAAAAAACCTTTACATAGCATCTATTTGTTATGGTCGAACTGTGTCATGAACAACCAAGTTTTATTGGGATGCCATCAATCTAATTTTGACCCATGAGCCGCAACAAGCTTTACATTTACCGCCTCTTCGGAAATCAAAGATCCTCTCACAGCAAATTGATTGGTCCTGGCCTTTGGAGTTGATGTATGCTAAACTCTTCTTTATCGTCACCATAACATAGCATCTGTTACAAGCACTTGTGCACTGTCTTTCAATCTCTTGAGCTTATATATTCTCACCTATTGTTAAAAAGTTTGTATATTTCTGAGCAATAAAACCTTGATTGAAGGGATGTGCACAAGTCATAATTTCATTACTGATCGAATTTTGGGAGCGTCACCTATCATTTGCTGTGATTCTGGACCAGTCTGTACTGACTCCTGAGCTTTGTTCTTTTTTTTGTTCGTTTTCCTTTTCGGGGAGGGGGAAAGTGCTCCTTTTATGGAATTTAAGATGGGATGTCTCAATTCAACCTGAAAAACAGAAAGCATTTGTATACTTGACAGCATCAGTATGTAATGGTTTCTAATTATTTTTTGGTCGACCACTTTCAAAATATTGGTGTGCTTTTGAATCGCTATCCACTGATTACATACATTGCTGATCGGTTCTTATTTGTACATTACACATAAAAATTGGCAATGTTACTATATTATCAGTGAATATATGAGTATGACAGGTTGAATAGTTGATAATTTGGTCAAGGTCTTCGAAGCAGAAACACAGCTGGGAAGTTTACATGTATGAAGTAAGACGTATGATGCCAAGAAGGAAAACTTATCTTCCTGTTGGTAAGTTGTATGGTCACAAGGAATTTCTTTAAATTTCTGTTTTACAGTCTGTGAAAGTGACTTTGGTCTGTCTTGGATTTGTAGCTGTGTGTTTCATTATCCACTGGCTATCAGTTTAACTGGACAACCCTCGGTTCTATTTTACACGTTAAAACTAGTAAGCACTTTCTTCTCCTTGTCTGCTTTCATTTTGCATTTTTGGTCATTCAATGTGCTGTAAACAACTATGCTTGTATGTCCAACAGGTATTAAGAAAAGCTGGAATGTGGCTTTGGGAGGACAGTTTATACACTCAAAGTTTGTTTGTGGCTTTGGTTCTTACATATCCATCCATGGTGATGCTATTGGAGAGTTGTTAAAACTCGAACACCAGGTATGACATATCTTTCTATTGAAATCACATCGTTCCGACTTAACTATTTTTACAGTTAAATGCATCTCTAACTTTGGGTTTAGGAATAGGAGCTTGGCCTTGGTAATTGCCACAAGAGACTAACACTACTTTCTCCTATTAACTAGTCCGAACCCCCATCATTTGGAAATTTATACAGGGTGGTTTTATTGTAATGACATCTAAATGTAGTGGTAGACAACTTTTCCATGCTTGGAAACGATGCATGATTTGTATAATTCCGATATGCTCTTATTATAATTATGCATATTTAAAAATGGTGTTGCAGGTCGTAAGTGGTCACCTTCTTTACTTATGCTGAATTTTCTAGATTGAGCTGATTCTACAAACTTTCAATCTGGCTGATATCTGGTCATGGCTTTAAACAAGATGACCCATGACGAACATGAATCACCATAAGAAAAATAAGTCCCACAAAAGATTTTTTTTTTTTTAAATTACACGGGTCCCACAAAAGTTGCTATATCGGATAACTGGATATATAATACCCTTGTAGACTATATTACAGTACTCTTTTCAGACTTTTCATGAGAAATGATGATTAATAAAATCAATTTTGCAGTGCTCTGTTTGTTATTTATGGACGTGGATAATGATAAAATCCGAATTGGTATCTAACAAGTGGCAAAAAATCTTTTTTTTACTGTGTACAGAATGGACACAATAAAGAACTTATTATGGAAATTCAATTATTGTGAATTAATTAGCTAGAGATCTGACAGTAGAACCTAGGAGAATATTTTTTCCGGGTTCGGGTCGGGTTCGTCTTCTTTATGAACTGGGGAATGGTATTCCACTTGAATCTTGTTGGCTGGCCCAAAACAGACACGCTACGGCTGGGCCGGGCCCAATTCCCCTTGAATTCCTTTTACATAACAAATACGACGTGTCGTTTATTATGGAACGATTTGGGCTGGGCCTAGTAAAATAAGGCCCAATTCGGCCTTTAAATGTGATAAAAGTCGTTTTATGAGACCATTTGGGCTGGGCCAGGCCCAAATTAGGCCCTTTAAAATGTAGAAAACGATGTGTGGTTTTTATCTTCTAATAAAATTTGGGCTGGGCCATGTCATAAAACGACATGTTTTTGTAGCCGGTTTGAGCTGGGCCTAGTTAAAAAAGACCCAATTCGGCATTTCTATAAAATAAAAACGACGTGTCGTTTTTCTTGTGCGATATCTGGGCTGGGCAATTTCATTAACGTCACGTCGTTTTAATTTGACAATTTGGGCCGGGTCTACTGTAAATCCGGCCCAATTCCGCCATAGAAAATGATAAAAACGACGTGTTGTTTTGTACTGCCTGTTTGGGCTGGGCCTTAATATAAAATACAAAAACGACACTTATTTATGATTTGGGCTGGGCCAACTGAAAAAGGCCCAATTCGACCTTTCAAAATAAAATACGACGAGTCGTTTTTTGCAAAAAATTTGGGCTAGCATAAAACGACGTATCGTTTTTTAACCAGTTTGGGCTGGGCCTAGTTAAAATAGGCCCAATGAGCATTTATATAAAATGTGGGATATTTCATAAACGACACGTCGTTTTACTTTGACAATTTGGGCCGGGCCTTCTGTAAATCCGGCCCAATTTCGCCTTAGAAAATGATAAAAACGACGTATCGTTTGTTTGGCAGGTTTGGGCTGGGCCTTTTAAAATAGGCCCAATTCGGCATTCATATAACATGAAAATGACCTGTCGTTTTTATCTTTGGGCTGGGCCTTTTCATAAAACGATGTGTCTTTAAATTTTGACGAATTGGGCTGGGCCAACTGAAAACCAGGCCCATTCGGCCTTTGAAAATAAAAATCTGGTCTGGGCCCAGTTCAAAAGGCCCAATTCGGCTTTATATAAAAAACGACGTGTCGTTTTTTATTAGTCAATTTGGGCTGGGCCTATTGAAAACCAGGCCCAATTAGGCCTTTAAAAAACGACGTGTCGTTTTTAGTTATTTCGAAAATTTGGGCTGGACCACATAATAAACGACGTGTCGTTTTCTATAGCTTTATTGGGCTGGGCCTTTGCTTTTGAGATTTGGGCTCGGCCTTTTAAAATAAAAACGACACGTCGTTTTACAAAAATTTGGTCTAGCATAAAAGGACGTGTCGTTTTTAGGAGGTTTGGGCTGGGCCTCGTTAAAATAGGCCCAATTCGGCATTCATATAACATGAATACGACGTGTCGTTTTTATCTTTGGGCTGGGCCTTTTCATAAAACGACGTGTCTTTTAATCCGGCCCCATTCGGCCTTTGAAAATAAAATCTGGTCTGGGCCTAGTTCAAAAAGCCCAATTCCTCTTTATATAAAAAACGACGTGTCGTTTATTACTAGTCAATTTGGGCTGGGCCTATTGAAATCCAGGCCCAATTAGGCCTTAAAAAACGACGTGTCGTTCGTCTTATGAGACAATTTTGGCTGGGCTATTTTCATAAAAACGACGTGTCGTTTATTATTTGACAATTTGGGCTGCGGCTCCTAAAAACCCGGCTCAATTAAGCCTTTAGTGTGATAAAACTACGTGTCGTTTTTATTTTACGAACTTGGGCTGGGCCTACTAAAACCTAGCCCAATACGGTTTTTTAAATGGAATAAAAACGACGTGTCGTTTCTTTCTTGTGTAAAACGATGTGTCTTTTTTCATGGACAGTTTGGGCTGGGCCTCGTAAAAACCGGGCCCAATTCGGCATTTAAATGGATTAAAATATGCGACAATTTGGACTGCCCAGCCCAAGTAAAAACGACGTGTCGTTTGTGTTATGCGAAAATTTGACCTGCATATAAAAAGACGTCTTTTTTGGGACGATTTGGGCTGGGCCTAGTAAAAACCAAGGTCTATTCAGCTTTTGAAATTGAAAAACAACGACGTGTCGTTCGTTTTATACGAAATTTTGGGTTGGGCCAGGCCCAAATTAGGCCTTTTAAATGTAATAAAACTGACGTCATGTCGTTTTAAAGCGAAAATTTGGGATGGGCTATGTCAAATTAGGCCTTTACATTAGGGTTAGATTAGTAGAAGCAAGGATAATAAAATAAGCTGAATTGGGCCGAAGATGTAACAAAAATATTTTAAAATAAAGTGGGACAGATTAGGGTTTCGAAGGAGTCCAGAGACGAAGAGAGATATATATATATATATAGAGAAAAGTGGAGAGAGAGAGGCGAAGGATGGGACTATGAATTGGGATTTGGGATATGTCTTGCTAGAAATCGTGCCCGCGCCTTGGCGCGAGTTTTGGAGTTAACGCAATGTTATTTAAGGACTAAATTTAACCACCTCACCAAAGTCACTCCAATCCCAACTGAATTGTGCAGTCAAATGAATCAAATTTAAAAGGATATCAGCTTAGACAACTACAGCTGCTGTAAACTAAAGTGAACAAAACAAGGAATATCGATGATCCTTGAAAATCTAAATTCAGTCCATATACAATAGGCTAAATTTTTTTCAACTTTTTCTCTATTCTCAGGAATCACTTCATACTATGCACAGACGACAATACAATTAAGTCCATATACAAAAGGCTTTAGGTAAAATATCCAGAAACCTAATCAAACAGACACACGAAGTTAATAACTTCAGACCTAAATCAAATAAGGTTTAGGAAAACTCACCAGCTCCATCGACAAAAAACTAATCAAGGACATCACCACACTTACCTTGACCATAAACTTGAATCTTACACAGAAAGCACTCTACTTCTAAATTGGTCCAATTGAGAACAGGGGTGCTGCAAGTAAACCAAAAGCAACAAAAGATGAAGACTATGGGAATCAAATTTAGGAGCAATTTGGGGGGGGGTGAGGGATGATTATGTATCATACACTTTAGTGGAGGGTAACATTTTACATTATAGAACTAATACAGACTAATCTTGGCTGCAAAAATGAAGTTGGTATAAAACATGTACCAGGCTCACACTTTTTAAATGACTCATGGCCTCACATTCTATCTGGAACTCTTGAACATTAGCAACCTTTGACTTCTAACTTAATCTACTTCAGAATCAACATATAAGGGAATAATAGTAAGCAGGTCTATGCCACACATATGATAAGAAGGATGCTGATAAATTAATTGTTGGAACTTTAAAAGAAACTTGCTCTCAAATCCTGACTCTGCTGATATACAAATAAGCATCATTTATTTATAAAGTTCGTAATTATGAAGGATATGTTAGTTTATGGATTCCACATACTGGGAATGTGAAGCCAGATGAACTGTTCTTGGCTACACTGCCAAAGCTAAAACCTCTTACATATACAGAACCTAGTAAGTAATGAAGTAAATTTCTGCTAAATTAGCATTCCTCATTCCGATTGGAAATGGGCACCGTGTATATCAAGCTGAAGGCAACAGTAACACAATGCAGACTAACACTCATCTCAAATGTAAGGCCCACCCAGTCAGTACGAACCTACTTCAAATTTCCAGACGCAGAACAGTAGAAATTACCAGAAATGAGGTCACCAAAAACCAATCAAAGACCTCATACACAACCAAGCTCAGACACCGTTAGTTTACTTAATTTACTTTCACATCAACTGGTAAAGAAAAAATTAAGGGGCTCATGTATATCAAACAGCAACCATTAAGTTGTTTCGCTTGCAATTAGCCAAAAAGAAAAATAAAAATGAACAGATGAGTTTATTTCAAGACTACGAATTTCGGATCGTATTAAGCTTGAAATACAAAGCTTAACACCTTGTTAATGAACACAAATAGGAGATGTATAACAACAACTAACACAACAAAAGCACTAATCTTTGACCGAAATTCAATTGATCGAAAGAAAAGTGATGACCTTGGAGTGGTGGCTATAAGCACCAGCAATCTCAAAGACATCCCTTTAACGCAAGAATCTAATACACCAACAAATCAAACCCATAAACACCAAACTAATAAAAACTCCAAAAAAATAATCAAACTAATCTAAATTAGAAAATTAAGCGAAATTAGAGCCCTACATACCTCGTGGTTCAAACAAATCTGGAAAAAATTTCGATTTTTGAAGAGGTACGGGTTTTGGGATGGGGGAAAGCGTACGGGTTCGAAGAATTAGCCGATGCAGTTAACCCAAGCGCAAGGGTTTTAGGTTCGAACACAAAACTTGGTTTCCTTGTTTGGGTTCGAAGATGAAAGACCGAATCGAAGATGTGAAGGATGGTGGGTGTGAATAGGGTTTCGCAGGAGTTTAGAGAGACAGAGAGAGTGCGAGGAGAAAAGCTGGAGAAAGTTTTATTGGACCAATGGCAGGACCGTAAATTAACAGTCAAGGAGGGACAAAACCGTAATTTTCCATAGTTATGAACAGTGCGAGCGGAAATAGTATATATAAATATGTTCTTAAAAATCAAATATCCGAATTGGCATCTAATATGTTCTTCAAAGAAAATAAATTATAAAAAAATAAAATAAAGAATAATGAGTATTTGACTTGGTGAAAATTCAATAAACAGGGCCAACATAGGTTGGTTGAGTTGGCATGGGCGGATTTGTGGTTGAGCCCCAACCCAAGTTCGATCCCCGCTGCCAGCAATCCTGTAAAAACTTCCTCGTTGGGAGTGTTGATGGGCGACTAGAAAATGTCCTTCCGGTGGGCTGGGCTGGGACACTGTCCAGCTTCGTAAGGCCTATCGGGTTAGGTCGTAGGTTTGCCCTGGCCCTGGTAGTGTAAAGAAGCCTCCTTCTTACCTAAACTTTTTGTAACCAAAAAAAAAAAATTCAATAAACAGGAAACGTTTTTCTTAAAAATCATATATTAGAAAAAATTCGGCAAATACATGAGAAGTGATATTTCACAAAAAAAAAAAAAAGGTTATGCGTAATGCGTGTACACAAAAATAAATAAATTGTTGACCTTCTTAGACCGTAAAGGGTGGCAAGCAATCTTTCCTATTAATCTTTCCCATCGAAAAAAACTCTTTGCTATTAATAAATAAAAATATTCCCAAAAGTCAGGGAGAGAGAATAATTGACCTTTTGCTTCCTTTCATACTCTCAAGTCTTGAATCTTGATGAGGGTTTAATATGAGAATAATTGTTCGTTATGGGCCTTGGTTGGACTGGGCTAAGGCCTTATATTTTTCTCTTTATTGAACTGTATGAGTTTTGAATTAAGAAGATGATATCTCTAAAGACAAAGGTCTATAAAGTTTGAAAAATACTTAACTTGCCCGCTATTATTAGATTTATTTGGCACTAATTAAGAGCAAACACGTAACTCTTACCTGCTAGGAGGCTCAACCTCATGCCCATATTATTAGCATGACAAGAAACATACATTGGAGGAAAGGGGGGACATATAACCGAAACCCGGGAATTAGGGTCATCAAATTTGCTATATATATTTGATTTCTTAAACAAACAAGAAAAAATATCTCTAGAGTTTGGAAAAGAATTAACTCTGCTATTATTAGATTTAATCGGCACCAAGACCATAACCCCTATATAAATATATCCAAACTCCAAAGATTTCACTACAACTACCAAAAAAACAATCTTGAAAATCAGATCGGTCAATTGATATAGAAATGGAGAAGGCTATGAGCTGGGTGCTCGTCTTCTTTGTCATTGCTTCTTGTGAGTTTTACTATATATCTAGCTTAATTAGTATATGATGTTAATTAAGGATCATGAGAAAAAATAAAGTGTGTAAATTACAAGATTAACGAACACAAATTTTGTGGCATGCATGCAGGTGCAAGGTTTCCAGAAGCAGAAGCGGTGGAGTTGTGCCATAAAAATGCAGACTGCAAGAGAGGTTTATGTGCTGGAAGCTTGGTTTTGTGTGTTAATGGTGTATGCAAGTGCGAAGTAAGCAGCGACGAGTCTGCAGCAGCACCAGAACGTAATGCTCCTCCTGTTTTGGACAAGTGTTCCAATGTTGGTGACTGCAAAAACATGAATTGCCCCCCAGTGATTCCAATTCATAGGGACTGTGTTAATGGCAAATGCAAATGCGTCCGTTAATCCTACACTCTAGATTCAACTTAATTAATAATTAAGATCAATGAGTCTCCGGCCATCTCCTACTTTTTCATTAACTACGTACCAAAGTTAATTGCTATATCAATAAGAATTGGCTATATATGTACGTAGTTGTAGCCTATATATATATTAAATCCTCGTTTCAGACTTTTTTCATTAAGAAATAATTAATAAAAATTAATTATAAGTTGCTTGCTTTGTTCTTTATTTATGATTGTTCCATGCGAAATCAAATATCTAATCCATATTTTACTTGTTCGTGAGAGATGTATGATGAAAAAAGAATTTAAAAACTAAGGAGTCATGACTAGCTAATTGGACACTCGATCTCAGTTGTTTTTAGAAACCGGCCATATATATTAAATTCGGCAAATATGGACAAGTGGTTTTTCACTAGATGTACCAACGAAAAGAACACTAACATATCAACTCTTCTCCGATCTAAAGCTAACAGAATTTGCAAAATGGAAATAGAGAGATAATTTTGAGTTTATGAAATTATATAGCAAGCAAAACTTGTAGGTCATAATTGGCATCTAATCAACAAGATACGTTTAAGGGAAGAAAAAAAAAATTAAAGAAATTAAGACTGGAAAGAAAAATTAGAATTTCTTGGTTACTTAATTTTTTAAAGGCGGGTTGTTGTTTGAAAATATATATGAGTGCAGTAAAGAGTATAGTAGTAATCCATTATCAAAGTAAGGGCAATAAGAAAAATCTGAAAATAAACAAGTGAATCTCGCGTTAAAAATAGACATTAATTAATTGTCATTCTGTTTACTAATAACAGTTTTATATACGCTAATTCTCAGCTCCATTTTCCATAATATAAACAATAAATTGTTAAACTGAGGATTGAGAGTAATAATGCTCACCATTGTAAACAATAGCTAACAAATGAAATAAAATGGAAATGTCGAAAAATTTAATTAAACATGATTTTAGTCAAATTGAAGAAATCCATGCAGACCTTGATGGTAGCAAAGACACGCAACGCCAAAGCCGCAATTGAAATCCAGACCTTGTAAACAAATTATAATGAGAAGCAACTGTGAATTACAAAGCATGTATGCAGGACCAGAAGGGGTGCATCTACAGTGCCCGGGTGAGGATTCATTTGCAGGGGGGTGGGTGGGGTAGAGTCATCATCCAAGGGCTTTGGAGTATGTCACATGCCCAAGCATGACATGCCCCAAGGATGGCAGAATTTCCCAGAAGAATACCATCTCATTTGACAAGTCCATTAATTGGAATGCTTGTTGGAAATAATTGTTTGTTATGGGCTTAGTTGGACTAGATGAGCTAAATCACTACAAAGACTTAAAAGTTAAAATCACTATATTTTTTCTTATATATTATGATTATTATCATTAATTTTGATATTTAATTTGATAAACTTCATATATAGGTATATCAAAGACAACTTAAAAACAACAAAATCCTTGAATTGATCGATCAAGACATCAAAAGTAATAAGTCTAAAAAGATTATGTTCATGTATTCATAAGTTTTAGTCGACGTACATGAATTTCGAGGATCTCTCTTTATTGCTACATTTATATATCAAGTAAATTAATTTGTTTACAAAATAATAACTAATTCAATTTTTGTTAGAATTACCTAATCAAAAAAGTTACTATATAATTCTAAAAAAATTAATAAAATCTCCAAATAAGTAAAGATATGAAATTTAATAGTTACTATTTATTTTCAATCAAAAAAGTTTCCAATATTAACTTGTTGTATATATTTGAATTCTAAAACAAAGAACGAAAAATATCTCTATAGTTTGGAAAAGACTTAAATCTGCTATTATTAGATTTAATTGGCACCAAGACCATATCCCCTATATAAATATATCCCAAACTCCAAAGATTTCACTACAACTACAGAAAAAAAAAATCTTGAAAATCAGATCGATCAATTGATAGAGAAATGGAGAAGGCTATCAGTTGGGTGCTCGTCTTCTTTGTCATTGCTTCATGTGAGTTTTACTATATATCTAGCGTAATTAGTATATGATATTAAAGATCATGACAAAAAATAAATAGCGTAAATTACAAGATTAACCAACACTAATATATGCATGCAGGTGTACCCTTATTCTCAAGGTTTCCAGAAGCAGAAGCCGTGGAGTTTTGCCATAAAAATGCAGACTGCAAGAGAACTTCTTGTGCTGGAAGCTTTGTATTGTGTGTGAATGGTGTATGCACGTGCGAAGAAAGCCGCGACGAGTCCGCAGCACCTAAGGCTCACGCTCCTCCTCATTTTTTGGACCGCCAGCAGTGTTCCAATGTTAGTGACTGCGAACACCTCGTTTGCCTTCCAGAGCCGATTGGATTGCATATGGACTGTGTTGATGGCAAATGCGTATGCGTCCGCTAATCCTACACTACCAAATTAAGTTGCTATATCAATAAGAATTGGCTATATATGTACGTAGTTGTAGCCTATATTAATTAAATTAAATCCTCTTCTCAGACTTTTTCATTAAGCATAAGTTGCTTGCTTTGTTCTTTATTTACCAACGATTGTTCTACTTTGGGAAATCAAATATCTAATTTATGTTTTATTTGTTCGGGAGAGATGTATAATGAAAAAAACTTTAAAAATTAATTAATGAATCGTGTACTCATCCTGACTAACACTCTCAATTGTTCTTAGAAACCATTTATTAAATTGATAAATTCGGCAAATATGGACAAGTGATTTTTCACAAAAACATTATGCTTAAAGACAAATATAAATTAATTAATTAACATTTTCATGAAAAAGTTCGTATTCCATCCCACAAGTCCACAACACAACCCGACCGGGGGAGAAGAAACCAAACTAGTCGAAATTGCATTGATACTTTTTGGGGCAAATATATATTTGCACTAACTTTTCTTTGTTTTTGACTTTCAAAAAATTGAAAGATATTCAGTGTGAGCAGAGGTGGCCGTTTGGGGGTTTCAGCAAGAGAGTGAGATATCAGAGGCAGACTATTATTATGCACTTAATTACTGGGAATAATGTGTACAATGCAAGTAGGTGGGCCTCTGTGTATTGGATTATATGGGCTTTGGGACTAGATGTTATGGGCCTGTAGTTACGATATCATATTTTCGCCCATGACATTGGAAGTTACCGTTGAGGAGAAGAGTGTCAAGAAACTACATCATTCAGACCCAAAAATATATATATATAGGATCAACATATTTGCTTTTGTGACTAATATGTGGTGTATGAAAATATCATCTGTATAGCAATATTCTTCATCAAGAATTGTTGTATAGTCCATCAAGGGGTGTTTTTCGAAAGTGCCGCATCGATCAACTTGTTTTGAATCTTCTCCGATCAAAGAGTGTTTGGTATTGTGGTTTCAACAAGAGCAGCCATCTTGACTCCAATTGGTTCTACTTGTAATATTAATGTGTTGCATATGTTTTGTTTAGTTTCTCCGGTCCACGTACCCTTCACCGATTTTCTCCTAGTCCTAATATCTGACCAAGTTTTCTCAACATGGCTGAAAATACATTCTTATAATCCTCTTATGCCTGTCAATCTTAGAATGTATGTTAATCCTAACATGAATTTGCTTTTAGCACATTCACCTGTAAGCATTAGAAAGGCTTAAACACAGACTTAAACTTGAGGAAACAGCCAAGCACCAAGCACCAAGCACCAAGGACCAGCTAGCTTTGAACATGCAATACACACTATTAATTAAAGCTCCCAATTAACTTAACTTAGCAATGCAGTTTAAAACAATTTGCAGCAGCCTCTTTTTTCCTTACACTACACCTTTGTTGCTTTTTGACAGTGAGGATTATTGCAATTATTTACAGTATTCAAATTCACTCCAACCGCAAAAGGTGAAAGCAGAATCAGCAGTACCACGTGACTTGCTCTCACTGGCTGACTGTGTATGTCTCAATACCAAAGCACGTGCAGTGGCACACTCCTCACGTGACCACCACCGCCACGTGCTCTCACGTTATCGTGCACTTACAAAAATGACGGAACCATTGTATGGATACGATTAGAATTGTACACATCAAATTTCTAACATATCCGCTCCAAGCATCTTAGAAAAGGCAATGCGCAATAGATACTCGCCGCGTGGCATTGACCACCGTCGGTTTTGGCTTTTGACACGAGCAAAGCACTCACATGGATCGCTGACACTACACCCAACTCTATCACGTGCAAACTGGACCCCACCAAATGCCCTAATATAACATGGTTTTGAATTATATTGACTTTTTTTGTTCTTAAAGAAAAAAAAAACACAATCAAGACCAAAAAATCTCTGAAAACTGAAACCCTCTAAGCCAAGCAACGGCCCGGGTACCCTCTCTTTTTCAGGCTTTTTTTTTTTTTGAACGGTAGGCTTTTCTTTTAATTCACGCAAAAAAGTGAAATAAAGTAAAATACCAAAATGAAAGGATAAATGAAAATAAAATATCTCGCAGCAATAAATAACAATAGCCTTATCCTACCGAGGAGTCCTCGGGATCATTAGTCATCGAATACGGGACCCACCATAATCACCCTGCACGTCTTGATGTCTGCCACGTGGTGACATACCCGACATGTAACACAGTGTTCACCATTTGATTAACGTCGGCATGCATGTTAATTGGGCAGACGTGATTGGTCGTTTTCTTTTGATTCTGATGGTTGATCGTTTTCTAGTAGAGTGAGGGTGTTTGGGATTGATTTTCGGATACTCAAAAACGTTTTTGAAATAATTAAAAAAATTATTTATAAATTAAAAATAAAATTGAAAAAAATAAAATGTGTCTTCAGTGAGTTTTATAAGCACTTTAAAGTAGTTTTGAGAAGCTCATTGTATAAAAACGCTTTTACTAAATTTGAAAAATATTTTTACGCCTTTCAGAAGTAATTCCAAACATGCTCTTACTGCTGTTATTATTATTTTTTTCCATACGCTGATCATAGCATGTTTACTTACTTGGAATGAAAATGAGAATGAATCGGAATTCTCATTCCGATATAATCATTCCTAATACCTACCCCCCCTTGGTAATCAAACTCCGGATATTCATGAATGAATTTCTCTTTTTTAGTCACTTTTTTATGAGACCCACAACCATTCCGATTCATGTGCATGTTAGTAAACATAAGAGAACTCAGGAATGAAAATCAATTTTTTCATTCTCATACCCATTATAAGTAAGTAAACATGCCATGAGAATAAATGCAATCATTTAGGATAGAGTTTGAACTTTGAACTTTGAAAGTACAAGTATCCCTACACTAAGTGATGCAATTTATATTTTTTATTTATTCTCATAACGAAATTTTGTCACCTATGTATATATTTTATAATAATATTATTTTTACTTCTAAAATGATAGAAAGTTGTTATTAACATACTTTAAATCTTTATTCACAAACTCTTTTAATTTTTTTAATTCTTTTTACTATAGAAAAATTGAATAATTTACAAAATAAAAGTGAATTAAAAAAATTAAATAATAAAGTAGGTGCTAGTTTATGCATTTAAACTAAAAGTGATACTTTTTTTTAGAATACTAAAAGTGATACTTAAGTGATAATATATACTAGATAATGCATTTTCTAACTGCCACTTGAGCTTCTAACCCCTTATTAATACCACTTCAAGTAGAGACCTAGAGCTACGTGGTAGGTAGTAAAAAAATACGTCCTATATATGTACAGTAGACTCGCTCATAATCCTACGCGGCAAGGTAAGGTAAAAAGTGAAATCCGAAATGGCAGGACCTAAGAAGAGGGTGACACGTTGGGGAGATCTCTGCCGTTCATTTTAATGAAGTTGAGCTGTAACCGTCGTGCTTACAACTGAGGGTTTCAATAAATTAAAGCAAACTGCACAGGGTTAGTTAAAATCATATTATAAAAGCAATTAATTAAAAAATTGGGTGAAAATCAGAGATAAAAGAAAAAAGTAATAAAAAAAGCACGTCTCCCCAGAAAAAAAAAATTAAAGCAGAGGAATCGGTCTGTAAGTTTGGACGCTAATGCACAAGGCTCAGCGACAAACCTGCTAGATCGGTTCCTAAGGGGTTGAATTTTAACTCTTAATCACGTTTAATTTGTATTTTAGTTTAATTTCCCAATTAAATTTAACGTCAACTTTACAGTTTTACCCTTCAGCCATTACCGGCAGTTAATAGCACATTTCCAAATATACCCTTGTCACAGTTCTAGGCTTTGAACTGGCAGATTAATCAGCTAGTGTACTTGAAGTACATGCCGTGATTATTGCTGTACAACTGGTGATCATCGCAGTAATCATCCATCCACGTGCGTCAGATTTCATGACCTAAACAAAATTTGGGACCCACCAACGGACCCCACCATCAATTATGTTTACTTTATTGGACCTTAACGTCTCCCAACAGCCGCAGTTGGTCCATAATGCAGCATAAAAGCAAAGGGCAAAGTTGGTAAAGCAAAATGGTAGGACAGTAATTTAAGAGATTTCTTTTAAACTGGAATTAAAGAGGCTTTAAAATTGTGAAAGATTAATAAATAAATGCTTTTACTTTAATCAGGGGGCATTTATTTTGCCCTCGTCAAAATTCCACCATTTTAGCTGTCCGTCTGTCCCCCTTGGAACGCAAAAATAAACACTGAGGGCTCTCTTCTCGCTCTTCCTACTCTATTTTCTCACTTACTCTCTCTCTCTCTCTCTCTCTCGATCCTCATCATTTGCCCAAACAGACAACAACAACAAAAAAACGAAGAGAGGCTCTATGGAAGCACCCGAATATTTTCAGAACAGCTTCTGCCCACAATTCGTAACAGAAAAGCGTCACTCTCTCGATAACAACAAGACCAACAATGGAGGTGACAGTTTCATGGTGGAGGACCTTCTTGATTTCTCCAACGACGACGCTGTCATTACCGACGGTGCTGCCTTCGACACCGTCACCGGAAACTCCACCGACTCTTCCACCCTCACCGTCATCGACAGCAGCTGCAATTCTTCCTCTTTATCGGGATGCGAACCGGCCAATTTCGCAGCCGATTTTGGTACCCGGAATTTCTCCGAAGTCCCCTTCTCCAGTGACCTCTGCGTTCCGGTATATCTACACATATATTTTTCTTGTTGGGTCTTGCTCGGTTAGTTTTGAATTGGTTACGCTTTTCTATCCCAACAAAACGACAAAAAAGTAATACATAATTCTCAAGGTTGTTACGAAATTCAACCAAACTCAGAGATAGGATAAAATGGCTGCCATTTCAAAATTTGAATTGAATTGGAATTTGAAATTAATTAGCTGATGTTGAACTTTTTGACAGTACGACGATTTAGCTGAGCTCGAATGGCAGCTCTCGAGTTTCTCGGAGGAGTCGTTTTCCAGCGAGGACCTTCAGAAGCTGCAGCTGATATCCGGAATGAAAGCCCGACCCGATGAGGCTGCCTCCGAGACCCGCCAATTCCAACCCGACACCAACAGCAACCCGATATTCAACCCGGACATATTGGTCCCCGCCAAGGCCCGGAGCAAACGGTCCCGGGCCGCCCCCTGCAACTGGACTTCCCGCCTCCTCCTTCTCTCTCCAACAGAATCCTCTCCGGAGTCATCCGACGTCGTCGTTTCGGAACCGCCGCCGCTGCCTCCGGCAGCGTCGAGTGTCGGCAAGAAAACCCTAAAGGTCGCGCCGAAGAAGAAGGAGAATCCGGAAGGCGGCGCCGGCAGCCCCGGGGACGGTCGGAAGTGCCTGCATTGCGCAACTGATAAGACTCCGCAGTGGCGGACCGGGCCCATGGGCCCGAAGACGCTGTGCAACGCCTGCGGGGTCAGGTACAAGTCGGGCCGTCTCGTGCCGGAGTACCGACCCGCGGCGAGCCCGACGTTCGTGCTGACGAAGCACTCCAACTCGCACCGTAAGGTGCTGGAGCTGCGGCGACAGAAAGAGATGGTAAGAAGTCAGCAGCAGTATATACATCATCAGCCACCGCAGCACCACCATCATCACCACCATCATAATCCGAATATGATTTTCGAGGTATCCAACGGTGGTGATTACTTGATTCACCAACACGTGGGGCCCGATTTCAGGCAGCTGATCTAGTGTGGATGCTAGAGTAGCTAGCTAGGCAAGTTTTCGAGGTTAATTTAGCGGCCCAGTTCATCTTCGACCTTTTCTTTTTCTTTTCTTTCTTCGATTTGGTTAATTTAGACAATTTCGTAATGTTATTTTTCTCAATTTTACCTAACTTAATTTTGAATTTCCATCCTAAACTGTTTCACTGTTAATTCATTGTGGCTCTATTTAAATACAACTAATGTTCCTCTCTTAAAAAAATAAAAAATAAATTAATTTGATCTCTTTCTTTTTCCTCTGCTTAATATATAGGATTGAACTAATCGGTACCCTACTTGTTACCTGCTTAGTTTGTGATTGTTGTGTAAACTGAAAATGCCATATATTTTATTTCATGTGAATTAGTCGTAGAATTTTGATTATTGATAGCCAACTAACACAAGAATACAAGATATATATGAAGAGGGCGGGCATAATAATTTGTGCGAAGTTGGCTTTTTCTTTATGTCTAGGAGTATGAGTCATGTGTTCATGCACAAGGGAAACGAATTCGTAGCCAGAAATATCAATACCACATCATTCATTTGCCCCTACCACGTTCTTTAGTGGTTAGAATTGCTTCCAAGAGTTTGATTGTTTTCATCATAATGACAGCCCTGATTTTCTTTGAGTTAGGGGTAAAAATCTCTTACCATGTTTATTTTCATCTTCTTCGTCTAAGAAAGATGAAGTATTAGAGAATGTTTTGTTTTTTATCCGACCGGTTGTTGCTTTACACGTGACCAATGTAAGGAAATTAAGCTTCGATCATTTTATCTAATAGAATTGCTATTGTATGAGATATATAAACCCTAAATCTTAACCGATCGATAAATGAAATGAAAATTTTCAAATGTCTAAACTTTATATTCAATTCATCACATAAACACAGTGAAGACTACACACGTCAAACAACAATTTTACTAAAACAAAACACAAAATATTACAATTAAGTAAAAATTTGATATTATAAATTTTCGAATGGATGATGTTTTCAGTACAAAAATTATTACATATGATTAAGATAGTAATGGCATTAGCACATGCAAGAATGGTTATGGGGCCTTGTGATTTGAAATTGAATGGTGAATAATTTGTATGATATAGTTGTCCAAATGTGCACCCACTGAGTTGGTGTTTGGTGAGAGATAATCATGTTATCTTGTTCTTCTGAAATCACACCCCCAACATCACCCAAGTGATAGATTGATGGCTAAGGTCTCCCAACCTAATCATAATTTGCTTGACATCAAAAATATTATTTGCACCTATGTAAAAAACTGTCCTCTATCACTCATTCACCTACACAATTAAATCAGAAATTAACCTCTTTCAATTATGACCCATGAAATAATTAAGCAACAGCATGTCAACCAGTAAAATTAATTATTATTATTATTATTATAAAAGAGCGTACGTAGTTTTAGTTGAGACATTGAAGAGCAAGTGAGGGGGAGATTGAATATTACTTAAATGTAAATATATTATTACGTGCATGAATTTCAGTGAAAAAACTGGTAGTGGGCAGTGGGGATTAACCATAGCAGAGAATGTTAGAAAGAAAGAAAAGGGGGGCTGGGCTGCAGGCAGATTTTTTTCACATCGTTTTCTGCTGCACAAAATCCGGTTGGCGAATTTTGTTACTATATATATATCTCGTTGCACAAATTTTATCACTTCCTTTTTAACACTTTCGATGAAGAAGAAAATGATTGAACATGCATGTATTTAATTGGCACATTTTAATTAATATTGCACGTGGGTTCACTACCCATACATGAATTTCAGCATAAGTCGATCTTATTCAGCACAAGATATGATTTAGCTAGCTATGGTTTATAATTTGTATTAATTATTTGTACAAATGCTGATTATATAAATTGTACGTGGTATATATATAGTTGACAATATATGCAAACACTGTATGCAGATCCTAGGCAACGCTGATCCAAACGTCTGTTAAGTTCATTATATATTAATTGATCAAGTTTTTATTTAAGATGCCCTGTGTACTATATATTTTGCTCTAGTTAAATTTACTTGCATGCATGGTCTTATCGCTAGTGAACAGATTAAGTTAAAGAATAAAGATAATATACAGGCCGGGGCTAATATAATGGCACCCCGGTGGGAATAATGATTTTACAAAATCTCAAATTTAATTAA
The DNA here is from genome assembly GCA_029955375.1 of Rubus parviflorus. NCBI lineage: Eukaryota > Viridiplantae > Streptophyta > Magnoliopsida > Rosales > Rosaceae > Rubus > Rubus parviflorus. The sequence goes on along the minus strand of JARGGL010000001.1, from coordinate 2,807,551 downwards.
TTATTCGATCCGATAAATCTTTGTGTGATTTGTGAAGCAAGGTTTGCGGTGATCACATGCCTCTTTTTCATGCCCGCATGCACCATCACTGACACACTCACACACCACTTAATTAGTTTCTGGATTAATATTAATTGTTACAAAGCTGCACTCTATTACTTAATTAGGAAATTTATATCCCTATAGCTAGTTGTTTTGTTTTCTTTGTTTGCCTTTGGACTTCCCTTGTAACCCAAAAAAAAAAAATTAGGAAATTTATATTATATTTTTAGTGTCATAAACAAGGAAATTACTCTATTTCTTGTTTTGGATTGATTTAAGGTTTACACTTTACAGTACATGTTTAGCATATTATAACTTTATAAGGGTTTCAAGAGTAAACAGAAGCATACGTACTCTTTAGTCTTTACTTAAAAAGAAGATCATATTAATTTATTTTTAACGAACGACTATTAATTCCATGCATGGGGGGATATGTTTCCATGTTCATTATAAAGGGTATCTGTCTTCTGACAATGACTTGGCATGGTGACAGTACCTTTAAGTTTTTTATGAGCTAAAGCTTTTCTCAATTGCCCTAACATGCATGTTAACTAGTGACTGTCCAAAATCAAAAATGAAGAAACACCATTCAATAATTCTATGTGCTCAAACACACGGTGAACTTCCCTACATACAACTACTGTAGCTAGTCGGTAAAAGGTTCAAATCAAATACATACTATCACATTGGAAAGATCTTGATCAGTTGATCTTATTTAGTGTTCTTCTGGGCCACTGCTTTCAAATCGAGCCATATACGTACACAGTAGTGTGTTTTGGATGTTGCGATCGGACGATCGAGCAGTGACTGTTGTTGTTAGTTTCTTCTGTTTTACTTATCCTAATGGGATTTAGGGGACGAAATTAACTTGATATCGAGTGCAAACGATAGTGTTAACCGCCATGAACATTCCACTAAACCCTCACTAGTCAAGGTTTAGGCTTCATCGATCACCAAAAGAATAAAATTAAAGTATCTGTTGTTACAGTCATTGCTTAGAAGTGAATTCGACATGTTCATTCGTGTAGAGTTGAGTATGAAAGAAGTGATTTTTGTGCAGATGCAAAGGACTTGTGGAGAGACCCACACGCAACATGCAAGTGTATCGTGATCATGGAGACATTGGGGCATTGGGCGCTAAGGCCAAGACTCTTTCTCAAATAAATGGGAGACATTGGACATCTACCGCCCATGTAGTATGTATCCTCAACCTGCACTTCACGTTGCGTACAAGCTTATTCTATATTATCAGATTCACTGCAACGTGGCAACACCCCTTTTACTCTTTTATTTTATTCAAACTTCAAAGTGAAAATGCTCAACGAAACTTTAACTGGAACTTAGAACACACGCCAAATCTTGCTACTTTGAACTTATTTTCTTTTTAGTCCGTGACATATAAGGCCCAGACAACATTACAATTGACTATAAAGTCTAATAATTTCACAAGTTGACAATAAAGGCCCAAACATCTTTAAAAAAACAAAATACCCATGACCCAGCTCGCAACCCGGTTCGCGACCCGGTTTGCGACCCGCGGGTCGAAATTTTTTTTTTTTTTTTCGCCCAGCTTCCACTACAATTTTTTTTTTCCGCCCAGCTTCCACTACATTTTTTTTTCCGCTCAGCTTCCACTACATTTTTTTTCCGCCCAGCTTCCACTACATTTTTTTTTTCCGCCCAGCTTCCATTACATTTTTTTTCCGCCCAGCTTCCACTACATTTTTTTTTCCGCCCAGCTTCCACTACATTTTTTTTTCCGCCCAGCTTCCACTACAATTTTTTTTTTTCGAATAGCTTCCACTACAAAATTGAAAGAGCTTCCACTATACAATTAAAGAGCTTCCACTACACAATTAAAACAACTTCCACTACACAATTTGAAAGAGCTTTCACTACACAATTGAAAGAGTTTTCGCTACAAAATTAAAACTGCTTCCACTACATAATTGAAGAGCTTCTACTACAAAATTGAAACAGCTTTCACTACAAAATTGAACAGCTTCCACTACATAATTGAAGAACTTCTACTACACAATTGAAATAGCTTCCACAAAACAATCGAAATAGCTTCCACTACAAAATTGAAAGAGCTTCCACTATACAATTGAAGAGCTTCTACTACACAATTAAAACAACTTTCAATACACAATTAAAATAGTTTCCACTACACAATTAAAATAGCTTCCACTACACAATTGAAAGAGTTTCCACTACACAATTGAAAGAGTTTTCACTACAAAATTAAAACAGTTTCCACTACATAATTGAAGAGCTTCTACTACAAAATTGAAATAGCTTCAACTACAAAGTTGAACAGCTTCCACTACATAATTGAAGAGCTTCCACTACACAATCGAAAAATCTTCCACAAAACAATCGAAGAGCTTCCACTACACAATTGAAACAACTTCCATTACACAATCAAACAGCTTCTACTACAAAATTGAAGCAACTTCCACTACACAATCAAAGAGCTTTTACTACAAAATTGAAACAACTTCCACTACACACTTGAAGAGATTCCATTACACAATGAAACAGCTTCCACTACAAATTCTCAATTCAAAGAGGCTGCTACTACAAAATCAAAAAAACTTCCACTACACATTTTCTATTCAAAGAGGTTGCTACTACAAAATTGAAAGAGTTGTCACTACACATTTTCAATTCAAAAACGTTGTCATTACACACTTGAATGAGCTTTCACTACAGAATTGAAATAGTTTCTACTACACATTTCCAATCGTCATTACAAACTTATATTTCTTAGACTTTGAATTAGAAAAACAATTAAACAAACCACTTTGGCCGAAAAATTCAATTATCTTCCCAAACTAGCTAGGCCAAACACTTTATTACTATACTAATTAACAGTATGCATAGTAACATTTCTTGTTCATATACCAAAGATCCAAAATGATTATTGAAAGCAACACGTACGTACCACAAAACCAAATTTGTTATTAAGGGTCACAATGAAACTTTAATGAACAAGACAATTGATAGAATATGGATAATGGTAACAGACTAACAGTATCATAATTTAGTCTATCTGATATTGATAGTACCCAACCCAAATAAAATACAGCTCCCTTAATAAAGAACAAAGTCGTTCTAGATAGAATTAATATAAATTACAGACAAGATATATATGTTCATGACCTTGACCGATCAAGTGAGTAGCTTTTGATTTGATATGAGAAAGACAATAACATTTAGGTTCAACGTTTAAACTGATAATTAGCTTACAGCGTCTGCAATTCAATCAATAGCCCCAAATATCCAATCTAGCTAGAGAAGAATCCACGGTTGACAATTGAAAAAGAAGGACTTATGCTATCTTCTACGGCCTGACATTGAAGACCAAATGACCAGCAGAACCACAGACATGCCGACCCATCAACCGCAGCAAGACCCATTGAATCCAAAACACCACGCCGGCCATCCACCCCCTTCCTCCGATCACACAAGATCTGCAAGCCACAGTCGACGCAACCCCAACCACTCATCAGATCGGAACAAATCCGCCCCAAATTGGCAAGATCCAGACGGCTGAGGAAAGCGTCTCTTAAGCGAGAGACGAGAAAAAAGGGAGAGAGAAGATGAGATGAGAAGACCAGAAAAAATAAAAATAAGTCCGACCCGGGTCATGACCCGTCGACCCGCGCGCGACCCGGTTCGCGACCAATATAACCTTTATAGTCAAAATAAATACTATAGTGTCAAAAAAAAAGGGTATAAGACTTTATAGTCAACTAGAATTGTGTAAGGCTCTCTATAGTCATTTAGTATTTTCTTTTCCAGTAAAGAAACAACAAAGTAGGTGCCATGGGGAAATCCATTGGAAGGTGAATCAAATTTGAAGGAGAAATTCAACAATTATAGCAACGAATCAGAGAATTCAATTCCTGCAGCTACATCCTCCGTATACAGAACTCTAAAAATTAACTCCAGTAGGTGATGAAAAGGACACGCTGATAACAGAGGTGATGTGACACTCGGTCTATTCGCCTCTATCTTCCAACTTCGATCTCTTACCATCATTATCGCGGCACACTGAGACCCAGTTCTGAATATATTCAAGAAAAGGATAATATGTTAGGATCAATCACTATAAACAAAGAAACGAGTGAGCTCAGTTCTGACGAAAGAGCATACTAACTCACATAGATAATCAGCATTACAATATGAAAGAGCATACTAATTAGAAGTTGGAACTGAAAAATTAAATGCCAATCCTAAAATATCTCATTGAGAGGGGGCAATTAGTTTTGTTGTAATTTTAAATACTAAGAAAATAAAACTTATATATTCAAACAGGAAACAAATTTCAATGCTCCTCGATGTACCATTGACCATCTATAAAGAATCAAGCATTAGAGACCTAAAGGATGAATGATGGGTAATTCACTCATGAAACAAGCTCAATCCTTTCACATCTTTCTTAGGCCTTGACATATAGGATGGCTCCTCCCACATTAACTATTGGTTCCAGTTCACCTCAAAACTGGAAAAAAATCAATCTTGATCTGAAGGCTTATAGCTAAGACTAAGAGTTATTCATACACCTAATATCGCAGGCTCAAAGAGATATTTATACAATGACAATGCAGGCTCAAAGAGCCAATGACAATGCAGGCTCAAAGAGCCAATGACAATGCAGGCTCAAAGAGCCAATGACAATGCAGGCTCAAAGAGCTCCTGTAATATCGCAAGGTCTTCCAGCAGGGAACCATCATTTACATTATCGTATACAATCAATGAAAATAGTGTAATGCATTTTAAAATAATCACGAGCAAGCCATCATCATATCTGCAAAGGTAACGTTAAACAACATAAGATGTTAGACTCAAACAAATATGTCTGAGTCATTAAAAAGGAAAACTTTTAAGTTTGTGAGAACTAAGGACTTTCATGTTTGGAGGATGAATTGATGTCCATTCATGATTTCACAAGATCAACCAGGTACAAAACCTCCAAACAATAAGAAACTGAACATCAATAATAGAAAATTAACAAGTGGTATACAGGTTATTCCCCTTCTCTCTTGTGAGACTTCATCCTGATTTTGTTAAGATGTTTAAGGTGTGAAATTCAGGTTCAGTCTTCTCTATTCATCAAATTTTGCTCTCCACATGTCTACCTTAAAAAGCCACAAACTTAACAAATAAAGCAGCGCGCAAACCATTAAACTAATCAATAGACATTACTGGTAGCACGTTACATCTACCATCCGTCCATCCCCATTATATGAGGTGCTAATGGCTAGGGTAAAGTATTGTCATAGAGAAGACAGAATAATAAACCAATTCACATTTGTGATATGTATGTGAATAGGCAACCAAAAATGATCAGTATCAACACTTCTTTTAGCAGTATAGCTGTTTTAGATGTCATTTATTCTCAGTTTTGATCAACAACAATGTCACCGAATTTTTGTTTTATCAAACCTTAATACCTTATACTCAGAATCTCAGATAAAAAATTGGGCAAGCTAATTTAGATTGCTATAACAAAATAATAAAGGGAAAGAATTTTCAGCCTCCCAGTTTCACACCCAAAAAATTGAGCAAATTTGAACTTGGAGAAAGAACAATGCAAATAAATCAGGATTAGCTCATTAAAGAGTATAAAAGTTGCTTACAGATAATAAATACAAAAGATTGAAGATATCAAACTCCTGGGTTTGCACCGAGCATACCCTGAGACAACGACCTCGAGCTCCTCGAGTCAATGCCGAGGCACGACGTCAGCCGAGCTGAAGAGACCGCCGTGTGAAATGGAAGCAAAGATTGAAGACAACCCAACCGAGGAGTCGGCCTGAAATTCAGAAAGTCAAAAAAGGTCAAAACTTTGCTAAATTGATAAGAACCCATTGGAGAAAACGACCTGAATTACAATCCCTCATGGAAAATTTTGCAAAAGATTGGGAATTTTATAGGGTTTGCTTACCTTGTCAGTGAGGGGGTCGAGGGGAGAGAAGACATGGGTGGTCTGGACTTCATTGCTGGCTTATTCACGGTGGATTTGAGGACAGAAATAGCCGGCTTTGAAAAAGATCTGCAGCGAGAAGCCATTGTAGAACACGGGAGAGAAAAGCCGAATTTAGGGTTTTGGGGATAATACTAGCTCACTGTAATTTGGGGCTCTAGAGGGGTTTTGCAATTTTTTTTTTTTGAGAAGAAGAGGGGTTTTTGCATCTTAGGGAAATTACCAAAAGGTGCCAACGGATATTATTTAATTTTGTTTAAAGTGTAGGTCAGTCAAGAACTCAAGACTCGACTTGTATGGAAAACATTTTCTAATTAGCTAATTAGTTCACATGGCAAAAAAAATAAAAAATAGCTAATTAGTTCACAGAATTTTTTCTTCAATCTATTTTTGATATTGTGGACTCAGAAGATTGCTTCCAAAGTGGATCTGGATTAATATATTTGTTAGAAAAAGTTTCATAGGAAATTTTACAATTTGTTCACCATACAAGATACAACTGAATCAGAACATGGACAATAACAAGATACATATCAACCTTTCCTACATTATCTCCTAATGGACTCTGTTAGAAAAGCAAGCATCTTCCTTGAGATAAACACTAGGAAAATGGCATCTGGCCAATGCTTGCAGAATGGAGTAATCAAACTTCAACTTGACTGCATTTTGTAGGCCTCAATTGGAGAAGAAGGACGAAGAAAGCTCCCACTAATTATGAGAGAACAATGGTGTTGCACGAAATAGGCCTTTGTTTCTACAACACTTCAGAGGAGGCACAGCTTCCCTGTCACTGAATCAACTGATTCTTTTGGTCCTGCACAAAAAATCAATTAATGTAGAAAGCCACAACAACCATAAGATGGGCAGTAATTTCAAATTGTTCCATAAAACATTTTTTTTGTCCCATTGATACTTTCATCAAATGAGCAACCGGGTGGCACATTCGTCTACAAAGTATACAACGCAAAACTATTTTCTAGCACAATGGGAGATACATACCAGGTCCAACGGCAAGAACTGTTTTTGACCCACTCACAACCTGAGCAAAATAAACTAAATGTCAAGATCTCAACTACAGGTCTACAATCTAATTTCCAGGACCAAGAAAAAGCTCTAATCTTGTTCTTTTCTTTTCAGGACAAAAAATGTAAAACTACTTTCAGTAAATATAACTCCAACAACTGAATAGTAATTTAATTTCTGCAAGTAAAATTACACACAGACAGCTAAGCATAGCTCTACTTTGGCTAAGATGCCAGTAGTCCTCACAATAGCTAAGTTTTCATATGCATTCAACCGACTTCAGACCAATTTTGTAGTTTGTACATTCCAAGATTACATCTTACCTGTGTTCGCCCTGCATCAGCGACAACAAAAGTTGGTAGACCAATGCCCTCAGCTGCTTCTTTCAGCTTATTCCTGATTTAAAAAAGTAATGAGATAAAAAGCAGAATCTTAGACCAATGAATCAGCCAAAAAGAGACATTTTCGGTGAGCTATATTATCTACAACAAAATCACCAGCTTACATTTCTTGTTGATTCTTGCATGTAACCACTATTTTGGGTTGCCCAATTTGCTCCCATTGTCTCACAAGGGATCTGTCGCTGCAATGAATACTTGATATTATTATATATCATTCTAGATGGCACTTTTTTATTCATTGCATAAAGGTATAAGTATCTATCATTCTATCAGTTACCCAAATGTTTCTGCACAGCTTTGATTTTTATTTTCTGTTATTATTTGCAATTAGTTCTTGACAGTTAACTTCCGTTTTCAGATATTGCACAAAGGCTAGTTGTCAAAGGAAAAAAAAAAACAGATGTGGGGAGGGGATTGATTCATATAGAGCAACTTAAATGCTTTAAATAAAGAAAGCCACTCATAATTACCTTTGCATCAGCTCTGCATACATACCAGTGGCAGCATCTACAAGTTTATGAAAGAAATATTTCACCCAAATGATTCAGCAAAAGAAACCAAGAAGAGAATGTTGAGGCCGGGAAACAAGGAGGTATCACAGAAATCAATATTAGAATAAACTAATTTTCATAAAGTTTAAGGTACTCACGAGCACACTGAGATGCGATTTTTCCAGTTGTCATCTTCAAGTCTCGTCTAACTACAAGAACCTGTCATGAGCAGTTCACCACTTGAGATCAGAGAATATTTTAACAACCAAGACAAGAAGCCTACTTAACGATAAGCTCAAATAAGGTCATTACAATTTCGACAATTGTACTAGGAAATTAACACACTATCTGATTCCAGCATGACTAGCACCTTGACAAAATCTAGAAAAGAGAAAAAGGGAAATTTGAGCAACTGACACCCAACAAATATAATAGCAGCATTAACTTCCTTATTTGTGCTGCTTAACTTTTGTGTGAAAGGTCGGACAGTCTTTGGTTGAGGTAAAGTCATAAAAACAGTCTTCAAGAGATATCACTAGAATTTAATACAATGAAACAGACATGTGCATCAAGTTATTTCAATGATAAAAAACCAGACACTCAGAATCAACTTTATGCTTAACATAACCTGTATAGCGCTTACGGAGACATGTTAACAAACACCAAAGCATGACATAAATCAATAGTAACACCAGTTAAGCAATAATTAATCAAAATTCAAGGTACGAATAACATAAGAATTCAATAAGAACTTATCAAGGAACTAAGAAACAAACCATTTTAAGCTCTTCATCACCATTACTTGAGACCAAACTTTGCTGTTGGGGCTTACCCTCTGATAAATTTTTTTTCTTTAACTTTCGAGGTTGTGATAAATCCAACAATAAGCCAAGAATGAAACCAATGACAATTCCTGGAAGGAAATTCTCTGGCTTAAAACTCAAAGTCAACCATCCTCTTTCTTGCTTCTGCTGCTGGTTCTGTCAATAATACCCCATTAAGTAAAATTGATGAAAATTAGATTAATTTTGTGTTTTTAGTAGAAAAAAAATTCCATCCAAATAAACTTATAATACAACTATATGGTCTATCCCCACTGGCCTCCATATGAGAAAAACGTAAACCTTTACTTTTAAGCTGCTGAGAAATCCAATATGGTTTCCTAAGTTTCCTTTACCCCGAATTCTCAGAAACCAAACTCAGGCAAGAAGAAGAAGAAATTTGAAACCAAAATGAGAGAAGGAGAACTAATTGACGAAATCGAAATTAAATATAGTACCTTTCTTAGATGCCGGGAAGCATGTCTTAATGAACGAAACATGGGTTTTGATCAGTGCTTGCTCAGAGGAGAAGAGTGGTTCTCTGGTGGGTTGCAACTTGCAAGCAGGAGACGAGGGTCACTGGGTCAGTGATAAAACCACAACAATAAACAATTTTAGCCAGAAAAACAAAAGGAAAAGGTTACTTTTTAGGGTCTGCGTGAGCTTTCGGTTAAGGCCCATAACAACCAACATATGGGCCTAGAATAGTAAAGACCAACACAAAGTAGAAGGTAAAAAGTGAAAACCCTAACGAAGAGAAACAACCACCGCATCCAAAACCAAATGAGGCTAAGCAAAGACTGAAACGCCGAGACGGCGGATCAGAGATTCATTGGTTTGTTATTTTTTCTTCAACTTCCTCTTTACTTTACTTAACTTTCGTCAACATATTATTTACCATTTCTCTGCACTTAATTGCTGGTTTCGTTACTCTTTGTAATTTGTATGTTTGTGCTTCCGGGGAAAATTGATCTGTCATTTATTTTTACCAATGCCCATAACGTGTTCGAGGGTTTGCCTCTGAGAACACCACACTCCAACTTCACCAAATTTCTATACGCTCCCGCTATTCCTCACGTGTTCCTCAAATTCGCACAAAGAATCCAACCACATTTCCCCCCTACAAATCCCACATAGCAAACACTTTGCCTCATTTTGTTCCAACCCTTATCCTAATTCCCCCAACTCACAATGCCGCGGCCCAGCCGCTACAAGCCTTTCAATGAAGTACAAGCCTTTCAAGAATCAATGCAATTTCGACTAGTTTCGTTTCTTCTCCCCTGGGTTGTGTTGTGGACTTGTGGGACGGAATACGAACTTTTTCCTGAAAATGTTAATTAATTAATTTATATTTGTCTTTAAGCATAATATTTTTGTGAAAAATCACTTGTCCATATTTGCCGAATTTATCAATTTAATAAATGGTTTCTAAGAACAATTGAGAGTGTCTATTCACTTAATCACGACTCATCATGAGTACATGATTTGTTAATTTTAAATTTTTTTTTTTCATCATACATCTCTCCAGAACAAATAAAACATGGATTATAATCATTAGATATTTGATTTCGCAAAGTAGATCGTTCGTAAATAAAGAACAAGGCAACTTATAATTGATTTTTATTAATTATTTCTTAAAGAAAAAGTCTGAGAAGAGGATTTAATTAATATAGGCTACAACTACGTACATATATAGCCAATTCTTATTTGATATAGCAACTTTCGTAGTCTAGGATTAACGGACGCATACGCATTTGCCATCAACACAGTCCACATGCAATCCAATCGGCTCTGGAAGGCAAATGAAGTGTTTGCATTCGCTAACATTGGAACACTGGTCCAAAAAATGAGGAGGAGCGTGAGCCTTAGGTGCTGCTGCAGACTCGTCGCGGCTTACTTCGCACGTGCATACACCATTAACACATAATTCACATAAACTTTTCTTGCAGTCTGCATTTTTATGGCAAAACTCCAATGCTTCTGCTTCTGGAAACCTTGAGAATAAGGGTACACCTGCATGCATATATGCGCCCACAAAATTAGTGTTAATCTTGTAATTTACACTATTTCTTTTTTGTCCTGAACCTTAATATCATATACTAATTAAGCTAGATATATAGTAAAACTCACAAGAAGCAATGACAAAGAAGATGAGCACCAAGCTCATAGCCTTTTTCATTTCTCTATCGATTGATCGATCTGATTTTCAAGATTTTTTTTTTTCTGTAGTTGTAGTGAAATCTTTGGAGTTTGGGATATATTTATACAGGGGTTATGGTCTTGGTGCCAATTAAATCTAATAATACCAGAGTTAAGTCATTTCCAAACTCTAGATATATTTTTTCTTGTTTATTTTAGAAATCAAATATATATAGCAACAAGTTAATGTTGGAAACGTTTTTTGATTGAAAATAAATAGTAACTATTAAATTTCATATCTTTACTTATTTGGAGATTTTATTATTTTTTTAGAATTAGTAACTTTTTTGATTAGGTAATTCAAAAAAAATTGAATTAGTCATTATTTTGTAAACAAATTAATTTACTTGATATATTAATGTAGCAGTAAAGAGAGATCCTCCAAAATTCATGACGTCGACTGAACTTATGAATACATGAACATCATCTTTTTAGATTTATTACTTTTGATGTCTTGATCAATTCAAAGATTTTGTTGTCTTTTTTTTTTTGTGAGGAAAACACAAAAACTTTATTAATTAATAACATATTACAATCCTTAGCATGAGCAACCTAAAAAGGAGCAATACATATCACACAAGAGATTGGCCAAAATCATTGTGCAAGAGTTGTGAACAACCAGCTCCGCGCCACAACTCAAGACCTCAACCACAGCCAACGTCAAAGATTTTGTTGTCTTTGATATACCTATGAAGTTTATCAAATTAAATTTCAAAATTAATGATAATATATAAAAAAAATATAGTAATTTTAACTTTTGAGTCTCTATAATAATTTTTTTTTAAGAAAACTTGTTCGAGATGCTGTAAGGTTTAGTATTTTGTATTCTCTTTATTTTGGGTTTTTTTTTTATAGGATCATTATTAAAAAATATAATTTGAAACGGATTCATTTCAGCTTGGCTCTATAGTTCGTGGAATTAAAAGAGAAAAACATTGTTTACTTGCAGTTTTATTCGGCATTTAGCTCATCTAGTCCAACCAATCCCATAACAAACAATTATTTCCAACAAGCATTCCTATGGACTTGTCAAATGAGATGGTATCAGAACCCTATTTCTTGGCTTTCTTCGCATACATGCTTTGTAATTCAGAGTTGCTTATCATTATAATTTGTTTACAAGGTCTGAATTTCTTCAATATGACTAAAATCCATGTTTAATTAAATTTTTCGGCATTTCCATTTTATTTCATTTGTTAGCTATTGTTTAAAATGGTGAACAAACTTAATTATGGAAAATGGAGCAGAGAATTAGCATATATAAAACTGTTATTAGTAAACATAATGACAATTAATTAATGTCTATTTTTAATGCGAGATTCACTTGTTTATTTTCAGATTTTTCTTAGGATTTGGATCTTCTCATAACCTAATTTCTCTTATACATCTAGTGAATGATATATATAATGTACGTACGTAGTTAATTTATTTTTGTCTTTTAAGCATAATGTTTTTGTGAAAACCCACTTGTCCATATTTGCCGAATTTAGTATATATATGGCCGGTTTCTAAGAATAACGTACTGAGTGTTCATTCAGCTAGTCATGACTCATGAGTACATGATTTCTTAGTTTTTAAATTCTTTTTTCATCATACATCTCTCATGAACAAATAAAATATGGATTAGATATTTGATTTCGCAAAATAGAACAATCATAAATAAAGAACAAAGCAAGCAACTTATAATTCATTTTTATTAATTATTTCTTAATGAAAAGGTCTGAAAAGAGGATTTATATATATAGCCAATATATTCTTATGGGTTTTTGTCATCAATGGAGTCTGAATTTTTCGTGACCGGACAAAATAGGGTCTGAACTTAAAAAACAATCAATTAGGTGCCTGAACTTAAAAACCACATCAATGAGGTACATTCGTCCACGCACCGTCAATTTTCCGTTAAGTTTGGACACGTGTCACATTTTCATAAGTTCAGACGAGTTTTTATCATGGTTGAGGTCTAGACTTTTCGTGACAGGACAAAATAGTACCTGAACTTAAAAAAACAATCAATTAGGTGTCTGAACTTACAAAAGCAAGTCATTTAGGTACTTCCGTTATATTTTCGTCTAATCTCCGTAAAAAATAAGAACAAATAAGACATTTCACAATACTTTCCATAAGAAAATGTCTTTTGTGGCCTCAATTTTTGTATTTTTTTTTGTAAATTAATATTTTGATTTTCATAAATATTTTTCAAAAATATAAAAATCTAAAACAATTGAAAAAAAAAACATTCTCTCTCTCCTCTCCCTCTCCATCTGCACTGTTCGGCACCACCACCTTCGGCCACCACCTCCACCAACAGAAGGAGAAGGTGTCGATGAGCCAAACCCACCCGGCTTCAAATTTCAAGGTTTCGTTCCAACGTCCTTCGGCCACTTTCAATTCTCCAAACCACTTGGGTTTTGAAGCCCTCCATCCCAGAAATCTCGTGGTACCCTCGGTTTTCAACATCGACCGCCGCACGTGAAATATCGACATAATTGATTTTTTTAGTTTCGAAACTTCCAGCATTGATATCTTCCGATCCACTTCGAATTGGACCTCAATATAGTTACTAAACGTGATCCTTAGGTTGTGCTCTACACATTGATATAAAACTTTGTGGTATTTGAAGGTGGTTGACGGCGGTGCAGAGGGAGAGGAGAGAGAGGTCGCGGGGAGAGAGAGAGAGAGAATTTTTTATTTTTTTAGATAGTTATAGTTGTTAAATAATATACTTGCATATAATTTAACAAGTGGAACTTGTGTCTTGGGGCTTCAAATCCTCTGTCCCCGTTTGCCTGTCTCCTTCCCTGTCTCCCTATCAAATTGTGCCACCTGTCCTCTTTTATCAACTCAACTTAACAGCCTACTAACCCCGTTAAACTCTAACTCTAACCTAACCCTGATTCAATCCCAACTGCATTCTTCCATCTTCTCTTTCCTACCCAGACCAAAAACAGCAAAACACTCTTTGCTTCAACCTCCTCCAAATCAAAATACTCTGCCAAAAAAAAAATCTCCAAATCCATATACTCGGCAAAACAAAAATCTCAGGCAGTAATCAAATAAATTTTGTCTCTCTCTTCGTACTCCCTATGCAATCATTCCAACATTTACGATCTCCAATCTTCAACCTCCAAAAATTAGATTTCATATATAGAACAAAAGTTCGAATTAAATCCTGGTTCATAGAACCTTGACGATGCAGATCTTGTAGGTCTCTACGCTCTTCTTCTTGTCTCCGGCGGCGGCTCCGGCTTCCTTTTAAAGCTTATTTCCGGCCGGAGCTTTCTCGGCAACTATGGACTTCTTCTCCTCCGCCGGCTTATTCTCCGCGGGGGATATAAACATGACTGGAAATTGTTTAGTTTTTTTTGAAAAAAAAGATTCTGCATTTCATCATTCACAGATCCAAAATCTCAAATGAACAAAAATTCTCAGAATCATTGCTTCATTGGTAAGCTTGGGTTCTTGGGAAATTGTTGATATTTTTCTGGGTTTTTTTTTCTCACAATCGCTGGTGAGTTTGGGCTTTTGGGAATTTCTATGAAATTGATATTTTTATGGGTTAAGCTGAAACGCACCCTGATCTTTGATATTAAATCAAACGCACCATGATATTGGGGAGCTTGTCCTGACCAACTAACCAACAATACAGCAAGCTCAGTAACTTATCCTGACCAGTGACCACAAAATTGGGTTGAGTTGAGTTTGACGGGGTTAATAGGCTGTTAAGCTGAGTGGATAGGAGAGGACAGGTGGCACAATTTGATAGGGATACAGGAAAGGAGACAGGTAAACGGGGACAGAAGATTTGAAGCCGTGTCTTGGTGGTTTAAGTGTAATGTTGTAATGATGAGATGATTAGTTCAAACCCAACCCCAGACAAAAAAGTGAAGTTTTTTTTTTTTTTTTTTTTTTTACGGAAAGTATTGTGAAATATCTTATTTGCCCTTGTTTTTTACGGAGGTTAGACGGAAATATAACGAAAGTACCTAAATGACTTGCTTTTGTAAGTTCAGGCACCTAATTTATTGTTTTTTAAGTTCGGATCCTATTTTGTCCGGTCGCGAAAAGTTCAGACCCCACCCATGATAAAAACCCTATTCTTATTGATATAGCAATTAACTCTGGTACGTAGTTAATGAAAAAGTAGGAGATGGAGACTCATTGATCTTATTAATTAAGTTGAATCTAGTCTAGGATTAACGGACGCATTTGCATTCGCCATTAACACAGTCCCTATGAATTGGAATCACTAGGAGGCAACTCATGTTTTTGCAGTCACCAACATTGGAACACTTGTCCAAAACAGGAGGAGCATTACGTTCTCGTTCTGGTGCTGCTGCAGACTCGTCGTGGCTGAGAAATTTTTCTAAGGGACCGTCAATCCACGTAGGATATATGACAGTCCATTAACCAAATGACACGTGGCCAATACAAAAAAAGGCCTTAAGGCCCTGTTTGCTTCTCGCCTTCTCCCCCTTTCTCTTCCCTCTCTCTCTCTCTCTCTCTCTCTCTCTCTCTCATTCTTTATTTTTCTTCTCTGCCCAGTTCAAGAACCACGCCCAGCAGTCCAGCACCACCTCCCATCGAGCCCGTGTCCAGCGGTCCAGCCGCCGCCGCTTCTCTCAAACCCGTGGCACCAGACCACCGCTGCACCCAACTTCCAGTCCCAATTCCGTCGTAAACAGACCCGCGCCTATCCCTTTTTCTCTTCGCCTCTGGCCGTGCCCATCTCATCAGCCCCGACAACCTCCCTTTCTCCGCCGTGCTCCAATCCACCAGTCACTTCTCCTGCCGCACCCACACCGCCACTCTCCCTTTTTCATGGTGAACAACCACACAAATAATTGGAAATCATGAACATGAAGAAAACAAAAGAAAATTAAACAGAATAAATTTTTTTCAAGGTGGTGCTGGCCGTGGTTTTGAATTGGGCAGAGAAGACAATTAAAGAATTAGAAATAGAGGAAGAAGAGAAGAGAGCAGAATCGCAGAGAAGAAGAATAAAGAATGAGAGAGAGAGAGAGGAAGATGAGAAAGTGGGGAGAAACAAACAGGGCCCTAAGGCCTTTTTTTTATTGGCCACGTGTCATTCATTTAATGGACCGTCACATATCTTACGTGGATTGACGGTCCCTTAGAAAAATTTCTCGTCGTGGCTTAATTACTTCGCACTTGCATACATCATTAACACACAAAACCAAGCTTCCAGCACATAAACTTCTCTTTCAGTCTGCATTTTTATGGCACATGCAACTCCACCGCTTCTGCTTCTGGAAACCTTGAGAATAAGGATACACCTGCATGCATATATATATATATATATATATATATATATATATGCGCCCACAAAATTTGTGTTCGTTAATCTTGTAATTTACACTTTATTTTTTCTCATGATCCTTAATTAACATGCATCATGTACTAATTAAGCTATATATATAGTAAAACTCACAAGAATCAATGACAAAGAAGACGAGCACCCAGCTCATAGCCTTCTCCATTTCTATATCAATTGACCGATCTGATTTTCAAGATTTTTTTTTGGTGGTTGTAGTGAAATCTTTGGAGTTTGGATATATTTATATAGGGGTTATGGTCTTGGACTCTTGGTGCCGATTAAATCTAATAATAGCAGAGTTAATTGTTTTCCAAACTCTAGAGATATTTTTTCTTGTTTGTTTTATAAATTAAATATATAGCAAATTTTATCACCCTAACTCCCGGGTTTCGGTTATATGTCCCCCTTTCCCCCGATGTATGTTTCTTGTCATGCTAATAATATGAGTATGAGGTTGAGCCTCCTAGCAGGTAAGAGTTACGTGTTTGCTCTTAATTAGTGCCAAATAATAGCGGGCGAGTTAAGTATTTTTCAGACTTTATAGACATTTGTATTCTCAATTCAAAACTTATACAGTTCAATAAAAAAAAAAATATAAGGCCTTAGCCCAGTCCAACCAAGGCCCATAACGAACAATTATTCTCACATTAAACCCTCATCAAGACCTGAGAGTATGAAAGGAAGCAAAAGGTCAATTCTTCCCTCTCCCGGACTTTTGGGAATATTTTTAATTTTTTATTTATTAATAGCAAAGAGTTATTTTTTTTCGATGGGAAAGATTAATAGGAAAGATTGCTTGCCACCAGCCACCCTTTACGGTCTAAGACAAACAATTTATTTATTTTTGTGTACTCGCATTACGCATGCAACAATTTAATATTACAAGTAGAACCAACTGGAGCCAAGATGGTTGATTTTGTTGAAACCACAATATCAAACTCCCATTGATCGGAGAAGATTCAAAACAAATTGATCGATGCACTTTCGAAAAAGACAACTTGATGGACTATACAGCAATTCTTGATTAAGAATATTGCTATACAGATGATATTTTCATACACCACATATAAGTCACAAAAGCAAATATGTCTTCACAGAAAAAAAAAAAATTGTAGGTCCCACACCATTCAATTAATTAGAGTTTGAACTTCTTTATTCTCAAATGATGTAGTTTCTTGACACTTCTCCAGAACGATAACCACATGTGATCCAATGTCATGGATGAAAGATATGATACTAACTGCAGGCCCATAACATCTAGTCCCAAAGCTCATATACAGATCGTCCAACAGAGGCCCACCTACTTGATTTTGTACACATTATTCCCAGTAATTAATGCATAATATATGCACATTATTCCATTTATTAATGCATAATTAGGCGCAATATTATTACAATAATACATGTATCCATATATGGAACCATTAATTTAGTTGAATAGTTGAAGCGCACTGAAATGGGAGTAGAAACAACGTGTTTGTCGTCAGCCCACGTCAACTCGCCAAACTCAACTTTCCCATGTGCCACGTCGTCAACTGACATGGTCACCGTGAATCTATGTTTTTCACCCTTTTCTGAAAATACCATCTTCAAGGGAAAAACAGTCATTTTAACCCCTTTCGGGCTCCTCACACTAACCACGTAACTGGAAGGGGCTTCCTCACCAACATGGGTAACTAGTCTTGAAATATTAACCGATTGTGACGTCATTTCAAAAGCCACGGAGATGGCGGGGTAGTTCAAATCCCACGGCTGAGCGATTCCTGTTCTCTTCTCGCATTCAACGGCCTTGTGAGTGATAACCCTAACTTGTTTGTCACTGTAATTCAATGCACACAAAAAGTCTATGTAGTCGTCCACTGTGAGATCATACACCAAACCAGGGTCAAGAGCCTTTTGAGGATCCACGTGTCCGGCACCCATGCCCCACGAAGTAGCTTCGAGGCTGTACGTCTCATCTAGTAATGCCCTTCCATCGCCATCTCTTGTGTAAGCCGTTGTCATCATGGCCGATTTGATCACGGCCGGAGACCAGTGAGGGTGGGCTCGTCTTAACAAAGCCGCAATCCCCGACACGTGTGGGCAAGACATGGATGTGCCAGACTCTATCTGAAAACTGGAAGTATACTCGGATGGCGGCCAGGCAGCTAAAATGTTGACACCTGGGGCTATGAGATCGGGCTTCAAAACGAATGGAGACACCGGATTGGGCCCACGAGACGAGAATTCAGCTAGTACGGGTGCAGGTTTCACTCCTGTGAGGGTCCCATGGAAACGCATTGCAGCTCGTGGATTGTTGGTGGCCTTTATATACCGGAGAAGTTGATTACCATCCGATTGTCTGATCACCAGTCCAGGAATTAAGTATGGAATCGCGATCAGACCATCACCAGTTTCATACAATCCTCCAATGTTAACGAGACCGACGCCACCAGCTTCCTTGATTTTGAAACCGTTATCATGAAGGAGTTGATTGCAAACCACTATATTTCCGCGGACGTAGTCGAGGATGGGGCCTTGATAATCAGAGAAGCAGTCAGGTGAGTAGATCAATGGGACCATGGATGTGTTCTCCGGCCAAGTGCCATTGTAGAGAGAAGTTCCAGTAATGATGCGCCTATTTCCAAGCATTAGATCGGCTGGAAACTCCCGGTCAATTGTGCTTGCACCGACGGTGATGATCCAGGGTGCAACATTAGTCACGCTCTCCTCATATGGGCCGTTGTTGCCTGCAGAAGCCGAAAAAACAATGCCCTTGTCGGTTGCAGCAAACATGGCCATCGCAAGTGAGTCGCGATCATAAGGCACGGGGTGTCTACCTAATGACATAGATATGACGTCGACACCGTCTTGTACGGCCTGTTCAATGCCGGCGAGTATGTCAGACTCATTACAACCGCTTTTGCACACCTTATAGACTGCAATTCTGGCTTTTGGTGCGATTCCGGATGCCACACCTTGGGCAAAGCCAAGGAAGGAGGCGTTTGTGACGCGTCCTCCCGCGATAGTTGACGCCGTGTGTGTTCCATGGCCGGTATGGTCTCTCGCCGAAGTAATATTATTGGAGTCGCGACCATAGTATCGTGCTCCGATGATCTTTTTGTTGCAAAATGTAGTGGCATTCTCAGAATCTCCAGGGAGGCAGCTGCCTCTCCAACGGGAAGGGACTGGTCCGAAGCCGTGGTCGTTGAAGCTGGGGTGTTCGGGCCATATACCGGTGTCGATGACACCAATAATGATGTTGGCACCGGAATGAGAGTGTTTGAGGATGCCAATGTTGGTGTCGTTGATGTTGATGCCAAGAAATGCAGGAGTCCTGGTGGTCTGAACTTTAAGAACCCTTTGAGGGAATACTCCCAGGATTTCCGGAAGCTGGGTTAGCTGGTTGGCCTGTTGTGGGGTGAGTTTGGCGGAGAAGCCATGGAAAACGGTGTTGTATACATAGTGGAGGGAGTCATTTGTAGCGGCCAGGGTGTTGAGGGTGGATGAATACCAGGCTTGGACGTTGGAGTGGTGGGAGGGCTTCAGGTCGTGTTGGACTCGGACTATAAAGACTTGTGTTTCTTCGGTACATGAAGAAACAGCAGCAGCCAAACACGATGACAAAAGGGCGTAAATCAAAGACTGAATAAAGAGACCCATTAGGATCGATGTATCTAGCTTGGTATTTATAGTGGAAAACGTTTAGGTCTGATGCATGGTTTCCATCTCGAATGAAAACCTAGCTTGGTATTAATAGGTGATCGATCAATTAAACCATGGAAGGAAGGCGTTTAAGAAAACAACATGCCAAATTAGCTAGGTTAATTAGTAATTAGGCTATGCAGCAAAGTGGTTGAAACTTCCATGAACGTGAGTGGCCTGTCGAGTCATTAATCATGCAAAATTGTTCGATCATATATGTACGTGTTTGGCCTCTGTGTCAATACAGCGTGTAAACGTACCTTAATAGGGTATTTACTTCTTTCTTCGATAAAGTGAGTGTAAACCTACTGAAGTTGCGTTTTTCACTGTTAGTCAGGTAAAATAATCTAATCTACCAGTACCAGAAGAGGAACGAACGAACAAGATGATATGTCAATGTCATAATTCAGTACGTACTGGACCCAAAATCTATTACTCAATAATAGGAAGGGCTCCCTTGCATAAGTAAGCTGTTGCTGTACGTGAAACCAAAAATATATACCTAGCTAGCTATATTGTATCCAATGATCAACAATTCCACGTACAGGGTACCCCAGCTGACTCTATGACCCAAGTAAGTAAGAAAGCTGGCTAAGCTATTCGACAAACGATAGGAAGACCCCAAATTAATGATATATATCATGACAATGGCTACACACATTTAGTATATATACGTACAGCTAAGCTAACTTGGCTGCTAACATTCTTATATCCATCTACTGTATATATATAGTCTCCGGCCAGTACTCCACTCAGTCCAGTTCAGGCCATGCATATATATATGGACGTGTTTGGCCTCTGTGTCAATACAGCGTGTACACGTACCTTAATAGGGTATTTACTTCTTTCTTTGATAAAATGAGTGTAAACCTACCGAAGTTGAGTTTTTCTTTAATCAAGTTCCTTGCAAGCTAGCTTGAAGGTGACATTAGGATTGATTTTGCGTGTTATATATACAAAAACATCGATCAAAAGGATATAAGTTTAATCATTCACGGGTGCATTTATTCATGCACGAATGGCAATTTGCACACAGAGGCTAGGGGTTAATTCAAAATGGAGAAACCCATTTCGAATTTAGCATCAAAAATAGAGAAGTGGGACTCACCCAAAATGCAAATCACACCAGTTTTGTAGCAATAAGTTCGAGAATCACATGTCAACAAGCAGTAAAATCAATTTTGCACCAAGTTGTGGAGGTAGTGGGGTTACAGTTACGTCCAGAATTTTCATGGGCATCACAAGAAAATAAAATATGCACTACCAATGCAAGTTTTGGGAAAAGGATTTGCAATGACAAGAATTGCATAAAAGATTAGAAATGTCAAATATGCCAGTGGAATATGACAACAGAAACAATTGTCTAAAAATAAATTTCTGTATGATTGGTTTGGGGTGTGTATGAAGTTGGGAAACTTTACATTTCATTTTGATTTTTTTAACTCATTTGTTTGAAGAAAATTTTTATTGACCCCTCAATAAAATTAAAATGTGTCAATAACCCTTGATAAAACATCTATAACTTTTATTGATCACTCAATAAAATTTGTCAATGTCCTCAATAAAGCATCTAAAACTTTTATTGACCTCTCAATAAAAGTCAATAAAAAATTTTATCGACTCCTTCAAAAATATTATTGACCCCTCAATAAAATTTGTCTGTGACTATTTCGTAATTTTTGTAAAAGGTACAGGACAATAAGCGTAAATTTGTCAACCTTTTTTTATTAATGAACCAGATGGACACATGTTTTTTCAAGCTGAGTGGATGGGAAATATTTTTCCTATTTTGGACCTTATGGTCAAGGACCCTTAATGTATTTGTTAGAAGAAAAAAAATAAAATCAGAAAACCCAAAAAATTCCAAGTTCCAGTGTAGCATATGCTAATTCGTTGATTGTAAAGTTCATGCTCAATCACACAGTAAATAAGAATCAGTACTAAAATAGACAAGTTTCAGTGTACAAAATTACAAATCATGCTCCTTTTATTGATGATATTAATACATAGGAAAATTTACAATTTGTTCACCATACATCTGAATCAGAACATGGACAACAACAAGATACATATAAACCTTTCCTACATTATCTCCTACTGGCAGCTCACGTAATGGACTCTGTTAGAAAAGCAAACTTCTTCCTTGAGATAAACACTAGGAAAATGGCATCTGGCCCATGCTTGCAGAATGGAGTAATCAAACTTCAACTTGACTGCATTTTGTAGGCCTCAATTGGAGTAATGTAGGCCTCAATTGGAGAAGAAGGACGAAGAAAGCTCCCACTAATTATGAGAGAACAACGGTGTTGCACAAAATAGGCCTTCGTTTCTACAACACTTCAGAGGAGGCACAGCTTCCCTGTCACTGAATCAACTGATTCTTTTGGTCCTGCACAAAAAATCAATTAATGTAGAAAGCCACAATAACCATAAGATGGGCAGTAGTTTCAAATTGTTCCATAAAACATTTTTTTGTTCCATTGATACTTTCATCAAATGGGCACAAGGGTGGCACATTTGTCTACAAAGCATACAACGCAAACTATTTTCTAGCACAATGGGAGATACATACCAGGTCCAACGGCAAGAACTGTCTTTGACCCACTCATAACCTGAGCAAAATAAACTAAATGTCAAGATCTCAAGTTCTCAACTACAGGTCTACAATCTAACTTCCAGGACCAAGAAAAAGCTCTAATCTTATTCTTTTCTTTTCAGGACAAAAAATGTAAAACTACTTTGCAGTAAATATAACTCCAACAATTGAATAGTAATTTAATTTCTGCAAGTAAAATTATACACATCGACAGCTAAGCATAGCTTTACTTGGGCTAAGATGCCAATAGTCCTCACAATAGCTAAATTTTCATATGCATTCAACCGACTTCAGACCAATTTTGTAGTTTGTACATTCCAAGATTACATCTTACCTGTGTTCGCCCTGCATCAGCGACAACAAAAGTTGGAAGGCCAATGCCCTCAGCTGCTTCTTTCAGCTTATTCCTGATTTAAAAAAGTAATGAAATAAAAAGCAGAATCTTAGACCAACGAATCAGCCAAAAAGAGACATTTTCAGTGAGCTATATATTTACAACAAAATCACCTGCTTACATTTCTTGTTGATTCTTGCATGTAACCACTATTTTGGGTTGCCCATTTTGCTCCCATTGTCTCAAAAGGGATCTGTGGCTGCATTGAATAGTTGATGTTACATACTTGATATAATTATATATCATTCTAGATGGCACTTCTTCATTCATTGCATAAAAGTTTAAGTAGCTATCACTCTATCAGTAACCCAAATGTTTCTGCACAGCCTTATATCCTTTATTATTTACAATTAGTTCTTGATAGTTAACTTCTGTTTTCAGATATTGCACAAAGGCTATCTGTTGTCAAAGAAAAAAAAACAGATTTGTGGGGATGGGGGCCATTCATAGAGAGTAACTTAAATGCTTAAAATAAAGGAAGCCACTCATAATTACCTTTGCATCAGCTCTGCATACATGCCGGTGGCAGCATCTGCAAGTTTGTGAAAGAAATATTTCACCCAAATGATTCAGCAAAAGAAACCAAGAATAGAATGTTGAGGCTGGGAAACTAGGAGTTATCAAAGAAATCAATATTAGAATAAAGTAATTTTCATAGAGTTTAAGGTACTCACGAGCACACTGAGATACGATTTTTCCAGTTGTCATCTTCAAGTCTCGTCTAACTACAAGAACCTGTCATGAGCAGTTCACCACTTGAGATCAGAGAATATTTTAACAACCAAGACAAGAAGCCTACTTAACGATAAGCTCAAATAAGGTCATTACTATTTCAAAAAAATTGCACTAGGAAATCAACACACTATCTGATGCCAGCATGACTAGCACTTGACAATCTCTAGAAAAGAGAAGAAGGGAAAATTTGAGCAACTGAAAGCCAACAAATATAATAGCAGCATTAACATCCTTATTTGTACTTTTTAACTTTTGTGTGAAAAGACGGACAGTCTTGGTTGCGGTAAAGTCATAAAAACAGTCTTCAAGAGATATCACTAGAGCAAGTTGTTTTCAGTTTTTTTTCCAATATGTTATAACCGAGTCTCATTGTCTATATCGCTAATCTGGCCTTATTCTCTTCTTTTTTTTTGAACAATAATCTGGCCTTATTCTTTAACTCAAAAGAATAGAACACAGGTACAAGATTTAAACTTTTGAAGAGCATGCTTAATTGTCTTATAAAAATCTAAATCGTCCTGCACCACATTAGAATTTAATATAATGAAACAGACATGTGCATCAAGTTATCTCAATGATCAAAAACCAGATACTCAGAATCAACTTTATGCTCAACATAACCTGTATGGCGATTACGGAGACATATTAACAAACACCAAAGCATGACATAAATCAAGTAACACCAGTTCAAGCAATAATCAATCAAAATTCAAGGTACGAATAACATAAGAATTCAATAAGAACTTATCGAGAAACTAAGAAACAAACCATTTTAAGCTCTTCATCACCATTACTTGAGACCAAACTTCGCTGTTGCGGCTTACCCTCTGAGAAATTTTTCTTCTGTAACTTTAAGGAACCCTTACCAGGTTGTGATAAATCCAACAACAACCCAAAAATGAAGCCAATGACAACTCCCGGAAGGAAATTCTCCGGCTTAAAACTCAATGTTAACCATTCTCTTTCTTGCTTCTGCTGCTGGTTCTGTCAATGATACGCATTAGACTAAAACTGACGAAAATTCAATTAATTTCGTTATTTAAATCCTAAGAAGTAGAACAATTTTCCACCCAAATAAGCTTATAATACAACTATATGGTCTATCCCCACTTGACTATATATGAAAAAAGATGTAATCTCTTTCTTTTAGGCTGCTAAAACCATCAATATGATTTCCTTTGCCCCGAATTCTCAGAAACCTAACTCGGGCTAGGCTAAAAATTTGAAGACAAAATGAGAGAAATATATCTAATTGACGAAATGAAATTAGACATAGTACCTTTCTTGGATGCTGGGAAGCAATTCTTGATGAGCCAAACATGGGTTTTGTTCAGTGGTTTACAGAGAGTAACTTGCTCAGAGAAGAAGACTGGTTTTCTGGTGGGTTGTAACTTGCAAGCAGGAGATGAAGAAGATAGTGATAAAAGCAGAGTAAACTCAACAAACAATTTCAGCCAAAAACAAAAAGAATGCTACTTTTTAGGGCCTGTGACTCATTTAGACCCAATAATAGCTTTTGGGTTCAGGCCCATAAGAACCAACATATGGGCCTAGAATAGGAAAGACCAAAAACAGTACAAACACAAAGTAGAAGGTAAAAACTAAAAAGTGAAAACCCTAAAGCCAGAAGGCAACCGCATCCAAAACCAAATGAGGCTGAGCAAAGAATGAAACACCGAGACGGCGGGTCAGAGGTTTCATACTTTCATCGGTTTGTTATTTTTTCTTCAACTTCTTTGTTACTTTTTCTGTGTTTTGTTACCTATTCAATTGTAAAGTTTGGACTTAAATTTGTTGATGGTGGTTTTACTCTACTCTCATCACCATATTATTACCATTTCTCTGCACTTAATTGCTGGTTTCTTTACTCTTTGTAATTTGTATGTTTTTTTTTTTATATTAGGGATCCAGGAATCCCCCAACTCCTCCGGAGGGTAAGCCGAGGAGACTACTCTCTCTTCGCGGAACGGACTGCCGCTGGCCACCGGTGCTTGATAGGTAATTTGTATGTTTGTGCTTCCAGGGAAAATTGATCTGTCATTTCTTTTTACCAATGCCCATAACGTGTTCGAGGGTTTGCCTCTGAGAACACCACACTCCAACTTCACCAAATTTCTATACGCTCCCGCTATTCCTCACGTGTTCCTCAAATTCGCACAAAGAATCCAACCACATTTCCCCCCTACAAATCCCACATAGCAAACACTTTGCCTCATTTTGTTCCAACCCTTATCCTAATTCCCCCAACTCACAATGCCGCGGCCCAGCCGCTACAAGCCTTTCAATGACCGGGTGGAGCGAGCTCTCAGCCAGCACATCCGCCTCCTGCACCGCTCCGGTGCCACCTTCTTCATCTTGGGCGACACCGGAAACGTGTACACTGTGACCGTATCCAGTTTACCAAAATGCACTTGCCCTGACCCTGTGACCCCCTGCAAGCATTTGCTGTTTGTGTATCTCCAAGTGTTGGGTCTCTCAGCCGATGACAGGTCTCTCAGGGACAGCTCATTCTCGCATTGGGAGGTGCAGTGCATGTTGGGGCGGGACACGCTGCCCGAATCACTAGCTGGGGAAAGCGTTCGTCAGTGGTTTCATCAGCTGTATAATTTTCAGGGAAAGCCGCAGCAGCAGGGGTCATCCTCGTCGTCAAGGCCGAAAGTGGAGATTGAAGATGGCACTTGCTGCCCTGTTTGTTTGGATGAGATGGGGAAGCAAGACAAAGTGGTGGCTTGTGGGACGTGTAGAAACCCAATTCATGAGGAATGCTTCTTGAAGTGGAAGAGGAGCGCGAGGAAGAAGCCAGCACATTGTGTGATGTGCAGGGCTAGATGGGGTTCGATCGAGCAGGAGCAGCACAAGTACTTGAACCTAGCTGCTTACGCTAGTACTAGCGAGGACGATGATGACGAAGACGAAGACGAAGACGAGTATGAATGAGGAGCATCTACATAGTAACTGAATTGGTAGTAGGCGATGTAAATTTGCTATGAATGACACAAGTGTATATTGTGGGAATTTTGTCTGAAATTCATGTGGAACGAATGAATGAATGCTTCCATTTCCAGGTTTAGTTACTATGAAAATGATTTATAGTCTGACAAGAAACAAAATGCTTCCATTCCAGATTTAGTCACTGTGAATATGATTTATCGTTTGACATAGCGAAAATGACATGAATCGACTTGATATTGCTAATATTGGAGTATCAATTTACATTGCATTTTTTTATCCAAATTTGATTGGGATTCATTTTTGTGAAACATCAAAGTATCATCAATTTCTTTACTGTTCATCAAATCCCAAAAGAGGAACAGCCGAAAAGTATCGTATGGAATTGTTGGCTGAAATTCATGTGTGATGAATGACGAAAATTCTGTTCCTTAATTCTTATTGCATGAGGAGTGTGGGGGTTTCCAGGTTCAGTAACAATGTGAATGATTTATATTTGACGAAGGACAGAAGTAGATAAGATAAGCTTCTCAACGACCTGATCACTTAGTTTAGGCTTCGTCTGATCAAGTCCAATTTAACGTCTGCCAATGATGGCTTTCCAAGCAGAAAACACATAGATGGTTTATGTCTAGCTGATAATGACACGTCATCTCAACTTGATAATGCTAAATAATTAAAGACGTAATGAACAAGAACCATGCAGTGGGATTAGTCATGGGTTGCCAAATATCCCAAATTCAGATTAACGAAAAAAAAAAAAAATTGCGCCAAAATTGGTATATATAATATCGGTACATTGCATTTTTCCGGACCTCTTCATCTCTCATTGACATTTTATCAAACACCTGGTGAGCTTGAGCTGGGTCACTATACAAACAATTTCAGCATATAGACCTCTGCATTTCTGAATGGAGGACAGCGACAGCGTCGGCGGCAACTTGGCTCGTAAAGTGGTGGCAGTGGCTGCCGGAGAGGCTCACACTCTGGCTCTTACAGGTGTGAGAGACTAACATACAAAGCGTCATATATTATGAATTCTGAGCATTAATGGTTGTGGTGTTGATTTCAGGTGATGGCTATGTGTACTCATGGGGGAGAGGCATGTTTGGGCGTCTTGGGACGGGCTTCGAATCCGACGAGCTCGTTCCGGTTCGGGTCAAATTTAAAGCCCCTAAACCAGAAAAGAGGCTCAAAGTTGTGGGAGTCGCTGCTGGTGCTTACCACAGTCTTGCTCTGGCCGGTCAGTTTTAGCTTGTAGTCAGATACTAGTAACAAGCATGAATCTTTTAGCTATGGTGATTGCTGGAATTATAACTGTTTTGATGATTTGCTGGAACATTTAGCAGATGTTTGTGGCAGACATTGAAACTAGTAGATGATATATATTGGTGTTGCATAAGAATGATAAGATAAGCCTTATTTGATGTGTGATTCTTCTCACTGATCTTAATTCTGTTTTCACCTTTTCCATCATCCTATCCTCAAACAAACACATACCATAGATTTTTAGCTTGAAGAATGAGGCTTCTTCTTATTGTATGCTTCCTTATTGGAGCATCCACTGCAAGGTTAAAGTTCATGACTTTCCCTCATTCACATCCAATTATCAGGCACTAAATTAAGAACCTATTGATGGGGAATGAAGTTATAGACTATCAATCCTACTATACTTCTTTACATGACCTGTGGACACAGACCATTTACATTATTACTTATAAGCGTTGTGATTTGCCTTAGTACAATGTGCTTACTGCAAATGCAATCACCGGTAGTCTGTGATATCCGTTTTTTTTTTGGTACTTGTCACCGTTAAGGATAATATATAACCAACCATCTAGGAATGCAAATCCATTAGATATCAGAACTCAACAATATACGAATGTGAAGGTTTTAGCCGGTATCTACTTTTGAACTGACAGCACACTGAAATAATTCAATGGTGCACATGATCTCATCTGTTCTAACTTTACTTTTGTGATGGCAGATGATGGATCAGTTTGGTGTTGGGGTTACAACATCTGTATCCTTCATGTCAGGATTTAGTTCTCTAAGTTGCATCAAAAAATCTTTCATCTGTTAGCTCCTTGTTTATATTGTTTAATTCCTTGACTATTGAACGGATGGCCAACTTGGTGTAAATGGAGAAAATTCTCTGGTGCCCTGCTTACTAGAGCGGTTCCTTGAGTTGGGCTCTGGAACAAAGAGTGAAGTGCCACTACTGGTATGCAAGA
This sequence comes from Rubus parviflorus, assembly GCA_029955375.1. Classification (NCBI taxonomy): domain Eukaryota; kingdom Viridiplantae; phylum Streptophyta; class Magnoliopsida; order Rosales; family Rosaceae; genus Rubus; species Rubus parviflorus. The sequence goes on along the minus strand of JARGGL010000001.1, from coordinate 2,778,652 downwards.
ATTGTATTATCGTTGCACATTTGAACTAAGTAAGATAAGAGCCTTATATGGTGTCTTTTTGTTGCCACATATGTCTACATCAGGTTTGTTCTGTTAAAGCTGGAGGAATGATGTCTCTGGCAATAGATAATCTTGGTACCCTTTGGATGTGGGGCAATTGCCCACAAGAAAGCAGCAGCAGTGCAGGTGGGTTCTCTCTTGTGAGCAGTTTCACTCCAACCCCTGTGTGGGATTTCCATGGCCACACTGTCGTGAAGGTAGCATGTGGAAATGAGCATGTAGTTGCCCTAGTTACTGCTGGAGAAACATATAAAGGTGAAGATCTTGTGTGCTTCTGTTGGGGTAGTAACAATCATGGTCAGTTAGGCCTTGGGGATAAGGAGAACCGGAATCGTCCTGAAATAGTAGAAGTTTTTAACCAGGACTCCTCTTTTGCGGTTTATGAAGTAGCATGTGGGGCTTTTCACACGGCTTTGCTCACCCACAAGAAAAGACCAAGTGAGACATTAGAAAGCATGTGCTGGACGTTTGGCCTTGGAGAAAATGGGCAGCTTGGGCATGGAACCACCCAAAGTGCATTGTCTCCTGAAATTGTGAAAGAATTGCCACAATATGTTTATCTGATCTCTGTTGACTGTGGCTTATTCCACACTAGTGCTGTTTCATCTGCAGGAGATGTGTGGTCATGGGGAATGGAGAAGGGTCTCGGTCTATGCCCAGATGCTAGTTTTACCGGGACAGATGCAGGGGATGCCATTTCCCCACTACAGATTCTGTGTAACGAAGATAAAGGGTCTAAGTTTCAGGAGCCGGTACAAGTTGTATGTGGGGCTGCCCATACTGTTCTTGTTGCAAATGATGGATATAAGCTTTGGTCTTGGGGGAGAGGAAGAAGTGGGGTTCTCGGAAATGGCAAGACAATCGACTGTTTTTCTCCCACAGTTGTGTTGTGGCCTCCACTTACAGAGGATTTCAAGCAAGAAGAACTAAATACTGTCGACGAGGGAGATAGAATTGCAGAAGAGAATTCTTCAAGAGTCACCGAAACAGAAAAAAGCTTGTCTTCAGCAATTGAAGAAACGAAGCTTCTTCAGTCAAAACTTTCAGTGATGGAACGGTATGCTGGCATTCTTCATGGTTCAATATTTGGGAAACCCTTGGAAGAGCAGGATATTCCAATCTCATTGCACAACTCAGGTATTTATGACATTGCAAAGGAATGGGACAGAATGTTAGAGTCAGCGGATCGTGCGAAGCTCATAAGGTTGGAAAAGTTCTATCAAAATATGCTTGAAGGTGTTAAAGATAAGCTGATGAAGAGAAAGATTCAAGAGATAGTAAAAGAGTGTCTCAATTCTTCAAGTATAAACAAACTATAGGTAATGGAGATGTATAGCGATGGCAATATACATACACACAATTCCAACCAAGACAACGATCACAGAGATGAAGAATTGTGAAAGACAACACCTCTATCATAATGTATGAATCTGTAAAACAATTGCTTTTAGCAAGTTGCTTTCTATGTTGTAAAAGTGAGCTTCTATGTAAACCCTATGAATAAACAGTGTGGAAAAATAAAGAATTTTGTTTGCATGTCAGATGCTGCTTAATTTGTGGTTTAATCAACACAAGCCCAAATTGGTAATTCCCTATCCGGCCCAACTTCACCGATACGCGCGTTTAACTTTCCCTCTCTTTTCTCTCACTCACAAATCCCAAATTGCTTACTCCTACCAAAACCCTAACCCGCCCACTCAGATATCCCGGACGAAATGCCCGGCGTCGCAGCTAACTCCGGCGAGCGTTCTCTGGTTCCATACTCGCAGGAGCTCCCGCAACCCGTCGTACACTCTTTTCACCACGGCCTCAACCCTCCGATCGCTCGTCTATCCATCTCGTGGTCTCGAGGGAATACGCTGCGCGTGTCAGTTCTCCGTCCACCGTCCGAAGAAGACGTCGAGGTCGGCGGGAGGGTGGTAGAGGTGAAGCTCAGTAATGGAGACGGCGAGAATAGCGACGCCAAGTGGCGGAGGATCGCCTACGGTTCCGTTACGCCGTTCGCTCATCTCCAGAGCCGGAGGAGCTCCGTCTCCAACTTATCCAACATGTCACTCATTCCATCACCGTATACCATCGATTGGTAACGAATTTTGAGCTCAATTTAGTCTTTTTCGCTCTCTCTCACTCTCTCTATTGTGACTATGAAAATGTGACTGCTGAGAAAATTTTAGGTGGGAGTATGTGATGGAGTACAGCAAGGACATAAATTCACTCCTTGGTAGCCTTGATTCGGCTCCTGATCCAGTAATTGACGACCCAAAGACGGTTTTAAAGGTGAAATTTCGGGGTTTTGATTGTTCATGTGGATTTCCAGATTACATTTCTGGTTGTTATATCTAAATTCAAAAAATGAAAAATTATTTGTAGAAAGTTGAGGAGCCTACCTCTATAAAAGCTGCTTGGGAGCTGATGGAGATATTTTATGCGGACAAGCAGTCTCAACCATGGCAACTGGAACGGCTTGTTGATTGGTTAGCTGTAATGATCCTTCTTATTTTCCTCTGTTTATTTGCTTCTTGTATCCAGCTTTTCAGTTGTTGCTTTGGTAATGGTCGATTGGTCAGGACTCATGATTACCGTGTGTTTCATGGCAGGAATATGATAGCCTGCTCTCGAGTACTCAGCCAACAGTCCATTCAAAACTTGTGGATTTCCAAAATGAACTTTCCAGCTTACAGGTTTGGCCTGTCCTGTTTTAGTTTCCATCTTTTTCTTCTTTTTTTTCCTATTAAAGTAAGATTCATGTATGGTTAGCTGGTTTAAATGTACTTGTTAAGTAATACATATTGCATTTCCAATTTGTGATCATGTAAAAGTATTTTGCTACCCTTGCCTGTTCTCACCATATCATAAGTCACTGCCTCACTGGTGGTCAATTCATGGCTTCGTCCTCGTTTGAATGAGATTTCTGATTGATCTAATTAAGCCTTGAAATCCTTTGAGTAGCTTTCGTTTGACTTTATTGAAGGCAACATTTGTTGGGCTTAAAGTCTTATCCACGAAGTCGCACCTCTCTAGACTACGTCTCTGACGTTATTATATTTTTGGATCACGAAGATGGTGGAGAATTTTATTATATTTTTTTTTTACAGGTTATTGAGGACGATCCTAAATATTGGGACATGTTATCATCCGCACTAGCAGTTGGCTGGATTGATATTGTGGTTTGTAGTTTTCTTTTATAAGGGCTCAACCCTTTTCTCTTTTAACTTTTTTTTTCTTTGTCTTTTGAATAGTTAAGTGGTTATGTTCTTCAGTGATGAAAGAGACTAGATAGATGCTGTTTATTTTTCTTGCAGGTGAAAATGTTGCGCTTACATGGATCTTATCAACTCCATCAGCTTGGCAACCGTGAGGTTGGTGTGATATTTATTAAACATGGAATAGCTAGTTTAGGACATATTACAATCACCTGCTATCTACTTTCATTCCTTTACTTTTTTCATATGTTGATGTCCTGTCCTAACTATTTTGAGTCTTTATAGTTTTTTTTTGGTAAAACCCTCTTGGCTGGTTTATATTAGTAGAATTATCCCATTTATCTGTAACTTAATAGGTCTTTTTTCTTGCCGGTCATTTATTTTACTCCTTATGCTTCTTCAATATATGCTCTTTTACTTTGGTATTCTGAGTGCTTTTTCCAAAGAGTTATTACATTGGTTTTCTCAGCTACAACATTCCAAACTATTGCCATATAGGTGTTCTGATGCTCCGTGTAACAATATTAATATTACCTTCTGGAAGTTAGTGCTGAAAGAACTGATATATACAACAATTGTAGTTTATCTGATGTCTGTCCTGTATGTAACCTAATAGACAGAGAATGGACTTGTAGAGGCAGTTGCTGTTCTTATTTCAAAGAAGCCACGCATGCGTCCAGGAGTAGAAGATGGAAAGTTGGGTGAATGCTTTAAAGCAAAGCCTGATTTTATCAAGGTATATTTAAGTCTGTAAAAACTAGAGCAGTTCTTTTATGTTCTGGTTTTTATCTTCTTTAATAACTAAAAAGATTCTTGTGCTAGGCATGGGAGAAGTGGAGAGCGCAAATTACGAAACTAGACTGCAGTGTGTTCTGGCTTCAGTGTGATCACCGTCAAACCCAGGAGGGATTGAAAAATATGATACAGATTATGCTTGGAAACATTGACAATCTCTGCAATGAAACTTGCCACTGGATAGAGCTGTTCATTTCTCACTTTCTATATGTCAGGCCATTAACAGTGGTAATGCCTAATTATGATATCGTAATATGGGTTTTTTAGGCTCTGGACCACATATATTTATGAACTTGTGTACTTATCATCCTTTTGTAATGCATTATTCATGGCTGGATACTGAAGCAGGCAACTAATTGCTTCTCTTAAAATCAGGGTCTCGAAAGCATGTATAGCCTAGCCCAGAAATGCATGCAGTTGAAACCAATGTCGGGTGCCCATAGGTTGATAGAAATTATTCTTGGAATCCTTGGGGAAAATACTGAGGTAAGGATGAGACACTAATAGTGCACAGATTTATGTATTTTGTCCACATTTTTCTTCTACTGAACTCCTTCAGGTTTTTGGAAATTGTACAGGTTGTCTTGGCGGAATGCTCTAGAGCATTTGGGCCTTGGTGAGCTACTAAATTCCCATTTTAACTGCACATACCCTCTCAAAACATCCCCAATCCCACCCATTATTATAGAAGTTTAAATGGCTTGTGAATTTGAAATGAAACAGATTGATTATGCTGCTGCTATGTTATTGAAATTCATAGGGATGTAACTTAGTTCATTACTTGCAATAGGATGGTTGCCCATGCCATTGAGTTGTTGACTACTGGGAGTGATCAAGCAGAAAGTCTTCTACATGAAGAACGCTATAACTTGGGGGGAATTAGTATAGCAGAATTACATCGGCTTGTCTACGCTCAAGTTTTATCATCACATGCATTGACTTGGCAAGTAAGTGCAAATGAGTTGTAGATTGTTTTTGTTATGAATACTGTAGTAATTGGTTTGTGATCTTGTGCCAAAGTTTTGTGGACAATTTAGTATATAGAGTTTATAAATTTAGCTGCCTTGAAGACAACTTCAACTTATGGTGGTGACCACTTGAAGAAGAATTTCTTGATTTTTAAGTTGCAAAGAAGTATGATATCAAAGGATTATCACTACTTCAAATATTTTGTTTTTTACTAAGTACAGTTTTCAGGTAACTTGATATTGACAGGGGGATAGTAACTCAGAGAATATGTGTGTGTCAGATGGTTTTGGTTTGTTATTATAAACATTTTTCAGGTAATGGGATATAAATTGGGGATAGTAATGCAGGATGTGTAGGAACTTAGTTTTCTAATGAGAGCCACTCTTATGATTCTGCGTACCGTATGGTCTCATGCTCTACAAGCACATTATTTAACCAACCATAATGTGGCCATTGAAAGCCTTTCTGCATATGTTTGTTTCTTGTGATGCCATTAGGTTCGTTGATTGATGAATTAAAGTCTTTCAGTCTTCACAACCAAATATAAACTTCTAGCATATAAAACTTTGTGGTGGCTGTTGGTGGAAATGCCCATCAATCTTCTCTTCCAAGTGCTATCTTTTTTGTTTGATCTTGAGCTCTTTGGTTTCCTTTGGTTATTAGTAAAACTCAGTGCACAGACTAAATTTGTTGACAGATTGAGTTCCTCATGTTTGCAGATTGCTCCAATTTATTTGTCGTCGTGCATGAAGCAGGGAATGGGTTTGTTAGAGATTCTATTGTCTAAGCTGCCTACTGAACATAATGAAATGCTGCTTAAGGTAATTAATTGCTGATTATAGTGCCAAAGTTTATTTTTATTTACCATTACACATGTTCACTCTTCCTGGAACTTAGTACTGGATTCTTCTGCGTATAATTTTACTGATAGACAAAATATTATTGTTGTGAACTTTTCATGCAGAATATAGAGATTTGTCGTCTTTATGAACTTGATACTGTTAGTTCAAACATTATGAAGGTATGTGTAAATTTGGATATGTTTTCTCTTTATGCAAATTTTTTATGAAGTTTTGTACTTTATACACGAAAACTCAGGATTGCATGATTTAGGGCTGGTACTTGGTTCACATTATATCCACCAATCCTGTTAAAAGCCAATACTAAGGTTTTTGAGAGATGAAAGACATTATCTTTATTCACATTAGAATAAAGTACAGTTTTTTCTGAATATAAAGAATACACAGGTCCTGGAACTTAAAGGCCCACAAATCTATCTCAAAATTAAGTTATTCTAAGAACTGTCAGATATCGTGAGCCTCCGGGCTGTAGAACACTCTTCATCTTTCTTTGTGATCATCTTTCAAACTTCACCAAGTATTGCAAACCTCAACTTAATTGACTTTGATTTTTTTTTTTAATAACTTATATAAAGTCTGGTTAGACTTGTTATTTCACTTTTATTGTTATTAGTAACAGTTGAGTTTGCAATACACCAGTTAAAATTTTTTCAGTTTTTAGATTGCCGGGGTGTACCATTGGAAGCATGGTAGGAAAGGTTGTGGAGTTTTCTGGCTTCAGCAAGCCCGAGATGAAGTTCGTCTTAGCAGGATTGCTCAGCATTTGTTTGATTCTGTTGGAAAGTCAATCTCTGATGAGAGTTTTAAGGTAAATGTTATTTGCTTGCACAAATATGAATCCTTGGTATTAGAAAAATGAATTTCATTTGTGAAATAACTCATGCTATGTTTTATACACAGCAATGGGAAGGCTTGATTGAATTGTTGGGGTCTGAATCCAAGACTACTGGGGGTCTAGACTTCCTGCACAAGTATGAATGCTACCTTTCATTTCCACGAGCAGTCATAATCTCCATCAGTTGTTTCTCACTTAAACTTCTGATGTGTTCTAGGTATAGGGATTTCAAGAAGTCCCTTAAGCAGGTTCGTGATGGAAAAACTACTGATGCTGCTCATCAAGCTGTAGATTCTCTGATATCGGTTAGTGTATAACTTTTATGTGACTGTTTTAACTATTATCCTCACAGTATCTTTACAGTTGCTTGACATTAAGATCTAAAGTAAATAGTGCTCTTCCACATCAGATGTTCGAACTGTGCATTCTCATGACTCACTGCTTAATGCTTATGAATGAGTCAATGGTCATATATTCCATATTATGGTGGAAATTGTCATTATCTCTTATAGAAGAAAGGATGGAATTCTATTTGGAATGGTTTACCATTTTCCTTGATGAAAAAATGTGGTTGCTCTCTGTTTCCCATTTGGTACATGAGTCCATTAGCATAGTAACATTATTATATGATTCTGCAGCTTATGAAAAACCCATCTACACCTCAGCGCTTCTGGCTGCCTCTTCTTCACGACTCGGTAAGTTCATTAAAATGTTTTGGTTAAATTCTAATAGAAGAATCAAAACAACATTGTTGCTACATTGGATTTTGGATATATGGATGAATTTGTGATCTACTTGTATCATTCCATTTTGATTACCTTTGTGCAGTTGAAGCTGCTAAACTGGCCAGAGCGTCCTCTTCTAAATGTCTCTCAGACAGACCTCTTGCTAAATAAACTGCAAGAGTTGTCCATGGCTAAGCTCCGTCCAGACTTTATTGAAGCAGACTTGCCATCAGAGGCCCTTAGTTCTGTAAGGTTGGCTCTTGCTTCAAATCTTGGACATGCCATCTTGGAGGAGTCCTAAGTTGACAATCTTTGGGGCGCTTGTTTAGTAAATCCTCCCATCTGTCTTAGCTAATATGGGCTTTGGTAAAATTTGTGGACTCCTTTTTGTTGTATATTTTTATGATACTCATTAGCAACAAATTGTTCAGATAGCGGAAAAGAATAATATTGTCTCATCCATCTGAACCAAAAAGGGCCTTCTTTTCTGGCAAACTCTACCAATAAATCCACTTGCCTGTTTAACTTGAGAATTGTACTAATGATCTGAGTGTATTTTTAGATAACAAGAATGGTGGTTCAAAATCATAATCTAGATAAGCCACGAAAGGAAAGGGTCTTATAGAAGAGTAGTGTCTGGATGCACCGTGGGCATCAAGTTGCATTTTTTTAGGCATGCATGAAACACCAAAATTGGTCCTGCCCAAATCTTGTGACTCACCACCCTCCACTTGCTTTCTTGGCGAATTAATTAGTAAAAATCTGTTTGTTTCAGGTAGCAGCCCACATGTGTATGCTTGGTGATGATGAAGTAGGCCTGATCCTGAACCGGGTTTTAGCGATCCAGATGATAGAAAATCCTTGTCCGAGGTCTGCAAGCAATGGTTCAAACTCGAAGGTCTAAACAGAATGCCCTATATTACATGCTAATTATTGCTTCTATAGTAGTAGGATCAAACAGAATGATTCTATACTTTATACCAACAACAAAACAAACAAATGAAATTGAATACACTCTCACCTGACAAACTAAAGGAAAAGGGAGGAAAAAAAAATATTTGGCTGTGCAGTAGAGCATTAAAAAGAATAGCATGAATGAGATCATATAGCCACTAAATGAATAAAAAAAAAATACAGAACCACCCATCATTCGTCAAAAGAAAGCATGCAGAAGTCTGCGTCCTTTTAGATTCATCTGCTCCGAACTTTGAGTCACCGCTGGATTAAACAGACCCTTAAATAATTTACTATACAAGATCACTGACCACTTCCTAAGTCGCACGTCCTTCCCCTCCTGCTCACAAATGAATGAAATGAGGAGCATCTCACCAGGGTGATCTTCACTAAATAGTAAATACAAGCACTGTCCAAGTCTCCACGAATCTTCTACAAGAGGACAACGCCGGAAAGCCATCCCTCCGTTGACTTGCCATGATGCACCATGCCGCAAGTTAGGATTACAGTTTCTTGGGCAAATTGTAAGTCTTTTTGAGAAACTTAGAAGCTGCTTCATCATTCCTATAACACAACACACGTAGGAGCGTGTTTGGTTCAGTTGGATTCCACTGCCCGGAAGTTGGGGGCAAAGGGAGTCTGGACCTGGCAGAAGAACCATATGACTCCAAGGTCACACGTCTAAACCGTTCAATGAGGCTCTCAGTATCAGTTCTGAAAAGGGGAAGTACACCTCTCACTGTAGTAGTAAACTTATCTATCAATTCAGAAGGCAAGCCGTCCCCATTGGCCCAGAATAGATCTTTAAGGGACTTGAAGTCGTCTTCTATTATTTGAGAATCCTTCCGGGAGAATGCACGAGAGGGGCCTCCGGCAAGCAAAACCAGCAAAAAACCATCAAAGGAAGCTCTCATTATGTCAGTAATAATACGTGTACGTACTCTTTCATGCACAGTGTTCGATGTGATAAGTAGGTTCTTTTCCAGCTCGTCAAGAAAAGGCTCTATTCTAGAAGATGATGGTTCCCCAACATACAAACCATCCCACAGAACGTGACTTAGGTCATGGAAGACCATTTTATAAGCCACTGCCTCACAAAGTTGTGTGATTACGTCCACACAAGCCGCAGGTGAGAGTTCAAACTTTTTCCCCAATCCATTCGAAAAATCTTCTACATGAGCAGATTCAGAATTTCTGAGATGAGTAACAATCCGTTTTTCCAAAACTTCCAACTCGCTCCGGATTCTTTGCAAAGTGTTTATGCGACAAATCAGCTGTGGTATCCCAAAGGAGTTATCCCCATTGAGTGTTGCAACCTGAGAGTTCCTCTTCTGAGAATTTGGCGATTTTTCTTTCTTTTTGCCAAAGCCTTGAAACTTTGATTCCATAGTGCATCTGGTCAATGCAGGCATAGTGGGAACAAATGTATTACGTGATCCTGCATATCAGAAGATAATACTGGTTATCACGAATTGAATGTACCTTAATTGATGTACAAAATTATTTGAGTTGCAAAATAATTATTTGAGTTACAAAATTATTTACCACAGCCAGATTTTGCCTTGGTTACGTAATATTGAAGACATCTATCAAGGCCAACCATCAAGTCAGGAAGCAATGCAGGATGCATTGGTATTGGCAGCTGAAAGAATGCAACCAGAGTTTCATCGAAAATTCGCAAAACTTCAACAGCAGATGGAGCATATCCATCTTCACTTGCTGGTGGATTCCATTCCTGTAGCATTGTAATGAACAAGGTTAGCTCTAACAGATGTAAAAAAAAATAGAAGGACATGTTGAAGACTACAAAATAGAAATTCAAAATCCAGGAAAGTGACAAAATCCAGGGATCTGGGAATCATATGCAATACAGAAAGTTGTTTGAGTGTTGTGTAGGTCCTGGCTGAAATGAACGATGTACAGCCATGCCGTTACTAATCAAGTTTGTCCTCTTGCCCCAGATATAAGACCAAAAAACTGTTATCGAAATTCAATTCAGAATAACACATAAATAGTAAGTGCACACCTCTTGTTGCAGATTCCTATCAACCCATTCTTTAAGTCTGTCCACTCTTGTCTTGATCCACACTTTTACCAGATTTGCAATTGCGGCTTCAGCCTCATAAGGAGGCATCTCACGAATTATTGCCTTGCCACCATCATCACTGTCCACAGAATCCTCAACTGCTATCAGCACAAGATCTTTCTCCAGCTTATCTGCAGCTCTCAAAACTTGTACAGCATCTGGTGTCAACTCCGTTATACCTGATATGAACTGTTTAATTTCATTTGCATAGCAAGCATGAAGAGTTGCCACAGCCACGCCAGCCGCAAAAGGATGCCATATCTTCAGTATAGGACTGAACAACTGCTTCTCCTTCACTGCCAGCTCACCAACATCCTTTGCAAGGATGGCCAGAACAGGAAGGGGATTTGGCTGGTTTCGTGATGCTCTCCTGCTGGAATCTGCCTTTTCCATTCTCTGTATTCAAGTAACTAAACATATGTCAGATCATAGAAAACATGTGGCAAAAATCGAATTTGAAGCAAAAACCAGCCATATTTGGAAGTGAATTGTCATACACATATTTCATCATTTTACACCTTCCAAGTTTGGCATATATGGATGACTTGCCTGAGCAAAAGCAGTGCGCAGTGATGATCTGATATAAGTGTCAATCCTGTTGCGAGCAACATCAACTTCATTTTTCCTCCTCCTGCGGTATTCATTTGATATATCTTCAACAAGAATCTTAGCTGCTACCACCCCCAGAGAAACAATGGCCTGCATGGTATCAATATTACTACTATCAAAAGTGTCATGATATGCAAGGAGTCTCTTCTCTGCCCAACCCAATATTGAAGTCAATGTCGAACTCAAGATCTTGCAGTACTCGGGATCCTTTGTTGCCTTTGCATCTTTAGCAACCTCGGCTAGCTGAGTATCAGCAGCATACAAGAGGTCCAATTCAACTTGGCCAGTAGCAACAAAACGGTTAAACAAAACCCACGTAAAGCAAAGGTTGTGGAGCATCTGGTTAAGTCCAAGGATTGACCAGGTCTTCTTAATATGTTCCATTAGCTCGTCCACTTCCTCTATTACAGACGTCTCATCATGATGATCAAACACGGCTTGGAGAAGCATTTCATAAAGGCGGAGATTCAGTGGTAACCCATCTGCCCAGTGGGATGTATCATATACGCCATCAGATGACCTGGAAGCAAGAGCCGTAACAGCACTACGCAGAACCTGCATAGACTCGTTATTTCTCCCGGTTTCAAAGGGCCTTTCCAATGCACCATGAATAACCTGTCGCAGCCGCTGTGCAGCACTATTGGACTTGTCTAGTGGCACATGAGGATGCAAAAGTAGACCAGCCTCAAGAACTTTGAGGCTTCTTTTCTGCCATTCATCGTGTTCTTGTGGATCACTAAAATCAGAAGACTTGAGCTGCTGTAACAGCTCCAGTGGGACTACCACCGACTCAATTCGCCTTCCAACCTGTAATCAGCACATCAAAACAAATGACTTGAATAACTACAATTTCCGACATTCTGACTGTAACATTACATGTTCAACAATTTAAAGCTACTTAAAAACAAAATCAGTGCTCTCAAGTAACTGTGATTCATTTATAGAAACAGTCATTTTCATCAGATCGAATCACATTTAATAAACAAACCATTTTTGTTCTAAAATTGGAATTCCCAGCACCAAAAATAGCCCAGAAATCCAAATTTGACCAATACAATATCAAAATTGAGCTTCATAGTCCATCCGATCATCAAAAATTTATCACACAAAACCCACCAAAAAGAAAATCATTTTGAAATGAGAGAGAGTAATAATTGAGCTGACCTGGCCAGCTGAAATTCTAAGCAGAGCTCTCCTGACTCTGGAGTCCATAGCCTCAGAAATCCCCATTTGGATCCTCATCAGCTCACCCACAGTCATAGCCCGCTTGGACTTTCCGGGTCCCGACCCGGACCCGGACCCGGGACTCTTCTTGGAGCCGGAACCCGAAGAACCCGGCGATTTGAGGCCCAATGCCTTCTTCATCTTGCTGGCGGCCGTGGAAGTGAGCGATCTCTGCAGCGCGGGCGAGCCATTGGGCGAGTTGGTGTTGTGCTGAGTCGGCGACTCGGAAGCCGAAGAAGACGACACGAAAGTTAAGGCTTTCCCGGTGGATGTGCGGCACGCGGCGACGAAGATCTCGTAGGCGGTGAGCCGGAGCTCGGAATCGGTGAGCTGGGCCGAGAGCTGGCCCAATGGGGACGGGAGATCGGCGGCCATGGTGGTCGGTTTTGTGGGTATTGTGAGCGTGGTGGCGGTGTTGGTCCCTCTCTTCGAATGGCCCAGCGAAAGCTCTCTGAAAAGGTGAGCCATTGTAGAAGAAGAAGAAGGCACACAGAGACAAATAGATGGAGTCCAAAGATGGACTACTGACTATATCTGCAACTTATGCATTCACACACTCAACAAACAAATGAAAATGTGAAAGAGAAACAACACAGAGGTACTTGTATTTTTCTGTGTGTTTTTTTTTTTTTGACTTTGTGTGATAGATGAAGAACATGGCTCAGTTACCAATTAATCATGGGGTCCAGATATACATAATGTGTTACCAAGTATCTGTTTAATTTTAATTTTTAACTCTTTCTTATTATACCTACCTGCCGCAGTTTTTGGTTCTGGGGTTAATGTCAATATTGAATTGACATACCAACAAACTCTATCATATGAACTATGAAGAGAAAGGGATAGCAAGCCTAAAATATTGGGCAAGTGCCAAGTTTTTTACTATAGAAAATTTGATATTTTTCTTCAAAAATATCCATATAAAAATACATAATTCATAAATGAGAAACCAAAATTTGAATTTGAGATTAAAGATAACTAGATCAAGGTCTTAAGTCTACACATTTTTTTTACTTATTTTAAATCTTTTTGAATTTAGGAATTAAGTCTTTTTAAATCATATAATTCGTGTTATACCTTCTCATGCTCTCTAATTCTTTATCTTATCACATGAATTCAACGTTAATTAAGCTTTACTTTTAGTGTGTATTTTCTTTTCTTATATGTATAATCAACTTTTTTTTTTCTAACAAGAGAAAAATGTGAATAAAATGTTTAATTAAAATGAGCGTCTTTTCTATACAGGGCAAAAAAAAATTAGTGTTCTTCATTTCTCCAACTCTATATAGTGCAACTTTGACTCAATAATTCAACTAATGTGTTGGATTGATTAAATGGTTTTATAAGTAGTTACATTTCCTATATTAGTTGAGGTTCAAATTTAGAATCTCCCTCCTTCAAGATAATGAACAAAAATGAAAAGAATTATTCAGATAATAAAATAATTTGTTATAAATATTATGTATAGATTTTGGTTATGCCAATCCATGCTAGGACCTTGCGAATGTTATATGTAGTTACTATTTCTAATATTGCTCATGTCATAAAAAAGAAAAGAAATGTAATTGTTCATTTTAATTTAGTCAAGACATTGATAGTTGATTACTTGATTAGCAAGAGTGTAAGAAGTAATTTATGGAGTGCACATATCAATTTCCTATATTTCACTGCGGACATGCTCCGTTCGTTAAAGTAACGCGTGATTAAGAAGGAAAGTCAAAAACGAACAAGTGTGAAGTGTCAGTCCCTCTCTATATAATTGGATGGTTCTGATCATCTCATGCTTTAGGTACTTTTGCGTGCTTAAAATAGTTCTGAACGCAGCAGATTCAAGACTAACACGGCGCGTGTGATGCCAACATTCTCTCGTGGTTGTGCTGAGTCAAAGTTGGTGATGATCGAAAGATAGCTGGATTGCTGGAACATGGAGGCAAAAAAAAGGTTGGATATGGACCGCGGAATGTGAATATCCTTCTTTGGTGGGGTCCACGTACTCTTTGATTAAGAGAACTGATTATATGTTAAAAACAAAATTAATGATTATAATAATAGACGTCATCACTAATTATTGATTATTATTGTCGAAGGAAGAAAGGGAGGGTTGGTCGATAAATTATAGCTGACTCACAGTTTCAATATTTAAAGAGAAAATTGGTGAAACGGAGAGTTGGTTGACAAGAGGCCACATGTTTTGAGTTTTGACAATACCATATGCTAATAATGCCCATAATCTTTTCATAAATAAACAAAATAATAATTCAAGAACATTATTTGTCCACTCTAAACGAACCTAATCTTTCATTCATTCCGAACGCCATCGAAACCCAACAGCTCAAATGTGGGCTAGTTCGTTTGTGTAAATGCTTTGTTGGGTCAACTTAGCTCGGCCCAGCCCTGAAGCAACATAGATTTCTACCCCATTGAGCTCGCCCCAACGGCCCAACCCATTCAACAAGAACCCTAACCGGCCATGTGAGGAGCAATTTCTTATTCAACGTTTTTTTTTTTAGGGGAAAGAATAAATTCATTGATTAAACATCATTACAATCTGAAAGTAATGTTCCCTCCAAAAGAGGAGGAGCTATATTGAAAAAATAAAAATCTAAGCCTAGAACATAGGCCTCTCTAGCTAATAGAAGTCACCTTGTTAGCAGAACGTTGAACATGGTGAAGAGTTGCAGTAGACACCACATTTAATTCATGACGAAGATCAATAAAAAGAAAACCCAACTACGAAAACTCCATAAAATCTGATTGCATAGCTTGAACAAAGACTAAGCAATCTGTTTCAACAACCAAAGGCACAAAGTGATGATTTCGAGCCGCTTTCACTCCTAGCAAAAGCGCCAACAACTCACCACAGCGGATGAAATAGAGGAGATGTCAGTGGTGTAAATTTGGTACCTCAAAGGGCGCCTTATTTTCTTGGTACGTGTGTCTATTTAAGGAGCTTAAACCCTATTTGAAAAAAAAAAATAGCTTAAACCCTACATCCATCGACTACCATCCTTTACGAGTCGATTAATGCGAACAGGGAGAATGGCTTTATGCAGAAAAAAAACACGCAAGATTTGTTTGCTGGGCGATGACGAAGTTGGTCTAATACTCAAGTGTCTCAGCGACTCATCAAAAGATAGGATATCATTCTCCGAGGTATGCAAGCAATGGTTGAGAGTGGAGGGTCTAACCCGATCATCAATTCGTCTTCTCCAACCCGATTGTCTCCGTCATCTACTGCCTAGATTTCCAAATTTAGTCACATTCGAAACATCCAAGTCTATCACCAACGCCGACCTCAACTTCTTATCGCAAACTTGCCCTAGAATCGAGGTCATCATCCTTGATTTGAAAAGCTCACAGATTTCGGAAGGTCGTGATTTTTTGGGCGATGGTTTATGCGCTTTGGCAAAAGGGTGTCCCAAATTATCCCAGGTTTCGTTGAGACATAGAAAGATGATTGTGGGTCTTGTTTCGCTTCTAAATTCAGCACATAATTTGACATATTTGAATTTGGGACACTGCGGCGGATCGGTCACGGACAAAGCCCTGGAAGCAATTGGGTCTTTGAGTTCGATTAGCTATTTGAATTTGAAAAGGTGTTTTCGAATTACGGATAGAGGATTAGGTTTTCTGGCAAATGGTTCTTCCTCGAAAACCCTCACGAAATTGGTACTTGCAAACTGCTGGGAAATTAGTGATGTTGGGGTCTCACTTTTAGTCAAAATGTGTTGCTTGGAGAAGCTGAGTTTGGCTTCCTCCGGAAAACAAGTCACTAATGTGGGAGGTTTGGCAATCTCGAGAATTCAAACACTCAAGAAACTAAACTTGTCGGGGCTGGAGAAGGTGTCAAACAGTACCATACTTGCTCTGGTTAAGAATTGCCTAAACTTGGAGGTGCTTGATGTAACCGGTTGTGAACTGGTAACCGGCGCTGGCATTCGTGCACTTTCGAGTCACAAGTCCTTACAATGTCTTGTTCTGGGCTTTTGTAGTAATATGAATCCAGGTGATGTGGAACATGTAATGCTTGAATGCGCTGCATTGAAGTCTATTAAGTGGATACTGTCTCGGAGTGGATGTAGCAGCTTGTTCAAGTTCAAGAGACCACTAGGTGGTTCCTGGTCCGTTCGATTGGAATATACGGATGCAGCACCTGAATTGCTTGCTTCTTGGGAGGAGCAACTTGCATATTTTGATCATGTACTTAATTAGCAGACCATTAAGTTAAACCATGGCCATTAATTTGGAGCTTTATTTCATAAGTGCTAATTTAGTCTTTGGTTCTGAAATAAAACCTTGAACGTACTGTTGGTCTTATTCCCCAACGATAGATTTCAGTTTGTTATGAATGTTAGTAATTAACCTATAATACTCAAGAAGACGATTGGATATGTAAGAAGACATCTATATATCAATGTATCTGTTCTTAGTGTTTTGTTGTGGCTTGATATTCCTACGTACTTGTTTTGTTTTGTCACTTCAGGTAAAATGCAAATGAGCTCATAATCCAATTCCACTTAATGCAGACTGTCATAAACTAGCTTTCATTTCAGAATTCTAACGTCATTCTTGTGAATAGTGATCGATCAATCACTGCCCAGACTCAGATATGATTTGGGCCTAAGCCCGTCAATTGTCTGGTCCATTTCCACTTGCGGTGCATGGCCCAATAAGACGAGTATGACTTTGATTCTGTGAGATTCATCCATGGCCATTGCCACTTTGCCAGTGGACTCGGAAAACAGCAGCGGCATCCTCTACTAGTTGTATTTGTAATCGTTAGAATTATAAGCAAAATGGGGTCATCTTATGCAATGAGAGCTTTAGGATCAATTCTTCATAGATTCACTAATGGGGTCTCTTCCAAATGCCCCAACTCCTCGGCCAGTATGTACTTATATCCATTTGCATTTGAATTCCGAATTGCTTCATTCTGTTTTTCCTCGTGAAAGTGAAGTTGGAGCTTGCTTTGTGATTCAGGGAATGGTTTGCTGAGTAGAAACGTATCATCTTCATCTTCAATTTCATCATTGCCTTCTTCATGGTTTTGTGCACCCATACAAAGCAGTCCCGCAGCGAGAAGAACCATATGGACTGTCTCTCCTCTCTCCATGGGGAGGCGTTCCAGCAAAATCGCTGGCCGAAAGGTTCTCTCTCTCTTCTTTGCAGTTTTCATTTTCTGCATACCATCTGTTCGATGAAATGCCCAGCGGTTTTTTAACTTGTATAGTGTGCTAATGTAGTGTGTGGGTAATGCAGGGGGCGAAAGATGCAAAGAAGGCAAAGCTGTACTCGAAGATTGGAAAGGAACTTGTGTCTGCGTAAGTTAGTCTGTCTTGTATTCGTGGCTTTTCCTTTCTTAGTATTCAGTGCCCTGTCTTCTGTTATTGCTGTTGCATTGTTGTTGATACTCGATACCGCCATATATTAATCTTCCTTGTCCTAAAATGTTGATGTAGTTTAAAGACTGGTGGTCCAAATCCTGTGTCGAATACAGCCCTGGCTACTATATTGGAGAAAGCCAAGGAGCTTGATGTACCCAAGGAAATCTTGGATCGCAACATTAAAAAAGCCTCGGAGAAAGGACAAGAAGCTTACATTGAGAAAGTATACGAGGTTGGTAACTTGGTAGCAGTATCATCTGCTATATGTCATGCTTTCATGTTATTAGGTTCATGCTTTTCTCATTTGGCACCATTTTATTTGGTTTTGTAATTTATACTATCTAGTTGTCTTATACTAGGTCTATGGTTATGGTGGAGCTAGTATGGTAGTTGAGGTATTGACAGATAAAATAACCCGATCTGTGGCAACTGTTAGAGAGGTGGTGAAGAACTGTGGCGGAAAGATGGCAGATCCAGGATCTGTGCTGTTCAAATTCAGGCGTGCTCGGGTTGTAAACATTAAAGTTTCAGATGTTGACAAAGATCAGCTCCTTTCCATTGCTTTAGATGCTGGTGCAGAGGATGTTATTGAACCGCCAGTATATGAAGATGATACCGAAGAAGATAGGTAAGTTTTCGACTAGCGGCTACACTTCTAAATGTATTATTTTGCTAAAATGACATTGTCAATTGGGAATTTTATGTAGAAAACACTCTTCTCTTACTCATACTTCATACCCACCCATTTCACTCAACCTGTGGACCTTCATTTCCTGGGAACACAATATTTTCACTTCTGATCACAACTTTCATCCTGCATAGTCAAGACTGGAGCCTAACCTCTAATGTCTTTTCTTTAATAAGGACAGCATTGTAATCTTTCTCTGTTTTTTTTTTCTTTTTTCTCTAACGTTTACACGTATGTGCATCCTTGTGAACTATGCTGCGCTGGTTGTACAAACTTGTGATTTTATATTTTTGGTTTCTGGTAGGTATTATAAAATTGTAAGCTCATCAGATAACTACTCAGCAATACTTTCAAAGCTACGTGATGAAGGGATAAATTTTGAGACTGATAATGGTTCTGAGTTACTTCCAATAAGCCCTATTGAGGTGTGCCTCTAGTCTCTACATATGGTTCATATGCCCTTGATCTGTTGTAGGGGTTAAAGCAGGATTTTGATTTTTATCGTTGAAGTTTATTCTAAGAGTTTGAGTTTATGATGCTGGTCTTATTCAGGTAGATGACGAGGCTATGGACTTGAACAAGGAACTTATGACCAATTTACTTGAACTTGATGATGTTGATGCCGTTTATACAGACCTGAAATGATCGAAACCTCTCTCTTTACTCATCATCTCAGAAGTCCAATTGAAGATCTTGGGGTTACACTATTCATTTATCTGATTCATCTTCGATTTGACCTCTGTAACTCACAAGTACACGTCATTTTTTTTTTAAATAAACTAGAAGTATCACACTGTGGAGACAAGAAAACGCAGTAAATGATAAAAGGAAAGTCAAGTCATAAGCTTTGTATGTAAACTGCAGTTTAAAACACAATTACAGATTAAGCTTTCAATACTAGGATATATGGAAAGACTTGAACACACTACAGATTAAGCTCACGCATAGAAATATATATATTTGTCACACTGGTCATAAGCTTATCTATGTATCTACTTACATTCATCGTAACGAATACTACAATTTCTATGTACGTAACCATGAGCTAAACTCAATGAAGTTGAACTGGAACATCGACCTTGACTTCATTTCATTGGAACCCAGCATCCATGCAGCCCATATGGGAGACCATAAGGGAACTTAGCTCTAGCAATCTCTTCGAACGTGATTCCATCTAATATCAACGCGTAACCACCTCCGTTTTTCTCACTGATCATCGAGATCACCACACCATCATCTTCTTCAGTTGCGCCGGGTCGGGCCACGAAGAATGGTTCGGACGGCACTGTGCCCTCGTCATACCAATTCTTAGCTTTCTTCTCCACCAAATCAATCTGCCATTGTTTAGATAAAATGTTAACAACTTTTGTAAGAAGCTCAAAGCTTATGGAAAATGGAATTGAAGTAGCTAGCTAGTGCAGTACTAATTACCTTGGTGAGGGTATTGGGGAAGTTGCAAGGGCGCTCAGCCCCACAAGCGTAGGCATACCTATACTTCTTGCCCAAAAATGCAGGGTTTATGCTACACATGTCCATCCCTTTTCCATGTTCATTGGGGTCTAATGCTGCGTCCAATTCTCCATATGCGCTCCCATCAAATGGTATTCTGAATCTTCCAACTCTGTGTTTTTGCGTCAATAAAAACAAACAAACGAGTAAAATCGTTGACATTTCAACAACATAACATTTCATACTAAAATATCGATCTAATAAGAAAACATTATTGTTTTACCTAGCATCTGGTAGGACGTCTTCGCCCGTAAATGAACGCAGATTCTGTATCCTAAGCTTATCAAGAATCGTTGTGTCAGCGTTATGCTCACAACAATCTGCAATGAGCGCGGTCACCCTCCCATCCCCATCCTTCTCTTCATAGGCGTTAATGAAATGGAAAGTAATGTACAATGGCACTTCAACACTCGCCACCTTCAAATAAATAAACAATTTATTTAAACACAATCACACAAATTAATCAAGTTTCAAAGAGCGAGAGATTAATTAGTGGGCCGGAGACTTACAATTTTACCACTAGCTTTACACATGACATGCATGTACGCCTTGGACTCAGGATGCCACTCAAACTTGTACAATGGTGTGGGTTCGGCCTTGAGCAAATTCCCTGCACAATACCTCAACGGCATTTCGGGCACAATTATATAGTGCTCCGTCACCGGAAAGCTATGAACCCACCCAGGCGCCGGGCCTTGGCTGCAATCAACCCGCCCGATCACCTTCCTTTCGTTCGTACCGGGCTCCATCCTCACCGCCAAGTAACCCGGGTTGATCAAATCGGGCAACAGAGTCAAGAACTCAGACTCAGTCACAATAGGATGTGCTGAGTGGATCAAACCCCCCAACGTGTCAGTGTACTCAAATTTACCTATTGTGTCCAAAGTGTCAGGGTCGACCACTATGGACCCTTTTTGGGTCTCAGTGAGGCACACGACCCGGCCATCCCCGAGGTGGACCACGCCCGTGTTGGCATTATCGGTTAGGGATGCACCTGAGAATAGGTTGGCCAGCTCACCAATGTAGGATAGGAAATTGTTGGGCTTTGGAACTTCCGAGAATTCCCGGTAACACAGCTTTTTGCTCTTCATGGCGGCTTTATAAGCATCCGATTCAATTTGGCGGTGACCGCCAATCAGGCGGCCATTTTCAAAGTGGAGCCTGGCGAGCATTGCGTAGCCGTCGAAGAGGTGACGGAAGTTGTAGTCCTCAATGTGCCAAAGTCCCGGACCATTTCTTAGGTACGTCCCTTTCTGCATGTAGAATAAATAAACAAATAAGTTTCCACTAATTGAAAAGTAGTGTTAGGTCATTCTTTTAGATCGTTCAGATCACCAAATTAAAAAAAATACTTGTACAGATTTGGAATGAGACTGTTATACGTAATCCAACCTGAAGTATAAAAATAGTAGGAGCTAGAATATATAGGAGTACGGACAATGGACAAGGCGAAACATGAATTATTTTTCTCACATGAACGTACGTTTTAAAAATAATTAGAAGGGGAATATACTTTGGCCAGCTAGCCCTCCTCTTTGTGACAGATTATGCGGCAACATTATGGTAATCAATTGATTAATCCGTTAATTAAATAAGTACTCTACTTAATTAATAAACAAGTACTACCTAGAAAAATAGTCATCAAGGAGACAAATCCTTGCCTAAGGTGGGTGGTAGGCCTCGCACTAAGCAATAAAGATCAAGTAAAAAAAGAGATTATTTCTTATTGTGACATAGTTCAAGCTTCTACGAATCTAATCTTATTTCTTGTAGTATACAGCACAAAATAATTGTAAAACATGGTCGCCTACTCTCTATAAATAATGACTCTAGCTAAGATAGGAGTTCGATATTCTCTGATGTAATAATAAAAAATAAAAATAATGACTATGGGAAATTTATAAAAAAAATCTATCTCCTCCACGTCTCTACTAATTTAAAATAATTTTGGGTTGAATGTTGTTATTCTCACGATTGAATTTAAATAATCGAATAATGTGTATTTACGGCATCTCTTAGTTGGGTCGAGTTGGTATTGGTGTATTTGATCTCCAGAATCTGACATGCAAGCTAGCTATTATATATAAGAGAGATTACAATTAATTGTATAAATATATGATTGGGGAGAATCGAAATAAATAATTTAGAAATGAAGGAATCACATACTAGCCACAAGGGTATTTGTCCTTGTACATGCAGCTCTCCTTCCCATCTCTCCTGGCGGACACTGGTCCAAGCAACGTGGCTCCGGTCATCACTTTCTTTACTCGTCGGCGGCGGATGAGGAGCTGCAACAGCCGGCAATGGAGGGCTCGCCACGTTTGTGGACGTCAAGCGCTTCCTGCTGTTGCCGGCCTTCTTCAACGGATTATTAAACCCATCTCTTGTGTTACTGGGACTGGAGTGATCGGAAAGTGCTGCTCTTGGCAGCAAAAACGACTTTCCACTGCCTACAGAAAATGTTAAGGAAGCCATAGTTGGTCAAACTAAGAAACTAGCTAGCTTGATTGTAGAGTATTAATTATTAGCTTAAGGTAAAGAGAGAGGGGTGTGAATGTTGTATTTATAGGAAGATCGATGAATAGGGTTAGTACTACTGAAACAAACTATATATGATAAGCTACAATGCGTTTACATGTTGGAATCTTAATTGGTGGAATTCCCTTTCACTACGAGACATATATACCGCTTACGTTTTAAATGAATATATATATATATATGTTTATTCTAGTCCGAGGGACAATTAATGTGTTCATCGATGTATTGGTTACTTACATTTCTTATAATTAATATTACTAAAAATCCTTCAAAATCAGACATTAGAAGCCAAATTCTAATTTATTTATGTTCTTCCTCCTTCCAAGAGATGAAGTTTTGTACCGGGTGTTTTCTTTGACCTAGGCCTGTTCAACCGCGATTTACACAATTAGAAAATAAAGATTCAAACATATATATGCATGGTAGCTAGCTAGGGCTGAAATACAAAATTGAATTAGTACAATCCAAGGTATATGCCTCTTGTTATTATATATAATATATATATATATAATCATAGATCACTTTATATGTTTGAAAAATATTTTTTTAAATAAATATTGAAGATTATGTGATAATAGCGTTTTGTTAAGAGATGAATTGAAGCATCTGCAAATCATCGACACAAAACTAAGAAGAAGGACATATATTACACCCAACAACCCACTGCCCATCTCGATCTTCTTTTAAAACAATATAAATTGGAAAAGTATGTATATATATTACTAGCTAGCCACGAATTCAAGAAGGTCATCATATATATATGTACCTGTTATATAATCTATCGGTATTATGTAATTAGGTGTACGTATTTATCATCGCATGTTCTTCCTCTACCTAGTTTTTAATTTTGAACCATCTGTCCTTCAATTCACCTCACCTCACCTCGCACCCATCTGGTAATTAGTAATTCACCACATATTTGATTAACTTTGCAAAAACAGTAGGTTAAGATTACCAAATCAAATCAAAATAAATTTCGCTTTCATTTCAAATCCAAGTTTCTGTTAATTACTTGCATCTTTTTAAATTGTGTTAAGATTACTAATGCCACATACTTATTAATTCACCCATGTTGTGGTTCTCAAAGCCCCCCCGGCAACTGAAAATCTGTAATGATATATTATCTAAAACGCATCAGTTTTGACTCTATCAAATCAGAGGGAAAAAGAAAAAAGTGTTGACAATTGGAAATTTGACATACACAAAGCAAAAAAGAGAAAATATCAAAGGAAAATATATAATAAGGGCGATGGAATATATGGCCGTCGAAAGTGGGGAGCTACTCGGACAAAACGCAGCTTTAGATTTGTTGGAGAATTTGTGTTCCAAAATCCAAAGCAAATAATGATGTTTTCCATGAAATATGAATCCCACCATTTTTCACGATTTGAGCTGCTTCATTTTAGTACCCCCACTCAAATTCCTAGTCCATACCCATTTGGTAAAATGGAAGCCTCAACTTGTTTCTTTCTTTCTCGGGTTATTTCTGACATGTGGGCTCTGGCCCAATATGTTTGCCACCCAGTTTCTGGTTATACATGGAGAACAGAACACCGGCCTCGCCTCTTGCAAAAAAATGGAATTCACTTACTAGTTTGATATAATTACAGTAAGTTAGAGGGCAAGAAAGCAATTTAAAATAGGAGTTTGCGTTTTGCAATCTTATACCAGGACGACTATCGAAGCTTTTATTCTAACAGTTTTCGAATGAAAGAACAATCGTCTGGTACGTGTTAGCATTCTTTCTTTTCGTAGAGCACATAAATAATTTTAAAAAAAAGTAGCTATGTTATGATGAAAACCTCAACTTAAGTTGTTTAATTTAAAATGAACCCACTTGAACAAATTAAGTGCCTTAATTCAAAGTCATGTCTGGTTTAGTATTGGAGGAGTACGTACTACTGTACTAGTCCTGTTGTTGAGAGTGTTGAGAGAAATCAAGACCCTTGTAATTGCCAGTGTCTCTTCGTGCCCTTATTGATTCCCACAGATTTTCAATCAGAGAATGACCTAATTGCTCGAATGTGGCGGACAAAATTAGGGTTTCCCCCATACAAGCAACACCTTTGTTAATTTTAATTTTAATTAAACTTGTTAGTGGATGGTCCAAAACCATACACATAAGATATTTGAATTGAATTTGAAATGTGGGTGTGTGGCCGGTGCTGATGTGCGAAGTGACGTGTCAGCTGTTCATTTTCTAACTTCCAAAGCTAGCTAGCTAGCTAGATAATTCAAGTCAATAAAGCAACTGGTTCCATTTGCTACATTGATTCAGAATTAGTGGAAAGAGAATCACATTCATATATACTCGATCTGCAACATTACAAAAATCCTCATCATGATTTCGTGTGATTTTTCAACGTCTAGATGCTCTTAGAATAGTTGATTCATGATCAAATTATTTCTTTCATTAGTTTAGTTTATAATGGTATCAATAATAATTAAGAGTTGAATCTTACCATTGCGCACAAGGAATTATATTGATTTGTACCATTAATTAATTTGTCTCTGTTAGCTACTAGCTAGCTTGAACATATATATGTTGGAAATAATTTTAACATGAATATATTTTGCTGTTTACGTCAATATATGTAGGTTAAAACCCCAAAGCAATTAATGTTACTTATTTTTCATAAAAATATAATCGATCTAGGTGAGCTAGCATCTTTATACCCGCCTATAAAAGAAAGGGAATCTCCAATGAGATAGTTCTTCCAAAACATAGTGTATATCTGCCATGTTTCGGGTTATCGAAAAATCCATGAGCTACGTCTAAGTCTAACATTGGTCTGAACATATATTTGTTAAAGCCAGCACCACCACATTTGGTTGTATTTGGGAAATTTCTCCCACGTTAATTAAATATGATGCACTAATGACGCATTATGACGTACTAATTAAGCAAGATTCTGTTTGTCATGCGGCTCAAGCAGAAGCTTTTGTAATTAAGTTGTAATTAATTCAACAAAATCCTTTATATTTATCCAACAGACTGATCGATCAGTTTTGTCAGTTCATGTAGATGATAGTTCCTCATGTTTTGTATACATATTTCCTACGTGAGGCATGTTACTTGGTGAGCTATATCTGTTACTTATTGATAAAAACACACCAATGAAACAGCAGATTAATTCTAAGGGTTAGAATATGCTTGACGTTCGTAAATTAAGCGGTGTGAAAGTTAAAACAATACTTACTGATCGATAGTGACTTTAAAAATGAAAATAGATGATAATTATACAATGTATTTTCTTTACTAGTAAATATTGAAGTGCCAATACAAGATATTAAAGAGGGAGAGAAAACACGTACCAACACAAGCTAGAAGAGACTAATTAATACTTAATTTGTTTCAAAGGTTATCCGAAAATGATACTTAATCAAAGCCTAATAATTATCCTAGTAAATTAATTTGACCTGAATTCGATCTGATACAGTTAATATGGCCCAGTCCAGAAGTGTGTTATTAATTGGCACACTGAGCCCAAAAAGTTTGTTCAAACGTTTGCATCAATTTAGAGGCCAACAATAATTGTTGACCAGATCGAGGAGCAAAATGGGCCAGACCCTAGTTTCATAGAACTGGAACCTATTTCTCCTACACAGAAAGAAGCTCGTTCATCTCTTAATTTTTCATAGAACGTACGAACTGGGAGCTATTATATATCTCCCCTCCTAGAAATTAAAGAAGCTCAAGCTCAAGTTCCTTGGTGCGCATGTCGATGAGAAGGAGTAGCTAGGCAGTGTTAAAAGTGGATCCCCTGCTGAGTCGCTGACACAAACAAACACGCACGACATTAATAATTGTTTGATAGACGACTATACAGTGTAATATGTATCCCAATCTGAGAAAACGGAAGACAGCAGATTCAGAACCTTCTTAATGACCTTTGTCACTACCTCTATGCACTCATTTGATAATGGAGCTTTGGAGTTTTATGGTGAAAAGTTGAGTGACAAGACCCAGACGACTAGTCATATATATATGCATGGCTACAGTGATAGATAAACCGTCCTACAGATTGAGGGCTAGTACTAGTTAGTAGATCGATATTGCTTCTTAAGGCTAGCTCTAGATCTCACATGGGACTGTTTTAATCTGTTCAATTTTTACTGCTGAAAATTGACAACACGTAACCACCCATGAATCCACTACTCATGCAAAAATGAACCCCAGACCACGTACACGTAACATGCATGCTTGCGTGTCTCTTCCAGGGCTTCTCATATATATATATATGAAGCATATATTGCTCATCGATTGCGATCTCGCTACTTCTACTACTTCACTTTAAGTTTTGGGACTTCTGATAGACACCAAATTAAAGGAGTGGAAAGAGATAGTACATTGTCCATTAATTGTCTTTTCGATCATTTCCTATTTGCATGCGACAGATTAATCATCTGTATATAAATGCATGCTACATTCATTATCTCACTCCATCTCTCTCTAACTCTGTTAGGTACGTTGTAAATTTCAACCATATATACATATGTTCCTAACAAAAAAAAATGTAATGTAAATCACATCGAGATGATCCAATTAATTTGTATAATAAAAAGACATTACAATACAAACAAAGTACTGAACTAAATGAGGTGTTCATTGTTGGCATGGCGGCCGCAAAATATTGAATTAATATTATCCCCAACGTCAATCAGCTCGACGTCCAAAACACTACTCATGACAGTTTATGAATTTAAAGATTAAACGCGTCAATGCAATGATCAAAAGTTATCATAATTTGATTGAATTAGATTTAAAATGATATATTTTTTTTTATCGAAATTCTACCGTTTTTCTAGACTCAAAGACTAATATGTAGTCGGAGATTTTATTAAAACGTTTTCTCTTTATGGCCAGTCACATAATGAATTGAAATTTAACTTCAATCCGCAGTCATAATAATTTAAACCCAAATAGAGAGTACCACACTTAGAGGCTTAACAAACTCGACCACCAATTTATGATATAGCTGTCATTAACTAAAATGAATATACATATATATATTTGTGGCTCCTGTAAAATTGATCGAATTAATTCGATTTCCCCAGGCCACCAGTGATCGATCCATTATTGCCTTACAGCTTCAACGGATGCACGTGGCTCGGTACTGAGACATCACGTGACGGTGTCATTGACGAAACAGAGGTAGAATGCGCGGTGTGCGAATGTTGAATCGCCGCAAACTAAGTCTTAGGTCGTACCCGGCCATGCAGGCCATGCATATACAATTATGCATCCTCTCCTTTTCTACGTTGGGCCACAAGGTAGGGCAGTCCACTGATGAGCGGACACATCACAGGTAATTAAGATTGACGGTCGATACACCTCCATCTTGAGCCTTGAGGTGCAAGGCTGGTCGACATGGACCATCAGAGATATCCAGTACCTCGATCCTGTTAGGCCTAAAGTAGACAATCAATTCTTGGCTTTGGCCCGCCAACTTTTAAAGGGTAGGGGTCTCTTCAAAGCTCTCTTTTGTTTCTGCGCGCTTGCTTCGGCTTTAGCTTTAGCTTTAGCTTTTGCTTGGACATTGGACATTGGACATTATTTGGACATAGCAAAGCTCTTTAATTTGTGATCGATTTTACTAGCCATCTAGGGTACCTTGCTTGCTCTTACATAATAAATTATATATCCACGTTATATATGTCAAAACTTCATGCCTACAATTTTACGTTGGTGCTCAAAATTATTAAGATCGAGAACGACAAGGGGATTTGAAGTTAGGTACTAACACACACACACACCCACCAATTAAGTTGTCACAGTCCTCAAATATCCCCATGCAAATGACGCTGTCATGTAGTGCTGCAAGCTTGCAAATGTCACTCCTTCAACTTCTACCTATCTCCATCCTTATCGATAAATTTCTAATTGTGATGAGTTTGGGTTTGAAAAAATGATCTAGAGAAGGACAAATATATTGATCGAGCTGCTCAACTTTATAATTAACAATCTAAATAAATTAACAACTACTTGATAGTTCTTGGAATAATCTTTGTTTAGAAGTTAACTTTTCCGTTTTAGGGGATCCGAATCATATTAGTTTTGGTTATGTTCGATGTCGACAAAGAAAATTAAAAGCTTTCAGTCCCTACATTTTGTACGAGCGATAACGAACTTTGGCCACAAGTTACAAGACCCAATTAGCTAGCTAGGGAGTCGGGTCCCTCATCAACATCCATCAAATCGTTAATGAATATGATACCGGATCATTTGGTAACCACTAATTAATCAGTAATTCTCGAGCAAAGAAAATAAGATCGATATGATAGTGTATTCCATGACTTATTTATATACTAATTGTTTAATTTATATTTTATATACACTGACCAATCATAGTGACCCGCCATATATACCTACGTGTGACGGTCGCTTTCTTTTAAGTTGTTCCCTCAAATAAAAAACATTTACTATCTTGAAAACAGACAAAATAATTCACTTTTACACTTAGATAGTGATCGATCCAAGCTAAGCTAGATGGGGATCCATGTATTCATAATAAACGCACGTTAGTACTATACATATAGAATTTCGTTTTCAACCGACCCAGTAGAAGCTAGCTAGCTAGTCTCCTGATTTCAAACTAATTGACTTTGAAAGATTCATCTTTCTCCCATATTTTGGTCCTACTGGTTGAAACTGCAAACAACAATTTGACCGGCAGGTACGTTGATTGGAAAATTTACTTGTTAAGAAAATTGTTGACAGTCGTTTAATCATCCAATTGCATGTACCAAAAATCATATATCATTCAATTGCATGTACCAAAGATCATATATATTAATTATGACTCGAACAAAATGCAAGTAAATTAATTAATCATCTTGGTGGACTCATGCTGAACATCACAACAGTTGTTTAATTATTTGTTTATTCGTCAGACCAAAAAGAAAATCTTTGTTTTATAATATGTATATTTTCACTGTTTTTCCATCTCCATTCCTGACGATTTTTAATTATCAGATTAGACCATAACAGTACTAGCTGATCCCATCGATGTCCAGATATATATCATGGATTCATGCATGGCATATTAATTAGATATTGCCATGAAGCCTATCTATTATTAATATAGTAAAGGAGGTAACGAGAACACCACAAAAAATAAAATTCAACGTACGTATGTACCGCCAAAAAGCGTCACGAAAACGCTTTTTACCTCACTCTACACCGGAAGACGTCACATACTGCCGGTGGGAGACTGAATCTAAGGGATCGTCGCTGCCTCTCCTCGTGAAACCCTAGCTAGTCATGTCACCATATTCACAGAGAATGAATGGATGATCTTGGTGTCGATCAATTGACACAATTATCTCGTTCTAGCTTCTTCCAAAAATGGCAGTGCGTGAATATTTATTAGTTTCGAGTTTCATTAAGCATGGTACGGTAGGTAGGAAACCTCTTTTAATGCGGAAAAGCTAAGCAGCCACAAATATTGCAAAATAAAAACGATTTATATATTTTTCTCGCACGTATTAAGCAATATATATATATATATATATATATATGTGCAGAGTGTAAGTATACGAAAGAATGTTCAGACCCAGCAGCATGCATCAATTCCTTTTTGTTAAGCACAGAGATTACTCGAAGATTGCCCACGGAATCTAAACCCGATGTTATTTTTGAAATCAGAGGGGGACCTACGTACGTACTAGAAATACCCAGCGGTGAGGGACAGGCTGGATTTGGCAAATCAAGTATCCAAGTGAGTGGATAATATGGAGACAAGTGGCGGGTTGTGATGATGCCGACAGTCGTTGTCAGCGTCATTTTCCAGATGGAATGCGACAAGGATTGGTGACCCGAGGAGTCGCCAAAAGCCACTGTCAAATTTTGGCTTGTGTGTGGCACCAACCTCGTCTCTATAAGTAACTCGACTCGACCACCCCGACCTTTTTGGAAAATCACTATTTCCACCCTGGAGCTCATTCCTCCGTAGTCCTGGTTTTTAATCTTCTTTTTGTATCTGTGTGTCCACAATCGATCTATGCTATGTTATGTAGTAGGTTAAAATTAAATCCAGCCGTCTGAGTATGTTAAAGACGTACCCGTGTGTGAGAGAGAGTAGGTTAAAAACCATGGATTGTGTTGCAGAAGATCTTCTCAAATACTATAACAACCTACTCATATATATAGCCAGCAATGCTGCATCCTCTTAAAAGTTTTCGATGTGACATAAATTAATGACATACTTGATTTCATTGTTTGTGGACCTTAGTACACGTGCCTAGCCATATTAATACAGCAGATTTCAGTCCTAATTTCCTAGAGATTATTTGACCTTTGTTCCACATGAATCATTGATGGTTAATTACTAGCCAGTAAAGCATGACCAAAAAGGCATGCAATACTTATTACGACGACTCCATTTCATTTTTTTCTTTTTTCTTTTTTCTTTTTAATCATTCATCACCTTTAACATGTAATTTAACAAAAATATATATCACTGGTGTCACCTAACGAAGACGTGTGCCAAATAGTATTTTTGGCTGTTGTGCTTTCTCGGGTACCAAAAGGATGAAATCAACATTTGGATATCATGGGTTTAACACAAAGTTAATAATGCTTAGCATATATTGGTGAAAAAAATAACTATAAATGGGGTTTATGAAGATGACAGCCATTTGTTGTTGTGCTGATCCATTCTAATAGAATCATAATAAGTTTTTTTTTTTTGTCAAAATAGTGTTACACTAGTTGGAGATCGACAAGCTTCTTTTTTCCTTTTGGGTATGTTATATTTGCTACAAAAAAAGTTGGATGATATTTCTAATAGCAAGTAAAAGTTGATTGATGATTACACTTTCGAGTTTCCACAATACTGCACCAAACTTTGATTTTGGTCTAAATGTTACTTACTTTTAGATTTTTTATTTTTCTATTAGCTTTTATAACTCGAGTTCAATTCGTTTAATTCCCATACTTTGCATTTTCTTTATCGAACCTCGGTACGTAGGTTACAAACAACAAATAAAAGAAAAACACATAATCATATATATAAAACCTCAGAACTCCTCAATATCAGTAATAACAATAACATATATTACCAAAAGTGAAAATGAAGATCAAGACTCAATCTGTCTCTAGATTACATTCATAAAAAAAAATAACCTAAAGATTTTCCTGTTGGAAGATATATGATGAGCGAAAGTGCATTCTAACAATCCAGTCAAGGAGCCTCTAAAAAAAATGAACAAATAAAATCCACAGATATAGTCTTGTACGTATATAATACAAACACCAAGGGACACATTTATTTGAGCCAGCTCTTCACAAAACCCTCGCAACATGAATTGACAAACCAGATTCGATCGCCAAAACGAATAAAAATGACACTTCTTGATGAGGATATAAGTAGCACTTTTAATTAGTTCTAATTAACACTAACAGAAATATCAGGTGTACGTACCTAACGATATGGCTCTGACGAATGAGATATGTATTAATTATATAGGAAATAAAAAAAGAATCAAATGAATTATTCATGTCATAGATGTGCCCGGCCTGAAAGATTGGGTTTTTTTCTTTTCTTTTTTTAATATTAGGAAAAGCAAGCTACAAATGGTAATATTTATGGTTTCTACTTTAGGACATTGGCGCTGTGCTGAGATTTTGGAACATGTCGATTAGTAAAAGGCAATGCGCGCAGTTTATTCGTCTTAAGAAAAAAAAAAGATAAAGGAATTGCGTTTTTCATAAAGAAAATGATTTGTTCCCTTGTTAGATAGACAAGGACAAAATTAGGCACTAGTTAATTAGAACTTAACTTCTACTTTATGAATTTCTAGGTATATATCAAATTACTTGAAAATCATTGCATCCAAAATTGAAGAACGCTAGCTGGAAAGCTGCCCAAGTAAAATATGTCATAAAATTAGTTTATCGATAAGTATGGTTGGATTTTGGACTAAACTAACTTTATCACCATCTTTGATCGATCAAGTGTTTTAATTAAAGTATGATTAAAAAACTCATGCATGTTGTTAACGAGGCCGACATGGTTCATATATGTCTAGCTACTCTCCAATGACGTCTTACGAGCTATCAGTATCAATCTCCTTCGGCCTGAACTTTTCCGAAATGGAAAGTATATGTTTCTATTTTAGTTTTGTAGCTGGGAGAAAATATTGGCTTTCTTGTACATGACAAAGTAGAAGCCACCCACACAATAAAAATTGATTGATGGCAATTAAGGAATCAATCCTACACGTCCATTATTGATTACTTTCATGCACACACATATATATATATATATGACACTAGCTTATTTGCTGTCGTTGGAGTTTTGGGTGAATGATATTCATATATACCCATGCATATATGTTGATACGTTGTTTGTGTGTGTCCTTGATATAGCTAATTGTATTTAGCATTACGTAATATGTAACCCTTAATTATGTGGCCATAAACTATATTTGGTAGCTAGATATATAGAATCCATAAAGAAATGAAAACGAAACAGAAAACAGATTGAACGTAGATTTTTCTTTTCTTTCTCTACTAATGAAAAACGACTAGGAGATAATACGTTCGGCCTTTTTAAAAGACTTCTAAAACAAGTTACAACATGATCGATTACTATATATATATGTAAATAAGACAGATTCAATATTCATTAGAAAAATGAGAGAGAGGGTGGCATTAGCTAGCATTTGACGTCATTTGTCCAATTTGATTAAGTAATTAGTATGATTAATCTCAAATGATCGAGAAGCGTGGCTATTTAGGGGGGTCACCAAAATATCTAGGCAATTAATCTCATATACTAACTGAGGGACGCCACCAGCTATAGGGCATTCAGATATTATCGCACCATGTAAACGTCAAATAATAGAGGATATTTTTGGTGGCGGGAATCAGGATAAAACCTACAAATTAGGATAATATATTCAAGTAGTTACTGGGACTGGGAAGTACTTATTTAGTGCGTCAAATCTAGCCTATTTATAGATTGGTTAATGATTCCATATATAGAAAATAGAAAAATATTGTCGCATGCAATCATTATTTGACTATTCTTTGGATATGGACTGGTTATTATTAGTATTCTATTACCCCCAAGTGAACTTGTATACCTTCTTACACTAGATATTTTGTCCGTTTTACACTAGATATTTTGCCCGCCCCCTTTAATTTACACTAGATATTTTGCCCCTTTTACACTTAATAAAGATGGTAGGGCATACGAGATTAGTGATATAAACCTGTGATCAACGCCATTAATTGTCCCATAATTGGGGAATTAGTTAGAGAGCCAACTAATCAAAATAAAAGTATCCATAAACACAAGGTCCAACCATGCTTAGTGTTTCTTCCCGCTTGCTTAACAAGGGGGTAACAGTTAGAAAGACGCGAAAATATGGTTATATATTTTGCAAATATATATATATATATCTTCTATAGAAGAAGTTTCCTAATTAATTTTGCGGCTGTGCCATGTGTAATACCCATCAATCACATTACAATAAGGGAATAAATGAAATTTTTTAGATATGTAGTTTGATTTTCTATGATATAATTTATTAGTTTAATGCTGCGTTACGTGACACGTCTGCTCTACTCATGAGAGTTTAATTCTCTAATCAAGCACACTTGACAGGGAGTTTCCTCATATAGATCTCCAACAAATTCGTGTTAGGGTTTTGGATATTTTATGTTCCGATTGATATGACACGGTGTGTGTTTATCTATGCGTGCTTTATGTACTGACCGCGACATTGAAAAATGGAAGACGACTAATACAGAGAGATAGGAAAAGAAGCAGACAATTACAACACGACTTAGGGTTTCAGCTACCTCTTCTCTTATATGTCACCAAAACAAAAAGTTGAAAGACAGACACAGAAAATCATGCATAAAAAAGACAAATATAGATTAGTACTATGCCAAATATGGGTGGTTCTAGCACCAAATAATTTTAGAAAATATTTAATCATATATATATATATAGCTAGGAAATGGGGTCATGAAGAGTGATTTATCGTACACATAAATATCTATATGACAGGTGTAAAAATCGCGTCCAATAAAGGGGTGCAGAGAGAGGGAGAGATCGAGTGAGACATATATGGTACGTGATTATGTAGAATTATGATTTATACATATATATTTATATATTCATGGACCTGATGATCGAGTATGAAGATCGCAATTTTGATCTATGTATATGGGAAGGAACTCAAAGATGGAAGCTTGTATATATGAAACTTGTCCGAGTCGAAATGAACAAAATAGCTTGTGGAAATGCTGGGTTCATGATGTGAAAATGTAACAAGATGTGAAAAATAGATGGGAATTAATGATTAGCTGAAAATAATAATTGAGAATTATAATGTATATATGCAAAGATTGTATATATATGCCACATACAGTAGTAGGAAATTAATTTCATGTAGTGCATGCTTTTAAAGTGTGATTTTTGAAGAGGTATAATATAAAATGCGTAATGGGGAGGGAATAAACAATGATCCATTATCAAAATCTAGCTGTTGGGAATTTCCATATATGGGTCACTACTCACTAGATAGCTTCGTACTAATTGATATCTATATATGCCCACTTGCTAATAAGGACCTGATGACACTGGTGAATTATGATTAGGCCGGACCTCTCTATATCAGGACTTTAATGAAGCATATATTGTCTTTTTCCACCATTTATTGCATTATATATATATATACAAATCCGGTGATGATGATTAATTTGATACTTAGCCACGCACACTGCTCTCTCTCTCTCTCTCTGTCCAAGGCAACCGTATGACATCGATTCGAGAGTGATCAATTACTATTAATTGATCCAGTATGAAGGCACATCGGTGATTTCGAGTTCACAAAATAGGCCTGATGCCTTACTGAAATCTTTTTTTTTTGTCAAAGTTTATTTTGTTTTTTTGGCAATTATAACTTTTCATAAAACACCATAACCAAAGATGGAAATACGTGACAATCAAAATTCGAGGTATAGGCTCTTTGTCCCCCTCCGGTTGCAATCCAAATTCTTAAATAAATTAAGTTCCCACCTTTGCTGGTAACCTACCCCATTTTCAAAAAGACGGAAAGACGTGACAAGTTAAGAGACACAACAACGTAAACGCAGTACTCCTACGAAAACTCAAGGAGGGGGAGCACGACGTGGAAATTAAGACGGGTGGGTTAATTTAAAAGTTAAAACCCAATCTAAAAGAGCTCATCCTCATGCAAGCCAAAGGCCACATCAAACAGCAAACTTAATATGAATACTTCTATAAACTAATGAAATTATTTCGGCTTTTGAAAAGGCTTAGCTATTACCTATATATATATATATAGTTTTCCTATATTCTATATGTCACAAAATTACAAAACGGTGGTTCATAGTTTTGCACAAATTATAGACAAAATCTAGCTTAAAATGAATTAAAACAGTCTTATTTGTCTTCTATATTAGGAAGGTGGATTGGCCGGTTAGACAGATCGATCAGACAATTTATATAGCTCAGTGCCTATATATATATATGTGTGTGTGTGGTGCTTAAAAAAGCTGCTATAGAAAAAGTATACAAAGACAATTGAAGCACAACAGCGGTTATAATGTCACTATTATGCTAGCTTTTACATAATTTTGATTAAAGATTATTTCATTCTTTAATTTTTCAAACATGTCTCCATGGTCCATGCTGATGATACTGCTTGATTTTATGTCGACAGTCCTTATATGTAAGGGATCACGTTTCTAAAATGGCAAAGGCATAAAGTAATCATGCATTGACAATTCGCTAGAGATATAATACAATGCAAAATAATTATATGCTAGGTTTTAATCATAACGTACACTTGGCCCTTCATCTCTGGTCTAATAATTAATATACTTTTATGAATTTGTTTTCTGTTTTATTCACCAGATCGAATCTATGGACGATGGATATGGTACCCCAGCTCGACGCTTGTTTATTATGATACATGTTGAAGATCCTAATATATATTTTGATATGGTTTCATTATTGTACTGTGCTTTTACTTTTTAATTAATTAACAAACCCTAGCTGCTGCAGTACTACTGCATAATCATGTAATTAGTTAATTAATTAGCAGGAATAAATTAATGATTACCCCAAAGTATATCTTCAATTCTATTTTGAGGAACAAAACCTGCTCATGCGTGAATTGAAGCATCAAAGTTTTGTTCTCAAAGAAGAAAATTTGAAAAAAGTGGTCAATGTCAGCAATAATTGAGGAGAACAAAAAAAAAAACCACTTTAGTGAAGAACAAGGTACTGGTGGTGTGAGGACTTTATAATAGAGTGCTCTCCAACCATACATATTCTAAGACTAATGCATTGAATAAATATCTAGCTTTTGTGTGTGCTAAAAGTTGAGCTAGCTCGCTAGGTTAATTTTCAACAGCTAGCATCACATTATGGAAGAGAGAAAAAGAGAGTTAATATATTAATTAATGCATGGTTATTATGTTTTTGTTTATACTTATGTGGGTCTTCCACAAGGGCTTCAATTGGGGTCGGGGTCGGGGTCTCGGGGTCAGGCTCAGGCTCTACAAGATGATTCTCTGGCTTGTCTCATCTCCGGCCACCTACAAAAAAAAAAAAAAAAAGGAAAAGGAGACTCCTTTGGGGGAAAAACGATAACAGTCACTTTCAGTCACAGCTCATCATGTTTCACCATCTGGCATTAGCTTCCAAATTAATCATACACCGTCAACATTTCAGAAGCTGTACTAGTCCTTTTGGGGAGACTACTTTTTACCTCCTCCTCTTTGTTCCATCTGTCATTGCTCTTCTTCTTCTTCTGTTGTGTTGTTAATTTTGATTCATGAATTAATTGGAGTTTTGAGATTAACCACCCTTTCCATCGCCTTTTTCTTCACGCCTCTAAATTCATGAATTGTAAATTGTTTCATTCAATTCCCAAGAACAGAATAATGTTGCATGGAAGCTAGCTGCCTTGACAATCAGGACAAGAATTTCATGACACTCCGTTTGGTTAAGGCCTGTTTGGCAGCGATAGCTTCCTCGATAAGCACATATCTTTCTTTCTCATAGAATACAAGTGCTGCTATTAATTAATTAATATAATAGGAGCGTCTTTGATTAGGAGAGAAGAAAGCGAGGGATGGATTTGCATCGTTTTTTGATCGATCAATAAGGCCATGTTTGCTTTGGTTTGGTTTGGTATTAATTAATAAAAGCGATCAAATAAAAACGTTGAATGAGAAAAAACAAAGGTTTTATTATTTGTATTTGCACCAAAGTAAGAGACACATTTGCTTTCCCTCATCCTAACAGTAGTTACACAAATTAAGCAGATCAGAGTTTAAGCCCTTCAAATGAAAAAACGAAAAGGGCTAAAAACTTGAAAAACCCAAAAAACACACGCACACACACTTACATTAATTTACAAATTAAACACTTGATTAAAAAGCACTTACGAATTAATAATCCCATAGCAAACCCTCAAAGCCAGTTGAATTAGGAGTAGTGCCCAGGTCACCACAAACATACACGTTGCAATCCCCCATGTGGTGTAGGCACGGCGGTGGGTAAACCCATTCGTCATCGGCCGAGTCGACCAACACAAACTCAGTAGTCAACTCGTAGGACTCGTAACTCGTTCCCAGACTGGGCAAGGCAACGATCTCGCTGAGCTCCTCGGACTCGGTGGAGAGATTGTCTATCGCGGAGACGAGGGAAGACAAGGACGAGGACGATGAGGATGAGGATGAGGTGGCGGACATTGAGTCGAATTGGTGCATTTGGGCGGCTTTGGAGGCGGCGGCCTGGACGTCGCGGGGAGCGAGCGAGACCGGGCGAGGCAGCGAGTCGCTGAGTTGGGGGAAGTTGAGAATGGCCGAGTTGCCCTTGATGCTCAAGGCCGCCACGTCATGGGCTCGGGCGGCCATTTCGGGGGTCGGGTAGGTGCCCAGCCAAATGCGCGACTTCTTGCGAGGTTCGCGGATTTCGGATACCCATTTGCCCCAGTTGCGCATTCGGACCCCCCGGTAAACCGGGTGCTTGCTCGAGTCTCTCACCCGCTTCATCTTCTTGTTAATGGGCTCCAATTCTGGCTTGTTCCGGAGGCTTCCAGGCGAACACGGTGG
Source organism: Rubus parviflorus (assembly GCA_029955375.1). Lineage (NCBI taxonomy): Eukaryota > Viridiplantae > Streptophyta > Magnoliopsida > Rosales > Rosaceae > Rubus > Rubus parviflorus. Next base: position 2,740,105 of record JARGGL010000001.1, on the reverse strand, counting down.
TGACGATGTAGAGTTTGAGCTGCTGCTCTCAGTTTCTTCGGAACCCACTTGGCTTTCACTTCTACTCATTGATGCTTATGTTGTATCTATGTATCTCTAGACTATAGTAGTAGTAGAGGTAGTGGGCTAGCTTAGCTAGAGATCGAGAAAGAAACGGACTAGCAACTACTGGTTTTAGCTAGGAGATTCAAGAAAGGAAATGGAGGACAGTGGTGATCGATTGATCGAGGGTTTTAGTTTTTATGATTGCTATCATTTCCCAATGAGTCATACAACACTCTTATAGAGAGTGACAAGCAAGAGAGAAATGGTCACCCTGCCTCCTGCTATACGGCCTATAGGCCTATACCCTATACTACTGTTTATATGGGGTCCCCTTTCCTCTAAAACCACCACGCAACCCCATTTATTTCACCTACGTCTCACTGTTCATTTATCCCTTATCTTCTTCCTTCTCCTGCCAATTGTTTTCATATTTACAACTCAGACGAGAAATGTTCACTACCAAACAATTTTATTTCTTGCTGCAAACAAATGTTGCATTATCATTTTTGGAGGAAAGCTTTTCTTCCATGCTTAATTTGTCTTTTAAATTGTGTACTTCCTGAAAAATAAAATGTAAAAGACATCGTCCTATACAATATATGCAATTGCATCATCCAAAAAACAAACTATATATATGAACAATGGCTCTTTTGTTTTCGGGCAAAAACTTTAAATGGTACCTGAACTATCGCGTAAGGTATTTTTTAGTACATACGAATTTTTGTTATCAAATCTGGTACATTCATTACTTTTTTCGTTAAATTGGCCTACGTGGCAAGAATTTGAATAGTTTTTGCTAAATAAGCTATGACAATTACTTTGGAAAATGATGTGATGTGTTGCCCATAGCTTATTTAGTAACAAATATTCAAATAATTGCTACGTAGACCAATTTAACGAGAAAAATAATAGATGTACCATATTAGGTAACAATGTAATAGTTCAGGTATCATATTTGGTAAAAAAAAATTCGTAGGTACTAAAAAAAAACTTTATGCGATAGTTCGGGTACCATTTGAGATTTTTATCCTTACTATTAGTGGTTATGCGGACCGTTTTGCCCCCCAAAATAACAAAAAATAAGCTATGACAACTCCTTTGGAAAATGATGTGATGCCCATAGCTTATTTAGTAACAAATATTCAAATAATTGCTACATAGGCCAATTTAACGAGAAAAATAATTGATGTACCATATTAGGTAATGGCGTAATAGTTCAAGTACCATATTTAGTAAAAAAAAAATTCGTATGTACTAAAAAAATACTTTATGCGATAGTTCAGGTACTATTTGAGGTTTTTTTCCGTACTATTTGAGGTTTTTATTCTTACTATTAGTGGCTATGCGGACCGTTTTGCCTCCCAAAATAACGAAAAAAGTAATAGAGGTACCATATTAGGTAACGGCGCAATAGTTCAGGTACCATATTTGGTAACAAAAATTCGTAGATACTAAAAAATACATTACACGATAGTTCATGTACTATTTGAGGTTTTTACTATTAGTTTTCTTGTCATGTAAAGAGAAATGGTGGTGCAGGGAATCGAACCATGTGCCTCTCGCATGCGAAGCGAGCGCTCTACCATATGAACTACACTCCCTTATTTTTTATTAATTGAGGCTTTTACATATATTATCAAATAATGTTAAAAATTTTCTATCTTGACTCATTTTTAGCGTGCTTGGTACTTGGTTAGTAGGAAAGGAAAATTTCGTCAGCTTAGGGAAAAAAAAAAAAACCTAGAAGAAGATAAGTAGATAAGGTATAGTACCCAACTAGTCGTTTAACTCGTTTTGAGTACCTAGTAGTTGAAGTAGTATGAGGTTGCAGAATCAATAAGGGTTTACAAGGTGATGGCATTTAATTATAATATTATATATATCAGGTTTTTTTCATTATATATGACTATTCATTTTTAAAATTTATAGTTCTAATGTCAACCGCCAGATTAGATCATTTAAACAGATATGACGGCTGACATTAGATCTATGAATTTAAAAAATGCATAGTCCTATATATACATATTGATAGATCGACAAATAAATGAGGATCGATGTCCGATTCATATATAATTGTATATTCACCTTATTACAGTGAAGTACGATGGCAGTCGACATCTACGATAAAAAAAAAAATTGAGTACTTACTTACTTGATTGCGAAAATTCTTAATTCTTCCTTTTAGAACTTGCCGGAAACTTAAATTTTAGAGGTTCTAGGGCTAGGTAGAGGTAGCTAGGTCAAAACCCTAACCCTAAGACTAACCCTAAATTGCTTGTTGATGAGTGAGTAATTGAATTGATTATCTGACCAGGTAGTAGTTGCAATATATTGATCGTACACCAAACTGAGAAGCACCAGACTGGTAGTATGCATTAGTGAAGTGAACAGTGGATCAAACACCTCATAAATGGGTCCCAACCCGGGGATGGATGTTTGGCCCATTCCAATTTCCACGGGTCCGAATTGTGACCAGCCAGCCTAATTGAAACCCTTAATAAATGGAGTTTACCCCACGATTTCATGTCAAAAAAATGACAATTCATTCTATGCCCAATTCATTAAGGGTCGGTCCCTATTCAATCCCCTCCCTCCTAGAATATGTTGCAATCATCCATCGGTAACATTTTACCCTCTTAACTTTCTCACTAAATTAATTACTTGTCTCAATTAATTATTATGATTCTCCGCTCGTTCCTAAACAGACTTTCAAAAATACAAACAATTTTAGTACGTTTGTTACGGAAACTTATACATCAAGTTGTTAAATCAAAACTGTTACTGTTGTGTAAAAAACTCATCGATCATCTTGGTCCTTGATATCTAGCTAGAAATCTTTTAATTCCCACCATATATTAATTGACACATATGTAGATGTACGTACGAATTGATTTCATAACAAGTTAGAAATGTACCTTGTAGTCATGAGCTGTTGATTCACATAAATCTGGACCCCGGCGATAATTGATCGATTTCCCAGTCTTTGTCTTGAAAGTAGTACTACAACTACTATCTCCCTATACATATATATATATATATGCAAATATTACAAGTTAAATCCACGGCCACACACTTAGATTTGATGGTTGATTACGTGGCTGGGTCATATAATGATATATGTACGTTGGTACTCCTGAACCCATATACTTCCATTTTTTTCATTCTTAAATACACTTTGCACTACCAATTAACTTCTAGCTGTCACCAACCTTTTCTTTCATCAACTAGTTAGCTACTTCTAGGCCTCGTTAGTTCACGGAAAAAAAATAAAAATGAAATCAATTCCTTGCTCTTTTAATAGGTATGAGAAACTAAAATTCTCATTAGTTTTCATTCTAAGAAAATGATTCTCTTGGATTATGGAAGGAACCAATTTCCTCCATACTTTCCTTTTTTTTTTCAGGAAAACATTTGCTTTCATATTGCATTCCAAACACAAGAAAAGATTGAGTTTCTTTTCTCAAGTCCTCAATTTCGCGAACCAAACGAGATCCTAGTATAGCTAGAAAGATTAGCAAAGATTAATAAAAAAATAATCATTGTTTGATTTCTTTTCCAAATCTAAAAAAGTATATGCATTTGGGGGGAAGACTAGCTAGCTAGGCTTTTGTGTGTATGAGCATATGAAAAAGTAATGATCGACTTAGTGATCTAGCTAGTTAGACTTAGTGATCAGTAATTAATTGGCTGGTCGACATTCACGTCGCTTTTACCCCGTGAGATCCATATCATTCCATTCATGCTAATTAAAACCATATTTATAGTAGAGACTAGAGACTAGCACAGGAGTAGGATCTCGATCTCTTCATTTAATTTGATAATAATGTTTTGCATTCTTTTTTTGAGCCGCAATGACTAAAAGATCGGAAATATAGATAGATGGATATATCAAGAATGATGCATATGCTTGTCAAAATGAAAATTTCAAAAATATTGTAAAGAAAATTTAATCGTTGCCGAGAGTTAAGGTGTTTGTTCCGTTTTCACTAGCTAGGTGTAAGAATCTGTTTTTTTTTTCTCGTGTAAAAATCTTTTTGTTTTTGGCAAGGGTGTAAAAATCTCTTGAACATTGAATAAAAATTTCAAACAAAGATTTTTTGAATGGGTCATTCTTAGCTGTGAATTGATAAGAGTACGGTTTGGGTGTGTGGAATGAAATTCATGAAAGCAGGTGTAGAATAACCCTTCTTTCAGGTTTCAAGTAATTCGAGTGGTCTTGTCTGGTTGGTGAGTAGCCACCGTCTATGGTGAGGCTGTACTTGTGTCGTTCATGTTTATGTAAGAACAAATAAAGTACATTTACTGTTTTAACAAACAATTATTTATGGGTACTTGTTACTATTTAGCATATCTATATATATCTTTGGATCGATACGATCCAACATTAATATATAACGGATTGATCAGATTTAACGGTAACTATTCTTGCCTTGGTATATACAATAATAATGTGTTTGCCTCAGTGTATATCAATGTGCGTCTGTCTGGTTTTAATTGATTTGTGCAGAAGCTACGCTACTATTTTTTTTTGGCAATTCTGGCATGATTGAGTGAGACCATGCTATGCAATTCTGGTGCGGTAGTAGGAGTAGTACTAGTCCTGGGCCTGGTGCATGCATTCTGACAAGTGCTCCATGCATGGCTCTGTCAAATGAGTCCCTTTTTTCTCATAAATTTAAATTCATAGTATGTAAGAGCAGAAGATCGATGCTATTGATTACTGACTCACTCTGTGAACTAAAGGCTTCTGGGCTGACCATGAGTTACCTTCCCTTGCCATCAACACCTGCAATATGCATATGTTGGATCGATCATGACCTGGTTTTTAGGGACCAAATTAACCTCTTCAACTCTATATCTGTGGTTTGGATCACACGGAACTTGATATAAGTTGTTGACTCATTTTGCAACAGTTTTAAGCCTTTAAGTGGCTAATAACAACCTTACGCCCCTGGCTTTCTCCAACAGAAGCAAGGAGAAGGGTTATATATATACCAATGATTTCATCCGATGCCAATCTAGTTAATTTTTGAAAGTTGGAATAGAAGTTTGATACTTTGATGGTAAGTAAAGCAAAAACTAACTAGATCTGTTTCATAAAATGACAATAGATATCATAACAAGAGCCGAAATTGCAAGCATCATTTAACTTTATAAGGCTCCTGAGCATATGAATACAAGATATGAAGTACTGAATTTAATTGAAGGCTTTGCTTATTGTTTCCATAAGTTACACAATTACAATATAAAGAATGTCTTTCTCTATCAGCTTGTTTATTAATCTGTCTAACATCTCCCATCTTTTTTTTGGAGTTGAATATAAAGAAATCTAAATAAGCAATTTCTAAAAGTACACTGATACAGAGGATGTGGGATTCTATTAATTTTTCACTTACCCTCTCCTTCTCTTCGGACTTAAAATGAAGTCGTCGTCGTCGTCACTGTCATCGACCACTCTCTTCTTGGCTTTTACATCACCATTCTTAGATGCCTGCTGTTGCCTTTGTGAACTCTCTGGTTTACTTGGTGGTTTTGAAACTGGTTTTGGTGGAGGAGACCTGAGTGGGGGAGACTTAACTGGAGGAGACTTGATAGGAATTCCTGACCGAATTTGCTTTTGCTTTCTCTGCTTCTTCTCAAATGCCTTTCTGGATCTTTCAGGGGACAATAAGCCATGCTCCATCATCCTGCAAATTGAATTATATGGCTAACTTGTTATTAAAGGAGAAGCGAATGCTGCTAACCCAACATTTAAAAGAAAATCCAGGAAGTATCTAGTTCATAGCATAAGAACATTTGGCAGAATATCCCAAAAGTGAGGAACAAGGTCCTTTCTGGGATGTTGAGTTAGACAAAGAACAACTCGGCTTTCCCCATTCAACTCAAATTTTGCAAATACATGAAACATTTACAAACTCAAATTATAGATGTTGCATACCAACAAGATGATGATGTTTATTTCCCCCTAAAAGAAAGGAAGTCAATACATTTTCCAAGTTTTTGTAATTTGGTCTGTTAGTTTTCGTATCAGTTTAGGGTACTAATGAAAATGGAATTTGATCAACCACAGAACTGACCAAAGTAACAAATGAACAACAAAATTCACCTATGCAATCTTTTCATAGTCGATCTATCTTAAGTATATTGATGATAATCAGCAATGTATACAGTACTTCCTTAGATGTAGACAGGATGGAGTATTCTAATGTCGGACTGCAAGTGGGTTGGTTCATGTTAGAATCCACCCAAAGCACAATGTAGGACAGAACATTCTACTGCAGCCAAATCTAAAGCTGATTCAGCTTTCTTGTTATGTAAGATTGGTCTTTGTTTGGTTTTCTACAAAATTACTATTGCTTTTATGGTATATTTTGCAAATACCCAATCCTCCCTATATAAATTGGAAATCAGTCAGGTTGTGTACCAACATAAGGAAAATCGAAAACCACAACTCGGGTTACGATGTCCTTGATCAGACCACTATTAGGTTAATACATGTGTAAACCCTAGTGTTTCACTGGCTATGTTTCAAGAAAAATCTGGTAGAGTGTAGTGTTGAAAAAGGATTATTCAGGTTGGCCTAAACTTTGTTAATTTGGACGCCCCAATTAGACAGTCTCAAGTCAACTAAATCCAGCTGCTCAAAAGTTCATCTAACAAAAGAAGAGGGGTAGATTATCTGAGCATAGTCAATCCTATTGTAGTGCAGGTTATGGAAAATGCAGGGCCAGTACAAAATCACAAGTTACTAGCTGTTTTATTATGCAACAAAATGAAATAGAAGGCTTCAATGTGTCTTTTACTCACTTCTTACGAAGTTTTATACTCTTCTTCTTTAAAGAATTTATTCCGTCTTTTCTCCCCATATAGAATTTGAACTTCAAAGTCATTACTATTAGTGAACATACTGCTTACTGATGTGATCACCTTTTATCTATGCAATCTTCCCAAATGAAAGTTTAGCTTAGCCATATCAAAGATTGTCTAGCTCCTAAATGAATGGAAGATCATCTAAGGTAACAACTGGAGTCAACTGTATATGAGGAAGCACGATCATTGATTATAAAAATTCCAAATGGAAGGATAAGTGCCAGCCAGACATACAGTTCACCTCCAAAAATTGATTAGGCTTAGCAGTAAAAATGATTGAAGCACCCATCAATTCAAGTCGCACCCATCAATTTGTTCACCGTAACATAAAAGCATCGTATACATTCCTTATACGATCAACCAGAAGGAGTAAGGCTTAAGAACAGAAAGAAAAATTACCAGAATTCTGCCATTTCACTACTTGGTATCTGTTTTGATAATGACTCATAGAAGATCCTCAAAGGTTCTCTCTGCAAAAACGAAGCAGGCAAAACACAAATGAGTATCACTTTATCACAAAAGGCATTAATCTTCTCGTAAACCAAAACATAGAAACACATGTCAGGGTTGAACAACCTCTTCAGGAGGATCAAATTTCTGTCCAGCCAAAGTGAACACTTTCTTCACTCTCGTGGTGGTCGTCTTCTTTGTGGTCACTTTTGCTGACCCTGAACCTGAACTTGGTTTTGAAACTGATTTCACCTTCACATTTGAACAAATAGTACTCAATCCATCACATCCAATAAGAAATTAACACAATTCATTCTGTTCCATCCAGAACCAGAATCCTAAGAAAAGCCAAATCACATATACCACATATCACAGAAACATTTCCAGAAATCCCCAATCCTCTATCAGCCAATCTTAGCTAATGCAATTCACAAACCCAGAAACCCAATTCAACACCCAATTGGAAAACCAATCAAAAGCACATAAATTTCAATGTAAAAAAGCAATTAAATTTCAGATGGGTACCTCAGTTTTTGCGACAGTTTGCACAGATTTCTGCTTCGAATCAGCTACCGGCTTGCTTGATGAGCTCCCAATCTTGTTTTTAGTGACGGAAAATCCAATCTTTCCTTTGGAAGAACCATCTTGATTTCCGGTCTTGACCTTCACCGAAGTGGCCATAGATTGATTGATTGATTGATAATATTGTCTATCAATCTATGGAAAACTTGTGCTATTTGCTATTGATCTGATAATAAAGCCTTTATCTTCTGTTTCTTACCTACTCCTCTCATTGAAAGGTTAATCAATTAGCTCTGTGAAATTCTAAGGATTTATTTTTTAATAAACAGATAATATAAAGAAAAAAAAGGGAAATCAACGTTAAAAAGGTTGATATATCAGATTTGCAGGTTGATGTTGTTTTTAGCTGCTTCTGAGGTTGATGAAGAATCAGATTCCGTCTTTTATCTTTAATTTATTTATGGCGTGCTGAGTTTATTTTGATCTTGTCTGAAAGACTGTTCTGCCCTTGTAAGTGGACAGGAAGAACGAAGGGTAAAGCGGTCATGTCAGGTCTTCGACCTATGGAAGCAAGGATGAGGTATGGGCGTCTTTATCCTGAGCTTTGTGCTGTAAACGTAAGATTTCTGCACGTGTAGCGTATGTGAAAAAATTTTATGATCTGACGGTCATATGAGATGCTTGACATTCTTAGCATGGAGTGTTTCTCTTTCGATTTATTCTTAACTTGACCAAATTACGATTGTAGTTCCGAAGGTTGGTCCAATTTAAAAGGACAAAAATGGTAATTTAGACCCTTTCAACTTTAAATTCAAATTCACTGATTTTAACTAGTTATGGTCGGTGACGTGTTATCAAAAAGGATCCTATCAAAAATACCTCTGCTTCCTCTGTAACTTTAACGTTTGATTTAGGTGTGTCAAAAGACCAAAAAAATATTTCTAAAAAAAAGAAGAAGACCAAAAGAATAATTAAATTACCGTCCTTTTTTTTGCCAAAATAATTGAATGAATATAAACGAAGCTAAAATGAGATTTTAAATCTGAGAATCTCTTTTTTGAATCAATCAAATCTGAAAATTTTATTACATATTAAATTTAAATTAAGAATTTTAAGTTTTGTTTGGTGAAGATTATGCAACTCAAGAATTTTTCATTGTAGTACTACTTTGCCCAAATAAATTTAGCTTCGAAGTTTTGTTGAGAAATTTACTAATGAATGCAACATGAGAATTTTCGTGTCCCAAAGATTCATAGGTACTATATGAAGGTACACTAAATCCTAGTTAGTAAAATTTCAGTGGCTTAGGAGATTTTGTAGTGTACTATTTTGCCCAAATAACTACGAGCAACTTGAAAATTTTCTCAACAAAAGTTCTCTTATAATTAGGATTTAGTGCATTTAGTTTGACCTAAACTCCTAGTACGTATAAATTGTAATTTCCCATCGTAATATTATCATAATTTTTTCTTTTGAGCAAGAACATTTCTGTGCCTCGATCTATGCATACTAAATAATTTGAATCAATTCATGTACCAAAACTTAAACTAATAATGTTACAATTTTAGCTGGATTTTATATTTTTATCTGATAGAGTCTTATGTACCAAATAGAGTGTAGTGTCATATTTTTCAGGCTTGACGTGCCACAGAAAATGCTGTTTTACTTGCTGCTCTTCATACTTGTTGCCTTTTCTCCTAGGCAATCGAATCGACCAAAGATTTTAATGTCGGGGTCTTTGTTTTCCCAATGCTGCTACAGATCCCAAATCTCACAGGAATTCTACGAACTGGGTTTGGCTTGTAATAGCGGGTTGATGGGTTCTAAAAGTACTTCTAACATTATAGATTTAGATCCCATCTCAGTGAGGCTTTGTTTTTTCTTTTTGACAAAAATAAAGCCCCGGTAATTTCTTACTCTTGTAATTCCAACACTTTCTCAGCTGCCAAACAGTTGGTTTTGTTGTCACGGAGAGAATAAATTAAGAAGCTAATTACATTGGTTTGAGAGAGACGTTGCTGAGCTTCTACGCTTCTCTGCCTCTTTGTACATGCAAAAAAAATTAACCATTTCATGTACCAAAATTTCCTGGATAATCCAACACACAAAAAAAATACACACAATTTACACGACTAGAATGTATCAATGTCAACTGGGTTTTATGACTATCTGATGGAGTCTATTGTTCCAAATAGAGTGGAGTATCATATGAAAAATGTCATACTTCTCAGGCTTAGCATGCCACAGAAAATGTTGTTGTACCCTTTTCACTCTCATTTGCATCTGCAGATATCTCTTCTTTGGGATTGAAAGCAGTATATTCTTCAAATTCGGGATATCTTTCTCCAAGACGAAAACAGCAAAGGACTCCCATTTCAGAACTTCGAAAAATGGAGGCACAAAATTGTCTGATATAATCACTGGAACACACTCATAGAAAATGGCCTCTACCACTCTTGGACTGTTCACTTCATAACCTTTTGCGCAAATGCAGTACTTGCTGCTCTTCATATGGCGCACATAGTTCTTGTTGCCTTTTCCCTTAGGCAACCGACCAAAGATTTTCATGTCGGGATCTTTGTTTTCCCAATGCTGCAACAGAATCGGTCGAACATAACCATGCATGCTCCCAGCAAAGAAAGCAAGTATCGATCTCTTGGAAGGACGGTTGCCTCCAAGATCTCTGAGAGGATTCTTCGCATTCTGGACGTACGTTTCAGGAAGAGATGTGTCCTTGCCAAATACAAAACCTTCTTTCATATCAGCATTGCAGAGGGCTCTAATGCACTTAGCCATGTATTTCTTTGTTTCTGATGGGGCCTGAGGCAGTAGCATTTTATTATTAGAAAACGGATATGATATAATAGAATATGAACTGAAGTTTGGATTCGAATGCCGTACAAAACTAAAGTTGCATAGTGATCGTAGTAAGAGGGAAACTTTCGATAATTTTTTGCCAGTATTCAGAATAGTGATCGTAGTAATTGGCAGTCAGAAAGATACACCAGGGAAAATTAATGAAAATATAATGCTAAACCAAATCAATTCATTTGAAATGCCATGTCAAGCAAATGGAAATTAGCTGATTTTTAACTCACAAACTAAAGTATACAGGAAGCATGAAAGGCATACCCAGTCATGGCAAGCAACAAGAAAATGATCTGCTCCACCAGTTCTATTCCAGAAAGGATATTTGCCCGCAATCATGTCCACGTAGTTCTTCAAATGCTCTATGAGATTCTTATGACTGTGTGAATCTTTCACATATAGTCTTTCCTCTAACATTCGAGAGCTGAAAGGTAAGTAATACAAGTGCGCTTTCTGAGAGTTTTTAGTAACAAATCTTTTGTGATCTTCCAGCTGCTTCATGAACCATCCCTCAGAAGCATATATCCCTCTGAGTACTGGTGTGTGCATTATAGGTCTTTCTCCTTCCCTGTAAACATATACTTTCAGAGTGCTCTCCATTAATTCATAGCTCCTGCAAATGAGATAAGATGGTTCATACACTTGAGAACAGTAGTTAATTTAATGTTTCAATCACATGGATTATGAATGCTTTGGAAGGAATAAAAAGTAACAGCCAACATTTCAAGATAATAATGTATCTCCAACATTGTCATTTGATCCTCAATGTAAGAACGTTTTTGCACAAACAAGGCAGTTCACAATAACTTTTAGAAGGTGATTGCACTACAAGGAATTAATACCTTTTAAACATGGAAACATTCCGATAAAGAGGAGCATAGAGATTTGGATCATTCTTTATAATGGGTGCATTTTCAATCTGTGATGCTGCATATTGCATCTCTTGGTCAACGGATGAAGACCATTGTGGTATCTACAAACCAAAAAAACTGGTATAAGACAAGAATAATGAGGTGAAGCATTCTCAGAACTTAAATCACCTTGAAAATAACATAAAGCTAAAAAATTTCAGACATACCACTGAATGATACGAAGTCCGACTATGATGCAACAGCTTGTTCATATCAGATACTGTATATACTTCCAAGGTTGGAACCTCTGGCATTGTGTTCACTACAGGGACTCTAGTCACTGAAGAACCATTTCCTGTTTCGTTGAGACCAGTATGCAGTTGCTCAGAATTGTCGGTTTTCTCAGAAGAGGGTGTTTGATCATTCTCCACTAAAGTCACATTTGAGTCAACAGATATAAAGGGACGTCCGATGTCTGTTTCAACAACTACAGGAGACGTGTTAGGTGATGAATTCACCGGTGGGTATGTAGGTGGAGTGGTTGCAACTGGATTTGTAGCATTACTTTCCTTTTCAGTCCTGCCTTCTGAAAGAGTGATATCTGTAGTATTTTCCTTTACCAAATTTCCAGCTTCTCTACCCTGTACAATATCAGTCTCCAAATTCTTTACATTGCTCACCACGGCAGTTGTATTTTGCTTTACCAAACTTCCGGATTCATCTTCATCCTCATCCAATTCTAAAGTTCTGTCCGAGCCTCCACTTCCGTCTGATGCCAAATCAGAAGTCCTAGTATTGTTAGCTATCCCATGAAATGCGTATGTATCAGTGTGGTTCAAACCATCAGAAACCGACACATTACCAACCATATCAACATTAGATGGTGGATCTCCGGCTCGGAAGCCACTATTCCCCTCCAGGGGAACCTTTTTAGCCGAAAGTACAGATGATAAAGGATTACCATATGGAAGTTCGAGATGCTGGAGAAGTAAAATCAAACCAAACATCATCCCCACAATCCACAGCAATCTCCTCGTTTCTACTGGACAAAAAGATAAAAGCTCCTGACCCATTTCGAGAAACCACTCTAGCGATTGTTAGCCAACTTGCAGCAACCATAATCCACCCTGCACATTTTCCACAATCACAAAAATGTAACAATCGAGAAGAGAGCGATTTTCCTAATTGCCAAAATGCTCTTAATAGGATAACCTCAGAAAAAAAAAACTAATTGTTCAAATTTCACATTCAAACCAATCAAGAGTTCAAATGCAACAGTACAGAAATCTTTTGAAACAGATTGGCTTAGATTACAAAACAAAAAAGCCAAACTGGCCCTTGCATGTCGTAATTACCAACTCAAATGAATCAAATTCAACAGAATATATCTAACCACGCAAGAACATGCCAATTGAACAACGAAGAAACAGCCACAATCTAAGAATAATTCGTTTGGTCGTTCATAGATACACTATAAAGTAAAGCCTACATGCATAGATAGAAACTTAAAGCATTTAAAAAGCAAACTTCACCACTACAACGCCAGCAGCCTAATTAGATTCCATTACTGAATGAGTGAAGAAAGACAAAAAAAAAAAAAAGATTGAAAACAGAGCAACAAATGGAGAAAGACCCCAAATTTAACCGGAATTCTACAAACTGGGTCTGGCTTGTATTCTATTCCAAGCTTTCTCGTCAAGGACAGAATAAAGAAGCTAATTACTTTGTTGGGTATAAAGGAAATACCTTTGGTTTGAGAGAGAGAGAGACGGTGCTGCTGAGCTTCTTCTAGGCTTGTTACTGGTTCTGGCCTAAAAGACAAGTTGAAAACTCTCTGAGATTTTCATGTTCTTCTACTACTACCCTTCCGAGTCTAAAATGGGTTCTGGTGTAACGGCAAATTACCTAAACGCCCTCCTCCTTCATTCAAAGAGAAAACTCTAATCCACGCGAGTTTTTAGCGATTGGGCGGATTTTGTCTGATCGCTTGGTTGTGTTCATGAGTTGGTGACCCTTTATGGCTAAAATCTCCATTGATTCTCCCAATAAATAACTTCCCAATAATACTTTTAAATATTCCAGTATTAATATCTGGTAGATGAGTCAAAACCCTAAACTAGGTAGATGTTATATACTTAAATATGAAAAAAACAGACCCTTTGTTAATTATTACATGCATAGGTCTTTCAATGAGTTCATGCATGAAAAGTAAAAGAAAAGGAGAGATTCCAAGTTTGGGAGAATAATATGGTGGAGCGCTATGCATATGTAAGCTTATGCCCCACATCAATTTGGAACCTCCATGGATGGTTGGCTGTTTCGTTTTCTATTCAAAATCCAAGGCTAGCTTTTCATTGCACATTGATTGAACTATTCTACTTAATTGAATAATATATGCATAATGCAGGTAGGTAGGTTATTTTTATCAAATTAGGCTGTTGCTTATACCAATTAAAATAGAGTTTAGGAAGATAACACCTCATATGAAGCAGCAACACATAAATTTTCATGACCATTGATATATGTATCAATTAAGACGTAACATAAAACATTGCATTTTATTGATACATACGAGTGATTTTTTGTTGGTCTCATAAAACAGGACCATTGATATATGTATAATTTTACTGTTATGTTAAAAAGCTCAATATTCATATGTGGAGCTCAAGGAGAAGTTGAGTTGCACGCGCCAATGATCGAGCTTGAGGGTCCTTCATTTACTTGTTGACAAATATTTTCATGACTTGCGCTGCATGCAATCGCGTCAATGATGTCGATGTGGGCTTGATTGAGCGTTTGATTATATAGTCTTTGTCTTATTTGGGCAATCTTTATTACGTTGCTAATTACCCTTATTTGTGGGTCGGGCATGTGGTCCGTGCTATGCGCTCTTCATGACGCGTGTAACATGACACCTCGTTTCATATTGTAGATCACACTTCTCTAGGACTTTTCTTAATTTGGTGCCGATGGATGGGCCAGACCCTAAAACGAATAAGAGCTTTGGGCCTAGCAAGCCCATCAACATTAAGTCCAATAACAATAAAGACTAAATAAAACCCTAATCCCAAAACCCCCATTAAACCCACAAGTCCAATTTCTGCAATTCTTCTTCTTTGGTCTGGTGCAAGAATCAATTTTACAGAGAAAGAAAGACGATGGAAATTGATAGATTAGATGGTCGAACACCGAACCAGTTGAGACCACTGGCCTGTTCTCGCAACGTTCTCAACCGTGCCCATGGCTCTGCCAGTTGGTGTCAAGGTTTTTCTTTCTTTCCGGGCTTTGTGCTCTGAATTTCAGTTGGGTTTCTTCAGTGGTTTAGAATTTAGGAACTTTTTCTGATTGGGTCTTGATTTTTGTAGGGGACACCAAAGTTCTTGCTGCAGTTTATGGACCCAAAGCAGGAACAAAGAAGAATGAAAATCCTGAAAAGGCTTGCATTGAGGTTATTTGGAAGCCTAAAACAGGCCAGAGTGGTGAGTTTCTGCAACTATATTTGCGCTTTTTGATATTTTGCATATAATAGCTAAGCGCACACACACTCTGAGCTAGTGACTGGTTATTGTTTCCAAGTGTGATCTCTTATTGCCTATCTAAGTTTGCTACTTTTCTCCATGATATAGGAAAAACAGAAAGGGAATATGAGATGATATTGAAAAGGACCTTGCAAAGCATCTGTATACTGACTCTCAATCCAAACACTACCACCTCAGTTATTATTCAGGTGCTGTGGTCTTATTTATACGAAAACATATTATCTGAACATTGTGTATTCCACTTAAAATTACTGTAATTGAGGACATGTCGCGCTAATTCCTCTTTCTTAAGACACGTTTTTTGGTGCATTTAAATTATACTCTTTTTTTCCCTCTTAAAGTTTGCGACTTTGAGAGGGCCAGTGATGGTAAAGCTATTGTGAATATGGACATTGGGCTTGTTACTTAGAAGATAACAGTTGCCAAGTAGTCGAACTCTGTTTTGGTTTTAAGCCTCTGCATGGAAATGCCTCTGCCAATTCATAGTTGTGGATTAAAGACAAATGAGCAAGATACTGTAGTTTCTCCAACCCATAAGATTATAAGTTCTGCATTAGAATATTGTGAAATGATGAATATTATGCACTTTGTAAAAGGAAAATGATCAATATAATTAGTGTTGACTATTGACACCCTCTTTTGATAGCTGAGTTTCTGAAGCTATGCCATCTAGTGATATGGGCTCCCATATCTTCGCATATCTTAATGCATGTGAATTGATGTTTATTATACGTGGAAACTGAGTCACCGAATACTTTCTTCAGTTGCCTTGTTTTTTATTTTTTATTTTTATTTTTTATGTTCTTACTGAACTTGTTTACAACTACAGTTTAGTCACGATTTTTACCTTAAAACCTTGTGTGTCTGGCGCAGGTTGTCAATGATGATGGTGCTGTATCCTTTAAGGTTATGCATTATTCATACCTTAAAATAGCAGCAACTTTAAGAGGTTTATTGAAGCTCCATATTGACATTCATTGAACTTCTGTATTGCAAAAATATGCTTTCATTTTCTCACTGGTTTCCTGTGGCGGATTATCATCTTGATTCTTGAGGAATATAAACATCTTGTTTGAATTTTGCACTTATCCAAAAAAAAAAAAATTATTCACCCATATGATTTAGGATCTGTTAGCTTCTCACTCTCTTTTCTGTCGTCTTCTTCTTTTACATGATGATATAAGTAGAAGTGCCTTGACAACTACTTGTATAGCTTCTGCCATGCGCCATAAATGCAGCATGTGCTGCCCTAGTTGATGGTGGAATTCCTCTAAAGCATCTTGCTGGTAAATGAAGACCTATGTTCTTGTTTTCTTTTCTTCATTTGATGAATATGTGCTAACTGTTTTTATACTGGTTTTGCAGTTGCCATATGTTGTTGCTTGGCAGAGAGTGGATATGTCATATTGGACCCCAGCAAGCTAGAAGAGCAGGTTTTACATTGTTTCATAGCATGTTTATCTACATACATGTGAATACTCTACCATATCTGTAGAGTTTAGTTTTTTTTTTAGATTAGACATCATGTTCCTTTTCTCTAAGGCACTGCGACATAGGCTGTAAAGCATATCTGGAGTCATAATACACATATGTTTGTGTGTGTGTGTGTGTGTGTGCGCCTCTCGTTTGTTGTATTCTTTATATTGTTTTAATTTGAACCTATGTCTTCAACCTCAAGGGGCATTCTTTGACAATTCATTAGAGTCCATCCTTGAGATGTTTGAATTTGTAATGGCAGAAAATGAAGGCGTTTGTATATTTGGTCTTCCCAAACTCGGTTCTCTCAGCCCTTCCAGAAGGACAATTAAAGGTGCAAGGCGAACCAATGGAACATGGAATCATCACCTCTGTTACACAGGGTGCAATGCCAGGTATTTGCCATTCTTCATCTATCTTCTTCTATCTGTTAGCATTGGGATTTTCTTTGTTTTTCCATGCTTTTGATCGACTGAAGGCAAATTTCGGAATATAAGCTACACAATGTGGGGTAACCTTTTCCCTCCCTATGGAAATTAAATGAATCCAATACTGTGAAAGAGTGAGGAAATGGTGCACCACTTTGGCATCAAGAGCCAGTAAAATACTTATTATAACTTTTTTAATCGCTGTATTGGATTTGTTCAT
This sequence comes from Rubus parviflorus, assembly GCA_029955375.1. Taxonomy (NCBI): domain Eukaryota; kingdom Viridiplantae; phylum Streptophyta; class Magnoliopsida; order Rosales; family Rosaceae; genus Rubus; species Rubus parviflorus. Next base: position 2,722,836 of record JARGGL010000001.1, on the reverse strand, counting down.
TACATTATCTAATTCGGCTCTATATTGTTCCAGTCGACGACTATCTCCACTGTTTAGAACGAGGGCGTGCAGCCACTGCAAAGATGTCTGCTTTTCTCAGAAAGAGCTTGCAACCAAAGCTTCCAACTGAATGATCTAAAGTTGGTTGAGTCTCTATAGCTAGATTTGACAGATGTACTTTGATAATCATGAACCCTATATCATGTACTTGAAAACTCCATCTTTAATGTAATACTATGACATCATGTAAACCCTTGTTATTGCTAAATCATGTTTTCCCAGTTGTTGTCCTACTTTGTGAAAATTTATCAGAATGAAAGGCCATTTGAGACGCCGCGTTTGGCATCTCTGGCATTGTGGATTAAATAAGCCCACCATTGTTGGCCGAGCTGATCTTTTCCTCCAGAGCATATTCCCAGGGTTTGAACCACGAAATCAGAAACAATATAGGACAAGGAAAGATGCCATTACGAAAGAACGAATCTTTATCTTCTCACTTATTCAACTTAATATAATGCTAACATGCATAGATTTTATTACCCAATAAGCAATGACTCAATGAGTCATTCTTTCCCGGAGTATACTATATTACATATGATTAAGACTGGTATCAGTGATAATTAAAGATTGCTGTACACCACTAATCCTTAGGTTCTTACACCTTCCAGTTGTAAAATATATAATCCATATGCCCATGTAATCTTTTGTGTTTTTCCATGGGTTTTATTATATTCGTTGACATAATATGGTCTAAATTAGATGCGATTTTCAAACAGTGTACGTGACAAATGTCTTCTACTCTTGTATATAACATTTTACTTTGGCTAGGGGAGGTGGGTTTGGTTTTGATCCCTTGAATTTTTTTTGGCAATTGATCCCTTGGTTTATTATAATTATTCCTTTGGCTTACCAATGGAGTTGATGGAGCGTCTACCATTTGTCTTTAAGCCTAGAGCGTATCATATAAATTTAAAATTGGGTGTACCTCATGGGTAGTTGGGCCCAAGATCTTATCACTTCATAAATTTATATAGTTGCGAGTTTACGATAGCGATAGAGATAGAGATAGAGACGCAGAGAGAAATGGCGACTTCATCAAGTATGGGTATGTTGTTTCAAGTGAATTGCTCTGTTCAGAATAAGAAGCCTTCGGTAGTCTTAGACAATTTCGATTACTTCAAGACCACTCTCTCCTCTGCTATCATGGTGAGTTGATATGTCTTATGCTTGTTCATGGTACGCAAAATATAAATCCTAAACTCTAAACCTCAAATCGCTGCGGTTTATATTTATACTTCTTATACTTTAATTACTCGATTGATCAATGTGGAAATTACCAGAAGCAGCCATTCTTGAGAAGAATGCAACAAGTTCCCATGCATGTAGATGTCTCCAAAATGTTCCAGAACGCTTCTGCAAAAATGTTGGATGCCTTTGTAGATTCGGTGTTCGAATTCATTGATCAACCATTGCTTCCATCTCAGGTACATAGCGCTTCAATCATTCGTTTAATAGACGGAAATGGATTCGATCTCTACGTACTTAATTGTGATCTTGTTTTAATTCGCTGCCTGTATGATCTGGTCGATAACTTTGTGTGCATTCATATTTGATCGTATTGATATTATTGTAGAGAAACTTCGCCCCAGTTGATGAGATGGAAGGAGAAGGAGGAGTTGTTATCACCACCATCATAGGGAAAATTCCAGATAATTTTCCCAAGGGCGTCTACGTTAGAAATGGTTAGTACTATCTTAATATATCATTAACCAAAGTTTCTAGATCGATGTATATCATATTGTAACTTACGTTGTCTGTCTTGCAAGTACAACATATCCAAGTCATGATTTTGAAGTATTGCTTGTTCCATATACTATGATCTAGTCCTATAGGACAAAACCAATGAAGAACATCCAGTATTTTACTTAGTTTTCGGCGGATATTTCTAGGGAAATTCATATATAGCTGCCGTTTACTTAATATTTGACGTACGATTGCTTGAATTTTGTATTAACAGAATGGATATAGATGCAAAAAAGTCCATGATGATCGAGCTTAATTAATTTCAAATCAGAAATTAAATAGTACTGAAATTAACAAGCTAGCTTAGTTAGCGAACCAAGTTAATTAGATTATTATTATACTAATCCAACTACGTACGTACTTTCTTGTCAAACTATTCATAATTTCATATATATATGTTTTCAACACACAGTGGTCAAATTTTTTTGCTTAATTAGTTAGTAATATTAATTAATTAACTAAAAAATGATGAAAATGTAATCTCCAACGTACTCTGAAAACAAGTACTGCTTGGGTTGCGCGCAGGACCAAACCCTTTGTTTGGAGGGTTGAAATCAACGAAATCGGTGTTTGGAAGGTCTCGTCACATATGGATAGAGGGGGAAGGCATGGTTCATGCTCTGTATTTTACCAGGAACGACATCGTCAGCAGTGATGGTAGCAGATGGACTCTCCGGTACAACAACAGACATGTCGAAACCGAAACTTACAAGCTTGAAAAGCAGAGGAACAAGCCTTCTTTTCTACCTGCCATTGGAGGCGACTCGCCGGCTATTTTGTCTGCTTATCTCCTCAATTTGGTAAGCAAAGCATTATGAAACGATGAATGTACCATGATATCTATCATCATCAACTCTACTTTCAATTTCAATTCTGTGACGGATAATATTTTCTTATATATTTTGATGTCGGCTTAACAACTTATTGACTGTCACCTAATATATGAGAACAATTTTCCAAATGTCATCATCCATCTTTAACATATTGTTTAAGTAAAGACTAATTAATGATCGAAGAACTCAAGTACGTACGTTAACCCATTTAACAATTTTGGTCCGGGCCGTGTGGCCAAACCCTAGAGTTCTGCACTGGCCTGATTAGTACTAATTAACAATTAAGTACAGTAGTTAGAAATGCTTGTTAATTAATTTTTGCATGCAGTTGAGGTTTGGCAAGGTAAACAAGTACTTGAGCAACACCAATGTGTTTGAGCATTCGGGCAAGTTCTACTCGATTGCAGAAAATCACATACCTCAAGAGATTGACATCCTCACGCTGGAAACTTTAGGAAATTGGGATGTCTCTGGTGCTTGGAACCGACCTTTTACCAGCCACCCAAAGGTACGTACCTGATTAACATCCCTTAATTTTCACTAAAACTAATAATTAGGTACTTATATAATTACGTCTTTTCGATGTTTCAGAGAGCTCCAGGCACAGGAGAGCTGGTCATAATGGGAGTGGACGCAGTTAAACCTTTTTGGGAAGTAGGAGTAGTTTCTGGTACTTGCTTATTCCATTAACTTACATACATTTTCAAGAACAACAACATTTAGTACGTAATATATATAAATTATAGAAATTGACCCAAAAAAATATATAGATTATAGAACTACGTACTTAGTTGTCAGAATGTTTTGATGTCCCATCTCACGTTTTCTTATCAATTTAATTTACAGCTGATGGCAAAGAATTAATTCACAAGGTGGATCTCAAACTCAATAGGTGCAGCATTTGCCATGAAATAGGGATTACGCAAAGGTAATTGCTTATAGTATCAGATTTGTTAATATCTGAGCTAGGGTTTTCAACTGAACTAAAAATCGTACAAGATCGACTAGCTTAAACTTATTGTAAGTTGATGAGTACGTACTGATCATCGATCATTGGCTTGCAGCTACAATATGATCATGGATTTTCCGCTAACTATAGACATAAAGAGACTTGTCGGTGGAGGCCCGTGAGTAAATTCACACCCCCTTTTTTTTATTAAATATTAATTAATTCCACTCCATGCGTATAATCTGATTATTCCGCCCGCGGGTATGGGGTTATGTTCTCTCGCTAGATAATAATTATTACGTAGGGATTGGCGCACAATTTGCTTGGTGAACTGATCAATGTTAATTGGTATGCAGATTAGTAAAATACAATGAGGAAGAATATGCAAGAATTGGTGTAATGCCTCGCTATGGTGACTCAAATTCAATACGGTGGTTTCAAGTCAAACCCAATTGCACATTTCATATCATCAATAGTTTTGAAGACGGTGATGAGGTAATTAACTTATTATTAACAGCGTGAACTTAATTGCAATATATATATATATATTTTAATTGTTAACTGATCGAACCACATACATTTGAAATTTAATTGATTTTTCTTTGATGATCGATCAGGTTGTAGTATGGGGTTGTAAAGCTCTTGACTCAGTTATAGGTCCAAGTAACGAAAGTAGCAGTAATATTAATGATGACACCTCAGCAGAAAATGGTCTTAAATTATTTTCTCACGCTTATGAATGGAGATTAAACATGGAGACTGGACAAGTCAGGGAGAGATATCTCACAGGAAAGAAGTTTTCTATGGATTTTCCCATGATCAATGCAAATTTTTGTGGCGTTAAAAATAGATTTGGGTATGCCCAAGTGCTTGATTCAGTCGCCAGCTCTACCTCTGGTAATTAATTAAACTAGCCAAAATATTGATTTACTCACTATATATATTGCTCTCATCACACACACACACACACACACACATATATATATATATATATATAATTATAGATCGATCATTAACCAATTATATATGGTTATTTTTATTTCAGGGTTGCTTAAATATGGTGGTATTGCTAAGCTACATTTTGAAGAGCCTGCAGAGGTAAGATTTTCTTTGGTAAATATATATAATTAAGCCTGGCCTTTTGCAATTTACATGAATTAATGTATATATAAGTAGCTAGTTGCATGTATATATATCCCAGATTAATCAATATATCGTTCTTTTCTTTGCATGAATGACTAGAGGAGAGAAAGCGAATTAGAAGATGAGGAAATAAAGGTAGAAAGACATATGTTTGAGGAGAACACCTTTTGCACTGGAGCTGCTTTTGTCTCTAAACAAATTGGTACGAGCACTAGTAGTACTCTTGAAGAAGAAGAAGATGATGGATGGGTTATTACTTTTGTTCACAATGAAGATACCAACATATCTCAAGTAACTCTCTCTCTCTCTCTCCTCTCTCTCTCTCTCTCTCTCTCTCTCTCTCTCTCTCTCTCTATATATATATATATATTTATGATCATTGTATTACTAACATATATATTTATATATTTGAACTTTTTGATTGATGCAGTTGCATATATACGTGATTGTCTATGTCTTACTAATATATATATATATATATATATATATATATATATTCTCCTTAATTAATTTTCTTATTGATGCTGCAGGTTTATGTGATTGACACAAAGGAGTTTTGCAGTGAGCCTGTTGCCAAAATTATATTGCCATGCAGAGTTCCATATGGATTTCATGGAGCTTTCATGGGCATGCCAATCTCATCAAACACCTAGTCTTTGTATTTTCCCACGTACGTACGCATGGTTTTTAATTTGGTTTAGAATGATGTGATCGATATCATATATGGTGATTAATTAATGTCATATACATGTTTTGTTCACCATATATGTACATATTTAATTTGTTTTTTGGACAATGCACCATGTAATTATTAATAGCTTGTAATTGGCTTTGGATAGAATGCAATTTTCAATATAAAAGGACACACATAAACGTTCTTTCAAATATCAATTCATATCACAATTTCAGCATGTTTACAATAATAATAACTATTAGGTCCAAGATTAAACTCCTTAAGGGTGTTGCACTGATGCCTCCATTACTCCATATGTGAAAATATATAATAAGTTGATAATCAAACTAATTAATTGCATAATCGGGTGTTTCATATATGCATATTCAAGACATCATGCAGAATTAATTGCAGATCCATAGCTAGGATTTGTATAATCAAACTAAACCATAATGATAGACTGCTACTGAGAAAGTCTTCGATGCTTGGTGGCATTGCAACCAAAAAGATTCCGTTTCTGACCCCATTTGGTACGTTAACACATGGATTATATATACTACATGCAACATGCTGTTCTGGATAAACATATAACTACATATGAAGTTCTCTATTTTCTCAAAAAAAAAAAAAAGTATTTGCTTTGAGAATTCTGATGATATCATATAATTTCAAAGAAATAACGAGTTAATTTAAGAATTTTTTAATCGGTTTTACTGGATTCACCTAAATCATACGTATAAATGATTTTGACATTTTAAAATCCTTTGTGTTTGTTACAAGATTGAGTCCAAGAACACCATTAAAAGAAATATCTTTACATTTACAGAAATTTACAATATAATTATATGGGAACATCTTTTCTGACGATATATTCGTCGGTAAAGACATCTCCTCATATTTATTTATTTTATTATTTTTTTCGTTAAATTTAACCTTACAAAAGCAAAGAAATGCGTTCTAAATTTTCTTTGAGCTACTTATAAGATTGAGTTCAAGATCGAGCCGATAACGAAATCCATTTACATTTTGAGAAATTTAAAAAATAATTATATGAAAACACTATTTTTTACGACATTTTTCGTCGGTAAAGGTTTCTCCTCATATTTTTTTATTGCAATTGTATGTTTTGCCAAATTTATTTTTTAAGCAGTTAAACTAAATTGGACTTTCTGAAGTTTGTGTTCTAAGCAAACCATGCATCTAGTATGTGCTTCACTATTAATTTACTTTTAGAAACCTCCGTTAATCTAAAAAATCTTTTGGTAAAATTAAGTACTAATTATCAATGAATTTCTATTGGTGAAGAGGCATGGGAAAGGGTGAGTGCAAGGAACTATCATCAAATTGGCCGGGTTGGTGTAAGACGTCGCAAGTCGCAACTGTCAACGAAATAAAAAAAATACGTATAGGCTTTGAGAATTTTGATGACATCATTTCAAAGAAATCACGAGTTATTGTAAAAAAAATTTAATCGGTTTGACTCGATTCACCTAAATCATGCTTATAAATGATTTTGGTGTTTTAAAATCCTTTGCTTTGCTTGCAAGATCGTACCCAAGAGCCATTAAAGAAATCTCTTTACATTTACATAAAATTAAAATATAATTATATGGGAACATATTTATTTTTGTTACTCTTTTTTTTTTTTCGTGTAATTTAACCTTGCAAAGTAACAAATAATTTTTTTCCTAGTGTGTTTAACTATGATGTTCTCCGGTATCAGGATCATAAATTTAAACATGGTTTTATTTGGTCGAAATATTCTATGAACATTATATCAGGATCGATCAACAAAATACTTTTATATATGTATATATACCCGATCCTACGTACGTATAGACAATTTTCAAAGAACAATTTAATTATATTTTGAGTGATGCGTCGCGACATGTTTTGATTCCTTTTCTCATACCTAGCTAATAATGTTACTAAACCTTAAGATATCCAAAGTGTAAGCTAGCTAGCTAGTGGGGTTAATTTCATGTTGTTCTGAGGGAGGTTGTACACGTACAACTTCATCCAATAAATCAAATTGATCGAAGCTGGAATATTCCAACTATTGCGTTTTGGCGTACTTAGCTAGCTCTCATTGCATGCAGCCAAGTTGCGTTTTGGCGTATTAAGGTTTCTAATTAATGCATCCTCAAGAGATAGTTGTCTCTTTTAAATCGCATATGCATCCATGTTCTCATGTTTAAAGACAGACATTAAACTCCAAGGAGTCAAACACACCAAATTGGCTTATTTTGATATCGTCATCGTACCATGTAATTTGTTCATGGAATTAATTAATTAAAGTATCCATGCAGCAGTACTTCCCTATTGATATATATTGAGTTAGCTCTAAGGAGATATATAGTTAAGAAAAGAAAAAGAAAAAGAATGGCAGTCTCTTCTTACAATGTTTTACAAGTAAATGGATCTTTTCGAACCCGTCTCATCTCTCACAGCTTTAATCATCTCAAAACCTCACTGTCCTCAACTGTTAAGGTACTATATATATATGATGATTAATTAGCTATACGAACTCGACCAGGTAGATCGATTTAATTTACATATATGTCTTTGATTACGTACTGTATATATTTGTAGCCTTTCTTCAAAGAGTTGCAGCAATTGCTTCCGAGGAAGGTGGATTATGTTTCGAAAACCATGAAAAACACGTCCGGGAAAATGTTAGATGCAGTTGTGGATTCCCTGTTCCAATTTGTGGATCAGCCCTCACTCCCATCTCAGGTTGTTCTTTCCGGTCCGACAATGATATATATATATTGCTCCAGATTAAGGGTCTTATATCAAAACCCTAATTCAGATTACTACATATATATATATATATATATATATATATATATATATATATATATTTCATGATCTTAATTTGTTTCCTTGAGTTATAGCTAGAAAGGTTTGTAGTACTATTAATTAATTCTACCACATATATGTGACATGTATGATCATGTGTTTACAGAAAAACTTTTTACCAGTTGAAGAGATTGGAGAACTTGTTGAAGTCACCTGCACCTCAGGAGAAATTCCTGCTGATTTTGCTGAGGGTGTTTTCGTAAGAAATGGTATAAATAAGCACAAAATGAGGTCATTAATTTTGAACATATATAAAAACGTACAATATCAGCACATATATAGAACTAAACATAAGCCCGCAGATCGATGATATATTGCATTGAAGTTATCTCTCGTTCTTTCTTAATTATAAGGGATTTATATATATAATTTACTTAAATTCAGCTAGTTGAATATTAATTACTGCTGCAGGCAGCAATCCTTTATTTGGAGGTCTAAAATCAGCAGTTTCAATTTTCGGACAATCACACGATACTTGGGTAGAGGGAGAAGGAATGATCCATGCTCTATACTTCAAGAAGGAACATGATCATGGAAGTTGGATTATCTCGTATAAAAATAGATATGTTGAGAGTGAGACATTCAAGATAGAGAAAGAAAGAAATAAACCAGGTTTCTTACCAGCCCTAGCAGGAGACGCTTCAGCAGTTTTAGCAGCAATTCTCCTAAATACGGTAACTAATTATTTGCATGCTTTTATCATACTTCTCTTCGATCTGGTGCATATATTCAGACTAATTAAGGATGATAATTAAACGTACTGATCGGTTATATATATATATATATATATATATATATATATGCACTTGCTTGTTTTCTTAAATTCGATCTGTCATATATATGTATACGCGGACGTTGCAGTTGAGATTCGGGGTAGTGAATAAACACATGAGCAACACCAATGTTTTTGAGCATTCAGGGAAGGTTTACACGATTGCAGAGAATTATGTGCCTCAAGAGGTGGACATTTCAACCTTGGAAACCATTTGTGATTGGGATGTCAATGGAGCTTGGGATCGACCTTTCACAAGTCATCCAAAGGTACGTACGTTCTAGTTAGTTTTTTCCATCGCTAATTTAATTATTTAATCGGTTCTAGCTACATGCTTCGATTCGTCCATTCTTTGCTTGATCAATGTAGAAAGCTCCAAACTCCAAAGAGTTAGTAGCAATGGGGACAGATGCAACGAAACCTTATTATGTTTTAGGGGTTATCTCAGGTATGCACTCGATCTGATCACGGGTGAACATTGCTGTTCGATTATTGTAAATATTGCTTTAATTAAAGTTGCTAATACATGATCAATTGCTTGTTCATCAATTATTGACTTCAGCTGATGGAAAGAAAGTGCACAAGGTTGATCTCAAATTGAAAAGAAGTGTGCTCAGCCATGATATAGGAGTCACACAAAAGTAAATACATATATATACTAATTATCAATGGGGAGTTTTTAATTAAATGTCTATACTTAAATTTAATTAGTTATTTCATGATTTTTTTTTGGTCGTTAGGTACAATGTTATCATTGATCATCCCCTTATAGTGGATTTAAAGAGACTCACCATGGGTGGCCAGTAAGTAATTGCATATATATTCTGTTTTTTTATTCCTTTTAATTTCTTCTTTTGTCAATCCCATTTGTTGAAATATTGCTTAAAGAGCATCATCAAGGAGCTAAATTATGGTTATGGAAGTTCATTACTTATTTAGAAGCATGTGTACGTACGTGTAGGTTAATGAAGTATATAAAGGAAGAGTACGCCAGGATTGGAGTGATGCCTCGATATGGGGATGCAGGGTCAGTCAAATGGTTTGAGGTACAACCCAATTGCACATTTCACATTCTCAATTGCTTTGAGGATGTTAATGAGGTAATTAATTAGCATCACATACAATATATACAGAGTAGTTAGTACGCCCCTGTCTACCTTTATATATTTGCTGTGGTATAGAATGTTAATTAATCCATGTATTTTGTTCATGAAAAATAAGAACAGGTTGTAGTGAGGGGATGTAGGGCTCTCACATCCGTCATACCAGGTCCTGATGGCGGTAAAAACAAGCATGAATGGTACTCCGAAGGGTTCAACTTTTCTGATGATCGTGATTCTGCAGAGGTTGGATATCTCTTTACTTGTCTATGCGAATGGAGATTGAACATGTTATCCGGGGAAGTTGAGGAGAGAAACTTAACTGGAACTGAATTCTCCATGGACTTCCCTTTCATCAATGAAGAATTTACTGGTCTAAAGCACAAGTATGGCTATACTCAAGTCATTGATTCCAGGGCAAGCTCTTTATGTGGTAAGAAATACTAAACTTTGATTGGCTTAATTAAAAAACTAGTGTCCTATTGACTTGAGATCTTCTTTGTATTAGGCATGGGTAAATATGGATCTCTAGCCAAATTATATTTGGAGGAATCAAATTCTACAGAATGTGTGGTAAGGAATTCATATTAGAAATAACTTGGTACTACAATACTAACACTGTATGAAGTATATGGGTTCATGCTTATTTAGTTGATACTAATATCAGGAGGGAAGGTGTGAGCACTTGATAAAGGTCGAATACCATAAGTTTGAGGACAACAACTTTTGCAGCGGAAGCACTTTTGTCCCAAGAAATGGAGGCATCGAGGAAGATGATGGCTGGATTATCACTTTTGTCCACAATGAAGAAACTCATGTGACCCAAGTGAATTCTCAGATCCCTCATGTTTACCTGTACTATATACCAAAATTATTTTGGATTGAAAAGATCATATGTAAGCATGGTTTTCTTATATAATCACTTCTCTTGCAGGTTCATGTCATTGATGCACAAAAGTTTGAAAGTGAAGCAATTGCGAAACTTACACTGCCACAGCGGGTGCCCTATGGTTTTCATGCGACTTTTCTGTCGATGCCGGCTTGTCAATCTTAGCAAGTTAGCATTGTTCATGATGTCTTCCGATTTAGATGGAGTTTTTCGATGGTGTAGCAATGAAGTTTTTTGATGTCAGACATTTAGAGAATAATTAGTTGAAACTATAATAACCACATTAAGTAGAGTTCTACCTCATCAAATTTTACCAGCCAACAACAGTTGCTGCAGTATCATATCATCATTCCTCCTACACCTACTATGTAGCTAGCAATCAAAACAATATTGCTGAGCAATAGTATATGTGTCTACACTCTTAAACAAGGGTCTTTTAACCCGCATTAGTGATCATAGGCTAAAGGAAGGTGGGGTTGGAAGAAAGATTAAGATGAAAAGTATGAACCTACCTAAAAGATTTGCTATATCAAAGTAGTCTCATTTATGAAACATTTAATCTTGAAACCACCAGATTAATGCATACATATCACTTGGATGTGCTTAAAAATATATACATTACCAGAAGATCCAGGAGGGATAGCAATAGCCATGGAATTGGAATTGTATCGCAGGAAGTCTCTTTTCCGCTTCATAGATATAGACAGAAATAATGCAATAGATTCAGCCCCTGACCTCCCCAATATCATCACTAATCAACAAGTGTATGACGATGAAGATCTCCAGTTTAGCCCTTCAATGTCTTCAAGCCCCCACATTAATACCACAGTGCTTACACTAATGCCACCCCCGAGCCCAGAGTCCCCATGGACCCTCTCCCCTCTCCAAACCCCATCCCCTTCACTCCTTTACCACTGCATTGCCTCCCTCTACCGCCGCGAAGGCTCCATCTTCTCCATTGCAGTCTCAAAGCAGCAAGGAGTAGTCTTCACTGGCTCAGAGAGTACCCGAATTCGTGTGTGGAAACAGCCAGACTACATCGAATACGGCTGTCTCAAGGCAACTGCAGGTGAAATACGAAGCATTGCAGCTCATGGTAACATGCTTTTCACCGCACACAAAGACCACAAAATCCGAATGTGGAACTTCTCGGTCACGGATCACAATTTCAAGTCCAAAAAGGTTTCTTCCCTCCCCAAAATAAGCTCCTTTCCTTTGTTTTCGAGATTTACAAACACCAAACAACAACACAAAGAATGCATTTCCTGCTTGGCATATTATCAAACAGATGGTCTGCTATACACTGGCTCCCATGACAGAACAGTTAAAGTTTGGAGGCTTTCAAACAATCAGTGCGTAGACTCATTTGTGGCACATGAGGACAATCTGAATGCAATGGTGGTGAACCAAGATGATGGGTGTGTTTTCACTTGCTCCTCAGATGGGTCTGTCAAAATCTGGAGAAGGGTATTCAGAGAAAACTCTCACACTCTCACCATGACTCTTAAATCCCAATTCGTGAATTCCAATTACCCTGTAAATGCCATAGCCTTAAACACATCATCCAACTCTTGCTTCCTTTACTCTGGTTCTTCAGATGGAACCATTAATTTTTGGGAGAAGGAGAAGTTGACCCACAGATTTAACCATGGTGGGTTTTTACAGGGCCACCATTTTTCAGTTCTATGCTTAGTGGCCGTTGAGAAGTTGATTTTCAGTGGATCAGAGGACACCACGATTAGGGTTTGGAGGAGGGAAGAAGGGGGATGTTTCCATGAGTGTTTGGCAGTGTTGGAGGGGCATAGAGGGCCTGTGAGGTGTTTGGCTGCTTGTTTGGAGATTGACAAAGTTGTCAAGGGGTTTTTGGTTTACAGTGCGAGTTTGGATCAGACTTTTAAGGTGTGGAGGGTCAAGGTCTCGCCTGAACAGGAAATGGGATTCAGCTGTTATATGGATCCAAGTTTTTCGAGTCTTCTCCTTCCTGGGTTGAGAGGAAGCCGGTAAACATTTTCAGCAGCTGAATATTACTGAATTTCATTTTCTGTAGCTGAGCTAATCAATGCAACCTTTAATTTGTAGACCTAATGTTCAGTTATAATACTTTTTGTTTTTTTTTTTTTATCGAGGACTAATATACAGTTTTAATACTTAAACGCTGGTTATAAGCTTTGGATTAAAATAAACAAAAGCCAAAATATTTATAAAAAAAAAAGAGGAAAGACCACGTTTTCTGACGAAAAACACGTTGGCAAAAGTAACTTCCTTATTTTTTTAATTTGTTATAAACTTAATTTAATTAGAAGTTTAAGCAATTGAAATATGGAAGTCAAAAAAAAAAGTTGAAAGATAGAATCTCATTTTGATCCTATACTAACGGAAATTATTTTGTGTAAACGCGAAAAAAAATTCAAAAAATTGTTTGTTATAACTGATTTTAATTAGAATTTGAAAAATTGAAAGATGAAACCCTGTTTTGATCGTGACCTATCGAGGTTGATATTTTAATTACTATTGTTGCACATTGGGTGTTAGAAATCATTATATGTAAACGTCGAAAATTTCTCAAAAAATTGTGTGTTATAGCACACTATTTATGGACAAATTAATTAGGCAAATTGATAATTTTGTACCTTAAATCATGGGTGCCTAGAGTAATAAATTAAAGTGTTGAATGATTGTTCGAGATGGAAAGCTTTTTATTAACAAAATGGGCAAAAGCCAAAATATTTTTTAAAAAATAGGGAAGAACACTTTTCCCGACGAACATTTCGTCGGTAATGGTACCTTCGTTATTTTTTTTATTTTTTATTAACTGATTTTAATTAGAATTTGAAAAATTGAAAGATGGAACCCTATTTTGATCGTAACCTATCGAGGTTGATATTTTAATTATCATTGTTGCACATTGGGTGTTAGAAATCATTTTGTGTAAACGCCGAAAATTTCTCAAAAAATTGTTTGTTATAGCATACTATTTATGGACGAATTAATTAGGCAAATTGATAATTTTGTACCTTAAATCATGGGTGCCTAGAGTAATAAATTGAAGTGTTGAATGATTGTTCGAGATGGAAAGCTTTTTATTAACAAATTGGGCAAAAGCCAAAATATTTTTTAAAACCTAGGAAAGACCACTTTTCCCGACGAACATTTCGTCGGTAATGGTAGCTTCGTTATTTTTTTTTTTTTTTATTAACTAATTTTAATTAGACTTTGAAAAATTGAAAGATGGAACCCTATTTTGATCGTGAACTATCAAGGTTGATATTTTAATTATTATTGTTGCACATTGGGTGTTAGAAATCATTTTGTGTAAACGCCGAAAATTTCTCAAAAAATTGTTTGTTATAGCACACTATTTATGGACAAATTAATTAGGCAAATTGATAATTTTGTACCTTAAATCATGGGGGCCTAGAGTAATAAATTGAAGTGTTGAATGATTGTTCGAGAAGGAAAGCTTTTTATTAACAAAATGGGCAAAAGCCAAAATATTTTTTAAAATGTAGGGAATACCACTTTTCCCGAAGAACATTTCGTCGCTAATGGTAGCTTCGTTATTTTTTTTATTTGTTGTTAACTGATTTTAATTAGACTTTGAAAAATTGAAAGATGGAACCCTATTTTGATCGTGAACTATCGAGGTTGATATTTTAATTATTGTTGTTGCACAATAGGTGTTAGAAATCATTTTGTGTAAACGCCGAATATTTCTCAAAAAATTGTTTGTTATAGCACACTATTTATGGACAAATTAATTAGGCAAATTGCTAATTTTGTACCTTAAATCATGGGTGCCTAGAGTAATAAATTGAAGTGTTGAATGATTGTTCGAGAAGGAAAGCTTTTTATTAACAAAATGGGCAAAAGCCAAAATATTTTTTAAAATATAAGGAAGACCACTTTTCCCGACGAACATTTCGTCGCTAATGGTAGCTTCGTTATTTTTTTTATTTGTTATTAACTGATTTTAATTAGAATTTGAAAAATTGAAAGATGGAACCCTATTTTGATAGTGAACTATCGAGGTTGATATTTTAATTATTGTTGTTGCACATTGGGTGTTAGAAATCATTTTGTGTAAAGGCCGAAAATTTCTCAAAAAATTGTTTGTTATAGCACACTATTTATGGACAAATTAATTAGGCAAATTGATAATTTTGTACCTTAAATCATGGGGCCTAGAGTAATAAATTGAAGTGTTGAATGATTGTTCGAGAAGGAAAGCTTTTTATTAACAAAATGGGCAAAAGCCAAAATATTTTTTAAAAAATAGGGAAGACCACTTTTCCCGACGAACATTTCGTCGCTAATGGTAGCTTCGTTATTTTTTTTATTTGTTATTAACTGATTTTAATTAGAATTTGAAAAATTGAAAGATGGAACCCTATTTTGATAGTGAACTATCGAGGTTGATATTTTAATTATTGTTGTTGCACATTGGGTGTTAGAAATCATTTTGTGTAAACGCCGAAAATTTCTCAAAAAATTGTTTGTTATAGCACACTATTTATGGACAAATTAATTAGGCAAATTGATAATTTTGTACCTTAAATCATGGGGCCTAGAGTAATAAATTGAAGTGTTGAATGATTGTTCGAGAAGGAAAGCTTTTTATTAACAAAATGGGCAAAAGCCAAAATATTTTTTAAAAAATAGGGAAGACCACTTTTCCCGACGAACATTTCGTCGCTAATGGTAGCTTCGTTATTTTTTTTATTTGTTATTAACTGATTTTAATTAGAATTTGAAAAATTGAAAGATGGAACCCTAATTTGATCGTGAACTATCGAGGTTGATATTTTAATTATTATTGTTGCACATTGAGTATTAGAAATCATTTTGGGTAAACGCCGAAAATTTTTCAAAAAATTGTTTGTTATAGCACACTATTTATGGACAAATTAATTAGGCAAATTGATAATTTTGTACCTTAAATCATGGGTGCCTAGAGTAAAAAATTGGAGTGTTGAATGATTGTTCGAGAAGGAAAGCTTTTTATTAACAAAAAGGGCAAAAGCCAAAATATTTTTAAAAAAATAGGGAAGACCACTTTGCCCTACGAACATTTCGTCGCTACTGGTAACTTCGTTTTTTTTTTATTTGTTATTAACTGATTTTAATTAGAATTTGAAAAATTGAAAGATGGAACCCTAATTTGATTGTGAACTATCGAGGTTGATATTTTAATTATTATTGTTGCACATTGGGTGTTAGAAATCATTTTGTGTAAACGCCGAAAATGTCTCAAAAAATTGTTTGTTATAGCACACTATTTATGGACAAATTAATTAGGCAAATTGATAATTTTGTACCTTAAATCATGGGGGCCTAGAGTAATAAATTGAAGTGTTGAATGATTGTTCGAGAAGGAAAGCTTTTTATTAACAAAATGGGCGAAAGCCAAAATATTTTTTAAAAAATAGGGAAGACCACTTTTCCCGACGAACATTTCGTCGCTAATGGTAGCTTCGTTATTTTTTTTATTTGTTATTAACTGATTTTAATTAGAATTTGAAAAATTGAAAGATGGAACCCTAATTTGATCGTGAACTATCGAGGTTGATATTTTAATTATTATTGTTGCACATTGGGTGTTAGAAATCATTTTGTGTAAACGCCGAATATTTCTCAAAAAATTGTTTGTTATAGCACACTATTTATGGACAAATTAATTTGGCAAATTGATAATTTTGTACCTTAAATCATGGGTGCGTAGAGTAATAAATTGAAGTGTTGAATGATTGCTCGAGAAGGAAAGCTTTTTATTAACAAAAAGGGCAAAAGCCAAAATATTTTTAAAAAAATAGGGAAGACCACTTTGCCCAACGAACATTTCGTCGCTACTGGTAACTTTGTTTTTTTTTTATTTGTTATTAACTGATTTTAATTAGAATTTGAAAAATTGAAAGATGGAACCCTAATTTGATCGTGAACTATCGAGGTTGATATTTTAATTATTATTGTTGCACATTGGGTGTTAGAAATCATTTTGTGTAAATGCCGAAAATGTCTCAAAAAATTGTTTGTTATAGCACACTATTTATGGACAAATTAATTAGGCAAATTGATAATTTTGTACCTTAAATCATGGGGGCCTAGAGTAATAAATTGAAGTGTTGAATGATTGTTCGAGAAGGAAAGCTTTTTATTAACAAAATGGGCAAAAGCCAAAATATTTTTTAAAAAATAGGGAAGACCACTTTTCCCGACGAAC
This sequence comes from Rubus parviflorus, assembly GCA_029955375.1. NCBI lineage: Eukaryota > Viridiplantae > Streptophyta > Magnoliopsida > Rosales > Rosaceae > Rubus > Rubus parviflorus. Next base: position 2,705,595 of record JARGGL010000001.1, on the reverse strand, counting down.
ATTTCGTCGCTAATGGTAGCTTCGTTATTTTTTTTATTTGTTATTAACTGATTTTAATTAGAATTTGAAAAATTGAAAGATGGAACCCTAATTTGATCGTGAACTATCGAGGTTGATATTTTAATTATTATTGTTGCACATTGGGTGTTAGAAATCATTTTGTGTAAACGCCGAATATTTCCCAAAAAATTGTTTGTTATAGCACACTATTTATGGACAAATTAATTTGGCAAATTGATAATTTTATACCTTAAATCATGGGCGCCTAGAGTAAAAAATTGAAGTGTTGAATGATTGTTCGAGAAGGAAAGCTTTTTATTAACAAAATGGGCAAAAGCCAAAATATTTTTGAAAAAATAGGGAAGACCACTTTTCTCGACAAACATTTCGTCGGTAATGGTAGCTTCGTTATTTTTTTAATTTTTTATTAACTGATTTTAATTAGAATTTGAAAAATTGAATGATGGAACCCTATTTTGATCGTGAACTATCGAGGTTGATATTTTAATTATTATTGTTGCACATTGGGTATTAGAAATCATTTTGTGTAAACGCCGAAAATTTCTCAAAAAATTGTTTGTTATAGCACTCCATTTATGGACAAATTAATTTGGCAAATTGATAATTTTGTACCTTAAATCATGGGTGCCTGGAGTAATAAATTGAAGTGTTGAATGATTGTTCAAGAATGAAAGCTTTTTATTAACAAAATGGACAAAAGCCAAAATATTTTTTATAAAATAGGGAAGACCACTTTTCCCGACGAACATTTCGTCGGTAATGGTAGCTTCGTTATTTTTTTAATTTTTTATTAACTGATTTTAATTAGACTTTGAAAAATTGAAAGATGGAACCCTATTTTGATCGTGAACTATCGATGTTGATATTTTAATTATTATTGTTGCACATTGGGTGTTAGAAATCATTTTGTGTAAACGCCGAAAATTTCTCAAAAAATTGTTTGTTATAGCACACTATTTATGGACAAATTAATTTGGCAAATTGATAATTTTGTACCTTAAATCATGGGTGCCTGGAGTAATAAATTGAAGTGTTGAATAATTGTTATTAAGTTGACGTGTTAAACGATTGTTCGAGAATGAAAGCATTTAATTGATAAAAATAGACAAAACTCAAAATATTTAAAAATTAATAATAGGGAAGACTAATTGTCCCGACGAAATATTCGTCGCTAAAGGTAGTTTCTTATTTTTTTAATTGTTATTTACTTATTTTAATTAGAAGTTTAATAAATTGACAGATGGAAACCCATTTTGATCCCGAGCTATCGAAGTATATATTTTAATTATTATTGTTGCATGTTAGAGATTGTAAATCATTTTGTGTAAACGCCGAAATTTTTCTCAATAAATTGTTTGCTATAGAACACCATTTTTGGACAAATTAATTAGGTAAATCATGGGTACCTAGAGAAATAAGTTGGTATTAAGTTGAAGTGTTGAATAATTGTTCGAGAAGGGAAGTATTTTATTAACAAAATGGGCAAAAGCCAAAATATTTTTAAAAAAAATAGGGAAGACCACTTTTTCCGACGAACATTTCGTCACTAGTGATAGTTTCGTTATATTTTTTATTTGTTATTAACTGATTTTAATTAGAATTTGAAAAATTGAAAGATGGAACCCTATTTTGATCATGAACTATTGGGGTTAATATTTTAATTATTATTGTGGCACATTGGGTATTAGAAATCATTTTGTGTAAACGCCGAAATTTTCTCAAAAAATTGTTTGTTATAGCACACTATTTATGGACAAACTAATTAGGTAAATTGATAATTTTGTACCTTAAATCATGGGTGCATTCTTAATAAATTGTTATTAAGTTGACGTGTTAAACGATTGTTCGAGAATGAAAGCATTTAATTAATAAAATAGACGAAAACCAAAGTATAATAAAAAAATAAACCCATTTTCCCGACCAACACTTGGTCGCTAATGGTAACTTCCTTATTTTGTTATTTAGAATTTAAGAAATTGAATAATCATTCGGATTAATAGTGAATGTAATGAGAGAATTGAGATCCCTATACTTGGCTCCAGGCGAATAACCTCAACGCAATGATTATTGTTTAGGCTCGATTGTGGTTATAACATGGCATGAGAATCAATGCATTGCAGCTAGTACATTTGGTAATTGATTTTCTCAATATTTGGTATCTAAATAAAATCATTGTTGTTAAATCCTAGCTACTCCAACGCCAATTAACAATGAAACAAACGAACGATATAAATGCAAAAATGAAAAATGAGGAAGAAAACGAAAATGGCCCCAAGAATTATTATTGAAAGCTCTCATCTAAAACATACATGCATATAAATGCAAATTACAGATGAAAAAAAAAAAGTAACAAAAAGCAATCAGGATCACAGTGGATTTTTGTGACAAGAATTAAGCATCTTCTTGTGCGGGAATGGGGAGATAATTATTATTTGGTCTTTCAATGAAGAAATTCTCATAGATGAAGCCAGCAAGGCCACCACCGATGAGAGGCCCAACCCAATAAACCCAGTGATCGGTCCAGTCCCAGCTCACCAAAGCAGGCCCAAAGGACCTTGCTGGGTTCATCGAAGCCCCGGAGAAGGCCCCGCCAGCAAGGATGTTGGCACCCACTACAAACCCAGTGAGAGTTGGGCCCAGCCCATCAAGAGCTCCTTTCTTGGGGTCCACAATCGTTGCGTAGACTGTGAATAACAGAGAGAATGTCAAGATGATCTCCCATATCACACCTTGGAAGAAGCCAACCCCGCTTGCAAGTGAATGAATTGGAGTGGTCTGCCAAAACAAATCCCCAAATTAATTCCTATTTAAGAAACTAAGAATTACGATCCACAACTTAACAAAAGTATGGTATTCCAAGTTATAAAGTATACTTTTTTCAATTTTTTTTTTTAAGAAATGATTTTGATTTTTGTTTCAACCTTGTATTTGGATGCCACATTTGGTCAATTCTCATGAATAATATATATATAAAGAAACATTTGAATTAATTGTTGGACTTACCAATCCACCGGTAAGGTAGTTTAGAAGGTAACAAGAAGCGGCAGCTGCTAATAACTGATCAATCCAATAGAGCACAGATCGGAAGAGGGTAATGTGACCGCCAGCGAGGAGGCCGAGAGTGACAGCGGGGTTAAGATGGCCACCGGAAATGTGACCGGCGGATATCATCACGGCTACGACTAGGGCATGTGTTATAGCGATAGCAAACAACGCCACCGTTTTATCTGCTCCTAGACTATCTGCCCACCAATTCAACAAGCCGGCCAATAACAGAAACAATTAGTTATTACTTACCATATATATACATGAACAAAATACGAAAAAAAAGAAGAAGAATATTTGAGGAATGAATTAATACCAGTAGCCATGGCTGATCCAACACCAGTAAAGATGAAGAGGAAGGTGGTGATAAACTCGACGATAAGAGCTCTCCAGATTTCTGGCTTTGCAGCCTCCCTGGTGCTTCCCAAGGCTATTTTCGGCATTTTTTTGGATAATTGGAGTGGCCTAGCTGGGAGAGTCTCTGCAAGTTAACAGTAGGTACCCTAGCTAGCTCTCCGACCTTTGGCTTTGTAGTTGCTTTGCACAATCTCAGCGTATGCTATGTACATATATATAAGAATAACTCGATGGATCATTGACAATCAAACCCATAGACTGGGAATGTATTCCCTATTTTGCCATTGTAATTGAGAAAAATTAGTTAGTAATATTTGGAAATGTACTGTATGGCTTCTGTCAGTGCATGACTGTATGCCTTGGTTGATATATATTAGGCTGTAGCAAACTTCTTTAACTGATCGAGCACATGGTAATATAACAGCTAGCTAGCCTTGCTGGTCCATTTACGTACCGCTTTAGACGTTCTCCGATCATCAATCAAAACCAATACACACACACACATGCATGCATATAGAGCTGGTCCAGTTCAGTATTGGATGGTAACTTTTACCTTGTTTGGCATGGAGAGAGGTCCCAAAGGAATCAAAATGATAAATACACATGGATCATGCATTTGATTGGTTCTGTATTTTCTTTTTTTGTTACATGCACTGAAATTGAAAGAGATCTGAACCTCAACCAGTTTTAGTACGTTTTCCAATAAATCCTTGATCGAGCTCTTTCAATTCCCTCTTTGATTGGTTCTTGTACCTGGTGAGTTACTCCATCTTGGCAATCCAAGAGTCATCTAAGGTTGGAACAGATATAGTCACAATCTGCAATATACGTTTTGAGTTAATTTACTTTCCACCAGATCTACGTATTATTAAAACCCTAAAATATATGCACATCAGCAACTCGACTCTAGTTCTTCATTGCATTACGTCAATATATATCTGTTTATGAAGAAATAACAACGCATGCACCCACCCTAGCCTAAATTTAAAATATAAGAGCCTATTGAATTTGATCGATCCACCAAACACTTGAAGACAAGGCATGAACCATTTGAGCGAGTGATCATGATCATAAATGCGATCTCACACTAAATAATCAATATTAGGCATATATCCTAAAATATAAAAGTTGATGTAATAGCCTATGTATATATGTAGGTGCATGTGTATTATTCCACTAGCCTTTATAGGTTGGTCGAGTACATTAACCCAAAGGAAAAGTTGAGGCTTGAGTTTGATCGTGCCATACCCTCTATAACCCATCATGTCTGTAAATATATATATATATATATATATATTAATTGATTAAACAAAATTGCCATATTCCTTTTGGTGTAAATAAGAATTGTCATATTCTAATGAGTGTGTTTCTACTACTTTCTCTACTTTCTCTTTCTCCTAGTGTGCTGAACTTTGTCCTCCTCTTCCACTTTCCTTTATTTACTATATCATGTGTCATGATTGACATTTAAATAGTAGAGTTTCAATTATTGCTTCTAGCTATGTTTAACTTTTAACGCGAAAAAATATATATCATGCCCAAAAAAAATTATCCAAAAAAAATAAATTTGTCATTGTAATATTTCGAAACATATGATGTTTTGAGATTAGAAACCATGATAATTTTGTATTAGTTTTACCAGTTGAAAATTTTAAAACCTTACATACATCCATGCATATATGCTAAAAAATATTTTCTGACAATACATAGAGCAACAAAAAATTCAATTTATTGATAGTTCTCTTTATAAAATTGAATGAGATCGATTTCAAGTAATACCACAATTAACGAGCATAAGAAAACATCAATAGAGTAAACATTTTACCACTAACCATGGCTGCATATAAATATAGGGATAATTATAACTTTCGTCCCTGAACTATGACTCGTTCGACACTTTCGTCCCTGAAGTTTGAAATATATCACTTTCGTCCCTGAACTTCAACACCAACTATCACTTTCGTCCCTGATCGGAACAAAATTGTGCAAAACCTATGCCAAAATGTTCGCAAGGATGAGAGGAGTAACTTTTATAACTGGGGCTAAGCTCAATTCGGCCTAGAATGGTTCGAATTTAGCCCGAAAGTCGATGGTGGCCGAAACTTTAATTGTAAAATTCTCCGCCATCCGACGACGGTTTGAGGCGAGGTTGGTGGCGTTGAACTCGCCTCAAGGAGAGCTTCAAAGCCCAGTGGGTGTTGTCCTCCGATTTGGCCGGAATCAGAGGTTTATTCGGTGAAAACCCTCAGCCAGGGACGAAAGTGATATATTTCAAACTTCAGGGACGAAAGTGTCGAACGAGTCATAGTTCAGGGACTAAATGTGATTTTTTCCCATAAATATATAGTGAGTAATTTCAGCTAAAAACATTGACATTTTGCAAGAAACTAAACCAATCATATATATAATACGAAAGAAACTTGATTAATTTACTTCTAGCTCGATCGCACGTTACATTAAACAATAGTGCCATTATTAATTGACTTGTTCTTTCTCACATTATTAGATATGTAGTTGAATCCACGAATGAAACTGAGGTAAGAATTTGGAATATCCAAGTGGTGTGCCCCATATACATTGAATTATCAAATTTCTGGAGAATATATTATGCATCATGGCATTGTAATGTTATATATTATTGTGTTTGTTCGATAGGAAAAAAGCCAGAAAGCTAGCTAGGTTGGATCAAGCAATCAAACTCACCACTTTGTCTTGTAGTTCATCATGATATATTCCACCACTCCATCTCTTCCTACAATCATTTCCTCTTTTCCTTTTTATTTTCCTTCTTCACTTCCTTAATATCTGTTGGATTCAATGATCCATGTATTCAACAACGAGACTAATTTTAATTCAACTGGGGCCTCATGTACTTCTCGATCATTACGAATCCGATCGAGAATAGTACGTACACATAACCTTGGGATTCCTAAGCATATAAAGCTAGCTAGCTAGGGTTCAAGTGCAATATTGATCATATACTGTGATTTGCAATCCTGCATCGAACACACAGACTTGGCTAGTGATGGAGAAAACAAAAGGGGCCACCATGCATATGATATATATTTTCACTAAATTATTGAGCTTAAATAGGATGGGTGGGTACACGGATCTGGCTCTCACATCTCGATCTTAATTTCTTTCCACATAATTAAAATGGTTTATTTTTTGATAAGATAATTAAAATGGATTAAAAAAGGAGGGTCAACAACAAACTAAGGCATCACATCCAAGCACGCTTGGAATCCATGCATGTACCAATCACATGCTTCCAATCAGATTATTGAGCAATGAGAAATATAAACTAATAAGAAGATTAACAGCTTCATATATATACCAAGAAATATATAAGTAGATACATGTTGACTTTTTATTGTCCAAAAAAAAGATAGATGTTGACTTTTTAATCTTTAGAGTTTCAGACCCACAAGTTATAATTCTGGTGCATATGGTGAAATATAATTAAGGAACTGCATAACGTTGAGAACTCATGTTAGCTTATCTTTTATTTTTTTATTTTGTAAGCTGACAAAACTAATGGTGAGACTGCAACAACTTTTGGCAATTGAGGTTGCCCTTTTCTTTAGGCAAATAATTGAGTCTTCTTTTTCAGTAACATTGACAGATCACTAATTAATTCGTTAAACAATTATATGGGATCGAGATTGAAAGTTAAAGATTCAGATGTTTGTAGAATACGATGATCATGTTCTAAGAGTTTAATTTAATTGGTAGCTTATTTTCGTTAATCAATATTTGTTTAATCACCGAGTCATAATGCATGCGCATAATTCTTAATTTTTCCCCAAACTCTTAACTAACATCATCGTGCATAGCAAAACATGAAGGACAAAAACATAAAATATGCTTCCACATGCATGTGTTTCTGTATATGTCGTCCATGCTTAATTTAAGTTTGATCTTGGGATAAATAGTATTAATCAAACCTTAACGCGAAGTACAAGCCCAACTAAAACTCATTTAGGTCCAAGCCCGGAAAATTAATGGGTTCGATAACAAGATCCAAACCCGTCATAAGCCCAAACACTAGAAAGCCCAATTAGCCGTAGGCATATCTTCTCCGACATGCAGATAACAGAAAAGAGCAAAGCTCTGAATGAGCGAGCGACACAGAAGAGAGTCGGAGAGAGACACACACATGCAGAGAGTGTGATAGAAACAAAACAGAACCAAAAATGGCATCTTTATCGGTTACTCTGAATCTTTTAAGGCCTTCCATTGCTCCTAAGCCATCACCGTCCTTGAGATTTTGTGATGTGCGAAATTCTGCTTCTTCGTATTGCTCTACTTCTCGAAGACTCGCTCTCTTTCACCTCGGCTCTGGTAATTTTTCATTTCCTTTCCACTAAAACCCTGGTTTTATTTTGTTCTTGTTTTGATGTTTGTTTGAATTATGATTCATCTTTAGAGTTTTTGGGTTGTTTTGGTTGAAAACAGCAAACTTTATCGATCGGAAATGTGCAATGTATGCGTATTATGCTGAGCTTGGGGTTGGATATGTAATTTTTGATATATAAGATTGGAAATTTGTTATTTTCTCTAGCTTGGAACTTCGTCTTTCTTATGAAAGTGATTAGCTCTTGCTGAAATTTTGCAATGTAGTTTCTTTAAGGACAGGAATTAAAAAAGTTTTAGTTTTTCTTCACTGGAATGTTGAAAATACATGAACTTTACATGGATTATGTTGATTTAACTGATAACTATGCAATGTTCAACGTACAAAAACTTGCGCCATATTGATTTTTTTTTTTTTTTTGTGTCTACTTTGTAAACATGTGAAGAATTTTGCAAAGCATACCGTAGGGAACTTAGTTTCAATTAATTTATAATTTTGCTTCGAAAATGCTTTGTAATTGTGGATTCGGGGTGGTTCTCCAGCTCTTCCTCAGTCGCAAATATTAGGTTCGAAAGCATCTAAATTGCTAAGAGGAGAGGGAAAACCTGTAGAGGCTGCCCCAGTTGCAGATTTGGCACAAGCAGGCGCAGCTATCGCTCAGGAAAATGCACTGGAATGGGTAAAGAATGACAAACGGAGAATGCTTCATGTCGTCTATCGTGTGGGGGACTTGGACAAGACTATAAAGTATGTGTCTATAACTCTATATAGTAAATATAACTTCAATAATGCATAGGCTTACAGATAGCTAATTTTTCTTTCTTCTTCTTATGCAGATTCTATACTGAATGTTTGGGGATGAAGCTGTTAAGAAAACGTGACATACCAGATGAGCAATATTCAAATGCTTTTCTTGGATACGGGCCAGAAGATTCCAATTTTACTGTTGAACTTACATATAGTAAGTCAGTTTTAGATAAAATACAAATACAAGTGTAATTTGTCCTTATGTTTCACAGTTGCTGTTCATATTCTGAAACCTATTGTGTTCTGCTGATAGATTATGGAGTAGACAAGTATGACATTGGGACTGGTTTTGGCCACTTTGGTATTGCAGTTGAAGATGTAAGTTCCTATTTCTGAATATAGATGTGGCTTCTTTATTTGTACTTATTTTATTGGTTTGCATTTCAGACCCACATTCTTTCAAGTCAAACCATGAAACCAATGTCAATTCTCTCTATAGAGGAATAGGTTTCCTTGTTTAGTTTGTTTCCCATGAGAACATGCCTGCTAGTATTTCTGCTTGTAAAGAAATAATCTAGCAATTATACAGAGTCCTAGTGTTTACATCTTTAACCTCACTAACACTAGTACAGAAAATTGTTAGTTACCATGTGTTATATGTAAAGATTTGTGAACTTACTTATACAAGTTTCTGTAGGTCGCCAAAACAGTGGAACTTATAAAAGCAAAGGGAGGAAAAGTTACCAGGGAACCTGGTCCTGCTAATGGCGGCAGTACAATAATTGCTCTTATTGAGGATCCTGATGGTTATCCGTTTGAGCTTTTAGAGAAATGGCCTACACCTGAGCCCTTTTCACAAGTGATGCTTCGTGTAGGTGATCTTGACCGTGCTATTAACTTCTATAAGAAGGTGAGTTGGGCTATCAATTTTTTATATTTTTTATTAAAGTTAAAAATATTTGTTTCTAGTTAGGCTTTTATAGATGTAAGCTTCCTGAACCTTTACCATTTTGTTTCTCTAACTCAAAGGCTTTTGGAATGGAACTTCTCCGCACGAGGGATAATCCCCAATACAAGGTAACTTCAAATTACTACCAACTGACAACTTCCCTTTATTTTCTGGATACTTTTGAGTTAAGGTGTTTATGTAAATCTCAGTGCATACACTTAGTTTTTTTAGACTGCAGGACCATTATAGGCATTGTGACCAAAGCATGTCATTGCTATTTTGGCATTTATGTGATTGTTTCTGTAGTAATTGAATCTGTTTCCATCTCTCTATGGACTTAAGGAGCATGCTAAAACCTGAATTAATGTGTTTGCTCATTATTTGTCCATTGTCTGCATATTGCAACTCTACCTGATATTTGCTTCTGCCTTGTTTATAGTATACAGTAGCCATGCTGGGATATGGTCCTGAAGATAAGAGTCCAGTGCTTGAACTGACCTATAACTATGGGATCACAGATTATGATAAAGGAAATGGTTATGCACAGGTATATGCTATTCCTTTTCTTGCACAAGCATATTTTACTTTTTATTAAATATATGGATATTTACCAGTTTTGCTTGCCAGTCTCTATGTTATGAAGAAAGACTGAATGCCAAATGTTTACAGATTGCAATAGGCACAGATGATGTTTATAAGAGTGCAGAAGCAATCAGACTCTCTGGAGGGAAGATTACTCTTGAACCTGGGCCCTTGCCAGGTATCAACACCAAGATTACTGCTTGCTTAGACCCCGATGGCTGGAAATCGGTATGACCTGTTTAATGCTTCTTATAAGCGAAAGTTTCTTTAGTTACTTTACATTTCCAGTATAGTGATTATTAGATTTTCTTAGTTGGTAGTTCTTGTACCAGTTAGTGGTGCAAAATACTAATGTTGAAACTTTGAAATAACATATTAGTGCTGTGTGTCATATACTCATATTGTATGTTTCATGCATGGAACTTACCCGCAATATATACTCATTAATTCAATGAGTTAATTTTATGTTATTTTTCTCACATCGTCATCCTGCAGGTTTTTGTTGATAATATTGATTTCCTGAAGGAATTAGAATGAGTAAATCCATTATTATGGATGCCACAGCTCTAAATGAGACCATTGAAGACGTGACAATTTTGACAGTAGATTATTCCAATCCGCCAATTATAGAAATCTTGAAGCAGCTCATGAGAGAACGTACACCATCCCAATTTGCAGATACATCACTTTGTACAAGCCAACAGTTTTGAGTACCATACTTGCTACCGATATGTATATCTAGGATTTTGAGATAGTAGGTGCACATTGATTGCTGTGAAAAAGTCAAAACAATTTAGTTTTACATCAATCCAAATTGTAACCTTTCACATAAATGTGTTATGCTGGCATGAAATTCAACATATTCTGGATCCCCTCAGTCCACATATGCTTGTCCCTTTTACTTCTGCATTCAAATTCTATTGTCCTGTCAGCTGTTTTGATGCCAAAGTATGCCTTTGGTTTGCTGCAATCATCCCTCTCCCTTCCCGGCCATGCTGCTATGTCACAGTAGACTCCAGATACTACACCTGCATCACAGCACGCCATCGATCTCAGTTGACAGGAGCAGAAATCGATCAATAGAAAATCATTGCTCCGGGCATGAGAATTTTCTTACATTTCTTCTTTTTCGTAAATGTTCCCGCCATGTGCTTGCTTTTCATTTTAGCTACAACCTGTTATCACTCTAAAAGTTAGAGATGGGAAGAAGTTGAGTTAAGCTACATATAATGATTTTTCGCTTAAGGTCTATAAGTAATAGAAAACTTCTCTGCAAATTTAAAGTCGTTCGAGTTCATTCCTGTCATATTTTTCGAGGATTTACCTGCCCGTTTGAGTTGGTGTCGAAAGAAACTTGTTTCCAGTGGAGAGCACCTGCAGTCAAAAGTTAAATTACATCGTGTTCGATCCGCATTAGTTATCAAAATTTACTATTGCCTCATGAATTTTCTAATACCCTTTTTTAGAGTATATACCTTTCCTTGTACGTTTGAGAAGTTCTCCTCCTCTTGAGACAAAGTCGAATGCTGAGTTTGATTCTTTTCCTCCACATTTTTCCTCGGCCAAGGCAAAGGTTGTGCCTCCATACTCCCTCTGTAGCCTTACCTTAAGTGTCGCAGCTCCTCGTAAAGCTGCAATTCATTGTTCAACGACTGCTGTTTAACAAATTCAGTATAGCTTAACTAAACGGGTAAAGGTTTTGAGCTTAGTATTACCAGTGGCTGCTCCAGCTGTTAAGGTCATGATATCTCCATTAGTCCTTGCATTAACTGCAGAACTGACAACGGATAGAATATGGTCGTGATCAGCTCCCATCTCCTCAGCAATCTCAATGCAACGTGAAGCTACTAGAGCTGCTGCAGATGCTAGTGCAGCCGAAATTTCATTCCTCTCGGACATTGTTGTTCTGTGCTGCGCAATGAAAGCCAATGTTTCAGTTTCGGGCAATGCAGTTGAAGCTGCCAGTGCTGCTACCGCAGCAGCTACCCCAGCCACAGAAACCGCGGCGTGCAACTGAGCCTTTTGGCTTCTCATTTCTTGCTTCTTCCTCTCCTTCTGATCTTTCAGCCATCTCCCCATTGTTTTCCCACGCAACATGCTCTTGTATAGCTGCAGAGTAAGTGAGAGAGTCAACAATCACAAAAATGAAAAATCGTAAGGAATTTCTTGGATGATTGAGGTTGACTGATGAGATATCCATACCCCATTATTGAGCAATTGTTGTTGACCGGAAAGGAACTCTGGATGAAGTGCGTGATGTAATAAAAACAACTCCTGCATATATAATTACCAGCTGTAAAAGTTCATAGAGAAAGAAACTTTTTTGTAAATCTAGTTTAATTAAGTGACAAAAAAGTTCTATGCAGGCATTACACCAAGCAAGGGGACCAGGCATACTTAATGACACATTAAAGAGTTAATAAGCAATTATATACTAGTTTAAAATCATGCGCTCGTGCACATAAAACATGATGGTGATTCTTCAGCCTGCAATTAAAGTTGATAAAATAAAAACCAAGCAGAAATTGAAAGATGGAGAGAGAGGTACCTTCATTTCATCACTGTTTCTTGGCGAAATCGGAGGGCTAACACCAAAGGGTTGCTGCTAATTAAGTAGTGAAAACATTAGATTATGTTGCTAGGTTAACAAGAAGAGTCCACTTAAACAATTAAGTGTATATCGACAATGTGTCAACGTCACAAAGTCAGACTAATTACGATCACTGACAGGAGAACAGTATAGTAACATAGGATCGACTTTCTGCAACATCAATATTTTGGTAAGGAAGAAACTTACAGATGATTCACTTAAACGCATGGAACTTGAATTGTGAGTTTCATCAGAAGAGAATAATGCTGACTTGTTCTCAAGATTCCTAGAAGCAACATTTGGGTGGGAAAGAGCTTTGGAGATCTCCATGGCTGAGAGGCTCCATGATCTCGCCAGAAACTCCATGGACTCCGTTGGAGTTTCGGGTGGCGGGGCACATAAACCCGCTGCCCCAATACTACTTGTACCACCATTTTCGTCTATGTTCTCCAACCCATGTCGATTCGTTGAGCATTTCAAACTGCAAGAGCTCACTGACACCATAACACCAACACACACAAATAAGTTAGCTTCAAATAATTTTCTACTGTAATTTTGCATCATCTATAATAGCCAAGCAAAAGGGTGCGTCTTACTTTTAAAGCTCGGATACCGACGGAGAATCTAAATTAGGCAAGAATAAGACGATGGTGGTGATGAAGAGGAAGTACTACAGCACAGTGCACATTTAACAAGGATGAGAAAGTAAGTTGCATGTTTCTTTATTGTGAGAATGGGATGTGTACAAATTCTATATGCCAATTAAAGACCGATGATCATTTTTTGTCATCACTAACTTCATTGTTGCTTTTAATTTCTTTTCCGCACGAATGTGCTTTATACATAAATAGGTAAAAGACCCTTTTGTGGAGCGGCCGAGTTCATCGTCATCATTACTAGGGTTCTTTTGTCACCATTATCAAAGTCCAAAGTTTAAGATGAGGGCCCTTTACAGTATCCTCTGGGTTATCCCCAAACGATTCCCATAATAGGCTTGTGCATTAAGTCGATTGATTACCAATAATTATGAAATTCATGGAAGAAAATCGAGTTTCATAATTCGTTCAAAAAAAAAATCGAGTTTAAAAATGTTGATGAAAGTTGAGTGCTGTTTTTCGTTGATTAAACGAGCTTGACCAGAAATGTACCGTAGAATGCAATGTGCCCTATCATGTCAACTGCAAAGGTTTAAAGTAAACCTGGTAAAGCTGATCTCTTTTCACTTTGTTTCCCTTGTAACTTTCACAGTATTCCCTTATCATAATGTTGGAAAAATAACATTTTGACCTTGGCTTGGGACCGTAGTAGGTCGGTTGATGAAATTATCGTCCCAATTAATAAAAACAACTCAAGGTGGTAAGAGCATCAGCAATGGGGACTCATTTTTTGGACCCAAATATGGGTCCAAATTGACCGTAATCCAAATTTGAGTCCATCGGAATAGTGAATAAAAAGACTTACTTTTTTGGGTGCCACAGTGGTGCAGGACTCATTTTTGGATTCATATTTTTGGACTCTAATTTGAGTCATCTCCACTGTGGCATATAGATATTGGACCCAAAAACCCCACTTGTTCTCTCTCATTGATGAATCATCAATTTCTCTCTCCAAAATCCTCTCAAATTAGTTGCACATGGGGGGACCCACAAATATAGGTCCAAAATTTTTGAGTCCAAACTGGACCTATATTTGGGTTCAAAATTTAGGTCTCCGACAACTATAAGTCCTACTCCTCCGATCCACTGTGGGTATTTTTGGACCCAAATATAGGTTTTGGACCCAAATTTGGATCCCCATTGTGGATGCTCTAAGAGGAGGTGATATACTTCGCTTGCGATTTTGAAAAATTAATCATCAAGATAAATTGGAGGCAAAGCCCCATAGTCCCACCGAACAGCCCCCATAAAACCCTAGGTAGTGGTGGTATTAACTATATAATTACAGTTTATGATAGAACCTTTCATCATTGCTTTCAGTCTAATCATGTTTATAGGTGATGAGTGAGCACTAACAATTTCGATGCCCCACTCCTACCTCCACTTGTTTTTTTATTTCTTTTTTTTGGACCGACCATTATTGTTTATATGTGAGTTACAATTTAAAATAACACAAACGTTCAAGCCAAAGGCAAAAAATAGTCTGCTAGACTGGCTGGAGGAACAAATGTGCGGGTAAATTACTAAATTTAGATATGGTGCGAGTATATGTATAACAAATTATTTCTGGCCGGAATCTGGGGAATGAGATTTTCCTTAACTGCCCAATTTTTTTTTTTTTTTTTTTTTTTAAACATGAAGATTATAACCAAGCTAGGCCCTGCTTCAAATAATGAACTATATAGTTACCTTCAAGCCTCTCTGAATACAAAGCTGGAAGAATTTAAAGACCAATATATAGAAAGAAGGATATGTCTCTAATACCCTCTTCAATTGACATGAACACTTCCAATGAAGTTCCCTTTCATCCTCTATAACCACCCATCTCCTATCAAGATCTGAAGCAAAGAAAAGTAATGTTAATATACAATCAGATATCAAATAATGATGGTTTCTGATAGAAACTCCATGAGAATTTATACCTGAAATACTAGTTTACACTTTTCCAGATTCTGAAGGACCTGGGTACCTTAGGTTCAAACTGATCCAGGTGAACATCCAGGGCTTTGATCCCAAAAAGTTACAGCAATAAGAACAGAAAGCAACTCAATCCTGAATCGAATAAGATACATGGTCACCAAATTATACTGTAAACAAAAAATTACGATCTTTTATCAAAATCAAAGGGAAAACAAACTTTACACATCATCCACACAACATTATATGGGCTTAGTCAATTTTTCCACCTATGCACATGAAATTTCCAAGCTTTGTAGGCAAAGTCCTGGCGCATCCAGTGTGTTCATGTTTTGCCAGTCACATTATCAGCAGGTAGATTATGCCAAGCAAGCAATCCAAACTTCGTTACATTTTCTACAGCAAGATGCATGCTTCGAGTAAATCTCTTTTACATCTGTAGCTGAAGAAAGAAACCAAGGCTGAAGAGCTTAATATGCAGATTTAGAGCAATGTCTTCCATTTAATACAGATTAATAATATAATTTCATACAATAAAACACTCCATACCTATTACTTTGCTCGAGAAGTTCGGTTTAGTGATGGCATCCAACTGCTTGAAGCACTTTTTTGGTGACCTACATTAGCATTTTCAGCTGGCCCCTCTGGTTTTGGAAAATTTCTTTTGAGAGCATTGCTTGCATTCTGCAACAATTACGGAAAAAAGGTCATGATTTACAACACAGGATAATGTGCAACAGATTGTAACATATCTTCCTGCAAACAGGAATGGATACTTGAAGAGATGAAGATGAGATAAATACACAAAAACTATGATATGATCTACATTACAAGTTACATACATGTTTTTCAATAGAGTTAGTAGCACCCAAATTCTGGACTGCAGCTGATCTAAATGGCATGTGAAGATGAGCAAGATGACTTGATCTTCTACGTTCTGGAGCCTCCGCTAGTCTAGAAACATCATCAACTCCTGAAAATCCACAAATAAAACCTATGACCCAAGAAATATTTGGAACCTGACACTCCATGCCAAAAGCTTTTCCTATGCTGTAATTAAAACCCAAATCTCATAAAGGCTTGGGTCACTAATCATCCTGGACATGAAGTCCAAACCAGAACTTACCTTGATTCCTCACATCCATAGGCACTGCTCGACTGCTAGTCACTACTTGACCATTGGTGGCTACGGCTGGCTGTAAATTATAAGACAAAGTCAGAAGAAACAAAATTATACATCTAAGATTGAATAAATCAATGCTTAAATACAGCAGACTACAAATAAAAGTAGATAACATAAGAAGCTGAACACAACCAGAGACAAGAGCAATTCTCAGAAGCAATCAATAGGAGATAGTAATAAAATAAAAGGTGATGCAAATACTAACAGCTGATTGACCCTGAGTCCTTGTCTGTTGTGCCTGCTGGTATTTTAGGATTGTCCAGTCAAATACATAATCAAACTCAAATCCTGTATAATTTGGAAACAAACACCAATAAACAGAGACAATCCGTTAGGGTACACACCTAGAGAGATACATTTAATAATTCTATATAGGGGACTAAAATGAATTATCTAACAAAGTTCTGTCATGTGAGTTGTTGCAGGATACAGAATATGGTGAAATAAATATCATACCTTCGCGGGTGAATAAGTCACGAAACAGACGCTTCAAGAATGCGTAATCAGGACGTTGATCAAATGTTAAAGAATGGCAATAGTGGAAGTAGGATGCGAACTCCACCGGATGTGACTTACATAGGACCTGAAAACAGATGTGACGACAGTTCATTTTTCCACCGAAAATAATAACAGATGTCCAGAAAGCTCACATTTACCATTGTAACAATATTCATTTTCCAGAATAAAAAGAAAATAGAAACCCACTCCCTCCCAAAATTCCAGCTGTCTAAACGACAGCGGCACATACCTCAATGGGAGTTGATAACTTCTTCTCACAAATCTTATCATATTTTTGCTTCTTCGTTGCAGCTTTTAGACCCTGCCAAGGAAGGCTAAACATAGAAATCAATCAGTCAGCGAGGATACTAAGTTGTATGATAAAGCATTGTGCAAATATGTTGGTCATCAAAATGACAATTTGTAATAACCAACACATGTTGCACCAAGAAGAAACCCTATCTGGAACTCCAGAGGATATCTTTCAATTGAAAAATTATCTGCTGAAATATGGTCATGAATTTATGGCCTACCTTCCTCTTAAGAAGTACAGAAGAACATAGCCAAGTGACTCCAAATCATCCCGACGACTCTGATCTAAAACAATGAAAACATAAAGGTGAGGGTACAGACAGTCAAGCATTTAGAACAAAGTTAAACAATACATCTCTACTTACCGATTCCCAAATGGGTATTGCAACTAGCATATCGCGCGGTTCCTGTTAAGCTTTTGTTTTCTCTGTTTGAGTTTATAAAGGAAAATAGAAACATTTAGCCAGCCAACAAACCAGGTATTGAATTTAGACAAGTAGAAAATTTCACTATAATGTGGTTAAAAAAATAAAAAAAATCAGAGTGCTTTTGTCTACATGAAGAATAACAGACTCAAATGCCAAATGACCACCAGAATTTAACATTAACTCACATCTCGAACTTTACCTGTATGGAATATGCCGGTTTGTAGTCGGGTCCCGATATCTTTTTGCAAGTCCAAAGTCGATGATGTAAACCTGATGATTGAGTTTTCAATAATAATTAAAAAAATATATAAACTGAGAAATCATAAAAGCTCCTGCAAGTAGTTGTTGAAGAGGAATGTACTAATAACCTGATTTGCCTTCCTGCCAAGACCCATGAGATAATTGTCTGGTTTGATGTCTCTATGCAAAAACCCTTTCGAATGCACATACTCTATTCTAGTAATCTGCAATTGAATGAAAGGAAGAAAAAAGATTAGCAGTATGCAAACAATCTGGCCCCTTAGCAATTAGATAATAATCTATTTATAAACAGGAAAAAAGAAAAGATTGCCGGATTACCATCTGTTCGGCCAGCATTAAGACTGTTTTTAGTGAAAACCTCCTCCCACAGTATACAAAAAGGTCTTCAAGACTCGGCCCCAACAAATCTATGATGACAACATTATCATCATTATCAAATCCCGCCCATTTCATGCTTGCAATACCGCCTGAAGGAACACAAAATCAAGAAATTACACACAGTGAAAACAAGCTTCAAGGTGATAACGAGCAAGTAGTTTCAAAACAAAACTTACTTCCTCCCTGTAGAATTTTATACAGCTTGGCCTCGTACATAAGCTGTAAATGCTTCGTCTTGTTATTTTCCTGCCAAAGAAAAATCACAATCAATGAGACAATTACACTGGTAATTTCCTAACATACACCCATAGATACACAGAGCTGTTTTTTCAATAATAATAATAAGATATCAAAGTGGCTGAGAGCCTAATTCTAACATGATATTCCATTAACAATCATATGAATCGCAGTTAATCAGCTCGAATGCCATTGATTCACAAACCATGCAGAACAATTATTACTGGTAATTATCCCAATCACTCAAACTACTCAATAAATTCGAAACATGACGAAGATTCAATCAAGACTTACAATCTTGGCGGCCAAGGTCTCGCCAGTCTCCATATGAGTTGCTGAAACAACACCATGAAAAAACTAATCAGCATCGATGATAATCATGACGATTCGAAATAGAAAGGAAGATCTGTACGAATTATTCACATACCGAGGTATATTTCACCAAACGAACCGCTCCCGATTTTGCGACCTAGCTTGAACTTTCCTCCGATAACCCTCTCCATATTGAGCCCTAATCTCTCTGCAACCGGATTGAATTTCTGGGAAAGAGAAAGATGAGATTCGTATTCGGGAGGTTCGGATCGAATAGCAAAAAAGACCGATTTGGATTTCGGTTTTGATTTGAGATTGGGAGACTTTGAATTGTTAGGGAGGAGGTCGGTTAAAACTTGAAAGCATAAAACGAACGAGGAGGACGACTTGGATGGCGGCTACGGAAGAGGAAGACGAGGGATCTAAAAAGCCAAAGTGAAAAAGAATTAGGCGAATATGGTAATTTCGGATCCAAGATCGGGGTAGAAATTGAAAGTTTGGAAATATATGGGTGATTCTTGAATTCCCACAAGTTTTGGAAGCCCCTCTGAGCGAATATTGAATTTGAAGGTGGGTTTTTGTAATTTGTATTTGTGAAGAAAAGGATATAGTTTAGGGATGGCGGTAAAATTTCAAAGTCAAGTTCGGTTGGTCCTTGTATAATACCAAGTATTGGAACTGTTGACTGGCCAAGATCTGTGATTTTGAATTCATAGTCTATCAAATATTTTATCATTTTATGTTGTAACTAAAAAGAAAAAAAATATTCAAAGCGTTTGTGTTTGGATTGAGATTTGCTTAAGGAGAAATTCTACCGCCAGTATCATAAATCTCGACTTCACGGATAACATCAAAAAATCAATACGTAAAAATATAAGTTAAAAAAAATTAAAAACATAAAATCAAGCTTAAGTTGCAAACGAAAAGCTATCAACCTAAAACATTGAGGTGTCGCCCTCACTTCCACCACCATATTCAGAGCAAATTTGACAACATCTCCGAGCAATTAACAAAGCGGACACCCAAAAGTCAAAAGTTGAAAGTTTTTGCAACTAAATTCCCAAAGGCAATAGGAAAAAGTCCTAATTCTTATTTGTACTTCAAATTTTTTTTTTTACGTGGTTTGATAATACATAATACGTTGAGTTTCTATCCAAAAACAACAGTTCTGACATGTATACATACAGCCAACATGTGAAAATGAGATCGATCATCTAGACATCTACGCAATCGATCTGCAGTCATATCCCTGAACTAGGAACTCCAACGTGCACAACAAAGACCAAATAGAAACCCAGCCACCCAGGGGAGCAATCTCGGCCGTTGGTGGTGCCACAACCTCAAATTGGAACAATTCCAACCCCACGATTTTCAACTCTTTTATGGCCAATTCCAAAAGTCTTTGTCCCATCGAAAAACCATGCGTTGTGAATGGTGGTGCATACATTGTTACCTTCAAATTTGATTGATCCACCCTAGCTTTCTTCACCTGGAACTCAATCACAAAATTTTGTCCGTAATTTATCATTAAACCCTTGTAATTGGATGTTATTACAGCGCGGTCTGACACCCCTACCAAGTCGAAATATGGCGGGCAAAACTTCTCACCCGAAGTTCTGTTGGGTACTTCACACCCGTGAAATTGTAATAGAAATTCGGATTTCTTCCAGCCACTAAAATTGTCCCATCTGGCAATACTGTAGAGGTTGAACTATACATTCTGGGAATGATCGTTGACTTTAGCTCCATGAACCGTTGGGTTATTGGGTTATCGGGTTATAAAGTATTGGAGTAACAGTCGGATCCTCCGCAAAGTTCCAGCCGGCTGTGGCTCCATTAATCATAAGGATGTCAGCTGTGGGAAGGATCACCATATCTACCATGATTCTCGGCGTTGGCATCATCTCCTTTCGCCACGTGGCTTTTGGGTTGGTAATATCAATTCTTCCGCAATCTTGTAGTGTAGTTTCAGCTCGGGTAACCTTCGATCATTTACCTAATTAAATCCGAAAGTTAAACCCTACTAGTTTCATAACAATCCGCATATGTAAAAATAAAACAAAGATAGGCATAGTTGAGCAATAAACTTAGAAACATGAGGAAGATGTATATAGATGGTGTTCAATTAATTAATGTGAAATTAGCATCTGATAAAGTGATAACTGTCTGATAAATTCCACAACAACTGTAACTGAATTTTTCAAAGCGAGACTAATGAACTTGCCAGCCTCAGTGGGATCACCGGAGCCGCCTCCGGTCAGACCAGAAGAGAGAGCCCTGATTGCAATGAAAGGCACCCCTTGCTGAAGACATATCAAGGCAACAGAAGCACGTACTTTCCATGCCATGTCCAAATTAAGGGCTTATGTTGAACTTGTCATATAGATAGGAAAATGCCGGCACTAGCTTGTTCCCCTTTCGACTCAAGCCACTTTTGGTGTATGGGGCAAACATGTGGTTGAGTTTAGGCAACTTTCAAGCTTCAAATCCTAAAAACCATGTACATATATATGTGCATAATTAATCAGATAGCCATAATCCGGGTATCGTATATAGTAAGCTGCAGGGTGATTACCTCAAGTTTTTTGGAGATTTCGTAGTAGAAGGGATCGACAGAAACCCAGAAGGCATGTTGTCTTTGTTCTGGAGTTCCATCAATAGGGAAGACTTCCTCTGGTTGAAACCAAATGTTTACGTTCAACGTACAGATTATCAAATGAGCTGCCACTTGTCACATTCACTGTATAATTTGAAAACTTGAAGTAGCCAGTCAATTTCTCGTGTAGTCTCCTTGTGATTCAAGGGATAGTTCATCTTGAGGCCCATTTCCATATCTCTGCATCATACCATGAATTAATGATAGATTATACATTAATTGCACGATCACGAGTAGATGAAGAAACTCTCAGAAATTTTTGAGTGGCCTTGCCCCAGCTTTTTTTATGCATTCTTGCCTCCACCCTTGATTAAAATGTGTGGTTTTCACAATATATGCATATGGACATTTATACAAGTAGCTGTAGTACGTGGGTTACTCTCTCTAGTATTTTTATTTTTTTGGGTAATTAAGGAACTGTCTCTAGTATCTACTATCTAGTGATACTAATTAATTAGTAATTAGCTAGTGAAACCAACTATAGAGTATAGATAGAGCTATATATATACCTGCCAATTCCAAAGAGCAGTATGGGACCAATACTGAGGAATGAGCACATATGCAATGTTAAAAGAGAGGTTTGCATTGCCAGATATGCCATAGTGCACTACTCCTATATATATAGAAGAGGCTTAATAAAAGCTGATAGTTATTCCTGCATTAATCTTAAATAGCAGAAATGAAAGAGAGAGAGAAAAAACCAACAGAAAATTGAAAGAGCTATGATACTCCGTAATAAGTCTATAGAGAATTAGAGATACCATGGAGAGTCCGGTAATGACTAATATGGCATTCTTTTCAGCAATGGTTCCAAACCGAAATCTCCTTCCTTGAATTAAACCCACAAAATGAAAACATATACATTACAAACAAAGTAAAAGGATAGAGATCAAAGAAATTAAAGTCAAATTCATATGGAGTATTTGTATGTCTACCAGAAAAGTCAATGATCAAGTTGGCTGAAGGGAAGTTTGGAGATTGAAGAAGAGGGTCCAATTCGAAAGAATTCGGAATCACCAAGCTAGCCTAAATAAGGGCCCTTCTTGTTGGCCTCGTCGATCAACTTCAGTGTATCTGCAGACAGTACACCATTTGTTTGTTGTACAATAGCGTTGAGCATGAAGCCAATGATCATAGCATAAACAGCTTTAATTGCAAGGCCAAGCTATTACTGAAATTCCCATCTTTTCTGCAAAGACAGAGAAATCAAGGTGGAGATCGAACAAGATTATATTAGGAAAATGAATTTATAGTCCAATTGAAGCCTGAACATTTGGCAGAGCAAGCTACACACTAATCCTAAGCCATATTAAAGGTTGGGTAAAAGCACTCTCATCTTTAAAACGTGATGTTTGGTGCTATAGTTCAAGTAGAAAGAAGTTAATTAAGAACCCAGAAAAGAAAACTCAAACAACTGAGAAAAATCTCGAGCAAAGAAATCTATATTTCCGATGACATCAAGCTTTCAATTTGAAAAGACCAAGAAACATAAATTAACCAAAATAAAAAAGCAAATCGAAGAAGAAAAAAAAATCTGAACGGGAGAAAGAAGGGGAGAGATAATAAAGATTGGTTCTTGCTTAGATATGTGAAGAACTGAAAATAATTAAGGAAGAGCACCTCTGGTTACGTTGTACCGATGCTAGCCTTTCATCAAGGTATTGCAGTAGAAGGTGAAAACCTGTTTTTTAGTGGGTAACAAACGTGCCCTAGCTTGGTGCTTCTTTCATTTGAAATAATGCAGAAGAAAACAGAACAAGAACTATATTGCTAGCTCCCTTTGGGGCCCATGATATTTGATGCCCCCTTCAGAAATTTAAATTACAAAAATCCCATACAGCTTATGGAAAGAAGAAAAGATGGGCAATGCCTCTAACAACGAATGATATCATATAGAGCATGATTGGTAAACATCATCAACAAGAAACGTAGAACCCAAACTAGCAGCTGATAACTGTTTGATAAATTCGATAACAACTGTGGCTGAATTATGGGAAGCGAGAGTTGTGAACGTGCCGGCCTCATTGGAATCCGCAGAGCCACCGCCGGCCAAGTCAGAGAGAGCCCTGATGGCTATGAAGGGCACCCTTTGCTGAAGGCATATTAAAGCAACAGAAGCACTTTCCATGTCCACTGGAGTTACGTTGAATTTATCATATATGAAGTCACGGTAAGCAGCATTGTCTAGGTAAATGCTTGCACTTGTTCCCCTTTGGACTCTTGCCACTTTTGGAGTATGGGACAAACATGATGTTGAGTTTAGGCAACCTTCTAGTTTCAAGTCCTAAAAGCGTGGATGCATATATATAAGTTCATAATTAATGATCTTGTTCTAGTTAAAAGATTATTAAATATTGATTACCCTAAACCTAACTGGTCAGAATTTCTACTTGCTTTTGCTCGACTTTTAATCCTAGACGTTTGTTATACATATCTTCAATGTTTATTCTAGAAATTTTTCTTAGTGGTGGCTATGTGAAGAAGCTTAGTTGCCCCATTAATTATAGCACTCTATCAAACACATTGTTCAGGTTCTCAAGGATTCCTAAGGGGGATATATATGCCATTGTAAGAGTTTGTGAAATATGAATTGATGACATTTAGACTATATATCTATAGGATCAAATGTGAACCATATTGGATTTGTAAATCATAGCTAGCTAGGACTGAATTAAAGGTAGTAAAACACAAGGCTAACAGATGGAAAATCTTTTACCTCTAGATTTTTGGAGATTTCATAGTAGAAGGGATCAACAGGGACCCAAAAGGTAAACTCTCTTTGTTCTGGAGTTCCATCAATGGGGAAGACTTCCTCCGACTGATACCAAATGTTGTTCAATAGGTTGTCATATGATGAGTTGCCATCTGTCACATTCACTGTGTAACTTGCAAGTTTCAAGAAACCAATATTTCTTTTTGAATTTAGAGGCAGATCATCGTCAGGTCCATTTCCATATCTCTGCACCATTTGAAACTTGGGTAGAGAAACAAACATGTGCATGTGCTTAATTATATGATATGTATGGTACATCAATATTGCAGTAGTATTATTTATAATCTCATCTTCTTGTCTCTCTTCTTGTTTGCTAGCTATGGATATTTAGCGTAAGTTATGAATGTGTGGTTCTATACAAATTATAGACTTGAATGAAGTAATGGTATTCTACAATATTAATTCTATGTTGGACTCGAAAGTAGTTACTTTGGAAACAACATATACAGTATCGGTGCTGACCAAAAATTAGTAGTAAATCTATAATGGTTGTGCTTCATCTAAATTAAAATTTGTGGGAATTCAATTAATTGGTAGCTACTTACTTGCCATGTCCAAAGAGCAGTATGGGACCAATACTGAGGAATGACCACATCTGCAAGGTTGAAGGTTGGATTTGCATTGCCAGCTGTGCCATAATGCACCACTCCTTCTATACTGAACAGGCTTAGTAAAAGCTGAGTGCTTATTCCTGCATTAATCTACAATCCCCACCCACACCCAAAATTAATTAAAGAACAAAAGGAAAAGCAAGTACTGGGTAACAGAATCAAATGAGAAAAGAAACCAAAATAAAATTGAAGGCATTTTTAGTACCATCCCCAGTCCTGTCATAACTAATATGACTTTCTTTCCGGCAATGGTTCCGAACCGGAATCTCCTTCCTTAGAAGAAAAGAAATATATATACACACACACACAAACATGGGGTAAGTACGTAAACAACTAGATTTCATGAGATGGTAATTGAACGAACTTTATTATATATATATATAAATGTTTACCAGAAAAGTCAATAATCAAGTGAGTTGAGGTGAAGTTTGGAGATTGAAGAAGAGGGTTCAATTCGTAAGTATTTGGAATGACCAACCCTAAATAAGGTCCATCGGTGTTGGCCCCCTCGATCAACTTCAGAGTCTCCGGCGACAAGGCAGCATTGGAATAGTGTTCTTGGGCTGTAATTGCCAAGATGATAGCATAAACAAGAGTCCAAGCCACTGCTGAACTAGTTATTCCCATCTTAACCACAGAGAGATCGAGAGAAAGCACAAGACACTAGGAACCATATCTATTTATATTATATCCACAAGTAGCTACGCCCACTAGCCCATGTTGGGAGGTAATAGGATATGAATATATTGTGATTCCCATTAAAAAATTAACAAATCCTCCATACATCACTGCCCCAAGACTTTAGCTTCTAGGGTTTTATTTTGGCTAAAGGCTTCTAGGGTTAAAGACCGAAAAATTTCACTATTGGTAAAATATAATTTTTAGAAAATATTTTAATTGACATAACTCAAAAAGATAGAGTCGTTTATGTTTTATGAATTTTCTAGTTTTCCCACTTTGGAAAATAGTAAAACATAAACGAGTCGAGTTTTTCAAATTCCGTCAGGTGAGACACCTAAAAATCATGATTTACTACTGCTGAGATTTTGGCACAGGCAAAGTTAAAAAAAAAAAATTCTATTGGGATCTCCAAATTTGCTCACTAGACCTCTCATACTCTCTACACCTCCTTTTTGCTTTTAAATAAAACAATTTACTCACTAGACCTCTCTTTGAATTTCCAAAATAACCTTAGTTCTATAATTTATGTAAAGAACAATGAATTACTCATTATACGGTTTATACCTCCATTTGTTAATTTTCTTTTTGTTAAGACCAAAAAACTTCATCAAAAAATTTTAAAACTTCCGTTGATGAATCAAACAAAAATTGTCAAGTAAAATCTTATGATATGGGAACTGAAATGTTAAAAGGGTGCTCGCGTGTAAAGTGAGAATTCAATAGAGTTTCTGAAACGTGATGACTGATCATTAAACTTAATCTTTTCATTAAGAGATTGAGATCTATTCTTTGATCAAGTTTCAGCACCAAAGAAAAAAAAATTATGAATTAACAACAATAGATATCATCAATCAATACCTTCTTTGAAAGTTTCGAAACCATGATCGAATTGAGTCTCCATAAATGAAGATTAACTTGTTTCAATCAATTATGACTTCTTATGCCGTTCAATGTTCATAGTTTGAGAAAGAGATCACGCGCGTATACCTAGATGAGAATTTAGGGTTTCTGTCGTTAAAACTAAATTGGAAGTCTATAGAAAAAGTGTTAGGTTTATTATTTATTGTCCATATCTGTCATTTTATACGAGAATAAATAAGTAATTTAATAATTCAAAATAGAATGAGGTCTAGTGAGAAAATTTAGAGGTTCCAATAGAAAAACTAAAAAAAAAAGGTTGACATGGTTTGGCGCGTTTGGAGGTGCCATGACATGCATGCTAAGACATGTCAAACCTTATCAACATCATTTTTTCTTCAAATTTGTCTATGCCAAAATCTCACCATTGGTAAAAAATAATTGTTAAAAGGTGTTCCAATTGATGCAACTCGAAAACCTCGAGTTATTTATGTTTTATGAATTTTCTAGTTTTCCAATTTTGGAAAATCGTAAAACATAAATGAGTCGAGCTTTTTGAGTTCCGTCAGTTGAGACACTTTTTAAAAATCATGTTTTACCAATAGTGAGATTTTGGCACAGGTAAATTAAAGTTAAAAAAAATTGGCATGGTTTGACACGTTTGGAGGTGGCTTGGCATGGCATGTCAAAACATGTCAAACCTTGTCAACACCATTTTTTCTTCAAATTTGCCTGTGTCAAAATCTCGTCATTGGTAAAACATGATTTTTAGAAGGTATTCCAATTGACGGAACTCGAAAAGCTCAAATTTTTAATTTTTATGAATTTTCTAGTTTTTCGACTTTAGAAAATTGTAAAAAATAAACGGGACTAGATTTTTGAATTCCGTCTGTTCGAGAAGTCCTACAAAATCATGATTTGCAGGTGGGATGATTTCGGTGAAAAAATAAAAACATACAATTTTGACAAAACAATCGTGTGCTATCCACAGTTTTGGGTGAAAAACCTTGATTTTGAACTAAATTTTTTTTTGAGTGAAAATATTGGGATAAGTGTCCTAGGTGCTAGAACAACATTCTTTGTTGAACTCTCATGGTTGGACTTTCAAAATTGGCTTGCCAAAGGCGTTGGACTCTCTTGCATGGGCATGTAGCCTCGCTTGCATAGGCTTGTGAACTGCATTAGTTAATTAATGACAAATTAGAGAGATCGATCAGAAAAGCAATGAATTATATATATAAATGAAAGATCGATCGAAGAGAAAATTGAAAGAAGAGAAATATATATAAATATATAATACCATTCCCAATCCTGTACGTCATGACTAACAGGACTTTCTTTCCAGCAATGATTCCAAACCGAAATCTCCTTCCTTAAACCCCAGAAAATTAAAAAGAAAATAATATATGAGTCAGGCATAGCTAAGGTAAACAAATTAAATTAAATATGTATAATTCAAGTCTTCACCATATATTTCTTATTCCTTTATTATCTAGTTAGAATATTTATTTGTTTTGCTAATTAATTACCAGAAAAGTCTATAGTCAAGTTAGTTGAAGTGAAGTTTGGAGATTGAAGAAGAGGGTTCATTTCGAAAGTATTCGGAATGACCAACCCTAAATAAGGGCCTTTCTTGTTGGCCTTGTTGATCAACTTCTATGTACGTTTCTGCCGATATTGCACCATCTGTCTGCTGTAATGCGTTAAGCAGTATCAAGCTCACCATCATCATACCATAAACAACTACTATTTCTGAAACTCTCCCCATTTTTTATCAGCTTCAATTCAGAAGAGAGAGAGAGAGAGAGAGAGAGAGAGAGAGAGAGAGAGAGAGAGAGAGAGAGAGAGAGAGAGAGTTGAAGACGGACATATTGAGGAAATTCATATGGGACGTTGTAGGCATTAGGTACATCATGTACGAAATTCATATACCATGGTTCATACATAAATGCATGTGTCGGATGCATTAAGTGTGACAATTGTTAAAACGTGGAGTTCTAAAGTTATTTTTTCTTAGCATAAAATAGTGTGTTTAATTGTCACGTATTAGATATCTCCACCACCCATTGTTAATTGCTTGAGATATATATTGGATGCTCTAATGAACGTTATGAATGACTTTTACAAATAAGGTTAATAGAAAAAGAAATCTTGTGCGGACCACTTTTAATAATAGAGAAAAACCTTCATATGGTACCTAAACTATCACCAAATGCAATTTTTGGTACCTGAACTTTCATAAGGAACCTGGTGGTATCTGAACTATGCCTCCGTTAGCCATTATAGTACCTACCGTTAAATATTCCGTTAAGTGCTTATGTGGCATTTTAATATAGTTTATATTTATTTTTTAATTAATAATAAAATCACCTACATGGTAATAAATTATATTAAAAACATAAAAATTGGTAATAAATTATATTATAAAAATAAAAATAATTTTTCTCATTTTAGTCTTGAATTGTGGATAAATTATCTAAATATTTTTTTGTATAATTTATTTAAATTTTAAAATCAAAATAAATTATCATTGTTTTTTAATATAATAAAATTTAAATTATTTTTTTGAGTATAGTTTATTTTTATTTTTTAATTAATAACAAAACCACCTACATGGTACTAAATTATATTAAAAACATAAAAATTGGCAATAAATTATATTACAAAAATAAAAATAAATTTTCTCATTTTTAATCTTGAATTGTGGATAAATTATTTAAATTTTTTGTTTGTATAATTTATTTAAATTTTAAAATCAAAATAAATTATCATTTTTTTAATATAATAAAAATTTTAATTACTTTTTTGAGTATAGTTTATTTTTATTTTTTAATTAATAAGAAAACCACATGGTAATAAATTATATTAAAAACATAAAAATTGGAAATAAATTATATTATAAAATAAAAATAATTTTTCTTATTTTTAGTCTTGAATTTTGGGATAATTTTTCTAATTTTTTTTTGTATAATTTATTTTGAAAATTGAAAATAAATAAAATTATTGTTTTACCCATGCCACATAAGCACTTAACGGAATATTTAACGGTAGGTACTATAATGGCTAACAGAGGCATAGTTCAGGTACCACTAGGTTCTTTATGAAAGTTCAGATACCAAAAATTGCATTTGGTGATAGTTCAGGTACCATATGAAGGTTTTTCTCTTAATAATATGCAACGGGAGCGCAATTCATTCTTTTAATGGCGGAAATGCTACTAATGATCGATTAACAACATTCACAAAATGTTATTGTCTAGCAGTATTGTAAGCTTTTACTGACTAAAATTATGTTTCAGATCGAATTAATTAATTAAAGCCGGTTTATTTAGATTTAGATTAATATCCCAAGAGAGGCAAAATAGCGGGGGCATGCCTTTTAACAAAATTAAGTACTTATAACGGCATTAAAGCACATCATCATTCATCACTACACAACCAGCTGGATGTTGCTCAATGGGACAGAACTAGCAGTAGCAGCTGATAATTGCTTGACAAATTCCAAAAGAACTGTGACCGAATTATTCGAAGCAAGAGTGATGAAAGTGTCAGCCTCGTTCGAATCGGCAGAGCCACCGCCGGCCAAGTCCGAGAGTGCCCTTATGACAATGAAAGGCACTTTCTGCTGAAGACATATTAAAGCAACAGAAGCGCTTTCCATGTCCACCGGAGTTATGTTGAACTTATCGTATATGAAGTCGCGGTAAGCAGCATTGTCCAAGTAAATGCTTGCACTTGTTCCTCTTTGGACTCTAGCCACTCTTGGTGTATGTGACAGACATGTTGTTGAGTCTAGGCATCCTTCTAGTTTCAAGTCCTAAACAACATGCATTTAATTATGTGTATAATTAGTACGCTAATGATCGATCGATCGAGAACATTAATTAATTTGCCAATATTAATTAAATAGTAGTATTAGTATTTTACTGTTAATTAGATAACCTAATTACCTCTAGTTTTTGGGAAATTTCATAGTAGAAGGGATCAACGGGGACCCAAAAGGCATGCTCTCTTTGTTCCGGAGTTCCGTCGACGGGGAAAACTTCCTCGGGTTGATACCAAATGTTGTTCAACAGGTTGTCATATGAACTTCCATCTGTCACATTGACTGTATAGTTTGCAAATTTTAAGTAGCCAATTTCCCTGGTGTAGTCTCCTTGTGATTCAAGAGGTAGCTCATCGTCTGCTCCATTTCCGTATCTCTGCAAGCGCCATATATATACTTAACAAATTAATGAATGATTAAGTTGCATGTACGTGGCCGGAAATATATATATACAGGTCAAAACCATGCATTAACTTGATCTATCTATATTATCTCTAGGTACCTGCCAGTTCCAAAGAGCAGTATGCGCCCAATACTGAGGAATGACTACATCTGCAAGGTGGAGATCTGGGTTTGCATTGCCAGCTATGCCATAATGCACCACTCCTTCTATATTGAACAGACTTAGTAAAAGCTGAGTGGTTATTCCGGCATTAATCTACAACCAAACACGTCCCAAAGAAAAAGGAAATAATTAATGAGAAAGAGAGAGAAGAAGCTAAAGGGAAATTAAGAAAGAAAACTGAGAAAATAATGGTGAGTAATATGTACCATGGCGAGTCCGGTCATGACTAATATGACTTTTTTTTCAGCAATGGTTCCAAACCGAAATCTCCTTCCTTGAATATAGACCCACAAAAAGAAAAATGCAGAGGTATAATAATAAGCACGAAATTAATGTAATTATTAAATTTCATTATATGTGGATTGTGTTAAAAATCGTACGGACGTAGTTACCAGAAAAATCAATAATCAAGTTAGTGGAAGTGAAGTCCGGAGATAGAAGAAGAGGATCCATTTCGAAAGAATTGGGAATGACCAAGCCTAAATAAGGGCCACTCTCGTTGGCCTCGGCTATCAATTTCAGTGTCTCTTCCGATAGTGCAGCATTTGTGTGCTGCACTACTGCATTAAGCATCAAGCTGATGCTAATAGCATAAACAACTACGCAAGGCCAAGCTGCACCCATTAATCTTTCATATACTGAGATAATCAAAGAGGTAGATAGATACGGAGCACAAGATTTTATCAGGAGGAGCCCAAATTTATAGTGCAAAGGGATGTGCATGGCTATGCAGGTACGACGGTGACTTGGTAGCCAACGTGAAATGCATGCCATGGTAGTATGAGCAGTACCTGTCAAATGTCAATACCAGTGGCACGTGTCAGTGTACCATTAATATGCATGTGGGATATATCTGCTCTATTCTTTACGAGAAATTTCTTATTCCGTGCTGTCAAACAATTTTTCTTTTTTCCTATAATTTTTTTTCAAATTTCTACGTCATATTAAAAGTCCTTGGGATTAACTGAAATAGTGAGGATTAGCTAATAAGATATTCCATCCTCTTCAATGTAACAAAAAAAAAATAATCAACAACCAATTTCAGCAGCCTACAAGTCTACAACCATTTGGTCTACGTAAATTTCATTTTTATAAGTAGGAGGTCTTATATGACTAATTGTTTAACAATAAGAAAATTATTTACTATTTGGTCTAGTGACGTACATCTTTTGTAAATAAGAGGTCTTGAGATATAAAGACGATTTTATAGACTATTTTAGTTGTGTAAAGAAAAAGACAAAAACGTTTCCAAAATTAGAGTGCAATTGATACCTGAAACCATCTATGGCCTCATGTCACCATTATGCTATTATTGTTTGGATCTCCGTTGTTCACTAGTCCATAAATATATGAACAGATGTGTGTGAAATGGAATAGCAAATTGAAGAGGAGTGGGCACACAAATGTTCTGAACCCAAGGAAAAAATGAAGAGGAGCCAATTGTATTTACACTAAACCAACATCATAATGGTACAGGCTTCGACTTCTAGAGTAAAAAACTAAAAATACAATAGTCAGATTTATTCCTTCAACACGGCAATGAACAGGATACTATAGACCAGGGGGTTTGAATAGTGGAACCAAATTATATGCCCCTTCCACATTGACTGGAGCTCCGATAGCCCGTTTAAGGAGCTCCGGGGTAGAGGTCTTTCCCTTCCAAGTACTGAACCATGGACCCCCTCCAACTTCTACTGCAGCCATGTTACTTTTAACATCCAATATCATCTAAAACAGAGACAAAATCAAAAGGGTCAAATAAGAGGAAGAGTTTTGTCCAAATAAATAAATAAATAAGAGGAAGAGTTTGCATTAGTCATCAAAATCACAAGAATAATGGAACTGCATTATCATGTAAGCCACAAACAGAAGCATCAGAAAACTTTGAAGCAGAAAACTTGGACATTGTTGGAAATGAGCACTAAACTGTAAACCAACACCCACCAGGCCACCAGGAACCGGTGGTTAGATCCATGGACCATCATTTTGAGATGGACCCCATGGTCCACTGCTTAATAAATCCCCATAATAGAACCAAGGGACCATTTAAAAAATTATTGAAGCCAACTCTAACATATATATATATATATATCTCTTAGCGAGAGTAAATGTGCACCTTTCCCTTACTGCCATCATATCTACGTTCCCACATTTGCAATTTTAGCACACCAAAACAAGTATCTTTACAAGCTGGGGCAAGTCCAGCTTCTGATGTTGGAGCACGCAATGCTGTACCAGGATCCTCTGTTGTTGCCTCTAATTCAACCTGTTAGCATAAAATATAAACATAACAGTTACATACTTCATAAATACAATGATCTCTTATGACAAACGTCACATAGACATGCTGTTCTAATTAACACTATAATAGCTTTGATGCTTAGCAATACCTGATGGAGTCAATGAAGCCATTTCGGGTAAATACTCTTCTTCTGTGTTTCACTGTTTATTAGCAATCTATCTATGGGGAAAGATACTGAATTTGCTGGTAACTAAAGTGAACACAGGGACTAGTATTTATAGGAGTAAGCCAACACAGTCCTTCCCATAAAAGAATATGTGTCCATGTATGCTTCTACTTCTATAAGCTTATCAACAATGAGTTACTTGGTTTCCAAGTACTTTAGGTCTCCTATTGTGATCATAAAATTCACTACACGATCACAATTATACTAGGAATAGTATTCCAGTTTATTTCATGTTATAATCAATTAATCTACTAATGTCATCTTAAGCATATAGACTTGTAGTTGTTCAAATATTCTTACAATCTCCCACTTGAACATCTATAAGACTATATGTTAACATTATAGAAAAATAAATCAGTAACTATCTGAAGTGTGCACCAGAAATAAACGAAAACTTGAACCTAATCAAATCTCTGTCAATGCAGAAACCATGCTGTAGAACCACAGAAAAGTTTTATGCTTAAAAGCATAACCACTCTGCAATTACATAATCAACAATGCTTCTGATTACATGAGACACAACTCAATGTTTCTTAATATATATAATGCCCACATAGTGAATCCTCAATGCATTTATATATAGTCCTCCATAATCGGCTCCATATGCCAGAACCTCAACACTCAGCAAACATAGCTGTTCCAAACGTGCTATTCATAATTAATGACAATGACTTGAATTAATAACTCATAATCTGAAATTGTATACAATGCATCAGTCATTACCCAAAACCGTAATCTGAACAAGAATCAAAATTGCAGCAACACAAACAAAATGGATTTATGAAAATAAAACTTTATTAATAAATCCAAAATCTTGAGAATAATAATGTTGTATTAATAACTGGAAAACTGAATTGCAAAACTTAAAATAAAATAGAACGATACTCAGCCAAAACCAAATGAACAATAAACTCCCACTCAGAATGAGAACCACTCCCACTTAATTAAGCATCCAAGGTGGGCAATATGCCTATGTTAGCTGCATGATCTTGAAAAAACGCAACAGTAAGTGCCTTGGTAAATGGATCTGTTAGCTGTCTTAAGGTGTTAATCTTGACAATGTCAAGTTCTCCATGCTTCACCTTCTCTCTTCATTCTCTCCTCTTCTTGTACACAAATAGCAATGAGCTCATTCAAATTCCACTTATCTTTCTGTGCAAAGTAGGTGGTCTTCAACTGATTGAAGCTAGCAGGCAAGGTTCTCAGTGCTTGATGAACAACAAAATCAGCTGGAAAAGGCATATTAAGGTCACTTAGTTTGGTGGTGATCTCAATCATTCTCATGATGTGCTCACGGACACTCTCAGAGGGGTTAAACTTCATCCCTATCAATTTGTCAAGTAGTTGAGAAATCTCAGCTTTCTCATTCTCTTTAAACTTCAGAGCAATGGATTCCATGTACTCACTAGCAATCTCCTTTTCTGCTATGCTACCTCGAACCACATCAGTCATGGTTGTCTTAAGAATTAGCCTGGTCATCTTGTTGGCTCTAACCCATTCTCTCTGCTTAGCTAAGACTTGATCACTGCTGGAGTCATCAATTAAGGGTTCTGATTCAGTAAGGCACCAATCAATGCCCGTAGGCCAAGGTAGAGCTCTATGGTTATAATTTCCTTCCACTTCTTAAAATTAGAGCCATTGAGAGGCACTATAGTCGCTAGGGAGAGTCCTGAATTGTTCAAGGCTGATGACAAATGAAAAGTTTGTTTTAGTTTTCTGTTTTACCCCAACTTTTATTAGAAAACAAAACACAGCAAGGCATACAGAAAACAAGTCAAAAACAAACGAAAATTTGTATTTCCAGAAGAAAACACACAGAATCACAGAGAGCCCCAAAGTTTGCATATTAGTTTTAATAACTAGTCTTACCTGTATGGCACAAGAACAAGTTATTACTTAAATTTTCTTAATTGCAAAACCAAAATATCAAAACTAAGTTATCCCTGGAACAATCAACACATGTATAGCAAGAAGAAAAGTCCCAGTTATCTCAATTTAGCATTTGATATGATGTGATGCACTGTTTCAAATCTTAAGATGCACAAAAAGTCATTCCTTCTGTTGAAGATACAGATATGCACTTTAAAACTTAAGAACACAATTTTCAGTTCCGTAACTGATGATCAATGAACCATAATTCAATAACATTACACTGTGTGTGATATATGATATTAAACCAATTCAAAAATCCAGAACTGAATGTTCATGGTTAATTCATATAATCAGGACACTAAAATGGAAGATAAATAGTCTGATAGAATCAACACAAACAACTTAATGAGCAAGAAAATCTCAGGAACATATATGAATATATATGTCAAAAATAATCACCGAAACGTTCAATCAATACCAAACATTTGCAATTAATATCATATCATTCATATCTAACCAACTGGGCAAATTTACCATCTACTCTAACTTATGTGCGCCCCAGGTACGCTCTAGGGTTGTCATGCTTTACACATTTCATCAAAAATTGAAAATTTCAAGTTTTGAATCGAAAACTAACCCGTACGCTCCCGCGCTGCAAATTGTTAATTGAAACAAGATATATGCAGCAATAAATGGAAAGTAAACGAGATAGCTACATACAGGAATTAATCGAAATTTTGCGGAAAAGATAACAGGATCGAATAAAATGCTTCAAGAACCCTAAATCCCCAAACTGGAGACGAGATGACCGTTTGAAGGTAACGGTCTGATTTGAAATTATCAATTTTTTTTGGGTTTTTTTCGTGGGTGGGGGTCAAAACTTATAGGAACCAGACAAAATGATACCCAAACTTCAAAAGTGATCAAAATGGTACCTGAACTTTCAAAATGCAATCAAAATGATACCCAATCCCAATTTCCGTTACTGCACCGTTAGTTTCATGCATGTGCCGCGCATGTGACACAATATTGAGGGCTATTTTGGTCTTTTCACTTGAGAGATTTATTCAAAATAAATCCTTCATTGTTAGCAATGGGATTCGAACCCTTGCTCTCAGGGTTAAAAACTTGTTGTCCTTCCACTACACCACTACATCAATTAATGCTAATGTAAAACAATATTTATATTTATTACCTACTAGCTGAGATTCTTAAAAAAAAAAAATTTTGGTTTCTCCCTCTCTCTCTCTCTCTTTCTGCCTCTCTCTCTCTCTCTCTCTCTCTCTCTCTCCCGTGCCCGACTTCCTCTTCCCTTTCTTTCTTTTCTCTTCTTCCTCTTCTCCCTTCTTCCTTCCCAACAAATCAAAGCCCATTCAATTGGGCACCCAATTTCCTGCAATTTTTCAATTCAAGCAATTGCAATTCACCACCGACACCACCGCCGTCCATCCCAAGCCGCCGCCACTCTTCTCTCTGCAAGCTGCGATCCGTCACCGTCCTCACTGCCCAGCGACGCCGAGCTCTCTCACTGTGCCCAGCCCTCTGTCCGTGTTCGAACCCAAAGCCGCAGCGGCTCAGTCCGAGATAGTGATGGCGCGGGCAGGAGGCCGGCGGTGATGGTGGCGTTGGTGGATGGGTACGGCAGCTGGAGCTGCTGCGTGATGGTGGTGGAGCGGTTGGAAAGAGAGAAAAGAGAGAGATGATGGCTGGTGGGTGTAGAGAGAGAAGATAGAGGGTGCAGAGAGGAAAACGGAAGAAAGGAGAAGAAGGAAGAAGGGAGAAAAGGTGCCGAAGAAAGGAAGAAGAAGAAAAAAAAATGTTTTAGTATTGTCAAATTAGAAAGTATATAAATATAATATTTTGTATAATATAACTCAAGAGTATCTTGTACCTTGTTGGTTGTGGATTATAGTTGTAAACATAGGGTTAGGTGTTCGAACCTCAGCAAATGCAAAACATATTGAGTTTTTTTCTTTTCTGGCTGTGATTGGAGGGTAAAAATGTAATTTTGTACTAAAAAGTAGATTAAATTACCAAAATACCCATGAAATTAACGGTACAGTAACGGAAATTAGGCTTGGGTACCATTTTGATCGCATTTTGAAAGTTCAGGTACCATTTTGATCACTTTTGAAGTTTGGGTATCATTTTGTCTGGTTCACGTAAGTTTTGACCCCACTCACGAAATAAACCCTTTTTTTTTTGTGCACGCGTGTTCCTATGGGCCTGATAACAGGCCTGGAGTTGAATGAGTTTTAAAACAGAACCAAACAAAATAATCGTTGGCCCAACTTTTGCCCTGTTTTAGAAAATTTCAATGTTTTTCGTTTTTCTGAAATTTGCAATAATAAACCTAATTTTGCAAAAACTGATTTTGATTTATGAAATATGCAATAAAGCTCTGATACCAATTGTTAGCATAAAATATAAACATAACAGTTACATATTTCATAAATACAATGATCTCTTATGACAAACGTCACATAGACATGCTGTTCTAATTAACACTATAATAGCTTTGATGCTTAGCAATACCTGATGGAGTCAATGAAGCCATTTCGGGTAAATACTCTTCTTCTGTGTTTCACTGTTTATTAGCAATCTATCTATGGGGAAAGATACTGAATTTGCTGGTAACTAAAGTGAACACAGGGACTAGTATTTATAGGAGTAAGCCAACACAGTCCTTCCCATAAAAGAATATGTGTCCATGTATGCTTCTACTTCTATAAGCTTATCAACAATGAGTTACTTGGTTTCCAAGTACTTTAGGTCTCCTATTGTGATCATAAAATTCACTACACGATCACAATTATACTAGGAATAGTATTCCAGTTTATTTCATGTTATAATCAATTAATCTACTAATGTCATCTTAAGCATATAGACTTGTAGTTGTTCAAATATTCTTACACAACCTGCTCATTATCAAGACCAATATGTTTGTAAGGATTTTATTAATTAAGTAAGAACTAGTTTGAACCCTCTGTTATGATAGTTTTAGCATCAAATGTTCCAAAAATCCAAGACCACCTACCACTCGGACCAGCTATAGAAACCTCATCTCCACATTTATGGGATGCAACTCTTATTACTACCACATAGGAGGGAAAAGATAAATGAGGCATTTAATTACCATGTGCGTCTCATTCTCTGCAGCCATGGACCAGTAACCCCAAGTAGCGATTTCCCAACTAACAACACCATTCCATGGTACAAATTCATAAAACTTTCCACCACAGTGAACTCCGATCTGAAAAATTTAGTATCATAAGTCCACTAACATATTATGCCACAAGAATTCAGTTACTATTTGGTTTCCATAAAGCACATGGTTTGCTCTAACTTTAAAGGGGAAAAAGCTTGTGTCATGCCCAATTCGAATTTTCAGTGAGCAAAACCACAGTACATATAGATATGAGTCGTCCCTTCAGTATCTTTCCCATTATATATTAAAAAGAAAATTGTTAATATTTTACAGAGACCAATCACAGTTCTTGAACAAATGTTTTTACAGAGTAGACCAACTTTTTAACCTAATTGTCAATGTCAAAGCACATACACAGAGAACATAAAGTCAGCTGAAGTAAACTAAGGAGCAAAACAACATTTTAAGAGATCACAGAGAGGTACCAGTGCAGCATTTTCAAAAGTCTCTGATACCCCAGATATTTGCCTCAACCCACCAGCTGCAGTGAGAGCAACTTCTCCACTAGCCCCTTCAAACACATTACACTGAACCTGCAGTATGAGATCAAATATTCAAAATGAAGCAGTTGAGGAAGAGGGATAATACTGTAATTATATCAAATGTCCTTAAGGCAAACAGGAAACAATGTTTTGGAACTCTTCTTGTTTCACTGTGGGTGAATGATCTTGTTTATCTGCTACCCATCCACAATGGGAATATAGATGAAGCTCACATGCCAAACAAATAATATAACTAAGAATGAACTTAATTGTTACCATTGTAAGATGTTGATGAAAGGATAAAAACCTACCCAGAACCATTTTCTTGGGAATGATCCACCCCAGTTCTTTTCAGAATAAGAAGGGGCATTTTGAAACTCATATCTTTCACCATCCCAGTCTATCCAACCTGAGATATAAAGTGAAACCTGAGTCAATGCCCTGAAAAATGCATGCGGGTTTCTGAAAGGAGAGAACTTTGGTACACAGAAACTTTGAAGAAAAGAAAAAACTCATGATAGTCCAAACCTAAAGTTCCTTGATGGTATTTCCACAGCACGACTTATAACTAACCCCAGCTAACATGAACAGGATAAAGCTGAATTAGAGCCAGACACGTTTAAATACAATTATTGAAATGCTCAGCTTGTCCTGATATGAGTAGATTTTGGATCCATAAAACTCAAAATCTAAACAACAATTAATACTAAATTTATAAACAAATCCCCAGAGTAGAATTTTTTTTAGAGGGTATGCAGATTATTAACTGATTTTCACACTCATGTTAGCAATCCCATCATTGTGGGAAAAGAGAGTTGAGCGTATAAAGGATCTGACTCTATTTACTATAAGGTTAGCTTTATAACTTCTATTTTTTTTTTATGTGAGAGATAACGTACTACTAGAGTTGGCAGTGCAGCATGCACAGATGGATTTCATTTCAACCTACAAGAGAAATATTACCATAAACTCTTATGCTATGCAGCAGTAACCGTTTGATACATATCAGAGCGTATAGCAAAGATTTTATTGTAGCTTTGTCTCCAAAATCTGCTCGTGCATAAATTTTCAATTGTATGTTTCTATTTTCTAAGGTACCAGAGTGAAATTTTGAGATTCCTTTTTTAAAGAAAAAGAAAAACTAAACATCATTTAGCAAAAAAAGTTTATTTGCAAAGTTAATAACAAGACATCAATCCACATAACTCAAAGAATTATATGCAAGTATGCAAGAGAAAAGCAAATGCCTGTTGACAATCCACCAGCCAAGCATATTTGCCAATGGGGTTCAAATACGGGAAAAGCTGCTAACCATCCTGCAGTAGACTTCTGCTTGGATCCAACATCACCCCAGCCAAAAATTGGGCGGGTACTGTATTCCCAACGAGCGGTCGACACAGTTTCCACATAATCTGACCTGCAATCAGAACAAGATTGTAATTCAAAGTAACTAAGACCTTTATGAGGCAGCCCATATTTGAACATGACATCCATATAAAGCGCAAGTGTCTGTTCACATATATGATAGGAAACAAAGAAAAATTCAAATTTAGAGAACATTTCCTAATTCACCCTGTAACAGAAAGCTAAGGATATTTTTCTTCTTAAAAAAGGAAAGGCGTAATTACCTGCCATCATCACGAATAAAACCCTGGTTCCAGAGTGGAGTTACTTGAAAACCTTCCATCACTCTCCTATCAAATTCCTGGCAATTTGGCCAATGAGTGGGAAAAAAGATTTAAAAGAATAACAAAAAATAATGTAAAATCCTACAAATGATTATTACATGAAATAGAATACCGTGCACAGAAATTGTATAATCTTAAGAGCAATTTTAAATAAAAGACAAATTACGAAAGATGTGAATCATCAATCATCATCGTTCAAACTTACAAAATGATATCCAATCTATTATGTCCTGGATATGCTATACTTGTAAAAGAATTGTGAATATGCACTTATGCACACACATAACAAATAAATGAAGTATGGAATCGCAAAGAAGGTATACAAACCTGAGGAGGAACCTCCTTGTTTGGAGGCTTCGATTGTTTTTGTGCTACAAAAGTATTCCCCAACATAAGCTCATGCCTACCTATATGCATTGCAAAGTTAACAATCAGGACATTAAGGTGGAGACATTGAGAATACTAATATAATTCACCAGACGAAAACAAGAAAAACAGGACACCCACTACAGCAATAGCATTTCATTTCTCAGATGATACAGAAACTAACAATTTGAATGGAAAATATAACATCCAAGGAATAAGAACAAGTTGAATGCATAATGCAGAAAATGCGTACTTCCCCAAAAGTTTGCAGATTCTTCAGAGTACTGGCAAATGTACTTGTCATCCGCACCCATAATTTGAGCTCCGACTCCCGTCGTTCTGGATCCGTACTGAGCCACTTCTACCGGCGTCAGTCTCTTGCGGAATGCAGGATTCTCCACGGTGTACATAAAGCAGAAGCTCTGCTTCCGTTCTGGAATCGAAACCTTGAAGTACCACCCCTCGAAGAATTTCCGAGCAGTTCCATCGAAATGGTACCTACAAATAACTCAATTGAAATTAAATCTCTGAAATGATGAAGA
Organism: Rubus parviflorus; assembly: GCA_029955375.1. Classification (NCBI taxonomy): domain Eukaryota; kingdom Viridiplantae; phylum Streptophyta; class Magnoliopsida; order Rosales; family Rosaceae; genus Rubus; species Rubus parviflorus. The sequence continues at coordinate 2,664,170 of JARGGL010000001.1, read as the reverse complement.
ATTTAAGCTCAACATGTACACTCACCCGCTGTGAGGGGTTCGGAGGTCTCGATTCGGAGGTGTGGGAGTGTAAACCGGGTTCGCAGCCGGTTTATTCTGCTCGATTGTGGAAGAGCCGATCGGTTCGCTTTTGGAAATTGAACTGAAAACGGAGACGGTGGAATTGGTTCGAAACCCTAGCTTGAGATTCCTGCGCCTTGAAGCGTGATTCAGTATAGGGTTTACGCTTCGAAATCCTAAATTTGGAGAGAAATGGTGAGGTTCGTGCAGTGAACTGAGTGAAGATAGACTGGGTTCCATTGCGAGAGAGAGAGAGAATGAGGTGAGGTGTGAGTTTGCGTTGAGACCTTTAAAAAACAACAGCTGGATGAGATGTGGCGGGTAAAACTGGCACATGCACTGAGAATGCTATTTCAAAATAGGGTCCTTGACCAACAAGGACAAATATAGGAAAAATTTGCCCACCAAGTTTTGTTACAGTAAAAATTTGCCCATCAATGACAGAAATATTTGAAAATTCACTGTAGCGGAGTGAACAGTAAAATTATTGACCACAATAATATTATTGAGGTCAATAAAAACTTGCTGAACGTTCCTAAATTTTTATTATTGACCACAATAATAAAATTTAGGAACGTTCAGCAAGTTTTTATTGACCTCAATAATATTATTGTGGTCAATAATAAAAATTTAGGAACGTTCAACAAGTTTTTATTGACCTCAATAATATTATTGTGGTCAATAATAAAAATTTAGGAACGTTCAGCAAGTTTTTATTGACCTCAATAATATTATTGTGGTCAATAATTTTACTGTTCACTCCGCTACAGTGAATTTTCAAATATTTCTGTCCTTGATGGGCAAATTTTTACTGTAGCAAAACTTAATGGGCAAAAAGTTGCCACGTTTGGACCTATGGGGTATTTTCCTTTCAAAGGAAATATGTCTTAACCAATGTATCAATTTGGACCACTGCACGTGCTTGGAGACAAATAAAAAGAAAATGAAACAAAGTTTGGGGGGTCTGCTAGGTGGGCGATGGCGATTCGTGTGGTTGAGGAAGACAACTGCAAGTCTGCAACCGTAGAAGGCTGAAAGAGCCCATATCTAAAATTCTTAAATTCGTTTTTAACATTTTTATTATATTATTTCATCTCTAAAAATTAATTATCCACGTGTAGCATTATTATTGGGGTGTCACATTACTCACATATGTCATGTGACGTGACCGTCACTCTAAAATATTTCTTATTAGTTAAGGTGTGAGCATCATATCTGTTTGACGCCTATTAAAATTCTAATTAATGTTAACCAAATATTATTTTTTATTTAAAATTTTGTTTTTTAGTTTTTATCATTCTTTTCTATTGCTTGTTTCAAGAAATGCACTCTCCCTACCAGAATTTGATTATTTGTAAAATATGATTTTTAGAAAGTGTACCAATTGACGGAACTCGAAAAGGTAGAGTCATTTATGTTTTATGAATTTTCTAGTTTTCCGATTTTGAAAAATCGTAAAACATAAACGAGTCTAGTTTTTCGAGTTCCGTCAGTTGAGACACATTCTAAAAATTATGCTTTACCAATGGTGAGATTTTGGCATGGGCAAAGTTAAAATAAAAAAAGGTTGGCATGGTTTGATACGTTTGGAGGTGTCATGGCATACCAAAACATGTGAAACCTTGTCAACATCATTTTTTCTTCAAATTTTCCCGTGCCAAAATCTCACCATTGGCAAAGAATAATTTTTAGAATGTGTTCCAATTAACAGAACTCGAAAAACTCGAGTCTTTTATGTTTTATAAATTTTTTAGTTTTCCGACGTTGAAAAATCGTAAAACATAAACCAGTCGAGTTTTTCGAGTTCTATCAGTTGAAATACCTTGTAAAAATCATGTTTTACCAATGGTGAGATTGAGCTCAACCTATGCCAAAACATCTTTAATTTGAAGGGTCCATGTATGTATGGCCATTCCCCTCATCTTGAAACACAAACACATGGCACGATTATTGGACATCTTACTTTAAATGTTGACAAAAATAGTTGCATATTAGACAGGGCCTAGGACTATGACATTGATATATACTCGACGGAACTGTGGAACTAGTTTGAGAACATTATCCCGTTAAATTATCTTTATTGAAATTCCAAAATTTGCGTACAAATTATTTAAGAAAATAGGCAAAAGATGCATGGGCATGGCTCTAAAATAAGCATCATATGATCACACTAGAAAACATGCATCGGATAAAGTAGCGACTGCTAACTCTGTGATGAATTCCAAGAGAACTGTAACCGAATTACTTGCAGCAAGAGTGATGTAGGTATCAACCTCGTTTGAATCGGAGGAGCCACCGCCGGCCAAGTCTGAGAGAGCCCTAATTGTTATAAAAGTCACATTTTGCTGAAGACATATCAAGGCAACTGAAGCACTTTCCATGTCCACTGGAGTTACGTTGAATTTATCATATATGAAGTTGCGGTAAGCAGCGTTGTCTAGGTAAATACTTGCACTTGTTCCCCTCTGGACTCTTGCCACTTTTGGTGTTTCGGACAAACACGTCGTTGAGTTTATGCAGCCTTCAAGTGTCAGGTCCTAATGAAATGAGCAAAATTAATTAAGTAGTAAGATAGAGAGTCTGCTAAAGATGCTCTAATGCTCATCAAGAAAAAAAAGGTATTGATCAATGAGTTGTTGTACTATATATGTTGCAGTTGAACAACACCCATGTCGAATGAATATAGACCGCTCGATTGAGTTTTTAGTTGAGTAGGTCTTCAGTTGACTGCTAATCTGACATCTCTCATAAACGTTAAATAACATATATAAAAAAAATTCGCTGGTGCAACAATCAATTATAATTACTCTAATAAATTAATTACCTCAAGTTTTTTAGAGATTTCGTAGTAGCTGCGATCAACCTCAACCCAAAAGGCATGCTCTCTTTCTTCTAGGGTTCCGTCGACGGGGAAGACTTCCTCCGGTTGATACCAAATGTAGTTCAACAGGTTGTCGTAGGAGCTGCCATCTGTCACATTCAATGTGTAATTTGCAAATTTTAAGTAGCCAATGTCTCTGGTGTAGTCTCCTTGTGATTCAAGGGGTAGTTCATCTTCAGGCCCCTTTCCATATCTCTGCACCATCATGCCATTCATATATATCATTATTACACTAATTATAACTACAGCTGATCCATAAGCTTTGCTAGATGATGTCGGCTGGGGTTTGTATTATTAATTAAAAGGTATTTTTAATTTTTAACACATGCAACTGGGGTTTATTATATTAAACCATTTCTGTAATCACTTTTCTCTCTTTTTATTTTTTTTGGCCAAAGTCTGTAATTTATTTTCAATTGATGAGGATAAATACAAGTTTTATACGTATGTTACATTTCTAATTTTAATGTCACTAATCGATAGAAATTGCTCTGGTATACAAACCTTCTATAATAAATTAAGCATCAAAGTCTAGCTTTGACCGACCCCCTAACAAAAAATTAAAACCACAAGCAAGTGTATGCCGAGCAACAAACAATTAGTGGAAGCAAATTCGGACATTGTGGACTATCTAATATCTATGCAATATGAGAAATTTTTAGATGTAACCGTCACGCCATGTCAAATATGTGACTTTTTAATAAAAACCTGTCAAGTGGAATTTTTTTAACACATCAGCATTTGACACGGATCCTTAAGGTTTTAGGGTAGGGTTTAGGGTTCAGGGTTTACCCAATATGGCCAAGGAAGAAAAAAATAATAATAAAAAAACAAAGTAAAAAAGAAGAAGAAGAATTGTTCAAAAGTCTATAACTTTTAGTTTAATTCGGACATCTTATCTTATATTTTTTGCTCGAAAATCTTACGAATTTTGTGTAATCAAAAAAATGTCTTATGAATTTGCCAATTTGGTTTATAAGTGGATGTGGAAAATCGTACGGACGGAATTACCAGAAAAATCAATAATCAAGTTAGTGGAAGTGAAGTCCGGAGATAGAAGAAGAGGATCCATTTCGAAAGAATTAGGAATGTCGACCAGGCCTAAATAAGGGCCACTCTCGTTGGCCTCGGCTATCAATTTTAGTGTCCCCTCCGATAGTGCAGCATTTGTGTGCTGCACTACTGCATTAAGCATTAAGCATCAAGCTGATGCTCAGAGCATAAACAACTACGCAAGGCCAAGCTGCACCCATTAATGATTAATCTTTCATATACTGAGATAATCAAAGAGGTAGATAGATATGGAGCACAAGTTTATATCAGGAGGAGCCCAAATTTATAGTGCAAAGCAGCAAAGGGATGTGCATGGCTATGCAGGTACGAGTACGACGGTGACTTGGTAGCCAACGTGAAATGCATGCCATGGTAGTATGAGCAGTACCTGTCAATACCAGTGGCACGTGTCAGTGTACCATTAATATGCATGTGTGGGATATATCTGCTCTATTCTTTACGAGAAATTTCTTCCGTGCTGTCAAACAATTTTTCTTTTTTCCTATTATTTTTTTCAAATTTCTACGTCATATTAAAACTCCTTGGGATTAACTGAAATAGTGAGGATTAGCTAATAAGATATTCCATCCTCTTCAATGTAACAAAAATAAAAAATATAAAAAATCAACAACCAATTTCGGGCAGCCTACAAGTCTACAACCATTTGGTCTACGTAAATCTCATTTTTATAAGTGGGAGGTTTTTTATGACTAATTGTTTAACAATAAGAAAATTATTTACTATTTGGTCTAGTGATATCTTTTGTAAATAAGAGGTCTTGAGATATAAAGACGATTTTATAGACTATTTTAGTTGTGTAAAGAAAAAGACAAAAAGGTTTCCAAAATTAGAGTGCAATTGATACTTGAAACCATCTATGGCCTCATGTCACCATTATGCTATTATTGTTTGGATCTCCGTTGTTCACTAGTCCATAAATATATGAACAGATGTATATGAAACGGAACAGCAAATGCCTCGCTGCATGCCCTCACACACATTTAAGAAATTGAGTACACCAAATTGAAGAGGAGTGGGCACACAAATGTTCTGAACCCAAGGAAAAAAATGAAGAGGAGCCAATTGTATTTACACTGAACCACCATCCTCATGGTACATGCTTCGACTTCTAGAGTTAATACAATAGTTAGATTTATTCCTTCAACATGGCAATGAACAAGATACTATAGACCAGGGGGTTTGAATAGTGGGACCAAATTATATGCCCCTTCCACATCGACTGGAGCTCCGATTGCCCGTTTAAGGAGCTCCGGGGTAGAGGTCTTTCCCTTCCAAGTACTGAACCATGGACCCCCTCCAACTTCTACTGCAGCCATGTTACTTTTAACATCCAATATCATCTAAAACAGAGACAAAATCAAAAGGGTCAAATAAGAGGAAGAGTTTTGTCCAAAATAAATAAATAACAGGAAGAGTTTGCATTAGTCATCAAAATCATAAGAATAATGGAATTGCATTATCATGTAAGCCACAAACAGAAGCATCAGAAAACTTTGAAGCAGAAAACTTGGACATTGTTGGAAGTGAGCACTAAATTGTAAACCAACACCCACCAGGCCACCAGGAACCGGTGGTTAGATCCATGGACCATCATTTTGAGATGGACCCCATGGTCCACTGCTTAATAAATCCCCATAATAGAACCAAGGGACCATTTAAAAAATTATTGATGCCAACTCTAACATACATTATTTGAAAAATGACCAATAGAATTCCATATCGGGGGGAAACACGATAAAAGGAAAGGTGGCAATGCCTACCCAAAAGAGATCTCCTGAAATGACTACTAATCTCCTGGGGATTGGTTACGGCTTGTTTAGTTTCACAATTTTAATGTATTTGTAACATCTAGAGGAACATTGGAAATGTAGATAATACTTTATGGTGAGTGTTATGACTCATTTTACATAGAACTAGTCTACCATTTTGAAAGATTTTGGGCTCATGCCATGCTTCAGATTGGGCACAGAATAGCTATGTGGTACACCTCCATGATCTATTAAAAACTCTCTATTCCAACACTCCTCTCCTCAAACAGAAAAATACACAGGAGCATTCAAAGTTTCAAACAAGGAAAAAGAACTTTCTGTAGAGATGTTCTAACCCAGATCATCCATTCAGAAATTTTCATGGGTAGAGAAAACGATTGTTTTTAGCCATTCCATCTCCAAAAGGGCAGAAGAGGGAAGGGGGTTCATTCTAAATTGTTTATTGCAGAGTGTGGTGTTCCCATGGCATAATCAACCAAAGTTCTAGCTTTTATTGTGAATGTCAAATAATTAATCATTTTTTAGAGTTGTTGGCTTTTGTAAAAACAGGACAGCACTTTTTTCCTCTCAGTTTATCATAAGACAGATTTATATTGCAAGTATAGCACAAAATATATGTGTGTGTATATATACATTAATACATAAATATATATATATATATATATTAGCGTGAGTAAATGTGCACCTTTCCCTTACTGCCATCATATCTACGTTCCCACATTTGCAATTTTAGCACACCAAAACAAGTATCTTTACAAGCTGGGGCAAGTCCAGCTTCTGATGTTGGAGCACGCAATGTTGTACCAGGATCCTCTGTTGTCGCCTCTAATTCAACCTGCTCATTATCAAGACCAATATGTTTGTAAGGATTTTATTAATTAAGAACTAGTTTGAACCCTCTGTTATGATAGTTTTAGCATCAAATGTTCCAAAAATTCAAGACCACCTACCACTCGGACCAGCTATTGGAACCTCATTTCCACATTTATGGGATGCAACTCTTATTACTACCACATAGGAGGGAAAAGATAAATGAGGCATTTAATTACCATGTGCGTCTCATTCTCTGCAGCCATGGACCAGTAACCCCAAGTAGCAATTTCCCAACTAACAACACCATTCCATGGTACAAATTCATAAAACTTTCCACCACAGTGAACTCCAATCTGAAAAATTTAGTATCATAAGTCCACTAACATGTTATGCAACAAGAATTCAGCTACTATTTGTTTTCCATAAAGCACATGGTTTGCTCTAACTTTAAAGGGGAAAAAGCTTGTATCATGCCCAATTCTAATTTTCAGTGAGCAAAACCACAAAACATATAGATATGAGTCTTCCCTTCAGTATCTTTCCCATTATATATTAAAAAGAAAATTGTTAATATTTTACAGAGACCAATCACAGTACTTGAACAAATGTTTTTACCAAGTAAACCAACTTTTTAACCTAATTGTCAATGTCAAAGCATATACACAGAGAACATAAAGTGAGCTGACGTAAACTAAGGAGCAAAACAACATTTTAAGAGATCACAGAGAGGTACCAGTGCAGCATTTTCAAAAGTCTCTGATACCCCAGGTATTTGCCTCAACCCACCAGCTGCAGTGAGAGCAACTTCTCCACTAGCCCCTTCAAACACATTACACTGAACCTGCAGTATGAGATCAAATATTCAAAATGAAGCAGTTGAGGAAGAGGGATAATACTGTAATTATATCAAATGTCCTTAAGGCAAACAGGAAACAATGTTTTGGAACTCTTCTTGTTTCACTGTGGGTGAATGATCTTGTTTATCTGCTACCCATCCACAATGGGAATATAGATGAAGCTCACATGCCAAACAAATAATATAACTAAGAATGAACTTAATTGTTACCATTGTAAGATGTTGATGAAAGGATAAAAGCCTACCCAGAACCATTTTCTTGGGAATGATCCACCCCAGTTCTTTTCAGAATAAGAAGGGGCATTTTGAAACTCATATCTTTCACCATCCCACTCTATCCAACCTGAGATTTAAAGTGAAACCTGAGGCAATGCCCTGAAAAATGCATGCGGGTTTCTGAAAGGAGAGAACTTTGGTACACAGAAACTTTGAAGAAAAGAAAAAACACATGATAGTCCAAACCTAAAGTTCCATGATGGTATTTCCACAGCACGACTTATAACTAACCCCAGCTAACATGAACAGGATAAAGCTGAACTAGAGCCAGACACGATTAAATACAATTATTGAAATGCTCAGCTTATCCTGATATGAGTAGATTTAGGATCCATAAAACTCAAAAGCTAAACAACAATTAATACTAAATTTATAAACAAATCCCAAGAATATAATTTTTTTAGAGGGTATGCAGATTATTAACTGATTTTCACAATCATGTTAGTAATCCCATCATTGTGGGAAAAGAGTTGAGCGTATAAAGGATCTGACTCTAACTATAAGGTTAGCTTTATAACTTCTATTTTTTTTTTTTTATGTGAGAGATAACTACTAGAGTTGGCAGTGCAGCATGCACAGATGGATTTCATTTCAACCTACAAGAGAAATATTACCATAAACTCTTATGCTATGCAGCAGTAACCGCTTGATACATATCAGAGCGTATAGCAAAGATTTTATTGTAGCTTTGTCTCCAAAATCTGCTCGTGCAAAAATTTTCAATTGTATGTTTCTAAGGTACCAGAGTGAGATTTTGAGATTCCTTTTTTAAATAAAAAGAAAAACTAAACATCATTTAGCAAAAAAAGTTTATTTGCAAAGTTAATAACAAGACATCAATCCACATAACTCAAAGAATTATATGCAAGTATGCAAGAGAAAAGCAAATGCCTGTTGACAATCCACCAGCCAAGCATATTTGCCAATGGGGTTCAAATACGGGAAAAGCTGCTAACCATCCTGCAGTAGACTTCTGCTTGGATCCAACATCACCCCAGCCAAAAATTGGGCGGGTACTGTATTCCCAACGAGCGGTCGACACAGTTTCCACATAATCTGACCTGCAATCAGAACAAGATTGTAATTCAAAGTAACTAAGACCTTTATGAGGCAGCCCAACATGACATCCATATTAAGTGCAAGTGTCTGTTCACATATATGACAGAAAACAAAGAAAAATTCAAAATTAGAGAAAATTTCCTAATTCACCCTGTAACAGAAAGCTAAGGATATTTTAAGGCATAATTACCTGCCATCATCACGAATAAAACCTTGGTGCCAGAGTGGAGTTACTTGAAAACCTTCCATCACTCTCCTATCAAATTCCTGTGCAATTTGGCCAATGAGTGGGAAAAAAGATTTAAAAGAATAACAAAAAATAATGTAAAATCCTACAAATGATTATTACATGAAATAGAATACCGTGCACAGAAATTGTAAAATCTTAAGAGCAATATTAAATAAAAGACAATTTACGAAAGATGTGAATCATCATCGTTCAAACTTACAAAATGATATCCAATCTATTATGTCCTGGATATGCTATACTTGTAAAAGAATTGTGAATATGTACTTATGCACACACATAACAAATAAATGAAATATGGAATCGCAAAGAAGGTATACAAACCTGAGGAGGAACCTCCTTGTTTGGAGGCTTTGATTGTTTTTGTGCTGCAAAAGTATTCCCCAACATAAGCTCATGCCTACCTATATGCATTGCAAAGTTAACAATCAGGACATTAAGGTGAAGACATTGAGAATACTAATATAATTCACCAGACGAAAACAAGGAAAACAGGACACCCACTACAGCAATAGCATTTCATTTCTCAGATGATACAGAAACTAACAATTTGAATGGAAAATATAATACCCAAGGAATAAGAACAAGTTGAATAGCATAATGCAGAAAATACGTACTTCCCCAAAAGTTTTCAGATTCTTCAGAGTACTGGCAAATGTACTTGTCATCCGCACCCAAAATCTGAGCTCCGACTCCCGTCGTTCTGGGTCCGTGCTGAGCCACTTCTAACGGCGTCAGTCTCTTGCGGAATGCGGGATTCTCCACGGAGTACATAAAGCAGAAGCTCTGCTTCCGTTCCGGAATCGAAACCTTGAAGTACCACCCCTCGAAGAATTTCCGAGCAGTTCCATCGAAATGGTACCTAACAATAACTCAATTGAAATTAAATCCCTAAAATGATGAAGAATTTAAGGCTCAATATGCACACTGACCCGCTGTGAGGGGTTCGGAGGTCTCGATTCGGAGGTGTGGGAGTGTAAACCGGGTTCGCAGCCGGTTTATTCTGCTCGATTGTGGAAGAGCCGATCGGTTCGCTTTTCGAAATTGAACTGAAAACGGAGACGGTGGAATTGGTTCGAAACCCTAGCTTGAGATTCCTGCGACTTGAAGCGTGATTCAGTATAGGGTTTACGCTTCGAAATCCTAAATTTGGAGAGAAATGGTGAGGTTCGTGCAGTGAAGATAGACTGGGTTCCATTGCTCTATTTGGGAATTGAACAGAATAACGGAGACTCTCGGAGTCGGAGAGAGAGCGAGAGATGAGTCAGGTGAGGTGTGTAAAAGCGTGTGTGTGTTTGCGTTGAGACCTTTAAAAAACAACAGCTGGATGAGAGGTGGCGGGTAAAACTGGGATACAAGACAAAAAGAAATGCCAGATTGGGGAAGGTGATGGAGGACCCGACCCGAGATATGGGAAGCTGTCCTGCCAGTTTGGGTTCCCACACTTAAACGGTCACCAATTTTTGTTTTTCTCGTCTTTCTTTTTAAAAATAAAAATAGAAAATGTTGAATGCGTTCCAATTTGTATATTCTGTTATTAGTAATTTTGAATTTTCTCTCTTCCTCAAAGATAAATTTTTATATATTCCGTTATTAGTAACATACAGGATTACAGAGTACATATGCATGTGCATGTATTTGTTTGTACATTGAAGAGTATAAAACGAATATCATACATGAATTTAATAACTAGATACATTCATTGTTCAAAAAAAAAAAAACTAGATACATTCTTTACGTGAGGGGTAATGTTCTCTTCTAGTTTGTTTGAGTTATGTTTATATGAATGGTGTTGGAATTTGAAATTAAACTTCATGTGTTTATGGTTATTTTTAATAAAGGATCGAAAGTTCTCTTCCTAGTTAAAATGACAGAGATTGATGACGAAAAATACATTAGCGATGAACAAGCTATGGAGGAATGCAAGGATCAAGTCTAAATTGGGCTCCATGCGTTTTGGTATATATGGTTGAAGAAATGTGAGAGAGAAAGCTAAAATGTAATGGTTGTTAAATGAAAAAAAAATGAGCTTGAAGGAGAAATGAGAATTAAGTGACTTGCACCCATTCTATCAAAGGAATTACTTTATGCATGTCCTTTTTAGAACTTTTCATTTTAATTTGTGCAATGCATTCGATTTGAGCTCGATTTTTTCTGTCACTCTAACTGAGCTCATTAAATGTCGTGCATGTAAACTTTGTGGAATTGTTGAGATTCATGCAAGAAACTGTTGGACCTAGCCACCCATGTTCAACCTTAGAATGTTGAGGAAATTGTAAGCATCAATTAATTAACTAACTAATTAGAGAACAAGACTCTTATTTTGTTCTTGGAATGGCTTTAAGAAGTAAAGGTTCCAAACGGAAGTCACACAAATTTGGGTTTATGCATGTCAATTGACAGCACGATTTGAACCTCAACCTTCGATTTGGATTCACCATTTTGAGGGAAGAGATATAGTAGCACACTCAACTCAATTAAGGAATGCCTAAACCGACCAAGGCTAGGGAAAAAGTAATTAAGCTGATCGATATTGACGTGGAAGTTCGGAAACTTCTCTAATTGTGTCATTAGTCAAAAGGTCCGGCACACTAATAATTAATTTAAAACTAATTAATCTAGATATTCCTCGATCGAGGTATTTAATTATACAGGATCGAGGAATCAGAACAGGAGGTGGAATCCGAACTGGAGGAGGAATCCGATCCGAATCGGAGGGCCAAGCTTATTCCAGCAACTGAATCATTCATAGAGGGTTTGGAGAAAGTGAGACTAGTTGATGAGGAGCATGATATATAGTTTGGAAATGCTTAGACAGACGTCAAATTGTGCTAGCTATTTGCATGGAGGGCCTTGCACAAGAAGAAAAAGAAGACGATATATGATCCACAGATGGCCATTATTACGCGCTTGCCCTGCTTACATTAATTAATTATTATCATCAAGATTGCATTGTTCAGTGGCTAAAATTCAATTAATCACGTACGTCTGTCCCCTTTGCCGGCACCCAAACTTGGAAGTAGGGCTAGGCGCGCCATCAAACCCCTAATCCTATATATTCCTAGCCAGCCTTTTTTAAGGGAGGCTAGCTATGCTAGCTAGCTGCATTATCCTAGAGAACAAAGACACGTCTCTCCTTCTCGATCTAGGAAAATATTGTACTATTGGCTGATGTTAATTGTTGGGATTTGATTAGCGTTCAGGGTTATTCAGACATTAAAAAGAAAATAGCAAAATACAAAACTAAAACAACATGATTTTGAATATTAGTACAAATATATATCACAAATTTATCAGCAATAGATCCAGCTCGGTTGGTGATCATTAATTGATATTGATAATAATGTAACTACAATAGACTATCCGTGAATGCACATATTTCCTATTATGTCTACTTTTCGGTTTTTGGGTAGTAATGAACTAATGACAACATGGATAGATATAATTATAGCATCCAATTAATTCGTTTGTTTATCATTTTTAACTTAATGGTCTGCTTCGTTGCCTCGATCATATTCCCTAATGAGTGTTGTTTGCTTGGGTTTTATATTTCTTTTGGCTGTTTCAACATTTATTTGTTTCACCCAATTAAATCTATGTATTGTTGTAGCGTTTACCTGTTTGGTGGTTAAATGATATTATTATTATTTTTAAATAATGAATGATAATAATATTATTAATTTAAAAAGAAAACCTTTTCCTGATAGTAATATATTTTGGCAAAGGCAGTTTCCTATTTGTACTAGATTTAGGGTTAATCTAGATTCATATATGAACCATCTTATGGCCTCCGCTGACGAAGAAAAAAGCAGTCCATGCCAGTACAATCTTCGTTTATCAAAAAAATACATTGTTGAAGTTAGCGAGCATGAGCACCATCACCGAGAGACCAAGTTTTGATATCTTCGTTTATCAAAAAAATACAAACATCTACCGAAGCAGCGCCGGCGCGGAGGTACTTCCGATCAGATTCCACCTTCACAAGGCAATTGTAAAATACAATCCAAGTATCCAAGTTATGATTGTGAACCACCAATCTTCGTATCTAAAAATACCCTTAAGTTGCGCTTGTCGAGGGAGAGGGCGAGTGGGAGTGCAAAGATAACGAAGGAGAGGTTGGCTAGGTACAAAAGGATCATAGCTAGGTCTCCCAGGGAAATGGACAAGTTACAGATGAAGCTGGCTAGGTATCTTTGCAGACCGGCCTGTGCGTGTTCCCGAAGATAAGCACCCATTTACTGTTGCAGATATATTGAATGTGCTTGAATCCGCCGTCCCCGATAAGATTATCGATGTGCAGATGCGGGACATCACTATTAGAGATACGGAGGAATCCTTGCACATGAATATACGTGGAAGACAATTTCTACAGGACCAAGCTTATTCCTGCAACGAAATCATTCATCGATGGTTTGGAGAAAGTGAGACTACTTGATCCTGATAGTTTGGAAATGCTTGGACTGGAGACATCTTGTGCTATTTGTATGGAGGCCTTTGCAGAGAAGAAAGAGATCACCATCACTTGGTTGCCCTGCTTACACTATTATCATCAAGATTGCATTGTCCAGTGGCTCAAGATCAACCACGTCGATCTGTCCCATTTGCCGGCACCCAAATGTGTGGAAGTAGGCGAGACCTAATTAACGATTAACCCTAGCTAGCCTCCCTAACTGCATGCATTATACACGTCAATAGACTATCTGTACGTGATATATATAATGCATGCAGCTAGCATATTGATATTGATAATAACATAACTACAAGAGACTACATGTAAAAGAAAATATTTTCAATTCTTATCAGATAAATTTAATACATAGGATGTGAAAAAATCTGTGTACTTTTCTAATTTGATGTTCTAATACAAATCATCAAACAAATCCGCTTATATATATATATATATATATATATATATATATATATGTCAATATTTAAGGTCTCAAACTATCAATAAGATTCATCACATGTGTTGCCTTTACTTTGAGCTCGGAAACCTTACGGTCAAAAAAAGGGGTTGAAGCCACGATGATGCCCACAGCACAATGCAATATTGTACATACAACTAGAGTAAAACCCAGTTCAAGATTAGGCTCTAGTATTGATTCAAATTAGTAAAAAGAAGAAAGCAAGGAAATGTTGTACAAATCATTTACGACAATTGAAACGAGTCCGAAGGACAATGCAAACAATAGACCAGTTAAAATGACAGAGATTACAAGAAGAAGAACGCAGGCTATAAACGAGCCATGGAGGAATGCAAGTAGGATCAGGTCTAAATTGGGTTCCATGTGTTGGTATTTACTATTTAGTTGAAGAAAAGTGAGAGAGAGAGAGAGAGAGAGAGAAAGCTAGGAGGTAATAGCTGTTATAAAAGGTCAAAAATCTGAGCTTGAAGAAAAAATAAGAATAAAGTGACTTGCACTCATTCTATTGAAGGAATTGCTTTGTTCCCTTTTTGAAGTGAACCCATGCGCAAGACATTCCACTTGAGCTCATTAAAGTATATAAACTCTATGGAATTATTATTATCTATGCAAGCAACTCTTCCGATCTTTGACAAATGAATAAAATAAGATTAAAATAAATATATTTATGTATAATATTTTTTTTTATTTGAACAAATGTAAAAGAATTTTATTTTTAGGGTTCTTGGAATGTATGATTAAACAATACAAACGATCTTTGGCAACATATTGTCCATCTAATTCGGGTTTTCGCTTAGATTGAGTTGTTTCCGTTCAGATCCGGGGGGTTGGATTGGAGCAGATGTATAGGATAATGTGGTCGGGAGTTCCTCACGTTCGGTCATCTGTCAAGAATAATACACTGGCGTCAAGGAGGAGACCAGGGTGGCCGACCTTCACTCCTCTGATGCCTAAGTTAGCACAATGTATTAATATTGACAGAGTAACTTTAGTGAGTAATTAATGCGTACCATAAATGAGGAATGAAGTGGACTCTTATAAGTGGTTGAGACTAATCCCTGATGTTTGTATTCGATGTGGGATTAGCGTAGCTTTTCCTCATAAAGAGGTCTCGTAGCAAGTGATTCAAACCTGCAATATAAGAGTCTTCCGGGCAAAACCTGGCCAGGGTCTTGCCCCGGTGTGGTAGAAATGGTATCTCGGTGTCCGATGCACCGCTTGAGGTAGAGACCTGATATGACTAGGGTCCCTGAGCAAGTGTTATTTCTAGCTGGTGGTAAGGGTCATGTACATGAGTTATTAGTTCGAAATTGAGAAAAATTTTCTTATTATAACACATGATTTTTCTTGAAAAATGGTTACTTTGATTCTCAATATCGGTTTGGATGTGTTTCCAAAAGTACTTTAAAGTCTCAATGAAACCTAATCCGATAATTTTTGAGCACCGGAAGTGCTTTTTTTTATTTGTTATTTTGTCAAATTAAAATAAAAAAATATTAGAGACACTTGTAGCCATTCGTCGCTACAGGATGTTTAAAATAAATTTATTTATAGATAATATATATTTTTTAAATTTGAACAAATGTAAAAGAATTTTGTTTTTAAGGCTTTTGGCCGGACTCTATGATTAAACAATGCAAATGATCTTTAAAAACATATTGTTTATCAAATTCGGGTTTTCGCTTAGTTTGGATGATTGGTTCGAAATTGAGGAAAAATGATTTATTACAACATATGATTTTTCTTGAAAAACGGTATATTTGAAATTTAAAAAAATATATTAGACACTTTTACCGACGAACTGTTCGTCGTTACAGGCTAAGGTGTTTAAATTAAGGGTGTTGTTATTAACACACCCTAAAGTGTAATAACACACCCTAAAGTGTAATAACACACCCCTTCTCTCTATCTCTCTCCTCCTTCTCTCTATCTCTCTCTATTTCTTTAGTGTCTTTGGGGTGTGTACGTTATTAACACTTTAGGGTGTGTTAATAGCAACACCTATAAATTAAATGTATTTATGTATAATATATATTTTTGTAATTTGAACAAATGTAAAAGAATTTTGTTTTTAGGTCTCTTGGACTCTAACAATGCAAATGATTTTTGACAACATATTATCCATCGAATTCGGGTTTTTGCTTAGTTTGGGTGATTGGTTCAAAATTAAGGAAAACTTTCTTATTATAGCACATGATTTTTTTTGAAAAATTGTTACTTTGGTTCTCAATATCGGTTTGGATGAGTTTCCGGCCAAAAGTATTTTATAGTCTCAATGAAACCCAATCTGAGAATTTTCGAGCACCGGAAGTGTTTTTTTATTTTCGTCAAATTAAAATAAAAAAAATATTAGAGACGCTTGTAGCGATGAATAGTTCGTCGCGACTAAGTATTCAAAATAAATAAATTTATATAATATATATTTTTTTAAATTTGAACAAATGTAAAAGAATTTTGTTTTTAAGTCTCTTTGAAACAATGCAAACGATATTTGGAAACATATTGTCCATCAAATAGGAAACTGCAGCTGGCTGGTCTAGTAGTGGCTCTGTCAATGACAACATCTATTTGTTTGCTTTGAGGAAACTTATTCATTCATGTATGTAATGTTGTAGCGTTTACCTTTTGGTGGTTGAATGATATTATTTTTGATCTAAAAAAATCATGAATAATAATAATAATAATAATTTAAAAAGAAAACCTTTTCCTGATTGTAATATATTTTGGTAATTGTAACAAAAAAAAAATTTGGTAAAGGCAGTTTCCTATTTGTACTAGATTTAGGGTTAATCTAGTATATAAACCACCTTATGGCCGCCGCTGACGAAGAAAAAAGCAGTCCAGTACATTGTTGAAGCTAGCGAGCATGAGCACCATCACCGAGACACCAAGTTTTGATATCTACGTTTATCAAAAAAATACAAACATCTACCGAAGCAGCGCCGGCGTGGACGTACTTCCGATCAGATTCCACCTTCACAAGGCAATTGTAAAATACAATCCAAGTATCCAAGGTTATGATTGTGAACCACCAATCTTCGTATCTAAAAATACCCTTAAGTTGCGGTTCTCGAGGGAGAGGGCGAGTGGGAGTGAAAACATAACGATGGAGAGGTTGGCTAGGTACAAAAGGATCATAGCTAGGTCTCCCAGGGAAATGGACAAGTTACAGATGAAGCTGGCTAGGTATCTTTGCAGACCTGTGCGTGTTCCCGAAGATAAGCACCCTTTTATTATTGCAGATATATTGAATGTGCTTGAAACCGCCGTCCCCGATAAGATTATCGATGTGCAGATGCTGGACCTCACTATTAGAGATACGGAGGAATCCTTGCACATGAACGTGGAAGACAATTTCTACATGACCAAGCTTATTCCGGCAACGAAATCATTCATCGATGGGTTGGAGAAAGTGAGACTAGTTGATCATTATAGTTTGGAAATGCTTGGACCGGAGACATCTTGTGCTATTTGTATGGAAGCCTTTGCAGAGAAGAAAGAGATCGCCATCACTCGCTTGCCCTGCTTACACTATTATCATCAAGAGTGCATTGTCCAGTGGCTTACGATCAACCACGTATGCCCCATTTGCCGGCACCCAAATGCCCCGAGTAGATAGATCGATGCTCCGGGCCATCGCCAGTAGCTGCTGTTTTTGTTTGGTTAACATCAATAGCTGCAGCTATGTTTTCTCCACAGAAATAAGTACCTTGTTGTTGAATATAATTCTATGTTTTTGCTGCCTCGATCCAGCTTTTGCATAATCATATCTATCTAGAAAATACACATGTTTTTAGATTTTAGAATATTATAACATATTTCAAACTGTTGCTTAATTGCTTCAATCTACATTACATGTATGCTGACTTCTTATTACTTGGATGCAGGGCCAAAAGAATCAGTATGTTATTGAGTGACCGCAGAGAATGTGCCTCGTCTGAGAAACAAACGCTCTATTTCCTCCAATATATAATGCTCTGCGCGCGGCGGCTGGCTGCGACAGACTATTCATTTGAAACCGGGAGAAGAGATGACAACGAGTCTGTGCAGGTCCTTCATATAATAGTGCTGTTACACCTTTTGCTTCCAGATCATCATCGGATGCTGTATGGTACTTTGCACCTCCTTCATGAGACATGTAATTGAGGAAGTGGACGAGCTAATGGAGAATAGTAAGGACCCTCGGACTAAAACAGATGCTCCCACAACCTATTGTTTATGCGGGTCTTGTTTCATCTTTTGCTGTAGAAATTATGTACAGCTAGCCAGTTTTGGAATTGCTCAGGAAGTCCTCAATACCTGCCAATTTTGGAAGGCGTGTAAAGTACTTCAGCCCTGAGGCCAAGGATGTCGGGCAGGACCGTTGAATATATGTGAAAAGATATCCAAATTTACAAACCTTCATAATGTTCGAACTAACAGTATCAAGTTCATAGAGACGACAAATCTCTATATTCTGCACAAAAAGTTCATAACAATAATATTTCGTCTATCAGTAAAAATTATACTCAAAATAAAAAATACCGAGAAAAAAGAATTCCAGGAAGAGTAAAAATAAAGTTCGGCACTCGAATAAAAATAAACTTAAGCAATTACCTTCAGCAGCATTTCATTGTGTTCAGTAGGCAGCTTAGACAATAGAAACTGTAACACACCCATTCCCTGCTTTTGCACAATGACAAATAAATTGCAGCAATCTGCATACGTGAGAATAGCAATCAGTCTACATATTTAGTGTGTGCAATGAGTTTTACCAATAACCAAAGGATAACAAAGAGCTTAATATCAACTGAAACAAAGAGCTCAATATCAACTGAAACAAAGAGCTCAATATCAAATGAAACAAAGAACCTTGAAATACAAATAGGCATGACAGCTGATAGCCACCAAGAAATCATCAACAAATAGACATGCTTTGTATGTGCAAGGATAGAAATTTTATATGTTACAAATTTAGATTTGGTCCTGAAGACTGAAGGAGTCCAATTACAACAATCAGTGAACATATTGGCATCACAAGAACTAATAATATGTAGAAAGGCTTTCAATGGCCACGATATGGTTGTAGAGCATGTGACCATACAAGGCAGAGCACTAGAAAACCAAGCTCCTATACATCTTTGCATTACTATCCCAATCAATATCGAATTACCAAATCATTATTTATATTAACAAACGAAAATTAACCATCTGATGGCACAAACATACTCTAAACTACTATCCAAGTGAATATCATGTTACCTCAAAACTTCATTTACTAATGAAACAAAATATTTGATGGTAGTATATACTATATTTATTTGCAACTTAAAAATTAAGAAAATCTTCTGAAGACAACATACCTCTTTTAGTATGCGAAGAATAAGTGCCAGCTAGGCACAGCAGTGTTTTTTGCCAACTAGATGCAAAAGATTCATCACATGTCTTGCTTTTATTTTGAGCTCGGAAACCTTACGGTCAAAGAAAGGGGTTGAAGCCACGATGATGCCAACAGCACAATGTAATATTGTACATACAACTAGAGTAAAACCCAGTTCAAGATTAGGCTCTAGTACTGATTCAAAGTAAAAAGAAGAAAGCAAGGAAATGTTGTACAAATCATTTACGACAATTGAAACGAGTCCGAAGGAGAATGCAAACAAGAGACCAGTTAAAATGACAGAGATTACAAGAAGAAGAACGCATGCTATAAACGAGCCATGGAGGAATGCAAGCAGGATCAGGTCTAAATTGGGTTCCATGCATGTGTTGGTATTTAGTTGAAGAAAAGTGAGAGTGAAAGCTAGCTAGGAGGTAATGGCTGTTATAAAAGGGAAAAAATCTGAGCTAGCTTGAAGAAAAAATAAGAATAAAGTGACTTGCACTCATTCTATTGAAGGAATTGCTTTGTACCCATTTTTGAAGTGAACCCATGTGCAAGACATTCCACTTGAGCTCATTAAAGTATATATATAAACTCGATCTAAGGAATTATTATTATCCATGCAAGCAACTCTAGCTCATTGTAACAATCTTATAATATGAAAGCATTAACTAAGCTAGATAGTGATTCTTATTTTGTCTTTGGAACGAGATGACTTTAAGAAGCTTCCGCCAAGGAAAACGTTGACACTTGACAGCACGATTCGAACCTCGTTGATCAGTTTTTTTAAGTTTCGAATTGAATTCACCCGTTAGAGGAAACAAATGCAGAAGACCTAAGCAAAACGAGTTGCCTAAAAGCACCATCTTGACCATTAATCAAATTAACATAATTAAGGAATACCTAAACCATGACCCAGCCAGGGCAAAAATAAATAATTAATTAAGCTGATCGATATTGTTGACCGTGAATTGGGCTTCTCGATCGATCTTGAGTTGGTTCTTAATTTCGTACAGAGAATTGGGTGCGATCGTTGGACCGGGCTCTGTAAATAATGCATGGGAAGAGCCTCCAGCTAGCTAGCTACTTTCTACTGGGCATCTGTTACCATTGAATCTTCGGCTCTATGAAATGATCTGTACTATTGGAAATGGACGAGCACAGGTCAAACTTGTAAGCGCGCTGGAAGTTCATTTTGGAAATGCACAAGTTTTGAATGGACTGTTGTTGGCTGTAGTGTACTATTCGAGAGCATGCTATCCTAATGCTGTCCGCTGGAAGGCATGAAACACACGGTACTCATGAGTCCTAACCAATTGACCATCATAAAAGCAAAACTGGTAATAATTAGTTGGCCGGATACAATTACCTTATTAAGTAGCTGACTAAACCCAACTTACACCTATCCAAAACCCTAGAGCACCTCTCAACCTCTTTAGTATAAATTCCATTAGCCACAAGGGTTTTTCACTCCCGCAGCTCTGCTCTTTGGAACTCAGCTAGCGTTTTTATATTTTACTCATTCTTTCCCTTTTTTATCTTCTCTTTTTATATCATTCTCCTTAATTTTCAAAAGTCGTAAGAAAATGCCTGAATCTAGCGATGGAAAAAGATGAAGGCTCATACAATCATTAATTTTGTGGGATTGAGAGAAAACAGTAAAGGTATTGTGATTTTACCTTTTAATTAATTTTTTGAGCAAATTTTATTTTTTTGGTGGTTTGCAAATATGGGAGTGTAGATTTCACTCTCCTTCCAATATTATGCTCTAAACTATTCCCTCTATGAAACTGTTGATAAAAAATTGTTTGCTAATAAAAGCTACTTGTTTTTCATAACAATAGTCGTAAGAATTTACAGTTAATCGGGTCAGGATATTTACCTTCAGCCATAGCAAGGAAATATTCATCAAAGTCGTGTTTTAAAACTTCTGGTTGTGTGGTAACTGATAAGGAACCTAAGGGCTTGTTGTATTCTGTATTGTGCAACAAGCAATTGTTTTAAGAATTTATTCCGTGATTTGAATAAATATTCACATGTTATTTCTTAATCATATTTTCTATTTGAACCATGGTTTGAATCATTCATATTTTCTTTTTAATCCATGATTTGCATAAATACTCACATGTTATTCCTTAATCATATTTTCTATTTGAACCATGGTTTGAATCACTCATATTTTCTTTTTAATCCATGATTTGCATAAATATTCACATGTTATTCCTTAATCATATTTTCTATTTGAACCATGGTTTTAATCACTCATATTTCCTTTTTAATCCATGATTTGCATAAATATTCACATGTTATTCCTTAATCATATATATATTCTATTTGAAACTGGGTATTTATTTTCTTTGCTGGTCTTGAATCACACATTATTCTTTGTTCAGGACCATGCCTGGAAATGGCATTCTACTTTGGCTGCTTCAATAACCATGATCGAGAATGATGCCTCACACCACAATTGGTCGGGAAGTTCAATCACCAAAGAACCGCATAAGGTTTGATCAAAGAGAGAGATGTTGACGCACATACTCACACCTGTTGTTGACACTCCTACAGGATGTAGCTGAATTGTGGGTGATGTTAGAGCAGCAGGGCTTTGTGTTGGATGATGTTCTTTCCCTGACGAAGGAAGTCATGAAGAAATGGCAGAAAATGTTGGTTCCTAGGTTGATGCCACCCTCCATGCTGATTGTTGCATAATCAATGGCATAGTATCTCATAGTTGACTCTAATCACAGGGAATAGTTTAATTTGCTGGTGGTGATACCATTACATAGAAAGCTACCACGTATCACTTAGATTAACTCTAGTTGTTTTTGGTTACATGATTAACTCTGGTTAATTGCTCAGGCATGGATCCCTCTGGCGGTTGAGTTGCCTGTTGGGTTTATGAAAAAGTTTGGTTTGCTGATAAAAACTACTTATTTTATAACAATAGTTAATCTGTTAATTGATTTTTTATATTGTGCTTTGTGCCAACCAGCAAAATACAATAGTTAATCGGTTAATTGATTTTTGGGTAAAAATTCAATTTGGTACTTGAATTATTGCGAAATGTACTTTTTGGTACCTACAAATTTTTTTTACTCAAAATGGTACCTGAACTATTGCGCCGTTACCCGAAATGGTACCTCCGTTAACTTGGTCTTTAAGTATGGTCCAACTAGATACCATTTTAGATAATGACACAATAGTTCAGGTATCATTTTTAATAAAAAAAAATTTGTAGGTACTAAAAAATATCTTTCGCAATAGTTCAGGTACCAAATTAGGTTTTTCCAATTAGGAAGCATTTCTCATTCAAATATGTGCCACGTAGGCGAACTTAACGACCAAGTTAACGGAGGTACTATTTTAGGTAACGGTGCAATCGTTCAGGTACCATTTTGGGTAAAAAAAAATTGTAGGTACCAAAAAATACCTTTCGCAATAGTTTAGGTACCAAATCAGAATTTTACCCTTTATTTTTTATATTGTTCTTTGAAACCCCAATTGCACTACCAGGTGTTTTGACACTACAAGAGAACTGAGAAATTATCCGTTGTATTTAGCTATCTAAAATGTTCAGTGGCGCTTAAATGAATCATTTATTTAAATGAATCATTTATAGTTATAAACCACCAGCTTCTGTAGCCAAAAGCTATGCCCATTGCAATCCATCTGGGTAATTTGAGGGAAAGCTGAGGGAAATGGGCATAGCTTTTGATGGAGAAAGTAAAGGACCAATGACTCATCAAACTAAGTTTGCTGTGAATTTCAGGGAGCATTCCACATATCATGTCTATTTTTCTAATATCTGATAGTCTGGGAGAACTACCCTTAATAAGTCACGAAATGATTTGAACATGTATGAAAAATCACTTCATCTTTGGTTTGCATCTGAACATCCCACATTTTTTCTTTTTGCTGATAACATCTCATGGCTAAATATTTCTGAAATAATGAAGACATTAACTATCTGATATGTGGTTCTTAACAAGATCGCTGACCTTTGTCATCCATATGGACTCCATTCACATCAAGAATTCACATAAGTGAAGCAATGACATCTAGATTATTCTTCTTGAACCATTTGTGAGGATAGAAGGCATTGGATGATTTATGATGAAGATGCCAAACCATGATTCTTGAGCAATCTTGCAGCAAACCTTCCATTTGACTTTCATCTTCCACAACTTGTTCAATAAATGTGCTCGCCTGGAAATGCAAATCAGTAAAGTTAGCAGCTGAAGCCGAGCCATCATAGTGAGTAGTAAGGGAATTTTAGGGTTTCAGTTTATGAAGCTTGAACCCTATTTCTCCAATCAGAAAGGCTTCATCATTAAAGGGTGTTTTTAAATATGGTACAAAGAAGTAAATTGGTAGGTTCAGGTCAGTATATCACTATCATCAGTTTCCTAAGAAGTCACAGACGCCGTCCATACTGAAACTGGTTAATGGGATAATATGAAACTAGAGATACCAACCTGGAAATCATCATTGCCTCTGTCAAGCTGCCTAATAGGTTCAAGAGTCGGTCGATGCCACCTTTTGGGATCCCAGAGTATAGTACTATTGAAGGCAAATCCTGACATGTGAGCATGAAATCTCTGGAATCTTCTACTTGATTCAATTGCATGCCATCCATTTACTTGAGTTCCATTACAAACGGGGCCCTCTATAGTAGCTTGCATATTGTTACCTGGTGTTTTGGCCACTGACCATGTCCCAAACCGCCTGCAATTCAATTAAAAAAAGGGAAAAAGAAGGGAGCTGTCACCACAAAGTGCACAGAGACTGGAATGTTAAACAAAGAACATTTACTAGAGGGAAAAATAGATGGTCACTCGTGCAAAAATACTACAGGCAGAAAGTTTTACCAAATATGTGGCAAATGAAATAACAGTATCTAAGCTGTAGCTAGAAGTAAATGAGATCAACGTAGGACCGAATATAAACAAATAAAACAGTCTTTTGTACCCAAAAATTTAAATTTAATTTGGTGCCTGTATTATTCTCTTTGCAAATACTCAAAAATCAATTAGCAGATTCAATGAGCATTGAACAGAATATTTGCAAAAGGTTTCCAGCAGAAAATGAGATTAGTTATGACATTAAATTGAAAAGGTGTACTTTCTGTGAGAATAACTCTCAAGCTTACTTGTCTAGGAGCTTAAAAAATTGTAAGATGCAGTGAATAAAACTATATATCTCTTAGCTTGTCATGATGTAACATGTTTCAGTAGGTGGTGATGCAGAAAAAGATGCTATATCAACAGCATTGCATAAAAAATAATAGTACTATTAAATATTAATAAGACCTATGGTTTAGTAAGGAAGTACCTAATCTGCCTCATTTGCTCAAAAAGGTCAGTAGAGTAGATGTTGCCCTCATCTGCAAAGTAGATGATTCCATCAAGACGGTGAGTTTCAATGTGAGAAAGTGCGATGTTTCTTTGATGAACACTTCTGTCTCTTACATCAGTAAGATTTTTATCGCAAACAAGATGCCTGTACATAATGCCAGTTCTCCTCAAGATGTCAGTTGTTTCTGCAGATTGGGAGGTCATCTCCACAACGATCCATAACAATGGAGGTGGGACTAATTTTAACGTGTGTGCCAAGCGATTCAGATTATAGGCTTGAAAAGGATGAGCATATGTTGGAGTCACGAGTATCAAAAGCTTTCGGAACTCCAAATCTGATTCTTGAATGAGTGATCGGTTGTTCGTAGCACTTTCCAATAAAATGCCTTCACTTGGTGTTACATTCTTCTGCATTTTCACACTATCCAATGGTGTAACATTTCTGGATACACTACCATGCAACTGATGAAATCCGACTGAGGATATCATTTCAAAGGGTAAGTCTTGATGCCTTGACATGAGGTTCGTGGATAAAGTCGTTGAGGCAAACGGTGTAACCCCAATGAATACTCCAAGCATGAAACAAATGAAGAAATGGGAAAGTGCCCTCCTCCAAACTTGACCCTTTGGTTTTGATTTCTCAAGGGGCCTAGAAGACCTTGGTGAAAAGACACCGAGAACAAACGCTTGAGAATCCAATGAAGCGGCCAGAGAAGATAACAGTCCATTGGATGATGGATAGTTCTGAGTACAAGACGAGGACTTGGACAATGGAGAAGCAACTGAACAGACTTCCCCAATTAGTGGAGTTCCTGCTCGAGGCACTGGAGACAATGTTCTTCTAATAGAGGCCATCGAGACAAATACAATTTGATCCAACTTATTTCAAATCCTGTCTGCTAATTACAATAACTATCGTATACAACAAAACATTACCCTAATGGATTAATTCATCATTGTCTTTCTCATTGACCATGACAAGTATAATTTCCCCAGTTCCAAATATTTTCTCAATGTTCCTCATCAAAGGCTCCATCTTTACTTGAAATTACAGCAGAATTGGCCAGCAGAATAAGAAAATACTCAAACTAGTATGAGCATCTCACACCCATGTAACCCTCCAAACAATGCAAAGCTCCATCTAATTTACTTGCCCATATCAAATAAACTCCCAAATCCATATAAGAAACGAAGCTTAATTTTGCCTCTTGATCTATAGTCAAAATAGCTTCCAACTAAAGAAATGAAATTCCCAAAAAAGATAGAGATTCCAAATGAAACGTTACTAAATTCGACTGAAACGAAATGGGTCACCGCATTACCGTTCACTAGCAAATGGGTCTTCGATCTTTGCCACCAAATTGTACTGAGAAAACCAGCAGAAAGCTAGACAGGGGAAAACCTCCGGTTTGTTCTTCAAGCTCAACAAAACGTCGACGTTGGAAGACAGAGTAGAGATACCTCAAAATGGGAGTAGTGATGCCAAGAGTGTACGAATCTAGGAAAGCATATCAATTATATGAATAGAGTTAACGAGGAAAGAGAGAGCATAGAATGATATACAGACACACTCTCTCTCTCTCTATCATAGAGATTCAGACAATAAAAAAAAATAATGGTGTTTTTCTTAGGCTTGCGTGACCGACGGCCTTTTCTTATTGGGTGGGAGATGTACAGGTCATCCCAGGTAATACATGAACATGGCCCATTTTTTGAAAACAAAAATACATGCATCAACTTTTTTCATTTTAGAAAAATACAAGATTTAGTATATAAATTAATGCAGAGATAACAGATTACTAACGTTAATCTTACACGTAAGGTTTAGAAAATTATATTTTGCATTCAACAATTGATATCGGATTAACGAACATTTTCAAAATGGAATAGAAAATCTTATTCAAAGTTTCAAACTAGCTACCAAATTTAGTCTCTGAAGAATGTATACAATTGATTTGCTCTTTTGGTAACAAGGGGTCAAAGGATACTATTTTGGTTAAAAAAGGTCAAAGGGAAAGACCCCTTTACTATTTTGGTTGAAAAAGGTCAAAGGGGTCCCAAATCTAGTATAGGTGTTGCATTGCTCCACTTGAATTACAACCATAATTTCCCAACTATCATATTTTACAGAAAATAAAATAAAACACGTGAAAAATACTGTACTTAAAAGGAAAGTTTTTTTTTTTGATAGGAACTTAAAAGGAAAGTTAAAGTGTGAATTTCATTTTTTTTTTAAAACCCCTTTATTTCGAAGCCCAATTCAAGCCCAGCCCAAGTTAAAGAAGAAAGCCTGGGCTAAAACCCAGCCCAAGTAAATGCTTGAAATCGTATATAAAGCCCAAAACAATCGGGCCGGATACAGAAAGGATATTTATGACATTTTGATTTGCTATTTTCTCCGAGAAGCCGGCTTTCTTCTTTTATGTGAAACTCTTGCTCACTTGGAAGTTGTAGTTCATACAAAACTCTCCGTCGTAGTCTGAAAGCGTCAGATCTATCTCTCAGTCACCATGGCCATGAGCATGGCGGTTAGGGCTTTTCTTCTTCTACTGCTATTCTTATCGTTCACAAATCTCAGTGTTTCGCTTTACGAAGATCAAGTTGGCCTAGTCGATTGGTAAATTTCAATCTCGTATTTGCTTAATCATCACCTACAAATTATCTCAGCGAATTTGATTCTCTTACTTTTATATCATATCGCTCTTAGACCTATTTTCTACTTTACTCACTAGATTTCTCTAAATGCAAACGAAGTTAAATCTCTCCTGATCTTCCTCTTATCGAACTTTGAATTTGATCTTATTTCTGTTCGTTTTTGAGTTGAATATCAGAAAACAAAGCTTGAATTATATTCAGTTCATTGACTATGCTTTGAATTTTAAGTTGATTGTTCTAAGGTGAGTTTCTTGTCTTTGCAGGCACCAGCAGTACATAGGCAAAGTGAAGGACGCAGTGTTCCATACTCAAAAAAGTGGGCGAAAGCGTGTTGTGGTGTCCACTGAAGAGAATGTTATAGCATCACTTGATCTCCGACACGGGGAGATATGTAAGTTTACTGTTAAGTAGCTAAAAGTGTTTCTATAGCTATGATGAATACTGAATAGAATTAGAATCAGATATAGATTAATCTATGTCCTCAGTTCAAGCCTCAAAGAAAATGTTAATCTGTGTATTTTTCTTGTGCAGTTTGGAGACATGTTCTTGGGAGCAATGATGTAGTAGATGGAATTGACGTAGCATTGGGAAAATGTAATAGTTCTATCCACTTTCATAATTTTTCGTATGTGATGTTTTTACATTTGTCTATAAACTATATGATTGTGTAGTTTGAACTCATATTTTATAAGACTAATTATTTGGTCATATTATGTACTATGGGGTTTGATAATGGATAAGAATAAGGGTCGACTTTAGCTGCATTATTTTTCTCTTTTAGGAATAACCAATTAAAGGGTTGAGAAATGAACTTATGTCATTGATCAAACGGTTTAACATTCCAATTGATGTTTTCAGATGTCATTACCCTTTCGTCAGAGGGAAGTATTTTGAGAGCATGGAACCTTCCTGATGGTCAGATGGTGTGGCAATCTTTTTTAGATGGCTCAGGGGCCTCAAAATCGCTATTAACTGTCCCGGTTAGCAAACCACTTTCTATTCTCACTGGCATCTTCCTATTTTGTATATATACATGTCTTATATCTACTCTCTCTCTCTCTCTCTCATCAATTTGTATTAGACTGTAGTATGTTGAGTATCCTTATAGCTTTAAAACCGTGTTATTTTACATCTCCATTTATGGCCTTCAATCCCCCAGTCATGTATAAGTATCAAATAGTTCTTTCAAATTAATTTGGTTGCGTTACTAGACCAAATCTGCATTTTCATTCATCACTCTCTGCTTTCTTTTGAAGCATGCTTTGTTTTTCCTTTTAATTTATCCTAACTTGCACCTGTTGGAATTTCTGGGTTCCTTCTCTCCACTATAGTCCAGCAGGTTGCAAATGTGTATAGGTTGCATAAAACACAATGCAATTAATTTATTTTTGAACACGGAGTTCATTAAGGGTGTCTTGTGCAGACAAATTTGATAGTCAACAAGGAAAATTTGATCCTTGTTTTTGGTAAAGGGTCTCTACATGCTGTTTCTGGCATTGATGGTGAGGTTCTTTGGACAAAGGATTTTGCAGCTGAAAGGTATGTGAATCTACAGTATAATGTTTCTGATGTTATCCTGTATATTATTAAAACTATGTTTCATTTTTTTTTCTCCATTCTAAACATCACTGTGTCATTAATACTACTTGTGTTGTTTCCACGTTTCAGTCTAGAGGTTCAACATATTATTCAACCTGTTGGAAGTGATGCAATCTATGTACTTGGATTTGTTGGTTCTTCCCAGTTTGATGCATATCAGATCAACCCTAGAAATGGAGAGATATTGAAGCACAATAGTGCAGCACTTTCTGATGGGTATTCCGGGGAAGCAATATTGGTTTCAAGTGATATTCTTGTGACATTGGATGCCACTAGGTCAAAGTTGGTAATTATAAGCTTTCAGGATGGAGTAATTAACTTTCAACAGACATCCATATCTGATATATTGGGGGATTCTTCTGGAACACCAGTGCTAGTATCTTCAAAACTACCAGGAGTGTTTTCTGTAAAGTTTAATGGAGCAGTGACGCTCATAAGAGTGACTGTTGAAGCCAAGTTGGAGGTGATGGATAAAATAAATAGTGTGGCAGCTATTAGTGATGCAATTGCCCTTTCCGAGGGCCAACAAGCTTTTGCACTAGTTCAACATGGAGATGGTAAGATCCACCTTACAGTGAAGCTTAGTCATGATCTGAGTGGTGATTTGCTGAAGGAAAGTATAGTTATGGACAATCAGAGGGGGCTTGTCCATAAGGTTTTTATAAACAGTTATATCCGGACAGACAGGTCCAATGGGTTTAGGGCCTTGATTGTCATGGAGGATCATTCACTTTTGTTGTTACAACAGGGTGCCATTGTCTGGAGTAGGGAGGATGGTCTTGCCTCAATTGTTGATGTAATAACATCAGAACTACCGGTGGAAAAGGAAGGTGTATCTGTAGCAAAAGTTGAGGAAAACCTTTTCGAGTGGCTTAAGGTATAAATATTATGTGCTTTAAATGGATAAAAAACTGAATTAAAATGAGTGTCATTTTTCTGCAAGTTTCGCCTTGGTAGCATATTTCATCTTGCTCTATAAAAGGCCCAATTGTGTGGTTTGATATGCAGAGTATGACATGATATTTTGCATATTTTTGTAGTCATTTTGTACCTACATGTATTGTATCTACATGTCTGATTGAATAATTCCCCTCTTACAATGTCCTTTTCATTTGATTTTTTGCTATTTTGAAGGGACACATACTGAAGCTGAAGGGAACCTTAATGCTTGCAAGTGCTGATGATGTTGCTGCTATACAAGAGATGAGGTTAAAAAGTTCTGAAAAGAGCAAACTGACCCGAGACCATAATGGTTTTCGGAAGCTGCTCATAGTACTTACAAGAGCAGGAAAACTCTATGCCTTGCACACTGGATATGGACAAGTTGTCTGGTCTCTGTTACTGCCTAATCTGCGTAAATCTGAGTGCGAGTTTCCAACTGGTTTGAATATTTATCAGTGGCAGGTACCGCATCATCACGCAATGGACGAAAATCCATCTATCCTCATAGTAGGTCGATGTGGACGAGGTTCTGATGCACCAGGTGTTCTGTCTATTGTTGATGCATATACTGGCACAGAAATTAATTCAATGGATCTTGCACATTCCATTTCGCAAGTTATTCCTCTGCCATTTACTGATTCAACAGAACAGCGACTTCATCTATTAATAGATGGGAACCAGCATGCATATTTGTACCCAAGAACATCTGAAGCCATTGATATCTTTCAACGTGAGTTTTCAAACATATACTGGTACTCAGTTGAGACTAATAATGGCATCATCAAAGGACATGTCTTGAAGAGCAATTGCATCCAGGAAGTTATAGACAACTATTGCTTTGAGTCCAGGGACATATGGTCAATTGTATTCCCATCTGACTCAGAAAAGATCATTGCAACTGTGACAAGAAAATCAAATGAGGTATGGTTTTGTCTTGCTGAGCTGGAGACTGTTTAGATTGTCATTTCTTTGGATCACTGCTTTCACTCTGAAGTCCTATTTTCCATTATTTATCCCTTTCTTAGTCTTATACTTGTGCATTTGGGCTGCGCCCACTTGCTGCTTTGTAATAAAATGGATTTGCTTCTTAAAAGAGAGCAATGTTTGTCTTTCAGTTTTTGGAAAAAAGCTTTGCTGTATATACTTTTTGTAACAGAGATAGTGATCCTGTAGGTGGTTCATACTCAAGCAAAGGTTATCGCTGCTGAAGAAGATTTGATGTATAAGTATGTATCTAAGAATCTACTCTTTGTGGCAACTGTTGCACCAAAAGGCAGTGGTGCAATTGGAACAGCTACCCCAGAGGAGTCGTGGCTAACTGTATATCTTATCGATACTGTAACTGGTCGTATATTGCATCGGATGACCCATCATGGTTCACAGGGACCTGTCCATGCTGTAAGCTTACCTTCTACTTTGTTTATGGTTGTGTGAATGTCAGATATTCTTTAATTTATCTTAAATCTTGCAGGTTTTCAGTGAGAATTGGGTTGTATACCACTACTTTAATCTTAGAGCACACAGATATGAGATGTCAGTCATAGAGATATATGATCAGTCCCGAGCGGTATGCTGGAAAACTTAATCTTGTATGTATTGTTCTGTCTATTTGGTTCAATAAATATGTGAGCTAAATCAAAATATAATTCACAGGACAATAAGGATGTTTGGAAGCTGATTCTTGGGAAGCATAATCTCACTTCACCTATTTCTTCATATTCCCGACCAGAGGTTGTGACGAAATCACAGTCTTACTTTTTCACGTATTCTGTAAAAGCAATAGATGTGACGTTAACAGCAAAGGGTATTACTTCGAAGCAGCTTCTTATTGGTACGATTGGGGATCAGGTCAGATTCTACCTCTGAGCATCATGAGATATTAGTCTATTTTATTCTTTGAGACTTTATTCCTCTTTGGGAGAAAGTATTGACATGTAATTAGTGATACTAGCTATATGTTCCTTTAATGAGAGTAAATATTTTGTAGGTTTTGGCACTTGACAAGCGATTTTTGGATCCCCGTCGATCAGTCAACCCCACACAAGCTGAGAAAGAGGAAGGCATTATACCTCTAACGGATTCATTGCCAATAATTCCTCAGGTATGTAACATCTTTGTAATAAGAGTTTTTCGGGTGAACACTTGATGTAGGATCATCAGTTTAAGGATGCAGAATTATCAGCCTATATGCATTATTGTAGAACAGTCGCATTGGCTGGTGCATTGGGATGTGCATTTAGCCTTGGCCTTTAATCAAAGGCAAATTTAGATCGTCTGAGAAACCTGTGTGCAGTTTCTCAATTTCAGTTGTGGCATATCGAGGGTGCAATCCAATTATATTAAGGGGAAAGCTTTCAATTTCAACTATTTGGACCCTAAAATCTTATACTCAACAAATTTTGTACTTGCAGTCCTATGTGACACATGCTCTGAGAGTGGAAGGACTTCGAGGCATAATGACAGTACCTGCCAAGTTGGAGTCTACGACCCTTGTCTTTGTATATGGAGTGGATTTGTTTTTCACTCAACTCGCACCCTCAAGGACTTATGATTCGCTGACCGATGATTTCAGCTATGCATTGCTTCTCATCACCATCGTTGCCCTCATAGCAGCTATCTTTGTAACCTGGATTTTGTCTGAGAAGAAAGAACTACGAGAGAAGTGGAGGTAACGTCTCGTCTAGTCATTCATTTTACCCTGACAATTTTTTTTCCCTTTAGTTAAACCTAATTTAGGAGGTCCACTCCTAACTTGTAATTTTAGCATGCCTTCCTTGAGAGGAATTTTTTGTTGTAAAATTCCATATTATTTAGCTGTATGGACGATCTGGATTGTGTCTTCATGTTGTAAATTTGAAGTGCAAAAAAATGGTCACACTTGTTCACGTCTTTTGGATATTCTAGGGAAGTCGAGAAATACTTTTATCCTTCATTTTCATTAGAAACGAAAATTTTCAAATGGTGTTGAGCTCCCATCTGAAGCAATGATCACAGTTCAACGCTACGATGGTTTATGATGGTTGAAGACTAACGTTATTATGTTTGGTTTGAGTTTCTCTTTTTGTTCGTTGACCAAAAAAAAAAAAAAAAAAGAGCTTCTCTTTTTGTGGTAAAGGAATTAATTTGCTTGAAATAATGAGTCACT
The DNA here is from genome assembly GCA_029955375.1 of Rubus parviflorus. Classification (NCBI taxonomy): domain Eukaryota; kingdom Viridiplantae; phylum Streptophyta; class Magnoliopsida; order Rosales; family Rosaceae; genus Rubus; species Rubus parviflorus. Next base: position 2,631,153 of record JARGGL010000001.1, on the reverse strand, counting down.
GGTACTGTAGGTTTAAATTTCTGCTTTGTGCACTGGCAGAGCCGGTCCATGATTGAACTGCAATGAATGGTCCTGATTCCTGAAAGTTGTTGGCTCTCTGTTTGTTGTCAGTGATTAGTAAAAGTAAAAACGTGGATTGCATTTTTCTATCGTACTGTGTATTTTACTCAGATTTTAACTTCCCATCTCTACCGTTGGATCTAATCAAACTGTTCGGAAAAGTCTATGGGTAGAAGAGAAGAAATACCACGTCATGTTAATTTCAAATATATTATTTTCCCTCAAAGTGGAAACTGACACATACATACTGTGAGTTTCTGAGTACACGTCCCCACAGGCCACAAACTTACAAAGTTGCACCATCTTCTTCTACTCGCTCTCTCTCTCTCAATCAAAGATTCACAGGCTCAGTCTCTGTTTCTCGACTCAGATCACCTTGGACATCCACCCCACCATGAAAACCCAGCAGCCTAAGCTTAAGACCCAGCTTTTCTCTTGTGGATTCTTCGGCCACTGTACTGGAACGGTGCTCAGCCCCACCACGCCTCATCCTCCAACTCTCCCTTTCTCATCCACTGATCCATTACCACCTTCATTGTCAGTACCTGCACCTCCAACGCAATCCGACGCACCAACCCACCACCAGTCGAAACCCGACTCCGAATCATCTTCCTCCTCAACCTCCCAAAGCTTCACCCAGTGGAAATTCACACTCCCAGACTCGCCCATACTCTCCCACCAGCAACCCGGATCCGACCCGGAGTTCGCTGCTGCTGCTCTTCGATCCAGCCCAGCACCACCGCCCATGTCCTCCACCGGCCTCCAAGAGCTCTTCCACGCAGCTGAGCTCCAACTCAGCATCGGGTCATTCCCGGAGCAGCTCGCAGCACTACACCTCCTGGAACGCTCCCTCGTCCCCTACCCGCCATCCGACCCCGAGTGCCCGCCCGAATTAATGCGCGGGTTGGTGCGAAATTTGAAAAACAAAGCTGGGGCAAAACCGGCAACCAAAGTGTTATTGGCGCTCTGTTTGGCGGAGGCTAACCGCCACGTGGCGGTTGAGGCTGGGGCCGCATCTGCGGTGGTCGAGACGGCGCTGGAGCTGGAGGCTGCGGCGGCGGAGCGAGCCCTGGCGGCTCTGGAGCTCATGTGCACTGTGGCGGAGGGGGCGGCGGAGGTGAGGGCCCACGCCATGGCGGTGCCGGTGATGGTGATGATGATGGGCAGGACTTCAGCCCGGGGGAAGGAGTACGCGATAGGCGTGTTGGCGGTGATATACGGTGGCGCCTTGGAAGACGAGCCAGCAGAAGCGGCTGCGGCAGCGCCGGCGGAGGAGGTGGCGCGTGCGGTGGAGTTGGCGTTGAAAGGGGATTGTAGTGGTAGGGGAAGGAGGAAAGGGGCCCAATTATTGAAAGCGCTTCAACCACCAGAAGAAGAGAAAGAGAATTGAATCTCTGTCACTTCGTTTAGAGCCCCCAATATTGGTAGGAGATCACATCAACCGTGTAGTTTCTAGTTATGTACTTATGTTTGTAAATTATGGTTTGGATTGGATATTTTTCTTTTTTTATTGTTAATAATTTGAGCATTCCCAAGTATGAACTATGAATGAAGGTTGATGGTGGGTACCCTAGAAAAAAGACGAGCGAACTGCGAAAGTCCACCATTTTACCTACACGCCTTTTGACTCTTCATACAATGCCCTAAATCCCTAATGAAACATATTTCTGATAGTGTTGATTTTGACGCATGATGTATGATCATGGAGAATGACAAGGTTTACCTGAAACTGAAATATGAATGCGTTCTCCCTCACTTCAGATAATCAATCATTTCTTCTGTTCTCATTTCGAGCCTTGTAAAATAATTGTCAAGATCGTGACGCTGTTTTACCCGTCATCAATATATTTAAGTTGAATTTCTAAAAAAAATTAAAGAAAAAAAAAACAATCTAGATGGATATTACAATAAATTTGTTAAAAAAATCGAGCACAATATTTATGGCTTCCTGAAGATTTTCTTTAGGGCATGTTCTGAAATTATTACATTGAATGAGAACAAATCTGAACGCAATAAAATATGAATGATGTTTCGTATCTTTTCCAAATTCCAAACCGGACCATTCCAAGTGACGGTCCATTCTTAGCGTACAATTCAAGTAAAATTCCCTCGCTTGCCTCATCTCCCTTCAAAGCATTGCCTACGCTTTTTGTTTCTCGATCTATAAGAAAAGCTCTACCTAGCTAGAAAAGCCAAAATCCTCTTTGTACAAAGTCTTTGACGTCTCATTATGTATAGCTTATGGTGGCTCGTCGGTGCTCTACACCTACTCATCTCTGTCGCGGCCATGCCACCACAGTCTCCGATTCAATGCGAAGAATCCGGTGGCTGCAACCTTTACAACTCCTACGGTGTTTGGAACGACAGAAAAGATTGTCACGTTCCAAATGTCACATACCCAACGACCGAAAATGAGCTACTAAGAGCTGTGGCTTATGCAAATCAGAACAAGCTCAAACTCAAAGTGGTGAGCCAATTTTCACACACCATAACCAAATTGGCCTGCCCTGCTGTAAGTTCAGGAAACTCATTGCTAATAAGCACGTCAAATTACGATTCTGGGATCGAAATTGATGCCGCGAATTTAGCTGTCACGGTTGATGCAGGTGTAGCACTGCGCAAATTGATCGACAGAGTTGAAGAGGCTGGATTGAGTTTGGTGGCTTCACCATATTGGGAGGGTGTGAGTATTGGAGGGCTTATAAGCACAGGCTCACATGGAAGCTCATGGTGGGGAAAAGGAGGTTCTGTTCATGATCATATCATTGGTCTCAGCCTTGTCATTCCAGCTAAACAATCCGAAGGGTATGCGAATATTCTCAGATTAGAACCGAAAGATCAGCTTTTTAATGCTGCAAAAGTTTCATTGGGATTGTTGGGTGTCATATCCAAGGTCGGTAACTTGCTCTATCTTCATTGAAATTTGAATTTCTGGGGATATGATTTTCCTAATCACGTGTTGATCATTTTTCAATAGGTGAAGTTGTCACTGGAGAGGAGATTCAAAAGAAGCATAACATATGACTTCACTGATGATGCTCAAATTGAGGACATGTACATGGACCATGGAAAGAAGTATGAATTTGCAGACATTACTTGGTACCCATCAAAGCATACAGCTGCTTACAGATATGATAATCGAGTTCCCTTAAACGTCTCCGGCGACGGAGTATATGATTTCCTTGGCTTCCAATCCAATCCTATTTTGGTCTCCAAATCTGTAAGAGCATCAGGTAATACTAATACTGTCGATCACATTCTTTCATTGGTGTAGCTCTTGTCATTTTTAGACACATTGTTATGCTAACAAGTAAAATTTGTACCACCTTTACCGATCGCATCTTTAGAGACAATTTATTTGACATGTTGTGTCGATTAAGTGAACTTTTATCAAAAAGTATTGTATTTGTGCCCGATTCAATTCAATTATTGGTAACATAATATCTCAATGAAACTAATGCAGAGAAAGTCATGGATAATGGACACAACTTGAGTGGAAAATGCATACTAGCATCTTCATTTTTGGGGTACAAGAAATTAGTAGCCAATGGTCTGAAGAATGGCCTAATCTTCACTGGGTACCCAGTAATTGGTAATCAGGGCAAAATGCAAACCTCAGGCTCATGTCTATACTCAACAGGCAAAGACAGCTCCTGTGCTTGGGATCCAAGAATCAATGGCCTCTTCTTCTACGAGACAACGGCAATATTTCCGGCCCCGAAATTCCGTGACTTCATCCTTGATGTGAAGAAACTAAGAGACCTGATCAAGCCAGAGAATTTCTGTGGGGTGGATATTTACAATGGATTTCTGATACGTTTCATTAAGGCATCTGAGGCATATCTTGGTCAACCTGAGGACTCTGTGGTGGTCGACTTCAATTACTATAGAGCTGATGATGCTTCAACTCCAAGATTTGATCAAGATGTTTGGGAAGAAGTGGAGCAATTGGCATTTTTCAAGTATGGGGCAAAGCCACATTGGGCTAAGAACAGGAACATGGCATTCTTGAATGTGCAGAGCAAGTACTCCAAGTTTAACAAGTTTGTGGGTGTGAAAAGACAGTTGGACCCTCAGAACATGTTCTCAAGTGAATGGTCTGATGAGATTGTGTTTGGAAAGGAGAGTGCAAAGAGTGATGGGTGTGGTTTGGAGGGTCTGTGCATTTGTTCTGAGGATAGACATTGTAGCCCAGGAAAAGGGTACTTTTGTAAGCCTGGCATTGTTTATGAGGAAGCCAGAGTTTGTAGGTATTCACCATCCTCTAATGTGTCATCAGATTGTCCTAAAACTGATTTGTGATTTGAAGTTCTTAGTGTTTATGGCATCATCATTATTGTACTAAAATGTCATTGATGATGAAGTTTCTCAGAGTCTATGTTTTGTACATTACTATTGAGAAATTGTTTAGCTTGTTCCACACTTCCACATGGATTGGATTTTAGGGTGGGAGCTAAAGTTAATTGGAACATTATTGTCTTTAAATTATTTGGTATTTGTCCTATTGTAAATCAGACCTAAAAAAAAATTATATATATATCTACTTTAATGAATATCATCAGCAAGAAATTTAAAAATATTTTAGGGTTATTTTCCCTCACCCTAGCTAAGAATACAATAAAAAAAAACTCTATTTTAAACTCTTATACACACTTTCTTCCATTAAACAAAATGACAAACAAAATAAAGAAACTTCTACATTAATTTTGAACATGCATTTCAAAATTATTTCCCACAATGATCGATCTGATCTTCAAAAAAGGTGTATGTAGGCACACACACACACACACACACACACATATATATATCACGTCAAAAAACAATACCGATTGATCAGTCACCATCTCGATGTTTCTAGGTCATTGCCGTACGTAGTACCATTTTCACCACCACATAAATTAACCACACCCACACAAAAAAGCATCCCCTAGCTGCTTATTAATCGGGTCACAACAACGTGTGTGTATATATATATATAGTAGTACTATTCCATTTTCATACTCTCTTTAATTAATTACCACCATGCTATTAACCCTCATAATTAACTTGCTGTTGTTTGAACTAATTTAGCATACTTTAACTATTACAGAGCTTCTTCTCCAACAAAAAAAAAAGCAACTAGCTGTAACGTGTGTGTATATATATGCCTTCAAATTAACTCTGCCTGGAAATTAATTAATATTAAAGATTATAATCTGAGATGAGTTAGGTATATATATAGATATATATACTTTAAGATCGATACATATATTTATATGCATGAGGCATGGTGAATACATATTAATTATTACCATTTTTTAGGGTTTTCTGTTAACTAAGCTGAATAAATTAATATCAGTACTTGCTGCTGCAAACGTAATTGGGTTATGATCGATCAGGTGAAAACTGTGGGTGATTTTTCTTTTCAATTAACCTTGGCTCAGGTGTTATAAACAAGACTTTTAATTTTTTCTTTTGGCAATTAAAGATGTTTATGAGATAATTCAGAAACCCTTGCAGAAGATTAATTAACTGTACGTACAAAATAAGCAGATCGAACTATGAAGAAATTAATTAGCTAGAATTGGGTGGGGGCATGGCATTAATTCAGAATCGTCTTGAACATATAATTAAGCATGCAGATCGAAGCAGCCTGGCACAAAGCTGGTGTGGACGTAGTACGTACTGTTCAAAAGCAAAAGCAGATAACTCCTCCATGTGAATTTGATTCAGTAAATCTATCGATCTGTGCATATATGCATGATGAGTCCCATAAATCGCGTCAATTAAAGTGTCAAATTAACCCTGCAGCTACCATCCATCATTATGAGTCCCATAAAAATTGCATGTGATTAGATTATTGCTCTCACCACTCGATCATTAATTACTGTTAGCTTAAGATCGAATGATAGCTATATAAGTCAGCTCAAGTTCAAATGCCAGCCATATATATGATTCCCCGGCCCTCTGTATACATTCACTACAGACATATATACATATGATGATCATGATCATGATATGATGTCGCTAAATTTATTTTTGAGCTGGAATTCAAGTGGCAATATATATTAATTATTTAATTTTATGTTAATTAAAACCAAATAAGCTGTATATAATCTTCGATCTTCATTTAGCTAGAGATATATAGCTAGACTTTGATGCTAGCTGTATATATAACCTATTTATATGTCTGTGTATATTGAAGCATTAATTGGACGGATCCTATGAAGCATTTGGGTAAAAGAAGCATAGGATTTGTTTTGTTTTTTTCTTTTTTTTTGAAAAAAAAAATAGCATTAATAGCAAAAGGTAGGTTCACACAAAGGTGTTTAATTATACTAGAAAATAAGATGGAAAAGCTAGGGTTCTTAATTTTCGTATCCTTAACCAAGTACCAATATATACCAGCTAGCAGTGCACGATTTCTTACTATATATTTACAATCTATCGTCTTGTATATTCTGATTGATCTTTATTTATCCTTGTCGATCACGGTCCATGCATAACATATCCAATTAATTCAATTTCTAATAAAGCTTTCATGCATCCTTACTATTTTATTTGATAGGTAAATACAGTAGTACTATAAACAAACAGAAAGAAAAACAATTGAGCTAGGGTGCTCGATCTGCTCGATCATGTGAACAACAAGTGGATTTCAAAACCTGCTACTAATTTGGCAACATATTAGTTTGGATCGAAACAGGCCGGTTAATTAATAATTAAGTACGTAGGATTTAATTGGCCGATGTAACAAATTAGGTCATTATTTACCTTAGATTAATTACCCTTTTCAGCTGTTGTCCAAAAAAAATTACCCTTTTCAGCTAGATGGTCACCTGCCGCACGTGACTACATCTGGGTCCGGGTCCTTACAATTGAGAACTAACAATATTGTGCGCATATACCGGCAATTTGGGAGGTTAAACTTTAGGGTTGTCTCTTTTTTCTTTTTTGCTTCTTCGTTGTCTCTGCTGATAGCAAAGGTTAACCGTACATTTATGACCAAAACCCTACATATTATATCTCCGACGGCCCAACATGGTTGCAAAAAAATAAAAAAAATCCTTTATCGTTTGGAACAGATAACTGAGATAAGCAATTCCACAAATCACATCAGGATCAGGTATGGGGAAAATTATATTTCAAATCTAATAATTCCTTTACAGAAAATAATGCTGAAATATCTAACTGTTGCAGTTACAAAGCAACTCCGTGTTGTGTGTGGAGAGATAGAGAATGGGAAACATGAATGCCGAGGAAATTAACAACCCGAGAGGAATCACCGAATCACAATAAAAATACATTCCTACTTCCACAATGTGATGATAATTCGAAAATTCTTATTATCAAATCACTCGCATAACAACGATACATTGTCTGTGTACAATGTGTTTTTTTTGGGACTATAAATTACAACAGTATTATCTTATCCATGAAAATAACTTAACAGTTACCCCCATTGGATTCCTCAAAACTACATATATCAAAATATAGCTATATATAGTCTATAGCTAATACCTTGTTCCTCTGCTGCTACTTCCACTTCCTGACTAGGAATGGAGTCTGGGGTGTAACAACAATCACACTGTGTTCTGCTTGTGACAGTTTGACACCAACATACAAACAACATATATAATCAAAATAACTCAACAACACTTGCACAAGGTCAAGACATATATAAAGGTATGTACAGGTCTTGCCCTTCACCCAGAATGGTCATTAGAGCTCCGCTTCAGACATGGAAAATGCCCAGTACAACTTCGGAGGAGTCGGAGTTTCTGACTGATATGATATCAGCTTGGACCGAAAAATTGACTTGCTCTCTGATCCTATAAGAGCCTCGTTTTGCAGTAGCTGGGGAGATTTCATGCTTCACCTGTTCAAAACCAGTCAAATTAACCAACTGATAAATTTCTACAAAATGTGTACCGATTTAAGCAAAGAGGTTTTGTTTCAATCATTTCAGATAGTAGGAGGTTATGAAATACTAACAGTATAGATATCAGGAACCTTGTGAAATTCAATGTCGTGCGCGATCCTTTTCAGTAGTGTGTTTTGTAATCCTCTGCCGCTTCTGCTGATCCACTTTAAATAAGCCATGCCTCTTTTCAGAAGAAATCTTCTTCCCAAATTTTAGGTCTTCACCTCTAATCATGTACCCATTTCCTACGTCTGGCATGCTGAAATCAGCAGGGTTTCTGTTAATACAGCAGATTGAAGACTCAGAACTACTCTTTGGAGGCTTCATGGTTCCATTAGCATTAGGAGCTTCCAAGTTGTGTTGCCTTGAATTTGCAATGGTATGGTAGTGCAGCGGAAACATCATAGGACCAGACACAGGAAGGAACCCTTTCGGTATACTATGAATAGGGATAGTTGTATGATTGTTGCCCAAACCACCATCAGTACCTAAAGATTTTTGTGATCTAGGACCTCTAATCTGTGCAGGTGAATGGGATCTTTGTATCTTTTCTTTCTTTTGAGAGCTCGAAACTTGACCCATAAAGTCTGTAGCCCTTCCAAAACCTTTCGAGTGTTCAAATGAAGATGTAGATGCCCCAAAAGTTGGATTGGTAGGAAACAAGTCAAGAGATTTCTCAGAAAGTTGATTTTTCCCATAACAGTTTGACGATGGATGATTCACAGTATCAGTAGCCTTATAAAGACCAATATCCAGCCCAGGATATCCCTTCGAGTTAAGATCACTAGGAAAGGGTCTCTTGGGAAATTTCGGGTTTCCACCCATATTTAGGGGTGCACCTGACCGCATACCTGCATCCATGAGGCTGAGCAAATGCATTGCTGGTATGGTTTCATTAGAATATAAATCTAATGACCCCATTGAATTTTGATGAGGCTCAGTCCTATTACGTTTGCATGTGAATGAGTGCTCTGGATGTGTTCTGCTGATAGTTTCAGATCCAACAGCTTCATTACGCTTTTCAAAGTTGGGAGCATTCAGATTCAAACTCAGGTCACAATCCCCATTGGCATTTCCCTTCTGCAGTGGGCCAGGAGAGTGTGAAAGTATTTTGACATTAGATGGCTGAGTTGCACCTTTTTGAGGATTCTTATATGCAAAGGGCATGTGAGCTGATATTACAGGTGACCAAAGATGAGCTGCTTCTTCCTTTGATTGTGGAACAGACTGGCATGTGTTGCATGCTGCGAAGCTCTGCAAGTTCGAATTTGAGAACCCATGGCCCATCATATTTCCATCCCATTTGCAACTCTGAGCACAACTACATTTGCTGTTACCAGCAGCAGGAAATTGGCCTCGAGGTGAAGGCTTCTTTTGAGACTGACTGAATGCACCAAACCCTGTGGGGCAATGCATTTGATCAAGACGGTTCATACTGAAATGGTTTCCATTGATATAAGAAAAATAATCAACTGACTTCTGTTGGACAGGTGCCACATTTTTCTTTGTGATGCCATTTTTTGCATTTCTTGCCTGAGCTTTTCGTTTCTGATTGGTTTCCTCTAAAACTCTCAAGTCCCCAGTGTCATATACTTGACTATTCTCCATCACCTGACCATTCCTTGCTTTGTTGGGGGTTTCCAATACATGCTTATTATTTTCAGTCTCATGCCGACATCTCTCATACTGATTTTTTGCCATGAGTTCAACAATTTCCATTGGTATGTCATCTATAGTTCCCTTATCAGACATCTTGTCCGCTCGATGGTTGCTATGCTTCCTACTAACAGGCACACCTGAATTTTTCTCAACCTCAATGATATTCTGATTCTTGGTTGCACGAGATATATCCTGAAATGGTAACATGAACAACTTAAAAAGGAAAAGTGCATAAAAAAGAGATGAGCATATTAGCGTTCAAAAGTTGACCACAGAGATGAAAATATTTGCAATATGTCTTCACTTGATTAATATTGCTACTTTTGGCATATCCAGCAAAAGCAAAGGAGAATTCCAAGTATCAATTAGAAGCTACAACCTCAGGTAGGAACAACAAATTACTTGCACGTCACAAATGAACAGTGTCCAAATGAAGATTCTATATGGACTAGTTTCTATGTTGGGAAACAAATTTACTGGTAACAATCTGATGCAGAAAAGTAATTGATAATATCATAAATAATTTATTGTGGCACAATTACATATGATAAATCTTGGAAACAGAAGAAGCATACATCACTGAGGACATATATCATGCAGCCTCATAACGGAAACATCCAGTCCAATAATAGTAGAAAAAGAAGAAAGCTTACCATTTGCTGCATTAAGGAACAACTCCCTTGTTCAACCTGGGAGTCGTCGTTTTGCTTCTCGTTCAGAATAGGCATGCTATAGGTGTAAACTTTTTTACTTGGTTCACCATGTACTCCTTCCTCACATAATGGATTTGCCATAGATGTAGAAGGTTTGTTTAAATTCGCCAAATAATTGACTTCCACATTTTTCCTCATAAACTCATCTAGTTTGCAAGTGCTATCTTTCCAAGTTGACAAGGAAGGAAATCCATCTTCATGTTGAGGAAGACATTTGCTGTCATATTTTTGTGCAGCCAAATAGCTGTCAAGAGAAAGATCCAGCCCTTTCTCAGTGGATGCATCTTCTGCCAGATGAAATGGAACAGTTCCTTGCCCAGTTGACTTGATTTCTGCATCTTTCCTTGTATTTGAGTCCTTCCTCGGCATGCCAGTACAAGGCAATAGAGAAGCCTGTCCAGTATCAGATTGTGGCATCTTGCCTTTCCTCTTAACAAAACCAGATTTTCTATTCTTTGAACAGTACAAAGGAATTTGATGAATCCCACCAACTGTGGAAGGATCATACACTAGCCTAAAAGAAGCACCAGTAGTAGCAATACCCTTGCTTGAACTTCCAAATTTGTCCCGGGCTTCTATTGGCACATTTTCTTCAGTTGGGACTAAGGACGACCATGCATCAAAATCATGAGATTTCTTAGCTTTCTTCTTACTAACAGTAGGGATCCTTTCATTTCCATATCTACTCCAATTGTTCTTCATATCAGCCTGCAAAGAAATTCTGGCAAATGCATCTTCTTCTAACCCAGTACCTGCAATTCCATTGGCGGCTTCTCCATCTCGCCTAGAAGTCTTAACTTTTTTATTCAAAATTTTTGGATGGCTCATCTCTTGGCCTCCTTTTTCTTCTTCCTCCAACAACTTCCTTTTCTTATTCTCACCCAAACGCACTCTAACATTTTCTTGGAGAGACACCTGACCTTGGGAAACAGATCCTGCCTCAGATGTATTATTAATCATGTTGGAAGGAGAATCTTCTGCCCTGGTGTAAGCAGTCTTTGCATCCTCATTATTACACAACAACTCAGTCAACAAACGCACCTTTCGACTTTTCTTACGATGAAAACCACTTGACTTTTCATGATTTTCAGATGATGCATTATCAGACTCATCTAAAATCAGAGGACGACAAACATTTGTCTGAACCTTGATAGCATTGCCTGCCTCGCCAATCATCCTGGCCTTACATAGTCCAGAAGCATTTATTGACTCCTTCTGTTTGTCGCCTGCAAGTGATTGGTACTCAGTTTCACTAGCCTGAGTGGAATTCCTAATCCAGCATTTGTTTTTTGTAATCTCAAGCTCAAGGCTGGTATCTTCATGATTTTCACATCCTGGCTTACATACTTTGACAGATTCATTGCACTCCAATTTTTCTGTTTTGCAAGACATAATGATCATGAAAAACCATAGAAGGTAATTTGCAAGTAGCTATATATTTTTATGCAAATCTAATTTACCTGTGGCAAAAGGCAAAATTGTCCAACCAAAATTACAAAAATTAAAAAATAAATTCACCTGTGACATATTTATGTCTCTCCTGCATCCTACTAGTGTTAACTTCTGTCTCGGCAGAACTGAGTCTGGGTCTTTCGTGACTCACATAATCCTCTAAGCCATTCTCATTCACTGAATGTAACACAAAAAAAAAAATTAAAAAAATTAAAAAAAAATCATAAAACCAATATACCCGAAAGGAAATCAAAGCTTGACTTTAAGTATACCTATGATAGTTGTGGGTGAAACTTCACCATTCCTTTTTTTCTTATCGATACGTGAGGAATGATGTGTCTCACTGCCATCCACAAGAGTATAAGTATAAGCATCAAATTGTTTTTCCTCGACAGTTTTTAACTTTGGAACTTGCTGACAATCTGACTGAAGCAATGCAGCATCAGTGGTGGGTGGCATCTGAGCACCAGTGTATTTAGAATCAGATCCAACATGACAATTAAGATCTGTACCATGACCTTTTTTAACATTTTTAGAACCAATTTCACGCAGACAATTCTGGCAACACCACGATCTGAATTTTGGAGCATCCAAAGGAGGAAGCATAGCTGTTTTCTCCTGATAAGACTTGTCCGAATCGCCATCTAAAGCAAATGGCCAACATATCTTCCAGTTCTTTTTGCGAATTTCAGATACGTAACCACTGAATTCAGAATACAACAGAGAAATTTAAAAGAGAAGTTCAATAGGTAACATAGAAGCCAATTCTTGCAGGTATAATACTCAGTATAAACATATGTTGTAGATGACATGCAATATGCATATTACAAATCTCTTCCCTATTGCTCAAGTCTATGTCATTATAAAATATAAATAGCTACTGATGAAAGCCTTTATTGCATCAAAGCAAGTAATAGATAATATTTTAGGATGAAGAAATATAAGCAATTTACTATGAACAAGTGAGTAACAGCACATACAAATTGATGTACAATCTATGATTTTTCCAAAGGCAAATAATTAGTGGTAAAGGGGTGCACCAAGGCTCCAAGGCTTACCGTATGGAGAAATGCTCACACTTCCCCGCATGACTGTTGTCATCATTCGCATCATCAAGATCTATGGATATTGAATCAATCTTTACAAAAGACCCCACGGACTTGGAGGCAATAATAGGATCACTCCTCTTAATAAGATTATCGTCCGTTGAAATATACTTCTCCATGTTATAGCATCTAACAAACCCACAGTGTTCTTAATTTAATACTTCCTATGTTAACACAAGTAAGCAATTAGTTGAGTAATATCATTATCATATGCGAGTAAAGCATACTGTAAAGAAAGCACCTAAGCAATGAACATATTGGGGGAAAAATCAGTGAACATGTAAAGAAAGCACCTAAGCACTCTAAAGCATACTGTAAATCTCGGTTCAAGTCCCAAACAAAAGCATTAGGGTTTATTCTCAAACACCAAGAAATATCAAGTGCAACAAATAATTCACTTTCGAAATAATTATAGAAATAAATAAGAAGGTAAACGACCTCTTCATATAGTGATATTGCACATAAAATAACAACCTTCTATGATTTACAAGAATATTAAACTCAAGAAATTAAATTAAAAACCCTAGCTTTCCATCAAATCTACATAAAGTAAGTCACCATTGGCTAATTCGATGCATTACAGACAACAAACTTATTCACGTAGCTTAACTCACCCATTAAAGATGCCAACTTTATTCACATATTAGGACCAATAAGAGAAAGCCACATGCTAGGGTTTTGTTTTTAGAGGAGCCCACAAGAAAAAAATCTAGTGTTAATACTCCAGGAAATGAAACAATTCCACAAACCCATCTCAAACACTCCAAATCAGAAGATACAAAGCATGCAAACCAATACACAAAATTTAGGGTTCATTAATTTGTTTTTGAGTTATAAATTAATTCACAGTCACTTAATAATCAACCCACTTTTAAAAGCACAGCAAAACGACCGAAATATCACTCAAAACGGCGAAGAAAATGTTAATATTGACCCATAGAACCGAACCCAGATAAGAAATGAAAAGAAAGGCCCAAACTTGACGTACTATACACAGTAAACGGAGCTCAATATTTTAATTAAATCAGCTGAAAAAAAACTAAGCTAAAAGTGAAACCAATTAAACCCGACTGAATCGTCGACTTCAAACCCGAATTAAGGAGAAGAGAAACGGACCTCGATTCGATCGACGATTACCCAAAACGACCTCGTATTAGCTCGCTCCACCGATCCTGAACGGCGAGTCGAGAAAATGATACTAAGAGATAGACCACCGGAGCGCGAAGATCCGAGTCCGCGCTGCGACCCGAGATTCGCAGCTGACTGAGTAGAATTTGAGTGCGAATTTTCGCAAAACCCTAGAGAGAGAGAGAGAGGATTTTTCGATTGTTTGAGAGAGAGAGAGAGAGAGAGAGAGAGTGAGGGGAAGGAAGAGAGAGAGAGAGAGAGAGAGAGATAGTTTTAATCTTGTTTTGTCGTCGAATGAAGGGTTTTTGATGCACTCAACAGCATTCATACATCCCCATGTCCATACACATACATAAATATTAAATTACTGCGGAAATTGTGTCATCCGCCAATGGATCCCCTCCACGTGGCGGCAAGGTGCGCCTCTTATCACAATCCAAAAGGAAAAGGAAACCCTAGTCGTAGAGCAAAACGGTGAAAAGTTTACTGTTGCCCACGCGTTAGTTCCACGCTCTCTTTGGGGGCGCTTAGTTTATTTATACCTGTCGTGTCAAGGAGGGCCGAAGATGCCTTTGCACATTAATGGGGTGCCATTCGTTCGTGTTCCTCAGGCGCGGGTGTGGAGAGTGTGAGTGGGTCGAGATGAAACCCTAGATTTTTCTAGTTGGTAATGAAAGTATCTAACCCTAGCACATTGTTTTTCTTTGCGCCGAATAAGTTTAGGTTTAAAATTGTGGTCTCTAGCACATTTCATTTCTGGGTTAGGTTAGGTCAATCTTTCTCTTTTATGCTATATACGAAATTAATGAGAAATTAATCGTGTCATAATGTTTGAGATTATGTCCATTAATGCGTATTCTCAAATATGCGATTTAATTACGATACACTTTGAAAGTTTTATTGTGTTTTTTGTATCAATTTGTAATTAGTCTAAGATTGTCTTTTACTCATAACGTTGGATAAGATCAAGAGTTCGATGCTCTTATCCTAAATATTCAAAAGAACAAAAAAATGTTTTTGCTAATCATGTGGTTGCTTATCTACGGCTCTACGCCTTCATATCATGTATGGCTCTGGAGTCTTTAGTAAAACAAGTGTGAGCTCGAGAAAGATCTAAAACATGAGTGAGGATTGAGATTAGGATTCGTTCTAACAGAAGAAGTATGCATACTCTCTCCGATGTGATTAGTTTCTCTACTATGATTATGTTGAACATGCTAATTCTCCGATGTGCATGATTGGTCTTCTCTAGAGGGATTATGTTGACCCGATGTGTACGTTCTTACGGAGGAAGAAAATCATGATGAACATGCATGGCAATCTCATAAAAGTAGTCGAAATTATCGTTGATATATAGATCAAATAAGGAAGATCGTCGATTAGGGTTCCTATCTATTGGTACCTACCCTTGATCCATAATGACATGGCTAATTTCTCTAACGAAAATTAATTGTCATAAAAAAAACGAAAATTAATTGGGTTTTCTTATCAAATATCAACATATATATTAGCGAAATTAATGTACTCTAATAGCAAAATTAATGCTAGCTCTGTGTATTTATACATTTATACTCGATTCAGGCCAAAGTATAATGCTGTTGCTGGTCTATATATTCGTCAATCTTGAACGTACTTTATTTGATTTTATGGCTGTATTGCGATTGCTTTGTATTAGAGATATGATTAGAGTTACTGTATGAGAGCACCAAAATATGGACGTATCAAGTGAGAAGCCACGGCATGGTCTGGCCGAGGAGTATTTTCGCACCATGAATGTCAGCTAGATCGAGTTTATCAAGGTTTTTGCTTCGTTCTTAATTAGTTGTAATGCTTCATACCATTTTCAAGGCTGATAAATTCTATCGACTTGTCCAAAAAAAGAACGAAACAATCATGCAATAATGGATCGAGGAGTATGGAGTACAATTTAAATTCACAGCTACCTAATTAATATATATTGGTAGATTTGATTAATTATGATCCATTATGCATGGCATGCTAGCAGACAATCAAATTGCCACTAATTAATTTTCCAATTAGACAAGGTGACGAAAGCAAGTTGAATTTGTAATCAATATACAAGAAATGTACTTAATTATAATAAAAGAAGAGATCGATCGATTGGTCATTGACATGTAGGCCGCTCGGTCTTTTGCAGAAAAATGAGATGGAATTAACTAAACCTTAGAGAAAATTAATTTAATTAATAAATTAATTAAGTTAACTACGAATCTAGATATAAATTAAGGAAATTATATACATGCACTACTACAGTGTGTGCAAGAACTGTTCAAGTAAATTAACCCCATTATTCTAATAATGATTGATGTCTTTTCGACTGACATGGCTAGCTAGCTAGCAATAGAGAGATGTTTAATTTTGTTTCTAGCTGTATGCATCAAACCCAGTGCTGCTGTCGACCCAATTAATTTGAAGATTAAACTAGACCTACGAGTTACAGATAAAGTAAACAAATTTAAAAAAAAAAAACAAAAAAAAACAAAAGCCGGCCAGTTTATAGTATACTTACGAAGATAATTATTGAAAGCTGGCTAAGCTCAAATACAATTAGTTAAGGAGAATTTGTGAGGAGTGATTTTCATTAATTAAACTCATTTAGCTGGAACAAATAGATTGCGCCAGCTTTCATATACACGTGGCAAGACTAATGTATAAGTTCTAACAGAACTAATTAATTAATCTCAACCTTACTTACCAAACCAACAGCCTAACAGACCATGATATGATTGTGTCCGCAATACAGCTCTTATCGGGTTTTGAACGATCTCTGCAATCGCTGGTCATTGGATGAGATGGATTGCAGGGATTCGTTTCTTTGTGCACTCTCTCTCACTCTACCTTTTTTTTTTTGGACAATCTCTCTCACTCTATCTAAAACAACAGCTAATTAACCACTATATATATTTTTCACAGTTGCATCCCGAACTGTGAATTTGTGATCGATTAGTATTTAGTACCAAGAATTATAAATATAACACAATATATATATTATAATTAAGTTATACCTCATAAATCAAGATCTTAATTATTATAGAGATCGGGCCCTCTCCATATATAAAATATATCTCCTTATACAAATAATGAAGATCCAAAAAACCAATATACATGATTAAAGAACTGTTAAGTAAAGAAAGTGCTTCCATGAGCCAAGGACTATGTCTACTGTGCTCCTCAAATTTCTATCCTGCTCGATCATATATGCTTTTTGCTAAGTTGCTAGCAAAGCTTGAAAACAAAAGGTCCATAAATAACCCACATATATATAGTTATATGTATTAATTATATTACTTCATTCTTTTTTCTTTCGCTCTTTGCTAGATTGACAACTTGACCCATTTTAATAAACTCTTTTAACATATATATATATATATATATATAGGATTTTGTCCACTTATAAGGACCATGTACTTTTAAAATAAATAGTTTTAATGTCAGCCGTCAGATCTGTTTAAATGATTTGAACTGACGGTTAAACTATTTATTTTAAAAATACATAATCCTATGTAGTGGAGAAAACATATATATATATATATATAAAATGTGGCACGTTCTTTTATCACATATATGTATCAGTAATCCGTATTGGCCCTAATGATAATTTGTTTAATATTAGCTAGCTAGCAACCGTTATATATCGCTTTCATGTTGACATGTTGTTTTACATGTGTTCGATCTTTAATACTTTGAACAAATGCAGCCTAATTGATCGAATTGATCTTTTATGGATTTAATGATTTATGTGTTATAATATGTCCTTTTTCTCGTATTATTGATCGACCTGCTTATATCAATTAAGGGCATCAGTCACTTGATCGAGGTTGTGTTGTTGTGTCTCTGACCAAGATTGGCGACTTGGAGTGTGGACTTCTCATTGGTACTGTGTAAATACACAATGAGACAAATTGACAAAATGCAAAGGTTAAAGTTATAATTTATTTTTGTTGTAAGGGGATACAACCAGATATCCAGATTTAACCATATCCGTACAATTCAGTTCCTTTTGACCTATGTATATGCATGCATGCATGTTAAGGTAAATTAGTCAAAATGAATGCATGGCAAATATTGACACGCGAGTTATTGAAAAAAAGGGTCGTACGTTTCACTAATTAATAATAGAAAGGTAACTTTAATTTACATGCAGTGCCACAACCAATCCAGGTTAACCCGGCAAAATTATTTGAAGGGGAATTAATTACTGGGTAGTTAATTAATGGACTTAATTTGGTGTTTTGGACCACGTTGCATTAAACGATCGAGTATTCGAGCACCTAACAGACCTGCTTGCTTTTCCATAATGTTATTGCCTATATATATATATACGATTGTGACCCGACGGCTCTTTCAAAATCTTTACTTCGTACAAACTGAGATTGGCAGATTGCCTTTGGCAGTAACTCGATCAGCAGTCGCATGTATATATATATATATATGCACATGATACATATATGAATCGATATGATAATTACATAACCCTGCAGCTAGCGTACATTCTTATAAAGTTTTAAGTGCTAATTAAGTCCTAATTATATAGGTAAAGATCTTGAGCCTGATGGAAGAAAACTCATAGCAGCTAATTGGTAATTAATTTCTTAAATTCTAAAACTCATATTTGACCAAAAATAAAATATTTGAAACCCTTGTGGGTATGCATGCATGCATATCAATCAAATGTTAGTTGTTGGTGAATTAAAGAGGTAATTAATCCGTAACACAATGAATTTTAATTTACTAACCACCTTACGCAAATAAATAAATTAGAACGTCAGTAGCCCAAGATGTTACACTATTGATTCTATCGTCTCAATTTAGTACTAGTGGGTCTCTTAGCTCGCACATTAATGGTGCATGCATGAGAAATTAAGAGTTAAGAACAGCCTCTCAATATGATAAACTTAAAAAAGAACAAAAAATAATAGAAGTGAATGGATGAGGGAGGAAGCTATACTTTTGGTTTTCAATTTCTATTTATTTAACACTAACCAAAAATTAACCAAATGGGCATTTGGAAAATAAAATGTAACAAATAAAAAAAGAAAAGAAAGATCCCTAATAATAGTTAGCATGAGAATGCAGGAAATAAATAAAAACAAAGGAATAACTTATTTACGTACAGCCTTTCTAAATGAATTTGTTCTCTTCAGTTTTTTGTTAAACCAAGGGCAAGGCCATGTTTAATTAGTGCCGAATCGATGTGGGAGAGACCAAAGGTCTTATTGATATCGTCTTAGTATTTTGGCCGGTCCGTTGGACGTTTTAACTAGTTAGGATTTCCCAAAATCCCAATGCTTCTATTTTCTACATAGTAAGGATGTAATACCCCGAATTTTCGTTCTTAATTTTTAGAAATGTAAAAATAAATATTTAGTGAGATTTATGTTTTTCCGTATTTTTTTGATGACGTGGCGTATTTGTTTTTCGTGATGTATTTGTACGTATTTGTATTATTTGTGAATAGTGGCAAATAGTGTCTAAATAGTAACCGACACATGGCAGATGGTGATTGGAACAGCACATAGGGTGACTCAGCTTTGTCTGGTGAGTCACCTGATGACTCACTGCGACACGTGTCGCGATACGATTGGTGTTCGGGTGTTTTTCTGTTCGGCTATGATTTTGGGAAAACTTCCTTCACGAGAGTTGTAGAGCTCGTCGATACGAGTTCGTGGACATAAACTTTGCCTAAAATGGAGTTCGTATGAGAGAGTTATGAATTTTTGAAGTTTCAATTATTTTTCTATAAATAGAAAAATTGATTTTTAGAAAATCAGAAAATTTCTGGAAAAATTCCAGAAATCCCTTCCCGCTGCCTTTTCTTTGCCGGCCGATATCTCGGTGATCCGGCCACCCCAAGGTGTGAAATTTGTCCCAAATTCTTCACCACTCTTTGCTCTTCAATCCTATATAAGTTTCTTGCATCAATTCTTAGTGTTGGTGGAGAATTTGATGGGAGAAACTCACCCAAAAACAACCCAAAACTGCAGAAACTTCCGACCATTTCTGGCACCATTTCCGGCCCATTCGACCTGAGCCACCTACTGGGCTTTGAAGGCCTCATCCATACGAACCTATGGCCGCTGGTTTCACCTCAATCGGATTCCCGAGGAAGGAGAATTTTGCATTTGAATTTTGGGCAGTCGCGACTTTGGACGGAGATCTAGGCCTATCCGGCCATCATCTCACTTCGAGGCAAGTTTTAAAGTTCTTCCATTTTGTGTGTTCTACAACTTGACCGAACGGATTTAGCTAGTTTGGACTTTGGTCCGGCGGCGCGTGAGTTTCTCACCACCGTCTGTGGCGGCGCGTGGCGGCGCGTCCGGCCACCTTTTTAGGATATTTTTACTTTGTTGAGTAGTGTTTGTCGATACAAACATCTTTCATGTTTTTGGGTTTCAGAGATTCGATTGTTTAACTGATGTTGATTTTACCCGGAATTGTAGATCGTTCGATTCGTGATAATCCGACCGTCGGATCGTCACCATTTTTTTAGTATGATGTTAGGATGATAGAAATAAGCTTTATGTTATTTTTAGTAGTTTGAAGTTCGGTGGGACCCGTTCAATGAATAGTTGACGTGGGACCCGTTTGAAGAATAGTGATGTGGGACCCACATTGACCGACAGTTGACTTTTGGTCAAACTAGTCCGGTTTATAGTTTTCGATATTCTAAGGACATCCGATTAACTTTGGAAGTGATACGGTTACTTTTCGTTTGTCGTTTAGTTGTTTTTGTGCTGAGAAACAAAATGCATGTTCTTAGGTGTTTTTGGAAACCGTGTAGCCGAGCGGACGTTTCTTGTTGATTACCTGGTTAAGTGTTGAGTTCGTTGACGCTGCTGGAAATTACAAAGGTGAGTAAACTCACTTGATATTTGTGGTGAACAGAGTTCACAATATTGTGTTAGTGATTTGAATTGTGTGAAGTGAGTAAACTCACAATGGTTATTGTTGAACGTAATTTACAAAATTACGTTATAGATAGAATTAATTGTGTGATTGATATATATGCTGTTTTGGTGGAATTGTGATGTGTTAAATTGTTGCATAATATTAGTATGAATCTACACGGAATGGGACGTGTAAATTCAGTATATTCTTAATATCATGAATTCTCGATATTGGAATTGCATTTAGGCTTATGTTATAATTGTTGCGTAATATTAGTATGAATCTACACGGAATGGGACGTGTAAATTCAGTATATTCTTAATATCATGAATTCTCGATATTGGAATTGCATTTAAGCTTGTGATATAAATTGTTGCGTAATATTGGTGTAGAGGATTTCTGATATATTGGGTGCATTTGAGGAGCTTGAAGAACGGCAGATTTAATAATTAGCATAGAAAATTATATTTTGAAAGTAAAGTTTTGTTTTGAAATATATATGGACTTGATCGTCAACGGTTCATAGGTAAGTGAAAACTAAGTTTATTTGTGAAATTATTTGTGTTTTAAAATAATGTATTATGAGAGAGATTATATTACTATTGTGATTGGGTGTGAGTTGAATAAATGGCGAGGATATGTATATATTGATTTAAGGAAAGAGTATATACATTGAGATAGATGTTTGATTGGATGTGAGTAAACCACTTGATATTTGTGGGAAACAAAGTTCACAATATTGATTATGGTGTTATCGATTAAATTGTATATTGTCATGAGAATGAATCTCTCTCTCATTTGTGTTGTGGAAGGGGTTTCGAACCCTGTGGTATGAGTTGGGCAAGCGTCCCATCAGTTAGAGCTCTAGTCTGTCTACCAATTGTTTCTGTGTTATCGGGAATGAGCATGTGATACAGAAGCCGGGAATGAGCCCGATGTGTTTTCTAAAAGATGTTTCAAAAGTATTCATTCTTTTATTGTCCAGATTGGACATGGATTTATTGATTGATGATTTCGTATAAGCATACATATATCATTAGAATCGTGTGTGTGATGTATATTTCTAAAAGATGTTTCAAGAGTATTCATTCTTTTATTGTCCAAATTGGACATGAATTTATTGATTGATGATCTTGTGACTTTGCTTAATGAGATGTTAAGTTGAGAATACTATGGTTTAAATTTGATGATTGAGATTGATCTCGTGTTATTACTTAATTTGATATTAAGTTGAGATTATTAAATTGTGGAATGTGTGTGCGGTTAATTGTTTACTCATACAAGCTTTCAAAAGCTTACCGGGTTTGTTATTTCAACCCGGTGCACTATTCCATGGTGTAGGGGTTAATCTTGCAGGTTAGGGTAATCAAGACTGAAGCTGAGGCTTCCTAGTTGTACGTTTAACGTATTGGGGTTTTGTTAGACTTCCGCTATGTAATATACTCTGAGTGGGTAATTACTTATTATTTTGAAGTTTCAATTTAATATGTAAATTTGTATAATGTAATAGTTGACTCTAAAGAACGAGTCTATGTTTACATTTGTAGGTTCGGTGTGTTTTTGTTAATGGAATAAAAAGGAAAAAAATATTCCAGTTATTTTATAACCGAGCCTTCGCGTTCCAGATTTGTTTTATTGATAATAACAAGTTGTTATTTATATTACGAAATTTGGGGCGTGACAAAGGAAAAGCGAGATTAACGTACGTGAGATCTCTAATTAGCGTCATAGGGTCGTTAATATTTGTGCTAATTAAATAATTAATTAGGGCATGGTTATATATGTGTGCGTACGTGGTTTCATTTTTCAGTGGAGCTAGGGCTGTCGGTGGGGTGGACCGGCGGTGCTCTCTTAAGTCTTAATAATGGATTATTAATTGGTGGAGGTAAGGGAATCTAGATATACACATATATATATATATATATATATTTTTTGGACAATAAGGGGATCTACATATAATTGTGGAAGGAATGTGGGGTTTGCTGATTTGAGATGTCCGTTGGATTTGATACTAAACGGTAAGTTTTTTTTTGCCTATCGTAAGTATGGAATATACTTTTGTCAAATAAACTAATCAATTTTTTTATCTAACTTTGCAGTTCATTGGAAAATGTGTAGTTCTTAAAAAAAGAGTATTAATTTGACATATATTAATTTAAAAATTAACCTAATTACCAAACGCGAGAGGTATAGGCTCATTTTGGTAAGTTTTTTTTTTGCCTATCATAAGTATGGAATATACTTTTGTCAAATAAACTAATCAACTTTTTTATCTAGCTTTGCAGTTCATCAGAAAATGTGTAGTTCTTAAAAAAAAAAGGTATTAATTTGTCATATATTAATTTGAAAATTAACCTACTTACCAAACGCGAGAGGTATAGGCTCATTTTGGTAAGTTTTTTTTTTTGCCTATCATAAGTATGGAATATACTTTTGTCAAATAAACTAATCAACTTTTTTATCTAGCTTTGCAGTTCATCAGAAAATGTGTAGTTCTTTAAAAAAAAAGCATTAATTTGTCATATATTAATTTGAAAATTAACCTAATTACCAAACGCGCGAGGCATAGGCTCATTTTGGTAAGTTTTTTTTTTGCCTATCGTAAGTATGGAATATACTGTTGTCAAATAAACTAATCAACTTTTTTATCTAGCTTTGCAGTTCATTGGAAAGTGTGTAGTTCTTAAAAAAAAGTATTAATTTGACATATATTAATTTGAAAATTAACCTAATTACCAAACGCGAGAGGTATAGACTCATTTCATAAAATGAGTCTATACCTCTCGCGTTTGGTAATTAAGATATAGGAGAAAAGAGAGTTACTGGAGAGTGAGAACAAGATCGAGATCGAGTCAGTGAGAGGATGAGCATCAATGAAGGAGTGAAAGACTCACTAGTTTTCTTTTTAATTTTTGTTAGTTTTCTTTAGTTTTATCCAAAAGGTAGATACAGTTGGGACTCAAACGTTACAGGTGATCGAGTGTATTTGTCTGCTCATTACACTAATAATATTTCACCCTACAGTTTTAATTAGGAAAAGTAAATGAAAATTACCATTTCGGTTGTAATTAATGAAACCAAAATCCCAAAAAAATAATTAGAAACAAGAAAAATAATGTAATAAAATTCCAACTTCAACCTTATTCGTAAAATCCCAATAAATAACTAGAAATAAGAAAAATAAACCTAAAAAGTACATACCATTGACGAGCAAACTACCCATATTACTAGTTTACAACCCACTTGCCCAAGCATTGCCACTCTCTGTCAATGTCGGCGATGATCTTCAACTTCCCTTCACCTCGTTTCTCCTTATTTCTCTTCGTCATTTACATATTTAGTATGATATGACTGTAACTCACCATGATCATATATACATCGATCTCTTTCCTTTTCAATATTCTCATTTTCAGTCAAAATTAATAGATTAAGAGACCAAGAACAAAATGAGGAGAAAACACAATGATGGTGAAAAAGGGACGTCGAGGTCAATAATGGAGATCGAGTGACGTCGTTGCTTGACGTACAGGTGGGTGATGGTCGGTTTGGATCGTCAATGGTGATCACTTCTAAATTTGTTGGTTTTTATTTCTTTTTAAAATATTAATGAGGGGTTCACACCATTTTTTTTTTATAAAACTTTCATGTTTGTTTTTTGTTTAAATCATTCTTACTTAAATTGATCGAAGGATGTAAAATAGACTGCATCTTCCGAATCACACAAGCCATGTGATATAGTTGTAATATTTACCGAGTAATGCTATAAGTTGATCATAGTATTTAATTAATGTTCAAATGCCACATCAATTGTTGCATCATATGATTCAAATGTGATTCGTGAAAATGTGTTGTACAAGACATTGTGCACAGTCACAAATTAAAAAGTACTACGGAAGTGCCACTTATGTTGTGTGTCAATTTTGTATGAATTAACACATACATAACTACACTAGTTAATTACAAACTTTAGTTGATTTTTTTTTTTTGAGAAAAGTTGATTTTTAATTGAAAGCCAAAGACACTTTTATAGTGAATTGTGTAGATCGTGTTTTGTTTATTCTCTTAAAATAAAATGGGTTAATTTAAAAAAAAAACACGTAGAAAATTGCCATCATCCAAATTGATATATACTTCTCAAGAGTGTTTACCTAAAAAACAATTTTTAAGAGAACGTGAGAGACAAGTGAATAGGACGGGTAAAATTAAATTCAAAAGCTGAAATTATAACCACCTAAAAAAACTGTATATTTAATATAAACCGTCATATTCACTTGTTCTTTACAATCCTTAAAAAACAATCCCTCAACTCCTCAAGTGAGCAAAACTCGATCATATACTTCCATTAATACTAAAGTTAAATTTAACCACTCGATACACACATAGCCACTTTTTACAAATTTATTGCTTCAAATAATTCCGCAATTTTAATCAATTAGTCTCACCAGTTTGCTTGATTTCACCATTCTATAAGTAAATTTTGTCCATTTCATGACATTACAAATATCGTCCCAAGAAAATTTATAATTATATAATTAGGCAAAATAAAATGAAGAACTAGTTGAACAAAACAAAGGAAAATAGAGAACCAATTAATTTAGTGATGTTCAAAAAGAGAGAAACTAATTTAGTGGATAACGACAATGTTACGCTGTAGCCGCCTGGAGAACAATTCATTTTTCAAAATTAAATTTCGCACTTTCTGTCTTGATAGTTTTGAATGTCAACCGTCGATTGCTTCCTAGGTCAAAGTATGATTCAATGTCCTCCTTCCACGTGTACAGAGACACCGACCCCCAATGCTTTCCAGGACTCTAATTAGCGCCAAATTCCACTCGCGTCGCTTTCCCAGATTAAAACCCAAGACCCTAGCAATCCAACGGCTTCTAACTCCTCCTCATTCTCATACGATATCGCGACGGCTCAATGAAAATTTTAATCTACGCCGTCAGATCATCAAATGCTCCCATCGAACCCTACATTATTTAGGAAATTCAATTTCAAAAAACGTCGAGAGGGAGAGAAAAAGAAAAAGGACTAAAAGCGAGGTGGTGTTCTTTCTATCTTCCCTAATCTTCTGAATCCCCAATTCCGTTCAGTCTGTAGCACTATCTGATCGGATTCGGGATTTGCAGTAGCTTCAGATTAAGATATTTCAATTTTGTTCTACATCTATGATTTTTTGTTTTATTTTGTAACTTATGGTCGTTTTTTGCGTATGGAAATCGCCGGTAAATTAGCGTCGGTCCGGGACGGTTTCCGGTGGCGACTCGAGTTCAGAAACGGATCGGTTTCTTCGCTATTAATGTGTATATAGTTTGAATATTTTCAACAATTTTGAGCATTTCGTTTAGGAAATTAAATGTGAGATTGGGAGGCCAATTTTGCATGCTCGTTTTTAAATTTAAGAGCCTCTCGGAGATTAATGGAGCAGAGCGAAACGGTTTC
Organism: Rubus parviflorus; assembly: GCA_029955375.1. NCBI lineage: Eukaryota > Viridiplantae > Streptophyta > Magnoliopsida > Rosales > Rosaceae > Rubus > Rubus parviflorus. Next base: position 2,604,778 of record JARGGL010000001.1, on the reverse strand, counting down.
GAGTGTTGCGCCGAAGAAATTGGCGAGGCAATTGGATTTCACGGCGCCGGTTCAACCGTCCGTGAATGGAGTGTTGCCTGAGCGGTCTGGACCGCCGGTACAGCCACAGTCACAGTCACAGTCACAGTCACAGTCACAGCCACAGCCACAGCCACGGTCACATCCACAGACACAGCCATGGTCACAGCCACAGGCACCGCTACAGCTACAGTCACAGCAGTTGCATAACTCACCAGCACAATTGGCGTTACAGTCACAGCAGGGGACGGTCGCGCAATCGCCGAAGCAATTTATGACGCAGGCGGTTTTGCACTTTCAGGCGCGGCCGGTGGGGCCGACGACGGCGGTGAATGGTCGGATTCCGCACTTGCCACCGAAATTGGGGTAATATTTCTTTGGACTGTTTTTGACCGCTGAAAGATTTCCTGGAATTTCAATTTTATTGTTTGTTTTTGCTATTTTGTATGGGAATTTTTGAAATAGGCTTTGATATACAGCTAAAATTTATGTTCTTGTGGTAGGAAAACATTGCAAAATAGGTAAGGAATGTGTCACTTGCAAATTTGAGGGAATATATACTGGTTTTAGTTATGCACATTGATAACTTATAAAAAAAGAAAGAAAGAAAGTAGTCATGTAAAATAGTAGTAACAATTTGTTTTTACTATCTTCTCTATGATAAAAACTCTGCTTTATACATTACATTTGATGTTCCTTTTTGGTACAAAGAGGCTAAAGGGGGAAAGGAGGTTGGAGTTCAGGTCTTTGGTTCGGGTTGATGCGCTCCATCATTGGAGCTACACGCCTCCCAACTTTCTGATGTTCTTTTCAGTTTATATGATTCACTGCCCAAGCTTGTTCACCTTTCTTTTAATAAACATATATTCTAATCCCATTGATTTTGAATGTTCGTATTATATAGTTTATATTCTTTTTGACATTTGTGTGCATATGCTTTTCTTCAGAAAACACGAGTCTCCTAAACCACGCGCACGCAGCGAAGCGAAAGAAAGTACTCCAAAGAAGCAAAAGCTGTGCAATTGTAAAAACTCTCGGTGCTTGAAGTTGTAAGGACATATAATTCTCTTTATGGCTTTTAGCATGTACAATGCTCCATGTGTGTTTCTGTCTCTATGAGGTTTTGTTAATTTGAACTCAGACACCTAACCATCTATGGTGGACGATCTCTTGAGTTACATATGGAGAGTGAGGGAGATGTTATAGATATTTACATTTTTGGTACAGCTCACTGTTGCATATCTTGTCGATTTGTTATTGAGTGAAAACCTGAAATTCATTGTCATCTTTTCATGCACACTTTCTACTATGATGTTTTTCTTAGGGATAGAGTATAACTTTTTGGAATATGGCATATGCATGAATCTGACGAATCACATAAGTGCTCTTCCTCCTCTCATTCTCCCCCACAGTTGTTTTTTTTTTCATGAGAGGTGTTCATACATTCTCTTCCTCACAATAGTGTTTTTTGTTCCTTTTATTTTAATTTTGATTTTTAATTGTTTTATTATGAAGAGCTCCGTGCAGCTCGTTAACATGTAAACAAACAGACCAATGGTTTGCTTCAATTGTAAAAACCTGCAAACTTGAATGTGAAATCTTTCTATAACCACCACTTAGCCACCTCTAGCTCCTCATATGATCTTTCCCTTCCAGATGAACACGGAACAAAATAATTTGCTGTATTAATGGGTTAAGTTGCTAAATTCCCTGTCAGTTACTATAGAATATGAAGCACTGTGAATAGTATTTCTGTTTTAGTATACATCGTTTTAAACTATGCCTACAGGTGGCACATAATATTTCTGGTTGGACTATGATTCAAAATTTGGTCATTTGGTAGGTACTGTGAGTGCTTTGCAGCTGGAATTTATTGTCGAGGTTGCAACTGCTCAAATTGTCATAATAATGTGGACAATGAGGCTGCTAGGCAGGATGCGGTTGGTGCAATTTTAGAGCGTAATCCAAAAGCATTCAGACCAAAGATTGCTAGCAGTCCACATGAATCTCGTGATTCTTGGGTATCTAATTTGACTTATTTGGAGCTTGATTAGTTCCCTTGCATTAACTTCAACTGAATGCTTATACTTATTTATCCCAGTATCACAGAATTTTATATGTAATGTCTTGTGCTAGCATAATATGTTTAATAATTTGAGGTGTTCATACTTTTAATTCAAGCATGCATTAATAATTTGTTAAATCAAATCCAGTTCATAATGCATTGATAATTTGTTAAAACATTTTCAGGAAGATGCTGGGGAGGTTCAAAAGCACAACAAAGGATGTGCTTGCAGGAAGTCTGGGTGTCTCAAGAAGTACTGTGAGTGCTTCCAAGCCAATGTTCTATGTTCTGAAAACTGTAAATGCATGGACTGCAAGAACTTTGATGGAAGTGAAGAAAGAAGGGCTATCTTTCATGAAGATCACAATACGATAGCCAATGTGCAACAGGCAAATGCAGCCATTAGTGGGGCCATTGGATCCTCTGGGTTTGGGCCTCTGGTGTCCAGACAAAGACCGAGCGACGAACTTTTTTCTGGCATTGGAGCCAAAGATCAATCCGTTCACCGGATTACACAGGCACAGCAGGTACAATTTGTCAAATTACTTGAATAATTAAGTGGCAATCCCTTTAAGATTAAACTAGGATTCCGTTCTTTTCTTTCTCCCTTTCCATATTCATTTCCTCTACTTTAGCCAACAGTCTGAATATTAACTTCTTGTTTTATATTTATTTATTTTTAATTGTGACTTCAATCAGGAAAATCATTTAAGACCTCCTATGGCCTCTTCTTCTCTGTTACCTGTTCCTATTTTTGGTACTCCTAATGCTGCAGTGTCAGGATCTTCAAAACCCACATACAGGTGTGTCAAATTTCTTCAAATAGCTGCAGAAACTTTTCCTTTATTTTTCCATCAATATATAACCCTCGTCACTTTTCATGACTGAAGATCTATGTTGGCAAATATCATCCAGCCTGAGAACATAAAGGATCTGTGTTCACGTCTGGTTGTAGTTTCGGCAGAAGCTGCAAAGGCACTTGCAGGTTATTGTTATAGACAGAAGTCCATTTTTCTTTTCTTTTCTGCACGATATCTTTGCATCTCATCACCTTTGCATCTCATCACACTTTTGTAGCCTCTTTATTATTTATTTATTTATTATTTGTGTGTTGTAAGGCAACTTAAGGGACGCTATGAGGTTGAACCCTAGGAAGTAGGTGAAGTTACTATTGTGCTGTGCGCCAAAGGATCAAACTTTCAGTTGATTACTTGACTGTAATGGCTATTATTTTTAGGCTCGGAATTCTATTTTTGTGCTACTAGAATTAAATTTTTAAAAGAAAAGAACATTCAGAGGCTGTTTCTAAATGGCCTAATGAGTAACTCATGGTTATTGACCGAAATCAAGATCAAGCATATCTTTCTTCTTTCTTGTATTTTATTTATTTATTTTATGTCATATTCCATTGTTTTTCATTTCTTTTAGATTAGGTAATAGATTTCTGATTTCGTTTTGATTGTCCTGTGGAGGAGACTTATTGTTTGTCAAGTCAATAGTTCAATACATATAAGCATCTGAAAGATCTCCTTTTCCTTAGCATATTAGTATTTTTCCCTAGTGAATTGCTAGAGTGGGAGTCAGATATTCTTCATGTTTGTCTTTCTATTGTGTATTTTGGTTTTGAATTTTCTAATCTAACATGTACAGAAAATAGGCAAAAAGAGACGATTGATAAGACTACTACCGTTTCAGCCATTCAAGAGGGGAAAGAAAGTAAAAGGGAACATGAATTTCAAAATTGTGCGCATGAGGACCATTTGGGAGTAAATCAAGCAGATAAAGATGGCAGCAGTGGTTCTGTATCAGATGGAGGTGATGTGCAAAATAGTAGGCCAATGTCTCCTGGAACACTTGCCCTGATGTGTGATGAACAAGATAAGATGTTTATGGCGGCCGGGCCGCCAAATGAGATAACGACCAATAGTCAAAGTACGACTCAGAATTCATCTCAGGAAATAGGTTGCACAGAGGTTTATGAAGAGCAGGAAAGGATTGTCCTTACAGGGTTCAGGGATTTTCTAAATCTGCTTATTACTCGTGGTAGCATAAAAGGTGAGCTTCTTCAAGTTCAAATTTTAAACTTATAATTGTCAAAACCCAACAGGGGGTCTCTTCATTCTAGGCAAAATGCCAATTAGCATTGTGAATATTCTTGACAACTTGATATTTCCACATAAAATTCAGTTGGCTATCTGATGGAAGACATTCTTGTATATTTTGCCCCCTGTCCAGAGTATTATGATACCTCGGATGATCATGTCTTCTGCTATTAGAATTAATGGACTACAGTTCAAGAATGAATCTTCATCATTTGTCATTCATACAAGGGATTTTGATTATTTTGAAGTCCCGACATCAACATTCAAATTTTCCCTGAAAATCTCTCTGGTCTTTTCCTTGAAAGATTTCAGTACAACTAAGGTCCAAAGTTTTGTGATTTCAAAATGTAGAATTACTCAATTTCAACACTATTTGGGTAGAAGTTTTTCTTATCTTCACTAAAGCTAAAATATGGTAAAAGGGATAGCCAGGACCCTTTTTGATGAATTTATATGTTTTTTCATATGCCCAACTAACTAAAGAGAAAGAGTCCTTACTCATTTGTGTCTCACTTTGCAGAAACAATGTGTTCTCCCGTAGCCAAAAGGGAGAGGGAAATCCAAAAGGATTCTGTAGAGGGTGGAACCCCAAAGAAACCCAGGGGAGAGAAAGAGACATACAGCAATGACATTGGGAAATCTCCTGCTTCAACAAATGGTAAAGTGCTGCAGTCAGTAGTCACTTATGTCTCTGAAGTTGGATTGCCCTTGAAAAATAATACTGGGCAATAAATCAAATATTGATAGAGTCGTCACTTTAGGATAGAATTAGTTGAAGTGTTATCACCGTGCCTCTTTTAAGACATTTGGCATGATTTCTTGCCAGCCATATCAGTTGACCTTAGGTCTTGTAAAACATTTTTTTGGTGAATCTAATCATAACTAGACCCTTCTTTTTATAGCATAATTTAAATCTAGAATAGTTCTAAGTTTAGTTATGCTTTCTATGTTGGTATATGATAAAGATATATTCTGGTAACTTAAAGCTTGCTTATAGAGCTGTTGTCTGATGAGCTCCTCACAGGCTTACATGAGAATTTTTTTCTTGGACATTAGATCAGTTGAGGCTTACATGAGATAGAGTTATGAATCATCACAACACATAGCTGTTCCTCAGTTGAGGACACCATTTGAAATTTTTTAATTAGAAAATAGTTTGTTATGCTATTCGATACATGACAAATCCTATGGCCTCCAGTTATTTGATACATGATAAATCCTATGTCCTGTTTAGTGCTTATTTTAGAGTATCTACTCGTTATGGAATCTTAGGTGTCAAAGTGTGGATTTCATATAGTAAAAAAAAGGGACGTGCTATATCCGAAACGTACGAAATATTGCATAATATAAATCCATAGCGAATTGCGCAACACTTTTGGGTGTGTGTGACTGTGTGGGATCAAATTGGAAGTCTTGGAATTTGCAGTAAGTTGAGATTGAAGCATGCAAAAACAAGCCCATCAGAGAATCCACTCTTCCATTCTGGCCTACATAGAGATGCCTTGAGGTATGAAAAGCGTTTGCAACTGTACTAAAAATTGCGTTAATCTTATCCCTTAAATCATGAGAGGACTTTTGTAAAGCCAAATCCTGTGGTGTACTCGTTCAGGGGGAGCTTCCTTGCATCTTCCTTGATTTGCTTTTCACTTTGATCGTTGTGTGAATCGTGCTTCCTACTACTTTCGTTTCTTGGTAAATTTTCATTCAAACAAAAACTTGTTTCCATCATTGTTGTTTAGCCACGAGGAGACAATAAGCTCCTGAGCCCAATCTACACTTCTACTTGAGGCCTTATTTACTTGTTCTCCAAATCGAGTTTCGACAACATCATAAAAAGATTCGTTTTTTTTTTTTCATTTTAACATGGGAGTCGGTCCCCTCTCAGATGAAAACCTGATCCACAATAAAAAGATCAATGGAGAAAAAAATTGTAAATCTAAACTAAATTGGAAATTTTTCCAAAAAGAAAAGGATCAAAATGTCATCGTTGAAAAAAAAAATTTGTCTAAACTAGATGGGAAATTTCTCTAAAAAAATGTCTCTGTCTTTATAGGAAATAAAAATTCCACCTAGTTGTAACAAAAAAAAATTAAAAAATCCCACCTAGTCAAACAAGATCAAACCTCTATCAGAGGACTCAAAATCCAAACCTACGTACCTGGCTACCTCATAAAAAATTTGTTTCCAAGCACCAAATCAGTTATCACCCTAAAAGAAGCTTCCCAGTTATCACCCAAAACCAAATAGCAAGAGCTTCAGAAACCCAGGAGTAATCCATGGATCACTGCAAAAATACCTTTACAATTTGTAATTATTTTCATAATAGAATAATAATTTTAACTATAATAATAATAATACAAAGCCTACTCTGCTTTCCAATAAGCATGACCCGCTCTCTCATCATCCTTGTTCCTCAGCGTCCTCTGCAGCACCCCACTATCTCATCATGCCATTCACCAAGCACCACTCTCACGCACGTGCGACCACCTCTGGCCCACACGTGGCAGCTTCAAGTTCCCTCCGCGCCAAATATATTCCCCTATAAATACCGGACCCTTTCTCAGTCGACCAGAAGCCGATCAAACACTGACACAGAAATGACCCAAATGGCGGAGGAAGCTGTCGACGCCCAGAAGCTTCGTTCTGACTTCCTCAAAGTCTTACGTAGCAGACGATTTGGCGAAGGTGAGTTGATGACAAGTTTAAATTGCTCTTTGTTCGATGATACGTGCTCCCTTACCAACTGTTGTTTGTTAATATGACAAGTCGAATTCTTTCAGTTCCGTTATCGGTGGAACCCGCAAAACCGGTGACTAATCCCTTATTTCAGGAGGCAAACCCTCCACGCTTCAGTGAGGTTCGAATCTCATAAGTTTTGAATCCAAGATTTCTATGCGTTTGAACTTTGTCATTGCGAAATTCATGAATTTGAATTTTGTTGTTGGGCCCTTTACTAGCCAATGAACGCTTGTCCAAAGGCGAACATCACCAACATTAAGGATAAGCTACAAGAGGAAAACCTCTACTTGATTACTGAGGTAATTGAAGCTTTGAGCCTTGGACGTGTAAGTTTGAGATTGTTGGCATAAATAATTACAATGTTCATAATAGTAAATTTGGTTTGAGTTGATAGGCAGGAGAGCAGGGGAGGTTACCTGTGTTGATTTTAAGCATGAAGGAAGAAAACAATACCCAGAAAAAGCCTGCTGTTGTTTTTCTGCATAGTACAAATAAGAACAAAGAGTGGTTAAGACCATTGCTTGAGGTACCTATGTTTGATTTCACCCCAAACAATTCTTTGTTCCTGTTCGAGCAAACTCGGTTAAAATGAGGCATATTTGCTTTCTCTTTTTCAGGCCTATGCTTCAAGGGGATATGTAGCAATTGCCATTGATTCTCGATACCACGGTGAACGTGCAAGCAATATAACCACTTACCAAGATGTGTGTATTCTTATGCCCTGCGCTTTAATTATGCAATTCTTGGTCACTGGCCATTAAAAGTATGCAATTTTGTCTTATTGATACTGAAATCACGATCTAGAACTGTTTTATTGCACCACCTACTGTCTAATAAGTTAGGCAAAAAGTACTCTTGTCTAGTTCTTTGGCTTCTCTCTGCAAAACAAAGCATCAGACAAATACTTATTCTGAGAGTGAGTCCTGGTAGTGATCTGGGAATCTTATTCATGTGCAGGCTCTCATATCAGCATGGAAAAAAGGCAATACAATGCCATTCTTATTTGATACGGTAATTACTAATTCCCCTTAAATTGTTGTCTGCAAAAAAAGATTGTTACTGAACTGTTACTTTCAAGTAAGAGAATTAAATGGAAACATAGTGAAATTCCACCCCCAAAAAGTGTAGTTAGTGTAATCATTGCGGTTAGTTATCTGATGGTTTTGTTATTTCATAAAAGATGTAAGTTTCATTATGGCAGGTCTGGGACTTGATAAAATTGGCAGATTATCTAACACAGAGGGAGGATGTAGACCCTGCTAGGCTAGGAATCACCGGTGAATCACTTGGAGGTGTGCAAAGGAAAACTTCATAAGATGGGAACTTGAATATGACTTTTTCTGTGAAATTCAGAACTGATCTTGTTATTTCACAATGCAGGTATGCATGCATGGTTGGCTGCTGCTGCTGACACCCGCTATGCAGTGGTTGTCCCTATAATTGGTGTTCAGGTACGTGTTGTTTCTAATTCACTTCTAGTTTTATTTAGTGCGAGTATAATTAACTAACAAACCGTTTATGAGACAATGGTTATAGGGGTTTCGATGGGCAATAGACAATGATAAGTGGCAGGCTCGAGTTGACAGTATAAAACCTGTTTTCGAAGGTAAGATAAGTAGAACAATAAGTATACATTAAAGTGGTATGTATATTATTCACTCTTAGTGTCCATTTTAATAGTAGCTTATGGAGCTATCTTTTTGTTTGCTTCTCTGATTCTTTCATTTTCTTGGTGGCGTTCCAGAAGCACGAATTGATCTGAACAAGAGTGTGATTGACAAAGAAGTGGTGGAGAAGGTTAGTTTCATACTGGACTGTTCTGATATGATTTCCTGGATAGCATGTTCAGTTTGCACTTCAGTATGCTTATTGAAGTTGGATGGAATCTTACAATTTTACACATCTGACCAGGTGTGGGATAGGATTGCTCCAGATCTAGCCTCTCAGTTTGATTCTCCTTATACAGTTCCAGCTATTGCACCACGTCCTCTATTGATTTTAAATGGTAAAATCCTTGTTTGCACTTCAACTGTTGATAATCATATCCAAATCATAATGCACTACAATACTTTCTTAAATCTAAATGAATATAACCCCTGAAAGTTATGTTGTCCGCCGAATATGCCAATTTTTATTTTTATATGCTTGAATTAAATAATCATGTTGATCGAATTTTTGTTCGTTTTCAGTCATGAAGGATCATGTTTTATTCGAGTATCATATAATTTTTTTTTTTTCGAAAATAATAGGTGCAGAAGATCCTCGATGTCCACTTGCTGGTCTGGATGTTCCCAAAGCCAGAGCACTCAAGGCTTATGAAGATGCACACAGTATAGATAACTTTAAGGTATGTAGTAGCACCACTTTGGGGAAAAGAGATTATAACACTGCGAACACTTTTACCAATTCAATTGCCTTTAATGGCTCTGGTTCAGTAGGCTGAACTGAATTCTTCTATTTGAACAAGTTACCACTTCATCAGAATATGCGGAAAGCATGATATTCAGTTTTAACTCTGCATCTCATAATTTTTTAGATAAATGCAAAGTAGTGTTTCCTTGCCCATTTTTTCAGTTGGAGATTAATTGACAAAACTGATGTATGTTCTCCGATTTTCTAAACCCAGTTGATAGCAGAGCCCGGCATCGGGCACCAAATGACGGCGCTTATGGTAAAAGAGGCAAGCAACTGGTTTGATAAGTTTCTCATGCGGTGAGGCTGTTTGGTGAAAATTGTTGTGTTTGTTGTTCCCCAAGTAAAATATACTTTTCCAGTGTATTTTGAATTAAGCCAATGATCCGTGTATTATGTGTGTCTTTCATAATGTATTTTCTTAGTCCTTGTAAGAATAAGAGGTGTGTTTATGTAGGCTCTCGCTGTGTAATGTTGTGGTAACGATTGGTAAAGTATGTAAAAACGAAGCAACAAAATAATGCCCCACTAATATCTTTGTTGAAATAAAAAGAATATTGTGACATTTCATTTTTACACAAAGAATATTGTGAATTTGACAATATTATTCCACAGTCCCATACAAGGTGGCCCGAGCCCCCTCCTAAAGTTTAAAACAACTACACTTTACAATGGAATTAAGAATTGGATTTTATATATGGTGCGGGAAGGAGTATGTAAAGGAAACCTTTTTGCCAATGACCAAGCGCCACGCCAATAGATCTGATTTCTCCTCTGGGACAAAATTCAACAGAGTACTGTTTCTCTCCTCACCCAGAAAATAGTTTTCTCTATTTACTTTTTGTTAATAAATACGTCCTTATTTTTTTATAGATGAGGTTCTATGCTCAAATCCATCTTAAACCAGGAAAAGGACAATTTATTGTACAACTTTCTTCTTCGTGTCCACTTTAGTTGTTATTCACGAATTCTCGCTTACACTTTAAGCACACTACTTTATTCAAATCACAATTCTAAAGATCAATTCTGCATTAAATCAACAAAAGTACAATCTCACATCAAACAAAAAAACTACAGTAAAATCGTTTAATCAATCATATTTATCATGTAAATCAGTAAATGATGTATCCCTCAGTCGCCCGTTGAATTTCGTAATTACAGTTGTTGACCTGTTCAATCCTTTCACATTATCAAAGCAGGTAGGCCAGAGACTAATTGTGGCATCTCTTGGAGAAGATCTGTAGAATGTTAAAATCGTCCTTAAAAGTCTAAAAACTATAACCGCCGCCATAAGTAAGTTAAAACTACAATCAAATTAGGCACCTGGCAAGACAATGGGAAATAAAGTCCCAACAAATCGGAATGTAAAACTACGAAAGCAAATCTCATAAAATCAAATCTAATCCACATGGAGGTCTCCCATTTTTGTTGGGTTTTTTTTCTTCTTTTTTCTACAAAGAATGTACATTATCCCAATGCAATACAAGCACAAACCCGAATTTGGAGCCAAAATCCCATAAAAAAATTATATATGACGAGAAAAGACCAAAAATGGAAAAAGGAAAACAAATCAACTAAGAAACTGGGCAAAATAATGGGAAGAAAAAGGATGTGAAACCAGCAACAATTTCAGATGCTACCAGTTCTGCCGGCTGCAGGTTTCGTTGGTTTCAGTTTTGCAAAGTCAACAAGGTCTCCAAATAGTTTATCCTCTGGCTTGGATGGCCTGCTAGGTGGGACATACGATGAAGTGGGAGCCTGGTAGGAGTTTCTCATACCATTATCATTAACAGAAAGACCGTGCATCTGCTGCTGAAGGTATTGTGCTTGTTGCTGCTGCTGCTGTTGCTGATGATAGTATTGCGCATGTAGCTGTTGCTGCTGAAGGTATTGCGCTTGTTGATTTTGCTGCTGAAGATATTGCCCATGTTGCTGCTGCTGCTGAAGGTATTGTGCCTGTTGCTGTTGTTGATCATAGCCATAGGGGACCATTTGATTGCCATACATTTGTTGAGGGTACCCGGATGACATATGACTCGCTTGTGTAGGTGGCTGTGGAAGCATACCCATAGAAGACCCTTGGACTGGTTGAGGAGGTGCCATACCCAACTGACTGCTAGGAGCAACCTGCTGATTGATTGCCGACAAATGGGTACTTGTAATTGGCTGAATATACATACCGACTACTGGGTCACTCACTGAACGCTGAGGTCCCTGCGGATGGAAACCACCCTGTGCATGTGGGACAACCACTTGAGTGACTTGCATTGGTGGAGCGTATGGAGAACCAGCTACTGGGCTCCCATCATCTGTTGACTGAGCTTCCCAGGGAGGCGGTGGTAATGATCCACTGGTTGGTGAACCTGTCCAACCATGCGAAATGTTAGAGCATCGTAAACTCCAGTACAGTCTTTTAAAGCATAGGATGAATATACAAAGCATAAACATTCTTTATGCTTTACGCAATCACCAATCACTGCCACATCACTGGCACTGGAGAGATCAAAACTTACACTTCTGTTTTAATATATGAAATAAAAAAGTAAGAAAATAAGGACAAAAAAATAAAAAATAAATGATCAAGTCAAAATCGTGAAGTGCCATGCAGTGATTGCATCTGCCTATATGCAAAAGAATGTGAATGCAATGTACTGTCCTGACAGCACACAACAATGTAACTGATACGCCAAAAATCTAAATGTGCACCATATCCTGGTGAAGGCGGCTGCTGCTGCTGCATAATCTGACCATTCCAGGCAGGACCAGCACCTTGCGCGTACAGTGACTGCTCATATTGAGGTGCTCCCATGTTTTGGACACTTCCATTTGGGTGAATTCCCCCTTGTGGAGCTTGAAAATTCTGCTGCTGTTGAAATTGTGGGTTTAAAGGATTGGTTTGGTTGGCCACGTTAGGAGAATGGGTATTTACAGAATTTGGGGCACTGATTCCGTCCGAAAACATGTCCATAAGAACTAGGGCATTGGATACAGGAGTACTACTTGGCTGTTGATCACCTACAGGAACAAGAGCCAGTGTATCTGCCTTCGGTGAGTTGAAGTCATCTCCGCTAAGAAGATCCATCTTGGGATCGACCTTTGACGTAGGAGTTGGACCATTAGTAGTTGGAGGTGCAGTAAGTAATAACTGATTAAGTGGATTAGAGCTTGCACCAGAACTTAAAGTGGATCTGTGAAAAGAAGTCAAAAATACTAGCATTAAAGCTCATATATAGATAGTATCTAATCAAGAAAACCAATCTAGTAAAAAGATGAACTTCATTTCAATCTTGTGCAGAATGATTATAATCTGTTTTTAGCTGGGATTCCTTCAATTAATGCCCCAAAGTGCTCTAGAAGTTGTGATTGAAAACTAATGCACATAATTGATCCAACACAGTATATTAAATCTCAATCAACACGTAAAGACAAGGCATATTCTCCATATTGTCGTGACCGAGTGCAGAAAGAGAAAGTATAATATCATCTGACACTGATGGCACATGATTGACACAGATCCCAGTGAGAACTGAGAACCAAAGATTATGAAGTCCAAAATTAAAGCTAGGATGAAACGACCTACAATTTTAATTTATTCAATTCATTCATTTTCTATGGTCAAACAGAATGCCGGATTGGTCCTTTATAAAAAAAAGCATTTGAATCTGTTGCAATTCCAATTACCTCCCATCATGCTGTTTGTTATCATTTCCAGTGTCAACAAGAGGACCACCAACATCTACAAGTGCTCCAGCAGGTCCAGGCTTGGGTTTATCTGGTTGAACTGGATTGCCTGAAGCAATGGCTTCGTGTTTGGCTAGAAGACGTTGCAAATCGTCATTCAGTGCTAGTCCTTGACACAGAAGTGATTCATCCCTGACAAAGAAAAACTTTTGATAAGTAAAGGAATACTCAAGCATTATCGAAAAAAAGAAACATATCAACAGAACATATCCTTGTAATGTTTTACAGAGTTATATTACTGAAGCAAATGGGGCCTTACGAAGTTGAGTTAACAAGGTGTACCACCCTCTGCTTATACGTACGACACTGGCCAACCAAATCAACAATAACCTCCTGCCTAAGCCCCTGCAGATTGAAATCAAATTTGAGCAAAGTTAAGACTTGCAATGGAAGCTAATGTACGTTTCAAATTTATATCATGAGTTTTAGATCTATAGGTAGAAATTTAAGTATGATAAAAGTGTCTCTATGTTGAAGGTGTAGATATACACCAAAATGTCATCTTGAAGCTTCCATACTATACTATTATCAGATTACTAAACCATATCAAACTACAACAGAACCCCTTTTTGTGGTTAGAGGAACTTAGTCAAGACAACCTAGGTCAACAACCAAAACTATCCTTGCAATTTTTTTATATGAGCCTGAAAATTGACAATACCACATAATATATAATTGTTCTAAGCAAGTTAAAGACTTTTAGAAAAGTTAAAGTAAACAAAAGAATTGCATTTAGTCATATCAAATACTTTTGAAGTCTTTGTAGTCTTTTTAACATATTTTAGCCTTGACGTCCAATCCTAATCATTGTTTTAAATCACTCTGTGGAAATGGAGCCTTAGTCTTCATCCAAATTCCAGATACTCTACAAAATCCTCTTACTTCATGTTACATTTCCTTATAGATGAAGTACCCAATGGAATATAGATCCAAGTATATTCAGCTAAGTAGGGTTTTTCTGTAAAGATATGATATATTCTACTGTAACAGAAGACTAACTTTTTAACAAAGGATTAGTAACAGCAGACTACTTTATTCAATTTTAAACTCATAAAATATATCAACATATCAAATCCATATCTTGAGGACTCTGTCATTCCAGTATGCACTTCAGCACAAATATTCTGAGTTTTGACTGGTTCAATAACATTTTAGAGGTTTTCTCTTTGACACAGCTAAGGCACAGAAATACTACTAAAGTATTTAGAATAACATTATTAATCAATATCAAATTGTAACATTATTTTCTTAAAATCTAAATGAGGAGATGCACCTCTCTGTTCTCTGGATCGATAGCACTTAGCATTTCTGCCAGGACATCCATAATACCCCGCGCATTCTGAATTTCAGTCAAGCTAACAAACAAAATTTCCGTTAAAACAACAAATGTGATAATATACAAAAATTTAACCATACACACATCATAAAGAAATAGCAGTAATCGTCAGGCTAACTTTCATATTGACTACTATTGGACAAAAATTCAGAGCATTAGAAAAATTCAACCATACACACATCATATTGGACAAACATTCAGAGCATTAGAATGGAACACATATACTTCTCCCACCCATCAAAGATGTAAGTAAGCAGAAAATGCATCATCCCCAGCCATCTAAAAGCTAAATTCCTAACTTGGATTTACTTTTCACCAAGGATGAAACATCAATTGCACTGACCCACACACCAATGAAATGAAACACAAGAGCATGACCAAATAACCTAACGAAGTATATTTTTACAGTACACCTCATAATTTATATTGCCTTCACTGCATGTATCCTCAAAGCCATATATCCAATGATTCCAATAAACCCAATACAATAGCATGTGATACAATAGAATTCTTAACAAAGTTTCGACATCATTCAATCAGAACTAAGAAATCTCAAAGGAGGAAAAATAACTGCCATACTAGTCAACAAAAAGCTGGCAAAGAATATTCAGTCACCATGAATACCATTTAAAATTCAAAGAAATTGTTATACTCTTGACAGAATATTCACAAGGCTAGTGTACTTTTAGAAAAGGAGGTACATTTGTACCTTAAGGTTGGGAACTCGGCCTCTGCAGAAGGCTCAGGTGTGTCTTTCGGAAGATCCGGATTGTGCAGATTTTGAGGGAATGATGTCAATGGTTGTGTCTGGGGAGGAGTGAATACAGGAGCAGCAGCATCAGATCTTTGGGGGAATACTGCTCCAGCACGCTGAAATTAAGAATTTATTTGATTCAGATAATGTTGAAGAAGCAAGCACTAAATCTAAGCAATGAAGTAACAATTTCCTGTTCATTATTGTCTTGTAAATGCTTGTGGTATTGAGTTTTTACAATGAAGTTTCTTTAGTAATTGTAATGCTTCAAGAGAAATCCTTTCTGAACATACCAACAATTCCTGGTATGCAGCATAGTATTGTGGATATCTTGCTCTTGGTCCACCGAAAGCTTCTTGCCAGGTATCTATCAGGATCAATATCTTCTCTTTGACATGATAGTCCGGCTACAATTTTGCATCATATAGGCTATGAACAATCTTCAACAGAAGTGAATAATATATGCATTACGAAGCAATCAAATCATTCAAGAGACATATATACCTTCTTTTTTACTATTTTTACCATCTCATGGAGGAGGTCTTTCTCTGCTACATGCATATGAACAATGTCTCCACAATTCTTTATTATTGTTTCCAACAGCTAGAATAAAGCGAGCAGACCAAAATAAAACCAATTTAGATATCTGTATTACAAAGTTGTTGAATACAACAAGAGATGTGACCGTATCAGCAGCATCTAGAACATAAGAGAGTTTAACATACAATTTCAGTGAAATTTGCAGCAGCCTACAAACTTATTTTTATAGTGCATCTAAATTTTAAATCTGCCAACTTTCTGGAATAGTGCATCCTAGTATGGCATTCATTTAGTCCTTTTTCCTAAATAACATGTAAATGACACACTAATGGGAACTGGCCAACAGCTCATATCATATCACACTCCACAAAATTAAGCATTCACAGGTTGTTAATATTACAGGGGATATATTGTTATGACGCCTGGCACTAAATTTGACTAATCATTTGACGTTTGTAATAAAGGAAGTCAAAATGTTTGAGAATGTAAAAAAAAATTAATAAAATATTAAAAAATGAAATCAGCCACTTCACTGAATTAAACTTTAACAAGTTCTGCGGAGCGTACTGTAAGGGCAAGAAGTTGAACTTTTGAATTCCTACTTCCAAGGCGCTTCTTTATACCTTTAACAACATCCTTCGCTTGCCTGATATATAAAACCAAAGGAAAATTTAAATCTAGGTAATATATTACAATAAATGCAATCTTAGAATAACACATACATCCAGTTCACCCGTAAAAAGAATTAAAGACAGAAGTTACAGCACAGACGGTTGATACCCACACAAGAAGGAGAAAAAGCATTCTCATGAATAATGAGAGGTACCATAAACATTTACAACACCTCAGTTCACTAAGACGGTGACACCAAGTCTATCAGAAACTTCATGCTTGAATCCCACACTTGATTAATCATAGCAATTACATGAAGCAAGCAATGCCGTGTATTTTGATAAAAAAAAAAAAACCAATGCCATGTATATTCATAAAATGATAGCATGATTAATATGTGAAATAACACATAATCAACTCCACTTGTCTCCAGATTTTCAAGACAGAGATCAGCCAGCGAAGAATAACTAAAACACCATTATTTCTAAAAGAAAAGGAAAATATTACATTTATTAGATAACCAAGCTTATGCAGTCCACATATAAAACGTGAAGAAGAGTGCAAGGCAAAAAAACTCGGACAAATAAAAATTTCTATCTATTTTTCTTAACTCTTTCGGTCTTTCCCATACCGACTGAGCACTAACACAACAACTCAACACAGACGATACGAACAAGTGAACACATCCTCTATCTGCCCCAGTCTACAGTTATATAGCCTCTGCATCATCAGATTTACCTCACACTTCCAAATCACAGAGTTCTCATCACTTTGCATCCTCTCATCACTTAACTTGAATCATATGAACATATAAAAATGAAACGTAAAACCTCTCCTCGTTCAGATAATGGTATGAATCGAATTGAATAGGTTGCAATTGACCGAATGCAGAAAGAACCAACCTATGCGACATACGAAACCAAGACTAAATCGCAGCTCCGAGCTAGATCCAATTTTCAGAGAAACAAATTGTAATAAAACGTGAAATTCTAAGTTTTCTTTCCTTCTCTATCCACTAACTTTCAGGAATTCTATTCTCACATTCCTATCCAATTAACTGTTCGATCAAATTCAAAGACCATCCTCAACTCCCCTCATTATATGTACAAATTTCAAAATGCATATGCGGGATAATCACACACATCAAGAGCATAAAATTACACTAAAATTCAGACCATGATCAGAGTAAACAAAAAGAGAGAGATTATAATCCAGTGCGGCACATACACAGGGTCGTGGTTGCATATGTCACAGATTTCGATGTTCATGGCCCAATCAGGACCGATGAGCATGTCGCTCGTGGCGCGTTCCACCATAGAATTCACCATCCCTGCTCACCGGAGAGTCACCCGATCCGAATACCAAACCCGCTTCCGGTCACCGTAAACTCCTTCCGGCAGGATCGCTGATAACTCGAAGAATATTCCGGCGGTTTCTTTCTCTCTCTCTAGAACTGTCTCTCGCTGTAAACTCTGTGTGTGAGTCTGTGAGATCGCTCTGGCTTTCTCTTCTTTTCTGTTGAGGAACCGATTTTTCTTGCTTTTTCTTTGTTTTGTTTTTTCGGTGATGGAATTAATTTGACCACCAATCACGAAAGTCCACGTATCCGCCTCGAGTGCCGTAGAGAGATGCACTTCGCGTACACCGGTTGTTTGGCCTACCTTTGTTATAAACAGTTGACTGTTTAATTCTGTTATCTCTTCTCTCTGGTCACCGACTTTAGTATTTGTTTCTGATTAGGCTTCCATTAATTATCCTAATCATCTCTCCATTACTTAGCAAATCATCTCGGATTAAATGCGTTATCAAGTTTAAAATTGGCTCAGGCTTGAATTTATTTTTTCAAATTCAAAGTCAGCTCAGCTCGATTGCTTAAGAAGCTCGAGCTTTAGTTAGACTCGAGCTAATTAAGTTCGAAAAAAATATGGAGCATAAAGTAATAACAAAAATATTTTTTAGAAAAACAAAAACTTTAACTTTATTAATCAATAGAGAATTACAATAATAACAAAAATATTAGTATATAAATTACATGTAAAAATAAAATTGAAAACATGAACATAATACATGCCCAATTGAGATTCAAGAACGAGTCAATGTTGAACAAAATTTGAGTTGTTTTACAAAATTATACAAGCTACCTATGAGCTTTATTAAGTATACAATGAAACTCGGCACTAAAGTCATTGTCGCGGGAATTAGAAAATACATAATAATCTTATGCAATACAATTCATGAGCCAATTAGCCCCATCATCTAACCAAAAATATAAACCTCGCGAGCAATTTTATGTTACATGCTCTAGGCTTGTGAAGGATGTGGGGAACATCCATTTGGAACATTTAGTTATTAATATAGTAATATTTCTAGCCGCGAGTTGGATGAATGATGAAATTTCAAATTCAAATTTCTTTTTATATATTTCGGAAAATAACTTAACTTTTGTTATTTGGCAACACAATTTTGAATTTGACAAATAGTCAAGCCCACCACTTTTCTTTATGCAAATTTTGATGAATCATTTTGAATCTTTTATTCCATCATTCTCAATCCCCAACCTGCTAAGCATACAGAAAATCCAAACACAAAGCTACATGAATGAAACAAGTGGATAAATGTTTATAAGATTTTAGTTTAATTATTATAACCACCCCACTACTGGATCAAAACAAATATTCTGAACTCAAAAAGGGGAGAGCAAAACAAATGAGCATCGATCCCTTTTGCAACTAGGAATAATCCCTGACTTAGGTAATAACTATGCAGCATATTTAACAGATGCTCCACTAAATTTAAAAGTCATTATCTATACAACAGGATCTGTGCTCCCTTCTCTTTGTTTTATTGTTTTAAGCATCCTTGTAGTAAATTATTTACTAATTCCTCTTGGTTTATCCGAAAGGGCGTATTAAAATTTCAATTATTTTGCTTGATTGTTTCTATGGTCACCATGTTTGAGCTGGAAACCAGGGAATAAAAATATTCTCATTCTCAATCCAAGCATTGTGGAAAGTAATCCAAGTTTGACTTCTCAACAGTATTGAAGCTACAATGACTAGAAAAAGAAAGCTCTGCACTATATAAACTGCCTTATTAGTCTCAAAATACAACAGAAAGCAGAGCTGCAAAGTGCACAGATGACAGAAATATCACTGTCGGGTAACGACTGATTTCCGGTGCTTGAGATTTCAACAGGATTGAAAATGTCAAATGGTGTCGACTAGTAAGGAATAGGTGTTCGGACAGTAAGGGGGCCGGATTCCATGTCCTCGATGATAAGATTCAAGAGAATCTGAGTCAAGGGGCCTTCTTTGCCTGTAAAGAAGCAAGCATTAATTCTTAGTCATGGACCAGAAAAGTTTAATTCGCCACACCATTTTGACTGGGAAACAAAATGCACTGATAAGTAGATTTAAAGGGCGGAACCAAAGGACGATACCATGTTGTTTTAAGAATACACTTGGATAAACTTTGGAGGAGAAACATTCCAGACTGTTACCAATTATAGGAACATTGTGAATACTACTAGCTTATAAAGAAACAACACGGCGAACACTACTAGTTTAAGAATATCCAAGGATTCAAGTGGACACTCTGAACAGTCACGATATGCAAAATCACGGTGCAAAGTGAGTGTGGACAATCAGTTTATGTAGGAAATTGTATCGGATATTGATTTATAAGAAACACATGAAGTACATTTATGTTTGTATGCCTTGTGTCTATGTCAGCTAAGCATTCTAACTTAGTGCAGATAAGTTCTTACCATCACCAATGATCTGCTCGTCCCATTGCACTATAGGCCGAACAAGAATTCCACTGCCTATAAGCATCATCTCATCTGCCTTCTTCCCTTCCTCAACAGTCACATTTTCAACTCTTACTCCCCGAAGCTTACCCTCTTTCACCAGCCCTTCTGCAAGCGCCAAAAC
Organism: Rubus parviflorus; assembly: GCA_029955375.1. Lineage (NCBI taxonomy): Eukaryota > Viridiplantae > Streptophyta > Magnoliopsida > Rosales > Rosaceae > Rubus > Rubus parviflorus. Next base: position 2,584,527 of record JARGGL010000001.1, on the reverse strand, counting down.
TCTCTTCGCTGTGCAGCCACTTAGTATTTTGTCAAACTGAGGCATCAAAAGTTCCTTCTCTTTTGTAACAAAAGCCACATTCATGTTAGGCCCTTCAGCAATGAATCCATCACCATCCAGCCAAATGGCTGCAAATGCACCTTTTTCTTCAGCCTCCATCTTCGAAAGCACATTGGGAAGATAATTCACACTCTTCATAACTGCAAATTGGGGAGGTTTTATAGGGATCGAGGAAGTTACTACTTTAATGCCCTTCGAACTAAAGGGTGATTGGTCTTGGAGTACGATAGCATAAAGAGCTGGCTGATCGCAGCCAGAGGGAGATAACTGAAAATCACCAGGTCCTGCCGAGAGCCAGTACCTTAGTGATCCTGTTTTGCACTTGGAAGCACTCACGGTTTGAATGAGTATTCTTCGTATGCTTTCTCGATCAAATGGTAGGTCAACTTTGGCCATGGACGCTGACCTTAAAATACGGTCAATGTGCTGATCCAGCTCGTACAGGTATCTAAATTGTACACAAATACACAAAAACATAAAACTACTGAATAGTTCTCATGTTAAATATTCAAAAGCACTGAAAATCTACTTGTAGAACATTTAAGATCATACAAGTACAGAGTGTAGTATTGAATGTTTGATCACTAACCCATCCCTTATAGCAGCAGTGTCGAAAACCCCATGCCCTCTGTGGACCATGTGATCATCAATGGGGATCACCATGGCAGCTGGATCTGTTATTATTCCTCCAAAAATGCTAGAGTACATGGCTAGAAATTCTTGTTTACCCTTTCGATTTTCGCGGTTTGTTTTTAGCCTTTCAATTGCCTTTCTAAAGAGAAAGAAATTAAATCAAACAGGAGAAATCTCCAGTCTTTGACTAAATTACTAATGTCATTTTCAAAACTTCGATATGCATATTCGACTGAATTACCAATCTTCGAATCACCATTTAGTGCATAAAACACCAGAGTTGTTGAACCAACTGATATGACACTTTTATGGATCATAATCAAAGCAGTATGCTTTTAAAGAACACTGAAGCGTATAATATAAGGTTATTTATGGAAAAAAGGAAACAGAAAAGGACCTCTGAGCAAGTCAGCAGTGGGACATCAGACACTAGAATGCTGTAATCTGGCATAGAAAATTGTCCTTGTTAATCTTAGTGATCGAAATTAAAGCAAATAATTACATAGAAAATTTGTACTCTTTCAAAATTTTATCAGCGATGAATATCATGATCAACGAAGACAAAAATTTCATAAGAAGTTACCAGCCACAGCTTCGGTTCGGTTCGAACTTCTGATGATTTTGACCGACCCATGTTGAACATGCCGTAACCCAGGTCCTAGAAATGCAAGATTTCGTGGAATTACACTCAAACTGTGTGAATGATCAACTGGTTTTCTGGTAATATGTGGGTTGTGTGAGATGGGTTTTGAGCAAGATTGGAGGGAAGCCATGGAAGCGATCAGAGAGCTTTGAGAAACAGTGTTATTTAGCCCTGAGCTCGAAAGATCGACTGGGTTGCTGTTAGCAACTTCATTTTCCTCTACTTAAAGGAAAAAAAATGGTCCGCTGTGTCTGTTTGTACTTTCTCTTGTATCATATGCATAGGTGGGTCCCCATATAGTAGTAGTGACATGGACATCACTTCGATCTCTGGGTGGCGCGTGGAGTGTACACTCGGCTTGTTGAAGGGAAATCTCCAAATTAGAGGGCCTGATTACAAGTTTTGTTTGTTTGTGGTACATTTTACAATTTAATTTTTGGGTGGATAATTGGGGCATGATGAGGCTACATCATGGCCAATTTAATTTTTAAATTTTTGAGTTTCGTAATATTTGTGATTTTGTTATGTCATTTACATTATTTGTCTTTTTTTCTTCTTCCCTTTTATATATACCAAGATCAAAACTTTTGCTACACACGAAAAACTTCTTAAAACCTCTATCGTCAACCAAGGTTCTAAAATCGCTAGGTGCCTACGCGGACATTGGGGAGGGGTCTAACGCTTAGATAGTTTTAATATTTATTTTAATTACATTATACAACATATAAATATACTTACTTAAAATAAAAAAATTATATTTGTATTTGGAAACTTAAACATGTAATATATAATGATATATAAAGTACTATAATTGATTGAATACATGGGAAAAACTCAAAAATTTAAGTATATAATGGGTATTTATAAAGAAAAATAAGAACAAATTTAAGTGTTTGACAAAAAATAATCCAATTTTTTAAAACCGCCTAGCGCGTCTAGGTCCATGATTAATTTTCCTCCCAATTTGCCACTAATTCGGGGGGCCTAGAACACTGTAGCGGTCAACATGTAAAACATACGTCTCTTGATTGAACAAGAACTATGTGGAACCAAACTTTGTCACCATCGTGTTGATGTTCGAGCTACGCCATAGTGTGTTCTCTATGAGTTTTGCAGTATTAATGTATCGAATCTTTAAAATTGTAAAAATGCATAAAAAATAATATAATATTATAATCTTGAAAGGTACAAGGAACAAAATGTAAAACTTAAAAATAGGACTCGAATAGAAAAATATAAAGAAAATAAGGACTCTCAATGAAAGTACAATGTTCAAACACTAGTGTCCGTTTTTTTGGTTCTTAATATGTTTATAATGTAAATGAAATGTGAAATTCCGGTAACCCGGATTGTCCCAATAACGGTAGTCGTCTTAAACACTAATCGGAGAGTATATACCAAATTAAAACTTAACTCTCCTAAACAAACAATTGTTCAATCAATACAATTACTTATGCAATATACACAATCGATTGTACAACCTAGAATCCCAAAGTGTGCATCAAACTAGCACACCACGGACTATATATATCTATGTATGAACAAGCACACAATATGCTAATCAATTAATCACAATACAATAGATATCAACAATCACACAAGCAACACACAATATGGTCACCCGGAACCTCTACCACTAGAGGAAAACCGGATGGGAGCCGTACCCCACGCTCTTGTGTAACACTATGAAAACGCCAAACGGCAACACGTACAAGGGGGAACTCCGTCCCAAACTCTACACTATCAACCCTATGACTAGTGGCAGCTCTAACCTTGTGTAGCCCCGAATGCTCTTCAAGTGATCCCACCTCAAGCTTCTCCGATTGATCGAACTTCACCGCGTGAATCCTCCAACCGCAAGACACCGACTATGCAAGTGTGTGTGTGTATGTATGAATGAATTCAATTCAATTAACACAAGCAATTCAACAAGGAACAATTGCTTGCATTAACCAAACCGAATTGAAAAGCCTTGAATATGATTCAAGGGTTTGTTTAACTAATCACAAGGATCATTAGCTAAACAAACAAACAACAAAGAAGATTGAATATAGATTCAATCATTCAATTCAGCAATTCAACATGGAACAATTGCTAGAATCGAATAGAATCTCCTAAATCCTAAACATAGGCTAAACTAGCATATAAATGCAAATCAAAGTGTTTAGCAATGGATTATAGATGGAGATTAAGGTGAGGAACCTACAACATGGAACTAGGATCACTCACAATACCAAAGAACTCTCTCAAAGTGTATTTTCGACTATGGGGAAAGAGTTGACCGAAATGAAACAAAAGCGTTCTATTTATAGAAAACATCACAGGGGCATTTGCGATCGATCGCACGACATTATGCGATCGATCGCACAGTGTAAAATGAAGAGACAGAACCGTCTGGAAGTGAAAACCCTTGTTTGCGATCGATCGCAAAATGTCGTGCGATCGATCGCACAAAAAGTCCCAACGGACATATTTTTGAAATGCAACGGTCATAATCCAACGGACATAATTTGCCACGTGGTGCGATCGATCGTATGAACAGTGACGATCGATCGCAAGGCATAAAACAGCCTTAAACATAAAGGAATGCTAATCAAAACAAATCTATAAGAAGATCTAGCAATCCTAACATCATAAACTCAAATGTATGAAACAATGCATACAAAATTTGAGCCGGTCGCGTTGCGACCGGGTGCTTATAAAATAAGCACTCGAAACTTGTGATACAAGACACAAGTGAGGCAATCAAGCATCCTATACCTATGTGATTCACATCATAAGAGAAAGGAAAACAACCTAGATAACCTAGGACAACAAGGAAGACAAAATGACAATGAAGTGCATGTGCATATGCATGAGTCATACCTTGAGATGCTTGAATGAAACCTTCGATGACCAATGATCGAAGTCCGGAGAAAGGACCGGATAAGAAAGGCGTCTTCACGAACCATCTCGAGTAAGAACAACCTAAGCCACGACTTCTAATCCCTAAAACAAACTAGCAATGATACAAAAGAATTGCTAATACAAGGGAAGATGTTTTGTCAAATAGGAAATAGCCAATAGCAAATATTTTGCCCTTACAAAATGTATATAATTAAAAGAGAGTGGATATATATAAAAAAAATTATCTTAAGAATTGATTTTGAATTTTGATTATATTTCTCTATTTGTTTTTGTTTTTTTGTTTTTGTTAAAGATCAAAATTAGAAGTAAGTGGACTCACACCATTAGCATTAGGTGGTGCCTACTTATTATTTAACGGCTAGGACGTACTAATTTATCGACATTGCAACGAATCACGTAGTTGGGAAGTGTACGCGCCACCGCACAGCCAAACCCGCCAAATCTCAGAACATGCGTAAAAATTGGTGCCGGTCATTATCCGAAAGGAGCAATAACACCGACTTTCTCTACTTGATATTTATTAGGGTTTTTGCATTTCTAATTTTGAATTTTCAACCCACAATGCTCTTCAACTTGGATCACGAGCCCGAGATTTGGGGCAATTGAAAAAGCTAGGGTTTTGCTCGGTCAATTATCAGCACGACTCGCCCAAGAGCTTGTCCAAGAATTCACCGATTCTAAGCGGCTCATTTCCTTCTGAATTCGGTTGAGCTAGGGTTTATTGAACGAGCAGTGAGCACACCTCGTTTCAAATGGAGATAATCGGCGACGCGCTTCGCCAGGCGTTCATGCCCAAGCGCGAGTACGAGAGCCTCCGTGAAGAAGACAGAGCATGGGGCAAGCTTCAGAGACCTCTGTTGATGGCTTCCATGGCTTCCATCTGTCTCGTCATCGTTGTCTGCGTGATTATCAGCTTGAACATTGTGTTTCCGGCCGACCCGGCGAGGAGGCCGTTCTGCGGCGACAGGAGGCTTAATTCGCTGCCCATGAATGTGAGAGGAGGCGATTCCGATCCGTTTTCGGGAGCGTTTTATCTTACGGACAAGGAGACTGTGGATTACTATTGGATGGTTTTGTTCATTCCCTCTATGATTATTTTCTTGGCCACCGTCGTGTATCTTGTTGCCGGTAAGGAAACTTTTAAGCTCTACTTAGATTTGATTTCACTCTGAAATTGCTATTTGAATGCTAAAGAATGTACGAGAGAGCGAATTAAATTTTTTATTTTTGTGTTTTTCATTGATTGGGTTGTAGGAAAGTGGAAACTTAGTAACTCTAGCCAATTAGTGCATCGAGGTTCAAAGATCTAGTAAAAAATATGCTCTGATCAGTAACCGTAGAATAAATACTTGGGGGGAAATTCTGGGTAAGACATTGGATGGTTTTGAAATCTTGGCATTTCTCGCATAGGATAACTGTCTGAGAAAATAGTTGTCTAAATATCTCTGAATTATCAATCATAGTTTTGGCATGGTGGAATAGGTCTTTTCTTATACTACTGAAGTTGATAGCTTCGTAGAGGATGCTAGATGGTTATGGTTGAAGGACGTAGCATGCTCTCAGGGTAGTAGGTGTTATGTATTAACCTATGCCATACTTCCAGGAAATGCTCAATGATCTTCAACAGAGGGTTGTATCTGCCTGGAATTTAGGTAGGTCAGAGAAGACTAAGGGCACAAACTAAGTTTCTTTAATGGAAAAGTAACTCCATGACACTGGGACATTCTCACCCTCTAGAAACTTGCAAGGGGGGTTAAATTGTATCCTGACAAATGTAAGTTTTAAATCCCTTCTTAATTCTTAGGCTGTCGATATATGAGATGCGACTCGTAACTAGTAACCCCAAAAGTCACAATTCACAGTGTTATCATTTACCACTATCAAGTTTCCACATAAGTGAGAAGATTCCTGCAAATTTTGTGTATAATTGACATGAATTTATGTATATTCTTTTCCTTGAAATTTTAAAAACCACTAAGGATGTATGATCTGTTAAATCTTAGAATGCATGGGTAATTCTAGTATTCTGTAGCAAGCAGAAAGTTCTCTTCAAGCAATGAAGGAAAATGCTCAAAGCCCAAAGGCCACCTTAGAGAGATTCTTTATGAAAACCCAAACAAACGAGACTATATGGTTCTGCAATGGTTGATTCGCTCCAGTACCAGCTTCATGTCTAGCGCATGGAGTTCTAGTTATGAAATCTTGAATCTAGTTTTTATTGGTTGTGCATGGTATACAATACTGTTTCCAAAGGGACATTGGTCCACTGGACATGGGTTATAACTATTTTCAAGGCTATGGTTTGTTTTGGATATGCTAAACAGATTTCAAGTTTTCATAGTTTCAATCTGGTTGCAGGAATAACTGTTGCTTATTCTGCTCCAACAAGAAATGGATGCTTAAAGGTAGTTGAAAATAACTACTGTGCTTCAAAAAGAGGTAAGCTCTCTATCTATCTATCTCTCCCACTCTTAAATGAGATTTAGCTGGTATTACTTGTTTCATCTTTCATGCTGATAGTTTGCCTGCTGTGTATATATGTTGGAATCTTGCTTGGGTGTTTTGACCTTTTACCATCGGTGCTAAATATCTATGGCTAGGGGTTACTAACTTTTTCTGGCTTGTGTATAGAGAATTTAGTGTGCCAGAATTTTCTCATACTTGGTTTAGTTGCAAATAAGTCAGGGTAGAAAAAGTGATTTAGGATTCTTACAGCTATTTGGCAGGCGGGATAAGGCTTTCTTTGTTTATTAAAGATAGCTCTACAAAATTGCTTGTATTGCTTTCTTAAGATTTCTCATACTTCTTATTGGGCTTCTTGCATAGGGATACAGATTGGGAATACAGTTGCTCTTTTCCTTGTGGCCCTGATAGTCATCTTTTTGTTCATATTAATTTTCTTTTCAGATTACGAAAATGCAGTTCATCCTGTTGGCTTTTAACCTTTTAGTGATGTTGGCTCTGCAGCTAAGTTTTTTTTTTTACCAAGGACCATAATATTACTATTATATTGCATATTGCTGTTCATAAATTGTATTTCCCAACACAATTAATTTTCAAAATGATCTTTCAGAAAAGTGCTAAAATTAAAATAAATTGTCTGCCTTTTTGTTTGTATCATGGTATGTTTGGCTGAAAAGGCTTGGTGTTGCATGAGAACCTGTAATAAGTAATGTTTGAACTCTGCAGGTGGGGTTCGATGCCTATCAATTCTGAATGCCGTCTTTGCTGTCATTTTTGGTCTTCTTGCCTTGTTTCTTGGTTCAAGCCTCCTCACATTAGGGGGAAGCTACTGCTCTGTACCTCTGTTCTGGTGCTATGAGCTTGGGTCTTGGGGGCTGGTTATTCTCTATGGAGGGACTGCCTTCTTCCTGAGAAGGAGAGCAGTTGTAATCCTTGATGAGGGAGAATTTGGTGGTCGAAACTTTGGGCTTGAAATGTTGGAGAATCCCGCGGACGTGACACCAGAGGTGGAAAGGCGGGTTAATGAAGGATTTAAAACATGGATGGGGTCATCACTCCTATCTTCCGATGAAGAAGATGAACCTGACAGTTATTAGGAACTTTCTGGTGCAACTCCACCTACTCTAACAGGCGAATGGTTTGACATTTAAATGAGGTCTTCGGAACCGAACAGCTTCCTGGCAAAATTTTCCACAATTGCAGATGAGCATAGAGTAGTATAAATTTGATTTTGGCTGAGTAAAGATGCAAGCTTTAAAATGGTTCGAGTGATGATGTAACATGAGTGAATGCTGGACCTAGGAAGATGTCCTTTTGTAATCTGTCCGTTACACGTGCCCTCTTTGGCAATCTTGACTAGCCTGTGAATATCAAACCAGTGTCTGTTCGAAATTGAAAGCTCAGCCGTTTGTTGCAAGTCTCACGCTCAGCTTCTGCTTGAGACTCATACAGTTACTCAACCTTGTTGGTTTCATGGGGCAAAATTTATTTGGCGATTTTATAAGCAATTGATATCTATAATGCAAGAGATTATGTTAAGGGGAGTGAAATTTACACCCCCCTATTTGAAATCCACACCCCCACTCAGTTATTTTAATCTTATTTATATCAAACTCTTGTGAACTTCCCAATATACCCTTTTGACGTCAGAATTTTTTTTTCATACCTCCCTTTCAGCAGAACAAACCCAAATTCAAAAAACTCATCAATTTCGCATGAGGTGAGATTCAAACCTCTCACCCCATATTTGCAACCTTGCACCTCAACCACCACAGCACAAGTTGCTCTCATTATTATATATACAAAACATAATAGTTATAGGTTCCTAGTGGCAAACCAGACCCACTTATTTATTTACTTGAAACATTAATTTATATTTTTTTCCTTACTTTATTTAAACATTACTTTATATTTTCTTCCTTACTTTATTTACTTTATTTTTTCTTTCTTATTTTATATTAAAAAAATTCGTATTTATTTAATTTAAAAAAAAATCTTCTTAAGTGAAAACTTAGAAACAATTTCTCATACCCAAATAAAAATAAATGTTTTTATTTTGCGGTAATTATTTTTTAAAATTAAATAAAAATTTACAAATAAAAATAAATGTTTAAATTTAAAATAAAAATAAATAAATCACTAAATAAAGTAAGAAAGTAAATAAATAAGTGGGTCTGGTTTGCCACTAGCAACCTATAAGTATTATGTTTTGTATATATAATAACGAGAGCAACTTGTGCTTTGGTGGTTGAGGTGCAAACTTGCAAGTATGGGGTGAGAGGTTTGAATCTCACCTCATGCGAAATTGATGAGTTTTTTGAATTTGGGTTTGTTCTGCTGAAAGGAGTATGAAAAAAAAATTCTGACGTCAAGGGGTATATTGGGAAGTTCACAAGAATTTGAGATAAATAAGATTAAAATAACTGAGTGGGGGTGTGGATTACAAATAGGAGGGTGTAAATTTCACTCCCCTATGTTAATATTAGTTACGGTTACAATCGTAAAAATAGAGCAGTATGCTGAATACATGTATGTATGAGCTACTGAAAGCCAAACTCGGAACCAACACAAATCGATCAACGTTACATAAAAATAAAAGAAGATGTCCAAAAAAGGTCCAGTAAAAGGATTTATTGGGCCTTATACACCCGCAACCCAAACCCAATACAAATCCTATGAGATCCGTTCCTGATCTGGTGGTCCAGTAGAACTGAAGAAGAATAGAAGTGTAAAACCCTAATAGCCTTTTTGCTCACTCTATCACCGTTTCTACTCTTCTGAACTCGAATTCTGAAGCTGCAACCAACCATGGCGGCGTACGATTACGATGAGCCATCCGCGACTCACCGTCAAGCAACGTCCGACGCCCCGTCGCAAGAGCCAGGCTACGACCCGAATCACGTCCCGGACTCCGTGAAATCCTTCGTTGTCCATCTCTACCGCCACATCCGCGAGAAGAATGTGTACGAGATCCACCAGATGTACGAGACGTCGTTTCAGACCCTATCGGAGCGACTCTTCAAGGACACCCCGTGGCCCTCCGTCGACGCCGTCGCTCACTACGTCGACAACGACCACGTCTTCTGCCTCCTTTATCGTGAGATGTGGTTCCGCCACCTGTACGCCAGGCTTCAGCCGACGCTGAAGCAGAGAATCGACTCCTGGGACAATTACTGCAGTCTTTTCCAGGTGGTTCTGCACGGAGTGGTCAATATGCAACTGCCGAACCAGTGGCTGTGGGACATGGTGGACGAGTTTGTCTACCAGTTTCAGAGCTTCTGTCAGTACAGGGCTAAGATGAAGAACAAAACTGAGCAGGAGATTGTTCTTCTCAGGCAGTTCGATCAAGTAATTAATTAATTAATTTTTTCGTTGCAAATTTCTAATTTCAGATACTGCAGGCTTCGAAATGTGTATGGTGTGCTTAAGTAATAGATTTTTTTTTCGTAAATTTCTAATTTCGGATACCTTTAGGAAAAGGAGGTTGGAATTTAGGGATTGTTGTTGTGTTACAGGCTTGGAATGTGTATGGTGTGCTAAACTTCTTGCAAGCTCTGGTGGAGAAGTCGGCGATTATTCAGATTCTGGAGCAGGAGAAGGAAGGGCTTGAGCAATTTACTGCCACCGATGGGTATGATTATAGTGGTGGAAGTAATGTCTTGAAGGTGTTGGGGTATTTCAGCATGGTGGGATTGCTGCGAGTGCATTGTCTTTTGGGTGATTATCATACCGGCCTCAAATGCTTGCAACCTATTGACATTACTCAGCAAGGTGTTTACACCAGTGTGATTGGAAGCCACATTACCACCATATATCATTATGGTTTTGCCAATCTAATGTTGCGGAGGTAGGCTGCTCTTTTTGTTTGTTCATTGTGATTGAGCATTTGAACCTGTCCTTGTAGCTGTATTTATCAATATTAAATATAATCCCTTTAGTGTTTCCTTCTGTGCTTCTTCGACAATGGTGTAAATTATCTAGCTTAATGTTTTTCATTATGATTACCTGACGTTTTAGTTTCCTAAGTGTAGAACCCCTTTGTTGACCTACTGTTATCTTTGGTATCGGTTTGCATTCCAACGGAGCCTTCTCCCCCAAAGTATGAGAATGATTGCTTTTCTAAGAGTGCACATACAGAAAGTTGGTTTAGCATCTTATGAGTAGTTTTGTTCACTTTTTTATGTGTGAGTATTGGTGTGAAAACTTGTTTATCCTGACAAGTATTGTTGGTTTTCATAGGTATGTGGAGGCAATTCGTGAATTCAATAAGATTCTATTATACATCTATAAGACCAAGCAATATCATCAGAAATCTCCACAGTATGAGCAGATACTAAAGAAGAATGAGCAGATGTATGCCCTGTTGGCAATTAGCCTTTCACTATGTCCCCAAGTTAAGCTTGTTGAAGAAACTGTGAACTCTCAGTTGCGTGAGAAGTATGGTGAAAAGATGATCAGAATGCAAAGATATGACGATGAAGCATTTGCTATCTATGATGAGCTCTTCTCCTATGCATGTCCTAAGTTCATTACTCCATCTGCTCCAAGTTTTGAGGAGCCTCTGGTTAATTACAACCAGGTATGTAGTCTCATAGACCTTGGAAAATGCTACTGTGTAATTCTTCAAAATGTTGTCTCTTGACATTTACCACCTTATCATATATTTGGAAATATGGATTGGCCCAAGTTAACGGAGGTCAGATATTGAATTACAAGGAAGACCGAATATCCGGTGTTGGAAATGTTACCTATTCAGAAAGCAACAAGTATAAAACTTCTGCAATGTATTCCCGAAGAAAATTGTGATGATCAAATAATTGTTACTGATTTAATACCTTAGATTTCAGGATATTATGAATTTCCTTGGAGGTTAGTGCATATATTTTAATCAGTTCAGGATTCTATCATACATTTCAGATGATTTGATGAGTATCAGTTCCTGAGATATAAGAAACAAACACAGTGAAAATGCCAAAAAGGAAAGGTTTACTATTAGATATGTTCGTGATAAGAAGTTGGAGGGAAAGTGTCGTAGATTCTCTGTTTTAAGCATTATGCATAATCTCTCTCTCTCTCTCTCTCTCTCTATTTCTCCCCCCATTGTAATCAAATTTCGTTCAAACTCTTCCAGGATGCATATAGACTTCAATTGAAACTGTTCCTTTATGAAGTGAAGCAGCAACAGTTATTGTCAGGTGTGCGGACCTTCTTAAAAGTCTACTCATCCATCTCTCTTGGGAACCTTGCAAAGTACATGGAAGTGGATGAATCCAAGTTGAGGTATCAGGATTTTCTTGTAGCTGTCTTTGTATGATTCTTCTGTGATATTATAATAATGTTATTTTGTCATTCTGCCTTACAGAAGTATCTTGTTGACATACAAACACAAGACCCATTCTGTTGACACTGATGGAAAAACCATTTCCAATGCTGATATGGATTTCTATATGGACGATGTACGTTAAATTTCTTGTATCTTCCTTGTTTATGGAAAAATTATGATAGGCATTAGTTCACATGGTTCCAACTTCCATGGGTATATTTGTAGACAATCCTCTAGGTTAGTGGAAACTAGAGGTCCTTGGGCACTTGGTTCTGTGATTTTCTTGGAGATGATTGTTAATCACAGCCAGGTCCTAGATCGACTATAACCAATCATCTGTTTTGGCAATTGGTTGCAAGTTTAATGGATTATCTCTAGGATTATCTAGTGCCCTGGAAGTTTAATGGCAATTAATGTGACCTAAATCATTCTGGTGCAGGATTTGGTTTATGTTGTGGACTCAAAACCACCAAAAAGATATGGGGATTACTTCTTGCGTCAGATTGTGAAGGTATGCATTCCTTGTTTTGTGAATCTTGGCAACACTAATATGATTGGGGGGAGTTATTAACAGTGTAAATGTCAAAGTACACTGATCCCTTTGCAACTTTTATGTGAATGAAGAAAAATGATAAAATATTAATCTGGGGTGTAGATTGACATTGTGGGAGTGTTAATAACAACTCCCCTTTAATTATCGTCCTTTTTAATTTGTTGTTTTCTGATTGCAGCTTGAAGGGGTAATCAACGAACTGGACAGGGTAAAGCTGGATTGAGTCATCCATTAATTTCTAGACTACTTCTCTCCTGCCATTTTTGCTCGTTTAGATTTTTATCTTGATAACTGGAGATATTTGTCATTTCTTTTGAATTACCTATGCTTCATGTACCTGTCCTTTTGATTTAGTGGATGTGGTTAGCTCTTAAAATCACAATGTAATTTCACCTGATATGCTTTGATGTACTTAATATTTGCCAGCATACAAATTTGCAATTTACTTTTGATAAAGTATGCGTGCTACATTTTTTAGAAATCTGTGGAGCGAAATGAATCAGCTCCTCTTGTGCTCCATACAAATTGGAATGGGCCGTACAAGTTGAAACTGATTTTGGCTGGTCCAATCTACCAACGGTTTAATTAGTTTAGTCCCTTCATCAGTGACGTGTCATGCCCAGTTAGCTTTGGTTGATGATTGGGCATGCCATGTCACTGTCAAGTTAGCCCAGAATGAGCTTCACTTATGCCACGTCATTACTTAACAGTCAAAGTTAACAAATTGACTGACATAATGACTAAACTAATTAAATTGAAGAGTATAAGAGTGTTTTTGATAAAATTAGAAGTGCAAAGACTAACATGATGTTTAGTGTAAAATTTAAGGGGGTAAACGGAATTTAATCTTTTAATTATTAACAATACTCGATCCCATAATTAATGTCAAACTACACTACTCCTTTTGAACTTTCGATGTGAATGAATCTACCAACGGTTTCGACTCGGTGGATCTAAACCAATCAAGGCTTAGCTTGCACTATAATAATGTTTATCCATTCTGATCTGATGGCGACAAGATCATATGTTATTTATATTTCATCCTCCAAACTTGTGATTCTTGCTTTGACAAAAAAAAACTTGTGATTGTTGCTGATAACTCATGACAGGGACCTAGCAATTACTCGTTGGCAATAATTGTTCTATCGATTTAAATACGCAATTTGGTGTGACTTCACAATTGTTTGAGCCTTGAGGTCTTTTGTTGTTGGACGTAAGTAAGGAAACCGACTCAATTTAATGGATTAATGAGGTCGATGCATACTCTTTGTCTTTCAATGGATGGACGTCCGTCCTCTAATTGCTCGTCAATTTTCTATCCAAAGAATTCGAATTCTTTAGCAAATAAAAAACACATATTTGGTTGACATATACAGTCGGAAACGAACGATTCGTAAAGTTGAAGTATGTTTTGTTCATACATGCTTGAATGGTAGGTGTGGCTTCAACTTGAATGTGTATATCCACACACCTTGCAATCTAACATTCAACAAATATAGCACATGATGATCAAGGCCGGTCTACCAATTAATGTATGAGAGGAATCTCCAAAAACTACATGCATTTGATTTCAGGGCGCAAATGGGTTTGTCTAGCTCCTTTCATATCACGTCCAGCTCAAAAGAGATCAAAACCCACATGCACACAACCTCCACCAAGTCACCCCCCCCCCCCCCCCCATTTAGGACCCAGCAACTTGTTCGATCTCCACGTATTCGTCTTCATGATTAATTAGACTTTCAAACCTAATCAATTACTATTCATGAATCATAAAGGCATATAATGTGGAAGCTGATGAACAACAGGTAGACTGCTTACTGTTATATTAATTATAATGGTCACCTGTACAAGATGTTGCTTGCACAACTCAATGAGAGCTTTGAATTTCTTTGTCAATGTCTGCGGTGTGGGAGTCATCATCTACACTCTCTGGCTACTCAAGAAGTGGCAAGATGGAGTTTCTGAGCTGCCTCCTGTCCCAATTGTACCTAAACCATGGTAATATATATCCAACTCTTTATATCTTGCTCTAATGCTTTGTTTGTTTACTTTCTTCTTCATTAAAACAAGAGGCAGAAATCAAAAGGGCCGGTTTTCTTTTATTTTGTTATACTTGTGATCGATTTTCATTGCTTGATTCTGCTTCGCAGGTTTATATATACATGTTTAGGTGGGGGAATTGCTGTCTGTTTTAGCACATTTTGCAGTTATATGGTTGCTCATTGCATCACCAATTCTACTCTTCTAATAGTATCCTTTCTCACCATCCATCAGCTTAACTTTATATACCTGTACGTATATATATATTCTAATTTCTTAGATACATAAATTGGTCATTTCAGCTTATCCTTGACCAGTTTTCATTAGTATATAGTTTCCATCTTCTCTTTTATTTGCCTTGAAGTTGCAGTTATTGTCACAATTTTCTACAAGATGAACTGGGCAGCGGTACGTATGCTTTCTTCAAATTGCAACATTTCTTGAAATTAATCTTGTAACATTTCTGTAAGATAGACTACTTAGCTCACATTCACGACAACAAAAGTTAGACTCTATTGTGTTTCTTGTGACAGAAACTTGCAGAGTACATAGATGAGTACCACACCAAGTTCAAGAACTTCATGATATTTCATCTTTACATGTGTCGTCTCATTGCAATTCTAATTTTGGTACCACAGGTACTGCTTCAATTCTTCTGTGTACAAATTTTCGAACATTGGTCTAAAACTAATAGGAAGTTCATTACACTGATGCTTGCAGTTCCCATTTTGCAGATCAAATGTACAGTTTTAGCAATCATTCTTTGGGCTATTGGTACCGAGCCACTGACTCACTGCAACTATTCTGATCATGTAACTGAGTTTAGATATTCATTTCTGGTGATACCAAGCCCAACATCTCTACTCGCTATGTCAAGACGTGGCTTCAGAAATTATGAAGCCTTGCCAAGATCAGATCAGTATGAATATCCACCACGGCAGAGCTTTTTCTCACATATTAAAAGATTTTTCAGAATGCAATTTCATAGAAGCGTCACACTTAGTTAGCACATCGATCGATCAGTACACAATTATTGCTTACTTTATTCTAATACAAATGTAACTCTTGATTCTGTTGTACCATCTAACCCAAGGTGCTGCTGTTAGCAATTACATACACATACCCAGAAGAATGAGGTTTGATGTGCTGACGTCTTTATATTAATTCCTAAAGTTTCCTAGACCGTGCAGGAAGTGAAATGACATTTGGAAACTAGAAATGAGAATTTTCTATTTTTTTACGCAATAATCGTCGGCAAAAGTTGTTCTTGTTATTTCTTTGATTTTCATTTTTTTTAGGTCATTCATCTTCAATGCATGTACCTCTGTAAGCCATAGCGTAGTGACATCATTGCTCCTTGATGGGTTTTTTTTTTTTTTTAAACCAACTAAACTATGTGGATGGGTTTAATAAGCATAACTTCAATTGTTGGTCCACCATCTGATTTTGGCAAATCAAAGTGATCCAAAAAACAAATGGGGCCACCATCTGATGAAGCCCATTGCGTTTGCTTTAATTTTGGCAATGTCGTTTAGTACCGAACTCCAAGTCTCAACCGCTCTTTGCGCTCTGCTCCTCCACCGCTGCAACTAATCCTACGGAAGCTCTCATTCGGAGTCCATGGAGTCTCTGATGCCTAACAACTCGGAGTCTCACGATGGCGATTCTGTATTTGCTCGCATTCCTCACGTTCCGGAAGTCCCACTTTATGCGGTACAGAAGAAATGCATGCCTTGCTACATTTGCTCAAAACCTTGATTTCGTCTTGCTTAGCTAGTTTATTAGTTAATTAGTTTTGGGAATTAATCTTCTGGCTTGAAACAAGCAGATGCTGGTTGCTTTTAGCAAAGACCCAAGTCCACTAAAGCTGAATTTAGGCATTGGTGTTTATAGAACAGAGGTGGGTTTTCATAGTTTTACTTCAAATTAGTGTTGTGGTTAATATATCTTCAACACAATTGCATTTAGGAATTTTTACTATTCTGAAGCTTTAAATTGACTTCGGATTACAGTACGTACTATTTGAGATGAATGCCATTCTTATCGAAACTTTATGAAACAACAGGATGGGAAGCCTTTTCTCTTAAATGTAGTTAGACGAGTGGAGCGGTTACTAGTTAATGACATGTAAGGTGGAACTCATCATTGTTGTTGTAATTGTAAATTTGCTTCAAGTTGTGATTATACTCCGCTTTTGGTGATTTTCAGGTCCACTTTTAAGGAGCATCTTCCTACTACTGGGATGGCAGAATTCAACAGATTGAGTGCTAAACTCATTTTGGGTGCTGACAGGTATTAAATAAATAAATAGAGCAACATATTGAATCCTCTATGATGCATAATCTTGCTAATGTGTTTGTGTACATTACAAAATTTCTGGTTCCTTTCGGAGTTTTCTTCTATCTTTCTTTCTGATCAATGTGTGTTTCTTCCGCTGATTGAACAATATATTTTACTTGGAAACTAGCCCTGCTATTAAGGAGAATAGAGTGACTACCGTTCAATGCTTGTCTGGTAGTGGCTCACTGAGGATCGGAGCCGACTTTCTAGCAAAACATTACCACCATGTAAAGCATTTGGCCTTTAAATATGAAATTTTATGTGCTCAATATGGGTGAGTATCACTTGACTTTATTGTGTACCTTGCTCAGCAGCATACAGTCTACATGTCCCAGCCAACATATGCAAACCACCCAAATTTTTTCAATGCAGCAGGTCTAGCTATCAAGACTTACCGTTACTATGACCCAGGAACATGTGGACTGGATTTTAAAGGTTTGGTAATGTAGGATAGCTGCTTCTTGTCTTACCATTCTTTTGTACATTGTATTTTCTGTAATGTAATATCTCCCATTTATAGCAGAACATCATTAAGATTATAGAATCTATGGATTGTGAATGTAATTGATTAAATCTGTAATTCTTTGCATCTATTATCGTACCTGCCTTCTTTCAGTTGTGATAATTCCCAACATGTTCTTTTATTCCCATCTTGTAATTTCATTTTTTATTAACGACAGGAATGTTGGAAGATCTTTCGTCTGCCCCATCAGGAGCTATTGTTCTTCTCCAAGCATGTGCTCATAATCCTACAGGTGTTGATCCAACTCTTCCACAGTGGCAGCAGATAAGACAGTTGATGAGATCGAAAGGGTTGTTTCCCTTTTTTGACTCTGCTTATCAGGTGGGTGCTGTTTCATTAAAGTTCGTCGCAGTTTTAAATTTGCAGTTTCCTAGGACCCCCAAGTGTTAAAGTCTGTGGTAGCTTGTACCTCAGAACTTGGTGCAAGTCTACTTATCTTAATACCTTCATCTCCTGAGTTCTCTATGTAGGGTTTTGTCAGTGGAAATCTGGACGAGGATGCACAATCAATTCACCTGTTTGTTGCTGATGGTGGTGAGTGCCTTATCGCCCAGTCATATTCGAAGATTATGGGACTTTATGGAGAACGTGTTGGTGCCCTCAGCATTGTAAGACACCAAATTTTCCAAGCAGTAAATACCTAAAACAACAAAAACAAAAGCAAAAACTATCTGTGTTTCATTGTAAAGATATCTTAAAAGTTTTGGGTTTTCTTCAGTAGCAGTGCATGTACTTATGCTTGTTCTTTCTTCTAAGAACTGCACATATTTACTTTGATGGCTTTCTATGAACTAAAAATATATAAAGATTTTTGTTTAATAGGTTTGCAAGACGGCAGAAGTGGCTAGCCGTGTTGAAAGCCTGCTGAAACTTGTGATAAGGCCCATGTATTTTAGTCCACCCATTCATGGAGCATCCATAGTGGCTGCGATCTTGAAGGATAGGTATTGGTTTGTACAAAGTCATGATTCTGGTTTCTGCCCTTGTGCATTTCAACTTTTTTTGTGGCACAACTATCCTATATATTTGGTATCTATTTCTCTGTGTCTGTGGTTGGAATCATAGATTACTTTTGGTTGGCACCAAAATACAGATGCTTCTCTGGATAAATTGTGGCTTTGTTGAATTACACTTCACAAGTAGCTGAATGAAAAGTCTACACATTAGCATGCAAACTTGCAGATAATTGTATCTGACTGATGAAAAGGAGCATGTATATTGATCTTTTATTTTCTGTGTTTTTTTCGGAAGTGCGTATGTACATTTGTTCTGTCAGGCTAAATATATGTTACCGCCTCATTTTTCTACAAGATTGATCGAGTCCTTGAGATTAATGCTAACTGGATAGCTATATAGACTTCTTTCTTAAGTTTTTCTTTCAAGGTGTGGATGCTTTTATTTGCAGGGATATGTGCAACGAATGGAGCATTGAAGTGAAGGCAATGTCTGACCGCCTTATTAGCATGCGCCGACAACTATTTGATGCTCTGCGTGATAAAGGCAATACAATCTCTCTTTCTGGGTACTTTCAGTAAAAGGATGAGTACAAAATGAAAACATGAAAAATACTATATTATCTCTTCTTTGTGTCAATGTGTCTGTATTATACATAGTAGTTTCACGATCTTAACTCTAAAGTTGGTCTCTACATTTTAACTTTTATCGGTCTTGCATTTGAATTTTGGGTCAAAATAATTTTAAGGATTTTCTGTACTGAGCTGAGGAAATGACAGTTGACTTCTGAAGAATTCGCAACAGTTATATTTTACATGATCCCACAAGCTGGGTTTGCCTATCTATACTATGGACCTTTTGATTCAGTAGTAACTAGTAAACAAATTCTTGAGTCCAGAATGTTAGTTTCAACTTAGGACATAACTGGCCATGACAATGGTTGACCTAGGGATTTTGGATCAGTCCCTTATACTTTGCCTTTCGTTTCTATTCTCATGATTGTCAACCTCTCGTCTCTTGTATTGTTTGGCAGGTACTCCGGGTGATTGGAGTCACATAATCAGGCATGTTGGAATGTTTACTTTCTCAGGATTGAACCCTGAACAAGTTGCCTTCATGAATCAAGAATACCATATCTACATGTCATCTGATGGGTAACTTTTTTATGTCCAAGACTAGTAGTTTATCTATAAGTTTAGGTCTCCCCTTATTGATCAATGCTGCATGACATGTTGGCACAACAGCGAAATACGACTAATTGCCATGATTTATAATCTGATAACGTAACATGACAAGAGAAAATGAATTTTTACATCCCACAGAAGAAATTTACTGTCCTACTGTACTGTGCAGGAGGATCAACATGGCAGGTCTAGGTCCTAAGACAGTTCCTCATCTTGCAGATGCAATACATGCAGCTGTTACCATCGGTGTCTAGATTGGTCACAGCATGGCTGGTACACCTCAATTGGCCGCTCCGTTTCAATTTGTAGAGCTGAGATTTTTTTTTTTCAAAGAATTGTAAAGCTGAGATTTAAGTACATAAGAAAATTGTAAACCTCTATATAATACAATGGCCAGATTAGAAATTACTTCTTTAGTATAAGAACATTTGGATGTCCATTAGAGCAATAGAAGTGATTTTTTTTTTTTTTTTTCGATTACAACCAAGACTTTTAGTTGTGCTCAGTCAAGCAGATTGATTCAGCATCTTGTAATTCTCATGGGCTTCAAGCCCAAGATATATATATCGAGTATGAAATCAGAAGCTTCACTGGAACAGAATGCGGACCACACTCCAACCTCGAACCACGTGCCCTTCCAAATTTAGATAACATCCAGAAGGCCATAACCAAAAAAAAAAAAAAATTTGTCTTGTTCGTAGGCAACTACGTCAGCGGATAACAATTTCAATCCGACGGCAGGAAGTCATGCCCAGATAAAATCTGACGGTGGATTTCTTTTCCCCTTAAAACAAGAAAAATCGCAGATACAAAATGACAAAATTACTCGAGGAACTTAAGCGTCACTTCCATCACTTGACACGTAAGCACGAAAGGGAGACTTTCCTTTATATAAACGGCTCAATAGTAAAGCGTGCTCCGAAAGGCGTATTTTAAGCCCCGGTACGAATAAAACCGTCGAACATGAGCCCACAGTTCACATCACCAGACGCCCATAGTTCATCTCCTACCTTTTCTTCTTCTTTTTCTTCAGCCAGTGAGCGGAGGCTAAACGCTCTGGTGCGACACCTCGCTACTGAAGAATCGTCTCCGATGGACTCAATCTCTGCTTCGCCAACTTCCGCACATGCCGATTCCGTCTTTGCTCACGTTGTTCGCGGTCCCGAGGATCCCATCCTTGGGGTAAACACACTCTTTTACCCTGTAATTTCTTATGAGATTTCGGTTAAGCTAGTGGTTTTTACTTTTTACACAGGCTGTGGTTTAATTTCGGTTGTGATTTAGCAAATCGTTCTCATTTTCGTCTCCAATTTCCATATATCGGTGCTAGATTTAGTTGAATGTAGAAATTTTTTACTGTTTCGTGCATCCTATCCTTTACGGTCTTCGATTTGGTGCTCATCATGAAACTTGTGTCTTCATCATGAACTGATCTTTGAAACTTGTTAGTCTTCAACTGATCGTTGAAACTTGTTTACCAAAACACAGCTGCTACTTGATTCTCATGTGCACGAATTGATTATATCATACTAATCTCTCTGGCGATTGAACTTTTGTTTTTCCCCAATTTTTGAACGTATTTTTTGTGGTTTTGAATGAATAAAACAAACAGGTCACTGTTGCGTATAACAAAGATCAAAGCCCACATAAGTTGAATTTGGGTGTTGGTGCTTATCGAACAGAGGTGAGCATGCTTTATGGATTAAAATTTAATTGCTGTTGTCAAGATATGTACAGAGTATATTCTATTGTTAGACAAGTATGTGTTTTCTAATGTATTGGCATTGACCATGCGTGGTGGGAGATGCAGGAGTTGACTCTTGTTATCCGATTTTGTAATATTTCATAACTGCCTTTGTTCATGGCGTGATAGGAGGGAAAACCACTCGTTTTGAATGTAGTGAGAAAAGCAGAACAAAAGCTTGTTAATGACATGTAAGCTATATTAATGTAATTAAAACAATCTGTGTCATTAATTAGAGAAGGGTAATGTTCTTGTCATTAAACTTGTACGGTTACTTATAAACAGCTTATTGAAATATCCAGGTCACGGGTTAAGGAATATCTTCCTATTGTTGGACTGGCTGATTTCAATAAATTGAGTGCTAGGCTCATTCTTGGTGCTGACAGGTATAGAGGACTAATGTCTTATCGTATCCAATTTTGCTTTTTCACTTGTTTTAGTTGGTTTCATGCATAAATCACTTTCTTGATACAGCCCTGCTATTCAAGAGAATCGGGTTACTACTGTCCAATGTCTGTCAGGAACTGGCTCATTGAGAGTTGGAGGTGAATTTTTGGCAAGGCATTATCATGAAGTAAGTTGTTACTTGTTGCATCACCTCATACTTCTTTATAAGATTATGATTCAGTGAACTTTACCTTATCCATTTTACTGCAGCGCACAATATATATACCCCTACCAACATGGGGGAACCACACAAAAGTTTTCACTCTGGCAGGGTTATCTGTGAAAACTTACCGGTATTATGATCCAGCAACGCGTGGCCTCAATTTCCAAGGTTGAGAAAAGGACTAGTTTCGTATTTTCTGTATCAGAGTGGAGTTTCTTTTGCCCATGTCTGTTGCAGTGTTTATGATTCGTCCTTCATGGGGTAACTGGCTGTAGGCCTTTTTGCACTTCTAGTCTTAGTCATGTTCTGATATTTCTTTGCTGTGGTTAACAGGCCTCTTAGAAGATCTTGGTTCTGCCCCAGTTGGAGCAGTTGTACTTCTCCATGCTTGTGCTCATAACCCAACTGGTGTTGATCCAACCCTTGAGCAGTGGGAGCAGATCAGACAGCTTATGCGATCAAGATCTTTATTACCATTCTTTGACAGTGCTTATCAGGTACGTCATGTATGAAGTTCCAATTCCCACTACACACTGGTTCTTTTTTCTTTCTTTGTTTTGGTTTTCTCATCACGCTTTGTACACCTCTCTGTAGGGTTTTGCTAGTGGGAGTTTGGACGCAGATGCACAGTCTGTTCGTAGGTTTGCTGCTGATGGTGGGGAGTTGCTGGTAGCTCAAAGTTATGCAAAAAACATGGGTCTCTATGGGGAACGTGTTGGTGCCCTAAGCATTGTAAGACTTGTTCATTAACTTCCCCTTGGATCTTGTGTTATGTTACTACGTTGTGGTATCTTTAAAAAAAAAAAATGAAATGCCCCATTAGCTATCAGAATTAAGATATGGCTACAGAAAATGAAGTGAATGTCAAGTATGCATGTTATTCTATTCTGACCTTCTGCCGGAATATATGTTGAGCTTTCTCCTGATTGGCTGTTGCAAATTATACTTTTACATAGGTCTTGAAGACTGCTGAGGTTGCAAGCAAGGTTGAGAGTCAGCTGAAGCTTGTGATCAGGCCCATGTATTCAAACCCACCCATTCATGGTGCATCGATTGTAGCTACCATTCTCAAAGATAGGTAAACTTCAAATTTCTGCTATATTCTTTTAAAATGGATTTAGTCAAACATTTATCACCAATTTATCTTTTTTCCCTTCTTTTTTTTTCCTTATCTAGTTGAATAATAGTTACCATATCACTTGTATTTTCTTAGGGACTTGTTCAATGAATGGACAATTGAATTGAAGGCAATGGCTGACCGTATCATCAGCATGCGACATCAACTGTTCGACTCCTTGCGTGCCAAGGGTGAGTATATCTTACTGTTTATATGAATGACTCTTCGCTCTATAGGAATTGTAATTGAAACTAACAATGCAAAGACTTGTATAATCAGTATAGGAAATACAAAAGTTTAATCGATATGGGATATGGCAAAAAAATAGGGAGAAAACGATCCAACCTCCAGTATTTCGAATGCCTCTTGCAAGTTCTCAATATTCAGGGAAGTGGTGCATTGTTATTTCGCCTTATTCGCCTTTCTATTGTGCAGGCACTCCTGGTGACTGGAGTCACATCATCAAACAGATTGGAATGTTTACTTTCACGGGATTGAACCCGGAGCAAGTTGCTTTCATGACTAAAGAGTACCATATATACATGACATCTGATGGGTAACCAGCTTTTTTCCTTGGTTTTTTTATATAAGTGAAGGCTTCCTGAATATCTGGTGGTTACTTTTTTTTTTCCCCCTAGTAAACAAATAAGGAGCTGCATATGGACCTGTCCTATTGTTGCCTCTGCTTTTATTGTTATCTTTGATCAGAATTAAGCAGAACTGAATTATTCACGGGGCTTAGAACTGTTGTTGAGGATTAGAACTAATCAGAACTGAATTGAAGATGAAAAGATTCCAAAGATCACTATTCTGTGCATGTTACTGAATTATTTCTTGTTTCGCATTGATTTGCAGGAGGATTAGCATGGCTGGTCTGAGTTCCAGGACGGTCCCTCATCTTACAGAAGCAATACATGCAGCTGTTACTCGTGTTGCGTAATAACATCTTAAAGGCAACATTTTCTTGTAAGCCAACTTTATATAAGACCCTTTCTACTGTTTTGTTGTAATAATTTTTACCTCATCAAATGAGGTTTGAAGATTTGGTGAGTACGAAGTGAGGGATATGGAAGAGAATTTATAAGCATCTAGAGAAGCACCGGACCATACGGTTTTAGCTTTACTATTTACAAGATTTATGAGTTTTGTTTTAAACGTCCATGACCATGATACAAGTTGAGATTTTCTGTGTTCAAATAAATCCCACCAGGAATTGAGAAATCCTGTTTGGAAAGGAATCCCATATAAGCATCTAGAGAAGCACCGGACCATACGGTTTTAGCTTTACTATTTACAAGATTTATGAGTTTTGTTTTAAACGTCCATGACCATGATACAAGTTGAGATTTTCTGTGTTCAAATAAATCCCACTAGGAATTGAGAAATCCTGTTTGGAAAGGAATCCCATATATATCTCATCTTGAAAATAGAGCAATGGCTTGTGCAATGATTTCATGCACTACATTGTCTGGTAGTTTGCTCATTTTGTTTATCTATAAGCCTTCTCCTATTAGACCGATTTGCGTTTGAGTGTGAACAGAAATTGTGTGAAGTTGTTGGGACTTCACAGCGCTGTACATTGAGAAATTTGTGTAGATTAGATAATTAAGACTCAGCGAGAGAGAAGGGCCAACGGTCAGAGTCAACGGTCGCGATCAAGGTCAATGGTCAACAGCCCGGGTAAAAAGGTCAACGGCCCACGGTCTAAAGTCAAAGGTCAACTGCATATAGTCTAATGTCAACGGCCCACAGTCCACTGTTCTTGGACCTGCGTTCCTTGCCTATACTCTGAGAATTAGTGGCTTGGGGAATGGGTTGGCTTTTTATTAACCATTTTGGCAAGTGTGATACCCGTCATATGCATAATGAATGAATGCCCTATAGACTATAGTGGAGAACTGGAGATAGTCCAGTTTACAAAGCAATGGAATGGTCTCCATCAGAAGTTTCTCCTCTGCTGGTCCATCTTTATCAGAAAATGTTCTACCTATTGCTTCTTTGGATACATGTGCTAGGCTGAAGGTAATTATCCCCACTTAAATTGGGTGTGAGGCAACTTTGTGTTGTCTGAAGGTATTTAAGGGTGTGGTGCAAGAATTTTGTTAAAATGCTTCAATGAGTCGTAGGGAGGTTAAGAACCAAGTAAATGTTCAGTGATCGTCATTTTGTCTCCAAATTTTTTTTTTGGATCTGTCACTTGTTTCGGCCAATGATCCTAGTGGGATTGGGTTGAGGGTGTCTGTGGTTTGTTTGCAAAGTTAGTATACTCGTTAACAACACAAATCGGTAGCCATCACAAGCCACTGCCGTCAGAGTCACGGTGGTATCGTTCATTCAAGTACGGTTCTTCGTCCTCAAGTCCAGGCTTTGGCTGGTTGCATTGTAAGGAGCTTTCAAGTTCATTATAGGATAAGATTGAAGTTCATAAGACAATGATACATCGACTAAACAAACGTACACTACACTATCAATTCAAGCAAGAAGCAACGTGCGTATCTAGATTCAATGATAGAAAAATGCCATGCCACTAGGCACTCATGAAGAAGCTGACTCAGCCTAGATCACGATATTATCCTCTGCATTTTTCATAAATAAAAAGGAAAAAAGAAACAAACATAATATATACAAAGTTACAACTATCAACTATTACTTTGAGAGGAACTGGTTTTTGATCGGAGGCCTAAAGTAATTCAGACCATTAAAACAAGATTTACATGTTGGTTTTACGTGCAATTTCTCGACCATTGCAAAATGAATTCTCATGTTTCTGAAACAAAAAAAAACAGAGACGAAGTTTTACAGCGTTACATAGTATTGAAATTCCAGTGAGATTAGTCATTGTTTGCGGCAACCAAAGAAAGCCTCTTTTATTTCACCAATACAAGCTGTCTGATAACTCGGACTGAGACATGACGATTGACGAGGCTGATGGAGGGTCGACATTGGTGAGAGTTGGAACCCTTTTACAGAGTACGTTGTCGATTCTTTTAGCCATATTAGCTCGTGGAGTCTTGGATATAATGATAGTTAGTGCTGGTCCTGCTGGAATATCCAAATGGCCAATAGTGCTTGCCTTTTTTTCTCTGATCAATTCAAATATTTTAAGAAGGTGTCATCCGGCCAGTTAAACTCTGAATCTGAATAGGAAAACAGAGAAGAAAGCAAAGGCAATCGAGAGCATCGCGTTTAAATTATGGACCAGCTAGGCGGCTAGCTTTAATTTTATTATTATTACGATGGACCACCAACCATAAGATAATGGTTTAGACGATCACAGGCGAATTGGATCAACGAATGAAAGCAGAGGTAACACAAGACAAGTGGAGCCATGGAACCTAGTCGTACGTACCGACTGCTATTCTATTCTATTCTATTCAATATGAAGAATTATTAGGGTTCCTTTTAATCCCAAAAACATATAAAAGAGGACAAAGAGATTATAGAATTTTCTTAAATACAAGTCATTCATGCGTGTGAATGACTATGAACCATTGAATACTGCTGTGGTTTCACGTAAGATGCGCAACGTTTAGTGTCTGTTAATGGATAGCATTTTTTAAGAAATGTTGATGCTTAATTAGTTATTCTGATTGGGCGGGAGAGATTGATCCTAAAACGTACTCTTATCAAACTTCCTTATAAAAGGACTGGAGCACTTATCGCCCTTCCCCACAACGCCACAATACATTGTTGACAAAAACAAGAATGATAATGTACGTATATGGAATAATACAAAAATAAATAGTTACGTAATTTTTGAATCGATTAATAAAGTGTTTAGGCTATTGAAAATACGTCAATTAGAACGTACTTAATTTCCGTTAAATTTTCTATTAATTTTAGGATTTTTCTTTTCAACTCACTCCTACAATTTGGAGGGTATTTGACGAATAACTAGTGGAAGTCAGCATAGGTAATAATTTGATGTGTTTTGCAATAGTGTGAGTAATGTGTTTAATTTATATAAATCAAATAGTGCAAATAAGTTAACAAATTATTCATTAACTCAAACCTTATGATTTGTTCTCTTTGATGGCGAGTAAGAGCATCTATGCTTTCCGGTCAAATAAACGAAGTTGTTTTTTCTTGAGCAGATTCATATCATGAAAAAAGAGCTACGTACTCTTTTTCCGAATGTTCTTCATGCTCTCTTCTTTTGGTTAAAGAGTATGACACTTTTGAATGATTAATTGAAACTTTTACACCCTTTTGTACTGAAAAAAAGTTGTGAAATTCTAGCAATATGCTTACGCGTGAAACTTAAAGTTAAAAGAAAATTAGGTGAAAATGTGGTGCATGAAGATCACATTATTTTGGTCAACCATAGATAAAAACTAAAAATGCTTTTTATGATAAGAGCAACACATGATACTTGCATAATTAACACTCCTCATTAGTACATGTGCCTACCTACTGACTTCTAGAATTGGTCCCGACTTCTGGACCTGAAAGGAAAACGTGGGCACATTGTTAACTGGACTATAAAAAAAAGTGGTGTCCAGTCATGTCCACTCATCTATTTATATTTTTTGGTAAGAAATTATTGTGCAGCTACAGGTTATAACTTATAACATGTTTCTTGTTTGGTCCTCATCATGACTCATAACTATTTAAGATTAGTCCTCATAATTTGCTATCAAACAAATGAACCCTTCAGATCATATCTTAATTACTTCTTCTTCTTCTTTTTAACTTATGACCTCTCTAGCTACCACAACAACTAAAATTAAGGGCAAGATTTTTTTGTGCATATATGAGCTTGAGCTTTTCGAAATTGTTTTTTCTTTTGATGTTGGAGTAATTGACAAAAATAGATGCATAGGTGAAACAATTTAGGTATCTCGTACACTGATGTATGGTAATAATTATTATATGTACACACACTATACGTATGTAATTTTGTATGTATTACTCAAATACAAAATTGACGAAAATCTAAACCATATTATGTATGACATGATAGACAAGAATGCCATTGCACGACGTAATTAAAAAAATTGATGATAACTTTACTCGTGTGTGTAACAACAGTGAGAGACAGTAAACGACAATTTACCAATCATTGCAATTGGTATTTAGTTTTAGTTGAACATGAAAGGTGGCGTCAACCTAAAATTTTATTTCCGACGACATGACAATAGAGGCGAGCAGTAAACAAGACAGCTTGACGACAACTATGTTCATAGGCAGATAAACAGCAAGCGACAACATACTTTTAATGAAAAGATTGCATTCAACCATTGAAATCAGTAACTAGTTTCAACCAATTCGATTGGTGATCGAAAACGTAAAATTTCATTCTATATTACACAGCACGAGACTAAGCAATAAAATTTGGACAAACGACTTTATTATGCACGACAAAGTTTATGCGATAGTAGGCAACGATTCATTTTTAACAAAACGAGTAAATCTAATATTTGAAATTAAATACTAATTGTAATTTGCTCATTGATCCTATATTTTTTTAGAGAGCTCAACATATTGGTTTATGATGCTAGTTACTTAGATGTTGTTGTATATTATACCCTAAATTGAGTAGACTGTATATTTTTATTTTTTTACCATTATACTCTCAACCTAAAAACAGAAAAGAAAAGAAAAGAAAAAATAGGGGATATAATTTCTATTTCAATCGTCTCGTAGCTCAACTATAAAACCAAAAAAAATTAAAATCAAGAAAAATACATAATTTCTCTCAACACGTCAGATAATCCACGTGTGAAGATGCATATAAACGGTCCATCGGAAGAGACAAAATTTCAATTCTCTCCTCCCTCGTTGAGTCGATTCTCTCTTCTTCAAAAAGTTTAAAGTTCAAACAAACGGTGTCGTCTCCACAATCCCTTCTGTATTTAGTTTCAACTTTCACCACCCGTTCTTCTTCTTATTATGGCAATTCAAACTCTGAGTGGAAACAAAGCAGGAAAGGGAAAGAGAAACCTTTTTTTCCTCTCTTCCTCTCTCTTTTGCCTTTTTTACTTTTCTAGCTGAATCTTAATAGCTCTCAACTTTTCCTTCCATTTTTGCCCTTCTCTCTATCTCACGTTCTCTGGAGAAATCTATCTTCTCAGCAGTCTTGTTGTTTCGTTAGCTCTGTGTCGTCTTCTCCCGCGTTTTCTGGGCAAGGGGACGGACTATTCGCGAGATTCCGCGGTGGTTTCATCTATTTGAGAGCCTCAGTTGAGTCATTATTTGTTGTGAGAAGAGAGACGGTGGTGAATTTTGCAGATTGATAATGGCGGTTTTGGGAGCAAAATGGAGGGGTTTGAGATCCATGTCTATGGTGATGTTCAACTTTGCTTTGGCCTTCGTGTTTGTTTCGGCCGAGAGAGGCCTCAGGCTCGAAAGTTCGAGGTTCAATGGAACGCAGCACAGATCTGTTTCTGGCTCTGATTACCTTTTCAGAGCTGTAAATTTCTTATGGCAATCGGACAAAGTGGGATATGAACATGTTTGGCCGGTAAATCACAAAATAAAGCCACGCTTCATTATTGAATTGTGTGTTTCATGGTTAAGCTAGTGTGCCTGATATATATGCATCTCTTGTTTTGATCAAGGTGCATTGTATGGATGGAATCAGAAAACGTTTGAAGCTATAATGTTAGATACATTATTGCTAATGGCCATGTTGTTATTTACTGTGTAAAAAAAGAGGATTTTGAAACATGGTTTTGTGAATTTTGTTCTACAGGAAATGAAATTCGGGTGGCAGATTGTTGTGGGTAGTGCTATCGGGTTCTTTGGAGCAGCGTTTGGGAGTGTAGGTGGTGTAGGCGGGGGTGGCATTTTTGTTCCCATGCTTAGCCTAATTGTTGGGTTTGATCCAAAGTCGGCAACAGCTATATCGAAATGTAAGAGACATGTATTTTCAAAATGGTGATTATATAGGTTGAGCTGCTAAAAAAGTCATCAGTATCACTGTGCATGCTGCTTGAATTGAATCAAAGATTTCTGAAGCCACTTTATTCTTCGCAGAGAAAAGGCTTTTGATCACTGTCACCTGGATTTCTTAAAGCTGAGTAAATTTTTATGAGAATAGGGAAAAAGTTTTACATATGATAGTTGAGTTAAAGTTTGTGAGAAATTATTTGGCCAAGGCAGTTGACTGGGAGACTTACTACAATATTGTTTGCTGAAACTACATTAATTTTAATTTTTACAGGATGGTTCCACTGTAACATTGATTTACCGACTGGAAGTTACATAATCATGGATTCTTTTTGTTTTGTGTCAGGTATGATCATGGGTGCAGCTGCCTCAACTGTTTACTATAATCTTAGGCTAAGGCATCCCACGCTAGATATGCCCATTATCGACTATGATTTGGCTGTACTCATCCAACCGATGCTCATGCTGGGAATCAGTATAGGAGTGGCCTTCAATGTGATATTTGCTGATTGGATGGTTACAGTTTTGCTTATTGTTCTTTTTGTAGGTAATGGTCATTTTAAGTTGTACTTGCTAGGCTTTATTTTAAGCCTGAATCACCAAATCACTTATAATGGTCATTTGCAGGCACATCAACAAAAGCATTCTTCAAGGGTGTTGATACATGGAAAAAGGAAACCATCATGAAAAGGGTAATACTATACATTTTTGACAGTTGTGCTCATAGAATACAAGTACACTCCATCTATACACTGAAGCCGCGATGCTAATAACCTCTTAACTAATTCTTTTTCATTG
The DNA here is from genome assembly GCA_029955375.1 of Rubus parviflorus. Taxonomy (NCBI): domain Eukaryota; kingdom Viridiplantae; phylum Streptophyta; class Magnoliopsida; order Rosales; family Rosaceae; genus Rubus; species Rubus parviflorus. The sequence continues at coordinate 2,553,744 of JARGGL010000001.1, read as the reverse complement.
CTTTTAGAAGAGACCCCATTTTTTTAACAGTTTATGATTATTCAAGGATCATAGCATGTCATGCCAGCTTAGTACTTCATATTTAGTTATGTCCACATCCTAAAATCACCTCAGTTTCGGGATGGATTTCTGCCTTGATAACATTATGGGGAGAATCTACGGAAATAATAAGATTTTCAGCTTCATGTGGTCTAAGTGCTCCTAAAATGCATATGTTAACACTATTAAATGTATTGCTAACATCAATTTGCCTGAATTGTAGGAAGCCGCAAAGCGATCGGAGTCAAATGGTGAGTTGACCCAATGTTGTCAACATAGTGGAGATTATTTTTTGTAGTTGATTTCTATGGTCGTTCATAATATATTTACTTGTTCAATCAGGCACTGGTGGGGATGCAGAATACAAACCTCTTCCAAGTGGCCCATCCAATGATGAACAAAAGGAGCCGGAGGTAAGTGCAATCTCAGAAGCTGGGATCATCTTTTTGGTGTAATTTTTAAAGCTAAATTTAGATAAATATTTCAGATATCTGTTCTGGAGAATGTTTGCTGGAAGGAGTTTGGACTTCTGTTTTTTGTCTGGGTTGCATTTCTTGCACTGCAAATTGCCAAGGTTTTACTTCTATTGACTTAGTTTATCAGAAAATTTTATTTCAAGTTCCCTGGTTATATGACATTCCAGAGCTAATTGGTAACTAGTCATCTCCTGTTCATCACAGCATCACACATCTACTTGTTCTACAGCCTATTGGGTGGTGAATTTGTTACAGGTACCACAAGTGGCCTCCACTATTACTCATTGCTGTATGTGTGAATGTATTTGTTTTTGCGTATGTAACGTGTTAAAACCCTGTACCTGAACACTGTCAGCATGTTCCATGTCCTGCAGATCCCAGTTTCTCTTGGTGTATCTACGTATGAGGCAGTTGGCCTATACCGAGGACGTAAAATAATAGCATCTAAGGGAGAGGAAGGGACAAATTGGCGAGTGCACCAGCTGATTCTCTACTGTCTTATGGGTGTAATTGCAGGAATTGTAGGTGGGTTGCTTGGACTAGGTGGAGGATTTATTATGGGTCCACTATTTTTGGAGCTCGGAATCCCCCCTCAGGTGTGCTTGTGATTTTCCTCTGCACAAAATCATCATCGACAGAGATATTAGAACTTCGTTTGATACCCAAGTTGCCTATTTCTTATAAAACCGAATAAGCACTGAATAGTTTAGCTTGTTCTAAAGCTACTTGATGATTTCACTGCAGGTCTCCAGCGCCACAGCCACTTTTGCAATGATGTTCTCCTCGTCAATGTCTGTTGTAGAATACTACCTTCTAAAACGTTTTCCAGTTCCTTATGGTAAGTTTCTCCCTTTGATTACTGAAAATTTGACGTAGGGAGATGCAGCAACGTAATTTGCTTCTAGACAGAGTCCATGGTTTTTTTGTACATTTGTATATGCTTATATACACTGCAATCTTTCTGCAGCTGTTTACTATACGGCTGTGGCTACCTTTGCGGCCATTGTAGGACAGCATATTGTGAGGAGGATGATCATAGTATTCGGAAGGGCATCGTTGATCATTTTCATTCTAGCTTTTATGATATTCGTTAGTGCAATCTCACTCGGTAAGTATTATATATCTGGTTTAACAGTACCTCTGTATCTAAACTTCAAGTTATGTTAAAAGTTCTAAGAGGTATTAATCTTTTTGGCAGGTGGAGTTGGCATATCAAACATGATTTGGAAGATAAACCACGATGAATACATGGGTTTTGAAAACCTTTGCAAGTATGAGCGATAGCCTGTATCTTTCTTAAAATTTCTTTTAATTTGCTCTTTTCTCTAGAGAAAAAAAGAAATATGTATGATCCTCATGGATGACCTGTTGTACAAGCTAGGTCAAACTTGTGCTTTGTGACTCAGTAAGATCGATCAAAGCGAATAACGTTTCTCTCTATTTTTTTTTTTTTCATATATGTTTCTCCGTCACAAACTCGTATCACTAGAATTATGGATGCATTTTATTGCCAAGAATATAAATCAGAAACTACATAACCTTTGCACAATTTGAGATAAGATCATAAGCATGTTTTTGACGGTGGTCAAGAAAATGAAGGGAATATGTTTTTTCTTTGGTCAAAGGGAACATATAGATGCATTGAATATATTTTTTTTTGGTTACATGGGACCTAAAGCCCAAACAAATATAAATACATTGAATTTGAATGCGTATAATCACAGCCATCGCAAGGTCAAACACTCTATTCACCAAAAAAATAAAGTCGGACATTTTTAATGGCAATCAAGAAAACAAAAATAATCATCATTTGCAGGAAATTCTGCCATGCCTCAAACACTAAGTGTTCGGGCACGTGGCAGAATTTCAGCCCTTGGATGCATCCCCACCCTCCCTCCTTCCTCCCCCGGGCACTGTAGGTGCACCCATCATTTGCAAGCGAAATTGAACATATATGGTCCTTGTTTTTTTGTGAAACATATATGGTCCTTAATTCCTTATAAGTACAGCTTATCGTCATTTGAGTTTGAAATTCAAATGCTTAATTTAAATTTTGTAATTGTATTCCTTTCATTTTGTTTGGTGTTCGGTATAAAACCGAATACCACTAACACTTAAATTGGGGTTGTACTCTCATAATCATAGCAGTTTATATTCTAAAATCATTATAATATTTTTACAAAAGTTAATTCATTTGGAGATGTTTTTTCATCTATATGTATTAAGTAAATAAAGGGTTTATCATGATGATCTTAATTGTTTATCAAAATTATTCATTAATTTGAAGTAATTAGATGACTAAACAACTTTTGGTTGGATTGATTTTGCATAGATGATCATAAAATATGCTTTAGAAAATATAAAATGAACAATTTCGATTACGAAAATATAAAGAGAATTCATTACTCTCAAGTGGGGTGAACCGTGAACAGAAGAGTTGTCCAATTGGATGTTGGATGATTAGGTGGGTGGTCGCTTTGGTGAGAACACGACATGTCGTTGAAATGTCAAAGGAATTTGCCACTTTAGGTGCCAACTGTAACCTCGTCAGCAATTACGAATCTGAGACCAATACCGAAATTCCGAAACCCAGGCCCAAACAATAAAGAAAACAAAAACACAAAAATAATAACAATAAAAATGGAAAAGAAGAAGTTGCGAAATCCCTTTTGGAAAGCTTGAAGGTGGAACGAAGCCCTAGCTCCTCACAGCTTTGTGTGGTTGCATCGGTTGGTTTCCAAAGCCCCTCACAGAGCAATAAGACGAAGATGGTGTTCTACTTCAAAGCCCGGCAGGAGGTTGGCGATTTCACCATCTTCATGGGCCTCGACAAGTTCGAGAACGAGGAGCTCATCAAATATGGCTTCCCCGAAGACATTTGGTAACCTCTCCCCTCTAAATTTCCAAACTTTTATTCCAATTTTAGCAATCTATCAGATTACCCTTTTCAAAATTGAGGATTCATTGTTAAGTTTTTAGATGGGCTGCTTAAAATTAACAACTACCGCAATTAGCAGATGCAGATTGTATACTATGATTATTAGGAGCAGTCTTTGTATAAACAGAGAGTGTAATTGTGGTTGGTACATTTGATCTATGCTCTTTTACAATTTGTTTGAGCCATTTGAGTTGTATGCTTTGTTAACTGTATTACTTGAAATGCGGCTGATGCATTTAAATGAAGGGATCAATTGAGAATCTAATGATGTTATTGTAAATCTTGAAATCAAGCTTAAAACTTTTTGTTATGGGGTTGGTGGTGTTCCAGGTTCCATGTGGATAAAATGTCTTCTGCCCATGTTTATGTTAGACTGCACAAAGGACAGACCATTGATGATATAAGTGAAGGTTTACTGGAGGATTGCGTTCAGCTTGTCAAAGCAAATTCCATCCAAGGCATAATCTAGATAGATTCTTCATTCTTTAGAGTAATTTGGTTTCGTTTTACAATTCCGTCCTAGCCTCTCATAAAAGGGCTTTCATTTTTCGTTGTTCTGATTGGTTTACTGCAGTGTTGTTGTGTTCTAATGACTTATTGTATTGCAGGCAACAAGGTGAACAATATTGATGTTGTTTACACTCCTTGGTCCAATTTGAAGAAAACTGCATCCATGGATGTTGGTCAAGTTGGTTTCTACAGTTCAAAGATGGTGAGCTTCTTTGTATGGTAGTCTAAGTGCATTATTCTTTGGAATTGTATCATGCCATGTTAATTGTATTCTCATTGGGTTCGACATGCATGTGGGGATATTGATTATTGTCCAACAATGACTTCATCTAGGTTCGAACTGTGAGAGTGGAGAAGCGGATTAATGAGATTGTTAATAGACTGAACAGGACAAAAGTGGAAAGGAAACCTGATTTAAAAGGTAAAGTTTATATTCTCATCTTCGTTTGAGTTATTCTAGATTAAATTCCTTTAAGATCTGAACTCTAAGAATAGTACTGATATAGCTCTATATGGACTGAGTTGGCAGTTTTGTTTCCTTCTGATACCTCTGGCCTACTAAATGTTATATATCTTTATTATTTATACATGATAGCTTGTATATGAGTAGTATGGTTTCAAATGTTATGCTTCTCTAACTCTGCCATCATAGAGCTAAACTAACTTGCAAATATAATTTAACTTCAGCTGAGCGAGAAGCGGTTAACTCCGCAGAAAGAGATGAGAGAAAGCGGTTTCTGAGGGAGAAGGTAAGTTCCCTTGTCTTGGCCAATACGAGGCTCCTAAGTTGTGACTTCTGAAACTATTTGGGTGTTCTTTACTTCTCTTATGATGGATCTTCTGCTTATCATTCACATTTATTTTTGCTCGACTAATCTTTAACTTAAAACTTTAACCCAACTCTAAGATGCACTACCTCTTCAGGATGTGGATTTGCAAAGGTTACAAATACAGAATATTGAAACTTAGTAATAGTACTACCTACTGGTTTTTGGTCAAATGAGATTACAATCAGGATGTATCTTGTGTTCTCTTAATGTAGTTTGTTATAAGCAGTGTTGAACAAATCGTTTCTAAGTGAAATTATTTTGCAGAAACGGCGTGAGGAGTTGGAAAGGCTTGAAAAGGAGAAACAAGCAGAGCTGAGGAGCTATAAAGGCTTGATGGTTCATGAAAATATGACATCCAACAAACAAATTGCTTCCGCAAACAAGTCATTGCAGGAACTGGAAGAGGACTTCATGTAAGCATAGCATTGTCTGTGTTGGGTGAAGGAGGTTGCTACCTGCTGCTGCCCATGAATACATTTTATCATTGAGTCTGTGAGTTAGTCCTCATAGTTACTTCCATTATTGAGTAAAATATGTCGTAAACCTTTTATATTTGTGTTGGTGTTGATAAGAAAAAGAGAAGATGCAAAAAACCGAGGGAGAAAAAAATTGTTTCATGAGTTAGGGTTGGTTGGGGTGAAATCTCTTTCTTGTCACCGCATGTTGTATGTGGATCATGATGATGATGATTCACAAAATTAAAACATCATCCTGGATAATGGGAGATACATTTATTGTTTTGCTGTCAAATTTACTTGCAAAAGGATTTGATTATGTTTTAGCACCCTTGTTTATATTACGCAGTTGTGAGCTTTTTCGTAAATGGTATATAGATGGAGATGATCAGTTAAAAGTGTGCAGTCAGAGAGAGAAAAGGAAAAGATGGGAAGGATGGGAAGTGATGAACCATTTGATTTGTGGTATTTATTATAGCAGGTTTTTGTTTTCTTCTAAACTACGAATCTGATTCTAATACGGCAATTGCCATATTCTCCTCTTCCAAGTTTTGAGATCTGTATTTTTCAAGTTTGTCTTCATAGCTCTGTCTCGAATTGGTACAAGTGGATATTCATGTTGGTTAACAAAGTACGCCCTTAATTGAAGGCATTAGCTCTGTGGAGTTAACCCACTGCCTATTGCCTAATGGCTTAATGGGACATTGATCTGATCTGAAGCTGAAAGAGGCAATCTGTGGAGAGCCTTTTCCTCCCCAAATCAGGCAGTTGTTTCTGTACAAATATTTTTGCGTCGGAGCATTGAAATTTTGACTAGCATTGACCTGGCACAGTAAATACAAAGAGTCAGCAAATACACGATTTAGTATTTACGCTCTCATCATGAGATAATTAAATACGGAGATACACAGTAAATTCCAGTCACGTGTGATCGGGAAGCAAATCTAAGTTAAATTGCAGATATTAGATACTATCTCCGAAACGTTTGAAAACACGGAAACAGAAAATCTTGAAAATTCAATAGGAAATGCGAGCGAGGAAACGCGAATAAAATATTATATAATTATATACAAATATTTATAAACTGAATATCATAATTAATTAAAAAAAAATTGGTACCGCTGATGACAAAGATTGTCATTAGAAGCAATGCTAAGTCGATTTTCCACTGGACAATTTCTCTTGTTTGTTAATATCTTGTACACATTTTTTCTTCTTCTTCTTCTCCTTTCCTCTTCCTCTTCTTTCTCTCTTCTTTTCTTCTTCCCTTCCCTTTCGTTCATGTCCTCTTATTTCCTCTATATGTAGATCTGTAGGTTTGGTTTTTACGCAAAACGTTTCTAATATTGGAAACCCGCGTTTCCATAACGTTTCCTTCAACCATCAACTGGAAATGCGTTTTCCATCGAGTTTTCCTCGCGTTTCCGTTTTCGAAATGTTTGGAAACGAGGAATCGCTGAGTTTAGAAGTTTTCATGCTACATAGGATACTATTGTCTGTACTTGACTTGTGGGTCCCAGCAATATCTCCGGGTTTAAGCAAACCCGGCCCAATTGGACTCCGTTAGTTGAATTACTATTTAAAGCAAGACCCCGAGTGAAAGCCCAAACCTTAAAATATCATCCTTCAGTACCCTTTTCTGCTAAACCCTAGAAACTCTGTCCTCAGTCACAGTCACAGTCGCGCCACAACAATGGCTTCTCTAAGCGAAGAAACCGCAAAGAAAGTACTTCGACAGGTTCGAATTCAACCTCAAACTCTTTCCTGTTTCTGATTCTGATTGATGATTCTCTTCGACTTTGTTCGAAACTTGGTGCGAATTTGTACCAAGATTGATTTTCCTCTGAGAAAACAAATTTGTGATATTATTTTGCAGGTTGAGTTTTACTTCAGCGACAGCAATCTTCCGAGAGACGATTTTCTGAAGAAATCCATAAGCGAGAGCGAGGATGGAATGATTAGCTTGGCTTTGATATGCTCGTTTAGTCGGATGAGAGGTCATCTCAATTTGGGGGATGTGAAGGCAGACAGTATCCCTGAAGATAGCGTCAAGGCTGTTGCCGAAACTCTTAAAAAATCTACTACTCTAAAGATTTCCGAAGACGGTGAGTTTCTCTTAGCCTCTCACTTTTTGTTCGTCAGTGGAATGCAAATAATATAGTGAAAAAGAAGCATATTTGATTGGAATTACTGACTATTTGGGTATTTTATTTGTTTCAGGGCAAAAGGTCGGTAGGGCTACAGAAATTCTGAAGCCAGAGGAGGTTATTGAGCAAGTAGACATAAGAACAGTAGCTGCTGCACCGCTTGAGTTTGATGTGAAGCTTGAGGACATCGAAACCTTTTTCGGACAATTTGGCAAGGTATTGTGTTGAATTGCTCTACATCCTTTTCACATTTGCATACATTGGGACATTATGATTTCCTTTACTCTGCATATCGTTCATGTGAATCTGATTTGTAGAGTAGATTAAGCTACCAAGTCCTGTTGTGTTTGAAATTTGCGTTATCGATTGAAGGTTTTAAGTTTAGAATTTGTTGTCAATTGTTTCAGGTTAACAGCGTGAGGCTGCCTCGTCATGTTGCAGATAAAAAGTTGTTCTGTGGTACTGCTTTGGTTGAGTTTTCAACAGAGGAAGATGCCAATAAGATTCTGAAGGAAACTTTGAATTATGGAGGTGTTCAGTTAGAACTAAAACCAAAGTAAGTTTCCTGAATGTCACGCAGCATGCAGAAACTTTTATTGTGGCATTTAATAAATTTTTATAGTGAGGTCAAGACAAAACTAAAAACAAGACGCATAGTATCGTTTTGGCCTTTTTCTCGAGTGAGAAAAATTTCTGCGTGTCAACCTTTTCTTTTGGCATTAAATGTGCCTAAACTGATGTATCAATGTTATGATCTTTGTGTGTTGGATATCTGTGATGTCTAATTAATTATTTCTGATACAGGAAGGAATTTGACACTGAAAGAGAAAAAGAGACGGAGGAATATGAGAAGTCTGGGCCTCGAACAAATTCAAATCGCAAGAATAACGCAAAACCAGAGGCAGAGTAAGTAGATAACACTATCTAATTTCCAGTTTTTTGTCTTTCCTCTTGTAGGGGTTTTAAAATGCTCATCTCCACTTTTGATCATTGCAGCTACCCCAAAGGCTTAATTGTTGCATTTAAGCTGAAGAGCTCATCAGATAAAGATTCTGCTGAGCATAACGGTACTCCTGAAGAAACAGAAAAGGGGGCCGGAGATGTTAACGGGGAGGATGCTGAGAAGAATAATAAGGAAAATGTTGATGAGAAAAATAGTTTGGATGGCGAAGGAGAGAAAACTGAAGATGGGGAAAAGCCTTCTGAAGGCCCCGTAGTGAAGGGTGGAGAGAAGGAAGAAAGAGGTAATGCTGTAGAAACTTACAAAGATAACATGGACGTTGTTATGCGTGAGGATTTGAAGATCCTCTTCGGAAAATTTGGCACCGTAAAGGTATCACAATGATATTTTCTTACTTTTTAGCTGAGATTTTTACTTCTTTAAGAACTCTTGGTTAGCTTTTGGGCATATTAGCACTGTTGGTCCTCTTCTTTTTGCATGTTTGTTGTAGTACACTTAAATGAGAAGAAATTAGTATCCCATTCTTGTTGGATATTGTGTAGGATTGTGTGTGTTCCTGTTGGTTTGTGTTGTAAGTTGATTTGCCCTGACCTTTCTACCCTTGTTTTTGTCATGCGAAGTACATTGACTTCAAGATCGGAGAGGAATCAGGATTCGTTCGGTTTGAAGAACCCGAAGCAGCTCATAAAGCACGTGCTGCTGCAGTCCTTACTGAGCTAGGAGGTCTTGTTGTGAAGAATTACATTGCTACTTTGGAACCAGTCAGTGGTAAGGCAGCAATCTGCATCCGGCTTTTATGTGTAGTGGTTTAAATCTTGCATGACCTGTAGTTTTTCTCTTATTAATGAAAGCTATTTTGCCTGTTATGCTTTCAGGTGAGGCTGAGAAGGAGTACTGGAACCTATTCCGTGGTAATCAAGAAAAATTCCGCGAAAGCAAGGGCGGCAACCGTGGAAGGTTGGTATTATTGTATTTTGTACTGATTGTCTCACCTTTTCGTTTGTGTTCTGAGCTGACGACCATTTCATTTTCATGCTTGCAGGGGAGGCAAACACCAAAGGGGAGGTTGGAAACATGGCCGCTCAAGGGATAATGACAATGACGGAGGTCGCCCAAACAAACACCGGAAGTTTTGAGCTTCATGAATCTTAAACTTGTTTTCGGGATCAATTTTGTGCAATACCTGATTCTAGGCAAATCAGCTTTTTGATCGCCCTGATGTTTCTTAGCTATAAGTTGAATTTTTTTTCCTAAATTGTGAACAATAATATATTCCATTCCCTGTCAGAGTGTAACTTGAAGTCTTGAACAAATAATCTAAATCAAGCCCTAATTTTTCATGATTTTGCGAAGTCCCAGGGCATCGTTATGCATTCAAATTTTGAGGAAAATTGTGAAAACTAAGTTATAAATTTGTAAATATCGAATCTCTGTAACTTTCTGCATCTCTTAAATTCTTAATAATATGTATTTATTTTTTAATATTTTATTCCTTACCTCAGTTCTGATACCGATAATTTTGATACCCTTTAGTTAAGGATTTTTTTTGGATTAATCACTCTATAATTGAGAAATACATAATGTCATCCAACAAATTTACATTTAACCTCTAAAAAAAACAAATATACATTAAAAAACGTACTGACCATGTAAATGGTCAACGCATGGAAAATTTGGTGCTACAGTTTAAAATTTCAAAATCCTAATAATTGCCCCTTAAAAAAAAAGAGAGTTTGGAAGAAAAAAGAAAAAGGAAAATGTCCGTTGAACTTTTTAAAAAATGGACGGTAAAGTAGGTCTTAGTTGGAAGGCTTCAATGTTTACCTGTCAAGATCGCCACCGTCTAGACTCTCTAACCTGCTCGACCTTTAAACTGTAGAGAGGGTTTGAAACTCCAAAAGTCCAATGTCCGCCCCTTTATGTTTGAATAGAGAGAGCTCCGGACCGTTTCACTCTCTGCACTCTGTGTGCAGATCTCTTTCAAATTTTACCTATTCTGGTTTGGATCTTCAAATGCGCACCGTTTCGATCGTATATTCGACTTCCTCTATCCGTTGATGCTCTGCAATTCGCTCTTCGTAGCTCAGTTCGGTCTGTATTTTAGGGTTTTCATTTTGACCTTTTCTGATCTTTTTTTAATTTGATCCTTACATTCGTTTAATTCAATCACTTTGCGAAGCTTTCCTGGTATCCCAGTTTAGTTTCTGTGAAAGTTGGATTTCAAAATTTTGAATTATTTAATAATTTGATTCAGGTCTGGATTTTGTCATGTACTTTTTTTGGTCGATTTGCATTTGAATTTGATATGATATTTTCTTTTAAAATTACTGATCCCATTTTCAAGTTTGAATTTTGATCACCGACTTTTGTCATGATGCTGGTGGGAATTGGAGAATTTTGTGTTTGGGATGTTTTACGGTGAATTTGTCATGCTTGAGTATCTAGGGTGCTTAGTGTTCTTTGTGATCCATGTTAAAAGAGTGGTCTTTAGGGCTTGTTGTGTGGTCTTCTGAGCATAGCTTTCTCTATTGTGCTAACTTTGATTTGATATGTGAGGTATTCAGCTAGAATTCTTCAATTCTTGATTTGTAGCTATATCATTCTCTATGGTCCTTCATTTGATAAGTGTTTTTTTTTCTTGTTCAATTACTATTAGTATTATTATTTTTGTCCAGATTGAGCGTTAATGTCTCTAAATTTTTATCATTTCTCATGCTTTCTTTCAGCTTGTGGATTTGATGTGCGAAGGAGTTGGTCCTACCATTTCATAGGGTGATTATAATGATCTGGAGTAAAAATAGTGGAGAAAGTTGTCGAGTAGGTATTGGGGTATGTAGCTTTATTTGCTTGTTGTTAAACTATGGACGGTGACAGAACAAATTCTACTCCAGAAGGGCCTGGTGGTGACAGTATTCAGAGAGCTCGAGCCCTCCATGGGTAATTCCTGTTAAATAATTTTCAATCTTTAAATGTTCACCTTCATCTGTAAATGTGCTACTGTAAATTCAGCAGCTAATTTACTTCATGTATATTCTCTTCAACTTACTGGATCAGCTTCCAATAATGGAAGAGGGGATAAACTACTCTAGGAATCCGCTTTGTGGTTTCTGCATACTGCTAATGAAGAGTATATGTATTGTGGTACTCGGCACTTTTTCTTAGTAGTGGGGCTCTCATTACTTGGGTGTTGCCTCTGCATTCATGTGCATGTATTTGACATCAAATTAGAAATAATTTTAATCATCGTTCGATTGGAAATCTTGTATTCAAAAACCTTGGTTTCTTATTAAGACTCCAACTATTTAGATCTTTTAAGCATTAACAATCTCTCTCTCAGAAGTAAATTTGGCCTTTATCTTAGTACAGTAAAATTTACCTCAATGGAGAAAACCAGTTTTATTAATGGTGTATTCTTTGTCTAACATTATTGAACTGTTTTGTAGGAGGTCTCAGTATAGGGAAATTCACTTTAATGGAGAAATTCACTTTAATGGAGAAATTCAGTTTTATTAATATTCACTCTAACATTGTTGAACTTTTTTGTAGGAGGTCTAGTGGGCCTACGAGGCGTTCTACAAAAGGACAATGGACGCCTGAAGAGGTAAATTTGGTTTTAGAAAGAAAAGTACAAAGACCCTTATGCTTATAGTTTTACTTGGTTGTATATAGTACCCAATACTAAAACCAACTGATGTACCTTGTCCTTGTAGTACCTTTATTTAGAAGATGGATTCCTTTTCTTTAGCTGCTTTGTTTGGTATTTTGCTGACGATTAGTTCCCCATTCAGTTTGAATACATTTTCTTTATTTAGATGTCTTTTCTTATTCATTTTTCATGCAGTGCATATGACCAATTTCTTATGTATCAGGATGAAATTTTGCGTAGGGCCGTTCAGAGTTTTAAAGGAAAGAACTGGAAGAAAATAGGTATGAGAATGTAATCTGACTAATGATAGTTTTCACTGCACTGTGCACTTTGCCCTTTTCCTCTTTATCTTATGCCTTGCTTTCCTCTCTCTCTCTCTCTCTCTCTCTCTCTCTCTCTCTCCCTCCATCGTAATCGGTGCTACTCTTCACTTTCACTATGTTATGTAATTTGGATATCGTTTAATTGTCAATCTTGGCTATTTGTAGCGGAGTGTTTCAAGGACCGCACTGATGTGCAATGCCTGCATAGGTGGCAGAAAGTTTTGAATCCCGAACTGGTCAAGGGTCCATGGTCTAAAGAGGTAATCCACACTAGTTGCATCTTTCTTTTTGTGTTGTAATTTTCTTTCTGCATTTTTGTTGTTGGAAATAAATTTTTTTTAATCAAATGAATATCTATCTTTTGATATTTGATTGTCTGTGCAAAATTGATTAGGAGGATGAAATTATCATTGAATTGGTTAAAAAATATGGCCCCAAAAAGTGGTCCACTATAGCACAGCATTTACCTGGACGAATTGGTAAGCAATGCAGGGAAAGGTATGATAATAGAATCTCTTTTGGATAATATCATTTAATACAATCTTATTATTCTTTAACGGTCCACCAGGATCAGATGCTGCATGCTAACCCTTAGCAGAGTAGCTATTGTAATGAATACTCTTTGATTTTTATCGTAATTCTTTGTTCTAGTATTTGCTTCTTTTGCTTACCATGTTGAACCTACTTTTAGGTGGCATAATCATCTTAATCCTGGCATAAACAAAGAAGCATGGACGCAGGATGAGGAGTTGGCTCTGATTCGTGCTCATCAAATTTATGGGAACAAATGGGCAGAGCTAACGAAGTTCTTGCCTGGAAGGTATGTCCTGTTGTTATTTGAAGAAGCAAAGAGTCTGATATTCTACCTAAATTTGAAAATGTTAAATGTCTCCTTTTCTAGAATTGGTGTGTGTACTTTCTTTCGTATCTAGTTTATGAGAACAGGATGTTCTTCTATTATGCTGCAATGGCAACAGCTCTGATATATTTATGCTTGTATGGCCAACAGGACAGATAATGCTATAAAAAATCACTGGAACAGTTCTGTGAAAAAGAAGTTGGATTCTTACTTGAAGTCGGGTTTACTTCCAGACTTTGAAGAAACGCCTCATGTTGGACATCAAAACCAACCCCTGCTCTCATCTTGTTCGAGAATGCAGAACAGTGGAGATGATAGTGTTCCCAGAGTTGCTGAAGGAGAAGAAATATCAGAATGCAGTCAAGATTCAACTGTTGCTGGTTGCTTTCAGTCTGCAACTGATATGGTCAATGTGGTATTACACACTAGAGATCGATCACATATTACTGAAGTATCCCGTTTAGGAAATGACCCAAGCTCCAGTCCAGCGTCATGTTCAGAACCATATTACCCGTCTATGGGGGATGCCACTTTTTCCATCCCAGAAATACCTCCTGAAATGATAGAGCAAAGTTTCTCACTTGATGCTGGAGCTTCGATGAGTGGAGATTTCCAGTTTAATATGCATGAGTTAACTAATATTTCTTCTCTAGAATCGGGGCAGGAGGCATCCGGGATCCATACCAATTGTATGAGTTCTAATGAGAGCCATGATGTGGTGAACTTTCCATTTCAAACTTCTAGTGCGTTTACTGTATCTACTTCCATGGCGAATATGGCGGTTGGTTCGGTTAAATCAGAGCGCATGTTTATATCTGACGATGAATGTTGCAGGGCCTTATTTTCTGAGGCAATGAATCAGGGATATTATTTCTCTAGAGATTTTACAAATGGGTCAAACATGGTTGATTTGATTGCATGCACAGATTCATTACTTTTACAATCATCAAGCCTCCAGATGTCTGAAACCAGTAGATCTTCACAACTTTATTGTCCTTTGAGCTCTGATGTAGTTGGACCTTCATGCTCTCAAGCAGTTTCTGCTCAAGATGGTCCGCTGATATTTGCAGGAGAGCCTAATCATTTATTTAGAGCTCAAGAACAGGAGTATGTCACAAGTTCAAACGATGGATTTGTCTACACTAATGACACTGCCAGATCTCCCTGTAATGATGGTGCAAATAAGACAAGAATGCAAGAGCAATCGGATCAGGTTAAGGATCCTTCAAATTTACTCCCTGTAAATACATTTGATTCAGGATTGGAAACACAAACTTCTCCTTCTGTGGATGTGAGATCAGATGTGCACACAGAACAGCAGGATGCCGGAGCTCTGTGTTACGAGCCTCCTCGTTTTCCGAGTTTGGATATTCCATTTTTAAGTTGTGATCTTATACAATCAGGAAATGACATGCAACAAGAATATAGTCCCCTTGGAATTCGTCAGCTGATGATGTCCTCTATGAATTGCCTCACTCCATTTAGGTTATGGGATTCACCATCTCGTGATGGTAGCCCTGATGCTGTGCTGAAAAGTGCTGCTAAAACATTTACAGGCACACCATCCATTTTGAAGAAACGGCACCGTGACCTGTTGTCTCCATTGTCGCCATTGTCAGATAGAAGGATTGATAAAAAGCTTGGGACTGATGTGACCTCCAGTTTGGCCAGAGATTTTTCACGTTTAGAGGTTATGTTTGAGGACAGTGAGACACAGAAGGCACTGTTGCATTCTCCATCTTCAAATCAACACGGGAACTTTAATGCGCCCGAAGAAGACAAAGAGAATATGGATACCTGTGAAACCAGAATAGAGAAAGGGACTGATACTGCTGCAATATTAGCTGATGAAATTGCACAGAAAGATTTTTATGTCAGTGAATCCCAGGAAAAGACGAAGCAAGGAACTGCTGATGTTGGTTCTAAGACTATGGCTGATGATGTCCCCTCTTCTCACGATGTGAGTTTCTTTTCACATATCACCTTTTTGAATCAGGAAATGCCTGATTTTGTGTCCTGTGATTGTTTTCGTAATAAGCATGTTACTAGCCAGTCACCTTATATAGGTGAATTTTATTTTGCATTTGGTGGTGCTTTTTTCTTTGCCAGGCGCAACAGTCTTCTGGAGTTCTTGCTGAACATAACACAAATGATCTGCTATTGTATTCTCCTGATCAAGCTGGTTGTAAAGCTGAAAAAGCCTTGAGCTTGAGTTCTAGAACTCCAAGAAATCAGCATTGTAAATCTTTTTCCGCCAAACAATGTGCCTCTGTTATTACCCCGACTATAACAGTGAAGAAGCGAGAAAATTATTCGGTTGCAGAGACATGTATACAATCTGATTTGTTGTCAGCTCCCCTGGAGACAACTAGTGATAATGCTGGGAATGGTGCCAGTACTGAAACCATGTAAGAATCAGTTTTGGTCATTGTAACTGCTCAATGTGTAATTGTGTAGTCTGTGGGATGGCTTTATCTGTTTATTCCTTGTTAGGGCATTTTATGGGGAATAGTAAATTTTCCAATTGAGATTTGCATTTATTAATAACCTGCAGTGTGATGTTTCTGATACTGTTATCTGGCATGTCTAAAATTTGAAGTCAGTATTGCCTATTGATTTCTTGTAGTGCTAGAATACTATCAATATCTGACAGGTTGCTTTGATGCTGTGTGTTTTTCTAGATTCGGTGATACACCACTTAAAAGAAGTATTGATTCCCCTTCAGCGTGGAAATCCCCTTCAGCATGGAAATCTCCTTCAGCATGGAAATCCCCTTGGTTTATCAACTCCTTTCTTCCTGGTCCAAGGGTTGATACAGAAATAACAATTGAGGTATCACAAGTTCCAGCAGACGATTATCTCCTCGCATAATGTGCTAGGTGTATTTTTATTAATACATGAGATTGCTCTGCAGGATATAGGATTTTTCATGAGCCCAGGCGATAGAAGTTATGATGCCATCGGCTTGATGAAACAGATAAGCGAGCATACTGCTGCTGCATATGCCAATGCCCAGGAAGTGTTGGGAAATGAAACTCCTGAGACATTGTTGAAGAAAAGACAAAAAGACCGTGGAATTGTGGACTTGGATAAGAATCATGCACCACCAAATCAGCTGGGGAGTAGTTCCCTTTCGGCTCCAAATGTTATGGTATGAATATTTGTACAAAATTCTCAGAGTTCTTCAATTGATAGCTGATTTTTAGTAATTATCGAGCATTGTTAGTCCAGGCCTACTGCTTTAGGTAAATGTTAACACTTTTGTGAGGACCAGATGTGTCAAGAAAGCCTACTCCTTGCACTTGTATAGTTTGTCTTGAATACTTCTAGAAAGCCTACTCCACTAGTTCCATATCAATGCTGTGAAATGTGCTGATCATCTGGGGAATCTTTGTAGGTGGAGCGTCGCACCCTTGACTTTAGCGAGTGCGGAACACCTGGGAAGGGAAAGGAAAACGTAAAATCCTTGAACACTAAAAGCTTCTCAAGTCCATCTACCTATTTGTTGAAGGGATGCAGATAATAGCTTCTTGCAAGAGAAGGTTGTAGCCATTGCGTTGTTGTTCTAGATTATTTCCATATATATATTGTATGTAAGTTTTGTTTATTGTTATTGTTGTTACAGTTTCTGGACCCAGTTAAATCAATTTACTAAAAGAAATTTGTTCATGTGCTAATATTTGTTCTCATGTTTCTTCGCCGCTCTACCTTTCTCCTCTTCTGCTGAATCGGGAGTTCCCTATTTTCAATGGAATTAACCGCATACCCCTGTTCTAAATATAATAAAACTTCCCCCGTTTACTGATTTTGGGCCCCAGTATTTGGGCTAGAACTGATAGGCAGGCTTTGGGCTTTACTTAAATGTAAATATTGTTTTGGGCGTCGTTTTAATTACATTTAAAAGGGATTCAGTTTGAATTGGGCCTCGTCTGTATTTGGTCCCGGCCCAAATCCCAATCACATAAAAAACGACTCATTGTTAGCGCATTTAAAAAAATAAAAAACGAAGTTTCGATTTAGCACATTTTCAAAACGTCAAAAACGACACGTCGTTGAAATTCACTGAATTGGGCCCGGCCCAACTCGCAATCACATAATAACGACATGTTAGCCCATTTAAAAAAATTAAAAACGACGTGTCGGTTTAGCACATTTACAAAACATAAATGTGCTAAATCGTGTGATTTAAATGGGTCAAACGTCGTGTGATTTACTGAATTGGGCCCGGCCCAAATCGCAATCACATTAAAACGACACGTCGTTGAAATCCACTGAATTGGGCCCGGCCCAAATAGCAATAACTTAAAAAACGACACGTCGTTTTATCACATTTTAAAAACATGAAAAACGACACGTCGTTGAAATTCAGTGAATTGGGCCTCGTCTGTAATTGGGCCCGGCCCAAATCGAATCCCATATAAAACGACACGTCGTTTGAACACATTTTTAAAAACATGAAAAACGACACGTCGTTGAACTTTACTGAATTGGGCCTCGTCTGTAATTGGCCCGGCCCAAATCACAATTTTATAGAAAACGACACGTCGTTTTAACAAAGTTTTAAAACGTGAAAAACGACACGTCGTGTGATTTACTGAATTGGGCCTTGTCTGTAATTGGGCCGGGCCCAAATCACACTGACATAAGAAACGACACGTCGTTTTAACACATTTTGAAAAACATGACAACGACACGTCGTTGAACTTTACTGAATTGGGCCTCGTCTGTAATTGGGCCCGGCCCAAATCACAATGACATAAAAAATGACGTGTCGTATGATTTACTGCATTTTAAAAACATGAAAAACGACACGTCGTGTGATTTACGAATTGGGCCTCGTCTGTAATTGGGCCCGGCCCAAATCGCAATCACATAAAAAACGACTTGTCGTGTGATTTACTGCATTTTTAAAACATGAAAAACGACACGACGTGTGATTTACTGAATTGGGCCTCGTCTGTAATTAGGCCCGGCCTAAATCGCAATCACATAAAAAACGACATGTTAGCACATTTTTAAAAAATTAAAAACGACGTGTCGTTTTAGCACATTTTTAAACACATGAAAAACGATACGTCGTTGTGATTCACTGAATTGGGCCTCGTCAGTAATTGGGTTTGGACCAAATGGCAATCACAGTATTTGGGCTTTGCTTTAATGTTAATTATAAAACATAACGGCCCACAGTAAGGGTCAACTTAAATGTTTTTTTTGGATCGGGTGGGCTTAAATGTTAATATTATAAAACTTAAGCTAAATGAAATTAAAAAGATACCCTTATTGGAGGGTGGGGGAACATCAAATCCATCATCAAGATAAATGCCTTCGAGTACTATGAAAATTAGTTGGAAGAAGTTGAAAGAGGTTTCTGTATAATCCTAAAAGGCTGTATTGTTATAAATTGTAAGAAACTGAAAATTATATTATTTCTTCCTCAATTCAAAAATCTGTTACAACGGTGAGCAGGAGCATAAATTAGCCTAGATAGGCTTTTAAAGGCACTCGGGGGCCTCCAAGAGAAAAACAGTTTTTTTTTTTTTAGTTGGAAAGTTTTGGTGTGTCTGTGGCTTCTCTATATTTCAACTTACTCCACCTTCTTGTTAGATTTGTCATCATCATCTGCTTCAGATTTTGCGGCAGTCTTTGACTCATCAAACGCCAGTAACTGCATCATATGACAGTACCTCAATCAGCAAAAGTATTCTTAAAAGAAAAAATTAAATATGTAGATCTAATCTAAAATTAGCAAGCAGACCCTGTTCTGAACTCAGAGATATTGAGAAAAATGAGTGTTTGCAACGTTATCAATGTGTCAAATTATTGCATGCAGTTTTCATCTTTTAGAACATCAAATAATTTTGTATCAAACCCTCTTAACATCGACTTCAAGAACAACATATTAAAATATTGTCAATCTTTGAAAAAAGGACTGCTCTTTCATTGGCAATGGCTCGTAATAATTTTAGGCAAATAATGGCTTTCAATAATCTTTCTTCTAAAAAAAAAAAAAGGCGATCTAAGAATCCCTACAAGAACCAAAACCACCGGTATGGGCTTGAATAAATTTATTTACACTATATCGCTGCATGGATGTAATTGCATAATCAACACAAATCACAAAAAGAGGATTGCAAGAGTGTGTGAACAAACCGGTTTGACATCACCATTCCAGATGCAATGGGTAGCCAAAAATCCAATAACAGCTGGTACAATATACAACAGTGCAGGCTGAAAACAGAAAGCATCAAGGAGGGTCAGGAACATAATTAACTGAGATGCACTAGGGAAACCAAAAACTTACTATAGTGGGATGCCCCTGCATGTACTAGGTCAACAAGTATGCATCAAACATAATTAAGCAATACTCACCTGTGCTGCCTGAAACCAGTTCATTACAACAATTGTAAGGACCAAACCCGCTGTGTATCCCAAAAATGCACTCTTGAAATACTGGCCTTCTTTCCCTCTAGATACATCAAATCTCAAAGCCAGTGCCACAAAAATACCTGAAGGGAAAACAAACTCCCAAGCTGAGTAACTAACAAAGCCAGTGATTTTGAGTCATTTTTCTTCAATGCATTAGCCAATATCATACATGCTGGCTAGCAATGCACAGTAAACATTACTACAGTTCAAATTAACAGCCTGGCTGATAATCAGTAATCACAAAAAAAAAACAAGAAGATTGTATGCTACAAGTCTACAATTATAAGCAAAACCATTACCAGATTTATGTATATTATAATACAGGAACCCTGCTTTAGAAGGACAAACACATGTAAAGGACCAACAACGAGCATGTCCATGCTAAGAACAAACTAAAATTTTCATGGCAATGACGCATGTACTTTTACTACCGCATAATCCAACACTCAAACTCTAAATAACTAATTTAATAACAAAACCAAAAGTACCAAGCCACAGCTAACCTTAATAAAACACCATGAAGTAAAAACTAGACAATAGCATACAAAAGTTTAAATCTCACCAGGGATTACAATATCACCAAGTCCAAGCATCGAAAATGGACGTGCAATATCTGCTGTAGGGAACAACAGCTGCAGGACAAATTAAATCAGGATTTAATAAGAGTATTAGAACTTTGGAACACATCAAAACTCAAAAGACCGAAGACATACGGGAAAAAAAGATCTCCATTAATCTGGAGTACCAACCTTTATAGGAGCATCAAAAGACTTTGCAACACTGACCATAACTGGAGTGAAGAAAACCCAGAATATATCGTACACAAAAAGTCCAGCCTGCAATGCATAACGACCAAAGATAAGAAAAATACGGGTACATATATTATATGAAGAGTGTGGTGTACAGACATATATACGTACATACATACATACATATACGTGTGTGTGTATATTAAAGACATCAGAATAAGAAAGCCTCCCAATAATTTAACGATCAGTACAAGAAAACAGGAGCACAATCATAGTGAATCGGGGTCCCACTTCTTACCAAAAGAATGGCACCAGTCTTGAAAGACCCAAGAGAAAGCATTTCTATTCCCTGAAAGGAAAAGCAATGAAATTCTTCATTACAAACAATTCACATCCAATGGGATTAAATAAAGTTCACAACGTACACAACAAAAGATTAAAATTCAAAAGAAGAATTAAAAAAGATCCCACAAAAGTTACTCAATATCGATTAATTAGATCCTGACAGACCTGAATACAGAAGGCGAGCCCCAATATATTGTTAGCTAGCCAATGCTTCTTTGAAGCATACCAAGCACAGAAAAAGAATCCAGGAATTGCAGCAAAGATCTGAGACCTTGTGAACTCAATCTCCACAGCTGTGTAAGAACAGTGTAAGAGAATATATCATTCAACATGCTTCAAGCCAGATAATGTCAACTAGATCAAATGACAACTCAGAAAATAACACTGAATTCAACTACAGAAAATCCAAATTGGAGTTCCAAAATCTCAAAAATCTTTTACACCGCAACATGAGAAAGATAAGAATGAAATTATAAAACTAGTGTTGCAATAAAGAATGACTTGAGAAACCATAAGATAATATTCACAGGAAGAATTCAACAAGTCACATACAACGGAAATATGGAAGATGCCAGACAATAAGGTCCTTATTCCAACGCTCTGGCAAATAACGTGCAATAGCAGGTAACAATGTTGCCCTGTAAAAAAGGTGTTGAACTTTCTTTTAAATCACAAAGGATAAAACTAGAAAAGTTTAAACGATAATAAAACAGTTGAAATAAACCTATAAAGAAAAGACGTACGAAAGAGCGATGATCCCAAGAACAAAGAAATAGCAAGTCAAGACAGCATTGACCAAGTCTTTGGATAAGAACTTAAAGAGTAAAAATAGTGATAACAGCATCGCACTCCCAACAAACGGGAAACGCATGGCATGTTCATTAGACATTGTTTCCTGCATGATTGAAAGAGCACTATTACGAAATTTCCAGGCATTGTCATGAAGAAAATGACAGATGCATAGGAAAACAGATAAAAGAGGCAGATGTGCTCACTGAGGGAGGAGTTGGCTTCACAGACCGGTAGCAACCCACGAAAACTGTGAGACATGCAGTCAAAACTACATTTAGGTTTGGATCTACCCTCACGACAAGTGGTGCTAACGTTAAACCTGCAATCAAAAGCAACAATTTCATGCCACTGAGTCGCTGACAGTCAAGCACACTCCCTGTGGGCATTAAAAACTTTAACACAAAGCTAGTTAATACCAAATGATATTGAGGGCCCCTTTATTGAAATGTGGACACTTAGTCATTACTGTTAAGGGTTAACCATTTCATCAAACTTCTACCATGCAATTTGCAGCACATGCATTGCAAGTTTTACTAAACAGATATGAATCTATTGCACTTATTAGACTGGAAACGGACATAGAAAAATACGGTTATGCCTCGAGGCAAAATAAGTGAGAGAGGGTACTAAGAAAGTTCACATCATCCTTTGAAATACATAGAGCAACAACAAGAATACAGAACCAAGTCCGGCCAGTATATTGGTCTTTAATCGAATCTATGGGTGGCTCTGTCTATCCCCGAAACCTGTCCCTACTTTCTGCACTAACAGCATTGCTATAAGTAAGTTATTCTAAGACTATTCCAAAGTTACTAGTACTGTGAAATTCGATGCGTTTTCAAATAAAAAACTAAAAAATTCAGTATTCAGGAAAAGACTGCATCATTACTGCTGCTCAATTTCGAAATGAACAACTCAATCTCAATTTATTTCTTATGAAAATTTCCAATACACAGAACAAGAACAACATTTCAAATTCCGATTATAAGAGCAAACCTGCTAAAGCGATATTAGCAAAACGCTCAACATTCTTCATCGTTACTATGTCACTCGGAAAGAAAACGCTTCGAACAAAACTCAGATCGAATCCAACCGAATGTGTTCTCGTTCGCAACAAAACCCTAGAAACAAAATCAATTACGACGTGTAACAAACCCAAATTTGGTAAAATATAATCTCAATTTCGATAAAGATATGTAAATTAATACACAGTTAATTTTGACGAAAATAGCGCTCTTGTAAGAGAAGGAAGTAGCCCGTACCAGTAGGCCGCGATGCAATTGAATTTCAAAGGGTTTCCTTCCGTACAGATCGGAGATTCGGAGAGAGAGACAGAGAGATTTAGATTTTGATAAAATTGCAGAGTTAGGGTTTTACCTGTAGAAAAGCCATGGCCATGGGGTTAAAGTTAGAATTCAAGCGATAACAAGCAGACAGCGCTGTTAGACAGGGAAAGGTGACTGCCAATAAGGAACGAGGTTTTGTCATAAATAAGTTTTCGAGTGGGTCAAACGGTGAGTTTAAATTGGTTCTTGGTACGTGGAGGAAAACTAATGGTTTGTTATGATGATTTTTACGTATGCGCTGTGTATATCTCCAATTTGGATACGTTGTCCGTTGATGACAGATTTGGATCCTTTTACTCGAGCCACGTAGGTTGACGCCTAGCTTCCAATCATATTTTGCCATGTCGGATTTTATAGCCTGAAAATATCCAACGATTTTACCGCGTGATGTCCCTTTTAGTACTTTTCTTTCATGTAGCTCGAATTATTATAGATTCCAACCAAATAAAATAAAATTGTCATTGAAAAAAAAAACACAAAAAAAAGTATTATAGATTGTTTTTCTTCAATTTATTTCATTATTATTATACAAAAATTAAAATTATTTTTTCAAAAGTGGGTGGTTGAGCAATTTAGGTTAATTAATTATCTGTTTATCACTAAACTGTTATTTTGTTTAATGCAGTTGAATAACTAAACGATTTTCAATTTAATTGGTTGTTTAAAGTGATAATTTGTGACGAGTGATTTATAAAGTGAAAGAATTTAGATATGAAAATTTAAAGTTATTGTTTGCTAACTACGAAAAGGGTAAATGTACAAGTTCACCCTAAAAATGAATTTAAAATTTGTCTTTTAAAATATATGCAAAAAAGAAAACCTAGTGTTGTAGTCCTCTCCTTATTCTTCTTTGTGTTTATAGTCAGCAAAGGAAAAATAATTATGTGCTAACATTTAGTTTTTTAAAACGAGTTATATTTCCAAATTCTTGCGATATGTAATAACCAAATTGGATGTTGAACATCAAGTGGAAGTTAGTTATTGCATTGTTTGTCTGATTCGACAAAAATTTATTTGGTATAGCATACATTATTTAACCAAGAGTGGAAGTTCTGAATTTATAGACTTTAAATGCCCATAAAGCATTCACATTAATTTATTGACTTGAAAGTGACTATTCAAATTATGTATTTTAAGTACGTGAAGAGAGAAATTAAGAGAATCTCTAATAAATTTTTTATGATAATTTTTTTTCTCTAGTTTAGAGAATATAGTAATGAACTTTTTAACTTCCATATACTTATCACGGGTGAGCCATATATGTGAGATTACTTTTATTCATATTTTCATAAAGAAGAAAAAAGAGAAAAACTAAATAAAAGAAACGAGACGGAAAGAAAGAAGAGGAAGTTTTGTATCCACCTTGAGAGTCGGTGGCGAGTCTCAGTCGCTAGTGGCTCTGTCCACCTTCCTGACGGCTTGGTCCGTCCTTTCTCCGGCGCCGTTTGTCTCTCCGGCGATGGTGTCCGTTTCCCTTTTCTTTGTTTCAGTTCTCTTCTCTTCCCTTTTCTCAGATCTGTCTTGGATCTACAATCTTGAAGCCTTGGAATCAAGCTTTGCATGCCTCATCGGATCTCTTCTTCCCCTTCTTCAGATCGACGACTTTGGGTGGTTTCCCAAGGTGGACTCTCGTTGCCGCGCCCCTATGCATTCCGATGCTTTTGGTAAAATGGAGGTGTACAGAGCAGCGTCTCCGGTCCTTGTACCGACACTTCTATCTGGTTCCATGGTGGTTTCCGACGACTTTAGCCACGTTGTTTGTTTCGCGGTGGAGATCTATGTTGATCAGTGTTGGGTGATAGATTTGGGTTCGATTTTGTTTGGATTGGGTGATTTTGAGGCTTTTTGGTGTAGATCTAATAGATTTGGGGCGGTTTTTGGCCATCGGAGCAAGTTTTTCCGGCTGGTGGAGCAAGTTTTTCCGGTCGGTGTGGCGGAAGGTTTGGCGGCGGCGACGGGTGGCGGCTGTTGTTGTCTCCGGCTTGCTTTACTACTAGCTAGGGTTTTGTTTTGATTTGGGCTTTTGTTGTTTGGGTCCTTATGTTTTTGGTTGTATTTGTCAAATTTGGGCTTGGGTCCATTGTATTTGGTCTGCCACTATTTGTGGTTTTAAATGAAATTTCATTTTTTGGCCAAAAAAAAAAGAAAAAAAAAAGAGAGGAAGTTTTGTATCCAAAAAAAATAAAAAAAATAAGAGGAAGTTTAGTAAGAGGAGGAGGAGAGGAGGAGAGGAGGAGCAGAAATAGAAAGGGAATCTCTCTCGAATCCCAAAATCCTCACTGCGGGATAATCAGAATGGGTCAGTTTCAGGTCCACCATCTTCAAACACTGATTAAACCTCACTACTCTTCTTCATCCCACCAACTAATGCCCATCGCTTGCTGCTCTCATCGTCCCAAAGTCACTCTCAGCTTCCCTCACACTATCCCCAATTCCCAGAAGCACGCCAAACCCACCAAACTCCTCCACCTCTCTCTCCGCCCTCTCCCCGCCGCCGTCCGATCTCGCATGGTATGCAAAACGAGCGGCTCAGGTAAATTCATCTCTCTGCGGCATTTTCACAAACACTTGGTGACCTCGGTCTTTCAATTTCTGTTCAAGGCTCGAAGCAACCTCATAATGTGTTCAATTATTGCTAGATTTTGACATTCTATCACAGCCAGAAGAGAGAAGAAGACCACACAGACGCGCCAATGGAATATTCTGGATTATACTTATCAATATTGGAATATACCTGGCCGATCATATTTTTCAGGTTAACATTTTGTCGTTGTAATTATTCATTACTGAACTGGGCTTGAGTTTTGGAATTGATTTGTGCTTTTTCTTAGGTTCGTGCAATTAAAATGCTATACCTGTATCACAGTTACCCTGAATGGTACCAGTTTCTAACAGCAACATTCTGTCATGCTAATTGGTGAGATCTCTATACCCGTAAAACGGTGTGTCATATATGATCATGCAACACATTGAGCTTATGATCTTTATTTGCAATTTTTTTTGCAGGAACCATCTTTCAAGCAACCTTTTCTTCTTGTATATTTTTGGTGAGGGTCCCTTTTTGTTTATCCCATTAGGGTCAATGGAATACTGAATCAGATGCTATGGTGCTGGCCTTTTGTTTCTTCAACAGGAAAGCTAGTTGAAGAAGATGAAGGAAATTTTGCACTGTGGCTTTCTTATATTCTTACAGGTGTTGGAGCAAACCTTGTTTCGTGGCTTGTTCTACCAACGAATGCAGTTTCTATAGGAGCTTCTGGTGCTGTTTTTGGATTGTTTACTATCAGTGTTCTTGTAAAGGTATTCCTATTTTGGAATTTGTATAACTCGTCGTGAGAGGATCAGTCTATGCTTAACCATTTAACCCTATTTTGCTTCATTTAGATGTCGTGGGACTGGAGGAAGATCCTTGAAGTTCTTATATTGGGCCAATTTGTTATAGACAAGGTGAGCTGAGCTAGATAGTTGCCCATCATATGAGAACGTCATATAATGCATATGCATTCCTTTGGTTTAATATGTTTCGATGGCTTTCAGTTCTGTTATAATGGTTGTCAGATTATCTAGTTTGACATGAAAAAATTTCTAGGTATATGTACATTAATTAGTTTCTATATGTGAACTTGATTTGTGATTTTTGTTTTAGTTGTTTCAAAAATCATTCAATGTTCTGTCATATGTGTTTGGGTAAAGATTACCAATAGAAGTATTTCTGTTGCTATTTTTGGCCACGAATAGGTTATGGAAGCAGCCCAAGCTTCTACAGGATTAGCAGGCCGTGGAGGCTCTTCTTTGATGAATGTCAATCACATTGCACATCTCTCAGGCGCTCTTGTTGGTGTATTTCTAGTATGGCTTCTTGGTAGAATTCCTTCTGAACCTCCAGAACAAGGACTGAATTTGAAAAAGAAATAGGCAGAGCCGCAGAGATCAATAGTTATGGGATGTTGGAACTGATGGGATAGTATTGCAGCACCATCTTTGTATTCTAATTTTTGTTGATCATGTGTAAATGATTCTGATACTAATTGATTCAATAGAAAGTAGAGAATTGGCCAAATAGGGTTTCTGGTAATGCCCCGAGTTTTGTTGCAGCATATTGGTATGCCACTCCCATGAGCACAGCTTCAAATTAACTTGGATACTCTTATCAATAGATACAGTACTTCTTTCTGGGTTAAAGAACAAGCATAAATGCACTAGTAGCGTCGTCTTCCTGTCCTCTACAACAAAATTATATTGATGATTAGTGTAGGTTATATGGTGAAACATATTGGTTTACAATACATAACCAGTATGCTTAAAGAAGCAATGTTCATGGAAAGGAAGAGTTCTTTTCACTATCTACAACATAATATGCTGAAACTTCTTCTGGGAGGACTATATAAACCGAGTTCCATCCAAAGCAGAATTGCTCCTTCAGTTAAAGAACACAACTGTACATGACTGTGCAAGCTGACCATACACGCCAAGCTGCCCACGAGACTGCTTCTGGCAGATGATCGGCAATCTTTCCCCAAATTTACAAGTATGAGACAGATTCATAGATTTTGCACCAAGCGACGAGACCTCTAATGAAGAATCACCATCTCTCATCATCATTGTGCTTTTCCTACTGGCTGAAGCTGACCCTTTCTGATCATTTGTAACAACTGATGGTATCTGTAGAAGATTGGGCTGATAGGCACTTGCAGATTTCTTATGATAAATTTCCTCTAAGCTCTCAAAGGTCATCTCTTCTGTTCTTACCTGGTGGGTTTTTTCTTTAGTTTTCAGACCACCCAGTATCCTATTTGCCTCTTTTGTTAATCCAATCGAACGCCAAGCATCTGCAACAAGCATGACAGTAGATTTCTCTGGCTGAACACCAAACTCTTTCATAATCTGGAGTATTTCTTCAGCTTTCCATGGAAGCTTTGCTTCTCCAAATCCCCATATCAGGGTCTCAAATGTCTTCAAGTTAGGAGAAATGCTATATTCACACATCTTATCAAAAACTTTGATTGCATGCTCCATTCTGCCAGAACTGCACCATCCACTCATGATGGTTGTGAAAATCACAACATTTGGATGGACTCCTGCTTTAATCATGGCTGTCAACAGCTCTTCAGCTTTCTCTACTTCTTGAGCTCGAACATAACCTTTAGCAAGAATGCTGTATGCATGCGCATCAGGTTTTATGCCAGCCTTCACCATATCATCGAAGATTTGCCTACACTTCTCCATGAATCCAGCTGAGCTCCATGCATTCATGATGGTGCTAAATGTTATCACATCTGGTTTGACCCCAAAATCTTCCATCAACTTCAGGACCTGCAAAGTGCAAATTAACATCATTGTATTACACACCATTTTCTTTGCAATTACAAGAAGAAACAACCAGACAATTCTGTAGGTCAAAACTCACCTGATCAACCCCATCCCTATCCATTGTGTCAACAAAGCCCTTGACCAGTGAATTAAAGACAACAACGTTAGGACGCAGTCCAAGATCTTTTATCCTGTGCATAAACCTTAAGGCCTCCTTCAATTTACCTTCTTTACAATACCCACTTATGATGATGCCACAAGTTCTATCATTCGGTTGCACTCTATTGTTTTGCATCTCGACAATCATTCCTTCCGCCTGACTCGTCTCTCCATTTTGAGCATAAGCTGTTGCTAATGTGTTGTAAGTAACGACATCAGGTTGCATTCCAGAAGCTACGATCTTACGCACCACATTCCATGCCTCCATAATGTTCTTCTTCTTACACCATGCTCTGACCAGTACATTAAAAGTCCTTATATTTGGTCTCACATTTTCCTCCTGGGACATCATCTCAAGCAGTTTCAAAGACTCTTCAGGCTTACCCGAAATCCCATACCCTTTGATTAAAGTATTGTAAGTGCTAGTAGTGGGTTTCAATCCACTCTCCTTCATCTTCTTAAATGTGTCCATGGCTTCCTCCATTTTCCCAGCTTCAGAAAAAGCATTAATAACAGCATTGAAAAATATCGAATCAGGCTTCATACCATTCTCTTCCACCTGTGATATAACCGAAGGAATGGACTCGAAGCGCTTCTGGATTGTCAAGGCAGCCAAGAGGGTTGTGTATGATATCAATGATGGTCTGTGTCCTTCTTCAATTAAAGCATTGAAAATGGACTGGACTTCCTGCGGCTTCCCCCTCTCTATTAAAATGTTCATTAGCTTTGTTCTTGAACGCACGATTCGGCAACTATATTTGTTCATGCAGACAAGGCAATGGGGCTGACTCAATGAATCTAATGACTTTGAATTCAGATGCAATTGATTCTTATCATCTGGATAATTTTCCTGTGGGGTTAAAAATATCAAAAATAGCATCAAACAAACCTCTTAAAACTTAGAACAAAAAAAGGACAGGAAATTCTCAAGCTGGCCAAAAGTATACACCAGAAGCAGTGCAATCAAATCAAATGGAATAATACCTTGATTGGTAATGGTTGAACCAGTCCATTTGTAACAGTTGTTTCTTCACTTGTTTTAGTTGTTCTTGAAAAAGAGCCCGATTCTCCCATATGGGTTTGAGTTGATCTTTACCTTGGCACTGAATAAACAGCAAGAACAGAATATGAGTCTTTTTTCCATTTCTGGGTTGCTAAGATTAATGATGAACCAGCAATCAACCTGGGTTCTATGAAAAAGTTCTAATCATTCCAAAGTTCTAATCTTTAAAACAGTCAAGCTAATTAATAAGTAAAGTCTAGAGGAGCTAGAAAAAAGTTTGTACCTTGAGTATTAGATTGCAGAGTTTTGCAGGCAGAAACAGAGAGAGAGAGAGAGAGAGAGAGAGAGAGATTCTGAATGTGCTTTGCAGACTTAAAACGGGAAAGTATAATCAATCCATCTCAGACAAGACAAGGTGGTGGGATAAGAAGAAAAGTGAGGGGCTCTGAAATTTTTTCAGAAAATTGCTTCTTATTTTTCCACTTTTCTTTCTTTGGTTCTGAAAATTGCTTCTTTTCATTTTGCTTGTGGCGGGTTATGGGCCGGATCACCATTCATGGGTTAGAGTTAGACCGCGCACTCAGCTTAATGCGAAATGACCTTTTTGGCCCTACAGCCAGAGTTTCGCTTCGCTCCATTCAGATTTGTAGGAAAATGACTTTCTGATGCAAGATGAATTTCCGGAAATGATAAAAAAGAGACAATCGTCTTCTTTCTTCGTCATCTTTTTGTTTCTTGGAAAAGTTATCTTCTTCTTCATACTTTCGTTGATCAGAAAAAAGCACCATGATTATAAATTAGATTAGAGATTCATCTGGATATTCAACCCTTCCATATGAACTGAACACCCACAATCCATAACATTACAATTTAAATTTTAATTCTCAAATGTTTAGGTTGTGGAAATGGTACCAGAATTGCTTAGGCTCTCACCCAGTTAAGACACAGGTCATTAGCTCTGGTTTGATTTGGGGGGTTGGTGATATAGCTGCCCAGACCATCACTCACTCCACAGCCAAGAAGGACAATCAAATTCAAACTCTGGTAAAAATACCCATTACTGGAACCCTCTTCATTCTCAATTTTGTATCAACATTTTCAGGCATTTCTTACTGTTATTCACTATTGGCCAAAATGGGTCTCTTTTCTGTGCATTTATCTTTGTACCCTTGTTCTTGTAACAATCTCTATGTGCTTATTCTTTCATGCTTTGGCTGGTTTTATTCCTTCACTTTTTATCTGTTAATATTGGTTGTTTTTGCAACATGGATTTGAAATTTTTTTCCCCTTTTATTTTCACATGAGTGTGGACTTTGTTGCTTACTGAATCGGTTAATGCACCAAGATGCAATGAATCCTCAAACCTCAAACTTATTGGACAAAGTTTAGTACCTACATTTTCTTGTATCTCATGATTCCGAGCCGAACAATGTTCTAGTAGAAGCTCTCATTGGCGAGTAGCACATCTGATTCATTAGGATTTGTTTAATTGATTGAATAGCCCTAGCCCTAAGATATATAGTTTAGTGAAAAATTGTGGTGTTAGATATGAGGGGTGGGGATTAAACTCCTTATTATTTGCCTTTATTTTTTCTCAATTTAGAGTGTAGTACGTGTTATTTTATATGACCCTTGGTGATGATGTTACTCAAAGGAGTCTTCAATTAGACATGGACCGAAAGTTCTCTGAAATGAAGTCATGCTTCATACTTACACTTTTGTGTGATTTTTCTGATTCAAGTTGCATCACTAAAAGCAGAGTTCATTTGATTCAGTCTTGTCCTAGCATCAAGATTTTCTGGGATCTATAGCCTATTGGTAGCATATTAGTGAACCAAACTTTCTCTTAATATTTTTCGGTACTGAATCTGCATCTTAAAATGTCTTAAACAAATTTTAACTGTTTCTTCACTATTTCCAGTTAGCACAAAATATCAATTCCACAAATCATTTTGAGTAAATGTGGTTAGACCCTAGTTCCGTGATTCACTGCCTATTTCCTTTGTTCTCAAATTTTGTACTTCCTATGTAGAATCTTTGCTAGAGTTGTTGATGGAAATTATCATCACTGATATGATATTTTAAGCTAATTGGATTTGTGGCTCATCTGTGTAATGCTTCTGTATGTATCTTGTATCTATGGTGACTGTCTTCCAAAATGTTGGAATTTGTTTTTGCCATACCAATCACCAACCTTACAAAAGTCAAGACCAATACCAGGGAGCTGATTTTATTGTATAACGATGCAACTTGGATAGCCAGAATATAACTATATACTTTCTAGTTTCTTGGGCTCCTTTCTTCTCTTCTTCTAGCAAAATGGTGAAGTGTCCCTAATCATTGAGATTATCATTAAGCTATTAAGCGTAAACTTGTGCAGTCTTTCCAATTTTAGGCTATAAATTTTTTTAAGTTGTTCTTCATTTGTTCAAACACGAGAATATTAACATAAACAATTTATAATTATGAACATTTAATTACACATTACATGATGTTGTGCATGTTTGGAAGACATTGCTAGCAACAGACTGTTAATTACCTTTCTCTTCTAATAAAATAAAAGATCTCTTTTCATGCATAGGGTGAAGATGAAGAGTTAAAGATCAACTGGAGAAGAGTGACTACGACCAGCTTGTTTGGATTTGGGTTTGTTGGGCCAGTTGGTCACCTCTGGTAAGCATTTTGGGGGTTAAAAAATCATATATTTTGAATGTGTGGGCATGTAATTTTGACAGTGTATTGAGATATGGTTCCCACATGAAAGGATGCTCTAGAATTTTACAAAATAAAGGAACCACTAATCAGTAATCATGGGCCTTTGAGGCACCACTTTAGTAACTTAAGGGTGTTTCCTCTCATTTTTTTCGTAGAGAGGGAGACAGATATATGGGTTTATACTCTTCATTTTATCAGTTCGGTTTTTATCATCTTTTGCAGGTATGATGGTTTGGATCGATATATAAAATCACGACTTCTACTGAAACCGAACTCATTTCGGTTTGTTGCTTCTAAAGTTGCGATTGATGGGTTCATTTTTGGGCCACTGGATTTACTTGTATTTTTCACTTACATGGGCTTTGCTGCTGGAAAGAGTGTTCCTCAAATCAAGGAAGATGTAAAAAGGGATTTTCTCCCAGCCTTTGTTCTGGAAGGAGGCATATGGCCAATTGTGCAAGTAGTGAATTTCCGATTTGTACCTGTTAGGTATCAGCTCCTCTATGTCAACTTCTTCTGCTTGTTGGATAGCTCTTTTCTGTCATGGCTCGAGCAACAGGAGGATGCTCCATGGAAGCAATGGTTGAAATCTTGCTTAAGTTTTAACGAACAAAAAGGTGAAGGTGGATGATTGCCTGCCAACAACTGTTTCAGCTGCGCTTAAGGTGGAAGCAGACATCAGAAAATGTAAAAACACTTGAGAGTGAATACTTAGGTACCAACTGAGTTTTTTTAAGTTAGGACTTAGGAAGTGATGGATTTGCTCTCATGCTCATCCAGTCCTCACTTGCAATACCAGTTTTACTGATTTGTATTGTCAATACATGTTTTAATAAATTCCATTCATTTTCTTTGTTACTGATTGTGAGGTCTCGTTGATTTGCATCGAATCGAGCATTACCATCAAGTTTTCTCCCGTCTTACCATCGGTACATATTTACACTAGTTAGTAAATACCGGGAAAAGATTTATATAGGACATGAAATCTGATTCTTTGATCTGTACTCCTTGTTCCCTGCTCATACCGATTGCTGAACCAGGGGAATGAGTGCTCTGGTATCTCCTTCATTGTCTCATTTGTTTGGTATCATTAAATGTCACAACTCTCCACAGATATGAACAAGCAAATCACAGCTAGCTACTGTATCAAACCAAAAAATGGAAAGAAAAAGAAAAGCATACTAAAGCTGTTAAATTATTATTTACCAAAAAGATTAGTCTAACTTTGTTATCACAACTTCAGATTGTTTGCCGGGTTTCGTTGCTGGAGCCAGAGGGACTAAGACCGTACTCACTGGTAGTTTCAGTGTACCTACTAATGCCATACTCTTGACTTGGCATTGTTACCGTGGAATTCTTCAAGTCTTGCTCATATTTCCTGGAGTTATAATATGAATTCCCCAAGCAATTGTATACTGCGCTGTTTCCTGGTGTAATTCCTTGGCGAAGATCCATCAATGAAGCAACTCCTTCTAAAGCATGGACTATCTGCTTGGTTTGGAACAAGTCAAGTAGCACGTACTGTCATACAGCTAAAGCATTGATGGTATTTAGGATTAGGGAGACAAAAGAATTACGTACCTGGCTCATTCGTGGTCGAAGCCATGCTGAATGTCGTACACAAGCAGCGGCACAAGCGACCATTCTAGCCATCTCATTCTCGTTGTAATTTGAATCCAATCGTGGATCCACAAGAGCATCAAAATCACCATCTTCCAGGGCTTGAGTGAGCAATGGCCTTGCCTACATACATTGCCAAAAATGAAAATCCAGTCTCAAATTTCTGCACTCGAGCACCACAAAGGTGTTTTGAATTTCAACCAACTTCCATGTGAAAGCGGATTTCATTTATGGAACCATGCTTATATAAGAATCAATACTCTCTAAGTTTTACTTTCTTAATTCACACTAATGAAACCATGCTTATGTAGGTACAACGCATGTCACGTACATCTTTCATTAATTATTAAGAAGAAATTTTCAGAGATTTTAAAGGAAAATGGAGAAAAACACAGCAGGATGCAAAGAGAACTCACGTACCCACTGAACCAGGCCCTCATTCCTTAACGAATCTATTGTACTGATAGGCGGACGTCCCGTTATAAGTTCTAGAAGTACAACCCCGTATGAATACACATCTGATTTCTCCGTAACCTTACCGCTTGATGCGTACTCTGGAGCCAGGTACCTAATATAAATATATATAGTTAAAAGAACAAGTGACTGAAGAAATTGCATCTAATATTACTAGCGAAAGCGAGCCCGACTATAGAGCATGCATGGTCTTACGTACCCAAATGTTCCCACTACTCGAGTGGAAAGGTGAGTACTGTGAGTGTTGGTATCAGAGAATGATTTGGCCAGTCCAAAGTCAGAAACCTGAACATAAATCCCAAGTTCATATAGAAAAACTGTCAAATGAGGCATATGAATCATGAAACAATATAGGAGTACGTGTACTTTCGAGTAGTTCAACTTATAACATTAATTGGGTCGTCCTACCTTTGCTTCAAACTTATGATCCACAAGGATATTAGATGCCTTGATATCACGATGAACGATTTTTGGATTGCCTGCAGCCAAGAACGATGTCAGCTACCATTGAACTCGAGCAAAAATATGCAATTCAAGAAAGACGAAACGTCAAGATATCTGTGAAAGGAACTCACAATCTTCATGGAGATAGGCTAGTCCTTTTGCAGACCCAGTAGCAATTTTCAGTCTGATTTCCCACTCCAAAACAGCCTGTCCTAGTCCTGCAATGCATCACAACACATTTAATGATTTCCAATCTAATAAACTGATCATTCACAATAGGACTAGTAATTAAAATGGAGTACGTACTCTTACCATGTAAGTGGAATTCCAAGGTGTTGTTTGGAACAAACTCATATACAAGCAACCTCTCTGCCCCCTTAATGCAGTACCCAACTAAAGAAACTAGATGCTTGTGATGCACCCGGCTAATGATGTCAACCTCGGCCTGAAACTCTCGCTCCCCTTGCCGACTTCCTGTCTTTAGCTGCTTAACTGCAACCTCCTTCCCACCTGGAAGTAGTCCCTTGTGGACATACCCGAAACCGCCTTGTCCAAGAAGGTTGGCCTCTGAAAATCCATTTGTGGCTACCAACAATTGATCATATGTGAAAGTTCCATTTGAGACGTCCATGGGAAAACCAAGCCATTGCAGCTGATGTGCATATGGAGCCTCGGAACCAGCAGCGAGGCACATTGGAGATGGTGGAACAGAGGTGCTGGATCTGGATAGCACCCTGATAACATGGACCCCAGGTTGAGGAACAACATTGTGATGGGGCTGAACCGCATCATAACAGCTATCTGATAATGCAACAAAAACAAGCATTAAACAGGACTGACTATCACATAAGAGTTTGCTGAACAATTATCCAAATTGCCGAGTAGTCTAACCTTTTGGGCCCAAGGACACTGGTTTCCCTTTATGGTGATCCTCCGCATTATTCTTTCTACGTTTGTAACAGACAAGTACAATGCCGAGAAGGATGAAAACGATAACAACTCCACCAATGACACATCCAGCTACAAGACCTGCTTGGGTATTTGGTTGTGGCTTCTGAACTTGCAAGGTGGTCGGCAACAAGGAGGGTGACGGTGAGTGGATGAATGGAGGTGGTGTCAATGTTGTTGTTGGCGGCGGTGTTACAGCATTATTAGGTGAAGGCGGCAGAGTTATGGCCATTGTGGGCGGTGGTGTAATAGAGTTGGCGTCTGGTGGCAGCACAGTTGCTAAATCAGGCGGTGGAGGAGTTCTGGTGGTCACCGGAGGTAATGGAGTTGACAATGTAGGTGGTGGAGAGTCGAAAGTTGGAGTTGTTAAGGGTGGTGGTGGCGGAGAAATTGAAGGCTTTGTCGGCGTTGGTAATAATGTAGGCTGTGGAGGTGGAGCTGGAGAAGGTCTTGATGGCAATGGAATTGGTGGT
Organism: Rubus parviflorus; assembly: GCA_029955375.1. Taxonomy (NCBI): domain Eukaryota; kingdom Viridiplantae; phylum Streptophyta; class Magnoliopsida; order Rosales; family Rosaceae; genus Rubus; species Rubus parviflorus. Next base: position 2,517,756 of record JARGGL010000001.1, on the reverse strand, counting down.
GGTAGTGGTGAAGGTGGAGGCGGAGGAGGAGAAGTGGCAGAAGGCGGTGGTGGAGAGGTGACTGATGGCGGTGGAAGAGTGACCACAGCTGGCAATGGTGAGGAAACCGGAGGGATAGAGTTGTGTACAGGTGGCAGGGCGGGAAGACTAGTAGGTGGAGATGGCGGGGATATGAATGGCGCTGCCTGCGGCGATGGCTGGGGTAGCAACGCTGGTGGTGGTGCCAATGCCGGTGGCTGTGACGGTGGTATTGGAGGCGTTGTGACAGGACCAGAAGCCGGAGGCAGAGTCGACGGCGGTGAAGACATTGTTTGTTGCAAAGTAAGATTCTTGTTGGAGTTTTTTACTTGAGATCCTTAACAGCCTATGAGAGAATAACAGACCGGCCCCCGTGATCATTTTTAACGTTTCCTCCAACTAACCTTAGCTTATTATATTAATTTTGTGTGTTGAATGGGGACGTGAACTGTGAATCTGTGATCAGTAACTAGTTGTTGCTTCTCTTGTTTGAAGTGGAATTCCAGTTCACCTTCCACCGACTCTCACTAGTTGTATAGGTTACTACAAGGTTCAATGTGCGCAGAATGCACGAGCAATCAAACATCATCTCAGCCATTCTTGGCTTTCCTTTTTGGTTCTCTGACAACTCAGACTGACCAAATTTGTAAGCATGGGTAGTCGTGGAAGGACCATACATGTTCACATCACATACAAACTCTAGACTGATTGGCTTTTCTTGTTGCCAAAAAAGTGTTCTACTAAAAGATACATGTACAATGGGAGTAGGTGACAACAATGCTACTAGCTGCTCACAATTAAGTTAGAAGAGTAGGAATGTAGGATACTGTCTTCTTCTTGGAGTACTTGTCTAAGGACTAGTAATGTAGGGTCTTGCAGCATTTCTCCATGACCTTCCTCTCATGGTACGTGGTTGCAAATACTCGGGCCTTCAGCTCCGACTTATCCAATCTTTAACCGTTTTGGTTGATAGGATTCGTATACAAGATTTGCTTGCACTAATTCCCTCACTCCATGGACCACTGAAAAATCGGTGCTACGAAAATCCAGCCAACTTCATATCGTTCAACTTGTCAGACAACCCGGCTCTTCGATAGCCAGCAACCAGCAAATCATAAGTTGATCTTGTAAGTTGATAAGAACCCTTGACACATTCCAAGAACAACTCCAGCCTATCATACTCGGAGAGCCTGAAGTAGGAGCATATCACCTTTTCAACATCATCCTCATGTTTAAATGACAATCCTTGTTTCAACATCCTCCCCACAGAGTACTCTACATCATCCAATCTGTCCATCATTGCATTCATCCTTATAATCCCACAGTGAACTGGTAACAAAACTTCTGAAGTTTGATTGCTCTCCGTTAAAGTCACAAGTAGCTCCTCCAAACGCTCCACCATCCCAAACTCAATATACAACCCCACAACCATCTCAGCCATCTTTTCACTGATCTTCCACCCAAAACCACACACCATCTTCAAAAACTCTTTGACCATATCGAAGCTTCTCCTCTTACAGAGCCCTTCCAGCATACTCTCCAATATCGGCAAGGTGGGCATGATTCCCGATAATACCATTTCTTCATAGAACGTGTCAGCAAGCTCGAAATTTTTCGATTTGACGCAACCAGAAATCAGAGACTGATAGGTTTGAATATCAGAAGTGAACCCAGCAGCCTTCTTGGCAAAGTACCAAGCTTGCATCGAATCAATTTTGCCCGACTTTAAAAACGCAGACGTGAATGCATCATAAGTATCAGAATTGGGTTTAAATCCCTCTGAGCTCTCCATTATCTCGAATAGGCTGATAGCCGTCAACAAATTCCCCGAAGAGAAGCAGACATGTATAAGGGAATTGAAAACTGCCCAAGTGGGTTTAACTCCATTAGCCTCCATAGAAGAAAACACTTGCATTGCAAGTGGGAGATTCTGGACTTTTCCGCATAGAGATATCAGCTCAGAGTACCGATCATGATCTCTCTCATTCTCCTTTAGCAACTTCTCCAATTTCCATTCCAGAACCTGACTAATCAAACAATGGAAATACATAAAAAAATTAAAAATTAAAAAAAACACAAGGTCTAGTTCAAATCTTCTCCAAAAAAATAAGAAGGAAATCTTTCTATAACTAATCGACCTAAAAGATGCGAGAGAATCATTACCAAGTGAGTTTTCTCAGGAGAGGAAGAAGATGCGAGACAAGTAACGAGCGACTCCCAGGAAAAATCAGAGCTTTGGAGAGCAGAGTCTTCCTCCGCAGAACCAAGTATGGTTTTGATTCGCGATTTGGGTACCTCCATCAACCTCCGAAGCAAGCACGCTGGGTTACTTAGCCAACGCTGAGACTGAGAGCTACTAGGAATTACAAAACCCTTGGGCCTTAAACCCCTTCTCGTCGCCGATAAAACTCTGCAGACTAACGCCATGGCCGTGTTCCTCACAAGTCAGAAGCAAAACCCATCTGAGATACAACAAGAGGAGGACGGTAATTGAGAACGGACCCCAATTTTGCTTATTGGTTCCCAATCAATTTTTTCAAATATATATTTTTTTTTTGGCATAGAATTTTTCAAAATTTCTAAAGTAATAAACAATGAAGACAGAATATTTTTGGTTAAATATGAAAATAGAATAAAGCTACTCAATTCCAAAGGTCTGTACAATAACATATAGAACTTATTCTGCTCGATGTGTGCTCAAAAAATTTAAACATACAAGACTTTTACACGTAATGTTACATGGAAATTTCACCAGAAATGTTGGGGTTGTGGGTTGGGGTACACAACAGAAACATTTTGGTTCATGTTTTACAATGAAGGGGAAAAAAGGAAACCCGTTCAACCCATGTGCAATCTCAATTGTAGTTTGATCTACAGCTACAAAATCACTCTTTTCTTTCGTCTGACGATGAAATTGATCGAAGGACCTCACTTGAGACCTATTTTTTTCCGCTAAGATTTTATTTGATGTGCTCATGGCATGCCATATTTGGACAAAGCTGATTGGAATACAGATGAAAAGGCTTCTGTTGCACTCTGATCATCAGCTTTGATCTTTATTTGAGCTTTGGCGGATGATGTGTTGACTATACACTCTACCAAAAATGTTGAAGATTCTTCTGCTTTCTGTGCAAAGAAGAAGAACTTGAAGTTGGGAGATTTGCCGCCAGAAGCGATACAGTGGATGGAAAGGCCTTGCATATGTCGCAGGAGTGATTGGGGTGTTGTCAGTGCCACAACTCCTTGAGGGTTAACAGAATAATCCTGCACCAAATAATAGATGTGATTTATTAGAAATATTCAGGGAACTATGCGATTTGTAATTAGCCAAAACAAAGTATCAATAAGCGCCTAAAGAAACCGAGGAAAGAAACAAATAAACATCAGAATTACAAGGTAGACCTGTGATAATGCTATGGGCAATTGGCGCCATTTCTGTTGAAAAGTAGTTGGATCCAAAACAGCTTTCGGGTTAAGCTTCAAACGAGGAGGCGAAGGTGCAGGTGCAGGTGCAGGTGTAGGAGCAGCAGGTAGACCCAATCCAAGTAGATCATCAATAGCGAAGCTAGACTGAGGAGCATGTCCTGGCACAGTGGAATTTGAAATCGCCAACTCCGATAGTTGAGCAGTGGGAACAGACACAGAGGAAAGATCGTATGAGGGAGCACTATATGCAGAGGAATTGCTAATGGGAACTCTTGTCTCCTCCTTCTCTGAGGTACTTAAAAGCAGATCCTTATCATTTGCCTCAACTCTATTAGCTGGAACAACAGTATCTGCAGATTCCGTCCCAATAGATACATGTCCAATTTCGTCTGAAAACTCAAAAGGACCTCTGTGTTCCTTATGAGTAAACATGTATGATGGCTGCAAGCATTTAATAATATCAGTATATTTGAGATCCTCCATCAACAAAGTCCATAACATGTGTGTGTGTGTGTGTGTGTGTGTGTGTGTGTGTGTGTGTGTTGTAAACAAAGCAAAATACCAGTATCAGTGTATGTGTAGCATATGTTAGATACATAGATATGTATAGATACATTTGGGTGTGCTTTGTACTTGTCTATCCTGACATGTACACCCGGGACAGGACTGGGGAGTGCTGTTTTGATCTGAAACCATTTACAAGGGAGGAGAGTTAATATTACCTTTTGATATACAACAGACAAACTGTTAAATTCATCAAATATCCGATCTTTGATTTCACTGCTTTGGGTATCAGCAAAGACAGAAACAGCTTGCTTTGGAGGGTTCACCACTCGTTCTGCTACACTTATGTTATATTGCAAAAGCCTGTAGTAGAATAAGGCTCTATCATGAACATCCTGCAACCAACTGAAAGTTTTATTGAACATTCGTAAACAAATACAACTGAAGTTACATATGAATTACTTCAACCTTAATTTTATTAATCAACTAACAAACCACAGCAACATGCACCTGGTGAAAATCAGCAAGACCTGCAGCCAGTGCAGCTCCCAAGGACTTCTTAGTCTCAGGTGGCCTCTTAAAAAAACACTTCATTACTGCTGTGAGAAGATGTAAGCGAACCTGTTCAATTGATAAATTTGTACCATTAGAGATTTAACTGTAGCTATAAGATGGAAGAATGATGACCAAACAAACACATAAAAGAAAAATCAAAACTATTGAAAAATAAATGATAGGTAATAAATATAAAACTATGTATATATATATATATAAAGCTGGAACAGAAAAGGGCGATTCAATTAATTACCTCGGCGGAGTGCTCATCATCCCAATTTTCAACCAAACCCTCTAATATATAAGGTGCATCATGCATGTCCTGAGAATACTCCCCTAGCATCCATATAAGAGCCGCCTTGGCCTTGGGTTCTTGGACATTATTGCTGCTGATGTTCCCAACAACTGCAATGCAATCTTGACTCCATTGGGGATATTTTCTCAGCAGATCTTTTACAAGAACCTGCATAAGAGAGCTTCAAACTTAAGTAAACCTGGCCATCTATAGAGTCTATAAACACAATTGCGATAATTCTTTGTTTTCTTTTTTCTTTCTATTCTTTTTTTTTTTACTTAATTATACAATTCTTAGCAGTTTTGGCATATCATTCACAGGAATGTACAACGGTAAATTAGTATCCTTAGATTTACCGGTATAGGTGTCTAACAGGAAGAAACAAGATATTACCAGAGCTTCAGCAGTTACATAGTCCTTCTCCATCTCCAGAAACTGAAGAAGCCGATCAACAATCGCATTCACATCATACTGCTGAAGAGCTATTTTCCCAACTGCACGGATCGACTCTCTTGCAATGGGAATATCAACATTTGCAGCATATTCGCATAATTCCGTCACTGAAATAGACTCATGAAAGAAAAATCTTTTATTAAATGATTAAATGCAACTTCTCTCAAAAGAACGAAAGTAAACTTTGCTCAAACAAATGACAGTAAACTGTTTTAAAACAGATAGATTTCGTAAGCTATATGTAAGCTTTTATCAAATAAAAATGAAAGTAAAAGTAAACTTTTTAATAAACATTTATCAAGAAAATAAATGAAAGTAAACTTTTGTGAAAATAAATTTTATCAAAGGAATGAAAGTAGACTCTGCCAAACCATTGGAAGCAAACTTCTATGAAACGAATAAAAGTAAACTTTATCAAACATATAGTAAGTTTTATCAAAAATAAATGGAAGTAAACTTTATCAAACAAATAATGAATGTAAGCTCTTATCAAACAAATAAATGAAAAAAAAAATTATCAAACACAAGGATGAAAATAAACTTGTTACCAAACAAAAAAATGAAAGTAAACTGGTTATCAAACAAATGACAGTCCAACTATTATGAGACAAACTAAAGTAAACTTTTACCAAACAAAGAATAACAGCACCTGTGACCAAAGAGTGGGTCACCCAAAAAGAAATGCAAAATTGACCATGTCATACACATACAATTGCTTCAAGGACCTGTAATGAACTTGATGGTCTTTTCTTACCGATTTCATAAGTGTTGCTCTCATTTGCCACTGCAGTCAACATCTCAAGCTTCAATTTTTTGACATAGGATGGCTCATTGTACTGGCAATAAAAGTGTTTATAGTCTGAAGAAAATATGAAAGGCGCACGCATCACCAAAAGATGCAGGTGGCTTAGAACTGCATAAGATTGCTCTGGACTTCCTGAGCTCACTAAAGTTAGAAGAGGAGCTTTAATACGTTCATATACCTAGCCAAAAACACTTTCGGTTAGAGAAACAGTTGTCATAAGAATAACACGGGTAATACAAGATGGAGGCGCATCCACTACAGGAACACCAAAAATGAAGGCATAAAAGTCAAAATCATCAGATCCTGAAATCGTTCTTTTTTCTCATAACTAAAATCACTGTGTACTATACTACTATATTGGATTATGCTATAAGGGTTAACTTCCTTCTAATTTAGATGTCCAGACTAGCATAGAAATATTCTTCCATATTTACGTAAATCCTATATAATTATGCAAAAGATACTTCTTCCTACTATTAATTTGGCAAAACAAAAAAGAAAAAGAAAAAAAAAGAGTAACACATGCTAAATACCTGCTGATGAACGTCAGTCATCGACAAAGTCAATTGAAGAAATACTTTAATGGTTGCCAAGACAACGGCACCATTTGCATGCTGAAGTCTATCCTCGAGCAAATTCATGACATCAAATATCTCATTGCTATCTGAGGGTACATACTTGGCTACCAACTCAAGCACAAGACATTGTGCCCATTCACTGAATTCCCTGATCCTGCATAAGAAAATGTGAACAAATCTCAACTACTGCTTTTCAGAGATTACATAAATATAATAGAATACAAATTTCTTGAACAATAAGAAAATGCCAGAGGTTAGCTCTCAACCCATATAACTATGGTTTTTACTTTTTACTGATGCGCTATGTGGCAGATCCATTAGACAAATAGAATTCACCATACCATCATGTTGCAGAACGAGCATGGAAAAAAGCAGAGAGAAAAATAGAAGAGGGAGACAAAGAAAGGGAGGAGAAAGAAGAGGGACCGTTACATTTCAATATTATAATTCAACTATGTCAAAAAAGTTTCACCATGACCAAGTTATAAGAGGAATCCCATATCTACTCAAACAAATTTTCAAGTAAAATCCCTAATCAGCTCATTTCCATAATCATATCCTTAATCACACCAAATACCACAATCAAACCCCTAAAAGTATAATATCCATCATTCTCCATCATATCGTTAAGTTTGCCAGTCATTTATTTTACTTCAACTTGTTTGATCTTCTTCTTTAAACAATCAGTCGTAAAATTAATAAATTTACCACACTGACCTCATATCACAACTGGTATGAATAAAACCAAAGGTACTATGAGCATCACAAAACCAATTAAAGGTTAATTTGCGGAATCAGAGACAACATGAAAGTAATTTAAAAATGGCCAGCTCATAGAGAAATACCGATTCAAAAGATAGTATATAACTGATTTGCTAAGTAAAATTTCTCTCTCCCTGGAAACTTCCTCAGAAGCGCTTCCTTCTAAACTCCAAATCTCTTGCAGGGCAGATAAACAATTTGCAACCACCTGAGAATGAAATAATATGAGGTTCTCCTAACTCAAAGAACAGATGAAAACTTCCTGAATCATCTGTAGCGCTCAACAGAAAATGGTAAAAAATTTGAGGCAGATGTTAAGAACACTCTAGTATAGAAAAATAGAAAGCAGATAAGTGATAGAATAAAAAGATAATTATTGGAATATCATATCCAAAGCCTTGAACTTTGTTCTTCTTCCAATGCTTTCAAGTACAACCTTTACCAATTAAAACAGTAGACTTGTGCCAAATTACTTCTTCCAAAGACGTTTGCATTACAATTTCTAAACCAAAAGTGACGATTGTCAAAAATTTCTAATATAACATTTTAGGTGATTGAAACCACAACATCTTTGCACATCTTGCTGATTCTTATCTTAAAGCATACATAAAGTTTGATGATTTAATCTCTAGTGATACATCAAATGAGAAGTTCAAAACAATAAATCCCAAAATAGCCTCTCCATAACACATTATCCTAAGCAAGATATTATGAGATAAGCGAAACGGCCTTACCTGTGTATCTGGATCGTTAAGCAACAAATGCTTAAGCATTGCAGGAAAATCTGCATCGACACAAGTTGAAGCTGATATGTGATACAACTTCAGAACCCCCATAGCTGCTACCATCCTCACATAACTACTACTGTCCTTCAATCCTGCACCCAAAGGCCCCACCAAATACTCCACCAGATTCGTCACTCGTAACGAACACAAGCTTCTCAAAGCAAGACCTCGGATCATTGGGTCTGCATCCTTGCAATCTCTTTGAAGAAAATTGATGGTCAAAAGTGAGAGGTCAGGATTGACCTTTGCATAATTCCCAACATAGAGATAACACATTTTCTTCAAAACTATATCCGATGTTGCTGAGCACATCACCATCTCTCCAAAAACAGACGACACATCAATGCCAATTGTCATGTAAGAGATAACCTTCTTGAAAAGCTCACGCTTCGAATCATCCGCTCCCGGGGCTCGGCTGCCAGCCAGAAGCCGGAGCTGTGCTTTCACATCAGCAACTTCGCCTTTTCTGCTCGGAAAGTAAGTATTAAGCATGGATTCAAAGTTAAAAGATGTGATTACGGACAGGCAGGTTGTATATCAGAATAAACCGTACTACGCTTGCTTCTTAGCAAATGCTGAATTTTTTTGGGCAAAATCTGCTTCCTAAGTTCAATTTAAGTTTTCGAAGATGTAGCACAATTAAAGCAGCATAAGACAGCAATATTACCCATGAATTTCAATTCAGCTAAGATGTTAACTCTTTTAAGCTGTTCAACACAGTTTTCAGTAACTAAATCAATGGAGAAGTGACAATTAAGAGAAGCCAAGAGAACGTAGAAAACGTGATCACTGATATCTGAATCGGAGTAAGAGCATGCATGCTTTCAATATTACTTAGTAATCGAAATTTACTAAATTGTGCATCTTTCTTTCACATAATTTTCTGAAATACAAAACTGATAATCAGAGGAACTAGGGTTTAGAGACTCACCCGGAAGGCTGAGACGGTGATGAAGATCGCTGAGATTGGGCCGGAGGAGCCATGAGCAATCGGAATTGAGGTCAGGTCCGGCTAAGGTACTGTACAGTCGTTCAGAGATCTAACCGAGAACAAGAGTTTGATCACTGAATCACAGAAAGCTATGAACTTGAACTTTTCCTTTGGTGAGAGAGGCTGGTCTTGACGTGGCTAGATCAGATTCGCTGCCTGCAAATTCTCGCCACTCCTGTACTCCACCGTGTCTAGTTGTGACCTTTAACTAACATACGTGGGAAAAGGATAGTAAAATGGTAAAAAATGCAGGGCAAATTTGTAGTTTCATTTGGTGTAAAAAAGAAGTGTTATTCTGAAACAAAACGCACCGTCTGTTCTCTTCGTCCCCGCTGCCAAGATTTTTTCCGCTTATCACTTGTAAGCTTCAATTTCAAAGCCCCAAACAGCAGAGCAGAGCTGAGCAGCTCATGGCCACTTTCAGATTGTAGAGAAAAAAGTAGAAAAGCTCTATCGAAATGGTTCTGCTTCACCTTCCAAGAAGCCACATATCCCTCTTCACCCATTTCACTTTCTCAAAACCCAGACGACCCACCAACCTAAACCCCATCCTCACCTCCAGACTCTTCTCTTCCCCAAAATCCACGCTCTCAGTCTCGGAACCCATACCCGTCTCCCCTCTCCCAGAATCCCACACCGAAACCCTAGAAGAATTTCATACCCAACTTGAAATCCCGCTCGAAAAGCTCTTTGTGCCGCCGGAAACCGAGCTCTCGTACACCGAATCCGGTGCTCTGAGCACGAGAATCTTGAAGGGGTCAAATATTCTGCTGAGCAAGTACGCCAGGGATGCTCAGGTGACTCAAGCTGAGTTTGTGAAGAGCAGTGTGAGGACTGAGGATTGCCCAGCCAATGGTCTCCCTGAGTTTGCACTCGTCGGCCGGTCAAATGTCGGCAAGTCCTCGCTGCTCAACTCCCTTGTGCGCCGAAAGAAACTAGCTTTGACGTCCAAGAAGCCTGGTTAGTAGTACTATAGTGTACCCCATAAATTCAATATATTGGCTTTTCAAATTATGAGTTAGATTCATGGGAATTGGTTGAAGTCTTATGCTTGTTTATTGTCCTTTTTTGTCATGGTGAAAAAAAAGGATTGCTAGAGTTACTGTGGTGAAGAATTTGCCTTAAATTCAACAAATTGAAGATTAGTGGTGTTTGCTTTGCCTTCTTGTGTTGTGGCTTTGTTAGGTTATAACGGAGTTGGCTTAAAGTTTGGATTTAGATTACTACCGTTTGAATTGAGGGTTCTCTGATGAATGGAATGGTGGCTTTTTGGTTGTGGATTGACTATGCATTCTAACACTTTAATTCACTAATTCATGTTCATAATTGTTTGCAGGGAAAACACAATGCATCAATCATTTTCGGATCAATGATAGCTGGTACCTGGTGGATTTGCCAGGCTACGGGTATGGCTGAAAGCTACATTTGATATTCACTCCTTTCGTTGATATAGAAGTTGAAAATTCTAAATGATTGTTGGGAAGGGGGAAAGGGGGTGTACTAGGATTTGGAGGACCAAATGATTATCCATCGTTTATGCATGATTCAAACTGATAGTCGATTCCTTGTGTGTTCTCTCTAACCTGAACAGGTATGCAGCTGCACCTCAGGAACTTAGAACTGATTGGGTAAAGTTTACCAAAGACTACTTCCTGAATAGGTCAACATTAGTTTCGGTTTTCCTTCTCATTGATGCCAGCATTCCTGCCAAAAAAATTGATCTGGAATATGCTAGTTGGCTGGGCCAGAATCAGGTATGATCTCTTTACATCTATGCTAGATAGAAAATGAAGATATGGTGCAACAAAATGGCTCCATTTGACAGAACACTTTTCTATCGTCGTCATTGCTTCTTTTTTCTTCCCAATGACGAAAAATACATGGTGGCTGTAATTTTGAGTTTGCCTCTCTCAACTATAGTAGCTGAGAATTTAAATATGTAATCAGTGCAAAAGTTAACCATTTTGAATACGCATCTATATTCATCTTGCTGGTTAAAATAGGGAATGATGTACAGAGTTTCTTTACTTCTTTCAGATCCCTATGACATTAATATTCACCAAATGTGACAAGCGGAAGAAGAAAAGACATGGAGGGAAAAGAGCAGAAGAAAATGTGAACGATTTTCAGGAGTTAATTCGTGGCTTCTTCCAGACAACACCACCATGGATTATGACCAGCAGCTTTACCAATCAGGGTCGTGATGAGATGCTACTGCATATGGCTCAGCTGCGGAATTACTGGCTCAAGCACTAGGAAAATCAGTACCATGCCTTCCTGTTCTCTAGTAGGTCTCATACATCCTAGTACAAGACTGATATTAAAAGTTCACCTCTACACGATGTATTGCTTTGCCATTAAACTTGGTAATTTGCATCTTAAAGAAATGTTTCATTTGGCAGCTGCAAATTCCGACAACAAAGAGAAAACAACAGCTCCCTAGCCTCACTCGTCAGAGCAGATAGCAGCACAATTTTTTTTGGAATGAAAATTTAGAACCTTGTACTAGTTTTCAGCAAGTGTAATTCTGTTGAAGATGATCCAATACATTAAAGCTTATGGTAGCTCAATTTTGTTGTTGAAATGAAAATTTGGTTTTGGAAAGCACTGTTTCAATAGTCTAAAATTCGAGAAAAGTGAAGTTAAAGATGCCTTGTGATAATAAAACTATTGTCCCCCTAGGACTTTGTGAGGTAGAAGATTACACTTCTACATTTTCAGTACCAACTTTTCAGTCATCAGCAAGAACAGAGAACTTGATGAGCTTCAGATTTGTGGACGGATAACGATAATACGAATCCTCAAGTATACAAAAGGAAATTCATTACAAAAGGAATTGTATCAACTCTCAAAGAAACCCTAGCTAAGGGGTTGTAACGGGTTAAACCCTGAAACTTGACCTCACAAAGATGGCCTGAAGTTTAGAGGAATTACTGTAAAGTGGTGCCGAAAACTAATAGCATATTCCACGCTTCTTACACATTTAGGTGCTTAATAAACACCTGTTGAGTATAACAAAATGCTATAAACGAAGAACTAACACGTAAGTGCTCCTGTAGACTCATACCATATCCTACCCTAGACTTCTTGGTTCGTCGTGAACGAAAATAAATTTTGAGCAGAAAATGTTCTTGCAAACAATAAAGATAAATGATAGCGTAGCTTGCTTTCATCATAAAACTATTGACACTCGCAACAAGTCACAAGTCAGAAACCGAAATATATTTTACTCAAATAGCAAAGCTGCAACAATCCAAGAAGTCCAAAACTTAGGGCTTAAAGGTGCTGAACGTTGCAACCAATTACATAGCACCTGTTACTTCTAGACGTAAACATTCAGGTGCTGAATAAAGCTTAGGCTTTACACTCGCAACAAGTTTGCAAGCCACAAAGCAAAATGTATCTACTCAAATAGCAAAACCATGAACCAAGAAGTACAAGACTTAGGTGCTGAATGTATCAACCAATTAATCTGCACCTGTTTCATCTAGACTTTGCAAACATTCAGGTGATGTATAAGGCTTTAACTACAAAGGAATAGTACTGAATGTAAATCATTGATCAATAATATATAAGTCTGGCAACCAATATAGATAAACTGTAGAGTCATTTGCATTCAAAATAAATCTCTAACACTTAAACAAGGCTCACATAAGAAGTCACATTCATTAAACAACAATGATCCAAAACTGATTTGATCAAATTCAGAACTACCGGAAAGCGAAACAAAACAAATCAAACTTGGATTCTTCTCAAATCTAGGCGGTAGCAGTTCCCTTGCTCCTTGGCTTAGCTTGTGTACCTTCAAGGAAGCCGCTCTTGAACCTCCTCGGGACATGGCGAAGGTACCTCATACGCCCGGTTCCGGTGGTCTTTCTGCGCAGAGCCTTCTCACTCCAATTATCTGAAAACAGAGTTCTCAAATTTCAAAATCCATAGCTCAACAGTAAACACAGACTTTTAGCATAAATCAAAGGCATAGTTACAAAAATTGACAGTAAATTAGAGAAAACTTACATTTTCTGAGGCGAGCGGCAGGGTAAGCACAAGCCGAGCAGCGAGACTTCTGGAGATGGAAGCTCCGGCGTCCACATCGGACACAGAGAGTGTGGGTCTTGTTGCGGCGCTTGCCAAAGCTACCAGTTCCTTTTCCCTATTCAAATTTCATTCACACTGTTATACAACTATCCATATGTATCATCAAGATAGAAGAAGAAAGATAGAGAGAGAGAGATTTACCATTTCTTTGGCTGCAGAAACCCTAAATCTGGAGATGTGTGCGTGCGGGAAAACTGACGGGGAAGAATAGTCAGTCGTTTATATAGATTAGGGTTTCTCTTGGATTGTTGAGTTAATAGACGAAATTGCCCTTAAACGAACGGGCTCGTTCTGTAGGCTGTAAAGTATCCAGGTTGAATAAGCCCGCTTGGTCACGCTTGTTGCTTCCAATCCGGCTGGTAAATCATGCTGAAGCCCATATTTTTTTTTTTGGGTGCAATGGGGGCCAGAGGCCCAAGCAAACAAAACCAAACCACCTAGTTAGCAGCAGAGGCTGCACTTATCAGACGAGAATGAGCTAAACCAGCAATGTCATTAAGAATGGTAGGAGCAGCAAACTCAAGGACAGAACGCAACTTACAGAGACCAATCTCCTGGTCAATACTCTTCTTGGCAAGGCAGTCAGCTGCCAATGTTTCTTTCACGATGAATGTGGACCACAATGAAGCCCATATTTTTGAAGTGCATAAAACTCGTGCTCTAATGTTAAATATATTAACAAAACGTAATATGAATGATCGCTTTGATTTATAGATCAGCTCAGTTGGGAGAGCGTCAGTCTGACGGTCAGGTGCTCGATCCACCTTCGCTGTATTTGCAACTTTAATTTTTGAATTTATCATTTTTGTTCTTACCCATCTCTACTTTTCTTACCTTCCATTTTCACTACTCTATTATAGAGATATATATATATATATATATATCTTTGGCTTTAAAAATTGTTCTCCTACTCTATTCTAGAGATATATGTCTTTGTGTTTAAAAATTGTTCTCCTAATAGGAAACTTATAAATAAAATATGTAAATTTCTTTTCTTCACAGCATAACCTAATTGAATTTGATGTGTATGGTCAAATTAATTACCAACCGCATAACTTAATGTGATTAAATTCTTTTTGAAATTAACCAAGAATCCAACAAATTAAGCTTCTATATTCTTGGGGGTGAATTAGTTGGTTCTTGTATCAAGTCTAAAAGCTACCTAAAATCCATTGTTGAAAGGTCTTTCATGGAGATCTATGAAGTTTTGGATGAGAAAACTTGAGAGTAGAGTTTGACAATTTTATAGTGGGACGGAATATGAAATATATTTGCTTTCTTCATAATATTAAATATTTTTTGTTCTATGCTACGACATGCTTAGATTGTCTTTCAAGTAAATATTCTTGTATAGAATGGGTCGACTATCACCTTCGTCCTTCACATTTTCAATATGTTGTTGGCGGACTTCTAACTTGTAATCATCATACATATCTTCTTAAAATAAAAGGCTTTGGTTAAGACTTAAGAGTAGTTAATCTTTATATTAATGTATTATCTGGATTGGTGTACAAATTAATTAATTATAGAGACAGTGACCATCCTTATTTTGATATCCAAGAGTTTAATTTTCTTTCTCAAAAAAACAAAGACATGCAAGAGTCCAGCAGCTTGAAATTCTTGCAACTTAATCATGATTATAATTATTTTACTCTTTTTAGAAAGAAAAAATAATGGAAAAGAAGCATCATCATCATGAATAATGTTGATGGGGACAGTACGATCAACCCAGATAGATATCACAACAGCAACAATTCAAACCGATCATTACAAAATGAAATTGCCAAATTGGTGAATGGGCACATATCTTTCTCTCATCTGGGCTTATGGCTATGCTATTTGATTACAGACATTCCCAGGGAATATATCATGATTAGATTGAGCCCAGTCGTTGAATCAGGACTATCCAATCCGTGGACCATTTTGGTATTGACTAATAACTCCCGCCCATCCGATCGGAAACCGACGCCTCCCAGTCAACTTCATAAAGGGCTGGAAATGGTCCATCACCATGTACAAATCAAAGCCGCTAGGGATAATCAATTTCTTGGACCACAAGCAATTAAAGGCAATTTTTTCAGCCCATCAGAAATAGATGGTCCTGATTGGCGACCCATGTGAGTTCACTATGTGTACGTACCTAGCAAATTGCCCTATCATGAGCTTGTGGTTGATATATACACACCTTAACCAGGACCACCTTTAATGGAGTTGTGAATTACACATTACTCAAAAGCCGCTTTTAGTGCCTAAATAACTTGCTTTTCAGATTGTTCATGGAACCTAATCGCTTTCCTTCCTCCTTTACCAAACCCCTAATTGTATCCCATAATGTCTATTCATTTCCTTCTTTCTTTTCCTATCATTTTTTCTCAAGTACTTGGATTCGATCAGCTTTTTGCTTTTATATTATTCCATTTTATTTTTATTTTTTTAAAAGTATTTAAAGGACGCACCAATGATTTCAAGCGAAACAATTGGGTCAATCGTCTGGCACACGTGAAGTACTTCTCAACCATTAATGTTAGTCGGTTTGGTTTTTATAACGAGTGTGTATTATATCGATTGGTTGGAAATCAACCGGTGCTCATAGACGACCAACACTTATACAACTCCATTTCATAAGAAAGAGAAGGGTACTTGGACTCGGGTTGTCATCCTAGCTCGAGTCCAAGCACCTGGGTGATAAAATTGAAATTACAAATACCTTGGTGACTTAATTGAAAAAAGAGTAGAAAATGATAGGTGATGGAAATAAAGGCCCAAAAGGGGCCCAATAAAGGTGGCCACCAGTACGGGAGTTCATGGGCCACACCGTCATTTGCAATCTCTCGCCTTAAATAGTATTTCAGAAGAAAATTAAACCCATTTTCTTCCCTCTCTAATATTATTATTATTATTATTATTATTATTATTATTATTATGCCACAGAGAGATTAAAGAGTAAAGTGTCCTTATTGTGAATCCCTAGATTGGATTTTGTATGTCGCCAGAATAACAAGCTAGGCAATTCGGTCGGAACAAACCCCACCAGCTATACTGTTGTTAAAAACGTATCGTAGCAATTCAAACCTAGCTTCAATCATGAATTGTCAAACTCAAACTCATTCGTTCCACAACCTAGTCACCCCCAAAATAAAATCTTTGTTAGTTATGGGCCTTATGGCCATACAATACATATATCCGAACGAGAAAAAAGGAACTAGGGTTCAGGTAAAGAATTTGTTAGTTAGATAGTTAGTTAGTTAATAGGCAAAATCTAAAAATAATAAGTGGATCTCGGTGATATATTGACAATTTAGTTGGGATCTCAAGTGATATGTTGACAACTTAGTTGTGATCCCAAGTTTTTGGATTTACATCAACCAACGGCTTTCAGTCACTATATTAGTGTAGACGACGACTCTCAGTCACTTACAAATTCGTGGACAATTGATTGTCGTTAGGATCTCAAATGATATGTTGACAATTTAGTTGGGATCCCAAGTTTTTGGGTTTACATCAACCAACGCATTTCAGTCACTTATATACGTGTGGACAACGATTCTCAGTCACCTACAAACGCGTGGACAATGGACTGACACTAGCTAGGACTTTTCCCTAGTGTACGTAATACATTCGGCAAATTTTTTGGGATATAGTTACGAAAGAATATAGTTAAGTATTGACAATTTAGTTTAGATCCCAAAATTTTAGAACTACATCAATCTCCGACTGTCTGTCATCCACACAAGTATGATCGTTTTGGGCAGAAAAAGTCAAAATATGTAGTTGGTATAAAAATTTATCTTTCCCAAATTCACAAAAATTCGGTTTATCTTCCTTTTATATTATTGAATAATATTTTTGTATTTTAAAAAATAGTATAAAACTTTTGATATCTCAATAAAAAGCATAGAAAATACGAATATTCAACTTCTCAACAACCACCTCCCCTTTTTGTTGTTAAGTTTGAGTATGGCAAATTTTGGGTGCATTTTGCCGCTTTTTGCTTGTTAATCGAGAAGGTGCGGGTAGACTTAGTTGATAGTTGTTTTGTTGTGCATGTCTATTTCAAGAGGGGTAATCAATTCTCAATGTGAGAAAGTGTTCCACTTATCTAATAGATCACAGATCAGTAAGTGAGCTCTAGCTAGCTCACAGCTAGCTGTAGTAGTACTCAATTAAGAAAAGCATAAACTAAAGAGAAAATTTAAAAGGAAGATTCTAATCACACTGAACTAATCTTAGCAACTTAGATTTAGCTTAGCTATCTTATGTACTATATCTGATGGAGCAATACCTGAACGATGATCAAGAAGATTCATGTACAAATTTGGCTCGAGAAAACATATACATCACAATTGTAAAGGTTAAAGACTAGCTAGTGACCCGAGAGAGACGTACATTTTACTAGCTAGGTAAAAGTTAGTGGTTAATTAGTAATTCATGTACAAATTTGAGCCAAGAAAACATGTAATAATCCGCTTGTGTGAATGTGAAGGGAGACATTTTACAAATTAAGGCTAGCTAAAGTGTTCAGTGAATGGTAATTGATTAATATTTGCATATTAAAGTGATCGACTATTTCGTGTACATTACATGGTAATGTTTTTAACGAATCGTCCGTTAACTGAATTTTTTGGTATCAATTAGATTAAGTGGAATAAATGTTTAATATCAAACGTGGGTTAATTCTTACTTGCTCAAATTAATGATGATCTTATGAATTATTTAAATGCATGTCCTTGGTTGAAGAAAAAAAATTAATTATATTGGTGGTCCAATCTTGTAGTTGAGAGATTGAAAATTTGAAATCATTTTGAAAGCGAAATTGCATATCAGCAGTAATAAAAATGGCAGATGATGCATCTAGTCCTCCTCTGCACGATGTTTGGTACAAATTAAACATTTTACATGCCAAGTGGGTAAATGAAAAGATAGGTACAAGAAGAAAAGGTGCAAAAAAAAAATGCACATGTATAAATTAACGAATTTCATTGCCATCAGTAAAATGTCAATTTTCTCATTCAAAAAAACCCTAACTAAATAGAGAATCAACCACACAAAACCTAGCTAGCTAGCTACACTAGTGTTAATACTCTTCTCAATTCTCAAGTCTCAAGTCTCAAGTCTCAAGTCTCATCCCAACCCCCATGTTGGAATTAGTACAAGGCAAAAAAAATACACTTGAAGAATTATACCAACCTAGCTACCCCTTTAAAATCTCTCACTCTAAGAAGTCATACCTAATTAGAGATCAATAATGTTAATGTACAAGATGGTGTACAACGTACTAGTAGTTCATGAGGTCCCCCATCAAAACACCAAGCTAAGCTTCTTGTGAATTCGAGAATCGAATAAACGTACCCTTTTTTTTTTTCTTTCTTTCTTCTTTTCCTCAATCGAAGAATCACACACCAACTTCAGCTTGGTACCAACCCATAACCAAAACCCTCCAAATAATCATCGGGGCATGAGTTAGCTAGTTTCTTAATTTTCCCACAAAAACAAAGCCTACGGTGACGACGATAGCAGCAAATGCGAGCGCGTAAAGGGAGTAGAATGCTTTGCCTCAGCTTTCCAACACCGTTCAATGTCTTCGGCAATTCTTTTAGCATCAATTGAGGCGCCAAGTAGTCCTCTTTTGGTAAACCCTACAGCATACAACCCACATTCACCTTTCCAACCATTTGGAAATGGAGTTTTTGGCAACCCATCTTCTTTTGAAAACATCTCTCCCTCCTACATAAAATTACAAGAATTAGTTAATTAGATCAAACCCATAAATTTCATTTTCAGTCATTTAACTAATTAGAATATATACCTTTAGCCAAGATGGCACATTACTTCTGTAACCCGTTGCTAAGACAATGGCATCGAAATTCTCTGTTCTTCCATCAACAAATTCTATAGCACGATGACATTTTAATCTCTTGATGGCCGGATATACCTACAATAGTATCAATAGTATAAGATTTTAGAAATTTAGGGTTTATAATTTAACACTTATAGTAACATGTCAAATTGTTTGATAAGACGTAACTAAGACATTAAAGAAAAATATCTAAGTACAATGATTAAAAAAGAGTGAGATATAGAATTGATTTGATGAGGAAGCTCAAAAAAGCTATAGTACCTGAATGTCTCCACGTTTGATCTTGGCTAGGGTCCCAACGTCCAAGACCGGGGTCTTTCCTGACAAATTCTTGAGCTCCAAGGGACCCAACTGCGGCCTGTCCAACCCGAGCCGGGACGTGTCTCCGAGCAGCAGCCGTGACGCAACCAACAAGAGGCGATCCACAAGGCGCATGGGCAGCCACTTGAGCAACCACATGGACAGCCCGAAAGTCGACTTTCCCAGCATCTCTCGTGGTAGGACGTGCACCTTTGTAAGTTCAAACCCATCAAAACAACACATAAAGTAAGTTAAAACGCTAACACTCAAAAAGAAGAACTCATCGAAAAGCTACCAAGAGACTTCAAAAAGGTACTCAGAAATTAACATGGAGGTAGTGATGTGTGTGAGCCCCATACTCATGGTGTTTAGCAACCAAGGTCTAGCTAGCTAGCTAATTGCTTCCAGGCCATGCTTCATAGGCCAAGTACTAAGAATGAGGTGTTTGATCCAATAATCTATATCATTCCAGCAGACAACAATTAAAACCTTTAGGAAATTGGAAGGGTACTAATAAGCAGATCCTATATGTTTCTAATGACCAATGTTACGCATGCTTAATGGGGAGTCCTAAGAAACCTCATTTTGTTTTTGCCTAAAATAGAGTTTTATACTGTGTTTAATCATCTTTGAACAAACAAACCAACCAACCGTTGGAACTTGAACAAAGTAGCTTCTCCTTTTTTTTGGTGCTTTAAAAAAAAAAAAAAAACAACAACAACAACACAGTCCCGAATGACCAAAAGAAAGCAGCCATTAAAATAACAAATTTCTGAAAATGGGTCTTTTTTATGTCTCTTGCTTGTGTTTGAAAAAAAAATCATAAAAAATTAAGTCGTTTTTAAGACAAGAACTAGTATAAATAAATTTTAAAACTACAGACACCGGCCTAAATGAAAAGGGTTGTTGAACACAAATTCTGAAACTTTGATGGCATTTTTGAGAGAGATTAGGAGGAGGATAGATCGAGAAAAGAGTAAAGGTTGGTGTTCTTACTGTATCTCTGACCACGAGTGAAGGCCTAGCATTATGGTTGCACAGATCCAAACAGACCTCCATGCCCGAATTCCCACACCCAACCACCAAAACCTTCTTTCCTCTGAACTCCTCCCCGCTCTTGTACAAACTCGTGTGCCGGATGGGCCCACCGAAGTCCATCATTCCTTGGAACCTCGGCACGACGGCCTCGGCATTCTCCCCGGTGGCCGCGATGAGCCAGCGGGTGACGTACTCGGTCTCAACACAGTCATGGGACCCCGCGGTCCGCACGCGCCAGAATCCGACGACGGGGTCGAACTGGGCGGTGGAGACGGTCTGGTTGAAGGAGGGCTGAATGTCGAACTTGTTGGCGTAATCTTCAAGGTAGTGGATGAATTGCTGTTTGGTAGGGTAAGTGGGGAAATCGGCCGGGAAAGGCACCAACGGCAGCTCGCAGAATTGCTTGGGCAAGTGGAGGCGGAGGCGATCGTAGGTCTTGAGCTGCCACAGAGAGGCTATGCAATTGGATCTCTCTAGAATCACACTGGGAACGCCCTTGTTTTTCAGGCACGCGGCCGTAGCCAGACCCGATGGACCTGCACCCACTATAACCGGGCCCGGAACGAACACTACGCATCGAGGAGGAGGAGAAAAAGAAGATGTTGAGTACTGGTTATTCATTTTGTGAATGAAAATAGGATCATGGGATTGCTTTCCTTGGATTTCTCTGTAGTCCATATGGCCAATGCAAAGTGAAGAAGAAGAAGAAGAAGAAGAGGATTAATGGGCTAGGTTGGGAGGGAGGGAGTGTTTAAAACTGAAGAGGAGAAGAACACATTAAGCTGATACGTACGAAGCAGATTAAGTGGTGAAACTGTATGTGTTTGTTTTCTGTTTTCTCTCTCTCTCTCTCTCTCTCTCTCTCTCTCTCTCTGTGTTTTAACTGAAAGGGGGAACAAGAAGATTAGGCTTAAGAGGGAATTGTCCCTGGAATTAAGGAATGGATTAAGAGGGTCTTATCCATTTGTGATCTAGGAGGAGGGATCAGCTAGGAATGAGCAAGGAATTCGGTTTTTTCTAATCGTTTTCTCTGCTGTTGGTGTTGTGTTGTTCAAATGTGGAGTTTAAGCGGAGGAAAGAGAGCAACAACTACGGGACTAAATCAGCATTCAACTCAAGGAGGGAGAGAGAGAGAGAAGAGAGAGAGAGATGGTGATATGTCTATTTATATTCCTTATTGTTCTCATACAAGAATTTATATGAGGAAGGCCAAGTGGGGACATCATATATATTTATATTTTTGTTTTTTCTTATTAAAAAAATTAATATAGTCATATTAAAATACACTTGTCATATTTATTCTTTTATTATGAAAATGGCCAATTACTCACAAGGTTATTTACATAACCTATATTCTTAAAAAACCCACATAATATTTTTATTCCTCATAAAGCCACCAAAATATTACAAATTTTAATATTTACAAAAATGTCACCGCTTTTTTTTTCTCATTATTTACAAAAATGTCACTACCTACAAAAAGCTACTTTCAATGCAGTAGCTTTATTGTTCTGTGACAGTAGCTTTATTGTTCTTCGACAGTATCTTTCTTGTTCTTCGACAGTAGCTTTATTATTCTTTGGGAGTACATTTCTTGTTCCTCGCCAGTAGTTTTATTGTTCTTTGGCATTAGCTTTATTATTCTTTGACAGTAGTTTTATTGTTCTTCGACAGTAGTTTTATTATTTTTCAACAGTAGTTTTCTTGTTCTTCGACAGTATCTTTATTATTCTTTGAGAGTACATTTCTTGTTGCTCGCCAGTAGCTTTATTGCTCTTTGACAGTAGCTTTATTGCTCTTTGACAGTAGCTTTATTGCTCTTTGACAGTAGCTTTATTGTTCTTAATTTGACAGTAGATTTCTTGTCTCTAGTAGTAGCTTTTCGTATTCAGTGGTATTTTCGTAAATAATCAAAATTAAAAACGCGGCGACATTTTTGTAAATATTGACGCGGTGGTATTTTTGTAAATATTGGTGGCTTTATGAGGGATAAAAATATTTGGTGGCTTAAAAAAGAACAAGGTCACCAAAAGTGACCTTGTCAGTAATTTTTTATTATGAAAATTGTGTCGACGGATTATTTATGCGGAGAAAACTCGTGTGAGGCTATTTTTGTCACGTGAGAATGTGGGTAGCACAATGAGGAATAAATGATCATAATTTTTTTTAGCGGAAACATTTATATTATTGATGGGGCAAAGATTACAAATAATCATCAACTTAAACACAAGTCAATCTTTAACCAAATTATCCTGTCACTAAAATGACATTATTATCTCGTTAATGTAAACAAAAATATCCTGATCGATTACTAGTCCTATGTCACAAATCTCGTCGGCTACTTTCAAATGGTTAATTACATCTACATTCATATCATCATGTGTTAGAGCATCTTTAGTAATGCTAGTTATTTTTAACTAAATTTTAGCTAAAAGAGCTAAAAAGCTATTTTGGCTAGCCAGTTTGAAAATACGTATGCATCAATACTCTCTACTTTAGCTAGTATTGAATTTAAATAATTTTATTAATGAATAAAAAATAGCTTAAATGTATTTAATAATTACAAAAAATAACTAAAAATTAATGTTTTAAATTAACAAAAACAATAGAGAACCTCATCTCGCTCTCTATATTTAGGAGTCATATAGCTAAAAGCTAAAATGGAGAGCCACTTAGGAAGATGGTGCAACTGCTAAAATTGCTAAAAAAACTAAACATGCTCTCTAAAATAGCTAAGGAGCTAAGATAGAGAGTCTGCTAAAGATGCTCTAACTTAGGAGGCTGGTGCAGCTGCTAAAAAGCTAAACATGCTTTCTAAAATAGCTAAGGAGCTAAGATAGAGAGTCTGCTAGTTTTAGCTACTTAAGAATTGGTAATTGTTTCAAGTTACAAGCTACAACGGTCTACCTTTTCAAATAGTTTCTAGGTGTTTTTTTATGCAATAATAAGTGCGCTTCATTATTTTAGAGGAGTCTTCTTGCTTATTTACAGTCTTATTAGGGCCAAAATCAATAGGTTACGAAATCGGTATTTGTGTTTATCCTAACATAGACTTTTTCCAAAAAAAACCAAAGACTTTTCCCCCAAAAAAAAATTTATAGCACAATCGAACTCCATACATTATACGTCCACAATTATATTTTTCACAAGAATTAAGGACCTAGCTAAAAATGGAAATAGAGGTGGATATTGAGAATTAATCCTAATAGGAAATAAATTTTCGACAAGATTCTAAGTATATGAATTGTAGCCAATATGTCATCCACATACAATTAGAATATTTTCGTTTAGATACTATGGTTGAATAGTAACCATGAGCAAACACTTGGAAACTAAAGTAATTTAAGGTAGTTAATTAGTTAAAAGAAGTTTAAAACTAAAATTCTGATTTTTTCTACTTACAGAAATTTTGAAATTGCAATCGATTGGATTTGGATTGGGAGACAGATAGAATCATAGAAGTAGTTGTTGATCGGTTGAAAACTTCAAAGCAAGTCGAATTATAATTCTATTGGACGAATTAAATAGATAGAACTTCTCTTTCCTCTTTCACAATATATATATATATATATATATATATATATATATATATATATTTTATCAAAGAGGAATTGCATTCAATAATACTCTTTTGCCATATTTTAGTATTAGAGTTGAGTTTCATACTTTCATTTAATGGGAGTAGGCTTAATATTTGATGGTCAACTGATTATTGTCCATGGAATCAATAGAAAACAACATTATGGTCGTAGCAATGACAACGTATATTGATTTTTCTTTTTTATTATTTTGCAAGGGCAGGGGGATTTTTAATATTGTAACTTCGAGTAAGGCTATGGTATGTTGACATTTCTCATACATCATGAAGAGAGAAAGTCCTTGTTAAGATAAATAATGTCCTCATTAGAGTAAATTAGGTGCTCATTTGAGTAATTAAGTCCTAAAAGTGGTAATTATAATATTTTACGACTTGACGACATATATTACAACTTCGACAACTCATGTGGTAACTATGAAAAAACTCTCGTTAAGGTAAATAAGGTTCTCATTTGTGTAAATAGGTTCTCATTTGAGTAATTAAGTCCTACAAGTTGTAATTGTACGTATGAGATACGTTAACATACACTAGAATTTTCCTGTAACTTCACACATTTCATTATTGAAGTACCTGCACCTCCTTCAATTTTTTTTTTCTATCTAAAATTATAATTTTACACTTAAATTTCATAAACCTATTCACGCCCACTGTGTCTCTCTTTCTCTCGATCCATTTCACCACTTTCGAATCCCACAATCATTAATATGGCAAATAGTAATTAACTAGTCCATTTCATCACACTGTCTAAATATCTCACTAGACTATTAACTAGTTAATTCACGTGCACGTAATACTCGGAAAATGTTACTATTTTTTTCTTTTTTCTTTTCTTTTAAAAGATAATTGATTAGTTTTTTTGTTATATTGAAGATAATCGAACTCCTGAGTTAGCCTAATTTTAACTCGATTCCTCACCCTAAAGAAAGATGCACTCCCCTATTCTCTCTCCTATTACTCCTCACACTCCCCTTTCATACTTTAATGCTTTTATCCCTTCATACCATTTGACTTCCGATAGTAACCCCCTTCGTTGTCTCTTCTATCTTCAACAAAATAAGAAATTATTAAAGCCAAAGTCAGATCTTCCCATTAATTTTGTATCTGATTGTTATTGCTCCACGCAAAGAATTAACCAAATCAGAATTGAGGTTAAGATTACACAAAAAGAAAGGAAAGTTTTCTTTCCAGTCTTTCATCAATGGGAAAAAAAAATTCTTTCAAAGATGCATGATAGGAAAAAAAAAAAAGATTGTCATTTAGATTTGGATCAAAGATTTGTTTTATGTTTGATTTTTGGGCAATCTTAAACGTAAATCAATGATGAGTAAAATCTCCAAATTGTACATGAATTATCATGAAATACACTTTTTGGTATCTACAAATGTTTGGGGAATCTGCTAGTACATGAACTATTGCATCGTTAACCATTATAGTACCTCTATTAAATATTCTGTCAAAATTACTTACAGGGCGCATGCAAGATTGTCAGGGGTTTTGGTCAAATTGTTCATTCTCAATTTTTTTTTTCTAACTTTTCTAGTTTTTTTTGGCTAACTTTTCTTCGTCTTTTTTTTTTTTTAAAAAATTTACAAGAATTATAAAATAAGTGGTTAACGAAGATTTTTCATTACAATTTTATGAAATCAAAATAAAAAGATTTAATTTTGTTTAGTGTAATTTTCGTGTAATTTAAAAAAATTGAAATTTTTTAAAAAAAAATTACGGAGAAGAATTAAAAAAATTATTTTTAATGTAACGGAGAAGAATAAAATTTTACAATTTTATGAAATTAAAATAATATTAATTATAGAAGAATAAATTTTTTTTTATGTTGGTTGACATATTTACCCCTATTTTTAACGGATAAATTGGCGGACATACCAAAATGGCTAACGGCGCAATAACTCAGGTACCACTAGACTCCCTAAATATTTGTGGGTACTAAAAATTGCATTTCATGATAGTTCGGGTATCATTTGAGGATTTTACCCATCAAAGATTTGGGTTTGCTTCAAAAAGTAATTAAAAGCCAATTAATTAGTTGATAGAAGTTGAGAGAGAATAAGAATAGAACACAAAAACATTCATCTACAAAAAATCTATATAGTGCTATTGTTTGCGGTGTGCCCCACACAATGAGCTAATCCAACAGCTCTCGGCTCCGAAGTACTATAGACATCCCATGTACTTCTTTTATGAACTTGATTCAAAATTCCTTGAATTTTTCATGTTAACAAAAAAATTATGATGCCCCATAATCTCCATAATCATAATGGAAAAAAAAAAACATAACAATTCCATTGAAAATTTGGGATGAACAAGATCTGATACTGAAATTATGTTTTTTTTTGTTTTTTAGTTTCTTTGAAACCCAACATGGAGTAAAGCTTTATAATTCAGAAGAAGAAAAATACTAATTGGAAAGCTAAAATAATTGAAAAGCTAAAATGCTCTCTAAAATAATTAAAAAGGTAAACATGTTCTCTAGAATAGCTAAAAAATAAAATAGAGTGTACTAAAAATACTCTTACCAATGTTTTGTAGGAGAAAAATACTTTATCACCATAGTAAGGCCTCATTTGTTTCACGAATTTGAGACTTGGGGAAAAAAGTGTTATTTTTTCCCACGTTTGGTAAGTACAAGGTACAAAAAATAATTTCTTTTGCAAAAAAAAAAAAAATAGAGTGGAAACTAAATCCCTCCATCCTCTTTTGAAATTTTTGTTTCCCATTGTCATTTCCCAACATTAATTTCACACTTTTAGCATTCATTACAACATTGTTATGACTATAATGCTCTTATTAGAAATGATATATATATATATATATATATATATATATATATATATATATATATATATATATCAATCTTGTCCTAAATTTTGATTGTTTTCTGCTATTACTTACCGAACACTCTAGTGGAACCTTGTTTTGAGAAGACACTTTAGTGGAACCTTAATTTCACATCCTCATAAAAATTGTTGGGATCAAATAACTTCTCAACACTTTTATTTCGCGAACCAAATGAGACTTAAATGTTAACTAGTTGTATTATATATAGTTCTAACAATCTTGATGAAGGGATGACACGAACCTCTTGTAGACCAATATATATATATATATTTTATACTTTTCCATAAGATGCCAGATTCAACTAACATGCACTAATCTAAATGATAGTTCTAATTTGGAACTTAAACAAACTTGTACTTTAATATTTTTATACAAACATCGAAAGAACTCGAATTCCTAATCCGAATTATTATTAATGTCATATTGCTGGCTAGTTTATCAAATCATTGGAAAATATCAACATGCAACAACATCAATAAAGGGGTTTGTGGAAAGCAGGCCCATACAATTATTAATCACTGAGCGTACGAATTAATAGAGGGCCAACCTCGGGGACTAGTGTGTTATGATTCAATTATGTGTAGGTGGTTTCAAAACCAAATCATATGGACACTCATTGGTGACATGCATGAAGTACTTCCTGCTTCAATGGAAGCAGCTAAGCTAGATTCTCTTGGCATATACATACAAACATATGATCCTCTTTTTTTTTTTATACTTTTCCATGGACTTTTTAGCATTGTGTTCAATCTACTTGATTTCACTATCCATATATCCCTAATAAATTCATCTCCGATACCACTTGTTAAGGCATTCAGTTTAAATCTATATCCGCTCATCCTCTTTATCTGATCATTTATTTCGCACATTAAATTAATTTTCATAATTAAATAAGATACGCGAGTGTTTCATCCGATCATATTTGATCGCACTCTTCTAAAAACTAATTTTGGTAAAAATGGACATATAGTACATAGTAAAAATGGACCATAGCCAATTAAATAGATAGCAGAATTTTTTGTTTTTTCCTTTATTACATTTCTGCCATGCGTTTTTGAAGGGCCAAATTTACAGTTATTGGTTCAGGAATTTATTTGAGAGTTTTGAGTAGGTGGGAAGGAGATAGAATCTATGTGCAGTTGATGACGTAGTCCTGCCATGGATTCTGTCATTGTCTACTGTGTAGCTCTTAATTAGGGCTGACGAAGAAGAAGATCCAGAATACAGTATATATATATATATATATATATATATATATCGCCATCCAAATTATTAGAATTAATTCATGCAAATGCATGATGTAATCTCGATCAATAATACAACTGCATGCTGTACAGCGGCCATGAGGCCAAGGGTAGGGTAGACTTTGATCATCGAATACTTCTTGTGCGCGCAGTGGAGTCATAAATTTATCATCACTTATACGTACGTATATATATAAGGCCGTGAATTGGCCGGAGTAATTTGAAGAGAGAGAGAGATAGATAGAGAGAGAGAGGAATAGTTCACTTATCGGTGAAAATTAGGTCTAGAAGCTGTGCAGAAGGCCAAGCTAGTGCGATTGTTGTGGTTTCATTAAAATCTTTTTCAGAAAAAATTTAGAAGAATATCATGTCCTTCCTCGAATCCCATAAGTCCATAACAGATCTGATCAAACTGGCCTCTCCTTCTCTGGTCAATATTCAACACTTTCTCTATCTAGGGCATATGCTTTGCCAAGCAACGTCTAATAAAGTCTAAACCGCATGCAAGAACCATTTGTAAAATATGAAAATTCTAGTTTAGCTCCGTTGGTGATGTAGATGTGCGTCTTTTGTCGCAAGCATTGGATAAAATTGTTGTTTGGACAAAGATTGACTAACATTGCAAATCGCAAGAGGAATATCTAGACATCTAAAAAAAAAACATAGAAGTATTATTATCATTACCCAAATCATAGGGTTATGACACCAAACTATAGGAACCGTGGGGAGTGGGGACTGCTATCTACGCCACCAATTAATTTGGTGCATGGCAAAATCTCACAGAACCATTAACCAGCAAAAACATCTTTATAATTAATAGGAAATTGAAGAAAATAAATATCGAAAACTTTGGAAAAAAAAAATTACTGAATACCCGGGCCCTTTATTTACTTTTCATTGTGGTCAATGAGATCTCGTGGTCAATCTCAGATAATGAATTACGGTTAGGGTTAGAGCGACTCAATGCCATGTCGACTTACAGAAAAAAAAATTGAGGAAAAAACAAAAATATTTATGATCAGCTATATATATAGTTGCCTGATCATTTTCTAGATCAGAGTGCTGTGTTTGGCTTGGCTTAATAATTAGGCCATGTTTTGGTGATTGAGTTGGACTTGTATGCATGTCCCAATCCTGATGAAAGGTCCTTCTAAAAATTTCTAAGCCACTATGGTGTCCTATAACTTAATAGCATTCCAGCCAAATGCAATTCAAGTTTCCAAATTTTTCCTCAGTAATAAATTATGTTCTTCAACAGCTGAATATGAAGCTCCCCTCTTCCCCCCACATCACATCAGCATCAAACTTTTTTACATATCCTTATAACATTCATATATTTTTCGCTTCATCCGGATCCAATGGTATACGTCCATCGTGCACCTCGTTGATAAAAAAACGAGAGTCGATTTTTCACAATAAATATGAGGATAAGTATTGGACCTATATATAAACCCTCACAGAACATTCATAAATGCAAACTATAGCATATATCTCAAACACATCAAAATCAATAAATTCTTCCTTTAAAAAAAAAATAGAAGGAATCCAATTAACTTTTCTCTTTATCTAGCACTAGCTATCACTTGCATAATAATTACTCAATATAACAAGAGCAAAATAACAAAAAAAATGGGAAAACCTGGTTAGAAAGGTAAAGGCATGCAGAAACTAGAAAAGCAAGCTAGGAAATCCATCGAATTAGTTTTGCATGAAGTAATTAATAATATATAATACAGATGAAACGAGCCGAAAGCATAAAGTAGTTAGTGAATATATAAATCTATGGATGGTGTTATAAAAATAAAATAGAACACATATATAGTGGTATTAGTTATTAGAACTTAGAAGGAAGCTATGCCAATAAAGCCTGATTGCCAAAAAAAAAAAGGGAAGCTAGAGCCTAGAGGCCAATAGGGTATACAAGGCTAGCAAGCTTAGTAGATTCTCTTAAGCAAACAAAAGCATTAGACCTAGAATGAGATTGAGGTTAGAAAGTTGTTACTATATTTAGTAATATTCCTTCATCCCTCTCATCTGGGAACTGAAAACTCGAATCTAACCTAGCCTAGAACACAACTGCCTATATCTATATGTGAATTCTAAATTGCTAAGAGGGTCGCATAGAGAATTGAATATGTTATTGAGTTTGGAATGGGAAGCCCAAACTAACCAATGATTTGGGTTTCCTAGAGCACGCGGATGCGTTTAGACTATAACCTACTTTTATGTGGTATTAAACTCTGGCCTCGTTTGGTTCACAGATTTTAGGCCACGGAAAAATAAAGGAAATGAAATTCAATCATTTATTGTGTTTGGGGTGCCAAGGGAAAGAAAACTTTTTCCTTAATGAAGGGAAAATATGGAGAAATTGGTTCCTTCCATATTCCAAGGGAATCACTTTCCCTATTTACTTTCCTGCATTTATTGCACTAATTTAATATTAATTACATTACTTTTATAACTAAAATAACAATTTATAAAATTATAAATATGTTTAAGGATGTATGGAAACAATCACAAGCAGAAAGTAAATAACAAGGTAAATAGCACAGGAATAGATCGTCTCTTTATTAATGAATATGTGCCTCTATATATAAAGAAACACAAAGGGTACAATCCACATCCCAATAGGACTTCTATTCAATATGTAATCCATATGCTATACTAACTAATCTAATCCTAGGTTGACAAGGCACACACAAAGTAGGTTTCCTTCAACAAAATATTAATTTTGTTTTATATATTATTATTTAGAGCCAATTATAGATAAGGTCATTTACATAACTCATATTATTCAAAAAGCCACCTAATATTTTTTTCTCTCATAAGGCCACCAAAATATTACAAATTTTAATATTTACAAAAATGCCACCGCCAGTAGCTTTACTGTTCTTCGACAGTAGCTTTATTGTTCTTCGACAGTAGCTTTCTTGTTTTTCGACAGTAGCTTTATTATTCTTTGAGAGTACATTTTTTGTTCCTCGCACTGAGCTTTATTGTTGTTTGGCAGTAGTTTTATTGTTCTTTGACAGTAGCTTTATTGTTCTTCGACAGTAGCTTTATTGTTCTTCGACAGTAGCTTTATTATTTTTTGGGAGTACATTTATTGTTCTTTGACAGTAGTTTTATTGTTCTTTGACAGTAGCTTTATTGTTCTTTGACAGTAGCTTTCTTGTATCTAGTAGTAGTTTTTGTATCCAGTGGCATTTTTGTAAATAATGAAAATTAAAAGTGCGGTGGCATTTTTGTAAATATTGACGCGGTGGCATTTTTGTAAATATTGACGCGGTGGCATTTTTGTAAATATTGACGCGGTGGCATTTTTGTAAATATTGACGCGGTGGCATTTTTGTAAATATTGGTGGCCTTATGAAAGAAAAAAATATTTGGTGGCTTAAAAAAAAACAAGGTCACCAAAAGTGACCTTATGGCTAATTTGTTATATTATTTATTGATTCATTTCCTTAGTGTTGTCAAACACTTGAAAGAAAAATTAATGAGAATTTTAGTTTTCCCTTTCATTGGAAAAAGAAAGGAATTGATTTCATTTCCTTTCCTTTCCGTGAACCAAAAGCTCCACTATTAGTAGGTTTAACATGCATCGAAGAATTAGTCGCACATGTTGATAAAAAAAAAAAATATTGGCCACACATATACGGGGTTTCATAATATCTTTAATGGTATTTTTTATTTTTTTTGTCAAATTTGTCAAAAAAATAATAATAAAGGTAAATTCGCCAATTCGAAACTACTTTTAAAAAATCATAAAAATGTTGCTTATTTATACTTTTAACATAAAATCGTACACTTCATGACAAAATAGTTAGGTTATAGAAGATATTGGTGATGAAACAATCTAGATAGCGATGCTAATCTGCTATATAACATGAAAATTGGTTAGACAATGATTAAGCATGATTTGTATTGGCAAAGTGTGCAAAATTGGAATTATGTGCAATCATATGCTACTCACCTTTATTTTTATTCGATTACTTAATTAGTTATGCCTACTTTACCCAATAATTTTGTTTTTGTTTTTGTTTTAAAAGTTTAAGGACATTGAAACCCTTTCTATATACCACTTGCAGGTGAAATACACACTTGTATCTTTCAAATTAACTTTTTGATGCATTTTTTTTTTGGCAACTTAATTACATTATATCTTCATTGGTCGATCTTCATATTTATAAATTGCATATCTTATACATATAGCCCACATGAGATCTAATGATGGGTACACACCATGGTGTTCTTTGATCTTTTTGTTATTAGAAGCTTCATTAGCATCTCTATCATGTAATCTGATGTAGTTGGTTCCAATTGACAAGTCCTAATTATACCACTTAAACTTTTCAAAACACCACTTGGCCGGACAAGTTGTTTACTCATATATTAGCCAACCTACTATGATTTTTACCAGATATTTCTCGGTTAAATGATATATATATATATATATATATATATGATACAAAGAGCGCTAATTAATAGGCAATCAAATAGGGTGATTCCATCATATTTAAGCATAAATTAGGAAATGATAATTATTAGGTTAGTTTAGTTTAGGCTACGATCTTAATATATCATGCATCCAAACAATAAATTGGAAGATCAAAAGAAAGATTATCTTAATTAGCACCACATAATTAAACTTTCACACTTTAGAAAGCATCCACATTTCCACATGCTTCCACTTTGCTTAAAATGTTGGACTGGGACATTAATTCTTCAAGTTTTCCAAAATTCGATCATAAGGTTTTGTACGTAGTAGTCAGCCACCAAATTATCATAATAAATTAAAAGGTTATGATCTTATCATATTGGTTAAAGACTAATCTATCATTATGTGTGGGTGTAGTCCAATTGAAATAAAACAGTGGCCTGCCCAGTACATACACGAGTTCGAGTTTCACTCTCCTCACGTTTCTCGAACTTTGGAGTCCGCTCCCCCTCCTAAACAAAAAACCCTATCATCATGTTTTTTTTTTTTTTGAAAAAAAATAGAAACCTTTATTCAATACTATAAAAAAAAATTTACAAAGAATGAGAGTGACAAGCTGTAGATACTCCCTCATTCACAACCCGAGAAAAAAGAGAACCACGCACATCCCTAGAAAAAAATCATTAGTTACAGAGAAATCGTTATAAACAATTTGCATGAGCCAAGATCATTGGTTATAGACTTACAAGGAGATCGTTATCATCCGTTTTCTTTTGTTTCTTTAAATATAGAAATAACATATATACAACATATACATAACCATGCATTTTTTTAAAATCTCGATGGTGCTAAAGAAATTATATAAATAATAATAATAAAAAAGTAGGAGACAAAATCCTTGGTTACTTCTAGGGGTGGACTCGGTTCCATCGGTTCGGCTTTTTGGTACTAACCGAAACCGCACCGAAAATTCGGTTAACCGACCGTATCGGTTAACCGGCATATCGGTTCGGTTTGATTCAGTTTCGGTTAATATAAACCGCATTTACTTTAGTAAGTTGACTCATATTTTTATCAAAAAATTACTTCTTCAATTTTTATTTATATAATTAGTAATTAACTAAACAACATCAATATCCACAACTTTAATGTGAACCAAAAAACATGCATTGAAATGACAATAAGATAAAAGAAATTGAATATATATTATAGCTTGCTCTATATTTTAAATCTACATGAAATAAAAAATAAGAATAACCAAATAAAACTACAATTAAAATTAAGCCACAACTCAAATAAATTAAAAGTAGCAATAGAAAATTAAACACATGTAAGAATTATAGTATTCTACTACTTGAGAGCCTATAATAGAAAATAAAAATTAAGAGGAATTAACCTCTTATAATAAAAATATAACTTTTAACTAAGTATCGGTTCGGTTCGGTTTTTTTCGGTTAATCATATGCACTTACCGAAAACCGCACCGCAAACGTCGGTTCGGTTCGGTTTCGGTTAATTTTGGTCGGTTCGGTGCGGTTTGTCGATTTTCGGTTCCAAAAAGGCCACCCCTAGTTACTTCCCTTGTTTGCTACTATTTTTTACCATTACTTTCATGATCAGAATCGCACTCTAAACTCCTGACCAAAATCCAAAAGAAAAAAGAAAAAGTGAAACGAATGCGCCAAAACTCAACTCCTTATAACTAAGCATGTGTTAAAAAAAGATTAAAGAGACAAATCAGTACTTACATCCATAATTAACCATTGAAAATCAACACTCGCGTGCACAGATGAGTACTTTAACTAGGTAAAAGTACTCTAGATTGTGGCTTAAGTTGACATTGATCATTTAATTAGTTTTTTTTTTCCTATAATTAGACATTTAATTAAGCCAAAAGCATTATGGAAGTTGTACTATATAATTGAGAATTATGTAGTATCTTGTACTATATGGATATATTTTTAAAACCAATCTAATCATCATGAAATTAAGTGGGAACTTAATATTTTTTTTTTTGAGCAATGAAGTGGGAACTTAAGTCAGGAAAGACGCAAACATGAATGATTTAGTATATCTATATGTTAATGGGGAAGACAATATATAGTGTAACAATTAGGCATCATATCAGAAATCTAAGTTGAAAATAACTTCATTATGAAGTTAGAATTAATCTGATTTGTCGTCCAAAGAAAAAGAAGTTGGAATCTGTTTGAATTGCCCTTTTAATTAAAGCTTAATTAGTTAGAGAATGAATTCACTATATATATATATATATATATATATATAGAGTACTATATAGGGTGTTAGTTATAGGCTTTGTAAGATTTAAAATGAAGTTCTTTGACATTACCTTTCTTCCCTCTGTCTTTCCGAAAGTAGTACGTTGCTGATGGAAGGCAATTAAAATCGTGAACAATTAATATTTGAGATTTTGGGTTAGTTAGCAGGCAAGTCAGATCATAAAGTAGTGACAGCTAGTGAAAATCCAGAAAGAAGTTAAATGTCTTCTTCTTCTTCTTTTTCTGCAGTACATTTAAATCCATGGCAAGCTATAAATTTATTCAGATTTCCAGCTAGCTATTAGCTAGTGGAACAATTTAGAAATGAGTATGAATTAAAATGACCTCATTTGTTATTTTTCCTTCTGTGATTTCTGCTTTCAGCAATGCATGCGGTTGATGAAGAAGGATGGGGCACATATATATGAAGAAGGATGTTATTTTATATATATATATATACACATATATTTTTTATCTGATCATGTTTTTTTCCACGTGGACTTTGTCTACATGGAAAACTATGGGCCAATGACGCTAGGGTTTCTGTATGGTTCTCACCCTGGTGATGATTGCAAACTTCCAATTTAATAAAGTTCAAATGAGAGCTTTTTAAACCCTTTACAAACACAAAAACACTTTATTTTCCATCAAGTATCATTATGTACAAGTGATGTATCGATTTGATTAAGACACCCTTATTGGCAGTTAATTAATATAAGAAGCGAAATAAACTTATGAGAGCAAAATATATATTCCTTTTCAAAAGTATGAGTTTATTTGCTCCACTACTCTCCCTTCACGGGGCAACTAGGTATAAGAGACACAATCAGTGTGGGTCAAGTCGTCCACTCCTTCAAACCTTTAACCTTTTACAGTTCCACGACCTCCATTGCGATTCATATATGTTAAGCTCTCAAAGCTTTGATTAGACATAGGTGGGGATCCATGAACTTTGCCTTGATTTTAAAGCGCATTAATCCACAAAAAAAAAACCCTTTATTAAATTAAATTAGCTACGTACTATCCCACTAATTTCAAAATGTTCATATTATATATAAACAATATTCATTTCATGATCGAGCATTCGAGCAAGACTTGGTGCCAAGAGATAATATTTCCAAGGCATGGAACCATTGGCTTATTTGAAAAGACGCTTATTCCCAAGAAGTAGTTAATTAGTTGCGCTTATAGGATTTATATAAACCAATCATTCAATTATATACAAGGTACATGCATGCTTTTCCATAGCATCAACTAAGAATTATATCTCTAATCAATTATATTCAATTATGTAATTACATCCAGATAGTAGGCATGGAATTGGAACGACTAGTAAACATCTAATCAATAGTAATTATGTATATATATATATGTACTATTCATTCTACTTGTTTCTTAATTTGTGTTTTCTAATAAGTGATTAGATTCGTTTCGATCGTTTTGTAGTGACCAAAGGATCAGTGTTACAGTGGCAACCTTAGCAATGAGCATATCAATTGCCTTTCCTTGGGATTTAATTATTTTGCCTTTCGGATGTATCATAGGACATTTATGCAAATAACCTTTTTATGGGTCACTTGTTATATATGATTTAATTTTTGAAGGTTTAAATTATCGTATGTTTAATATAAATACTTGGTTCCCTATGCAAGATATTCCTGGAGTACTATAAGATATGTGATATGAAATGAAAAGCTTTGGTTCATCACTTGGCTACCTAACTTTTTGTGTGTTTATTTGGTTTTATACTTGCTAAACGAAAAGATTTTAATTATTTAACACCGTTAAATTAACAAGTTATAAGGAGAAAGAGAGACGTAAATTCAATACCCCGTAAAGTAACAATAGCTATAAGTTCATCATTTTATGCATGCATAGAACAAAATATTTTTATTGAATAGATGAAACACGTTGTTTGGTCTAAGCTATCACCAAGTTAGACACAGTGTGTCTAAGATATAAAAGAATGTTTTAGTAGGGCATATACAAAATTAATTTGATACGTCGAGACACAACATTCCATTCTAACAAGAATATAGCTAGTGACTTGAGAACACATAGTCCGACGTACCCTAAACCCTAACATCATCCATATTACAAGATATTTTTTTATTTTTTAGTTTTTTGGAATTGGTATTGGAATTAGTTTAAGGAAATCGTTGATGCTTGATGCTTCATAAGAGAAAGAGAGGAACTACAAATGAAGATATTTAGGCCAATATATAAGATTCTCTTAACGTGCAAAATTTGATCTACACTCCTCCTCAAAGAAATGAACGAGAGTATAAAAGGGAACTACAAATTAAGAAATTGCTCTAATCTTTCATTTTCAGACTATATTCTTTTTATATACAACTTGCAAGAAAGAAAGAAAAAAAAAGAGAAAAAAGAAGAAGAAGAAGAAGAACCAAGAATCATGACCACCACACACACGCATATCTTAGTTACTATTACAAGGACTCAAGGAGAATCACTCAGTGCAGCAATTGCCATGATTAGGATTCAAACTGAGAATCATGGCATGCAATTATTTCCCAAACATTTCTCTAAGAAACCAATTCACTATGCAAACCGCCCCACTAATAACATTGCTTTGACACACAAACCCCACAAGAAATTCACTAATTTTGGATGAAGTCTAGCTATAAAGGAAACAAAATCCTCCCTTATTAGTGGACGACACACCCCACCAAAGTTTTACTTTTTTTGGCTATTACCAAAGTTTTACTTATACAACAAAAAAATCAAGGCCTTAGTAAAAGTCCTATAAAAGGCACAATATTCGTGGGGAAGGGAGGGTTTTAGATACATACATGTGATTTGACAGATTTGTGATTCACTGATTTGTGAAAAAAAGTAAAAAAAAAAGGGAAGATGATAGTGCGGTAGCCCACCATAGGATATAGGACTTTAAGTTCAAGGTGGGTTAATTAATTTAAAAGTAAAGAAGGTCCATTTCCCTCACAATTTCAAAAAGGGTAACCGACCTAAGTTTAGGGTTAGGGTACAGTACGGTTACTAAATTAATGTGCAGGGATTATGGTTATATTGCGTTTTAAAGAAATTTCGTTTTTAACACACAGTTGTGGTGATCCATATTTATATCTGCGTTTTCGCCAAACCCGTAAGTTAGCCCTTGTGGGAAGATTGGCCTTGAAAATGAAATCATGGAGACTTGGAAGATGTTTTTTTTTTGGCAAGAGGATCACCTTTTCCAGGATGGGCCTTTCTATTTATTGTCACTGGGCCTTAAGTAGGGGCCCAGGATTCCTTGACTTCCTACTTGTATTAACCAATTCAACACTCTACTCCATTCAATCAAAACAGTTTTTTTTTTTTGGTACAATTGAAATTGAAAATAAATGATGGAACCCGAAATATTATTGTTTCATAAAAGTCTTGGACACCTCATATTTCTACTCTATTACATAATCTCTTTGAAGTAAATTTTTTGACAAACGTAACCAGTAGAGATCGAATGACAAACACCAAACATATCTGAACTCCATAATATGATCAACAATTTCATGTTTACTTCTTGGTGTTTGTTGTCCTGCCTTTCCTATCTGCAAAGATTGTAAAGAGAAACTTGCAGCTCAACCAAAGGGTTTAAGGCAACATTACAATCCCTTACTTCTCTGAATATGAAAAGGAGCATGGAAACAATCGAAAAATGGACCTCCACCATATTATGGTAGATTATAACTTGCAACCCCCACTAAACCCTAATAAATGGAGCAGTTAGTTGTTAGGGTTTTGTTAGATTGAGAAAAGTCTCCTGTGATAAAGAAAGATTACTCTCCATTCTCGCATTTTCTTTCTTCATTTTACAAGTCGAGCAATAGAGTGAAGGAGTGAAGGACCACTTTGTTTTTAGGCTTTCACTCACTCAGTCACTCACTGAAAAATCCAATTTGAAA
Organism: Rubus parviflorus; assembly: GCA_029955375.1. Taxonomy (NCBI): domain Eukaryota; kingdom Viridiplantae; phylum Streptophyta; class Magnoliopsida; order Rosales; family Rosaceae; genus Rubus; species Rubus parviflorus. Next base: position 2,478,959 of record JARGGL010000001.1, on the reverse strand, counting down.
ACAAACTCCAATTGTTTCTTAGTTTACCCTCATACACTTGTTCGGTACCCTCCTTCCCCACCTGTCCTAATTGACATAAATGAAAGTAAGTGAGCCAGTGGCAGTTGAAGTATTTAAGTTTTGGCGACCATATTGGTGGTGTGTCACTACTCACTACTGCCCTTATAAATGTGAAGGCACTTGCTCTTGTTCACCATCTAATCCAATCAGCTCTGAGCTTCTTTCTTGCTTCATCCAATAGCTTTTGAGTTGCAGTATCCAAGTCCTCAAATGGGGTTCCGTCTCCCCCACATCTTTGTTTTTCTCACTGTAAGCTCTGTCATTTTGAATTTTCCATCTGTGTTCCTTCATCTATGATTTTAGTTCAATATTATCTACTGACTTACGATATTCTGATCCCATACTGATGAGAGTTCCAACGTTGCAGCTCACAGTGGTGGCAAGCCATGCTGCTATATCACCTCAACTTTACTGGAATTCCGCCTTGCCAAACACGCCAATGCCAAAATCTCTCGGTGAACTTCTGCAACCTGGTTAGAATCTAAATCTGAATCTGCTACGATGTATGTTTAACAGTGATTTGATCCTCCTTCGAAGAACCTCTTGAAGAGTTGGATAGAAATCTCCATAGAGCAATAATTTTGAATTATTTGTACATTCCTGCATATGCCACTACAAAGTCAGAAAAGACGTCATTCCAGTCAGAATACTATTTATCCAAAATTTGAAAGTTTAACAGACGTATTTCAATTTAGCTGAATGTCACTCACCTGCTCACTTGTTCTGTTGCTAAATTTGCAGACTTCAGCGAAGAAAAGAGCACCTCTGTTGTGGTAGGGAAGGGTGGTGTCAACGTTAACGCAGGTAAAGGAAAGCCCGGAGGCACCAACGTCAACGTTGGCAAGGGTGGGGTTCATGTTAACACCGGAAAAGGAAAGCCTGGAGGAACCAATGTCAATGTCGGAAAGGGTGGTGTGAATGTGCACGCTCCGAAAGGAAAGCCAGGTGGTGGTACCAATGTCAATGTAGGGGGCAAAGGTGGTGTTGGGGTGCACACTGGAAAGGGAACCAACGTTGGTGTTGGCAAAGGAGGAGTGCATGTAAGCACAGGCCACAAGGGAAAACCTGTATATGTTGGAGTAACACCAGGAGCAAACCCATTCGATTACAAGTATGCTGCTACTGAGACTCAACTCCATGAAGACCCACAGGTCGCTCTTTTCTTTTTGGAGAAGGACATGCATCCTGGCACCAAGATGAACTTGCACTTCACTACAAGTTCAAACACAGCAACTTTCCTGCCACGCAAAACTGCAGAATCGATCCCTTTCTCATCTGACAAACTGCCAGAAATTTTGGACCAATTTTCAGTGAAACCAGAATCTGCGGAAGCAGATACAATTAAGGAAACCATTGAAGAGTGTGAAAAACCAGGTATTAGAGGAGAGGAAAAGTATTGTGCAACCTCTTTGGAGTCGATGGTTGACTTCAGCACTTCCAAGCTTGGAAAGAACATTCAAGCAGTCTCAACAGAGGTTGAAAAGGGAACCACCATGCAGAAGTACACAATATTGCCTGGAGTGAAGAAGCTAGCAGGTGACAAATCCATTGCATGTCATAAGCAGAACTATGCGTATGCTGTCTTCTACTGCCATGCAACAAAAACCACAAGAGCTTATATAGTTCCTCTAGAAGGTGCTGATGGAGTGAACGCTAAAGCAGTAGCAGTCTGCCATACAGACACCTCAGAGTGGAACCCAAAGCATTTGGCCTTCCAAGTTCTCAAAGTTAAGCCAGGAACCATTCCCATCTGCCATTTTCTTCCCAGTGATCATATTGTCTGGGTTCCAAACCTGAAATCCACATGAGATGAATCCATTAGTTGTTCTACCTGGTCATCTAGCATAGTTTCAATACCAACAGTTTGAAGATCGACCTACTTCTTGTCACTATGTACTTCAACTTATATTCATAAAGCATGCTGTAGTAGACATGTTATTTATACAGTAATACATAATAAGCTTTGGCTTTATGGAACTACTTCCGTTCTCTCTGATGGTTGAGTGGTGAACTGTTGTATATGCTCCAATAAAAAGAATCTCATCATAATGGCCATTAACCTATAGAAAGACTTCATTAAACATTAGACCAGTAACATCCATCACATGTGTTTATCTATAAACTAAGCACATTCCTGTTACAAAATAATTACACAAATGGAAACACACCAAATTTACTTCCACAGAAATAACTTCAACAAACTTACTTGGCACCCCACTGAAGCTCATTACATCCAGCAAAGCTCATCAAATGGCAATCGTGGAACTGTGGAACTGAAACCCAAAATGTCAACTAGATCACTACGATATTAAATCCAGTGCGTATAACACAGAATGTATACGCAAACTTGAAGAATGGCTACTATAAGACCACTTTTGGAAGCTATCTATCCATGAAATATACTAAGAGGTAACAGAGGTTCAGAAACCTGTTCTTATGGACATGCAAAACCCCTATTTTTTTCATTAAGAACTAGATGATGTGAAGTGAAGGCAGAAATAAAAGCAAAATTGTAGTATGAGTGACACGAGTATAATTCATAACCCAGCCTCTTTCCAAGGAATGCGTTGCTTAACCAGAATATAAAGTGAAGTTCCATGTGTATAAGAGATATACTTATCATCTGAACATTTAGAAAGATTAAAAAAAAAAAAAACCTTAAATTGACTAGAAGACATGTAAAACGTTTCATTTGACAACCAGACATGCATAGATTGTCTGTAACCACCTTCCAGTGTCATGAAAATTTTGTTTTTCAGATCAAGAACAGGAACACATCTTCGTCAATCTATCGATCAGGCACAACAGTATCTTCATATTGATCGGCCTGAAAGGGTTGCAAAGAACCCCAAGTTCTTCCAACTTTCAATTTGACATGCAAAGGAACTGAAAAGAAATAACTAAACAATTAAAATCTGTTCTCAAACTATCAGAAATACATCCAGAAACATTAAAAATATATACCAAGAAGCGAAACAGCATTTTCCATGCTTGTCTGTAACAGCAAAGCAGCCTCCTTTATCACAGAAGGATCAACTTCCAGTACTAATTCATCATGTACCTAGATAGAAAACACCAAGAGTACCCCCTCAAAAATCAACAATGTGTTACAGTGTAAGTGAAATCATGCTGCACTAACAAATCTAACAAGTTTAACTCACTCAGAAATTGCATACATTTTTTTTAATCAACTTCCGCTAATCTATGTTTTGATAGGAACATTTCAAAAAGTACAAAGAACTTTTAGGAAGAAAAATAATAGAGCAATATGTAGCATTTCTCAAAGCAACCTGCAATAGAATTCGGCACCGCCCCTTCACTATGTGAAACTTTGTTGCAAGTGGAGAAGTGGAATCAGGCCTTTCAGCTCCTTCAACTATCACGGAGTAAATATTTATCATTGCAATCTTAATTATGTCAGCAGCAGATCCCTGTAGAAGAAAGACATTAGGACATGAATATTACACTATTATTGCACCTTAGGGAGGGATAAAGTTGTACCTGACATATCGAATTTACAGCCTGTCTCTGAGCCTTTGACTTTTCTTTACTATTCCCAAATTTTATTTTCGACAAAAATCGTTTTCGTCCCTTGAGGGTTTCGACATATCTGGGACACAAAAACATGTAGATAATTAACAGTTGCAACAGAGCATTATATTTTCATCTAACCTGAAGGAAATGAACAAGAGAAGAAGAATGTTAAATTAACATCAACCCCTCTTTCTTATGATAAGAGGCTTCTTCCTACATTTTTTTTCCAAGTACGAGAAGAAACAAAAATTCCAAGAGCAAAACAATAGACAATAAAGTAGATCATAAAATTTCTTCCTCTTAGGCCAAGAGAACAAAACTAAAATATTTATACATAGAATACACTTGAATACTTGGAGGTAGAAAAAAAAACATATCACATGTAAGAAATAGAAACCAAAATCCTACATTGTTTTTATAAGTAATAGCTTCCTTTCTCTAAATGACTTGAACTAATTAATAGCAACAAGGAAAGCAGTAAGAAGTCCCACCCTTTCTTGCGGCAATATGCAACTGCTTCATTGAGCCAAGAAGCTACTCCGGGGAAAGAACGTTTAAAGTTTTGTATTTTCTCAGAAGCTTCCTGGGGACCACAATCCAGTTGTTCAGCAAGGCTATTAGCACCCATTCCATAGAGAATTCCATACACCAACCTTTTGGTCTGATCTCGTACATGGGAACTAATAGAATCCTCTGACATGCCAGTCCATCTAGCTGCTATCATGGTGAAGACATCACCATGGGGCTTACTAAGGAGTTCAATGAGCGAGGAGTCCTTAGAAAAATGTGCCATCAGCCGCAGTTCTATCTGAGAATAATCTGCGGTCAACAGTATCCAGTTGTCCTGCATAAAATTAGAAAAAAACAAAATCAACTGATATAAATGAGTAGAAGACCCCGTCCCTAACTCTTCCAAAAAATCCTGACTAAAACTTCAATATCCATAGCTTTCCGCTGATCATCAAAGTTTGTCTTTGCTTCCCCTCCAGCAAAAGAAAAAAAAATAGGAAAAAAGATCGTCCATGTTATATTTATAAATAAATAAATAAATGAAGAAAAATTACTTGTTATAACACTCAAAGATAACAAATTATTCGGCCATTGAAAATGATAATAAATTAAGAGGTTTATGACAATGCTTCTCAACCACAGAAGCTATTGGCAAGACACCCAGATGGTTGTAGGAAGGATCAGCAGTAATCTTCTTCTAACTTATTATCTATCAAATAATAGTCTCCTTACTACAGTCTGAAATATTCTTATAATGTGTTTTTTTAACAAACTCAGCTCCGCTTTGTTCTCCCCATCAATAAACACTATTCTCCAAAGAAGGTATGTAGTGCTCTATTAAAAGAAGCTCAGTAGTTAGACTTAAGGAAAGAAGGGATGTAGGTTAGGCAAGGAATAAAATCAGGCAGAAATCCTATGAATAGCAGGGGAGGGAGGAAAGCAAGAGTCAAACACACACAAAAAAAACAAAGATCTCTTTGGGATGTTTCTGTTTGATATCCCTTCAATTTTTTGCTAGAAATCTAATAATCACACATACAGCACCTTCTAAGACATGAGCACAAAAACCATTACCTGAGTAGGTATAAAGTATTCACGGGCATTAATTTTGTAATGGTCAAAATCAGCTTTGCCTCCATTTTCATCCTTATTCATTTTGAAGTCAACCATATGTTCTACACACTGCATAGTTCATAAGAAAAAAAAAATCATAAAAACATTTAATTTCAAGTTTCTAAAGCAACAGGGGGGGAAGGATAAAATGATTTCTGGAAAACCCGAACCTGGAGATTAGGTTCCTCCATTGAAAGCCGACCAGTAGCTGTTGATGTTTGGAGCCAATGACCGTGTAATGTGTACTTCTGTGTCTTCACAGATAGCCTAGCAAGTGAACAAATTGATCCCAATGTACAGTTTAAAAGTTTTGCCAATGTCCGATGCTCTTTTATGATGGGAATAATAGGATGCTCGTCCCTGAAATGAAACCAAAGTTGCCTAAGTGCATGATGGCTTGGCATATATCAAAATGCAACAACCATGACAAAAGAACATTTATCATTATATAGATATATGACAGACAGGAAGAGCACCAGTTCCAAGAATTTAAAACATATCAAATTTGTCTGTATCCAGAAGGTTCCACACGATGACCCAAAAAGAAACCACACATGGTATTCTCTGTTTAAGTATCCAATCAAAGTTTCAAAAAGGTATGGGAAAAGAATTTGAATCACATTATTCAAGCGATGCAGTCCAGCAAGAAACCAATAGACCAGATTAGTTAGTGCACATATAAAACAATAATCATATTGTGGATTAACCTTTAGAACGGGTAATGTTATGAGGTAGAACAGAAGAAAAGAAGTGTCTCTTAATACCTTAATAAATCCAAGCAATGCTTGTCAGTACTAGGATGTTGTTTCCCCTTGTTGCGCGCCTCTGGTATGGGCAGCTTTAAGTGTCCATACAGCACGTTAGCAATATCTGCTGCTGTATATAATGAAAATGTCATGCCAGCCAGTTTATAAGCTTCCTTCTCGAGATGCCTAAGCTTTTTCCCCAGCAAATTACGTGCTCGCAGACATCCCTCCATGTCAAGACCCACTCCCCAAAGCTCCATGTCAGCAAGAATATTAACCTTTAATACAAAGAAGCAGTAAGATAGTGTCAAAGAATCCAACCAGCAAAGAAGTATAGCTACTGGTTTAATGGTCCCAAAAAAAATAAAAAAATACGTTAATCCTCGACATAAGTTGTTGGGCACTGGTTCCCAAGCACCCAACTTAACTGCTGCATGCTATATAGGCAAAAGCCACTACAAGAGTGGCAGATTCAAGGAACTTCTCTAACTTATTTTCATATATGTTTTTGTTTCTTCTCAAAGAGGACCATTAGTAAGAATGGTGTAATGGGGGGAAGCAGTCGCTGTCAAAAAGAATTATCCAATGGTTCATTATACTTATCTTATCACTTTCCAAGAAGACCACGAAAATGGAATCAGCAATTTCCAGTTTGGGTTGTACTCATAGAATTGTTTGATAGTTTGAATCCCACATCAAAAGCACCATTTTAGAAAATTAAATCAGATAGGATTAAAGAATTTACCAATGGAGCTTCTATATTTATAAGTGCCTCAGTAAGATCTTCAGCAACAAGCAACTTCCACAGAACAGAACATAAGGCCCGTGTTTGTGCAACTCGACGGCAGCAACCATTATGTGCAGCTCTTCGCATCTGATTTTTCCACCTGCCGTTTCGATTAGCAGCTGCTGCAGCCTCGCTGGATAACCTTTTTTTAACTTCCTACAAGTCATTTTTAATGCTTCATAAGGCAAATTGAACAACAATGAACATCTAAATATTACTTGAAACGAAAACATCCAAAAGATTACACAGTTATAAAACTTTTGCCATTAAATGCTTTAATGGACATGGGAAAAGTATCTGGCATTATGTAAAAAAGCCAAAAGAAAAGAAGGAAATATCTCTTCCAAAAGACAGAAGGACATGCTCGATTTTCTATTTTACCTTTTCCAGGTTTGGATTAGAGCTTTTCTCCTCATCAGGCCAAAGAATCCAGGCAACAATGCACATGTCAGTGCCATCTTGTATATGGACTGGTGGCAACAATAAAAACGAGGTGTCTATAATTTCAAAACAAATACTTTTCCCTGCAAGACTCTGGCAACCAAATCTCTGAACTTGAACTGCAGGGCAATTAAGTGCCTGAATCTGACTTTTCAACATCCAAGTAAATTTCCTGACACCTCTTTTCCCCATGATTTCACCAATCCTGCTCCATCTACGTTTAGCCAGCTCCAACAAATCATCAAGAGGTAACACATTACTTCTATCACCTGATCCAGTCAAACACAGGCTTTCAGTTTTACTGCTGCTGCCAGACCACAGCAGATCCTTAGGAATATTAACATAGTACACAGGAGAATCTTCCCAACAGATGGCCATTCCATGTATTTCAAAGGGGGCAACAGAGTTCAACTCTGATCTTTTGTTGTAGTGGATATCAAAATGGAACTCTAGGGTGGTTTGCCAAATATCCAAAAACGAATCGATTCCACCAGGAGTATAAATTGCATGAATAGGGCCTTTTTCACAAGCATTGCCCTTATAGCCAAAAGATAAATTCTCCCTTTCGCAGCTTCCTTGCTTTATAGGATCTAATGACTCATTGGATATCCTATTTCTATCACCCAAGCTGTCTATCTTAATCGAGTTGGTCAAGTCAGCACTTTTGGCTTGATGAACAGTAGCATTTAGCTCATCCCCAAGGGTAACAGACCCTTCCATTGGTACTACAGAATTTTCAGCACCAAACTTATTTTGCATGACACCACTTGAATTTACTTCTCCTGAAGCCACCGTACCAATATCTGATGCTTTTGTCAACTTCGCTCCTTCTGATACAAGCTTTTCAGAAGGAACCCTTCCTTCCAAAGATGGCTTAGCAGCATCCTCCACAGGTGCATTAACAAAGCAACTAGTATTTTCATCACCAGAGGAATTTGTTGTTCCTTGCATACTGGGACTTCCACCAGCAGTTGGAAATAATGATCGAGAAAACTGTGGGACCTCCAATCCAAGTGATTTAAAAGCCGAGAAGGCAGCAACTCTGGCCTCTTCAGCCTTTTCAAGAACTATTTTGTGTGCACCATTCTTGATCTTCTTGGCTACTCCTACTTCGATGCGTCTTTGAGCTGAACCTTCTAAAGTCAACTTGCCAATATTAGGAGAGAATGCAAGTAGCAAAAACACAAAAGAATTGCATTTTAAAGAAACAGTAATCTTGCGAAAATAAAGTTCAATAAAGCAGGCGAACAAAGAAAAAGAGCACTTATTGAAAAACTTTTAAGTTTGAAACAGAAGTACAGGAATCTGACCAAAAGAATTTAAAAGGAAAGAGAGTACCAAAAAACGCTTGTGATAACATGGCTTTTTCCAGTCCTTAAGAAAATATAAAACTAATGAACCAGATTTACGCATCTTCAACTTTTTATGCAAGTTATTTTTCTGCAAACTATAGAACTAGAGCCATAAATACACACTACAAATAATCATGACCCTTGCCAGGTTGCCACACATACAGTACAAATTTACGCATCTGAGAAAACATAAAAGCATGTAGAAAACTACTTGTTTTACAATACTTGATTGAAAATAGTATCTTTAGTGCAGTTAATTGCAAGACCAAAAAGAGTATCATTACAAAAAGGTTTCAACATAACAGAATAAAAAAATGCTTTCTGGAAGAAGGCTTTATAATAGTCAATGATATTCATAATATCACTCAAACTTGACTTTTTCTACGGTCCAATAAATGCTAAGACCTAAGCTATGAAACTATTGTATGCCGTATGCTCCTTGTAAAAATCACAAATTAATCATTAGCTAACAATGCAGACCATAATCTCATCAGGAAAGTCAAATGATCTTAAGATACTATTGCAGTCACTTATCATTATGAACCAGCAACTGCATATAAAATGTCCATTAAACTACCTTGTGCAGCCCACGATGAAGATTCAAAAAGAGCTTTGACTATTTCAGAGATGGATGCTTCAGCAATAGCTAAAGGTGTACGCAAGCCAGCTTTATACAGTGCCCTTGCTCGAGAACCCTACAAATACTAGAAAAAGTCAACACATACTGCTATAGAGAAACCCCTGTTGGGCATCTCTATCAGATAACAACTAAAGGCATTTGACTATGAGCATCTCTTTCCACCACACTTTACAGGATGTAGGAAAAAGAACAGAGTTCACTTACCTTGACAAATGGAATTGTAGTCAGCTCCACAATCTCTGCTCTCACTCCAAATGAAACGCGGTTTTGGAACTTTCCAACCAGGCCTTCCAGATCATGCCATCCAAGCCTCTCGCAAAACATTGTTACCATAGATGCAAACCTTCCAGCATTCTCTTGTAAAGCCTGGACCATTCCTCTAGCCACTTTAAAAGCTTCACAGACCTCATTGATAGCAACTTCCTTCACCCCACATTTAAAGAGTATGCATTTAGCAAAACACAGAAGTAAACAAATCCGACAAATTATGCAGAAGAAAAGCCAGTTCATATTTGAAAAGGAAAAAGGATTTAGAACTTCATTCAGGTGACTAACATGAGGCATTCAGAAGAAGAAAAAAAAGAGAAAAAAAAAATGAAAGACCAGAAAAATTTGGATGTCACCCTCCTTGCCAATACCAGAGGGAAAAGAAAAACACACACACATATGGGAATAAAAGTGAATGCATACACAGTGAATGCATACACAAAGGCAATAAATTAAATTGAGGTTGCCAGCATATATCAGACTTAGGACGACATGAGTGGTACCTGAACTAGTCTTGACAAGATGAGAGCAACATATAACCGTTTACACACTCGAACTGTTTGATCATCCGAAAGCACAGTACTCTTTGTAGTACCAAGTCGGTTTTCATAATAGCCATGCAACGCTTTCATATTTTCTCTCATCCTGTTTGATGAACGCATAGGTGCCCCATGTGCCATTCGCATCAAAAATGGTTCTGTCACTCCAACGCGATTGCCAACAGACTGCACTTTCATGAAAATAGAATGATAAAAAAAATTAAGACGGCCACAATTATGAAATCCATAAAACCAGTATGATTATCAAACAACAGGGATCGTGCACATCAAAATCATATAACATTCTGAAGTAATGCAAAACTCACAGGGACAGAGATAATATAAAAATGAATTCTATTATTGAAAACTGTGAACTTAAGAAAATGAGCAGTTAAACTTACTGATGTAATATTTTCAATAGAACATGTATCCATACAGACCAAATCACTATATTATAAAAATATATAAAATAAAAGGAAAAAAAAACTTATTGCTTTCTAGGATACTGAGGGACTATAAGTGTGCTAAAAGGCATATTTGCAATGGAACAGGAGTTCAAAGCACCTCAAGGTGTTAACAACCCACTCAGCTCAAGTGGTCGGCTCTAGATAATGTCATGAGCTCTTAGCATAGAACAAATTCACACTTTCAAGATGTGGCTTTCCGCAACCTCCAATGAAACTCTTTATGGGCTATAAGCTTCGAAATATATACAGAGAGAGAGAGAGAGTGATCAAGAATCAGTCATATGGTAAGAAGAAAATTACCTGGTCAAGAGCAGACAATTCCATGAACCGTTCATAATACAGTTCCCAATCAGGCTCAACATCAACATTTATTGGTGTTACTAGGTAAACCAAATGCAAATCAGAAGCAAGTACAAAGCCTTCTCTTGCTCTTGAAAGATCATCCAGCACAATCTAAAGCACCAATAGAAAGTATGATCAACGTCAAATTAAACACCTATAGTCCAATTACTACGGTTCAGCTAAAAGAAACAAAAGATAATCAGTCGCACAATAATTTTTTGCACTGATTACTTTTTTCTCAATACCATACAGATTGCAAAAGCTATTTGGAATTAATTAAACAACAAGAAGATAAAGAATTATACAAGTGATTCTTCAGGACAGAGAGAACTGCCAAAAGCTGCACGTCCAAGGGGTGTGGTATTGTACAACTTAGTGTCGTCATTCCAATCTAGAAATTTCCTGTGGCACAACCACCGGAGAGATTCCTGTGCTGATTTCACCACATCCTGAAAAGGTTTAGTGGAGTTTAAAAGCGTGCACCTAACATAGCGATGAATGTCCTTAGCAGTTTGAACAATTCCCCCCGCTACAACTTCTAAGATTGCATGAGTCATTCCATTCATATCTTCAGATAGACAAGACCGCAATGGTAGACAGCTTTCATTAAGAATTCCCATAATCCTTTTGATCTCTTCTGGCTTGCAAATAAGTACCTGGTGAAATTAAAAGAGAAAAAAAGAATATATCTATATATAAAAAAAAGGTAAACAGACAGATTACTGGATCTCTGCTTGCCAGTACAGTATATAATCACATAAGCGGTACCAGGACATATAAAATCAAAGACATACACTTTCTCCTTTTGTATCTATGCCAGTACGACCAGCCCGACCAGCCATTTGCCTGTACCTTGTCCCATCTATAAAATCACGACCAATCCGGGGCTGACGAAAAATGACCCTCCTAGCTGGCAGATTAACGCCAGCTGCTAAGGTAGATGTGGCAGTTAAGACACGTACAAGGCCTTTACGGTAGCAGGTTTCAACAATCTCTCTTTCCTCAACCTAATAAAAATAAAAACAGACAGACATCAGTAACAGAGCTCATATACCAAAACAAAAAAAAACCCAAAGATTATAGGGAATGACGAGGAAAATTAATTAGTCAAATACATGGAAAACGACCCCAAAAGAGAGAATACTATAAAGATACCGTGAGACCAGCATGGTGGTAGGCAACTCCAGAAGGAAGGGTTTCTTCTAATACTGGATCCAAACCAGCAGGACACCTTCGTAAGGAATCAATAGCCAATGTCACGTCATTAAATTCACTGTCATCAGTACGAGTGTTGACTGAAAATTTCTTAAGGAATCTTGAAACATGCCTCGCTGTTGATTCACATCCTTTTCGACTAGAGCAAAATATTAACACAGAAAGACCCTCTTGTACAACCTGAGATGCATTCACTCAGCTCGTAATTGATCAACCTCAACTTCAAATTAGCACTGAAAAGCATCTAGAGAGAGAGAGAGAATATAGAAAGTCCCTACCTCATTGCACAGTTCCACAACATGATCTGGATCTTTCCCACCAAGGTCGGCTGCTTTCGGGATTGTTCTAATAATTTCCATTTTCTTGTTGTAAATGGTGTTCCCCACTTTAATGTATTCTTCTAATGGTACTGGTCGAAATTCTGTCTGGTAGAGGGCAGCCTGCACGCATAAATGTGAAAAGTAAGTCGAAATATACAAAGATGTGTGTTCTCCATCCCCACCCCCCAAAGATGGGAAAATCCATATCTATAACATCATTAAGATAACACACTTTTGCATTTGCCATTAGATCTGTCAATTATACCCCACTTCCAACCAAGCCACTCTCATTTCACATACTTCACAGTACAGTTGGACTAAAGGGTGCCTCCAGGTGTCAATGACAACAGCCTACAATGAAATATTTGCTCAACAAAGATATAGTGGAGGATAATAGGTCTTGTTCCACTTACTTGAAGCCAATCAGCAACTGCTGCCACATTTGGCATAGTGGCACTCATACCAACAATTTGCAAACCATGAGCAGGGTCAGCCTTACCGCTGCTCATGCCTGAACTTTCTCCACTACTCAATTCAGAATTGCCTTCGCCAGCTGCATAACGAAGTTTTGTCAACAAAAGTTCCAGAAGATAACCCCTACTTGGATCGCCAACCTGTTAATAATTTTAAGCATGAAAAGAATTAATAAAATCCACCCAAAAGAATAGACCCAAACAAGATTAGCAAACTGCAAAAGGCATCTTGAAGGGAACATGTAAAAGTAAAACTATAACAGGCTGTTGATATATAACCAGAAAATATATGACTCAAGTACCATGTGCAGTTCATCTATCACAACAATTCCAATTTCTGAAAGACGGCCCTCTTCCAGCAGTTTGTTTACTAAAAAGTTTGCCTTTTCTATTGTGCAGACAGCTACAGAAGTGTCTTTGGGAAGTGTACTGCCACCTTGGTTTCCATAATAACTACGAACACGCTTACCAAGTGGTTCAAGAAGTACCTCCAAATGTTCTGCCTGCACCAATTAGGAAAGAAATTTGAAAACATTAAACTACTTATAAAAGAAACAATGATCTAACCTTGCAAATTTCGGGAGAAACAACAAATATTACCTTTTCTGCACAAAGTGATACATAAGGAAGTACAAGTAAAGCTATTTTTCCAGATGACAAGACCTGCCGGAGCATCAGAATTTCTGCAACAAAACTTTTACCAGCACTGTGGATGTGCAGAGGAAGCAAGATTAAGAAACTTAAAGATGTCATACCAACAAGAAGAAAGTATATACCATTTTTTACAGAACAACTCCATATTTAAATGTGACAAGAACTTCTAAGTTGGAAGAGATCATAAAAAAAATTAATAAAAAAAAAAACTAAAACAGTCTGCAATTGCCAGTGGCTCAGATATTGACGTTACATGAGCCTCATTGTACAAAGGAACATATGAATCATAACATATACAACATGCTGCTAGAAGAAACTAATCAAATCACAGAGGAACATTCAAAAGCACTCCACATGATAGAAAAGCTAAGATAAATATCAATTGCATAACTACCTCGTTGATGCACAATACACAAGATTCCTTCTCTGCAATACACCATCTACCTGAAGGCACTCAACCTGAAAGATGGAAAATGGATATACATTATGTTTCAAACTAATTGGGACTATTACTCAAACACAACAACCCAAACATATCTATAGGAAAGAAATACATATACCTAAGCCCCGGAATCAATGAAATCTTAGTCCAACAGCAAGAAGAGCATTTGTTGGCTTAAGGCCAAACCACATATGTAAGTGCAAAACATTTCAGTGGAATACATTTAAGTGCAAATAAATGGAATAATAGTCAACATGGGCACCAGTTAACAAAGTTTGAAAGATACCTGCCAAGGATAAAGTTTTGAAATTCCTTTCTTTCTATATATGCTGCATATTTCTGGTGCAAGCCAACCATTTAGATCCAGACAATCTTTCAGCGGCACAAAACTTGAAGGAGTACTTGCTTCACTAGATTCATCTTTACCATTCAACTTAATGACTTCATCACCTGGTGAAGAAAATGTCATGCCACCATTATCCTTGCTAGACAAATCCACTTTAATTTTGGTCACTGCATTAACAGAATCAACATCTTGCCCTTGAAACATCACTTGATTTGCCTGAGATTTGCTGCAACGGACCATAGTAATAGCATGTTTTGGACCTCTATGGTCTATAAGACTGGATTCAGATTGCTCACCACCTCCATGAGCCATGCTCTTTAAATTGTATGTGTCTAAATGATGCGGCATGGTTTCATTAGAAATCTTGTCCTCACGAGAGAAATCAAAATGTTTGACAGGCAGTAAGGATACTTCTTTATGCAAGTCCTTCCTATGCTTTGCCATTGGCCCTGAATCAGCACCGTTATCCATACGCTCACCTTCATCCATCATTTCCTTTGACTTTCCGTCACAGTGTGCATTTCTCAAATTGCATGAGCTTTTACCTTGATATTGGCTATCTGAAGCAGTAGTTGCTTCTGCTGCCTGGGCACACAGACCATCAGCAAGTTGAATTGCATCATTCCAAAAAGCTTCACCAGGTGAAGATAACGAGCTACCACGTGTCGAATTGGGGGTCTGACGAACACATGATTTAATCAACGAGCCTGGTGTATAACAATCAACTATGTCTAGATACGATTTAGGTGTATTACTGCACGTTTTCAAGGTTTGTTGAAGTTCGAGCAATTCATTAGGAATGGTAACCTGGCCATCACATTAAGGAAATAATAATTCAAATTTAAATATAGATATAAGAAAGTGTCTCATTAAGTTTAATTACATAAGTACCACATTTTCATACGAGTCTTTAGAATATACCTCATTTTTATCAGAACAAACAGATTGCATTGCTTCACAGCTCTTCTCAGCAGAACAGCTTGTTTCACGTTCTTCATAGGATTTATCGCTACTGCAATGCCTCTTTTTAAACGTCTTATTCTCCCCATCAAGCAAAGATGGGCTAGCGTGTCTCTTATGATCATGCACTTTCAGCTCTGACATAGAACTTTCGTTTGATTGAACATCACTGTATATAAAACAACAGAATTTAAATAAAATAAAATACAATAAAAAAGGAGAATGCAGAATTAATCTAGTCGAAGAGATTAGGGGCAAACCAACTAATAATTCATGACCAGAGAAACCAGCAGAGGACAAAAAAAACATATGCATAACAGCTATAGCAAAGCTCAGAATAATGAAGTACATAAAAGTTCCCAATTTTTTATAGTACATTACAATACCTGCAATACAAAGACAAAAAGTCAGCTGCAAACTTCTTGAGTTCTGCATTTTCCACACCTTCTGCAAAAGCTGAGTAATCCTTCGAAGAACCTCCAGCTGCAACATCCCCCACCTTGGTTAAGCCCTTAGATATTTCCTTCTGATTTGCTTTGGAAGTTTCACTAGTATGAGCGTGCAGTTGAGAAGACAAAGGGAGCTGTTTACATTCATATTTCGAAGAATTATCAATCTCCGATGCCAAATTCCTTCTAACTTGATCTTGCCGAGCCACTGATTCACCAACTTTATAGGAAGGTTTCACAAGGTTATTACTGTCCTGTGATGTCCACAAATAATTGTCCAAGGTGCCTTTTGCACTAGGGGAACCTTCTACAGTTTTTACATCCTTTTCATTTCTCCCAGACTTCAAAGCGGGTGATGAAGGCTTCCGTTTCTTTGAAGCAAAAAACTGTAAATGCACGCAAATAAAAAGAAACCTAATGAGCAAATTAGTGCATTTAAATAACAAATTTTTGGTTGGTTTTCATGACTTATATGTTCCAACTGTGTTTTTTATGGGCAAAACCAGTTGAAGCTAGATGTTTCCACAAAGAACCACCTGCCTTCTATCAAATGGCTTGGCTTCGGCTTCAATAAGGGCATCCAAACAACATAAGAATCAATTGCGTACTAAAGGGAATGATTAACATTTTATAACCGTGGAGTATATAATGGAAAGGGTACGTATTCTTCCACTTCCAATTGTTCTCACTCGGTCTTTCATTTTCTTTCACACACGCATATGTCAATGTTTCCACCACAAGGGAAACAGAGATTTTCTAAATCCATCTACGGACTAAGATTCCAAGGAAAAAACACCCAATTCGAACAAAACTAATCTGGAATTCTTCCAATAGACACGTAAAGATAGAGAAAGAATCTAGGTATGAATGTGAGATGACCCCTGTGAGTCTGTAGGGTTTTGTAATACGAATTGGATTGAGGGCCCAAACCTGATTGATGCGCGACGGAGGCGAACCAGACGCCATGGTGGAAAGCGCGGACTTCCACTGCGACCGGAGAAGAAACCTAGAAATCTCTGGGTTCGAGCTCGGTAAGTCCTCTTAAGTTGACGCCGGAGATGGCTATTTAACTCTCAGGGACAGTAGGCGCGCCAAGTTGACATACAGTTCCGCTTCCACAGAACCAGAATTTGTGATTTTGAGCGGAGTCACCCGGGAATTTCAAGTTTTGGGAGACTTTTTGCAACTGTGCCCGCTATTGTTTCATAATTTAATTTGAGTCCAAATCATCCAACTTTTTTTTTAATGGAAATGTCAATTTATATTAATGAATCGAAATTACACATAATGACCGAAAAAATTATTGAAAAAATTTAACTTTTATTGGTTATGGCCTAAAAATCGTAAATGACAAACTCTATAACATACAAAATTAAAAGGTGAAGTCATAAAAAATTTAATATCGATTTTCAACATCCTAAAAAATAATTGTTGCGTAAATCGGTCTTAAGCCTTTTCCAAATTGAGTGAAATTTTTGAAAATATAAAAATAATAAACGCACGTGTTACAATTCTCTATCTCATATAGAGCTTCGAAACGGTTTATTACGTATCCAAAAGAACACCATAGTTGAAAGTTACGAACGATTGAAGTTCTTGCCAAATTGATAGGCGTAGAGGTAGCGGCAAAATGCCAAACTTTGATTTTTTACACCTCTTTGTTCAAACATCCAATTTGGGCCTGCAACATACCGTATTGAAGCTCGTGACGCGAAGAATTAGGGAGAAAAACAAATTCATTGCCACCAGTTTGAATATCGGCTCTTGACATATAGATGACTAGTTATTGCGTAAACCAATGTTCATGCTTTTCTAATTTTTTTGTAATACTTTTATAAATAATAATAATAATAATAAACGCACCTCATGATTTTTTCTCCCGTCTAAAGCTTCGAAACAATATATTACATGCCTACAAATGACGTTGGGAACCAAAGATACAAACAATCAAAATTCTTAACACTAGGCATAAAGGCGAAATATCAAATTTGATTCTTCATAACTCTTTACTTAAGCGATTTGAGCTCGTGATATATTGTTTTGAAGATTGAGACGTGAAAAATTAAGAAGAAAAACAATCTCGTACGTTGTCACGAAGTCCTATATGCTAGCAACGTCTTGAAGACCAATTATTGCATAACCGATTAGAGATTTTCTTCCAAATTGAGTGTTTTTTTTAAATAAAAATAAATAATTAACGCATACATCAAGATTTTTCGTCAAGCCCAAAGCTTCAAAAATGTATATTACGTGTCTATAAAGGACGACAAGCCATAAGTTAAGGATAATCAAAATCTTAACAAATTGATTGGCTTATAACGGGTGATAAAAGACCAAACTCCGATTTTTTATAACTCATTGCTCATGTGCCCAATTTGGGCTCATGACATACTCTTTCGAAGCTTGTGACGAACTGAATAGGATTAACTCGCTAACTTGTACCAAATTTTTGTGAATCTTTAAAGATTAGAGTAGCAACTTAAAGACCAATTCAAATATTGCTTAAGTTAATCTTCAAAACTCTTTTGATTTAGTGCCTTAGTGGCAATCCGAAAACGAGTCACGTTTATTCGTCTAATTGAAAGCATCCAAAACCGCAGATTATGTGCCAAAATGGAATGGAAATAGGCTTTGATAAGAAATTTGTTTTTTTATTAGCCGAAAAAAAAAATGTTTTTTTTTTCATTATTCAAAAAAAAAAAAACGTAATTTGTTTTCTGGTCCGACTAGTCAGTTTAATTTCATGCAAAACCAAAAAAAAAAAAAAAACGCAGGTATTTAAATGACTCAAAGTTGGGCAGTTTTAATACTTTAATTCTCAGAACATACGAGAGCCTATCGGAGGGTCTGGGGAGGCGAGTGGGTTTTCCGATCAGAAGAAAAGAACTGTGAGTTTTCCGCTCCATCTTCCCTCGGTAGCGGCTCCATTGCTATCTTATAGTTCTCTACTGGACCCGCATTACTTTCGATTGCTATTTTAGGGCTTCTGAAGGCTCTGTGAGCTTGTACCGTTTCGAAGATTAGGGATTGCATCTGTGTTTTCGTTTATTTGGGTTTTTTATAGCTTCAGATTTTCATGCATGCATTGATTTTCTCTATACAATTTACTATTTGTTCCCCAGCTAGTTCTGCTGACTCAAAATTTTCAAAATCTCTCTCGGAAATTTGATACCGACCGCTGTTGGGATTTAGCTCCCGTATTACTGTGTTATCTCTTAGAACAGAGGTATAGAGCACTGCAGTACTAGTTCTCAAGCAAATTAGGAATTTGGGTTTCTTTTTGTTTCAGTTCAGTTACTTGTAATACTTTGAGAATTTCAATTTCTTTTCGAAAATTGGCTAATCTAATATAAGTTTCTTGGTGTTTTCAATTTGCTTTTGGGAAAAGAATTCCTCAGTCAGTGATGAATAGTTATATTTTCTGCTCAAGATGAATACATGTTCATATTCATAGAGGAAAGAGATGCTTTATTTGTTTTGTGATATTTCTTATATATTTTTTTTAACAAAAATTAGTAACACCGAATTATGTCCCTAGAATTTTCCTTTTTTTGGTGGGAAATATCATGTTAGTAAAAGAGTTAGTTTATGGGTACTTTGTTGTAATTTATTTAGTTTAGTTTGCTTTTAATGTCCACTCTGCGCATATAAAGCTATGTCTTTGAATTTCGCTTGCATTTTGAATGCTTTGGTTGCTACTATGTTTGGAAACTTTTCAGAATATTTTTTTTTCTTGCCTTTCAGGTTGAGTGTTGGTCCGCTTGTGGAGAGGCCTGCTCGTAGAATGGCAGAAGTTGAAGAGATTGAATTTATGTGGGGGACAAAGAAAGGAATTGGTGGGAAAAACAAGGACATTCAGTTTTATAAATCTTTTACTTATGATGGGGAGCAGTATGACCTTTATGACTCTGTTTATCTTTACAAGGAAGGTGAGTCTGAGCCTGAGATTGGTAAGATAATAAAAATATGGGAGGCTCAATATAGGATAAAGAGAGTGAAAATCCTATGGTTTTTCCGTCCTTGTGAGATTTTCAACTTTCTTGGTGATGAAGAGATACTCGAGAATGAGTTGTTTTTGGCATCCGGCAAAGGTCCAGGCCTTGCAGATCTGAATCCATTGGTAAATGAATTTGATTTATGTTTGTAGCTAGTTTTGTTTCTTATATTATAAGAAGTGAAAGTGTTTCTTGGTCAAGTAGAATTGGAATTAGATATAGTGTTGGTTTGTAGTTAAGTAAACTTGAAGTAAAATATCTTTTAGTTTTAATTAATAACATAGATAGTTTTTATGGTCAATATCTTTTCCATAACCCATATGTGCTTCTGTTATTACTGTCTTTCTGCTGCTATCAACTTCTGTCATCATTTTCTACTAAATTTTGCATCATAAATTGACACACTTGCGCATGTTTTTATAGATTTGTTGAAGTTTTTGAATAAGTAGTGACATGTTCTACTTATTTAATATTCGAGAACTTTAAATCACTGTTATCTTTTTAGTGGCGTCTCTTTCTCTTTATGTAAAGACCTTTTATAAATGGTGAGCCAAACAAGTTTGTTTTCCATTGATACAGCCCTCCACTTGTGATGAAAGTTAAATTTATCAGAATATGATGGGGTCTCCCTGTTGTTTCTCCAAAACACATTTAGTTAGAATTTCAGTTGTCCTTGTTATTTTCCTGCACTAGTTGGTAGATATAATGTCTCCAACATACATGGGATGTTCATTGTCTCCCAAAGTTATTTTGTATTGATGTATTCTAATTCAATAAATCAACCTTGCTGAACATTCACATTCAAATCAGGAAGCCATTGCTGGAAAATGCAATGTCCTGTGCATTTCAAAAGACAAGGAAAATCCTCAACCTTCAGACGAGGAGCTTCAAAAGGCTGATTTCGTCTTTTATAGAACCTTTGATGTTGCGCACCGGAAAATCATGGATAAGATAGAGGGAAAAATTTCTGACCTTGATGGTACGTAAACTTGTCAACCTCGAGTCTTTTGTAGTTTTACCTATAATTTGTTGTTTCAATATAAAATTCTTATATCTTTAATGTTTACAAAATTTGCAGTTAAATTCCTTTTTAACAGATTGAATATTCAGAAGCCTGCTGGCGATCTGAATGTTGATTTAGGAAAAAACGAAATTTGTGGTAATGCCACAAGTAATGAAACAAAGGTTCCATCAAAGCAAAACTCATTTAAAGAACACATGAATTTAGAGACAACTGAAAATTCTGTTGATAAGCAAAAACTTTCAAGTGTGGAAAAGCGGATTTCGGCCGTAGGTTTAAAATCAAGTGAGATGGATAAAACTGATGAAAGACAACAAGATGTGTCAAGTCCTAAGACTTTGTTAAGTTCTAAAGTTAAAAGTAGGGAGGATGAGGCTATTCTTGGCAAAGTTCTTCCAAGAAAGCTTGAGGTGGAAGAAAAAGGAAGGTCTATAAAGGATACTAGTGATTTGGACAATAGACCAACTAAGAAGGCGAAGCTTGATATTAGTAAAGTATCTAGTGACAAGAGAAAAAGTAATGAGCAAAGACGTGTTGAGGTGGAAGAAAAAAGCAATAGTAGAAAGGGCAATGCTATATTGGAGCACACACAACCTGAGAAGGCGAAGATGAATGCATCAACTTCGACTAAAGTTTTCACCGATAAAAGCCGAAGTAGTGAGCATAAACGCAAAATCAATGCTAATGAGAGTTATACGAAGGCTTTATCACCAATTGCTTCTCCAGTCGAGGAAAGATGCAAACTCAAAGGTGTAGAGGCTATTATTGGGATAGATAAAAACCCTACCAAGATGATGAAGCTTGATGGTGAGGTAACAATTTTTTCCAATGACAAGTTGTCCTCGCATGGGGACGCTAAAAAGAAGGCCCACAAGGCTTTATCACCAAGTAGCTCCACGATCGATGGTAAGTGTAAACGTAAAGATGGAGGGGAGTCTTTAGCGCTAGAAAAAGACTCTAAGAAGAAGATGAAGGTTGGTGATAAGTCAAGAAATCTTTCCATTGGCAAGCCGCCTAGACCATCCCCAAGGCCGCCTCAAAATAAGGCGCAAAAGTTTGATGGCGAAATGTTGGAAGTTACTCAACGTCTGGATGCGGTACGTAATAACATTCTTCTTCCTTTTCATTTTAGTCCAATGGTCCTCGCATGGTCCTCTTAGTAAGAGCATTTACCATGGTTGGATGTGGCCAATTATATCTTTTGGGAAACCCAAACCTCAAGTATGTCATAATTTGGATGTGAACTCTAATGGTTCAAGTCGTATATGGCATATCATTTCCTTGGATCTTACCATTGCCTTAATTGTTTTACTTCGTGTAGAGTAATGTCGATGGGAATGATATTAAGGCTCCATCACCGATTGCTTCCGGAGTCGATGATTCGCTTGGGAAACACAAAGGCCCTTTCAAGAAGATGAAGTCCGATGTTGAGGCACCAAGGCTTTCCAATAGGGAGTTGTGTGGAGAATCTCCCACACGGTCTCAAATTAAGTCTCAAAAGTTGGATGGCCACGTAGCGGAGGTTGCTCAATGTCCGGATGCTGTAAGTGATAACATTCTTTTGCCTTTAATTAATCCAATGCTCCTTATGACGATGTTTCCAATGGTTTGGTGCGCCATTTCACACATGAACTCTATTGGCTCATGGTGGTTTTTTTGGTAAATCAACATTTCGGGTCTTACCAATGCCATAAAATTGTTTTATGTACCAAGTATCAATGTCGATCTATTGTTAAATGTTGGCATTGCCATATTTTGGAACATCAAATAGCTTGAAGAAGGGTGCTACTTAATTTTTTGCATTGGAGATGGAATTATTAGTGTGGGGTAAGGTTTTGGGTTTTGGCACTCGATTCTAGTACTTGATGAGTTGAGTTCACTAGAAGGTTGACTTGTTTGAGTTGGTACGTATATATTGCACACATTGTTGTGAGTTGATACTCGCTAGTACTTGATCATGGTCGAGTTGACATGGCATGTCATGCGTTGCAAAAGCCGTCTCCATGCCTTGCCATTGTTGGTTGAATATTTGGTTGACCTTAACCCTTTCACTTGTTGTTGATTAGACAATCATCCAGCCCAATTTCTTAAATGTTCCGTTGACCCACATTGTGAACTAATCATATGCCGTTCAACCCTTTCTGCAAGCTTGTTTGATCAAAATATCCATCATTTGAGCTTGCCACGAGTTGAAGTTGATATTTTCATCAAACTTTACCTCAAGTTTAGCATTTCAGGTACCCCTGCAGAGTTATACCAAATTGTTGCGGAAAAACTGGTACTCGATGGGTTACTCAACTATGGTTAATTGTGGTTGATGGGGTTCTGGAACTCTAATTCAAACTCAAACTGCGGAAGCTCTTACAGATCGACAAGCAAGGGATAAACAATGTAAACTAGATGAATAAAAATAGATAAAGAGACAAAAACACATGAATGAGACACGAGATGTTACGTGGCTAAGATACCTAGGTTCACAGTATGGTGTTTCACTATTTTGAGAACAACAGAAAGTTACTGACACTCTACAGAGCCTTCTCACACGTACAATACAGTAGCATACCGACAATGATCACTCAAACCCAATGCAATCTCTGTCCTCATGTGAATAATGACTCAGTAATTGTCACCAAAAAAAGATGCATCTCTTTCACTTTTCATTTATAGTGTTGCATGTTAAAAAAAGAATTAGTTTACCTAGCATTTGTTTTTATGGTGTGAAGGCTTTATAATTAGATTCACTATTAGTTCTTTTGTGTTATTAAAACCTACTTTTTCTAATTCTATTATGGAATTTTGGGTGGATTTTGGTTCTTACACTTCCTCTCTTTTTTTTTCTTTTCATTTTGACAGGATAGAAGAAAATGGTTCAAGGAATTTGTGAGTGGTTCTTTTTCTCTTCTATTCTCTATTTAAACTGTTATATTTGCTTGATTGCGTGCGAATCTCAAGCATGTTTGTGGGTAACATTTGATTATAGTGCCTTGAACATGTATTCCACTCTATTTCCATTTGCAAAGGAGCAAGGAAACATAATTGTGTATTTTTACATTTGAACCTCAAGTAGAATCTGGATTTCTTTCACTGGAAAAAGATTCTGGATGACATTAAATGATAAATTGAGTGGAGGCTGTAAGGTGGATAGTATTGAGAGCCATGTTGGACTAATGGTTTGACTTATATGTCAGCCCTGGCAAGAGAGGATGCAAACTGCACACGAGCAAGGAACCCTCGTTTTGCTTCAGAATTTGGATCCGGCTTACACGTCAGCAGAAGTGGAGGTAGTAATCATATTTTAGCTTTAGCAGCTTATAGTTGTGACCTACAGTATGATTTTGAACTTCATGTCTTCTTTGTAATAATCTACTTATCTTACAATGCAAGTGTTCCAACTCTTAGATAAAATTGTAGTATGTTGTGTTTGTCTTCTTCAAATTTCCTATTATGTGAGGTTTTGTACTTTAGAGTATCTTCTCTTTTGATCTTATGTACCACATTTCAGGTTATAGTATGGAATGGTTTGGAGGAAAGTTGCACAGCTAAGATGATTCAGCAGACTGCAAATTCTAGCCCTTACTCTGGTATACCTCTATTCTATAATAAAATGACGTCTAAATTAACTGAAGTGCTCTCTCTCTCTCTCTCTCTCTGAATATTGTGTTGATCTAGTTGTCAGATAATAACTTTATTTTGTAAACACGACACAACCGAATTGATGTTTTTTGCATTGTGAATCTTAATGACATGTTTGCTCATGTTGTAGGACAAGCTCTTGTTATTTTTAAAACTCGGGAAGCAGCGAAGAAGGTTGTTAGAAAATTAGATGAGGGCTGCCTGTTATTGTCAAATGGAAGGTATGTAGTTAGATGCTTTCCCATGCACAAAATCTCTGTCATTTGGTCTTGACGTATATTACATTTGTTCTCCCTGTGTTCTCTGTTGCACTCTAATAACTTCTGAGATCCCACTACTTAAGTTGCGTGCCAGTGTTTGTGATAGCATGTTATGTCCCATGCAATCATCATTTACGATGCTGGCATTCTGGGGGCAACTATTCTGTTGTTGTGCCTTATGACCTATTCTGTCTTTAATGATGGTTATGGATTTTGATTGGCAAAGCACCCACACACACACACACAATTGTGGGTGCCATTGACCCAAATTACATCTGAGTAATTCTTGTATAATTTGCAGCAATCTTTACTATTAGGGATGCCATTCATGTGGTTTACCTGTTAGTAGTCAAAAACTGTGAATTGGGCCTGATTCACAAGTTTTCCTTGAGTTTATTAAGGACGGGAAGTGAGAGAGAATGGTCTAAATTATTTTCCTTCTCAAGTCCTTGCTTATGACTTTCTCGGGCTGCTGTTAGAATTGTTGTTCAACAATAGTTTTTCAGTAGGTATTTTGTCTCTTGGATCTTTAATACTAATCGTTTAATGAAGGTAGCAGGCATCCTTCAATCTCATTGTGATTATGATCTTTTGCTTTATCTAAAACTAGTCTACTAGGGTGATCACATTATGATGTGTAATTATTGTCTATACAATTTGTAGACCTCTAGTTGGCAGCATTGCAACAACTTCTTGCTCCACAGAAAAGAGGTCAAATTTTTTCGGTCATCTAGTAATCGATAAACTTCGGCACCCAATGCTGCACGAAAGGGAAATGGTAGTCATAACTCTTTCTGTCTCATACACACACGCACGCAAGTGCACATGAAGTATATAATTTTTTGTTTCTGTTTTAATTTCTTTTCCCACATTACGTAATTATGTTTTATATTTGTCCAGAAAGAAGCTGTATCCACTTCACATTTTTCTCAGCCTAACACTATTGAATATGATATGTCCATGGAATGGTGTGCACAACAAGAAAAATCAGATCTTTTGTGGAAGAACCTGTATAAGGTCTTGAAAATACTCCCCACTTCTCCAGATTCAGTGTTGAATTGGTTTTTTTTTAATTAATGTTGCTTCCTATGCCAAACTAAATAATTTTTCTTGCTTCTATATAGCAACAATGGAAGGAGGTGAAAGAACTCAAAGCTGAACTTAAGGCCAAATGAGCAGTGTGGGATTGTGAACTTGCTCTTCTTGGTACGTCTTTCAACTAAGAAAGATCTACTTCCACATCTAATTAATTAAACCCATGAGTTTTTTTGCCGTCTCTCTCTCTCTCTCTCTCTCTCTCTCTCTCTCTCTCTATACTCTAGACACGCTCTCACGCGCAAACACACACCCACACACACATATACATTTTGGGCATTTTTGGAGCCTTATGAAAATGCTTAATTTAGTGGGAACAATTTTATTCAGTACACATTGTAGAGGATCTCATTGTTTGCTTATTTTTCCTTTTATGTGCTTGTGTTGAGGTCACGTTTAAGTTCAATACAACTTTTTGAAAGCTGAAGGCATGCATAATATGTAGTTTCCTCTGTACAGCGTCTTAGTTGTGTGTGCTTACATTAAATTGAATGCTGAATAGGAATCTTTTCCAGAGTCTCTCCATTATCATGCATAAACATTTCTCTTCTCGTCTTTCATAACCGATGGTCTTGCCACTTTTGTGATAGAAACTGAAATTGACAAGGTACCTTTTAATTTTCTCTCCCAATTTTTGGCAGAAGCTGATGGGAAGGTAAGGGGTGTGTATAACTGGGTTACAAGTCAAAGATGGGGCAACTTTTTGGTTGTGCATTGCAAGTATTTGTTCAAGACCCGTTTCCAGGTGTTGCGGAATTGATCTGAATTTTCCACCAGACAGCCTGGTTGATGTGAGCTCCATCAAATGTAAATTCATGCTGTGTTAATGAATGGCCAGTTTTTGTACAACATTTAATCATACCATCCCTTGGCAGAATATTTTATCAGAGTTGCTTGTTTCTTTTGAGTCGTACATTCTTCAGGTTCTTTACAGTTTTTTTTTTTCGTTTATCAATATATTAAAAAGCTAATAGAAATGTGAGGTGAGGAGGGGAGCAGATGAGAGCTCATAGAGTTGTAACGAATTAAAAAAGAGAAAAACCTCCATATGGTACCTGAACTATCACCAAATGCAATTTTTGGTACCTGAACTTTCATAAGGAACCTGGTGGTACCTGAACTATACCTCCGTTAGCCATTATAGTACCTACCGTTAAATATTCCGTTAAGTGCTTATGTGGCATTTTAATATAGTTTATTTTTATTTTTTAATTAATAATAAAATCACCTACATGGTAATAAATTATATTAAAAACATAAAAATTGGTAATAAATTATATTACAAAAATAAAAATAATTTTTCTCATTTTAGTCTTGAATTGTGGATAAATTATCTAAATTTTTTTTGTATAATTTATTTAAATTTTAAAATCAAAATAAATTATCATTGTTTTTTAATATAATAAAATTTAAATTATTTTTTTTAGTATAGTTTATTTTTATTTTTTAATTAATAACAAAACCACATGGTACTAAATTATATTAAAAACATAAAAATTGGCAATAAATTATATTACAAAAATAAAAATAATTTTTCTCATTTTTAATCTTGAATGGTGGATAAATTATTTAAATTTTTTTTGTATAATTTATTTAAATTTTAAAATCAAAATAAATTATCATTTTTTTAATATAATAAATTATCATTTTTTAGTATAGTTTATTTTTATTTTTTAATTAATAAGAAAACCACCTACACGGTAATAAATTATATTATCAAATAAAAATAATTTTTCTTATTTTTAGTCTTGAATTTTGGGATAACTTTTCTAATTTTTTTTTTGTATAATTTATTTTGAAAATTGAAAATAAATAAAATTACTGTTTTACCCATGCCACATAAGCACTTAACGGAATATTTAACGGTAGGTACTATAATGGCTAATGGAGGCATAGTTCAGGTACCACTAGGTTCCTTATGAAAGTTCAGGTACCAAAAATTGCATTTGGTGATAGTTTAGGTACCATATGGAGGTTTTTCTCATTAAAAAAAGAGTTGGCCAAAAAAATTATTAGCCAAAAATTTAGAAACTAATAGACTTTGTAACTAATAATTTTATCTCTTCCCTCAAGAAAAATGATGAGATCATTCATAAAAATTTCAATTTTTTCAGGTCGCTATTAGTACACGTAGAAAATGTGAAAATGATTAATTTCCGATTGGAACTGTTGAATTTTTATCCCAGATCATGAGAAAATGGATTTTATAGAGGAGAAAAACATTTCAAACTGTGAATAATAGCTGTTCCCTATCCCTCATAATATTTGCTTTTTACCTAACTCAACTCCCCGACCGGCTGACCCCGATGTAAATTAGAGTAGCTAATTATCCAATTTTGAAGGGTGGCTAGCGAAACGACATCGTCCGACCTGCCTCAAAAAATGTGACCGTTATTTTAAAAAATCTTGATTAGGACACTCTGTAATCAAAGCGCGCGAGTAGACATTGAACTCTCTACTCTGAGCGAGTACACAAATAAACCTTCTCTGTCTGCCAGTGCTCTCTGCTCACCCCTGTACCAGTTTTGGCAGCACTCTCTCTTTTCATGCCCCTTCTAGTCCTTCCCCATCTACACTTTCTCCTTCAACCTCAAAAGTTGAAGCCCCCATCTCTCTCCCTCTGCTACTGGAAAACTTCTCTCAGTCATTCATCAAAGCCACACCATTTTAGTTCCAAAAGCTCCCAACTTTTTCTTACCCACACTCTCAAAATCCCGTCTTTCCTTGACCCTTTTCTTCTAAACCCAAATTTCTTTTTACCGTAAAAGCTTCTCTCCGTCGTCCATGGAAGCCACGCCATTTTAGTCCCACCCGTCAGTTCCGAAACCCCCAAAGCACACAACTTTACCGACCCATAGTCTCAAAATCCATCTCCTTGACCCTTTTCTCTTTGGTTTCTAGAAATTAGAAATTTTTTACCACCTGCGCCAAAAATGGGGTGTGCCCAATCGAGAATCGACAATGAGGAATCGGTCTCGCGATGCAAGGACCGGAGGAACCTGATGAGAGAAGCAGTGGTGGCCCGAAACGCCTTTGCGGCGGGCCATTCCGGCTACGTCATGGCCTTGAAGAACACCGGCGCTGCCTTAAGCGATTACGGCCATGGAGAATCGCAACAGACCCAAGAACAGCTACTCCTCAATAACCACCAGCAGCCACTGGACGCCACCGCATCTCAGCCACCGCCTCCTCCGCCACCGCCGATCGAAAACCTTCCGCCACCTCCGCCGCCTCTGCCCTCTTTCACTCCCAGCCCGCCGATCAAGCGCACCACGAGCCTGCCCACGGAGATTGGGAAATCGAGGATGCAGGGGGTTAGGTTGGCCATTGCCGAAGAGGACGAGGAGGAAGAAGAGGACAATGAAGAAGAAGATGAGCGCAACAAAGGGTTTCGCCGGCGACGGGGTTCGAGAAATGGGGGTGGGGAGATGGGGACGACAGCGGCGGGCTCGTCATCCCCGCAGACGCCGGAGATGAAGGCTGTGCCGCCGCCGATGCCGGAGTCGAAGGGCATGGCTTGGGACTACTTCTTTATGGTGGATAACATGGCGGGGCATACGTTGAGTGAGAATGAAGGTGAAGAATTTGGTGAAGGTGATAATGTGGAGGATTTGGGTGATGGGGATGAGCCCAAGACCCCGGAGAAAGTGGAGGAGATTCAGGAGAAGCCGGAGGAGATTCCGGTGTCTCCGGTGACTCCGGCGACAATCGAGCATTCAATGACAGCGCCACCAGATTTTCAGAGGATAGCGATTCCCGGTTTTACTTTGATGGAAATTTTGCATCAGATTGATGATCATTTCTTAAAGGCCTCGGAGAGTGCTCAGGAGGTTTCCAAGATGCTCGAGGCCACTCGGTTGCATTATCACTCCAATTTTGCAGATAATCGAGGTATAAGTTTTTGCTGCTTAATCCACATTGGTGCTTCACTTTTAATTCCTTAAAAAAAAAAAAGTTATGTTTATGCTTATATTTGATCCCCTTCTTTGGTGTGATGCAATGGTTGAGTTGAGTGAGTTCATTTGCTTATATGAAGGCTATAAAGTGACCCTTGTCTCCAAAGCTTTCAAGTCGTCTACAAAAATGTCCAATAAAAAAATGTGCGCTAGTATCTTACTTCACTTGTCTCTACAACATGAAAATAAGTACCTCTTTAGGGATTCCAGCTACTTTTTGGAAATTTGATCTCAACCTTAGATCATTTTCACTTTCTGATATTTCAAAGTGAGAAAAAGTACTTTATTGAAGATGTTTGTCTTTATTGTGCGCTCTAGTGAATGATAGTTATGAGTACTCACCCTTTTCTGCTATAAAGCTTGATGCTTTGGATGTCCCTGTTCCAGGACTTCAAAGTTTTAATATTACTTCACAAAACTACAACTGAATGACTGTTCTACAAATAACATCTTCTGAATTTCCTTATATATGTGTTCCTACTTCATTGTAATTGTCATTGTTTTTATGATATGGAATCTTTTGCAGGACACATTGATCATTCTGCACGAGTCATGCGTGTTATTACATGGAATAGATCCTTCAGAGGCATACCAAATGGTGATGGTGTGAAGGATGAAGACTCTGACGATTTTGAAACTCATGCCACTGTTTTGGATAAGTTGTTGGCATGGGAAAAGAAACTTTATGATGAAGTGAAGGTGTGTTTATGCATTAGTTTGTTTCATCTTATCTGTTTGTTACTTCATCTTGATTCAGTATTATCATTCTGCATTCATGAACGTTGTTAGGAGGGTCACTTTCTACTTGGACTGTTGGTATCAGAAAAATGTACATCCCTACTCTCATTCACTTTCGCTGAACCTTATTTATCTTCCCTTTATGTTGATAGCAAGGGGAGCTTATGAAGGTTGAGTATCAGAGAAAGGTTGCTCTACTGAACAAGCAGAAAAAACGCAGTGCTAGTGCTGAAACCTTGGAAAAAACAAAAGCAGCTGTAAGCCACTTGCATACAAGATATATAGTTGACATGCAGTCCATGGACTCCACAGTCTTAGAAGTGAATCAAATACGGGATGAGCAGCTGTACCCTAAACTTGTTTCTCTAGCTGACGCGTAAGTTTGTGGTCCAATTTACATCAGAATTGTTTTACTTCTTTGTTTTAACTCTTCTTACCTCATAGTTTCTTAGTTTCAAATGATTTTGATCATGGATCAAGAGCCTTTTATTAAAAGAGGAGCAACACATAATGTTCCTCAAAAGAAACCATTTCTGATAGACAAATTGAACTGATGATTTTCATTTATGTATGGTATTGAATTTTGCCATCGTATCCGTCATAGCTTTTACTCCTTAGTCCTTACTAAAGGTCACTGCAAAGACAGACTATAAGTTGAACCTTTCCTTCTGTCTTGTGACAAATTTTGGCCATATTTATTGCATTAGACTTATACACCAGTCATAGGCGCTGTGCTTTGCAAACAATTTTTATACATTATTATGTTGTGGAAGCTAGTTTGCTTCAACTGATTTTTGGGATATGTTTACTGAAACTCAGGATGGGAAAAATGTGGGAAAATATGCGCGCGCATCATGACAGCCAGCTGAAGATTGTTATGGACCTAAAATCCCTTGACATTGCCCATACTCCGATGGAAACGACCAAGCACCACCATGAACGCACTGAACAGCTATTTAACGTTGTCCAACAATGGCATTCAGAATTCGAAAAGCTTGTGATTCATCAAAAACAATACATCCAAGCTCTGAATAGCTGGTTGAAGTTGAATCTCATTCCTATTGAAAGCAGCTTAAAAGAGAAAATCTCTTCGCCGCCAAGAGTTCAGCATCCCCCAATCCAAGCCCTTCTCCATTCATGGCATGATTTTCTCGAAAAGCTTCCTGATGAACTTGCAAAATCTGCAACATCATCCTTTGCGGCTGTGATAAAGACTATATTACTTCATCAGGAGGAAGAGATGAAGCTAAAGGAGCAATTCGAGAATACAAAGAAGGACTTTATACGTAAAAAACAGGCATTCAATGACTGGCACCAAAAGTACATGCATCGTAGGGGGCCTGGTGATGCGGATCAGGAAAGAATTGAAGATGCAAATCACAAGGATCCTGCCGCAGAGAGGCAGTTTGCTGTTGATAGCTTGATGAAGAAAATGGAAGAGGAAGCTGAAGCTCACCAGAGACATTGTATCCAGGTCAGGGAGAAGTCACTTGGGAGTCTCAAAACTCGCTTGCCTGAGCTCTTCCGTGCTATGTCAGACTATGCTCACGCATGTGCTGATGCTTATGGCAAACTTAGGTCCATCACAATGCCACAAGCTTCAAATGGCAACTCTCATGTGTAATATCTATCTATTTGCAGTTTTCTAGAAAGTAGTAAGTCTATCCAACTTCAACCACAGTGAAGTACTTTTTGTATGTGACGAACTTGTTTCACTTGGCAATTTAATTAATGGTTAGTAATCTTTGCTCCTCCTGTAGTCATTTCTCTTTTTAGTCATTGATTCTAATGTAAAATTGCTTGCAACTTGTACACTTGGTCAAGAGGGAGCTCAATTGGTGGGAAACCTATGTTTTCCATTTCTCTTGAAATGAGTTCTTTTCTTTTTCAATTCTCTCTTGAATTTTTCTAGTGGAGAACCATTTTCCTGAATTATCAGCCCTTGAATTTGTCTCTGCTGACTTTGCGGCAGATCATGTCCAATTGAAAATCTTTCTGGGACTATTTATAGGAATACTGACAATCTATCCTTGCTTATTGGTCCTAAGGTGACCCGACCACCTATAGGGGAAGGTCAGCTTTTAATACTAGTATGGTCCCTGTCCTATATTTTGTAACTTGAAAACACATAAAAAAGGGTAATTTTTCCTTTGCCAACTCAAGTATTAATAATTACATGGTAGAAATTTCCAATACCGCCACATAATTTTACTGTTGCCATGTTTTTGGTGATGCCAGAATTTTCAACTCTTGCTCGAGTTCAATGTGAAAATGGCGCCTGTAGTTAGGTAAAGATTATTCTTTTTTCCAAAAAGTTTTCCCAAAATTCTTTGGTCGAGTGGTTAGAGTGGAATTTGAAGAAGCTTCATAATTTGGTGCACCATATGTCCATATATGAACCTAAACTTGGCTAATGAAATGTAAAACCATTCTAAGGTTTGGAACATTTCAACCACAATGAATCTGAATAATTTGGAAAGAATTTTACTTTTCAAAGGGGATGGGGTAAAAAGAGAGGTTGGCATGCGGCTACCAAATGATGACTCTTTCGGCGGTCTCACTTTGACACTTTAAACAATCTTTGCTTCAATGTTTAAAAAAAAACTCTCTTTGCTGACACAACTCTCTTCTAGTAATGAAGCTCCTCTCATGGCTCTTTCTTGAAGCTTCCTCAGCTGAAGACCATTTCCATTTTATCTATCTTTCTCTAATAACATTATTATCAAATGGAGAAAGGTTTACATAGGAATTAACAAAAGGCTTCACTTTTTTGTTAGTGGATTCTCATTCCACCATTCATCCATTTTTAAGAGCAGCCAAGTTGAGCCAAGTCAAAAGCCAGAGCCATATTTATCAAAGAAGAGCCATGCCCTTTTGCATATTATATTTATACACGTGCTTTCCACTAATACATAATTTACATCCTAAAGTCATCTTATATGTATATATGTATACACACACACATATGCTTAAGCTAATTCATTCTACAGCTTAATTTGGGGTGCAAGAAACCACCTGGTCTTTGTGTTAGCAATGGGGATCAAAGAGTGGTACAGTACACGTAGCCCAAGCATCAGGTTGGGACAGAACTTCATGCCAAACACTACTTACAACAAGTCTCAACCAAAGTGGCAAACGTTTTGGAAGAAATTCAAGAAGGAGAACAAGAAGAATCTGAGTTCTGGTACTGTTGAATCGCAGGCTCGGCAGACTAGTTATGATCGGAAAACATACTCGAAGAATTTTGATCGAGGAATGGGGTGGACGGAGCCTGATAACTTGTCTCGGTCTTTCTCAGCTCGGTTTGCTAATCCGTCAAGGATTTCACATAGGAATGATTTGCTGGATTGATGTGTATGAATGCCTAAGAAACTTTATGTATATGTAGCTTTTGATCTTGGCATTAGAATCCCATTTGACTATTTTATTTCATTCTTTTTTTGTTTCCTGAATTTTATCTGCTCTATCTCTCTCAAATGATACTTCCCTGATTTATTCCAATTCAGTTAAAGATCTGATTGAATAATCAGAAGAGATGAACAAGTACAACTGATCGATCCGCAATCAGTAATTAGTGGATCAAATCAATGAAATTAAACTAGAGATAGTGATAATAATGTATCTTGTAGATGGTAAGTAATTATGCAATACATGATGCCTTGGGTAGTAAACAAGGACTTTCTGGGTTTTGACCTCAATTTTTGATGTGTACAATCTGCAAAGACCATTTCCCTTTGGTATGTGGTGTTTTTACCAGTGCCAGAAATTTCATGTACAAGACAATAAGAGACCCTTGGATGCTTCAACTTATGTCTCTCTTTGGGCTCAAGGCTCAAGTAGATAAGATGCTTTTTCAGGCGCCGGGCTCATGGGCTCTCTTATTTTACTCATCTCCATGTACAAGAGTGCAGGGCACTATAAAGAAACATAAAAATTTATGTGCGCTTCTAAGTATTTACCTCACAAGGTTATTTTGCATGTGGCAGTCATCTTTTACATCTTACTGGGTATTAGTTGTTTTTGAGTGTTCATATATATATATATAACCCAGGGAGATTCTCACTTGCATTATCAATATCTCTGATCACGTAGGAATCAACACCCCACTACCTTGAGCTCTGCTTCAATATTTAATACCTCCACATCCTAACCATAAATTGCTAGGCAAGTATGCTACTGACCTAGCTCAACTTTTTCCCCTGGTTTTCCTATGTTTGAGTCCTAATCTGTGGGTACTGGATACCAGACCAACACAATGACAAGGCTTGATTCACATGATCACATATGACCACAAGGCAAGAAATGTGTTCCAAAGTACAGTGTACTCCTCACGGTGGGTTGCTCTCCAAAAGTTGGTACAGTGTTGAACTCTCAATACGACATGGTCCACAACATGAAGTTGCATTTTTCAGTTTTACTTCACAGTGTCTACACCAAACAACTAATCCACACAAATTTCCTATACAAGATTCTGCAGAAATTGAAACTCAACTAAAGGGTTAATGCAAATAAAGATACAAGACTCTCTCATCCAATGCATTGGAGCTCTCTAAACAAAGATGTATATAGTAAGCAGCAGATACACTCTTGATCACCAACATATAAATCAGAGTAAAAGTTTATAGACTTTTCCATGATTTATTGATAAAGGGTGAATGTAACAACTACCATTCCTTCAACTACATAAATCTTGTTGTTCCTCACAACAATTTGAATACTACTGAATATGGAGAAATATTATTGTCAGAAATTTTTACAGGCATGGTGGCTGTTGCTGGGTGCATTCTTACATGGAAGGAAGTTGTTGTTGTTGTTGGGTCTGAGCCTGATTTTGAGTCTGACTCTTCTTCAACTCATCCCCAGCCACAAGGAAAAACGCAGTGTGCCTGAAGAAATTGAACATTTTGCGCTTGGAATCCGCATCAATATCTGAAGAGCTGTCCAATGCTTGTTCCATGTGATGCAACCACCTCTCTGCCGCTTCGTGTGTAACGGGAAATGGCCGGTGCCGTCCGATCAGAGCAGGATGACCTAGCCCAGTTCAAAATCAGATCACAAAAAGTTTCAATCTTTCTGAACAATTTGAATAAACAGATGAATAAGAACCAAGAAATTGGCACCTCTTCTTTGAGAGTAGAGAGGCGGCCCTCCCATTCTCTGCGCGAAAAACTCGTACTGGTTCTGAATCGCGTCTTCCTTCTTGGAATTTGCGAAAATTGATCGAAACCATTCCTGGTCGTCGTCGTAGACCCTGGCGACCGAGGGCTTAATTGTAAATTCAGTTACCAATTCATGTCCAAGTCAGAGAAGACGAAACGATACGAACCTGTTGTAGAAATTGGTGGAGAGATTAACGAAGGCCTCGAGGCCTAGCTTCTGGAACAGATTGATCTCATCGATGGCGAACGCGTCCGCCGAGTCGACTCCGCTCCACTCGGAGGCCTTGGCTTGCAGACTCTGCATTTTGCTCAGTGTAGTTGGCTCTAGTGTGTGAGACTGAAAGAGGTCTACTTTGTCTTTATATAGATACGGGGTTCGTGCTGGTCGCGTGGATTAAACGCTTGTTTCCTCAGATTTTTACTCGGATTTTGATTTGCTAGCCAATAAAACTGCCGCTGCAAAGCGGAGAATCTTAAAACTGTGGGTGGTCCAGTTTTTTTTCCAATGACACACTATGAGCTAACCATGTCGTTATTACTCGCACTTTGCAATCAGGAAAAAAAAAATAATAAAAATAACTTTTCAACCTAAAAAAGTAACAAGAATGCGGACAGGTAAAGAAAAATCAAATGGATTTTCACTATTGCTTCTTTACTCCTTACAACTTCAATGGAAGGTACTAACTTCTTTTTTTTCGGTCTCGTCTCGTCAAGTTTATATTGCTCGAGTTTTTAGTATTGAGAAGAATCCTAAAGCTATCAAATACATTACTTTTTTTAAGGGTCTATGAAAATTTGATGGTAATTCGGAGTATGACATGTTTCGATTAGCAGGCGAGCGGAATGCCAATTAGAAATCAGCTCACCAATCAATTCAGTTCTTTTAAACTGTTGAATCCAATGGAAGAATAATTTTTTTATAATCAGATTAACAACATTCATTAGATAAATTTCAACACATTAAAGAATCATAAAAACGACTAGAATGATGCTGAATTCACACCAAGACAGAAGATGCACGAGCTCAAAAGTACCAAATAGGGTAGGCTCGGTTGAATCGCGTTACTAAAATGGGCCTAGACCAATTACTGGAATGCCGTAGCTACTAGCTAGATGTGAGGCCCATTAGTCCATTACAACCGCCACGCGCCACCAGGCGCAGTTAAAATAACAAACCAACCCTAAGATTCTCTGCGGTCCGTACGGTGCTATCTAATATCTGGGTCCTCTGTGGTGCTCGAGGAACTCTTTCCCTGACTAATTCCTCCAAGTTTCTTCCAGAAACCCTAATCAATTTCCCCAATTTTTTGTGAGAATTTTGGTTGCAGACGGGGATCGATCGATCGCTTTAAATTACGACAGTGGGAATAGACAGTAGGATGCTAAAGCGAATACGGAAAAGGCCTCGGTCGGCGTGGGACGTCGGACCATCGGAATACGAACCAGAGGTTGGTTTTGGGATCTCGAAATTATTAGGGTTAGGGTTTCCTGGGGAAAAAAAGAACGCGATTGAAACCGGCATCGCTTAACTGAAAGCTTAAGGGTTGTTCGGTGCATCTTGTTTTGTAGGCGCAACGGCCATTGTTGGCGGGTAATCAAGGGATTGGAAGGCATGGATCGCCTCCGAAACGAGACGATGATCGTGAAGGGCACTATGTTTACAATCTCGGCGAGAATCTCACTCCAAGATGTGAGTTTTCTGCATCTGTTTTGTTTATTCCATGCTTGTTAAAGTTAGACTCTTTGGAAAGAATTACGGAGACTTCATATGCTATTTATCTCCATTGTTAGTCATGTACCAAATTCTCTATTATTTATGCGTTGTGTAGCATAATTACCATACTGGACTTGTTAATGTTTAAGGATTGTGATTTTGTTTCCATGTTAATGTTTGGCAGATAAAATACTTAACAAGATGGGTGAAGGTTAGCTGTCAAGTGCCCTGATGTCTACAAGATTTTATAATTTTTCTCATTCTGCTTGTGTCATTCAGCATATTGCTAGTGCTGTAGGCACATTTGGTCGAGTTTTGGAATGTTGGGACCGTCAAACACGTGAATATGTGGCCATCAAGGTTGTTCGGAGCATACGAAAGTACCGGGATGCAGCAATGATTGAGGTGGATGTGCTTAATCATATTGCTAAGAACGATAAGGGCAACTCATGGTACATGTCTTCTGGGTTTCAGCTGATAGAATTGCTAGTTCATCATTCTGATGTGATCTAACTTCCTGGATATATTGCTGCAGCTGTGTGCAGATTCGGAATTGGTTTGATTACCGCAATCACATATGCATAGTAAGTATCTAAATTAAGTTCCTTCCTGCAACTCTTTTACTTCATCGTATTATGTTGATTATTTTGGTTACGGTGTGATTGACTGTTCTGCTGATAGTGTGGCTCTATCTAGAGGATATTTTACCCCTCCTGTTTTTTTGTGTTTAAGTAGTTCAGATAAGATGCATTATATAATAGTAGAGCTTTCAAAGTGAGTTACAGTGTGATATTAGTATGTCAACCGACTGATAGAACTGGGAACTAAACAGAGACCTTGCTTTGAATGCATTTAATGGTTTTATCAGGTGTTTGAGAAGCTTGGACCAAGCTTATTTGATTTTCTAAAGAGAAATAAATACTGCCCATTCCCTGTGGATCTTGTTCGGGAATTTGGACGACAGCTTTTGGAATCTGTAGCATGTGTGTGGATAGCTCTTGGTTTCATTCTCTTTTTTTTTTCTTTTTTTCCTAACCAGTCACCCAAATCTTTCTCTTGGCCTGTATTTTTGTCCAGGGGGTGTAACAGGGTGTTTTTAATCGAGTCATGTTGTTTAACTTGTTTTTCTGCTTTGTTCTGTTCGGCAGATATGCATGATTTATGCTTAATCCACACTGACCTGAAGCCAGAAAATATTCTTCTTGTATCTTCTGATTATGTAAAGCTTCCTGGTTTTAAGGTATTTTGGCTCTTACCATTCACAGTTCATGTATGCTTCATATTTGGGTACAGATTCATTTACACTGTAATAAAAACTTCTTGAAAATGGTACAGAGGTTTTCTTCGGATGAAATGCAATACAGGTGCTTGCCCAAGTCTAGTGCCATTAAGCTGATTGATTTTGGTAGTACTGTGTTTGATAATCAGAGTCATAGCTCCATTGTTTCCACAAGGCATTACAGAGCCCCTGAGATTATTCTAGGTAACTGATTATGGCGTTGGCAAGTAAAAACGTGTTCTATCTTGTATTTGCTTTTATTTATCGGCGTTCTGACTACAACGAAACAAAGCAATTTGGTCAGTGTTGAAAAGAACTATGTAAGTGGTGTTTCAGAAAAGCAAGTACTTTTGGGGATGTAAATTATTGATTTTGAAGGGAGTGTTTGTCAGAACTGTTGAAGGTTAAAGAAGAACGACAGTGGTCTTTTAGTCTCCATAGATGTTGCGGTACTAATATGGTCAACATTAAAAAGTACATGTTGGCCTTGATTGTAACCATATTTGACAAACTACTTAGAGCATATTGCATGTTGGCATGTGGCGCGTAGTCACCTTTTCTTTTGACCTGATCTAATGCGGTTCTGTGTGAGTTCAGCAACATTATCATCATCTTCGTCTTGTACCTGTAGTTTTGTTTTGGTTTGCAAAGTCATGGGTTTCAGCTGTTAAACATAGTCTTTGGTATTTTCTAAGAGAGCAAGAGATGGAATATGAATTTATTTATCACATTTCTAGCCTTTTATGTATTGTGCATAACCCCTCATCTTGCTGTACGCGTATTTTGCAGGTCTAGGATGGACTTATCCGTGTGATCTGTGGAGCGTAGGTTGCATTCTTGTCGAACTTTGTGCGGTTAGTTTGATATTTCTTTACAATTCTTGTGCTGTGGATCATCCAGTTGGGACTATTTTTTAAGATGTGTAATCTTGTCAGGGTGAAGCATTATTTCAAACGCATGAGAACTTGGAGCATTTGGCAATGATGGAGAGGGTATTGGGACCTCTGCCACAGCATATGACTCAAAGGGCTAGGTATATAGTGCAATTGACCGTCTCTGGTTATTATTTTTTGCCTGAATAGATTAGAGCAACATTGATACTTGACCAAAAAAAAAACATCCTTGATGATTTTATGAAAGAAGACTTTTATAATGAATTCAAAATAGAGTGAACGTATATCTTACTGTTTTATGATACAAACTTTTTATCCTATTCAGTCATGGTGCTGAAAAGTACTTTAGGCGGGGTGCAAGGCTGAATTGGCCTTTAGGAGCAGTGTCAAGGGAGAGTATAAGAGCTGTAAAGAAGCTTGATAGTTTGAAGGTTTGGTCTTGTTGGTTTCAGAAACTATTTTCTAATATGGTAGCTTGTAAAATGTCTAGATTTCCTGTTTGATATGACACATTGCTGTTGTATTCAGGATCTGGTATTGCGACATGTAGGGTCCTTGAAATCCAGTTCGTCCCTCACTGATTTGTTGTATGGGCTGTTGAAATATGATCCATCTGAGCGTCTCACGGCTCGACAGGCCCTCTCTCATCCCTTCTTTAAGATTACACCCTGAGGAACCACATAATGGAATTTAATTGGAGGGGGGTGCACCAGGATCGAGTTTGGTTCACCATGCTAGTTTTCTGGTGAACAGACCAGAGACTCAGAGAGAGCTCAGACATCGAGCAACTTGTGCTTCACTTGTACATGTACAGAGACTAGCTGAATGAAATGTTTGAGATTTTGCCTTCCGCATTATAGCTGAATGAAATGAAGTATTGGCCGCTAAATTTATTCACTTGCCCTGTTTGTTATGGGTTTTTTTTTTTAACTTTAGAAAAAAATCAAGGGAAACCAAAAATGTGGTTTCTTCATAAATTCAGTGATCAACAAGACAATACCAAAACTCATCTTTATTCAATAATTTTATATGAAAAAGATGCACCAAATTCGGAAATCTTTCCATAATTGCCTTCCCTCTCGTTTTTTTTTTTCCAGAAGAATAACAAATTAACAAGGATAAATGAAAAAAGTACCAGTT
This sequence comes from Rubus parviflorus, assembly GCA_029955375.1. Taxonomy (NCBI): domain Eukaryota; kingdom Viridiplantae; phylum Streptophyta; class Magnoliopsida; order Rosales; family Rosaceae; genus Rubus; species Rubus parviflorus. The sequence continues at coordinate 2,438,419 of JARGGL010000001.1, read as the reverse complement.
TTCACAGTAAGAAAACTAGACCAAGTGCTCTCCAAAGAGTTTTATGGTAGAATTGAGATTAGCACAACAATATTGCTAGATATCACCAATAATCTCCACAAGAACACAAGCCGTCCTCAAACTTGTGAAACCTATTCGCATCTCTCACCAGAAATACCACCTTTAAAACCTTCGACAACCCTTTAATGAACGCATGGCAATCACCGCACACCCTCAAGTTCTTGAAAATCCGAATTGTTCTGTTCCCTTTCTCCAGCTCACCACATACCAATGCCAACCCAATTGCCAACTTCTCACTATGAACTCTCAAGCTCTCTTCCTTCGACTCCTCTTCTACGTCATGCAGCGCAAATCTCACCCCATGAACATAACCCATCTCAGATTTTATTCTATTCTCCATTTCCTTCAATACTTGATGAATTTTTTTTGTAAGTGGGTGAGTCTCATCTCCATTGTAGAAGAAGTAGACCTCCTTGTCAATCTCTACCCAACTCCGTCCTGCCTCTTTCTTTAACCCCTTCCTCTTGAACAGTTTCCTTATTCTTTCACACTCTTTCCAGTAGCCAGCGTCTGCGTAGAGGTTTGACAGCATCACATAGTTGACAGGGTTTTCACCATCCAATTTCAGAAGCATCTCTCCCACTTCTTTCCCTATTTCCACCTCTCCATGCACTCTACAAGCACTAAGCAATGTCTGCCAGATTCCAATGTTTGGTTTTAGCAGCATGCTGTCGATCATATTCTTAGCTTCTTTTAATCTTCCTGCTCGGCCAAGGAGATCAACCATGCAAGCATAATGTTCTACAGTTTGCTTAATCCGTTTGTCGCGACACAATCTTGAGAAGTATTCTTGGCATTCTTGAATTAGTCCAGAATGACTGCAGGCTGAGAGCACCGCCAAGTAAGTAACACCGTCAGGTTCTATATCTTCCAATTGCATTTGGTCGAAAAGATGCATAGCTTGCTTTGCTAGACCATGCTTTCCATACCCGGTGATCATAATTGTCCAAGAAATCACATTTCTCACCGGATTTTCATTGAAAAGTCTTTCTGCGTCATCTGTCAATCCACACTTGAGATACATATCCAGAATTGAGTTGAACACCGATATGTCTAAACCAGATGGGATTTTAGTGGTGAGAGCATGAATTTGCCTACCTTGTTCTACTAGAGCAAAATCAGCAAACACACCCATAAGGCTCGAGAGAACAAACCCATCTACTTGATGACATACACTAACCCTGAGCTGCCTAAACATGTCCATGGCCTGTGTTAAATTGCACTCTTGGGCATAACCAAGAATCAGGGCACTCCAAGAAATTAGATTCTTCTGTTCAACTTGATCAAATACTCTCTGAGCTTCTGTTAAGTGCCTGCATTTCACATACATATCAACAAGAGCACCTGCGACAGTAGTCCGAACTGAACACAGGAACCCCCTTGTGATTAAGGAGGAATGTATTTGGCTTCCTTGCCGAATTGCTCCTAGGCCACTACAAGCCTTCAGAGAGCTTGTAATCGTATATTCGTCGGGGACTTCTCCCAGCGCTTGCATTTTCCTAAACAAAAGCAAAGCTCTCTCCCCATTTCCTTCAACCGTGTATCCCGCTATCATCGTGTTCCAAGTAATAAGACTCTTAGCCGGCATAACACTAAACATCCTGGATGCTTCTCTAACTCTTCCGCATTTCGCATACATGTCAAGGATAGCATTGCTCACCACTGTGACCCATTCAAAACCAGACTTAGTGCACATATTGTGAATCTGCATTCCATTCTCAGCAATGCCCAAAAGCCCAGACGCCTTGAGATTAGTTGAAAAAGTGTACTCGTTCGGCTGAATTCCTGAAGATCCCATTTCACTAAAAAGAGATAATGAACCTTTGGCATTGCCATTGTTTAAGTAGCCACACATCAACGCTGTCCAAGAAACCACATTTCTCTCAGGCATTTTATCAAACACAACACGTGCCATTCCCACTCTACCACATTTACTATACATATCTATAAGATCATTGTTCAACATCAAATCAAACCCAAGTCCTATTCTCAATACTGACCCATGAGCTTGCAATCCCTGATCAAGTAGTAAATTCTTCGAGCAGTTCCTCAGGAGATTCGCCAATCTCTGCCTCTCATTCATTTTGCACAAAGTCACTAATGGCAACGAGAATCAGAGAATTGGAGAACTTCTTGGTACCCACGTTGCTAAATTGTAGAAACGGATCAGGGTTGAAGAAAATTCACGCTCAGATTGTGAAGCTCTCGTTATCGCAAAGCAACTTCTTGGTGACAAAAATGGTGGATGTGTGCGACTACAGTGGGAATTTAGACTACGCTAGTTTGCTATTCAAACAAGTTCTTAAGCCAAACGTGTTTCTGTTCAATGCGATGATCCGAGCTTATACGCATAATCACATATACGGTTCAGCAATCACTTTGTATAAGCAAATGCTGAGACACCCAGAAGCTGAAAACTCTTTTTTTCCTGACAAATTCACATTCCCGTTTGTCATAAAATCTTGTGCAGGGCTATATTGTGAAGGTTTGGGGAGGCAAATTCATGCTCAAGTGTGTAAATTCGGGCCAGAGTCACATTTGCTGATTGAGAATGCACTGATGGATTTTTATACCAAGTGTGATAATTTGACAGATGCACATAAGGTGTTTGAGGATATGACTGAAAGAGATGTGATTTCTTGGAATAGTCTCCTTTCCGGGTATGTTAGACTGGGGCAGATGAGGAAGGCAAGAGCGCTGTTTGAGGATATCCCTAACAAGACTATCGTGTCTTGGACAGCAATGATTTCAGGGTATACCCGAAACGGGCGCTATACGGATGCTCTGGAGATTTTTCGACAAATGCAAATGCTGGGTATTGAACCCGATGAGATCAGCATTGTTTCTGTTTTGCCAGCATGCTCACAGCTTGGAGCTCTTGAGGTTGGGAAATGGATTCACAGGTACTCGGATAGAAAGCGGCTGTTACAGTCAATATGTGTTTGCAATGCCCTGATTGAAATGTATGTGAAATGTGGTTGCATCGATCAAGCTTGGCAGTTGTTTAATCGGATGTTGGAGAGGGATGTGATTTCTTGGAGTACCATGATTTCTGGGCTGGCGAATAATGGTAAAGCTCGTGAAGCAGTTGAACTCTTTCAAGACATGCAGAGAGCGAAGATTGAACCTAATGGGATTACATTTCTTGGTCTTTTATCAGCCTGCAGCCATGCTGGTTTATGGAATGAAGGACTAAAGTATTTTGATTTTATGAGACTAGAGCATACTATAGAGCCAGGAATTGAGCATTATGGCTGTCTAGTTGATCTTCTGGGACGTGCTGGACGTCTTGATCAGGCTCTTGACAAAATAAAGAAGATGCCAATGAAGCCAGACTCAAAGATTTGGGGCTCCTTGTTAAGTTCTTGCAGGAGTTATTGCAATCTTGAGATTGCTATTATTGCAATGGAGCAACTTTCTGAGCTCGAACCAGATGATGCAGGGAACTATGTGTTACTTTCCAATATATATGCAGACCTGGGGAGGTGGGAGGATGTATCAAGGATGAGGAAACTCATAAGAAGCAAAAGCATGAAGAAAACCCCAGGTTGTAGTTTAATTGAGGTTAACAATGTGGTTTTAGAATTCGTATCAGGTGATGATACAAAACCATTTGCAAAAGACATATTTTCCATGATAGAGCTGCTCGTTTCACACCAAAGCATACCAGATGATGAGCTAGAAGCTACGCCAGAGGACTGCAGTCAATTTTTATGCTAAAAACAAGGTATGCCCTAAATCATTTTTGCTCTAGTCAATTAGGCTGCAGAGTTGGCTAACATAAAAAAAATTCATTGTCTCCAATTGCAGCCTTTAAACCAATACAAACCAGGGTAGCAAGACACAACATGATCTCACCAAGAACAAAAAGATATGAAATTTGCTTCCAAGTTGGACAAGGTTCACTGATATGAGCAGAAATAACAAAGAAAACATATATTTTCCTAGAGAAATTGCTATGCAGAAGAGAGACCACATACAACAATTATTGCATACACAGCACAATCCATAAACAGAGCATCAAGTACCTTCTGCGCTACCAAGCCTAACTCTAAAGCCTTGCCTAACTTATCAGCCCACTCAAATCCTTCAGTTGGAGTTCTAATCTCTCCACCCCTGTCAGGCCTTTCAGAGACTCTTTGTTTTCCAAGAATTCGTGCGAACACAAGTGTCACATTGGTCAGCAAAACTAGATAGAGCGGCCTAAACCCCAAAAGGGTCTTCACGATGTTACTAGTCCCAAGTAGAGGAAAACCCAGATGGGCTAGAACCACCAAGATTGCTACTGCTACAGAAAACGAAAGGCGGGTTCTTTCTGATTCTGCAATGGCACTGCTCACTCCACTGGCAGTGAAAAGTGGCCGCCTTTGTGTTGCAGAGGATGATAATAATGATGGTGGTGGTGGTGCATTTTGAACCGTTAATGAGGAGAGAAGTTGTTGGACTTGTGAATCAATGTCCCTCAAGGCTTCAGCGTTTGTGTCAAATTGGCTACTTGGCAATGTGGAATCAGACTCCTTTTCCTCAATCTCAGAAGGTAATTCTGCAAATCAACCACACCATTAACAAGAATAACCGAAAGATAAGAACTTTGCAGAGAAAGAACGAAAGAGGTTAAGAGGGTACCGGCGATTTGCTCCGAGAGATGGGGATGAGGATCCTCCTGAACATCGGAAATTGGCGGCAGAGAAGATGGGTTTGGTGTATCTTCATGGTGACTTTGTGGGCCGGATGACGAAGAAGAGGATGGTAGGGTTTGGATCCGACCCGTGATTAGCGCTAACCGGTCGGACCCTCGCTCCATGATCTTCCTCCTCCTTGCTTCTCTGCTGTTGGTGGCCATATTCCTTCAATTGTCAGAAGTCTCGTCTTTTTTGCTTACAAAGTCCCTATGGAGAGGTTTTATCAGCTCATTCTGGGTCGGTTCTGGATAACCCGGTTTTGATTCGGATCTGATAAGTCGGTTAATCACCATCTTTCATATATTTCTTCATCTTTTTCCTTTTTTTTTTTTAATTAATTAATGATTCCAACTCATGAACATGATTTAAATAGAGTGAAAAATTGTCACTCTACTTACCAATTTTATCAATATACTCTGCTTAACATTTGTTAAGTATTATAATATTATATATTGCTAACCACTTCAACATGCATGGTTATAAACTTATAATTATGATGATCAATAATAAATCCATGTAAGTTTAAGAATGAAAAAAGTGTAAAGTGAAGAACATGTATAACTTAAAACAAAATTGGAAAATCAAAGATTTAAAAAACTACATAATCCTTGTAGAGACTACTTTGACAGTTGCAAACTGAGCAAAGAACAGAAAAAATCACAACAATTTCAAGCTAATCAATGATTCCATTGGTCAACTAAGAGTGAACACCCAAAATCATAGGGATGGAGCAATGCGTCTGTAAACTGCTCGGAAAGTCTGTCCCCCATTTCTGTCAACCTTCTGTCCTTCCTCGGTTGCAGAACTCAAGAGCTTCGTAACTGGATCTGCTTCGAGCTCTTCACTTGTGAGAGCTTCAAACATAGGATGATTCTCTAAACAAGCCTTCATCCAGTCTCCAAGTTCTTCAACATCCGTAATGGTGTAAATAATCCCACCAACTTCTAGAGCATAAGCATACTCATCCAGCAAGAATGGACTGATCACCCTACGACGATGATTTTTCTCTTTAAAGTGAGGATCCGGGAACAGGAAAAACATCTTCGAAAGCTGTGCTTTCTCAAAGTAATTCGGGATGTATTTCATGGAGTTAGTCCGAACCACAGAGATGTTTTGGTATTGACTTGGATTTGCCACCCTTAAAGCCAAAATCCTTTCCTTGACATACTCTGTCACCTTATCCCTAAGCTCCATTCCAATCATCAGAGTCTCAGGGAAAAGGGTTGAAAGGCTTATCAGAAGCCCCCCAAATCCACAACCAATATCTGCAAACTGAATCTTTTTGCAACTACCGGCTTGATCAGATGAGGAGAAGAGCTGCGGGTAATGAATGGAATAGTCAACATGACTGGGGGAGACAGGTACTGGAAAGTGGGAGTCACTCAGAGGGTTGCTGTGGGCTCTTGCTCGGTAGAAACGCTTCCTAGGCAGGCCAGTTGACTTGCTATGAGTTGGGTTTGTTTTGTTTTCCAACATGACTTTTTCAGCAAACTGCAGAAATGAAGTAGCAACCTTAAGGACCGCAAGCTCAGTATAAAGGGAACAAAAAATGCAAAATCATCAACTAAAAACTATAAGTTTTAATGAAACAAGTCTCCTACAGTAGATGTGTAAAGCAAAATGCAATGAACATTGTAAATATTTACAAAAAAACACTGCAAAGGATAGTAAATAGACACTGGGTGCATGTTCAAAATGTGATACAATTTGTCATTCTTGGTAGCAGATAAGGCGTGGTGGGTGTGGTACATAAGCATCAGACACAGAATCAATTGAGAAAAGAGAAGAGAATCATCCATTAACTCAAATGGCTCCATAATAGTCAAAGCGAGACTAATACTTTGAACCCAATGTAGCTCAACAGGTAATGACATTAGCTTAGCTTCAGATCCACGTAATATACTGCATCGTTACTTTGAAAAGAAAATGTGGGATTTTTTTTTTCTTTTCTTTAATTTTGGTAGTTACATCACTAGTATTGTTCCAAAAAAAAAAAAAGTTCCTAAATCACCTCTATGAGGCATTTTGACAAGCATGTGGTGCGCATATCTAATACGCATCAATTTCTACAAAGACAAAACCAGATGAACATCCCACGCATAATTGAACATCAAAACCTAATAAAAGTAAACCTTTTCAAAATCCAGAATCTAAGTGTTACTGTATTAATAGCCCTAGCTCAGACGAAAATCAAATCGCCGTCAAACACAGTAACAATGGCCCTTGCCAAAAAAAAAAAAAAAAAAAACACAGTAACAATGGCTAGCAGAGAGAAGCAAGTTTCAAAGAGACGGAACACGGACCTTGGTATCTTCGTATTCACTGGAGGCGACCCCGGCGAGATTCTGAAGCTTTTATAATGGAGGCCAAGTTAGCTCTCGCACAAAGTGTTGCCTGGATTTTCACAGACTGGGGAGTCGCAGAGGTAGGTGGAGCGGAAAAGAGAGATTAAACATGGGCTCTTTTGGCCCATTTGAAAATAAAACGGGCCAAATCTTGAACTTTAGCCCATTTAACTTGGCAGAAAAGCTTTTGATTACAAGTGCCCTAGGTCCACAACATAATGATCCAATGAATTCGCGACGGCCTAAAGTGTGGATTTATAACTCCATCCTTTTCTCTTTATGCATAAGTATTTTTTTTTTTTTTAAATTTAGAAAGAAGTACTTATTTATGTAGTGTATTATTCAGACATTGAGCGGATCACAAACTACTCTGAAATATATTAGTAAAGATATAATTTCAGCACTCAATGGGTAGATCGAAATAATAAGGCAAAACGTGTCCTGCTTGGAGTCTTTCTCTTCACTAGAACCAGTTTGCTGTGAAAGTACAAACTCTTACTTAAATGGCTGTGGAAATACAAAGTCCTAATTCTAACCTAACTGAACTAGGCATATAAAAACGTGTATTTTTTTTTCAACAAGAAATGCAAAAAACTAGTTCGAAATACTGTAACCTAATTACGTGCTGATCAGTTTAAGCATTATCCTATTGCTATATATACGTACCCATAACTATTGAAACTACAAATCTATTATAGTAATTAAAGAACTAGATTATTTAATTGGTACATATACATAATATCACTCCCTAGAATCAAATGCAACAACTCTTTTGAAATTTTGCACCCCTTTTGGGAACAATATATATAATCTCACCCTTATGCATGCTGTCTTTCTTGCACCCTTTCACTAAAAACAACTTATAGTTTATACATTAATTTTCCAGTAATTAATTTTTAAGTTGCTTAATCAGTTTGTGCACTATGGGAAGGATCCATGTACACAACTGAGATCAAACAAGAGCCTAGCTAGTATTAATTTATCTTGAAGTGTTTGACAATTAAGTAGCCTGTCAATCATGAATTTAGGGGTTTAGGGTTCTTCCATTGATCAATTCTAGAGAGTCCTCTCTTGATACAAACCTGTCAACTACTACTTTAATATTATCAAAGTAGACAAAGGCATTCCAATTTTGCAATTTTGAAAAGTGAATCGTCAAGATAGGAAATGTGATCAAACACGTATCCTATGATCGGTCTTGTGTTCTTCAAGCCATTCGAAATATCTTAATTTTATTTATCGTTGTTCATGCATGCACGCAACCGAAATATATTTTTATGTTTTGTACGTATATATAATATGATAAAATTAATTGGTTACATAACAAGATAATTTTAAACAAGCAATCTAGGTATTATGAATTATTCCATGATTAAATATTCATGAATATATAAATAAATACCATGATCAAAACCCTAATTGAATATATAAATAAATAAATAATATCTGTACGAGATTAACTACCTGATTCTCGAACCATTAGTCCAACATGGCTCTCAATACTATCCAGTATCCACTTACAGTCTCCACTCAATTTTTCATTTAATGCCATCCAGTTTCTTTTTTCATCAAAGAAATCCAGATTCTACTTGAGGTTCAAATTTAAAAATACACAATTATGTTTCCTTGCTCCTTTGCAAATGGCAACAGAGTACGTGGAATATTCAAGGCACTATAATCAAATAATATTAACCACAAACATGCTTGAGATTCGCAAGCAATCAAGCAAATATAACAGTTTAAATAGAGAATAGAAGAGAGAAAGAACTACTCACAAATTCCTTGAACCATTTTCTTCTATCCTGTAAAAATGAAAAAAAAAAATGAGAAAGTACGTGTAAGAACCGAAATCCACCCAAAATAAATTTATATAAAAAAATAAATAAATAATTTTCATCTGTACGAGATTAACTAGCTAAGTTTAAATTATCTTTACACGGATCCTTAATTTCCTCGATCTATCACAAATTTGATCATACATATTGCTACTCTTCTTTGACACAACCTCGCGATCTCATAAGTTAGTCACAAAATATTGACTGACAAGATTAAGAGAGGTTGAATTGAAAGTGTCAAAGTCACTGTTTTCATGTAATTGTTTGCAGATTTTTTTTTTTTTTTGTGGGTGGAGTTGCATATGTTAGTAATTAAGTCCTGAAGAATATATTTCATACACTGATGAAATTGTTTGACAGAAATGAAAACGAGACAAAGCAACAGATCGAAAATCTTTGATATCCTTGAACAAATGTTAAGCCACGTACCCCTAACCTTTTGATCATCTTGGATGTTGTCTACTTTTGAATTGATCATACATATATGCATAATATTGATCGATTTATGGATCGATCTTATTTTTCTCTTCCAATCACCCAAACATAGCAGTCAATCAAGCATCAGCCTCGTAGTTTCGTTTAGCAACTAAATTAAGCTTTGGCAGGTCTTGGAACAAAGGCCGGTAATTAGTGTGATGAAGACCCCTACCATCCATGCATTACCCACTAATTTGATTGAAGTGTTTGTTAAGTAAACTAGAGATTGTGATGGATTGCTACTACGCACTGTACGTGTTTACAACTGTATCGATCAATCCAGCTGATTATGAATTCTCATAACTAAAGTCCTCAATTGTTCAGTTTAGTACTAAACCTCTCAATCTTTCCAAAATCATAACTAACCTACTTGATGAATGATTTAGTACTTAATTCAAACTGACGACTTATTAATCAATAGCTACAAATTAACGCACAGACGTACAAGACTAGCTAGCAATATATGAAACGTGCATACAGTTCTGTTTATGGCCGATTTGTAAGCTGATGATGCATGGTTGGAGATGGTCATTACCTGCAATTGAGTTCCTGTCTACTGCTAGCAACCACAAACGAACGAACCCTTTCCTTATTTTAGTCAAACAAGAAAGTACCAACCTCTCATAAATTGTCCAACAAGAAGCCAAAACATGCATGCATACGAACAAATGGATCAAAACAGAAAGTTATGTTTACTTTTTGGGTTTTCCTTAAAATCATATATTAATCAACAAATAAATGATCGATTATTGGTGCTCTAGAAGAAAAAATGTAGTTCGTCTTCTATAACCAAAGCGTGAATTGCACACCTTCAGTTGAGGGGTCTCACGGCCGCCCCCGTGCTCATTCGGTGTACGTGGTGTGTATATATATCATCATATGATTCAGAGATGTAAAATCCAAATGGTGTATACAACCCATTCAATAATATGGTGGTTAATCAACTTAATTAATTGGCAACTGATTTCGGAGATCATATGGAAATAATTAAGGATCGATCTCTGGGGTGGGGTGGGGTAAAAATAAATTCAGGATCAATCCCCTAGACTAAACCCTAGAAATCCAGAGGCGTCTATCTCAATTAATTAAATCCAGAGGCTGTGTCTGTCTGTCTGTCAAAGGAGAGCGAAGCCTAAATATATCCTAGAAACAATCATTTTAATATATACTAATATTTTACGTGGTTAGGGAGAGGAACAACAATTAGCTAGTCGATCAGGGCGTCCCAAAAGGAGGGCAAAGCCAAAACCCTAGAAAGGAAATATAATCCTATCGGAAATTGGACATTAATTGGATCTTAATTAGTTTTTTTTTTTTTGGTTACAAGATCTTAATTAGTTTGAATCATGAATGACCTTTTTTTTTTTTTTGCCAAAAGTAAAATTATATAGATAAATAATGTCAAAAGTACATCAGATATAAGTACATCGGAAAGCCAAGAAGAACCATCCTCAACCCCAACACTGAATGCAGGAAACAAAAGCGCATTTTTAGCTAAACTATGCACTGCCTGATTACATTCACGAGGTACAAATGTACAAATAACTGAACTGAAAAAATGAAATAATGTCTTCACTTCTTCCAAGAGTGCTCCTTCCACATAAAAATCAACATTTGAATCTTGAAGCAACTGAATAATGCCTTGATTCTCATCATGATTCTCATCATTTCATGATTCATGATGAGAATCATGAATGACCTAGCTAGCAGGTTGGCTGCTTCTGTCTGAATCTAAACGGGGTTTACATGCAACACTAATACAGGGCATACGTCTCATCTGCATATTTAATTTTCTTATAATTAATTACGCTTCTTCGATGCAGTTATATGAGAAATTACACAAATTATATGAAATAACCCATGCGCGCACCAATATTTTTAGAGACTTTGAGTATGATCGTGTAGTACGTTTTCCTAGCCTAACTAAACTATTTACTTTTTTTTAGCAAGAACTAAACTATTTACTTATGTGAACCCTTAATTAATTTGATATCAACATTTGAACTGTTTCCAGGAGAATGTGTTTTTCAAGCTTTACCAAACAAAGGAATTCCAGATTCCGAGGGAGAAATTAATACATATATAGATGGATAACGTTTCAGCGAGATAAATGCATGTACATTTATAGGTATATATCTGAAAGCTAAAAATGCATAGTAATTAATCGTAGTTTTAGATAACAAAATAATTACCAGGCCATTTTGGGCAATTCACTGTCCATGATCATTAGTCCTGCAAGTTGAAAATCATGAAGTAATCAGTGTAATCCTAAAACAAGGATTTCTTCTATGATCTTTCATATTATTAAAACCATTAAACCTGGCCCCTTGTGTCTGAAGATCCATAGTAGGTGAGAGCTTCAGAAACACACCCTAATTTACTTTTCCCACACTATAGCTACTACTTCAAGTTTAAATATAAATTCCACATTTCTTGTGCAGGGTGAACAAGAAAAGCCTCCATCGATCTCATCACGCAGTACAATTCGATCCACTCTCGTGCAGATCGATCTTGATATTTTGTCAAAAAATGGTTTCAGAAAGTGTCTAACTTAATCAAAGTACATATCGTCCTCTATGTCCTCGCAAGGAAGCTAACTACTTTCTTCTTGCAAGTTTTCAATATTATTGTCCTATCTAGGGTTTTATGTTGTTCAATTTATAGGACATGAATAAAATTTAGACAGCTTTTTGCCTTTTTTAACCTAACTAACTTCTTTTGTTAGGATTTTATTTTGTGTTGTTCTATCTGAAAATATGTTCTTTCTGATTTATACAGAAACCAATTAATTAACAATTGGTCAGGAGGAGGGAATCAATCGATCGAGCAAAGTAAAAGGAAATAGCTAGCTAACTAGCTAGCTAGAGATGAGTACAGAAGATCATGCAAATAAGGAGGACAATTTGCCACCAGGGTTCCGATTTCATCCAACCGATGAAGAACTAATCACGTTTTATCTGATGAACAAGATATCAGATGCTACATTTACAGGAAGGGCAATCGCCGATGTTGATCTCAACAAGTGTGAGCCATGGGAACTTCCTGGTATGTATAGTATATATACTTGGAATTACTTAATAACTTGTAATTAATTTTTCATGCTCCGAAGTTTATTTTGAAAATTATCATCAGCTTGCTTGTTGATCTACATATTCACTTTAAAACAAAACCCTAAAACATCACCAGCTGTTTTTTTTTTTTTTTTTCCAATTCTCTGTTTGTCATCTCTTCCTTAACTTGCTTATAGCTGATATCAATTCATTTTTTATTTTAGGATTCATTGGGAAAAACTTATATATATATATTTGCTTATGAAAAAAAAAAAGATGCTATTTTGTGTCAAAAACGTGATCTGTTATCTTATGTAATTGCGAATCTAGATTATACATTTTAATTATAAGAGTTCCCCATATTAATTCTGAACTTAATTACACAAGATCAATTGTTTTGGTTAAAAAATGGGAATTTAATTTATTGGAATGTTCTTGTTGAAATGAATTAGCAAAGGCGAAAATGGGAGAGAAGGAGTGGTACTTCTTCAGCCTTCGAGATCGGAAATATCCAACCGGAGTGAGAACAAACCGAGCCACAAACACTGGTTACTGGAAGACCACAGGGAAAGACAAGGAGATTTTCAACAGTGCAACCTCAGAGTTGGTTGGGATGAAGAAAACACTGGTTTTCTATAGAGGCCGGGCTCCAAGAGGCGAGAAATCCAACTGGGTCATGCATGAATACCGCATTCATTCCAAATCCAGCTTTAGAACGTCTAAGGTAATTCAATATCTCTTTGTATCTCTAGATCTTGATATATGATATGCATGCTGAAACATAGATCTTAAATGTTCGTTTGACATAAATTCCTAGAAGCTGTTAAAGATTTTGAGGTTCGAAAGTGATCGTCTAACTTGGTACTAGAGTTCTGGGTTTAGGGATCATGGTAGGGTTTAAAATCTCTATTCCACATCTCATCACTTATTATTATCATGTATTGAAAAAAATAATAATAATCGTATTAACTTATAGAATGTATTGTTTCACCTAAATTGTTTGCATGTATTTATCTATCTTTTCACGTGTAGAATGATGATGCATATATATGAGGAATGATGTTAACTTGACATAAAGAAATTATTAACGCATTTACTAAAAGCATAAGCTTTTGAGGTTAAATACATGATCGATTAATTAATATATGTATGTTTAGCATTAGTTATATATACTTAATTCAATACCAGACCCATTACTAAAGTCTTTTATGTTGGGATTGTATGTTTATGTTCATTCTAGGTTTTCATGTATATTTCCATATAAACCCCAAGACTTCTGAAACCAAAGTAATTATAAGATTGCCGTTGTATTTGATTAACAGGATGAATGGGTGGTTTGCCGAGTCTTTCAGAAGAGTGCTGGTGTCAAAAAGTACCCACCCTCAAACCAATCATCATCATCATCAAGAGCAGCAAATCCCTACAACCTGGAATTAATAGGTCCAAGTGTTAATGTAGTACAGTCACCAATAATGCAGCTGGGTCATGAGCACCAGTTCCCTAACTATGGCAGAAACTACATGACCAATGCTGAGCTGGTAGAGCTTTCCAGGGTCTTAAGAGGTGGTGGTATTACTCCTGGTTCAACCAGTAGCCCTGTGAACCTACCATTTCTCCAACCCCAGTTCAACTACCCCAACATTGGGGGAGGCGGTTTCACAATTTCTGGGCTCAATTTGAACCTTGGGGGCCCATCATCTCAGCCGAATATAAGGCCCATGCCACCGTCACTACATCAAGCTCCTCTAGCAATGAACCATCAACAAGATGTTTCTAACCCCGCAATGATGACTAGTACTAGTGGTGCTCTTGGTCAAGATCAAACTGGGTATGGAACAGACATGAACAATGGAAATGTGCCAGCAGTAAACAGATATATGAACATGGTTGACCAGTGCGTGGATCTTGATAACTACTGGCCTCCGTATTAGGGTACATGGTCGACTCCGGAGAATTCCAACTTCCAAGGCTAAGTTGGACCAGTTTGTTGGTAGTAATTAAGTTCTTATTAGAATCATAGAGACATTAATCCTGAATCCTGTATGTTAAAATTTCAAGGGCCTTGAATTAGGTACCCGGTGATTAAGGTCATGTATTCATAGTAGTCTTATGAACTGAGAGTTGAAGTGATAATTATTGCCTGTTAGTAACACCTTGGTGTACGTTCTTGCTTATATCCTGATGATGTCGTTGAATGATTCCATAGTACTAGCTGCATTTTTCTGATCGATCGAGTTAGTTGCCTATTATTAATTTCTTCGTCAAGATTAAAAATCATCCAGATCGCTGCTACGAGCACAGAGATCCTCTAAACGATGTAGGTCTGAATTGAACCACAATAGTCTGGATAACACAGCTCGGCTATTCTCTTCCCGTGAATCCATTAACATATGCACAAGCTATCTGTCGAGATTTGGCCTCAACAAGATAATAAAAACTCAAGCTCCACATAATTCTCGGTCATTTCCACGTTATGCACATCTTTCCTCGAGCACGTGAGGGATGAAGTTAAAAGTAAAAGAATCGACTCCAAAGAGTGAAAAATATACAGTCTCGTTCACATGTTCAGTCAAATGTTTGCTCAATTCTTGGTCATTTCCACGTTATGCTGAGTCAAATATTTGCTCAATTCTTGGTCATTTCCACGTTATGCACATCTTTCCTCAAGCACGTGAGGGATGAAGTTAAGAATAAAAGAATTGACTCCAAAGAGTGAAAAATATACAGTCCCGTTCGCATGCTCAGTCAAATGTTTGCTCAATTCTTGGTCATTTCCACGTTATGCTCAGTCAAATATTTGCTCAATTCTTGGTCATTTCCACGTTATGCACATCTTTCCTCAAGCACGTGAGGGATGAAGTTAAGAATAAAAGAATTGACTCCGAAGAGTGAGAAATATAAATATGAACACGTCTTACAAAAGTCGATAAGAAATTCTTGCCCATTACACTAAAATATTTGATTTTCATGGTTCTTCACAATCAGCAAATAAAACTAGAAACAACGAATGTTATAGTTTTAACAAACGAGACGTGTGAAACACATGACAGTCTTTCGGACTGAGAATTTGTAAGAATAAAAAATAAAACAAAATAAAATACACCTCATAACAACATAAACAAAAACTGCCCACGGTACATGAACTCCGTGCCTCCTCCTAGATGTCCACCTAGACGTATCTGAATCTCTACTTCGTTGGTATGCCAGATTCTAACATGTAAGCAAAAGATTTAAACAACACGAGGGCTGTATCTGATTGACAAAATATAGCTTCACATATACCCTTTCCATAAGCACAAACCAGCCTGCAAGAAACGGAAGCACTGACGACTGAATAAAGCAACATTGAAATTGATATCAAATTATCAAAATGGGAGCAATTTGCATTGTCCTCATTGACAAGAAGAGACTAGCACGTTCTGTTTCGAAAGATGATGAAGTATATACCATAACCATCCCCAGAAAAGAGACTTGTGAACAAACTAGCAGCAGTCTACTTGTCTGGATGAACCCTTTTGGCCTTGCGACGTGAATGATTGGTACTCCGTACAGGTTTCGTTGACTTTGTACTGCATGATGACACACAAAAATTTGTAATCAGCAAGTTACAAATGTTGGGATTATTTTATTTATGAGAACAAAATCTTAGAACTTCAATTGCCATTTCAGCCAGTAAACATAAGTAGAATCAATGGATAATCAAGAAACAAACCAGAAAATTGAGGATAAAACTCTGAACAGAATTAAGATGGGCAGGGCCAACAAAGCAGAGGCCTGCAAGATTTGAATTACTACTAGATTAGGTAGTTAACATAAAGTTTCAAATAAAAGAAAAGAAGGAAAGAAAAATTAAAAACAAACTGCAAAAAGAAACATTATTTCATGACGCATACCGCAAACCACTCCGACTCTTTTGTAGCAAGAGGTCTCGTCAGTTCATGCTTTTTCAGTGTATCTCGTACGGCGGCTTGAACCTTGAAGAAACAATATATTAATTCTAAAAGTTAAGAAACTACTACAACTCGGGTTCTAATGGCTTAAGCCAAGGTACATCCAGCAAGACTTGAAAGTAGAAAGAAAGAACAAGATTCCATATACAAACTGTATTGTCAGCATTTTTAGGGAAAAAAATTGCAATAAAACAACCCATATCATTCAGGAAAATACAGTAAAAGGGCCCTCTGTTTGACGCACTAATTATTAGATTAAAGGTTATAAACATATGGGTAATATTGAGTTGAGATGAATTAGCTTGGCATAGCAGTCGCAAATTCAAAATGTAATTCATACCTGATGATGATATGTTGAAGCAGATTTGAGAAACTTCTCATAGGCCTTAACTACCTTCTTTGTATAGGGCTTCAACGCCACTCTAACTTTTTCAACATGAGGTTTTGCAACAGTTGCCACCTGATCAACATAAGGCTTGCTGAACTTTTTTGCCTCCTATCGCCCCAAAATTACTGTTGTAAGCTGCATGTAACAAAGCAGATAAAACAAAAAACAAAAGTGGATATGATAGAAATTTACCTGAAAGTAAGGATCAACAAATTCTTTTGCTTTTATAACATGGGGAGCTAATGTATCCTTTGATGTCTTATAAAATTCAATAGATTTTGTACTTAGTGATTGCACATGAGGTTCAACAGATTCTTTCACCACCAACCACTGTTCCTTGACTGCTGGGATCCATTTCTTCAAGAGATAAGACAGCAAAGGAAAAAGGGGGAAACTCAAGTTTAGTAGACAAAAACCATTTACTATAAACAAGACCAAAAATAAAGGATAAGGAACATACCATCAACTGAAAGGACATGACTTACTAAGAATCACAATCCAAGGATCCACATTAATTCCAAGAAGTAAAATACCTAATTGGACTTTGATCCATCGGTTGGTGACCATGGATTCATTGTTCGTAAATGACCAACTGATCCTAAAGATGCAGAATGCTTAATATTATGTCTGTGCCAACCATTGGACTTTGATCCATCAGTTGGTGACCATGGATTTCATAATCAATGGTGACCAAGTGATCCAAAATTACATAGGGGATCCTCATTAATATGTCTGCTATGGGATAATCACTTAGCAGAAGAGATGCAGGAAAATGGCAGCACAACCAAATTCATGTCCTCACATACCCCTAATCCATACTCTACGTTGTTATAAAAAAGTGGAAATTGAAAATAAAATAAAGTAACCTAGCTTACAGTTTTAACTGCTTCCACATGGGGTTCAGCCCACTTTCCAGCTTGGGCTTTTTTCTCCAGGGCCTGACAATTAAGAATATGAAGCTCGTCAGTTAATAAACAGAGATAATACTCCAGTATTTTCAGCATAAACTGCAGTCTTCAAATGGCCATTCTGCAATCAATTGTAATACCTTCTGAATCACCACCTCCGCAGCAGGTTTCCCATGCTCATTCCAGTGTTTCTCTACAAAGGACTGCAAGTTGATAATAACTTCAACTCCTTGATAAAATCTTTTCTTCACAATCGTAAAGTGGATTTAAGTTTACCTGACAATTGATTAAATGTACAGCAAGCCAATGTGGAAGCCATGCACCATGAACCTGATTTAAAATCACAGTATGCATCAGGGCTTGCAACCGAAACCTAAACACATGATTCCATTTTGTAGTATACAATATGATAGAAGAGGAAAGATGTGTGAATCCATATGATATAACACTACCGGAAAATGCATGGGGTATCAAGGACCCAAAGCCACTTTCATGATCAAATAAAGAAACTCCAACTGAATTAGATAAGTTACTTAAATTACTCCAGAGAATTGCAACATGAACCGTAACAGGTATTATCTGCTAATCACATGCATTACTAAAGATGCAGGTAACAGTCATGCCTCAAATTACAACCAGAACTCCTCAAGGAAGCCTATTTTTTCTAGGATCTTAAGGAACCCTAATTCAATGATAAGCTTAAACAAAACCTTACCATTCTACTCTCTCAAGAAACACTAGGCTGATTTTTCTAAGTTCACAACCAGCTCATAAAGAATATAAACACATCCGGAAATGGGTAAAATTAAAAAAACAAAATTTATCTATTAATACCTCTGTTAACGCTTTTGCTTTTGAAGTAGCCTCAAACTTTGCCTTCAACATTTCTTCCTGAAGACAAACATGGAAGATAGATTGCTGATACGCACCATCAACTACCATCTAGAATAATATGAGCTTAACAGAGCACCTAAAAATTACCTCAGCAACTTTAAGAGCACGCTCAGTATTACGAATTTTGGTCTTTTGTTCATCATTAGTCTTCTCGATCTGTAAATAAGTATATACATCGTTAACCATCCCAGATTTCATGTTGCATTACAATATACTAGGAAATAAGTCGAAATAAATAGTATCACACCAAAATAGAAGAAAAAGATAACTTAAAAATATACAATATCCCGATTGTTCAGTATAGTGAATTATTATTGTTGTTTTAACTACCAAAAGCTTAGATTCCATAGAAAAACATTTGCATCAATGATTTCATATCTAGGAAAACAAACAGAGAAAGGTTGGATACTAACTACTGAACCCCAAGAAAACAAATATATATCGGTCATCGATTGGCAGGACTTCAGCGAGTAAAGGCAACTTCATAAGAGTATCTTTTCATGTTCCTCTCATCTGATTCATTTAGATATGCATGGACCTTTGAAGATATGGTGACCACCAAAGATAACTTAAATTCAATGCAACAAGCAGCATTCATTATAAGCAGAACTATTAGGAAGTCTCTTGATGAGCACATTCAGCAATTAAATGGCTTTTCTTCTCCAATGGGAAATCAATAACTCACCTTATCTATTTTTAAGATCAAAACGTCAATCTTCTTCTCAGCTTCATTTGCCCGGGCTTCCAAGGCCTCTTTCTCCTTACGTTGCGCTTCTAATTCCTTTTTAAGTTTGTCAACCTGCAAAAGGGGATTGAGTTTACAATGTGGTGGTTTTCACGGACTCGATAGTTCACTTGACTACTTTACTATATCAAACCTGCTTCTCCAATTCACCGGCACGTGCATGAGCCTTGCCAACCTGCTTCTCAGCATCCAGTGACCCTTTTTTCTAAATACAATAACACAGCAACAACAAGTTAAAATTGTACATTTAACAACGGAGCGGGTATTAGTTTTACAGATTCCAATACAAAAAATGCCTAACCTGGAGAGAACCAATTTCTTTCTGCAGAGACGTGATGACATCCGAGTTCACTTGAATGATTCTATTCTTCTGTTCTACTATCTCATTCTTACTGTGCAGTTCCTTGACTTTCTCATCCACTTCCAATTCTTCAATAGTCAGAAAATGATGAAAACCGTCAGCCAACAAGCACAAGCAGCACTTAAAACACTTACGAGGCAACATTCACACATCAAAAGGACAACTCTGACAACTGTTTCGTTAACATTGATTTTAATTAACAAAAAACATTGAGATTATGGATTATTCTTCAGAAATACGCTAACATTCACCTTGTGCTCTTCTGAATATCACTCCTAGTCAAAGTAACTAAAAGTAAGTATTTCTCTCTTTTCAAAAGCTCTTGATTGAAATTGCAAGTTAAACACATTGGTAGGTCCATAGAAAAAGAAAAACTAGAAAGAGAAAGTAAATTTCATCACTTGAGAATTCGCAAACCGAACGATCTCAAATTTTAGTATCTGTTTGGCGAGCGATAAAACGGAGGAATTGAGTAAAAATTTGAGTTCAAAGAAACCCTAGAGTGGTGAAATATGAGAAATACGAACCAAGCGAGTGGATCTTCGACTTGAGCTGATCCAACTCGATCTTCAGAGCGGACGAATCAGATCGGGTTACTTTGAGTGGCTCATCTTCTTGGACTGAAACATCAGCCCTAATTTGCGAGAAAATTAGGGCCAGGAAGATTGAGAAAATCACGAGCTTTGAGGACGCCATGGAACCGAAAATCACATCCACAAAACTCGAAGAAGAGGGGTCTGTGAGTGTGTTGTGAATATGAGTTCGAATTTTGTTCACTTCTCCCAGCTCAACGTGTAGTCGTGTACAATATTAACCTTTTACTTTTCCAGCGGTTTGATTTCCGGTGACTGACACGTGCTGATCAGGAAAGGGATCTGAAAGGTGAAGGAACATGGATTTTGGACGCGTGGCGCCGCTGTGACTTGCATGTTTTGTGGTTCACAAAACCGGGTAGGTGGGGTAGGTAACGTTAGCCAGACCGGCCGCAGAAGAAAGTAAGGGAAAAAAAAAGGTGAGAAATAATTTGTTTTTGGAAATATCGACGGACTCGTGGCTCGTGGCTCGCTTTAAACAAAGGCAACAACTAGCTATAGACCAAATGGGCATCACCTCATTAATAAATTAATGGAGATCCAATCTAGCATAGACTTTGGTCCAAAAACAAAGTCCAAGTTCAAACAGCCCTACATGTTTACCATATAAAAAATAAATGGTTACTGCCAAACGAGTAAAAAACTACCACTAAAAGTGGTCCGTTGTTAAAGAAGAAGTAATGAAATTGAATGGAAATAGTAGGGTTATAGATAGAGATGATAAATAAGTATTCACGGTGACAAAATGTAACAATTCATAATTTATTCCTTCTTATAAGCAGTAAGAGAGATAAGAGGGAAGATAATTAATGAGTTGATAATATCCAGTGGCGGAATCAGGATGAAAAACCTGGGGGGAGGGGGGGGCTAATTTTCAAAGCAATTTTTGTTTTAAAAAACCTCATTGATAAATTAAAATTTTAAATTTTTATACCAGACAATGAAATATTAGAGACAAAACTAAACACCTCAAAAATCAAACAAAAGAAAATTGGAACAAGTTGTTTGACTAGTATGTGCCTTTTTCTATTCATCCTCGTTCTCTCTTCTTCTTCCTCCCTTCTCTCTCTTTCTTCCCCCTTTTTTTTTTTTGGAAAATAATTTTGGTAAACTATATAAAAATGGAGTGCAAGTGGTAAAATATATGCCAAAGTGGAGTGTCAAAATCATCACCTTTTTTTTTTACCAGCCCGTGCTTTCTCTCTACTCCTCCTTTCTCTTATTTGAATATGTGCCACATCCAATTCTCTCTCTCTCTCTCCTTCCTCTTCCTCTGATTTCTCTCTTCTTTTCTTCTTCTCCTTCCTTTCTCTTCTTCCCTTCCTTTTCTTTTCCTTCCTCTTCTTGCCTCCATATTTGCTCTGCAAATCCATTCCCTGTTTTTTTATGGAAACTATATATAGGTATTTTTTTGTGTGGCCAAAATCTTGGTATTCAGCCCACCCAAATCCCTACATGGTTCCGCCACTGATAATATCTATGAATACTATAGGGTGTGACCGCGTGAGCATTTTCTAGTACGAGAATATGACTACACATATGCTCTTAGCAAAAAATTCCTCTGGACATATTCAAGTCCAACTTGGCGTCCCTAATTGCATAGAAAAAACAATTCTTGTTCCTCAAGTCAAGAAAATTTTATGTCAATTTTTGGTAGTTGGCCTTGAACTATAGCTTTAAGCCTTTAAATCTGAAGGACCAACGAGCGTTGAAAATCAACAGAGACTGTTCCCTTTGTGAGACGGCTGGGATTGATTCCCTCGCCCACGATCCAATGGCTCCATTCCGCGCGACTTAACTCACAAGCATCTAGTTTAAATATCCGTTTACCGTTAATTACATACATAGCCTTAGCTCTATGCCACGCTAACCTCACACAGTCACACCACGACCCCGCAAACCAAAATGCGACACGTAATGTTTTGAAATTAAAATGCTGGGGGTTCATTTTTTCTGATTGGTCAAGTCCAAGATTCAATTTCACAAGCGGTGGGGAAGGCCAAACGACAGACAAAAAAAGCGAAAGATGTAGTCGGGTAAAGAAAACGACAGCAATTGTATCGTTTCGGGGAATTTTCATTCCTTGCCTGTCACCATCTTCTTCTTCTTCTTCTTCCCAAATGCTTTATGTAACTCTCAGAGCACCGTCTGCTCTTTGCTTTGGCTCGCTCATTTCGAGACTTCAGGTGAAAGCATTTATTGAATTGCGTCTTTGTGAAATTCTCAATTCGCGATTCATCTTACTCGTAATTTTCTTATTCATACTCTTTGCTTTTTATATGCATATATGATGAATTTTATTTCAATTTGGAGAGGTTTCACGAATTTAGGATTTTGGTCTTAGAATTGCGGGGTTGAGTGGCTGTGTTAACAGAGAATTGCAATTCGTAATGATTGCTTAGTTGTTATGCTTCTCATTTCTTGCTGTATTGTAGAGTAATGCGTTCGGTAGGAGTAAGGTGAATTAATAAACGTATTTATAGCTGCATCCATAGATTTAAATGTCATTGAATTCATACCATTGCCCCCCAAGGAAGGGTAGCTGAAATAATTAGTAACTACTGGCTACTGGGTTGTGCTAGTTTAAGTTCTTGAACTTGAATTGGCACTCTGACCAAGTGACCATGGGTACTAACACTTGAAACGTTTGGTATTGGTGGTTTTGTGCTCACTATGATGGCCCGAAAAGAGAGTGAAGTGGTTTAAACTGATGGGGTTGATTGTAATGAGTAGGATATTGTACTAATTTACCTGCGTACATCATAATGCTGTTGTAAAGGTTGTGGAAAATCATCTTCTGTGACCTTTTTATCTTCTTCAGCTTCCTTTTTTTTTCCTTCCCTTTTTTCCTTTTTCTTTTTAATCATTACCATATTTAGTTATAAATACAGTAGTCATCTTTGATTTCAGTTGGTAGCTTGCACACATATTTTGAAAAACGTTTTTTGTGTTCCATTTCCTTACTGACCTTGTGAATGCTGGTTTCTTTCGAGCCATTCAGTGTAGAATCTGATCATTTGTTTTCTGGTTTTATTTTATTTTTCATTTTTTTCCAGGCAAATATTTGTGAGTTTAAACAGTCTAGGGTGCATTTGACCTAGTCTCCTCCAATGGGATGGGGAACCACTTACAGACGACGCATGAAAGTATGCACAATGGCTTTAATTGTATACCTCGATTACAAGGTAAAATTCATCTTTTTCCCTTCACTTATTGGTAGGCTACTTATATGTAGAAGACCATCTTACCTTGTCATTTATCCGTCACTGAAGGCTTTGCAGCAAAGAGACAAATGGATTAGCAAAACTAAAAGTGCCAATTTATGGGAAAATGCTCATGAGCGCAATGCTAGACGAGTTCTCAGGTTGATAGTAGAGTTGGAAGGTTTGTGGGTGAAACTTGGGCAGTATCTATCTACACGGGCAGATGTACTTCCTGAAGCATATATATCTCTTCTCAAGCAATTACAGGACTCTCTTCCCCCTCGTCCTTTGCAAGAGGTCGTCTCTATACGTTTTCAGAAATTAATCATGTCAATATACTGTAGACATGTGACTTGGATGCTCTAGAAATCATATATCTGCTTGCTTGATGTTATTCATGTAGTGTCTTGTATTCTTTTCATACTATTAAGTATTATCTATTGGAAATATTTGAACTAATGTCATTCATTTCCTGAAGTTGATCAAAGAAATGAGTATTTAGGCTTTTGCCACAAACTATTTTGAATTAAACATGCCATTTGGATTGTAACCATTGAAGCAGCGTCACTCCAAATATTTTTATTGGGTCGCTCTTTGAAATGAGGAGGCACAAAAGTGCCACTAGTAGTTGGCAGGAGAGGCCAGTTTGGGCTGATAGATGGTAAATACTAAATCATTTAGAATGGCAATTTGGTTCTTGGAAAGTTATTGCTGGAAGTTGTGAACAACTGAACATGAATGTTCAATGTAACAAAGGAACAATAGGAAGCACCAATACAACAGTTTTGTCAATTTCACTGCTTCTTATTGGTTAATGGGATACATGGATAGATAGGTATCCTAGTGTTTGGTTGATATGCTAAGTTATCCATCTCTGGTTTGCATACAGAAATTTCTGCATTTCTTAGCATGTGTTTTACCTGTTTGACCTCCCATCACACACCTTCCTTTTCAATTTTATTTAGAATTATCATCTGGTACTTCATGACTAAACTGAAAAACTTGTTGCACAGGTTTGTCAAACTATACAGAAAGAGTTGGGGAAATCAATGGATGAGTTGTTCTCAGACTTTGTCAAAGTTCCTTTGGCAACAGCATCAGTAAGTTATTGCGACTCTCGTAGAGTGAACAATTATAGGCACTTAGCTCAGGGTCATTGTTAAACACTATTATGATTCTGGAAAAGATCTTATTGGTTTTGCACTCACTATATGCAGATAGCACAAGTCCATCGCGCAACCCTGCTTAATGGCCAGGAAGTGGTTCTTAAAGTTCAACATGAGGGCATCAAGACAGTTATATTGGAGGTTTTCAATACTTAGCATTTGAAAGTTGGGGTTAACATAAATTTAAGATGGGCTCACTACATAATATTTTATGGTTGGGCATTTGTTCTGTAGGACTTGAAGAATGCAAAGTCAATTGTTGACTGGATAGCATGGGCAGAGCCTCAGTACAATTTTAATCCTATGATAGATGAATGGTGCAAAGAATCTCCGAAAGAACTTGACTTCATTCATGAAGCTGGTATGATCAAATTTGTCTTAATTAGTGATAGAGACACTTAGCTTCTTGTGCTAGTCCTTTTACATGCATGCAACCATTTTTTTATTTTTTTTCTATTGTATAGGAAACAAAACTTTTATTAAAGACAAGAAACCTACAACACGTGTGAATTTCTATCTCTCTCTCTCTCTTTTTTCCCCCCTCAAAATCATGCATGATGGAGGGAAAAGCGGAGTAATTGTAGGAAGACGTGGAGTTTTAGTGCGTGTGTGCATAAATGTGTGTGTATATATATATATGATCTTATAAAGATAAAGCAACCTTGTATTACAATCACCAGTAGCCATTATCTGTTCATCACTTTGTGATCCATGATGAACTGGGTTGAGGGAAGGTGCATTCACTTGTGCATTCTTGTGTAATCTATTTGGCTTTTTTTTCTTTCAGTGATTTCTTTAGTCATGACTCATGAGGCACTTTGGTGTTGACAATGCATGGATTACCTGACCACTCAGTATACTGTTGATTATGAATTACCTGTGTGCCATTTTCTAGAGTTTGTCTTACTGCTGAATTCGTATATGTATCTTTTCAGCATTGGCAGCCTTGAAGTTTGTATTATATATGCATATACTACTTGTTCAAACATTGATTATTGTTCATGGCTTCTTTGCTTTGTAGAGAATACTCGAACAGTGTCCAAAAATCTTGGCTGCGAAACCAAACATGATGATAACCCAAGTACCAATCAAGTGGATGTTTTGATACCAGAAGTTATTCAGGTACTATTTGATCCGTTCTCCTAGTATTGCAGGGTTGTAATTAACTAAGAACAGTGTCAGAAAGTGTAGGACAAAGGAATTAGAGACTGTTTATGTTTTGTTCATGTTTATTTCTTTCTATTCTAGGCTTGTCCTTCTGGGTAGGTTTTTTTTTTTTTCTCTTCCTCTCTTTCAATAAATTTTCTTTTCTTTAAAAAAGAAAAAATATATTGGTGAATCTGAAAAATTTGAGAGATAATGTATAGTGGAATAGAGAGGTTGAGCAACTAAAAACTGAAGGACGAGGTCTAGAGGAGTGCTGCCTTAATTACATTGCCTGATTCTAACTGGTGGTTGATCTGATTCATTTCAAAATAATAAAGTTTTATTTCCCTTTTGATGTATATTTTCTGCATCCTGCTGCATTTGTTGGCAGTCAACAGAGAAAGTCCTCATTTTGGAGTTTATGGATGGCATTCGTTTAAATGACATAGAATCACTTGAAGCATTTGGTGTCAACAAACAAAAGGTTGTTGAAGAAATCACACGAGCATATGCCCACCAAATATACGTTGATGGATTTTTCAATGGTGACCCCCATCCTGGTATCCCTCTTGTCCCTTTATTTATTACATTTTTCACTTGATATTTTTTTTTAGAACAAGTCAATTTATGAGTCAACAAGTTAAATATTATTTTCTGCTTGGTTTACTGCTCTCTGAGTTCCTATTTGCAGGAAATTTTCTTGTGAGCAAGGAACCTCCACATCGTCCTATTTTGCTGGACTTTGGACTTACTAAGAAAATATCAAGCTCTCTAAAACAAGCATTAGCAAAGATGTTCTTGGCATCTGCTGAGGTTTGTGAAAAAATTTAGTTTTCGATCATGTTAACTTGTAGTTGATTTAATGCTAAGATTTTTATTTGGATAGATCCATGACTGAAAAGTATTGACCTTGGCATATCGTGAGAGTTTTCAATCCTTTGAATGATCCTATGGATTTATGGAATGAAACAATAACCAGTGACGTTGTAATTCTTATTATATCATGGTCCTTACTGAAAGATATTTTACTTCCTCACCTATTATTTAGAGTTAGATGCCTCGGATCAATTTTTTCATACAAGTTTAGAGCACTGCAAGTGTAAATATAATGGGGAACAGTCTACATTCACTTACATGACTCAATGATGAATAACGATATACTCTTATACCTTCCTTCTGAGTATTTTTTTTTAAATTAATTTCTTTTGCCTTTTTTTTTTCTCTCTCTAATGAATGCTTAAAAATAATTTCTTTGGAGTAATAAGATAAATATGCAATGTTTTTTTGTAACAGGGGGACCATGTTGCTCTATTGTCTGCTTTTGCAGAAATGGGACTCAAGTTGCGCCTAGATATACCAGAGCAGGCAATGGAGATAACAACTGTATTCTTCCGCAGTACAACACCACCAAAGGAGTCTCTTGTAAGTATGCAATGACTTTTGTGATTGCAACTTCTAGTTAGATTGCTTCCATTTTTCTAACTTTGTAACTCCTATCCTGTTCAGTTTTAATTATTTACTTGTGAATTTCATAAGGAAACGATGAAATCTTTGGTAGATCAAAGAGCAAAAAACATGAAGGTTATACAGGACAAGATGCAACTTAACCAAAAAGAGGTTAAACGCTTTAATCCTGTAAGTTGTCCTCCTATCCATCGTGTTTCTCTGCTATATATCACTTTAATCCTTGCTAAATCTAGTAAAAATCACTTCTATAGGTTGATGCATTTCCTGGTGATATTGTGATTTTTGCGCGAGTCCTCAATCTTCTCAGAGGTATGTATTCAAATTTCAAAATGTTATCGGGTGACTTTGGTGTTGAATAATAATAACATTTAATATGCTGTTTATTTGACTTGGATTTAGGGCTTTCTTCCACAATGGACGTCCGCATTGTATATCTAGATATCATGAGACCATTTGCTGAATCCGTTTTACAGGGGTGAGTCTATCCTGAATATGATTTATTTTAGTTTAACATTGTCATATCTTCTTCAATTCTGATGAAGCCGAATTTGAAATTTCCAGAAGCATTAATAGGGGACCAATGGTAAATGATCAGTGGATCTATGACACACCTGCCCTCTCGGATGTGGAGGCGAAGCTGAGGCGACTCCTAGTTGAGCTGGGGAATAATAATAAAATTCTTGGAGTTCAGGTGTGCACCAATTTATCCATTGATATGATGCCATGAAAATCTATAGTATTTTTCTATTATTTATGATGAAGCTTGATACAGTATTGTACTTAAATTATTGTGTTCTCTTATATTCTGGCATTCCAACTCTCAGTTTCATTATAATGGTGTTTTCCTAACTGGTACAATCAGAAACTAGTGCAATTAACTAATTATAAAATGGAATTACTTTTAATGAAATCTGAAACAAGAGCTGTAAGATGGCAGATTTTAATGGGGTGGTATAACACCATGAACTTTATCATTTTGGCTGTGTGGTGTTCTTGATATATGAAGTATATTTTATAATATTTTTGAGAATTATGAACGGCTTAATGCATATGACTTTTCTGAAATGAATGTTGTCTGATATCTTTTGGCTAAGGTAAATTGATTTACTGTTTGTTTGTTTTGTTATGTTTTTTTTCTTTCTAGTCTCTGTTCTTTACTTCTTTTAAACATTATGATTTTTCCAAATTTTCATGATTTTGTATTAAAGGTATGCGCCTACAAAGATGGAGAGGTTATTATTGACACTGCAGCTGGAGTGCTAGGTAGATATGATCCTCGGCCAGTTCAGCCTGACAGCCTTTTTCCAGTTTTTTCTGTAACGAAGGGTATAACAGCTGGAATGTTACATTGGCTGGTTGACAACGGGTGCGTATTAGTATGTCTCCATGTTGTCAAATCTTTTGATATGCTGTCACCCAAAAGCTTTCTGGGTACTTTTCTTTTGGTTGTATAAAATCAGTCCCTTAGTCACTTGGAAATGTTGCATGTGTTTCAGAATATATCTCTATTATATATTAGTATCGTCTGGTCTGATTGCTAGAATCTGAGGTGGTCTAAATTGGCCACTTCATTCTACACAGCAGGGGAATCCATTGTAGTAAAAAATTTCATAATGCGATCCATCAAAAGAAAGAAGCTGGTATAGCTAGGTAGTATCTGCACGGCATGTGCTGGGATAAGTTTTATAAAATAATAATAGTATCTTTCGAGTTTATTGGTTTAATATGATATCATGAGTTCATGACCGAAAAGCTTTGTCAATGCGTGATGATGGTATCTTTCTGCATTTAAGTTATAAATTCTACATTGTTCCACAGAAAGTTATAGTTAGTGTTGCCGTCATCTGAACTTACATATTTTGATATTATTAATATAGTTGATTAATGCTGATAAACAGGGTATATGTTTCTCGTTATTCTGCCTTTCAGAAAATTGAAGCTTGAGGAAAGTGTTTCAAGTATATGGCCAGAATTTGGATCAAATAGAAAGGATCTCATAAAGGTTTATAATTTGTGATTCAACGCCAGTAAAGCTATAAATTTTGTTTTGTATTGCTGTGATTAATGAGCTCTTTTCTTTCTAGGTCCATCATGTGCTTAACCATACATCTGGACTGCACAATGCCTTGGCAGACATTAGCAAAGAAAACCCTTTACTTATGTCTGACTGGGAGGAATGTTTAAACCGCATCTCCATGTCAGTACCTGAAACTGAACCTGGCCAGGAGCAGTTGTATCACTATCTATCTTATGGTTGGATATGTGGTGGAATCATTGAGGTATAGTGCCTGCTAACGTTTCTGAGTATAATTGAACTTCATTATTTATTTATTTTCTTTTCAGTCTCAAACTCTTTAGATATCTGGTGGAATCATTGTTTGTATGACTGTGAATTCAAAGTTTGAAAGATTGTTTTGTCCATTGTTCTAACTATTTGTTTGGATAGTACAGCATGCATCAGGGAAAAAATTTAAGGAGATTTTGGAAGAAGCATTCATACACCCCCTACAAATTGAAGGGGAGTTATATATTGGAATTCCTCCAGGCAAGTGTACTATGTTTTGCTTCATTTAATGCATGACCTGCAATCACACTTCTTTGCTTTAGTTATCTACAGTTTACTTTCTGTTGTATTCTATCAATATCAGCTATTTATCATATATCTGGGCTCCTTGCACCTCTTCTAGGTGTGGAATCTCGACTGGCAACCCTAACCACTGATACAGACAATCTGAAGAAGGCTTCAGGGATTAGTGGTCATAAGGGCCTACCTTCCACTTTCCAGCAGGACAACCTTGTACAAATTGTGAGCATGGTGCCTCCTCTATTCAACATGCTCAACATTCGCCGCGCCATCATTCCTGCAGCTAATGGACATTGCTCAGCACGTGCTCTTGCACGTTATTATGCAGCCTTAGTTGATGGTGGTGTCGTTCCACCACCTCATTCCTCTTCCTCTAAACCAGCTCTGGGTAGCCACCCTCACATTCCCAAATTTCCTGTTGAATCATCATCCAAAAAGCGAGGTAACAGAAGCAAGAAGTTGGCTGCTGCTTTCAAGATCAGGAGTAATAAATATGAGGAGGCCCCTACTGATGATCCCGCGATCGGTAGCCACAGTAGGAACAAAAGTAACATTAGTAATGTAAGTGACACCGGTTCCGTTCCTCAAAAAGGTAATGTTGGTAAGATATTTAGCAACCCCAGAATACATGATGCTTTCTTGGGTGCCGGTGAATATGCAAATTTGGTGAAGCCAGATGGGACATTTGGACTTGGGTTTAAGAGGTATCACTCGAAGGAGGGGTCCCTTATTGGCTTTGGGCACTCGGGCATGGGTGGATCAACTGGTTTCTGTGATATCAAAAATAGGTTTGCCATTTCTGTAACCTTGAATAAAATGTCATTTGGTGCTGAGACTGGAAAAATCATCCACTTTATTTGTTCGGAGTTGAATATCCCAGTGCCACAGGATTATTTGAGATTTGCGGAGACGGGACCTGATGGACAGTTTGATTCTGGAAGACCTTTGATAAATTGAGGCTGGATTTCTCTTCATTGTCATTATAAGCTGTAAAACAAATTGTTTTTACTACAGATGAATGAATGTATATGAATTATAGTGCATTCATAATGTAGAGAGAACAGTATATATGCTAAAGGTCATTAAATATGTGTGTGGATCCTCCTGTATATTTACAATTAGTAGAGTAGATCCCACGTGAGATGATGGCCAGTGCACGCAGACGATTAGACAAAGAACACTGTTTATTTTAATTTAATTAGGGAATAGATTAATATTTCCCAAGTATGAATATATATATATATATAACTAGTCTGCAAAACGCGGTTTCTGCCCTTTCATGTGCATTTAAAAAAAAAAAACTAGTTGGAGGATCGATCTGGCCAGCCAAAAATAACTAGTGGGAGGAAACTGATACCCTAATTACTAGAAATGACAGTTAATTGTTATCCTAACCCAATTGTTATAACCCTTTTAGTAGTTTGAATGTGTGGTTTCGTAGGTTCTGATGTAATTGGTTCTTGAATTGTCCTCTGGTGTGCTGCTGCATTCTTGCAGTTTTTATGAATGAATTTTCATCGTCCAAACAAAAAAAACCCAATTGTTATAATTGTGTGCGATCCTAAAATCATATCTCCAAGGTCTCGGAGGAGAAGTTCCTATGCTGCTTCCAAATCTGAAATACAAATTAATATGCGCTTGATCCTTGTGACCAGTATTTGTTTTTTTTCTTTCTTTTCTTTCTAGTGTTGTGGATACAACCGACCAAACTTTTAAAAATAAGACTAGCATTGTTTGTGCATTGCATCAGTGTCACATTCAATAGCAATTGCCAGCTTATTAGGAATCTTAAAGATTATTCAAACAATTATTACCATATACTATTGTCACAATGGCATTCGAGTATTTTCCCCAAAAACCAAGGGTGTTTCCTCATGGCTACAACTATAAAACTGTGACCACAGTAGCTCTGAAGGAAATCATATATATCTACAATATATTTCATATAGTAGACATTATTTCTCTCCATATATATTGTAACACTTAAAATGGTGGGGATAACTGGAGTGTGTTCTAGGTTGATTGGTGACTTGGTTCATGCCTTTCATGGAGTCTCAAGCTACTCAAGCACACAAGCCCACATTGATGATGAAGACTGCAAACCACAAAATGCAAGCAAAGTTGATGAGTCAATGGCAAGAGCACTCATTACTGTGTTTGGGATGGAAACCAATGGAAGAATAAAGAAGGAGAAGGCAAAGAGAGTGGTGGAGAATCTTGGATTGATATGTCATGATGATGAAGATGATGACAAGTCAAAGTTTGACTTGCCGGGAGATGATGATCATGATGAAGTGCCAGTGGAAGAGGTTCTTGGTGAATTGGACAGTGATGATGAGTCCAAGAGAAATGAGATGCTGCTAGAAGCATTCAAGATTTTCGATGAGGATGGAAATGGGTTTATTGAGGCAGTGGAGTTGAAGAGGGTGTTGGAATGTTTAGGATTGGATAATGGTTGGGATATGGCTGAGATTGAGAAGATGGTCAAGGTTGTGGACTTGAATTTGGATGGGAAGGTTGATTTTAGTGAGTTCGAATTAATGATGGGATGAACTAAATGTCATTGGATATTATTTATTGGAAATGTTTGTTCTTTTTTATCAACAATATGTTGCTTTAAATGTATAAATTCAATGGATTCGATCATAATCTTGTTCTTCTTATTTTTCTGTTCTCTACATATCTAGCTTTATTTTGAGCTCAATATTAATTAATCAATCACAATATATAGGCATTTGCTAGCTAAATATGACAATAAATTAATTAAGATATAATTAATATATATAATGCTTAATTAGTTCTTGCACAACCCTGGATGTGTCTGAAATCTGAACTTTGCTGGCTAACAAGGGAAGGTGACAACCATGCATATAATTAATGTACGTGGATCTGAAGTTTCAACTACAAATTTATACGCGGTTTCGTTCTGTGCCTCGCTTAATTCATATGAACTTGATCTCTTCAAATTAATGTTAAACAAAACCCATTTCCTTATTGTAGCACATACAATTGAGCATGATCTTGCTCTATTATTATGCAAAAATGACATTGAAAAGGGCTTAGCTGGGAACCCTGTTGACTTGTAGAGTGTGATGTATAAAACATGGAAGAAGAATATGAAATGTCACCAATTATTGTCCAGATGCAATTAATTAAAGGGTTAATTTAGTAAAGATTAATTAATCAGGAAAATTAGGTGGAAAATTATCCTTATCTTTTTTTGTAAATGCAAAAACGTCATATTTCTGGAAAGCTAACACGTACAACATCTGGGTAGGCCATTAATCCAAATTGGAGTTGGAGTTGGAGTTGGAAGATACCCTCCTGCTTATACTAGGAATAGCAAACTCTACTAGGAAAGCATAATTTTCCAACTTCGACTGGGAAAGCCAGCAGCTCTATGCCTCTATATAAGGGTTGGGAAATCCACATTCTGTGTTCATCAGTTTGCTTAATTAGTTCTCAGGATCAAATTCCAGTCCTTGTGTTCAGTCTTTAGTTCACTTGCCTTGTGTCTGTGACAATGTCTCAGCCCCTGCCCCAAGAAAATGAAAGTTTGGAGCCACTTTCTGACGATTTCTCGTTGGTTTTCAAAACAAAAACCAAAAACAAGAAATCGGACAATCCTTTGCGGAGGCCGGTTTTCAATAACGAAGAATGGAAAGCCCTCTCTCAAAGAGAGAGTTTGGAGAATGAGAATGTGATCGATGAAGATTTGAAGTTGACTTTCAATCAACCAAAAACTCGTGAAAGGAAGCAAATCGATCATCCTCTGCGGAAGGCTATTGAAAATAATGAGAAATGGAACACCCTTAAAAAGAAAAAGTTGGAGAAATTGGGATTTGTTCCTGTGTAATTGTACTATTTTTTATTCAATTAATGAAATTAAACATGGAATTTTGTAAGGCTTTTCCTTTTCTTTTTTTTTGGGTCATGATCGATTTCCTTGTAAGGTTAATTATATGATCTAATATTCCTGTCTTTTGTTTTTCCTGGTCTGAGATCGATGTAGTTGATATGACGTCAAAAATAAGATCTGGATTGCCACTGGCATAAAACAGTGCGACTAATAGGGATTCTTATGATGCGACTCCTTCTAGATTTGGCTATTTTAATTTTTGACCAGTCCTTGTCCATAGGAATATTGATGCTTAATTTAGTAAAAATCACTTATATAGGAATTCCTTCCACAATGAAAATGAGTTTTGCAGAAAATTAATAGGATAGGAGACCGATCGATCGATGGTTAATGATCAATGGATCTATGACACACCTCCCCTATCAGATGTGGAGGCCAAGCTCAGGCCACTCCTAGTTGAATTGGGAAATGATAACAAAATACATGGAGTTCAGGTGATTGATACTTTGATAGATTTGATCTGTACGTTCCTTTGAAAATATAATTTTGATCGGATTTTTCTTCATGATTTTGTATCAAGGTATGCGCCTATAAAGATGGAAATGTTATTATTGACACTGCTGGTGGCGTGCTCGAAAAAGATAATGATCGGCCAGTTCAGCCTGACAGCCTTTTTCCAGTTTTTTCTGTGACAAAGGGAATAACAGCTGGAATGTTGCATTGGTTGATTGATGCCGGGTGCGTGTTTTTGTATGTTTCCATGTTGTCAAATGCATGATGATGGTGTCTTTCTGCATTATTAAGTAACGAGAATGATATTGTTGCTGGAGGATAGTACGTGTACGTGGATGAACAAGGTAAATGTTCTTAACACATTATATATTCTGCTTTTCAGAAAATTGAAGCTGGAGGATAGTGTTACAAATATATGGCCAGAATTTGGATCAAATGGAAAAGATCTCATAAAGGTTACATACTCGATCCAGATTGCACTGAAGCTATAAGTTTTGTTTTGTATTGCGGTATGTGATTATGTGTACGTTGTTTTGTTGTATTAGGTCCATCATGTGCTTAACCATACATCTGGACTGCACAATGCCTTGGCAGACATTGGGAGAGGAAATCCTTTTCTAATGGCTAACTGGGAGGAGTGTTTAAAAAGCATTGTCATGTCAGAACCCGAGACCGAGCCTGGCCAGGAGCAGACGTATCACTATCTATCTTATGGTTATATTTGTGGCGGAATCATTGAGGTAATCAATTGCCTGGTAGCTGCTAATTGATCAGCTATACATTTTTTCTTTATGGTGTGGGAATCATCTGTTAGTATCGTTGTGAATTCGTGCATGCTTTCGGATGAAACAGCATGCATCAGGGAAGAAATTCCAGGAGATTCTTGAAGAAGCATTCATTCACCCCCTACAAATTGAAGGCGAATTATACATTGGAATCCCTTCTGGTAAGTGTATACTATATATGTTTTTGCTTCTTAGAATTGAATGTCAAGATCGAATATGTAAGCATGACTCTGCAGTCACACTTAATTTCTTAGGTGTGGAAGCTCGGCTTGCGAGCCTTACACCGTATGAAGATGATCTGAAGAAGCTTTCGGAGATTGGGAGCCGTATTGACTTGCCCTCCAGCTTCAAGCCAGACAACATTGAACAAGTGGCTAACATGGTGCCTGCTCTATTCAACATGCTCAACATTCGCCGCGCCATCATTCCTGCAGCCAATGCACATTGCTCAGCTCGAGCTCTTGCGCGTTACTATGCATCCCTAGTCGATGGTGGTGCTGTTCCACCACCTCATTCCTCTTCCCCTTCGACACCACCTCTCGGTAGCCATCCCCACATTCCTCACTCTCCTGCTGCTCAAACCCCATCAATTAGTCCTAAAAAACAAGGGCTATTCAGCAACCCCAAAATTCATGATGCTTTCTTGGGTGTGGGGGACTATGCCAATTTGGTTAAGCCGGATGGGACATTTGGACTCGGGTTTAAGAGGTGTCACCACTCCAACGACAGGTCCCTTATCGGCTTTGGACACTCGGGAATGGGTGGATCTACTGGCTTTTGTGATATACACAACAGGTTTGCCATTGCTGTAACTTTGAATAAAATGTCGTTTGGTGCTGAGACTGCAAAAATAATACAGTTGGTTTGTTCAGAGTTGAATATCTCAGTGCCAGAGGAATATTCAGGTTTTGAAGACAGTAATGCAAAAGTTTTGGTTAACTGATGAAGGCTGGAATAAGCCTTCTGATTCCAAATAACGATTTTTTGTTTTAGCCCAGATGAATGTACATGTATAATTGTAGTGATTTTACTTTTAAACAGTAGAATCATAATATAAAAGCTTTGACATTAAGTTGGGTGCGCGTGCAACCCTCTCTGCTTTGCCAACAATGGAGGTGACAATCACAGATATAAATAATGTGCAAGTTTCAACTACAAAACGCGGTTTCTCTCTGTGCCTTCATGTGATCGATCTCTCTCTTCAAATATTAAAGAAAGCCCATATATAAATCCTCATTGTGTAGAACAGTTGGCAACATGATCTCGCTCATTAATTGCAAGCTCCATTATTATACAGAGAAACAAAAGGTAGGATTTAGCAGAAACCGTATTGACTTTAGGGAGTGTATAAGTGGGAACATATAGAAAAGCAACCTTTCCTTCACTTAAATACGAGAGCAGAGAAGCCTATCGACTCATGGAGTTTATAAGCAGAAAACACGCAGATAAACCATTCCTTCACTTAAATAATAAAATTTTACAGGAGAAATGAGTCTTGTACAGGCTAGAAAACCTTAAAAAAAAAATATAACAAAAAGAAAAGACACTTCTGAACTTAACAGAAATCGACCTAAAAGCATATAAGACATTGGATCTAATACAGCATACATGACGCATTACAATCTTCTTAGTAGTTTATTACCACACATCTGACACACAGCTTACAGCATCGCTCATGATCCTGGAACTCATATTGTTATTAGTCGTACCAGCAGCATTTCCGAGTCCAATCCCCGAGTTCTGACCAGAGAATGCAATTCCAGCATATGAGGCATCTTCTCCATGAATGGTAATGGTTGGCGAGACATGTGCTATACCGCGTAAAGTATGAGGATTGAGTGGTTGCGGTGTGCTTAAATGACCTTGAAGAAGAAGTTGATTCAAACTAGAGGTTAAAGAGCCCCGAGCAACCATATCTTCAGCTAGCTTCACCTAAGATCATTGATATGATAACTGTCAAATTCTTTGACATCTTACAACGGTCACATATATATATGGTAATTCTTTAAATTCACACACAAAGATGACATACTATCTTAATCTATAATCTATACTATTTGGTTAATTGGTTTTTAATTAATTTTCTTCTCTTTTTCACTGTCTTAGTTTTAATTTGGATAGTTGTTCATTAATTAATTTAAATAACTTTCTGTTTTAATCCTATACCTTAGCTCTCAAAGCTTCCACATCTGATTTCAGCACTCGATTATTTGTATCAGCATCACGGTACTGTTGAGAAGCATCTGTAAGCTGCCTGTATAAGGCTGAATTTTCTCCTCTCAGTATATCAACCTGAAAGAAAACCATGAATGAATTGAACTCGTGTATCAGACTTGCTTCATATTAGTAATTACTCAATGAACAAGCACAAACCATATTAACAGCACGTACGTGCAGCTTCTATCGGATTAGTAAGACACAAGCATAATCAGGTAATTGGACCAAAAAAACAAAAAATGACACCGATCACTTCCCTATCTTTAATTCTTAATTTGCACTTGTACGTAGTCATTTAAATAAATAATGATATTTATTCTGGTAACCACTAGAACAAAAAAGATCGATACCTGCCCCTCGAGTTCTTGCAAATGCTGTTGCTTTCTTTTTCTTGATCGCCTAGCAGACTCCCTATTCGAGACCATCCTGCAATGTCATGACAAGGTAATGCTGTTGGATCAATTCCCATCTAGTATAAATCTCTACTTTTAAAGCAAAACAAGAAAAAAGAGATTATGAAATACCTTCTTATACGTTTAATATCAAGAGGGTCTGTACTGTCTCCACATTGTCCGGCTTCTATCTCAAAATCGTCGTCATCTGATTGCTCCCCAGAGGAACCACTGGTGGCTCCTCTTGCTTGGTTATCTCTGCCAATTGGATTAGCAGCCGATGTGGGAGTTCCAACTGAAAATACAACAGATCAAAATACTAGGTCACAAACCAAGCAAGGAATTGCAGGAGCATATCAAGGTATATGTGGTACAACTATGCATTTTAATTTGACACGATATCCACATAAAGCATACAAATGCATGAGTACTCACGCACCATGTTACACAACCACTGGAACCCAAAAGCTATTAGGAAATACGCCAACAATATATCTCAAGCTAACACAAGCAATTAGTGCAAATTAACGTGCATGTTTGATGATTCGTAAACCATACCACATATTGATGACTGGGAATCCATGGTTGCTGAGATGCTGGAATTCTTGGGGGCGAGATTTTGAGAGCTGAGAAGGGTTTCTGTCAGTACACCACTGCTTGAAAAACCATTCATTATGTCCTGCATTTATGGAATTCATAGATACACAGTGAATCATGTGCTAGCAGCTAGCCTAGCTAAATTCATATTTGACACTTCATTTGATCCTGTCGTGTAATGGATACTATAAATTTTTGTTTATAGTGTCTCTTAAGCTACCCACCGAGGCACTTACTACATATTTACAATATAAAACAGTAAATGGGAAAAGACAAGAAGACAAAAAAAAAACAAGGGATAAAAAAAAAAGTAAAAGTAAACCTGGTCCTCTCTATATATCAATATATGTATAATGGACTAATGGTTGGGCTTACGCAAGGTATACCAAAGAGCAAATAAAGCAGAAAATTCATATGTCTAAACAAGTATGGATATTGCTAGAACCTAACTCAAATTGGTTTCAAATCTCCTCCCATGCTACATAAATATTGTCATTGATTAAATTAAAGAGTAGAGTTTGGTTTTGGTAATTGTTTTTTTCATGTTGATTAGGGATCAAGATACAATTACTGAATAGCCAAGTGCTAACTACACAACTTAATTGTGAAATGGGATTTTTAATTTAATAATACAAAAATTTAATTACTTTGTTAAAAATATTTTTATATTTAAAGAGCAATTTTATTAAGATTAGCTGGAAACCTCTCTATCATCTAGGACTTGTTTTCATTATTTTTTTCTCTTGATATAATAAGAATGAAATAATAAGCTTTCATTCGTAATAAACGAAACATACACGAGTTAAGAAACGAAGAAAGTGATCTAACTTGTCAAAACGTTGATGGAAAAAAATTCATTGACTTAAAAATTTTCTCTTCGAGGGAGCAGGTGGTAGTACTCTACGACTTGTTAACCTTTTTACGCCTCGATCTCGTGCATGATACAATACATGTTTCTTAATTGATTAATAATTAAACAGAACATAATATATGTTTAATTAGTTAAACAAAACATAATTAGGCAACATTCCTTTTCAATCCACGACGACATAAATATTCAATCATATATGGTCAGAGGCTGGCACGTCATTAGAGTGCGACATATGCTGACACGTGGCATAAAAGTGTACTCGGGCAGGTGAGACTAGAAAGTAATAAGTGGACTGAAAGTGACTAACCCGGTTTTTGAAAGGGAAGCTGAGGTCACCGGAGCAAACGTCGCCGAAAAAGCCGTCCGTTTCTGCGAAACTTCTGTCCGTCCGAAACTCGCCGCGGTTTGGATTTTCGGCGGCGATCTTCTTGAGACACTCATGGAATTCCAACTGCGACGGGCTTCGCTTCAAGTGATCAGCGAATGATGATCCGAACAGCGACGGCGTCGTTTGAGAGTGAACCGCAGCGGAATTTCGCTCCATTTGGCTCTGTGCTACCTCCGGTGAGATTAATTATAGAGCAAAGGAAGAGAGAAAGGGAGGGACTGAGAGCAAAGAGGGAGGTATAAATAGCAAAAGGAGCGATGGCGCAAAGTACGTTCTCGTCACAAAAGTAAAGTGGGCGGCACATGAAGTTAAAAGCTGAACGTACCTCATATTACGAAAATGTCCCTGTTCGTTGCATCAATGGCGTGGCTGACCTTGGGGATTCATGGGTGATGCGGTAATTACAATCGGCGGGTTCTTCGTGTGCAAGTAATGCGATTTAAGTTACTTTTTTTATAATCTGATACGTTGATTCCTTGAATCTTACAAGGGAATCGACATGCTGATACTGCCACGTTAAAAGTTAATATATGTGGTGGCCCACCTGAATCTGATGGGCCTGGATTCTCTATTCTTTTGGTCTGAGCCTGGGTTCTCTATTTAGTATTTACTTCATGTCATTTTTCTTTTTCTTTTTTGCTTTTCTTTATCTTGTGTTTGTTGTTACTAAAACGTACTCATAAAACTAGTGATAATCGGATTCCTCTTAGATGCAATAATATATAATTATTTTTAATTAGATCGCAATATACTAACATAGAAATAGTATTCTTTATTTTTGGACAATCAATGCCAT
Source organism: Rubus parviflorus (assembly GCA_029955375.1). Taxonomy (NCBI): domain Eukaryota; kingdom Viridiplantae; phylum Streptophyta; class Magnoliopsida; order Rosales; family Rosaceae; genus Rubus; species Rubus parviflorus. The sequence goes on along the minus strand of JARGGL010000001.1, from coordinate 2,398,147 downwards.
AGTATACTAATTATATGTAATAGTAGACAACTTCGATACAAATTGATTGGTTAGAAAAGAGTCGGTAGAGAAATATAACAAGGACTATATATATATATATATTAATTGTGACATGCAATCCATTCTAAATTTTTGATTAATATCAATTCTAAAGTAAAGATGAAATTAGCTAAAAGATTATAGGCCCACATATTTGAATAGGTTAAGACTTACTATCATGCAAAGTCACCAAATCCAATACTCTAATAGGGATCGATTCTTATGGTGATCGAATTATTAATGGCACCCGATGCATGTGTTTATCATAATATATGGAACTACTTAATATTTATTCTAGTACCATTTCCACTCTGGAGTAAGGCTATGGTATGTTAACATTTCTCATACATAATGCGGAAACAAAGTTCTTATTAAGGTAAATAAGGTCCTCATTAGAGTAAATTAGGTTCTCGTTTGAGTAATTAAGTCCTAAAAATGGTAATTGCAATGTTTTACAACTTGAGGACACATATTACCACTTCGACAACTCATGTGGTAACTACGAAAAAGCCCTCGTTATGGTAAATTTGATCCTCATTAGAGTAAATAGGTTCTTGTTTGAGTAATTATATCCTAAAAGTGGTAATTGTACGTATGAGATACATTAACATACACTAAAATTTTCCTCCACTCTGAGGCTATTCTAAAATGACTCCTCCAAGATTTTGCTATTTTGAAAGTTTTCCTCTTGACAAAAAAAAAATTATTTTGCTATTTATATTTAATAGGTCATTGTCCATAGGAATTGGACATGGTTTAACGATTTTAATAGGATTGAAGAGCTGGGAACTGTTACTACTTAATTTTTTTTAAGGGTTACTAGTTTACTACACAACCTATAATTCTATAAATTATTTTGAAGTAGACGAGAATATACTTGCAAGTCTTGATCATCAGTTACACCATTAGCTAACTCTTCCACCAAAAATGACAGCTATTAGTTCCTTATATAATATAACGAATAAAATTCATTAGGGGTCTTGTAGAAACTACAAAGTACAAACTGATCAAATGGAATTTAGGCTCGTAGAAAGACTTACCGTGTTAGTCTGCATACATGATCAAATTAAGTTCAAAAAAACCATTTTTAGAGTTACAGAAGAAAACTTAATTTTGAATTTTTGATTTCTTTATTATGCCCTTAGATAATGCTCGGGCACTGATATTTTCTATTTCTTATCATTTTTTAATATCACCACACATGCCATGAAAAATGACATGAAATGTTAACGTTTTTAGAGTTTTGAATCACAAGAGGAGCATGAGTTTAGTTGTTTAGGGCTTAGCTATCGAATTTTTTAGAGTTGAAAACCATAGAAATTTAGGGTGCTAAACGGTAAATTTTAAGTGATCAATAAGTATATATCAAGCCATATGCCACAATTGGTATTAATAATGCAAGTAGAAATATTATTATTAATTTGTTATGCCCTTATAAATCCTTAGGTACACATATATGAAGAGTACGTACGTTGTGCATAAATATTGATGTATTTGCCCACCATCATTTTTCTATCAATTAATTAGCTTTCCCCTAGCTAGAGTTGTGATGATCGAGTTTGCATAAAGCTGAATTAATTAATTAGGGAATTTAATTCAGGAATCCAAAGACTCCATTGCTTACTCAATCAGTTGGATAAGCCATTAAGCTTTAAACTAAGGTGATCCTCCAATGAAAGGCAGTCAAAAACCAAAAAAGACGTACTTACACTATCCATCTCTTTAATTAATCCTTAATTTTAAAGAAATTAATTAAAGCATATAAACAATAGTGAAATCACAAAGCAATGAGGAGTTTGATTTTGACAAGCACCGACCTTTGAAAAAACAAAGTTTCTGATGGATGATGCTTTGCATATATTATGTATCACTAAAAACAAAGGTTAATTTAACTTTCTCCAAGCATTAAAATTTTAAAAGTCATGATCGAGGCATCGAGCTTTTTGCTTTCATGAAGACCAAGTAATACCTAACTTTATAAGGTACGTGAATTATCGGTAATGCCCCCACGTCAGAACACCATCAAACTAAAGGAGTGTATATATATTTTTCTTGCAAATATATATATATAAAACGACCAAGTGGGAAAAAGAAAACCACACGATCATGATCATGATTCATGATAGTGAAATAGACGTACTATATATGCTGGATCTATATATTTCTGTTTATAGGATTACTTACAACACAAGGCTAGTCTTCTAATTCCATCTGTCTAGCTAGCTAGGGCTTCTGATATTTTTTGAGTTTGCTTTTAGATTCCGTAGGACTCTTTTCTTACTTGTGATTTCCAGACTACTCCAGCTGTGGGGTTTCCTCGTGTTAACTTTCCAATTTCCAATTTCCAATCATCGATCCCATCTTGGCGCTACTTGCCTACTCGTCACTATTTTTTTATTTTATTAGCAAGATCGATCATGTTGAAGAAAAGGAATTGGGCAGTACAATGGTAAATGGTTTTGTTAAATATAATAATATGTAGGTAATTGGCTCCAAATCCTGGGGCTGGCTCATGTATAAATGTTAAAGTTTTTTTTGACGAAATATATATGGATAAAGTTGCTGGCATGGTGCTGTTGTTCCTTCCGTCATATACAGGCAATTGGTTACTCTGAAGGGATTTGTTGATTTGTGAACTGGTAATAAATTCAGCAAGCAAACCATAAGGACAGAAAATCACAGCAGTAAATAGGAAGTGGACAAATCACCGCCCCTATAGTTGTTAAGAAGGGTTACTGAACTACAACAAAGTCAGAAATTAGCCTAGTCTTTCAGGCCCAAGCCCAAATCCTACATGCAAATCAGGCCCGAGAGGATCCCAGCTGCTGGAGTCCCATATATTATAGCATTGGCAACACTTGTTGTAGCTTTTGCCTTGGGAAACAACAATGCTATGTCCTCCTTATTTTCCATCAGAAGAGGTGAAGCCTTCGCACTCGCTGGTGCACTCTTCCATTCCATCATTTCCTTGCTGGCCGGGGATCAGATGTTCCAGCTGCTACTTTGGCAACACAGTCAACAACTCCCCCGACAATTTTCAAGGAAAAGAAAGGTACGTCTCAACTCTCAACTGAGTAAGAAGGCCGCGAAGATTCTCGGCCCTGATCTCTTGCGTGCCAAGGTAGACAGCTGGTTTGTAACACACAACGGGTATGGCCTCAGATTGGTTTTTAGCTTCTAAGGCATGAGCAATTTGACTGTGTTGTCACTGGAAGATATAATGAAGACATATTTGCTACTGCTTGACAACATTTCAGGTCCTGCAAGATAAAAAAATTTCACATCAATTGTGTAATAACTAAAGAAGTGCAAATTTATGATGATTTAGACTATTAAAAAAGGAAAATTTCCTCTTACTTGAGTTATTTGGTATAAACAAGTACAAAGCTATGAGCATAGGTGGTATTCAATGTAGTACAGTGATGCATGAATAAATTTTGACAACATCCTGGTGTGACGGCTAAGATATTGGGACAGAACATGAAGAAATGCATCGGCAACTATGCTGATAACCAAAGACAATGTGACTTTGAAGTTGCTAAAGCAACGATTACAAATAAGGAAAACAATAATCCTTCATTTCTTTATTAGAATAGAGAAGTACAAAGATCTGACACCATCTGTTTCTTAGTATTGGTAGTATTCAATGTAGTACAGCAGCCATCCAGTCCATTTTGACAACAACATCAAACATGTGGCAGCTACAATTTCGGCACAGAACATGAGAAATACATTGACAAGATAGTATCCTAATGCTCATAACTAAAGAAAGTTGTTGGTCGTTACTTTGAAATTTCTGAAGCACCAATATGAATTAGGAAAACAATAACCCTTCAGTTCTTTAATAGAATGGAGAACAAGGTACTCTATCATGGACATTTCTGCACTCCCAGTAAAAGAAAAAGAAAAAGAAATACCAACTATTGTTGATCACAAAGCACCAATTTCCCTCCTTTTTGACACAGCCCTTGTTCACCAACAGAATTGACTACCTTCCCATAACTATACCTCAAAGGCATTCTCCCCAACACCCTATGAAACTCACCTATACACTCCCCTCTTCGCTTCATATGCTTCTGTTTCCTACTACTCAAACCCACCTGCGCCACCTCCCCAATCAATCCTCGCCGTCCAGCACCATCACTATCATCATGATCGTTGCGTGCATCCCCCCAATCCCTAGCCCTCTCAGCCCCCACCATTATAGGTCCTGCATTGACCTCATCTGCCACCACGAAATTCATTAATATGTCCTCGCAATTATTCATCTTATCCACAATCTTCCTCATGTTGGCCATCACAGGCCCTCTTGCACAGCTGTACTGAAACAAATACTCACTTTTCAAAATCATAAACTTAGTGAGCATGATTGAGTACTTGTCTGGATGAATGGTGTAGATCCACTCTTTCTTCGATAAGTCTATGTCATGTGATCTGACAAAGAACCCAATGAGACGATCCGGGTTTGATCCCCACATTCTAAATGAAAATTCAAAGGATTTGTGATCGACTTCAACGTCATCATCGCAGACCAACACAGCTCGGGTCTTAATTGAGGGTCTAGGGAGGAATCGGTTGTTGAGGCTGTTTGATGATTGGCGGATTAAAGAAATGCTATTAAAGCCGAAAGAGGAATGTGTCAGATTTCGGGCCAGTTGGGCCAAGGTTTGGGATGGGGTGGAAGGGTTTCCCCAGAGTACAAGAATTGACGATACCAAAGAGGAGGCTGCATATGTGGCGACAATGGATTGGAGGAGAGGGATGCGTGACTCAGAGTAGCCATTGATGAGGACTGTTAGTTGGTCCGAGCGGAAAGTTCTTGGGTCCTGTTGAGCTCTAGTGTCACAAGGATCGGAGGAAAGTGTACGGAAAGAAAGCACAAGAACATCCACAGAGTAGAAGAAGAATACAAAGATGAGAATCACAAATGTTCTTTGCAATGAGTTCATCTCTAGTGACTCTAACTCATAAGAATGTTTGCATCAACCAGAGTCTACCCTGTGGATTTCAGAATAGTTTTTTGCACACAACAACATTAACTTGACTGGATCGACAAACTCACCAAATTCCCCCTCAGATATCAACCTGTTGTGAAAAGACCCAAATCAAGATTATTACACTGTAGCAGCATTTTCAATGTTTTTGGTGTAAAAAGCAGCAAGTTATATCTGTCCCCTAGGTGCCATTCACTGCTGGATTGTGGCCATCATGCCGATTTTGACTTGACAGCTGAGATTTAAAGTCTTAACATTATACCCAAACAACAGAATGATGTACGATCACCACGAAAATGTTCTCAAACATATTTTCTGACTGACTAGAAAGTATAATATCAATCTGAAACATATTTCCTACCAAAAAAACAAAGTCGCTGCATTTCTAAGTAGTTCTGTTTAGAATGCATGATGCACAAACATGAAAAGCTAAGACTAACCAACACACACCAAAAAGCAATTAACCACAAGAAGAAGAGGAGCGTCACAGTATACGCCTTTGCAAAATCAATTACAGAGATAGATGTAAGACTGAGAACAGCAGACAGATGCGTGAGATTGTTGAGACGGTACCTGAGCACTGAGCACTGAGCAGAATCGCATCTGGCAAGAATCGACTGCCGACAAGATGGCTGGTTTTCGTGCGAAGAAGACAAATCGATTGGCGCATCCGGTTTCCTCAGATTTAAAATTGATTTTCTAAATGAAGAAAACCCAGGCTCCAAACAAATATACGCCTTTGGTCGCCAGCCTTTCCCTTCTTCTCTACTCCAATTTATAAGCGTCTGTCGAGGTGTGGAGTTTGATTCTCCTTCTTTTAATATTCACACCTTTTAACATTGTAAATTATACAACTGGGATTATCTCTACACAAAAAAAATAGATAAAATATGTCTCGACTTTTTTGATTAAATTTGATTTATATATTACTTATCGAGTTATCGGAAGTTGTTTGATAAAAGAAAAATACTCTCATCTAATGGCTCATTCAAACTCATCTATATAAGAGTATTTTCTTTGATAAAATATCTCGAAAATGCTCTAACAGTTAATTTTCGAAACCGACACTAATTAAGTTGATGATATGCATGTATGGATGCTCAAAATTTTAGAAAAAGAGTAAAAGATCGATTATACTGATAAAGGGCATCAAATTAGATGATCACAAAGCATTTTTTACAAATTCTTGAAACCGCAATCTAGCTTTTTTTCTCTCTTTTTTTGCAACTAATTGAATCATGCACCACCGTCCTCGTGCATATTCATACAAAGTCAGAATTTCCATGAGAAACATCCATATTCTTTCCCTTTTGATCATCAGTTCTCCTAAGCACAAAGTCCAAATTGTAAAGCATTGGCACCATGGTTATGGAGCACAAAAACACCAGCACCGGCCCAAAAATCCAAAGCAGAAGAGGTAGTGCTGCGTAGAAAAGCCTGTTCCCCACAGTGTTCAATATGTAACCTTTCTCTAAAAGCTCCGACACATACTCTGGGGTCACCGGAGAGGTGGGGTCTTGAGGACTGTTGATGAGTATGTTCACTTGGTTTATGAACCTGATGGAAAGCGAGTGACACATGAAGGAGAAGAGGAAAATGGTGAGTAGGGTCACGTATTTGAGGGCGACCATGAACTCCCCGTGAGCCCCGTAAACGGCGTCGTTCAGCGGCTTCTTCACACTGTACGTGCTACTAATCACGGCCGCCAGGCCGGAGCAGAGAAGGATCGATGTGGTAGCCATTAGGGTTGATCCCATGATCGTGTTTCGAAGAGTTTGCACGGCTAGGATGTTCTTCTTTTCATTGTCCTGCCAAGGGCATATAAATTCACCTAATTGATCAATGATATTAAGGGCAAGGCAATGGATTCTATGATATCTGTTTTGATTAAGAATTTAACCCGCACACAAATATTATGAACTTTTAGGGTTTTTCTTTTTTTATCTCACTCATCACTAAAAATTTAGTTATCGGGTCTTCGTCCAAAGCCTAGCTCGATCAGAAATTTTGTAATTCAAGATGCATGTAAGGGAATCAACTCTTAAAAAATGAAAAAAGTTGGTTGGTATGTTGGTGTCTCAAAAATTATTATTTGGATAAATACAATATGGCTATAATTAATAAAAAGTAGAAAGGAAAAAAAATAATATATATATATATATATATATATCTCTCTAAAAACATAGTAGAAAATCAGTCGTCAATAAACCTTAGCCTATCTATCGTGTGATCAATCCAATTTTTTTCTTTTTTGAAAATGATGTGATCAATCAATTTAGCCAGTAGTCCAGTACTATACACCAGTACTACTACTGATGCAGGTGCTGACGTGTGATGCAATAGATAACCTAATTAACTGAGTGCGTTCGTGAAGTGGAAGAAGGAATATGTCTGTGCATGGTATTATGCAATTAGTTATTAGGTTATCACCATTTGATTTGTGAATATGCGATGCACAATGAACCACTTCCAGCTCTAGATCACGTTTCAATGTTTCATCAGGTTTGACAAAAAGATGATGATAATTAACAAGACAAAAATTCCCACTGACCAAACCTTCTGATGAGGAAATCATAACTGAACGAGTGCATGACACATATTAATTAATTATATGCTTATATATAGTTTCTTAATTAATTACGTGTCACATTGAAAATGCAGGACTAATTTTTTCTGTTTTGGTATCATTTCATCCGTGATTAATTGCATCAGGGCAAACTAGCTACATAGTTGGATGACGAAAGACTATAATTAATGAATAATTCATCAAATCTGACATGCTTCCATTAATTATAAAGAAGCTGGAGTACAAATATTAAACAGAAGACTATTAAAAAGGAAAGGAAAGATAAAAAAATTTATGTTATAATGTAATGTCAATCAGCTGAATCCTACATTCAAATCAAAAGTCATGAAATCAAAATTTACAAGTGATAACCTACTTGATTAATTAATCGCATATATATTGTACAAATATATATATGATCGAGGACTATATATTGTACGTTTTAATTAAGTCGATAGTCTAACAAGATAAAACAAAGAATTTTTTATTTTTTCAACTACAAGCGAAAGAGTAGTGCATATATATATATGCAAGTAAATACGATAGTGATATATGTAGATAGGTACCTTCATCATTGCAGCGACCCATAATCTTCTTCCTCTGGTGTTTATGCCGATGATGGTGCTCTCGGGCTTAGTACGGACATTGTGCCACAACCATCCATGATAACCAGCCATTATCAGAAACCCTAGGGGAACCAGAATCACATCCAAATAGCATTTTCTCCATTCCATGATATTTCTCTCTTTCTCTCTGTGATCTCTCTCTCCTTCTCTCTCGTTGAGGCTCAATTTGGGTGTTTTTCCTCTTCTTGCTAGCTAGCTGTTATAATATGTATATATATATATAGTATTCTGGTTCCCTCCACTACAATGGTGCCTGGGTTCAGCTATATAAATATCAAATGAGTGTGGAGAAATTAAGAATGAATGTGGACTTGTTTAAATGCGTAATTCAGTAGTCCACGTACAACTCCCTATATATAATCCATGGGCAAGGAGGAGGAGGATAAAACATGAGTAAGCAAGCAACTAAAGTAGCTACACAATAGGGAAAAGCAAACCCCCCCCACTTTATTGCTAAATTACAGACATAGCCTAATAATGTGGGATATATCATGCATATGTGATTGAGCTTGCCTTTTCCCATCTGCCCACCTTATAGTTTCTTTTTCTTTACCAAATTTTTTTCCCATGGAATTTCTTTTAGAACCAGATACGCCGATTTGCCACATTTAGAATATTCGGGGATGTTAATCCGTTTAGAATTAATTTTGATCTGTTGTTTAGGTGCACACTATATAACCTTTGGCATGGATTTCCACTTAGTGATTTGATTAATTAAAAGTATAGAACAATAGCCAATAGAAAAATTAGGTCACCAACTAGCACTAATTGGCCTAACGATACTCGTGTTTTTTTCACTTAACTTGTTGGAAAATGTCGCAAGTTTGAATTATTTTTGCTTCACTTAACTTGCAATCCATATAAGTTTTGGTTATCATCGAGTTTTTAATTATATTGGCCGATTAGAGATCTAGTATTTTTCTCATTTTCTTTAGGGTCATTCGGTTTTAACATATAGATTTTTGATCAACTATTTGGATTAAAACTCAAGAACAGCTAAGATCATCCATTCTGAATTTGATTAAGGTATTGTCCTTGTTATCTATATCCTTGACTTTTAATTTAAATGAATGATTAGAAATCAAATCCGAATTAACTAATTTCTTTAGCTAATACTTAAAAGCACATCATGCAACCTTCGAATTAGTTTTCAATAAGCCATTTATATATATATAGCTAGTCAAGCATTAATAATTAAAAGACTAAATTCAGTTTACCACCCTGAACTTTATTCTGAAAATCATGTGAGTTACTGCTCTTTCAATTTCATCAGCAACACTCCTGTACTTACCAATTTCATCAGTCTAGTCCAATCCGTCAATTTTGACCGTTAAGTGCTGATGTGGCTCAAAATGGGACCCACTATTTGATGACGTGGCGATGACATAGATTTGAGCCACGTCAACACTTAACGGTCAAAATTTACGGAATAGACTAGACTGATCAAATTGGTAAGTACAAAGGTATTGTTGATGAAATTAAAACAGCATGGACTGATACGATTTTTTGTCTAAAGTTCATGGTGGTAAACTGAATTTTGTCCATTAAAAACAAGGAAAGAGTGAATGAATCTAAATCCCAGTAGTGCTGTTGATGGAGGTCGGCCATAGGTATATGGACGTAATATGGTACATATATTCATGAAAAAATAAAACAAGCTAGTAATAGAAAGTACCGTAAATGGCATGGGTTCCGAATATACATGTCATCGATCATATATATATACTTATGGAATTATGGATCCTGATCGAATATATATGCAGATTAATTCGATCTATTTGCGCGCATATATCCTCAGCATTCTACGTACGATCGATGAATCAACTATCTATCAAATTAAATATATTGTAAGAAATATGCTGTCGAATATTTGTTTAGTGTTTTTAATTTGATCGGTACATTAGTACACTATGCTAATGCAGCAATGCTAGCCCTTGGGGTAGAGAGACCAATGGCATATTTGTGCCATGATTATATATATACAGGCTAAAGCAATTTAATAATGTATAGGCATATATGTATAATTATTAATTACAGCAAATTAACCGTCTGAAAGATCTAAAATTCTTTTCCCACGTAAAACTCAGCTCCAAATTAATCAGAAGGGTTACACAAAATTTGGGTTTAGGGTTTTGGTAACCCTAGCTAATTAGCTAGATTTGGGTGATTTTTGTTTTTGATCAAGATATGGGTGTTTCAATCTCGTCCACGCAAATTTGAATGGGTGTACGTTTTTTAAACCAATTAATCCATGCGCAAATTAAGAGTGCAAGGGCGGCATGCACATTATGTATAAACAGATAGATGGATCAGAGTGAGAGTCTGACAAGGAAGGAAGGAAGATCGAGAGAGCACGCTGTGTTCATGACTCGATCACCAATAAGGCACTGCATGCATGTCCACTAATGCATAATTAGTAACGCTAATCATCATCATCATCCACATAACCGTTTCATTTTCGACTTTGTTACGTATAGATCGATCACTACTTAAACGTGCGAACTGCATACACAAGAAGATCATACATAGTCGATCAGTTAGATGTGGGATTTATCAGTTCATTAATTAATATGGCAATGTACGTTAATCACAATCATCAATAACGTACCTATATATTCTCAATGACGTGGATTGGTTAGCCTAGCTAGCTATCTAGGTCATATGAGAGTGAGTTTGGATATCGATCTTCTACTTATATATATATATATATATATATATATATATATATATATATATATATATATATATATATATATATATATCTTTCGTACGTATGATATCAAAATTCATTAGGCCGGTTCTACTTAGTTATAGTCTATGCCAGCAACTAAGCTTATAAAAAACCAACTATATATATGCTTAATTATAATATGCCAATTTTGTTAATGCCCGTTTGTATCATGCATGTTCTTCCATAAGTTAGGATCGAAACTATACTTAATTATAGTCAATTTGGCAGCAACTTTACTACGTACTTGAAACATCCATATAAATGTTCTCAGGGTTACATTTGATCCATGATCGAATTACTTTACCAGTCTTTTCATCTCGATTTACATATATACAAAAAAATAAAAACATGATGCCACCATTGTAATTATTACAAGCTAAAAACCCTAATTAAGAAACGAGCTGAGTCATATATAGTTTGATGGCTTGTTAATTACCCGACCATCTCTATCGTGTGTGGAGGGGGCCATTCTAACTCAATAATTAATGGGCGTGTTTAGTGCGACTTTGCTGCAGTAAACAAACCAAAATCATCACTCTATAAGGCTAGGTTTCACTCACATTATAGTTGGATTATAACTAAGCAGTGGATTCTACTCTAACTTCTCCGGTAAAAACAAATAAGAATGTTTGGTACATAATCATTAGCAAATTAATTAATACTGCAGAAAAAAACATGCATGATCATATATATATATATATATATATATATATATATATATATATATATATATATATACTGATCGGAAAAAGTAGTAGTAAAGCATGAATGGGACACATTAATAATCAATCGCAAATAGCACTATAGTGGTCTAAAGGAAAAAAAAAGGCAAGGTTGAATTGTTTTTGATGATCGAGTAGCTAATCAAGGTGTATACGGGTCTCACTTTGTCAAAATGTGACACTGTCTCTTTGTCCTTTAACTCATGTTTGAGCAATGAGCAGCCAAGCATTGGTAGTGGGATACCCACATGATTAACTTAGGATAATAAAAAGAATATTTCAGTACAAAAATAAAATGGAAAAGGCATGCGCTGCATGCATAGACTTAAAGCAAAATCAAACCATAAACTTTTAAAAAGAAAACAAAGGAAATTTCATCTATATGTGGTACTAATTTTGTCCATGAGGACCAAACAAGAGGGGGTCCAATCAGTGAGATATATATGTAATGGGGTGCCTTAAGAAGTGGGTGATCAACCTTGCTTTGCATCTATTGGGTTATGTTGTTGTTAAAAAAAAAAATCTATTGGGTTATGTCATCCACATAAGGCCACTGTGTGTAATTGTCTAGTGCTCCAAAGGAGACCGAACATGGTAGAAGCAAATCTCAGCATTCAGCTTCCTAGTTATAGCTAGCAGTCTTCTTAGTCGACCTCGCATTGAAAAGAAGGCTCAGATGGCCTTTCCTTTTTCTTATATTTATATTTCTGGTGCAACATGTATGCGACCATTCATGTCTAGTGCTCCAATAAAATTATACCTAACTTGGAACAACGATCATTTTTATCTCAAAAGTCACGAGTGATAAGTGAGGAGTAGCCATTTAAAAGAATATTCTACTGGAAGATTCTTATGCACAGTGAATTTTTAGAAATTTTATCGTCAAGTCATTGTGCAATTACCAAAAAGATTGTAAAGGCAAGGCAAGAAGTTTTCAATGAAACTCAGCCATGTGTTATAGCAAATTTGCAGCTCAATAACAAGATGTTATACTAGGTACGTGTATATGGAGTTGGGTAAATTCTGGACTGCACAAGAATTTTATTGCAACTGATGACGTGGCAAAATCTGGTCCGTTCATTTTATATTAAGTATTTTTTAATTTGCAAATTGATTGTGTGAATTGACATTTCTGCCTTTAACCTTTTTTTTTTGGGGTCTCTCTTTCTTCCTCTCTCTCCCGTGAGCGACTCCTCCTCTCTCTCCTCACTGTCGTTGGCGCTGCCACCACGACCGGCCACCCCCGCAAGTCACCGCCCCCACCAAAGGTAGCGGCGTGTTCCGGCGACCCTCCCCACCGGGTTTCAGACGAAACCTTGCAAGAAAAAAGCCGCACGCATGGCCGAAAACGGCTGTAATCTTCAAGTTTTTGGTCTGGTCATCTCCGGCCACCTCCAACCTTCAAAACCCACTGGTATTTGAAGCCTTCAATCCCAGAAACCTCGTGGGGTCTTCAGATTTCAATTTCGACCACCGTAGGAAGCGGATCGAAGTCGGGAAGTTTTAGATTTCGGAAACTTTCGGCGCCGATATCTCATGATCTAATTCGAATCTCACCTTGACATAATTACTAAACTTGTTGGGTTTGTTGTAATAAGGAAATTGTATAGTCAAGAAAGAAAAAATTTAGGTCTGAACCAGGTCAGATTTGTGTGTCCGAACTTTCTCTTATTTGCATACATTTGGCGGTCTATTTTATGATCTAAATCGTTCATCTTTTAAATTAACATTTGAAAATTATCTTTGTAAAAATTTAACGTAAACGGAAATCGTTTATTTATGTAATTGGATCAAACAAATAGACGGTTGGTCATGAGAATATTAACTTTCACCAAAATTGTCTATTTGTTTGATAAAATTGGATGAGTTAATGATCTTTAATTTGGATATTTGTTTGCACACATGATCTTTAAGTTAAGTTAAAAAATGAACGGTTCAGATCATGAAACTAGACTGCCGAATATATGCAAATAAGAGAGAATTCGGACATACATGTCCAACTTAATTGGTTCGGACCTAAGTTTTTTGTCAAGAAGGTAATTTCAGCACAACTTCTTGTTTTTAGAAAGAAAAAAAATTATAAAAGGATTTCTATTGAGTTTTCACATGGTTTAGGTGAATAGTGTTAGATTGAGGACAAATTCCTCACATGACTTCATTGAAAAAAATGGCATCTTTGAAATTTTGTAGACCGGTTTGCATGTATGTCAGGAAATAGTTTAGAATTCCGATGAAACCAAACGCAAGCCCTTACGAGCGGCGGAAATAATTTTTTTTTATTTTATCAAGTTAAAATAAATACAAATAAAACTACCTTTACTGACGAAATTGTCATTGGCAAAGATGTTATTATTATTATTATTTTTTAAATGTTAAATCTTTGCTCCAAATTCAACTCCCGTAACAAGATCCTCGATGGATGGGCTAATGTTACAACAATGCCGAAAGAAATTTTGCGAAGCTCATTGGCCATATAGCCAGCGAAAGGCCTTACCCTCATATTGCCATGGCAATTGAATCGGAGAGCCGAACAGCAAGTGAAAGGCCTTTCCCTCATATTCCCTTTGCAAAAAATGAATTAGAGAGCTGAACAGCAACCTACAAGCTATTGTTGTTCAATCCTTCAAGTCTTTAATTAATTGATCTAATTTTCCAGCCCAACCTACGGTAGCTTTATATATATGGGGCTTTTTATCATTAAAACAACCTAAAGACCTCACAAGGCGTCCCACATTTTTTTTTTTTACAAGCTTAAATTTCCTAGGCATTTTAGTATGAGAGGGCAGGACAGAGATCCATGGTAATTGCCAAATGTCGTTGAACTATTCGAAGAACCAAGTTCCCAGACCGAAAGTACGGAGGCCGGGTTTTATATATACGAGCTAGCTATATAGCAAGTCATGAATGAACCTTTCCGAGGCTATATATATAATAACTTAATTGTTGGTTAATAAATATTACGTACGTACAGTAGTCGTAATTAACCAGGTACAGCCAATGATATATACAAGCTAGATGATCGAATTAACCAGCTGCATGCTAGCTAGATAGCTAGCTTCGAAATGTTAAAATATTATATATAAAATAAATGATTAGAGGGATTCTTAATTTCATGTGAAGCATGAAGCACTGGGATCGAGCCTTGCATGCATGTGTGCCTGGAACTGCGCATATATGCATGCATTAATTAATTACAAACAGACTGCGTACTTCTGAGTTCTCATGAGGTGCTCTGATCTGATCCAATTAATTGGCAGAAGCTAACTGCGCGCAGGCTATATATGGCTAGGCATGCATTGAAGATGAAGATGATTGCTGAACCCGGCCGGCCAAGTGATCGATCAGTTTCTTATCCATTCATTTAACAATTAATCAAACAATGATAATAACAGCGCGCGGAAGCTTCAATTCCGGCCGGGAGTGTGTATCTCGATCATATATACTTCGGATTTTTCTACCATTAATTAGATTGGACTCATTTACTACGGTGAAAATATTTAAAATATATATGTTATACACCGGGCATGATACAACCTTCCATTCTTCGAATAACAATAATACTATAACGTACTTTAGTGCAAGTCAAGCACACAACCCTAGCCAAGAATTTGTGATGGTAGAAACTAGCTAGGCTACTTGTTTTATATTAAAATAAAAAGTCTTCATATATTTTGAAGCGCGAGCATCTCACTTTAAAAAGAAAAAGAAAAAATAAGTTATTGTACAAATTAATTAATTTATAGCGAAAATTATATTGTGCGTGAGGATACGCATTGTTAGCTCCTAGTTAAACACATAATTTGTCCCTCTTCAACAGTCAACACTATATATATCAAGTTAGCTAACACTCGATTCATAATAGGAGACAAAGAAGAAGAAGAAGAAGAAAAAAAAAAGGACAAAAGAAAACTTATAGGTGTAACCCTCGATCTCAAAGATTTGATAAAAAAAAAAACAATAATTAAGTAGCCCTAAAAGATTAAATTGTTCGAGAATAAACTAAATTATATACGTTTGGCTAACAACTTACTAATCTAAACTCAAAATCATCTGAAAATTAAGGGGAAGAGGGATCTTAATATTATTTTAAAGGGTTTACATTCTCGGACAGTTGGAATATTATGACGCGGGACAAATTTATTGACTTGTATATATGTGGCAGAAAGTTATGAAAGGAGAAAGAATATAAATCGAAATTAAACCCTTTGTGCGAACTGCGAACACACATTTGCAGGCATACACAAAATACAAAGCCAGCTATTAACGATTTATAATACAAGACAGCTATATTGATTAGCCAGCTAGATAGCTCGATCAGTACGTTCTTATATATTGGAATACAATGCAAATCAAGGGTTTAGGGTCAGAGACTTTTTTATATTAATTAAATTAATTATATTAGAATAATTATGTGCGTACGTACATGGTACCCAGCCTGCATATATATATATATATATATATATATATATATATATATATCAGAGGAAGATTATCAAATTAAAGTTCGTTTAATCATTTATCATTGTGCGTTTAATCATTGGGTGGTACGTGGAGGCTATTATGGCTGGATGTTTATGAATATTTATGGATCGAGGCTTTTCTTTTTTAGAGTTTAATTACCTCCAAAACTTCTTTTAACAAAATATAAAAACAGACAACAAACGAATCATAATTTGTTGAATTAAATTGCCGAGAATTTGTTGATCGAGTACGTTCTTATTTGTTTAATTATAGGATATGATGGACCCCTAGTTCAAGCTCAAGCTCAACCTGTAACCAATTGATTTTAGAAAACAACATTTTTTTTAATTGTTGATTAAGGAAAGATACCTCATTCTCTTTATTAATATAAAGTGGTCAGACAGCCATTGTTTGATAATTGATTTTAGATCGTTAATGCGGATCACGTTATATTTGCAATTTAATTTAAATGTACTCACTAATCATCATTTATTTTTCATGAAGCTCAAAGTCAAATTTCATGTACTTTTGCATGTATGTACATGCTTCTACTATGATATATACAGGCTTTGCTACTTCAATGATGCACCTTAATTTGCTTCAACATGCAACAATCCCTTGTGTATGTCATTATGTAAGAGCAAATGAGATAACCGAGCGAGCAATTTTTTGGTTCAAATAGAATCATCCGTCAAGGATTTTGTTGAATTTAGAATCACTACTTTATTTTCAAATTTCAATATTGAGGATGGTTCTGGAGCGGACTTTGCGAACCTACAAAGTTGATGTACTGTTGGAACTGTATAAAAACATCGTTCGAACGGTCTCAACATGCATTTTAACCAAGTCCACAGGTCCGCCCCTAGTCGGTATGTCTGTCATTAACAAAGCACGAAAGATAAAGCCCTAATTCCGTGATAGAGATCCACTAGCAAAATAAGACTTTAAAGTTTCAGTGATAGAACCCTAGCATTACCTTGTTTCTTTTCTCTAAATAAAATTTCACGTGAGGTGCTTTCTGCTTTCTGAGTGTTGCCCTCCGAAATACCTAAATTCAAGATCCACATCCACCGCAGCTCTACGTAAAATCCTAACAATTAAAGAAGTGTTTAAATGCTATAGTTGAATTGTACGAGGTCCCGTGAGTGTTAGTAGAAGTCATACTCATTCCTCCCACTGATTCGTAAATCATATTCAGTACTTCAGTAGTGGTTTCGGTTTTAAACAGTAAAGCTTTGAAAATTGAGGACAGACTGACAGAGAGATCAGATATTTAACTTATGTAGAGGTCTATATCAGTCCCGAGACGAAGTTGATGAAAATAACAAACCCCAGCTTCTGATGGGTTGGTCGTAATTTATAAATACAAAAAGGGGACCATGAATATGAAATTATATTTTAATATTTTATAGGGAAATGTGTATATATATAAAAAATAATTCATAAATCCACAGGCCTCAACCACTATAAATAGAAAGCACCCATTTCAGATTGATAAACAGATCGAAGCAGTTCATACACAAGCTATCCTACATTCACAATTTGCTTCAAGCATAAGCAACAACACCACAATGGATTCAAAGAAGTCTAACAAGATCAGAGAGATTGTGAGGCTTCAACAGATTCTCAAGAAGTGGAGAAAGATAGCTAACTCGCAGAAAGCGAGCTCCATCACCATCGGCAGCAGCAACAAGAGCATCAAGTTTCTCAAAAGAACACTTTCTCTATCAGACAAAACCGGCAGTACCTGTGAAGCTTCTAACAATGCTCATGTCCCCAAAGGCTATCTTGCTGTTTGTGTTGGACAAGAGCTCAAGAGATTTGTCATTCCAACTGACTACCTGGGCCGCCCAGCTTTTCAGTTTCTGCTGAGAGAAGCTGAAGAGGAGTTCGGGTTTCAACAGACCGGTGTTCTCAGGATTCCGTGTGAGGTTCCTATGTTCGAAGAGATTCTGAAGATGGTGGAGGAAGATAGGGACACATTCTTCATGCAAGGATGCTATTCAGAAAGCCAGCTCGACTTTTACCACCCAGAAAGCCCAATGTGCAGATAATCCTTTGAATTTTTCTTTTCACTACGTACTACTCATTTATAGATCTTCTCTTTTAGGATAAGAAAGAGAAGTAATTAATTTTCTGTTGAGTACGTAATGTGTATATTATCAATCTGATGCATTTTCTCAGGCATCCAATTCAAAATCTTATTTTGTGAGGCATCTAAATATTTGATCCAACATCGATCTTATAGTCAATCAATAAACTAGCATTTTCATCCCAGAATTACTGCATATATATGTATATATGTATGTATATATTTTTTGAGAAACTACTGCATATAATGATAAGCCTGCAAACCAGTTTCATTGATGAGGCAAATGCTGATGGGTGTAGGAGAAAAAAAAATGAATACTATCCTATGGGTAATATTCTTCAAATATTGGGCATGTTATGTTGTGAGACACTCGATGTGGATCATACACTAGAACAATATCTACCTCATCGACGATCTAGATTGGTAGTCTAACAACATTATCAAAATACTGCATTTTTTTGGGCACCCAATCCGAAGACTCAAAATGATAGATCATCAATTTTGATACCAGCATATACTCTGTAAACCAGTTTCATTGATGAGTCAGATGTTGAAGGGGTAGGATAAAAGCAATTAATGTATCCATTTTATCATCCCGATATGAGTCTTTCACATGTCTGCAGAGCAAGTTACAATAAAAGAAATCAGGGATGAATTAAATCCCACCATAAGAAAATTTCAGAACACTTCCCACTATTATGTATGCATGTTTTCTGGCATCTACTATAAATACTCAATAGTCAATGAAGTGATAAGGTAGTAAACCAATTTAATTGATGAGGCAAATGGGGATGGGATGAGATGAACTCATGAAAGCAATTAATGCACTCAATTTATCATCCCAATATGAGTCTTCACATGTCTGCAGAGCCAGTTGCAATCAGAAAAACAAAGGGTTAATTAAATCACACCAAAAAGAAAATTATGAGCAAAATTATTTAATTAAATGAAAGTGAAAGCTTGTTGGAAAGTTATGTGAATCTAGAACACAAAATCAAACCATATAATTTCCAAAAGTTTCTCCACCAAACCAGATGACAAAATTTATGTACAGGAAATGAATCAAACATCCCATTAGACTTTTTTACCCAGTGCACAAATGAAATTTTGAATTCAAAGAATACTTCATGGAAAATAAATGGTTCTTGGTCAACATTTCTCTGATGACAACAAAATGTTTAATCATATGTGTCGAGACAAGTTCATGTGCTTGAGAAAATGCTCATATGTGATATAAATTATAAGACAGCTAGATTTTGTAATCAGTACTGACTCAGTACAATTAGCACCTAATGCATTGTCCTATTCTAACAGTCTTGTAAATTTTCAATACTTTCATTCCATGCAACTTTGTCGTCACCAAACCACTATTTTGAATCTGTCATTGGTTAAACTAAAAATATATAGAAACCTGCAGAGTACGCTATCCTATGCTTTTGATGCAGAAAGTCCTAAACAAATGTTTAATTTAAAGATATAATGATTCACATAACAATATCATATTGCAGCTGTTTGCACTTCAATCAATTAAAAACCGAAAAACAAATCAAATCGGCAGATTTTCACAACCTCTCCTTGTTCATTCACATGCATCCTTCTGTGCCAAACTTCAGGAACCATGTGTCAATGGTGACTAATCAACCATTTGAATTTGGGCAAATTGAAGTTAAAAAAATAAACAGTAAGATCCAGTAAAATGAAGGATCACATTACACATCTACAATGAATATGACCCTCTGTCCAATTTGCAAGTAGCACAAGCTTATTAATAATCACATCAAAAATGATAAATCAAAATCACAAAATTCTTGGCAATAAGTAGTTTCATCAAAATCTGGTGCTAGAGTTACTCATAAATCAGTATCTATAAAAAATGATAAATCAAAATCACAAAATGTTACAAGTACGATTTAGACATGAAGGTACATCAGAAACGTCAAATATCCAACTCAGTATGAAATATTAAAAAAAAAACCATATCATATCTGTATAGTGTATTTAGATCCATGTGTTAATCAATCAGCACTAGCACCAAATCTTTGAGTTTCTCAAAGATTATAGTTCTGATTGCAACTTGCAATGTAATACTCGAAAGTACAGTTAGTACTTTGGATATCATGTGCCATTAAAACAGAAGGTTCAATTGTCATTTAATATTAAGTCCCTCAGTCATCGGCTTTACTTAAACCCAATAAACTACAGAGAAAACTGATATGTTAATAAGAACATAATCTATCAATGTGATTACCAAAGGAAGCAATTTCTCCTGTTTCTGTCATCTCAGTTTCCTTTGTGACACTTAAATCCTCAACTGAAGCAAAAAAGCAAAAAACAAAAATGCAAGCCCAATATTCTATTGGACTCCAAAATTTGATACAGACAAAAACAATATCCTTTTTCTCATAATCAACTTAGTATGTATAGTGAAGCAAGAAAAAAATATATTCTTCAATTTCCCTTAATATATACATGAGAATCATATGCTACTGTTATATGATAGCTGATTAGTTTTAACAAATCAGCACCTTCTTTCTGCTTTGGAAGGACAAACTGTAAATTACTTTTCAAACAGCTATAGATGGTAAATAGAAGGCCAACTGAGAGCCTTGCATATTGAGCAAGTAATGCCCCCCATGACTTAACATATCACTGATACTCATTCAATTCATGAACATTATTTCTAGTCTTCACTAGTTCCAGGTTATAAAAGAGTAGAGGGCTATTGCTAGATTCAATTATTTACATTTACCTTGGTGAGGATTTAATCATCATACCAAATGAAATCCAGTAGTTCAAATTAAAAACTAGCTGCAACCAAATGAAACTTGAACTTAAGTAGATTTTGGTTTCATTAGGCTGACTATTTCAAACTTTAGATACTTTATAAGATCAACTTGCACATTTTTTTAAGAACTTCATGTGCATAAATATCTTTTTCGTATTCATAAAAGTTTCTTGGTAAATGGGCTTGAGGGTTCAAGCCTACTGTCTAGTTCTCCACAGTCTACAATCAAGAACGATAGGCATTCAAGAATTCAACTTTTCATTAGGAAAATGAGGATCCACTACATTACATGGACAAATGGTTTTCCCATTTCACTTGTAGTATTACATTGAAGGGAAAAAAAACAGAACCTGAAAAGTGAACATAGGCTGTTCAGGCTCAAAAAGACAATTCTTCACCATCATTGTAATTTGGGAATGTGACGCATTTGAAAACTTTGCACTTTGAACACAACACATACCCAATCTGCACCAAAAAATTTAACCATATAAATCAAATCTTTCACTTCAATCTGTTTTGGGTGTTCATCAAACTTGAGAACTGAAATCAGACTTACAGCTCTGCAAGATGGACATCGACGATAGGTCCGATTGGTGTCAGATTTCACATTGGTTTTCTGGCCTTTGCAGAAATCACAGAGTAACCACCCTTTGCCATTGCAAGGCTTGCACAAAATTGCTGCAGAAGAATCAACCTTGGGAAAAACTGGACTAGTGTCAGTCAGATATTAAACCGACATGTCGTTGTGGGCCACCCAAAGCCCAGTGATGAGTGGTAAGCTCAGAAGTGGGAGATGAATAAGTACCTCTGGTTCTTGTTTGATGGGTGAGCAATGCGAGGGCTTCAAAAAACGACCGGTCGTTGACGGTGGCAATGGCTTAATTCGTAGAGAAGTGAACTTCCAGGGGGAGATAGACATCATCGTCGCCATTGGAGTAGGAATGAAATGAGTTCCTCAGAACAGAGCTGAGACAAGTGTCGCCTCTCGTTATCCGATAACAATTCCCTCCATATGTCACATCAAATTACACAATTTGCCATCCAGTTGTCGTTAATATCAATTCTGCCCTTTCTCCATCCAGTTGTCGTTATTTGAGTTCTTCTACTTTTTTATTTTTTATTTTTTTCCTTTTTTATTTTTTTTATTTTTTCTAAAGAAGAGTATAAAGGGCTATGATGGTATATGAGTAATGTTGATATGCATAATTTATTTTTAGATGGTTAATTTCTAATAATATTATACTTATATCGACAATCTAACAACATAACATGTCAGACTGTCTGATAAGATAAACATTTTCTTAAAATTAGTCTAATATTGATTAGACCATTATTAAAAAACCTTTTTTTTAAGTTATGATATGATACTCATGAAATGTAAGTGTATGCTAGGGTTGATAGTAATAGGTCTTAAGCTAGTATCTATTGTTCGAACTTCAACGTTGGAACGAATTTACAAATTCACTATCTTTATCATTTGAATTTCAACATTGGAATGAATGTACCGACTCACAATCTTTATCGAACTTCAACTTTGAAACGAATCTACGAACTCACTTCTTCTTTTTAGCAAAACTACCAATCCACTTTCTGCCTCTTTAGGGTTTGTCTCTCGTTCATAAACTTTGCTTAGTAGTATAGAGTGTGACATAATGAGAATGTTATTTACCAACAATAAAACTGGGCCTTACAAATTGGGCCCATATAGGGAGGATCTTTCTAATATTTGGGTTACAAGCATTGGGCCTTGCCCGGATATTATGGGCGGGAGCGGGAAAGATGAAGAAACTTCCAGAGAAGCACCCAGAAATTTTCCCTTAAAACTAATAGAAAATCAATAGGAAAAACAAAGCCAAATCAAACAGACGGTGAGGCAAAGCTCCTTTCATCTGAGGGAAAATCGAGAGAGATTGGTTTAGGGTTTGAGGTGCATAAGGCAAGATGAAGCGGAAGGACCTTGAAGAAGTATTCGACGACATGTCGTCTCCTTTCTCTAAATCCAGGCGACTGGTAACTCCCAATTTCCCTTTTATAGATTCAATTCTCAGCAATTTAGGGTTTGTTGCCGTGCATATGGATTCGAATTGCAGCTTTCTGTTAAAATTGTTACTGTTTCTGACATGCAATTTTCTAAATTTCGTTGTGGAATTCTAGGATGCTGACTTAATCGGAGCCATGAATGAAGATCAAAGTAGTGCATGCGAGGTGTTTCAACAAAGGCTACCACAGGAACGGCCTTTGAAGCGAAAATACCTTGGACAAGTATTGGACGACTTGTCGTCTCCTTCATCTAAATCCAGGCGACTGGTACGCAGTCCGCACTCTCAATTTCCCTTTCCTAACTTAAATTCTCAGCAAAATAGGGTTTGTTGCGGCGCTTATGTATTCTAATTGCAACTTTTCTCCAAGTTGTTACAGTTTTTGATGTGCAATTTTGTAATTATTGCCGTGGAATTATAGGATGCTGAATTATTTTCAAATATGAAGGAAGATCAAATTAGTGGATTCGAGCCTTTGGCATGCACCAGCCATATGCAAAAAGGTGCTTTGCCAATGGACTCATTGCCGTTGCCTTTGCCTTCGGGGGATGAGAAGGCTCTTGTGCTCTATAACCCTGCGAAAATGCCGTTTTACAAAACCCCTGCTTCCAAGGATTTCTCCATCGTTGTGAATTCGGACATGATTCCGGGTTTAAGAGGTGAGACTCAGGATCTCTACATTGCTGTTGGTAGAAGCCCATATTACTTTGTTTTGTTTTCATTTAGGAGCCTTCAATTAGATATGTAGCCCAAGTCATTGAGAATTTCAGCTTTACATGTTTCATTTGTCATATGGATGTGTTGATGATTAGGGGCAGTTCTAAAATGTTCAGTACTACTCCATTGTCTTTCCCAGAAGAAAAAATCGATTAGATATCTCAGCAAATGCCTTGTAAACTTTATGACTTGCAAAATGAATTAGTATGAGAGGAATCATTTCCATCCAGATGACTTTACAACATATGTATGTTATTGTTGTCTTCTGCCATTATAGAGGGAGGACAGAGCTTGATAATTTTGAAAATGGATTCTGATGTCTAACATGGGGAACTTTTGACATTTAATCTCACACCAGACATAATTCAAGCAGTACAGAAAAATGTTCTTTTTATGTGTATAATTACGTAGAAACTGGTTTGAATCATGTCTTAGACTTTCTAATAGATTAATTTCTGGCAGATCAAATCTTTACACGGGGAAATTTGAAGTCAGCAATAGCAGTATTGGATGGTGTGGTTGAAGAGAAGAGAGAGACTTCAAATGATTGTTGGGCTATCGTACCCTGGGTTAAATCTACTTGGCCTCTGGCATCAAGAACCGAAAACCATGCAGCCAGTCTTTCAGAAGCTCAAGAAGTTGAAATGATGGACACAGATGACAACGGTTACAATGGCTCAAACCCTTCTGAGTTTGGTGCTATGATGGATGGATCTGTAGGATTACAACAGTGGCAGCAACAGCAACAACTCCTTTGTATGCAGCCACAGCTACTCAATAACACTGGTACTCCCATCACTTGGTAGCCAAGTGGCAACAAGTTCAACCTTTTGGAAATGCATTTTTTTGTATCACCAGTTCTTCTCCAGTTCGTAGTCATGGTGGTGATGAAAGAAATTTGACATTTGGGGGAGAATTTACTACATGAAGATGGCTCTTTTTTGCTTATGTTCTGTTTTCAGAACTCCCCTTTGTCAGATTACTGGACATTTTGTCATGAATGGCATCTGAAACATGAATTGATCATTGATTTTGTCAAATATTGGTCTGGATTGCAACATTCATATATACTTGATTAGAGAACCATCCTGTCCAAAGAGACCCATAAGATCATAATTTAGTACATTTTATGGGGTTAAGAACTATTTATATATATCTGAAAAATAATCAAAACGAAGCATTTTGTGGATCTAGACTCGATACAAAAATAACTTTGGCCTGGGAGTTTTAAGACCCTTGTAAGCTAGAAAAAATGTACTAATGCTTACTAGACCAGCTTCAAAGAGTCATCTCAGCAAGTCTGAAGAGCAAAAGATTTAATTTACGAGCAGCTAAACACCTCCCTTGCCATTGACATCGCAAAGGGGTTGCCTGAATTACCACTCGAATCAAACAGTTTACCATGGATTCCATTTGAAGAAACAAACAAGGATTTCTTTTTTAGACAAAATCATAAACAAAAATCAAAACGCAGAATCTAAACAATCATAGAAAGCGATATAATTGGGAGCAAAATGTATCAGCCTTGACAGAAAACCCGCTAGCATAAAAAGCAGGCGAATTTGTGTGTGGAAAGGTTGAGAGATTGATATAGGGAAGCTGCATTCATCTCTATGGCACTGTGATAAATAGCCAAAGAGCCAAACTCCAGCCCCATAATACACCTCCTTTGATTTTCACAAAAGACCGATTACCAGCAAATCTGGCTTTGAGAAAAATACACCATCTCCATGATTCACAACAGGTGCCTGTGTCTCACAATCGTATGTATGGCGATGAATGTGAGGAGCCTTTTGTGGATCATGAAGACAGGAGATTTTTCTCACACAGTTTCGCAGCAGAGACATTCGGCGGAAACCAAAACCCTAGAATGAGTGCTGAGAGAGGTCCACGACTAGCTATATAAAGAGATGGGATCGCGAGTCAGGCTCAGTCACGAAGCGTAAATAGGTGTTTGAAATTCCGGCCCAATAGATTAAATTAGTTCTTTGGGGACCCAAATCTACACATCAAGGGCCGGCCCACCATCTTTTTCCTACATGAGCTGAATTCGTATTTCAAAGATTGGTTTGACGCCAAAACCAAAAATCAAAATCAGATGAATAAAGTATGACTTTAAGGTTCATGATGTTTTTTTCCAGAACATTATGATAGCTATCAATACATTGTAGATCCGAAATGGATCATCCTCTATTCAAAGTTTCAAACATTGAAAGAGAAAAATAAAGCTCAACAAATAACTTGACTTGTGACTAAAACACTCGAAGTTGGGTAAATATTAGGCTTTCAGGCACACAGTGATACTACTGCTCATAGGGATGTGGATCATATAAGTGGTGTCATCATGCAACTCTTGTCCCATTATTGCTAAAAAGAGGAAAAAAAAAAGGAATAAGAATAATTGTTTGAAGAGATATATAAAATCCTTCAAAAATATACTCAAATAAATGCGTGTTGAGATTCCTCTCCTCATAGCATATTTGTACTCAATTTGATATTCAAGTACTAAAAAGTAAAAATCTAAAATGCCTTTTTTTTTTTTAATGTAAATTCATACGATCCTTATCCAAAAATCCCAAAAGAGAAAAGAGGTAGAAATATTAAAATGAAACTGATGCACGACTATTGCCCAAATTTTTAGGAAGCGAGTTTCAAATGGTAGGTCAATCATCCAATATCCGTTAAGTTGACGTGGCAGTGACGTGTTTCTAACTCCACTGGAGGTCTGGAGCTGATCGCTCAAATCAGAATAGAAGAGAAGAGGATAACGATCAAGTTGTGGAGGAACACAATGAGTGTGACATAGCGAACGGAAAGGCCCAAGTTTGTTGGCGCAAAATTTAGAGCCCCGATAACATCGTCAACCGTCTTTATCCCAATTTAATCCCCGTATCAAATCCGTTTTGATTTTACTTTGTCGCATTTGGACTTATAAATAATACATTTCAAATATAGTCCATGATCACATTTCTTAGTCCAAGAGACCGACGGAGAGAAGAGAGCTAAGCGAAAAAAAAAATGAGGATCGAGGAAGAGACTGACGGAGTATCGGCGTCGAGGAACCACCTCGTCTTCGCTTACTACGTCACCGGACACGGCTTCGGCCACGCCACTCGCGTCGTTGAGGTTTTAGCCCCTTCAATTGCTCTCAATTTCTCATTCGTCCGTTGAATTTCAATATCAATTTGTTGATCGAAATGTGATTCTTTTGTAGGTGGTGCGGCACCTGATTCTCGCCGGGCATGACGTGCACGTCGTCACCGGCGCTCCGGACTTTGTTTTCACTTCGGAGATACAGTCGCCTCGACTCTTCATTCGCAAGGTAACACTTTCCGAGTCGAATTTCAAAATTGTAATTGAGCATCAAAATGATAATTTTGTAGAATAATACAATGCGATTGTAGCAGTAGCGATTTAAGTAATTTGTTGAATGGTGGACATTAGGTATTGCTTGACTGTGGAGCGGTTCAGGCAGATGCATTAACAGTTGATCGCCTTGCATCTCTGGAGAAGGTATAGAAGATTGAACTTTTGGATAGAGATAATAACAAATTTCTCAACGAATTTTTGGATTATTTGTAATATCATTTTTTTTTCTTGATTGTAATAGTATTCGGAGACGGCTGTGGTACCTCGGGATTCTATATTGAAAACTGAAGTAGAGTGGCTGACCTCCATCAAAGCTGACCTAGTGGTAATCAAATGCTGCTTTTGTTGTTTTTCATTGGTTGGAAGTTTGAACAATTCCAATATTCGGATTAAGATTGAATCGAAGGAGGTTGTAATTATGTTCATACTTTCGTCAAGATGTTTACTGACAGGTTGTTACAATTGTACAAGAACAGGTCTCAGATGTTGTTCCAGTTGCGTGCCGAGCAGCAGCTGATGCTGGAATTCGCTCTGTCTGTGTCACAAACTTTAGGTACTTGTTAATGCCAGCATTCTCTTCACTTAAAGTTTTTAAATGTAAATACAAATATTTTCTTCAAGATAATGACCCTCATGATGATTTTTTGAGTTGTACATTCGTTTGAAATTTGTGAAAACTTGTGTGATTCCTTTCTTTCTCTGCACAGCTGGGACTTCATCTATGCAGAATATGTCATGGCTGCTGGAAGTCATCATCGTTCAATAGTTTGGCAGGTGATCTGTCATGTTCTTCATGTTGAATCATGTACTTTTAGACTTTTTAGTTTGTTAGTCATTTCCTGCTTGCATGCTCAATTTAATGTTTTCTGTGGTAATTTTCTATGTGTTGAATATAGATAGCAGAAGATTATTCTCACTGTGAGTTCCTGATCCGCCTCCCAGGATACTGTCCAAGTATGTGGTTTTTGCACGACCCCAATAGAGTGGCTTCCATGTCTTTATTGCCTTTCTCTCTTTGGCTCTGGGCTTTTTAAGGATTTTTTTTTATACTTCTGCAGTGCCTGCTTTCCGTGACGTAATTGACGTACCTTTAGTTGTGAGGAGGTTGCACAGATCCCGAAAAGAGGTTTTGGTCTCAAAATCTTTTCGTGAAGTCCTTCAATTGCTTGATTTGATTGAGTGTATAGTTGTTCACTGTTTTTCTGGATATAGGTGAGGAAGGAACTAGGAATTGAAGATGATGTCAAACTAGTCATTCTCAACTTTGGTGGACAGGTATACCTGGCTACTAAACTGAACATTCTAGTTGTACAATTATTTAAGTCTTGTGTTTGATTGCCCAGACACTATGGTGAATTTACATGTGCTCATTCCATAATACTAATTTTACCGTGCTTTAGTATTCCAATATGATTTCACAAAGAAACCGCTTTGTGAATGAACTTCCATATTTTGCTAATTGTACTTTGTATATTTCTGTCTCTCATTTGCAGCCATCAGGCTGGAAATTGAAAGAGGAGTTTTTACCCCCTGGATGGCTCGGCCTGGTATGTTTTCATATCATATTTTTTACGTGTTTTTCCCGACTAGAAGTGCTTAAAAACTTTTACTAAAAAACCTATAATTGTTTTTTGACTCAGGTTTGTGGTGCTTCTGACAGCCAGGAGCTTCCACCAAATTTCATGAAACTTGCAAAAGATGCTTATACACCTGATATTATAGCAGCATCTGATTGTATGCTTGGTAAGTTTGAAACTTTTATGGTAGCTGAGCTACATTGAGTTCATAGAGATAAAATTTATTTGAGTTCATCCTATTTCAGGAAAAATTGGATATGGCACTGTGAGTGAAGCCCTCGCATTCAAGTTACCATTTGTCTTTGTACGCAGAGATTATTTCAATGAAGAACCTTTTTTGAGAAATATGCTTGAGGTATGATCCATTTCATCCTTCATTTGTTGAGCAACAAAATCTTCCTCTCCCCCCATTTGTCTGAAATTAACTAGCAACTACATGCACATAGACACATAATTTACCCTCTCGTTCTCTCCTCTCTACTGTTGACACTTCCAATCACTACAATTAGTGTGAGTAATTTAAATTATGCAATTAAAGGTTGTATAAGGTAATTTATATTTTGGGGAAGTGACCTAAAGACAGGATTGGCTTTCGAATAATCAGATAGTTGTTCTATTTCTTCACCTGTGTCTGTTCACTGTCATCATCCTCTTTGATGATTGGGTTTAATATAATTTATTTTAACAGTATTATCAATCCGGCGTTGAGATGATTCGGAGAGATTTGCTCACTGGTCATTGGAGACCTTACCTTGAGCGTGCAATCAGTTTAAAACCTTGCTATGAAGGAGGCATCAATGGTGGTGAGGTACCTTCTTTGTTTCTACAGACCAGTGATTAGTTATACAATTTAGTGTTGCATCTGTTTAGTAATATGAAAATTTAAAATTATAGGTGGCAGCTCAGGTCCTTCAAGAAACAGCTATTGGGAAAAACTGGGCATCAGATAAGGTAATTCACACATTTCAATTTTCATTGCTATTTTTAAGGGAAAAAGATCTGATTGTAGATGTCTAAAACTTCAATACCAAACAGTTTTCTTATAATTGACTTCGGGCTGTAGCTGTGACTATGAGTTTATTTACACCCCGGCAAAAAAAAAAAAAGAGGGAAAAAAATTAGCACTATACTCTGGCACAAATTAAGAAGGAAAATTGTGCAAACCCAAAAAAAAATGGAATGAAATTCATCTATTCTGATTATGTTCTTCTCTTACTGAAATGTAGCTTAGCGGGGCAAGAAGGTTGCGTGATGCCATAATTCTTGGGTATCAACTTCAAAGGGTACCTGGACGAGATATGGCCATCCCTGAATGGTATGCAAATGCTGAAACTGAACTTCGAATTGGATCACCAACTTGCCAAATGAGTGAGAACGACGAGAAGAGCTCCCTAATGAACTCGTGAGATGCATCTTCTATTAGTGTGCTTGTGTAAAAAAATTACTGTGTATTTCTTTTAACATCAACCAATTTTTATATTTAGATGCATTGAAGACTTTGAGATTCTTCATGGAGATCTTCAAGGTCTTTCCGATACAATGACTTTTTTGAAGAGCTTGGCAGAACTAGATTCTGCGTATGAGTCTGAAAAAGCTACTGAGAAGCGGCAGATGAGGGAGCGGAAGGCTGCAGCCGGACTCTTCAATTGGGAGGTCTCAGTTATTTCATCTAAAGCTCATAGGTTTTTTCATAGTTATATTTTCACCATATCAGCAACTGTCTACAAGGGATGCAGATGACTCAGTAACATTACTTAGATATTTTCATGTGGTAATCTGTTTAAGATGCTTTCTCCATGACATGATGGGTGTTTGTTTGCATTTTGTAGTATATTTTGGTCTATAAGTGACTATTTAAGGTTAAGTATTCTGCTCGACAGTACTGTTAAGTAATCTTAGTGGTTTAGTTTATTCTTATATGTTTTGCATGTGGTTTTATGTCAAATATGCATTCTCCATGACACGAAGGGTTTGTCTGCATTTTTTATTGTTTCTTTTTTAACATAAATACAAATATAAATTCTTACCACTCGGTTACATAGAAAAATATAACACTAGTATTGGTCTATAAGTTACTATTAAGGTTAAGTAGTACTGTTAAATAATCTTACTAATTTAGTTTATATTCGGACTGTGCTTGTGATGGTACATTTGCATATGAATAGCATTTAGGAGAATAATATTGTTTTTGATTTTTTGGGTACAGGAAGAAATTTTTGTGGCAAGAGCACCTGGACGATTGGATGTAATGGGTGGGATTGCTGACTATTCAGGAAGCCTTGTCTTGCAGGTTCCATTTCTTTATTTGATGGTTATTAGTTATTCTGTCTTCATAAGCCTATTCTTGCCTCAGTGCAGTCAACACACCCTCGTGTGCAGATACATGCATGCACAGTCAAACACACCCAGTGTACACATGTAGAGATATCAATATAGGGATAGTATAAATTAATGGATTATAATACCATAAATCGCCTATCTTTTGTTTTTCCTCATCTTTTTGGCAAAAATTTCCTTGATAATCTGTACTAATTGACTTTGGAAGCTACATGTTCAGAAAAACAAAACCGAAGATCTTACTAAATGCTCTTTGGGTTGTCACAACTCACAAGTATTGTGATGCATTGTCTCTCCTTTTCTTGCATGTTGGAGCATCATGCCAAAACAACTATATATTTTCTTCTTGGGGGCTGGGTTGAGGGTTTTGCATGGTGGAACTCTATAAACTCAAAATTTGAATCATTACTTCATTTTTGTTTTGGTCTGAAACGGAGTTATGGAGAAGGCATTTGACTAATAAATGGAAAGCGTACGTTGTTGCATTGGGTTAGACAAATTAGATGCATGCAAAATATTGAAAAGAAGAATTGAAAATCTTGAATAATGAAAACCCTAGTGTCAAAGTTACTCTTATGGACAAAGGACTTTGCGGTTCTTTATGTCATTTTAATTCTGTGTCATTTGAATTAAATATGCCTTGATTAATATGTGGCGGTCTCTTGTGTTGCTTTTGGTGTGGTCTTTCCTCCCTATTGTTTCATATAATTTTTCTCTCACACAGATGCCCATAAGGGAAGCTTGCCATGTTGCCATACAAAGAAATCAACCAAATAAACATAGGCTCTGGAAGCATGCCCTGGCTCGGCAGGAAGCCAAAGGACAAAGCTCAACACCTATCCTGCAAATTGTATGTACAAGTTTTAAAGAATCAGTATTTCTTCAAGTCTTTCCTTAGACAGGAAGTGGGTTATTATGTTCATCTTTGGGGAATTGAAGAAGGGTCAGCGTAGATGTAGTTTCCCCTGAACACAATTTAAACTTAGGTTCATATTTTTCAGCCAAGTGGATAAATGTGTTTACCATGTCTAGGTATTGTTTGCAACAGGTCTCATATGGTTCAGAGTTGAGCAATCGTAGCCCCACCTTTGACATGGATCTTTCTGATTTTATGGACGGAGATCATCCAATGTCATATGAGAAGGCAAAAATATATTTTTCACAAGATCCGTCTCAGAAGTAGGTTGCCTTCTTGGTTTAATTTGTCTGTATCTGTAATGTTCTCTAATACTTGCATGGTTTTAATTTGTCTGTATCTGTAATGGTCTCTAATACTTGCATGGTTTTAATTGTAGGTGGGCAGCATATGTTGCGGGTGTCATTCTGGTTTTAATGACAGAACTAGGTGTACGCTTCGAGGATAGCATTAGTTTGCTGGTAAGTGCCACTTGAACATGTTGATTTATTCCTATCTACTACCTCAAGACTTGTGCTGTTTATAGGGTTTACTGTTGAAAAAATTTTAAGTGAGCCCGTCACTCTACGTGGATATGTGACAAGCCACTTTGATTGGTTAAACAATTAGTACATAAAATATAAAATATTCAATGAACCAATCACATGACACCGTCACATATGCCACGTGGAGTGACGGTACCATGAAAAAATCTCTCTTTACTGTTCTACTCTCTGTTCTCTTCTTACAAATAGTTATACGACAACATTGACATGTCATAACATACAGGTATCCTCTGCAGTTCCGGAAGGCAAAGGTGTCTCTTCTTCTGCTTCAGTGGAGGTTGCTTCAATGTCTGCTATAGCTGCGGCCCACGGTACATTTACGATTCAAATATTCCAGAGTTGAGCTTAATCTTCAAATTAATTTTCTTGGATGTTTAAAAAAATTATTTATTTCTTTATAGCTGCTTGCGTAATAAGCTTATTGGTTACACTTGTTTCTAGAAAATGAAATCATTTATGAGAGCATCTCCAGTAGATGACCCATTTTAAAATAAATTTAAAATTTAGCTAAATTTAAGGCAAAACTTAGCTCCAACAGATTACCTAAACAAAAGTTAAATTTAACTTTTGCTAAATTCTCTACCTATATTTAACTAAAGAGGAGAGAGAAAATAGGTAAAACCCAAATACTCTAACGTTCAAATTTTTCAGTTTTAGTTGAAAAAATTTAAATTGACTTTACAAATAGGTATCATTGCTGGAGCAGAAGTCTAAAATTTAGGTAGTTATATTTAACTTTTAGCTAATTTAACTAAAAATAATAGCTTTACTGCTGGAGATGCTCTGAATTAGACAAACCCAGTTTGTGTTAAGCCTTTTCATACGTAACTTCTGATTTACATAATGACATAGTCCTGCAAGTTTGTGCTAATTACCCAAAGCCCAAATAAAATAAAGGCATGGCAGTTTTGAAGACTTTTCTCTAACCGATCCGAACCGGCTGAGAAGCAAAAATGGAAAGAAGGCAACCGAACCGGACTGGTTTAAAGCGGTTCGGGGTCGGTTTCGGAGTTTGAACCGACCGTTTTCACACCGAACCGGCCAAATTAATTTATATATATATTTTACTATTTTTTTTACTTTTCTGACACTCTCTCTCATTTTCTCAATTAATAAATAACTCCCTCTCTCTCCTTCTCTGACACTCTCTCCTTTCTTCTTTCCCTCACGTGGTCATCCGAAAATTCTTGTGTCCATGGCGGTGAATATCCATGGCGCGAGTGAGGAAAACGCGCCTAATATTGTAATAGGCAATAAGAGATCTGAGCCGACCATTGCTAGCAAATCGATCTCGCCATTAGTTAATACTTACTTCTGTTTTGCCAGTCAACGTCGAGTTCAAGGTTAGATTTGGATATCAAAAAATGGAAGTCAACGAGGAACTGTTGGTTAGATTTGGGTGATTTGCTACAAGTTGAGGTTAGATTTGGGTGGTCGATTTGCTGGTTAGATTTGGGTATATATATATATATATCTATGTCTCTACTCGTTGATCCGACGTACACTACCCATGGAGACTGCTTCTTGTCTCGGTTCGTGATGCTCGATGTCTTTACGCTTAGATCTCGAACTGGCTCGATGTCTTTACTCTCAGATCTCGCACAGGTATGTGGTGGGGTGGTGGCTGCAATTTTTTTTTACTGGCTAAGGGTGTGGTAACGGAGAAAAGGGGAGTTAATTGCAGAATTTTCGATCTAAATTTGGCCGGCGTTGAGAGGGATACTTGTGGATCCGTTGATGGATCGATGAAGGATGTTGAAGAATGACCAATCTGATCTGGGTATATGGGCGAAGGAGATCAAAGGATCTGGAGATCTGGTTTGCTACCCAGATCCTATTTGGTTTGGTTGGGTAGCAGCGGCCGATTTCCTTGTTTTTGTTAATTAAGCTGACCGTCTATTGGTCAACTAACGGAGTATCATATCGTGGACATTCACCGCCATGGACAGAAGACACTCTGGTGGTCATCCCCCTCAATTAATAACTCTCTCTCCTCTCAATTAATAACTTATTAACTTTCTATCTCTCTCTTTTCGTTTTCTTCTTAACGTCTCCTTCTGCAAACCTAGAAGAACAAACCAGATGAAACCCAGAAATCTCATCAAGCAACCGAAAGAGTCGGGGTCACCTAAACCGAACCGCTCCGGCCCGAAATTTTGGGGTTACCAAAATAGTCGGTCCATCCCATTCAGTTTCGGTTGTCGGTTGAGGTTTTTGGCTAACCGACGTCTCCGGTTCGAAAACGGTTTGGGCCCCGAACCGTGCCCCACCACTTCAATGTATGAACATACTATCTATTGCTGTTTTGTTCATTCTGATATCAAACTGATTTGTTATCTTGTTGTTGGTTTGATGTAATTGATGACTTGATCTGTTAGAAAGTTGTCTAAGTACTTTCAGTTTCGAGCTAGTGAGGCCTAATAAAGTAACCAAAAGAAAAAGAGCCTTCTGGCCATTTTGTGTATAAATTTTATGATGCAACAAGAAATGACTGAAGCCTTCTTGTTTACTTTGTAGGATTAAGCATCAGTCCCCGAGATCTTGCTTTGCTATGCCAGAAGGTTGCACCCTTAGCTAACCTTTCTGACGACATCCAAACCCTTTTCTTTGTCCATTTTCCATGTCTAATTAATGTTCATTGTTCTTAAATAGGTGGAGAATCATATTGTTGGAGCTCCGTGTGGTGTGATGGACCAAATGGCTTCTGCATGCGGTGAAGCCAACAAGCTTCTTGCGATGGTGTGCCAGGTAACCCATTGTCAATGTGGCAGAAAGCAAACTGCTGCATTTTACAATTTGAGAAATCATGTCAATCCTACGTGTTCCTGGTTTTAGATATCAACAAATCATGTCAACTTTGCTTCTTCTTGTACAGCCTGCCGAGGTACTTGGGCTTGTAGAAATTCCTGCCCACGTCCGATTTTGGGGAATCGATTCAGGCATAAGGCACAGGTAGGAGTTCTGTAACTTTGTCTACTTTACTTATTTTGCTGCAATAGTTTCATGCTTTAGAGGTTTCATTATTACATGTGGCATGTGGCATCTGCCACATTTGGTCCTGCAACTTTGTTAATGAGTGACTATTGTTTTTGTTTATAAAATGGAATAGATGTGGAATATTCTTCGTTCATGTCAAATTTGGTATTCACTGGAAGCTTCCATGAAGCACTATATGTTGCTATTCTGAAATATTTGCTAGTTATCAGTATCATGTATAGTCTAATTTTCTTGCTTATGTTAGGCTTGTTAAGTTTCCTTGAAAATTTCATAAAGTTAAAGTTCAACAGTTAAAACTTAAATCTATGATGAAAGCCCTTCATATTTTATGATTTGATCCAAAATTCGGCTAGGTTTTGAACCATTCATGAAGTTGTTAAAGTGGTTATATTTTAACCTTTTTTTTATGACTTGCTACAAAAGATTTATTGAGGAGTAAATACTGATTATCTTCTATCTCATTATCGAAATTATAATTGTATTTAAAAACACATAAGAAACATAACATGATTTAAAAGTACTCTAATGTGGCTTTATTCTTCTTGCATAGTGTTGGTGGTGCGGATTATGGATCTGTTAGAATAGGTGCCTTTATGGGTCGGACGATGATAAAGTCTACAGCTTCTACAATTATGTCTCGATCATTTTCAACTGAAAATGGGATGAATCCTTATGAGTTAGAGGATGATAGTTCTGAACTGTCTAAAGCTGAAGCTTCATTAGATTACTTGTGCAACCTGTCACCTCATAGGTAAGTCCCTTAATTGGGATTTTAAAAGTAGTGGGATTTTTAAACTACTTTTAATATTGTATTAGTCCTATAAAGGTTTATTTATTCATTTATTCTTGTAATTTGAGTTCAGATACGAGGCTCTTTATGTTAAGATGCTTCCCAAGTCCATACTTGGTGAGGCTTTTCTGGAGAAGTATGCTGATCACAATGACCCAGTTACAGTAATTGATCCAAAGCGTTACTATGGAGTGAGAGCACCTACTAGACATCCTATATATGAAAATTTCCGAGTTAAGGTTAGTCGTTGATTTATATATTAGACATCCTATGACAGTTTCCACCATACATTGTGGGTGATGGTTTTCGTAAGTGTAAGCATTGAATTGCGAGCACAAGTATAAATTGAAGACATTCTGTCAAAATATACTTATTTATTTTCTTGTTATTATTATGATGTACTATCCTAAATCAGCTTACTTACTTTTTTCCTTGTTATTTGACATATAGGCATTCAAAGCACTTCTAACATCTGCAAATTCAGATGATCAGCTTACGGCTCTTGGAGAGTTATTGTATCAGGTATGTACTAATAACGAATCAACAATCAACAACAAATCTCAGGCTACTTGTAGGCTGGGAAGTGACGTCATTCTCTTAGGTTGAATTAAGGTCAATCAAGCACGAGCTGTAAATGCCATTATCCTTGAGCCACAGAATCTAAATTGCTGAACATTATCTTCTTTTGCAGTGCCACTACAGCTACAGTGCTTGTGGACTTGGCTCCGATGGAACAAATCGGCTTGTACAGTTGGTACAAGAGATGCAACATAGTAAAGCATCTAAAGTTGACGATGGGGCGTTATATGGAGCCAAGATTACGGGTGGAGGTTCTGGAGGAACAGTTTGCGTGGTTGGCAGGAATTGCCTCAAGAGCAGCCAACAAATATTTGAGGTGATACTCTCAGCAAAAGACTCTAATTTTCTTTAACAATTTTACTCTGGTAAAGGAAATCGAATTTTATCGGTGGAAAGATTGTGTCCATATTCAGCTGGATTACTGACCTGTTGATCATTTTGATTTTCCAGATTCAGCAAAGATACAAAGCTGCAACGGGGTATTTGCCATTTATTTTTGAGGGCTCATCACCAGGTGCAGGCAAGTTTGGGTATCTAAGAATCCGGCGCCGCACTGAGAAGCTAAATTAGTAGAACAATTATTAGAAACCCAATTATTTTCTAGTAATTTGGTAAATTTTAAGAACACTCTGCAAGTACCACCAACTCTCTTGTGGTACTTATTGGCCTATTGGCAGTATCTGGTAAATTTTAACTTGGGCAAAACCCATTAACTGAAAATTCGGCCCAGATTTGAGACCATTAACTGAAAATTCGGCCCAGGTTTAATTTTAAACCTAAGCCCATTTACTAAAAATTCGCCCCATTTTTAACTTGCGCCTAAGCCCATTTATTGAACATACTGCCCGTTTTAACTTGGCACTAAGCCCATTTATGGAAAATTCGGCCTGTTTTTAACTTCCGTCTAAGCCCATTAATTGAATATTCGCGCCAGATTTTAACTTGGGCTTAAGCCCATTAACGGAAAATTCGGCCCACTTTATTTTGGACTTAGCCGTTAATTAAAAATTCGGCCCAGATTTTATTTTGGTCTTAAGCCCATTTACTTAAAATTCAGCCCAGTTTTTAACTTGGGCCAAAGCCCATTAACTGAAAATTCGGCCCATATTTTAATAATGCCCAAGCCCATATTTTAATAAGGGCCTAAGCCCATTTAATGAAAAATCGGCCAAGTTTGGAACTTGGGCCAAAGCCCATGTCCTGAAAATTCAGCCAGATTTTATTTTGGGCCTAAGCCCATTAATTGAAAAATCCGCCCATATGTTATTTTGGGCCTAAGCCCATTGACTGAAAATTCGGCCCAGTTTTTAACTGAAAATTCGGCCCAAATTTTAAATTGGGCCTAAACCATGTACTGAAAATTCAGCCCAGATTTTATTTTGAGCCTAAGCCCATTTACTGAAAATTGGCCCAGTTTTGAACTTGGGCCAATACCCATTTATTGAAAATTCGGCCCAGATTTTAATTCGGGCCTACGCCCATTTATTGAAAATTCGGCCCATATTTCTTTTGGGCCAAAGGCCATTTACTGAAAGTTGGGCCCAGTTTTTAACTATAAATTCAGCCCAAATTTTAACTTGGGCCTAAACCATGTACTGAAAATTCGGCCGAGATTTTATTTTGGGCCTAAGCCCATTAACAGAAAATTCGGCCCAGTTTTTAACTTGGGCCAATGCCCATTTATTGAAAATTCGGCCCAGATTTTAATTCGGGCCTATGCCCATTTATTGAAAATTCGGCCATATTTTATTTTGGGCCTAACCCCATGCTCTGAAAATTCGGCCCAATTTTTAACCGAAAATTCGGCCCAAATTTTAACTTGGGCCTAAACCATGTACTGAAAATTCAGCCCAGATTTTATTTTAGGCCCATTTTTAAAAAATTCGGCCCATATTTTTTGGGCCTAAGCCCATTAACTGAAAATTTGGCCCAGTTTTAAACTTGGACCAAAGCCCATTAAATGGAAATTCGGCCCAGTTGTGAACTTGGGCCTAAGCCTATTAACTGAAAAGTCGGTGCAGTTTTTAACTTGGGCCTAAGCCCATTTACTGGAAATCCGGCCCAGTTTTTAACTTGGGCTTAAGCCAATTAATTAAAACTTCGGCCCAGATTATAACTTGGGCCTAAGACCATTAACTGAAAATTCAGCCCAGTTTTGAACTGGGGCCTAAACCCATCAAATGAAAATTCGGCCCAGATTTCAACTTGGGCTAAGCCCATTAACTGAAAATTCGGCCCTGTTTTTTAACTTGGGCCTAAAACCATTAACTTAAATTTCGGCCCAGATTTTATTTTGGGCCTAAGCCCAGTAACTGAAAATTCGGCCCTGTTTTAACTTGGGCCTAAAACTATTAATTTAAATTTCGGCCTAGATTTTATTTTGGGCGTAAGCCCAGTAACTGAAAATTTGGCCCAAATATTAACTTGTGCCTGAACCGTTAACTGAAAATTCGGCCCAGTTTTGAAATTGTGCCTAAGCCCATTAAATAAAAGTTGGCCCAGTTTTTAACTTGGGCCCATTAACTAAAAATTCGGCCTTTTTTAACTTGGGCCTAAGCCCACTAACTAAAAGTTCGGCCCAATTTTTTTGGGCCTAAGCCCATTAACTGAAAATTGAGCCCAGTTTTTAACTTGAGCCTATGCCCATTGACTGAAAATTCAGCCCACCATACTATCTTAACTTGGGCTGAAGCCCATTTTCTGAAAATCGGCCCAGTTTACTTCCAAGTTCCAACAAAGATCAATGATAGCAGAGTAATAATCTAAGCCGAATGACACAATACAAGACACAGTAGGGTTTAAACATTTTTGATGGAACCAACATAATACAACTAAAATCAGCGTAATTCTGAGGCTTAAACAATTCTGATGGAACCAACATTTTTGATGGTAGCAGATAGATCCTCATTCGGCCATAGGAGCAGGGCCATCACCACCAGCAGCCAAGATGTCCAGTAGAGAATTCTGAGGCTCCAACTCCTCGTGCCACAGTGGAAGTGTGTCACCGGCATAGAAATTTCTTTTAGCTCCCTCGGAATTAATCTGCAAAACCATACAAACAAAAGAGAACTAGTCAATTCATGCTCATGTATGCTGCAAACACATACGCTAGTTTCTGCTTAGTTGCAATCAGTGTTCGATAGAAAACATACAATTACAGTGCGGACGACACCGCCACTAGCACCATCTCGTGCAATGGCGAGAGAAACTGCCTTGACCACCAATGCCTGCAATAAGGCACCAAAGAGATGTTAACATAATGCACAAAGACAAACATCACTACTGAACAATAACTATCACAGCGAATGCTTGAATGTTATCATCACTACCTACATGTAGTGTATAGGATCCATAAAACGACAAAGTTTAGTACTGAACCACTTTTCAAGTATCAAAGCTTGCTTTCCAGGCATCTAAGTTTTTTTTTTTCTTTTCTGGGAACCATTCAAGTCATTTAGGGGATTAAAATAAAAACCAGGTCATGTCCCATGGAAACTCGAGAACTTTTCATGACCAATTTGTTTCAAGGCAATTATTGAACCTTCCAACCTTCCAACTTCAAAAATGAGATACATACCTCTGCTTCCTCCATGGTCATTCCATCTCTCCATGCTTGATCAAAGAATCCATACAAGTAACTGGAGCCGGACCCTGTAATACAGAAAAGTATGTTGGGTCAAAACACAGACAAACAAAGATATAGCACTTGACCTCCCCATGAAGGTAAAATCACATCCAGTTACAACCAAAACATACTGTGGAAATCAATCCTCATGATCTAAAGGTATGAAGGCCATAATATCTTAATATGAGCCTTTTTCTGGCAGGTTATCCTCAAATTTTATTCATTAACCGCAAGATGAATTCTTGGCAAATTAGTGAGGCACATCAAACATCAGAAACCAGATGCATACCACCTAAATCCAAGTTGTTTATAATCACTTTATAAGAACATTTCAAACTCAATACTAGTCATTAAAGATCCTATTCCAACTAATTACCAATATGCTTTTACTGTTTTGCACAAGTACTAAAATTTACACCCCCAAATCATAGAGAGACATACAAACTCACACCATGTTTAATCCCTATAGTGACATGGAAAATGTACAACTAAGTTATAAAAAGCTACTCAATACTAGTCATTAAAGATCCTATTCCAACCAATTAACAATATGCTTTTACTGTTTTGCACAAGTACTAAAATTTACACACCCAAATCATAGAGAGACATACAAACTCACACCATGTTTAATCCCTATAGTGAAATGGAAAATGTACAACTAAGTTATAAAAATCTTTAGTAAAGCATACCTCCAATGGCAAAGGGCGCCTCTATGACTGTGCCACCCAGAGGAACTCCATAAATCTTACCACCTTCGTACTTGTCCCACCCACCAACAATCAACCCAGTTTGCAACATATTCTGCCAAGCCCAGAACAACAGTCAGAACACAAACTAGTTTCTGAAGTAGGAATACGCTCACACCATAATATCATATCAACAAGTGAGCAATTAACCAAACCTAACCTTGTTGCCATAGGACAGTAGCCTGACGAGATTGGCCGCAACTTTAACAGTAGCAGGCTGCCCTAGCTGTATACTGTGCAAACACAAATACAAAATAAAGGCAGGCAAGGAAACAATTAGATACAAATCACGATGTGCATCACAATCTGGAGTAAGAAAAGCAAACAAGCAACGACTCACGTGTGCTGATGAAGAAAGTGGCGCACATAGTCGGAAACAACCTGAGAATCTGCAGCCTGCAAATTGCAAAATCCCAGATGTTTGAATAATCGATCAAAATCAAGAAATTGAATGAAGGTCTAGTGCATCAAAATCAAGGAAGATGACGAGATGAGTACCGATCCAGAGCGACAGACGTAGACATTCTCCGTCAGCTGAGTGATTTTATCCGAGCAACGATTCGCAACATAAACTCCTACACAGCACAAATCAAACAATAATGGCGATGAATTTAGAAAATTTCAGAGAAACGAGTTAGGGTTTGATGAAACGATTGAGAGAAAGAGTGTCGCGACTGACCTGTGGAGGTTCGGGAGTCGGCTCCGAGAACGACGCCGCCGTCGTAAGTGACGCCGATGATCGTCGTTCCCATGGAGTGAGGAGCGTTGAGATTCATATCGTCCATTGAGTGAGACATAGCGAGAGAGAGAGAGAGAGAGAGAGAGAGAGAGAGGAATGAATGAATCAAGGTTTTGGTGAAAGAGGGGTTTTTTTGTTGATTTATGGAGCCTGACTTTCTGAACAAGTTGTTTCTTATTTGCGTTTGACCCAAAAGAAAATAATATATTGTTGATCCAGTCCAAATTCCTGTTTGGGTCGAACATCTATTTTTCTTTTCCGTTTCGAGTTGGGCTTGCAAATTTAAGAAATGTTTGAGATCTGAAACATTGGGTGATGAACTTCCATGATGTCATGTTATTTAAAACTCAAATTTGGTATAAATTTAGGGTGCTCATAATTTAATGGTAAATCTAGGTCACAGAGATTATATTTTACAACTAAATTGCAATAACATCTAATTTTGTTATATCGTAGCCGTTAGATCTAATTTTGCCACTACTATTCACTTGTTAGTCACAAATAAAATGTTAGGATAGGCACCCTGCTAGAGAGCCACTAAGTTGGGTGGATCGCGCAACAAGCCTCTCTCGACCCTCTCTTATATATGAGAGTCTATTGGGTTGAATACGGTTAGAATACTAGTTGGAGTTCTAAAGTGAAAATGTGACTAAGGATATTCAACCATAAGCAATTTTCTTAAAAAAAGACATGATGATCATCTACGAAATTTTAAGAGCAAAGCCTGTTTTCTAGTCAATACGCAGAATCGACACTTTGTGAGAGTCAATTTTAGCAACCAAAGACTGTTTTCTAGTCAATACGCAGAATCGACACTTTGTGAGAGTCAAATTTTAGCAACCATTTGGTATGCTGTTTGTCCTAGGACTAAAGACTCTTAACTTTTATTAATGACTAGAAAAGTAGAAAGGTCTACATTCCACAGTATTCAAGTAATCAATTTAGAATTTCACCCAAAAAAAAAAGTAATCAATTTAGAAATTATGCATCTGAAATTCTTTACATGCAATTTTACTTGGTTGTAATGCTGCTACAGAGAAGTGTCGATTCGAAACATAAAATTGATTCATTCACCCTTCTTCCTAGTTCTTTTTCATTTCACACATAAAAATCAAGATAAATGAAACAACTGGAAATTGGAACAAAACAATACTTGAATGAAACGTTGTGTAAATTAAACTCATCGAGACTGTTACATTCCATATCGTTTAAAAAAGAAAAGACACTTAAAAAGAACAGTTGTTAGTGCTCCTCGTTCCTGACAATTCCAAACCAGCTTTTGCCGCACCTCAAACCTAAACTAAAGGTTATATGGGTTCTACTGTGAAATCGAAATCAAACTAGGGATAAAATTGATTGGCCATGGGCACAGGATCCTCAACTCCACAACTTATGATTCTTCTTTCCTCAGTTATCAGATGTTATAAGACTACGAGTCCATGGCGATGGCTTCGGGAAGTGGATGCAATTGAATTGCTGGAATGTGGGACTTGAGTGGGATGTGGGTTGGTCCTGTCAACTTCTTATCCTTGGGAATTCCTTTCCCACCAATTCCAAGTACATTCCTCACCTCATTTGCAAGCTCTATCACATAGTCATCTTCGTGGCCTGTTCATGTCAACAATTGTGAAGTTAGTCCTTATTCAACAAAGAAGCATCTTCTCATACTTAGAGAACTATGTATCTTTGATTGGATTCATAGTAATCTTGATTATCTGTTCTGTGGGGGTGTAAAAAGATTGCTCACCAATATCAAACATAGCTTTCTCCAGCAGAAATAAGTAGTCTCTGTTGTTTCCACATGGCCCAAAAGCAGTTGCAATTTGGCTGGAGATAAACAGGGAACAGTTGAGATACAAGTCTTCAATACAAGAACAATTGCAATATGATCACCACCACCAATACAAGAAAAAAAACTGCAATCTGCATTACCTTGCCATATCCTCCAATGGAGCAGGACCCAGGTAATACTTGTTTGATTCTTTGTCTGGAGTAGATGTGAAACTGCATATATCACAAGGAGTTGGTCAGCAAAGTCATCCACAAAACGTCCAAGTTCTTTTAGTAAATGGATGGAAATGAAAGATATATTGCAATGTAACTTACACAATGACTCCTGTCAAAGAAGGCTCATCAGAGAAGTCCCCTTCCTGTAGAACATAGAGCACACGTTAAAGCAGATGGTACAGATCAATAAATCAAAATTAGAAAATATACAAGCATAAATGGCATGACAGAGAATATCTTAAACTAATCTTACCTTGTAAAAGTTCACAAGAGTCTTTGCATCATATTCACATTCTCTTCTTTCCAAGTACTGCAAAAGGAAAACAAAATGTGTCAATATAATTCTACAACAACGAGAATGTACATAGACGAGAAACCCTCTTTGTAAAGGAGGTTAAAAGGGAAGGCCATTACTTACGTAGCTATGCTACTTTTGTAAACAATGACCATATATATATATATATTTTTTTTTTCTAGTCTAGCAACATGGCTACCATTCTCAATTCAACTACATCACTATAATGGTAATTCAATTTATTGTTAAAGATTGATACCTCCATAGCCAGTCTTTCCCTTTCAGGGCCGCCACGAACACAATAAGCAGCACCCCACTATTGGAAGAGAAGTCTCAAAGTCAGAAACAGATAATA
This sequence comes from Rubus parviflorus, assembly GCA_029955375.1. Classification (NCBI taxonomy): domain Eukaryota; kingdom Viridiplantae; phylum Streptophyta; class Magnoliopsida; order Rosales; family Rosaceae; genus Rubus; species Rubus parviflorus. Next base: position 2,353,498 of record JARGGL010000001.1, on the reverse strand, counting down.
ATTATCCATATAACACAAAGGCTGAAATTTTACTGATAACGAACAAGCTAAGATATAGATTACTTACGCAAATAGCCCCTTCTTTGTGCTCCAATGTGCAAGTTCGTGCAGGGTGCTCAGGTGTACCTCTGTGATCAATGCACGCTGAGACATTGAAAACAAAACCATCAGAATCAATGGCGTGGGATATAACATTCAGAATCGAACAGTATAACAATATGTGCGTACCCAGATCGAACACACGCCTGTAGTCCTTGATGCAACCAATCACTTTCTCGTCGTACTCAAAACCAGGGTTCCACACAAGTGAACCATATCCAAAGATCCAGAATACCATGGTTGGTTGTATGACTCCTGAAATGTACATTGCATAGAATCATTGCTAGTGTGATCGAAATTTTTGGGATTTTTCATTTGATAATAAATGCACCCAAAGATTTTAAGAGCTACGAATCGACTCTTCCCTTAATTAGAAATTCCAATTAAGAAAGCATGTTGATTAAAAAAAACAAGTTAAAACTTTTTTTCATTGGCTTTGTTTTTTAATTTTTCATCAGCATCCAAACGAAAAGTGCCGATTATGATGCGAAATAGGAACACACGAAAGGAGATAATCACCCACATTGCTATATAAGCCCAATATAAGAAAAAATATTTCCAAAATTGAAAATCTATTTGAAATTTTAGTTTTAACAAAGAACAAAAAAAAAAGGGAGTGGGGGAAATGAGAGCTTACGATTAGGAAATGAGAGGAAGCGTTTGAGAAATCGCTGTGATCTGACAGAGAAAGCTGAGAAATTTGAAGCTTTGGATTGCAATGGCGACAAAGAGAGAAACGAGAAGATGATGAAGCTAAACGCGATTAGGGTTTAGCTTCAGATTGGGGCTTTTTATCTTTCTCGTTCGTTTCTCTCTCTTCTCTCTCTGCCTTCTCTTTCTTATTTTGTTCGGTTTGGCTCTTGGGGAGGAGGGAGAGCCCATTTTATAGGGGTGGGCGAGCAAACAGAAAACACGGCGAGTTCTGGATACCGTGTTTGCCACGTGCGCTCAGTTGTTTATGTATGTGGTATGGATGCTGGACCATGTACATACATACATCCATCCATCATTATATTGTTGAGATATTTTCCTTTTTCTACAAATAGGAGGTAATTTTAAAAGGCACAAAATTAGACTAAATAAATAAAATTGAAACGTTAGTGCAGCATAATTAGAAAGTATTTGATAAAAAAAATTAGACAATAAAAAACCATAAAAATAATTAAAACTAGCAAAATGTACATGCAAATGAAGTAGCTAGACTAGAGTGGAGCATAAATTCAATTCAAATATAAATGGAAAGGGGAGAATCAAAAATGTTAACTGAAAAATTATTAGATAATTAAGAAGAAATTTTATATGATTTTCTGTTTTGAACATGTCCCCCTAATTACTAGATGTAGTATGGAAAATAGTAATTATCTTCCTTTTTCTTTTTACTTTTTACTTTTTTTAACAAAAATTATCATCCTTTTTTGGCTCTGAATAAAAAGAAAAATAATATTTTTAATTTGATTAACCTCTTCTTATAAACACCTACCAAAATATGATGTTTATTCCATACATTTTTTTATTTTAATTTTTTATATTTATACTTAGGTTCCTACCTCATTCACTTAAAAAAAATATACCTCACTAGACTAACAATGTTTGCATGATATGGAATTATGAATATTTGTAAACACATTATTATGTAAAAACCTAAAAGAAAATACAAAAGTATGTAGGTGCACATTTTGCTATCATAAATTATTTAAAGTTATAAGAAGTTCAGGTAGTCAATTTATTATCTTATCTTATCTTATCTTATCTTTTGCATGATAATGAGCATATATTTTGTGTGATTATGGGTATTTTTTTATTTTATAAGAAAACGAAAAGCTATTTCACTCACTCCATAATTTTCCTAAATAAAATTATTAATTATTGTACACAAAACACAGTTTCTTTTATTTTGTTTTCTCAACTAAATAAATTTTGATAAAAAAAAATCATAAACACAATACAATATATATATATATATATATTTAGCAAATTGCATGCATGTCAAGCATCTATGATATCCACCATGCATGCATACATATTACATACATAGTGTTTGGCGAAAACGTAGAACTAAATCAAATTAATAAATTGCTCGAGGTTCATTGAACCTGGACTGTAATCGCTTCCCAAGGTTGCAATCAAATTACTTATTGCTGCAAAATCAGCTCATTAAAGTCACCAAGACAACCGGACCAAAAAAAAAAAAAAGTGACCAAGACAAATAACCAATTCGGTCTAATGAACCTGGACGCCATTTGGTCCTGGAACATGCAACAACTAGACCGTGTCTTGGGAATTTGGTCCTAAATGGGTGGCCAATATTCCAATTTTGATTCCAACTTGTTAGTTACTTTCTTGGATGATTCCATTTAGGAATGGAAGACTTGAAACATTACGAATGTAGGAATAGAATAGAGTTCGATCAAACCTTTAATGAAGATGGATATTCGAATCACTCCCTTTCAAAGTCCCACCCAGATCTCTTGGTATTATGGTATATGGAGGCTGAGAAGATAAGACTAAGAGGATAGAAGTAATGATGTGTTCATGTATTGAGCCAACAACAAAAACTTATATATGTACAAGGATGGGAAATTTTGAAGGGTTGCAATCGGATAGTGGATAATGTATTTGTCTATTTTGTTTGGGAGCTATGAAATGTTTCTTCCTGGTGTATGTATTTTTCTATTTGTTTGAAGTAAGTTGTTTGTTATGTTTATTTGGAAATATGTTGATGATTATATTTGTCTGCTTATTCAGTTATGGTTGTGTATGTCAGTGAAAAAGATTGTACATACTCAAATATATTTGCATGCACGAACCATTGTACGATTGCATTTGAGTATGTACGTTAATGTAAATGTTTTTATCCACTAAAACAACAAATTTCCGTCATGTTGAAATTTTAATATATGATCATTTTGGAACTACAACAATCATTCAAGTTGGGATTTGCAGTTTTTGGATGAATGGTTTACCGTATCATGTTCTTCAAGCTCATAACTTTAATATGCTAGGTGTTAGATGTTCTAGAGGTTTTGTCTTATAATTCTCTTTTCTTAAAAAATAAAAATAAACACACCTACAACTGTTACGTGTGTGCAACATACATCCATAGCTAGTACATTCAAATTGGCATATATATGACCATATGAGGAATGATTCGCACCGACTTATTTATTTAATATTTTAATACAAGACTAAGCAATGGATTCATTAAATTAAATGCTATGGCCCAACCGATTTAGGCAGGCAGCATGTCCACCAACTCCTTCTTAATGATATCACATTAAGACTTGGCCAAATTTTGATCAAGTTGTTTGCCGCCACATTTATTAGTTATTAACGCTAATTATTGGCACATATGTTACACGTTGAGAATAAGATAAGAGTCATAAGACGCGTTTGAGCATATTACTGGAAAGTTTTGGGGTTGATTCTAACAATCTAACCTCATGATAGATCTTGTATTTATACAAATATGATAGTTTTGGGTTCACTCTTGAACATATATATTTTTTACAGATATTTTTTTAATATAAATTTCAAGCATGTTTTACGAGAAATAAACCTCGTAGTAGACTAACTTAGTGCCTCATTTCCCTTCTTTAGGCCATCTCCAACAAGAGGGCTAAACTCCAAAATTTGGTCATTTTTTTTACTTTATGGTCTCCAACAAGGGAGGGCTATATGTGGCAGGTGAGGGCTAAATGGATGAGGGGAGGGCTAAATTTAGCTTTAGCAAGAGCCCTGACTATTCAGTGAGGCCCACCATGTGGGGAGAACGGTTGGACTTACAAAAGATGAACGGAAGGAAAAAAAAATGTTGTTTTAATAACTTGGAGGACATGTGGCAGCTTGCCACTGGGTTGCTTTTTAAAATTTGATTGAATGGCTTGGATTTGTTATCCGTTGAAATCTAATGGTTGATAATTATGTATACTTTGAAACCAATACAAGCAATTAACGGTTAGCCCAATTAATGTATATTTTGGCCAATTAATGCATGGCTGAATTTAATCATACTATCCGTTGACCATACAATCTTATCGAAAATGTACACCTAAAAAAAATGAGAAATTCTATTAGGACCTCCAAATTTGTTCACCTGACCTCTTATACTCTTTGCACCTCCTTTTTGCTTTTAAAATACAAGATTTGCTTACTAAACCTCTTCTAAATTCCTAAAATAACCATGATGATATAATTCACATTAAATATACAAAATTACTACTATAATTCTAAATTTACTCACCACACATCCATCAATTAATTTCTAATCAACAAGAAAATATTTTAGCATGAACTATTCTTTGTTTTTTTTAACTATTTTTTTCTCTTTTAGTTGTGCAATAAAAAAAAATCATTTATTCTTACTGTTTATTTTTTTCATCTATTTTTTGTACCTCATGCTTAAATATTTTATATATTTTTTTAATTGCTATTTTTTTTTTTGCAAATATAATGGATAGACTTAGATTTAGGTCATAGTAGAATTTTTTTTGTTCTCTATCACCAATATGCGTTCAACAAATGATACAAATTTTTATGTCACATGATCTATCATAGTTTTAATTTTTATTAAATATATATAAATGTTTTAATGAGTATGTAGTGAAATTGGAAAATAAAAATAGATAAGGAAAATAATAAAGAATGCAATCTAATATTATTGAATTGGAAACTCTAGAGAAAATAAACATGATATTTTTTTGGTATAATTATTGTCCTTAATAGTAATTTTATAGGAGGTTATAAATGTCATTTAATAATTCATAATGGAGTGAGGTCAAGTGAGCAAATTTGGAGGTCCCAATAGAAACACTCAAAAAAAATTTAGTTTTATCTAAAAATTAAATTTAGACAAAAAAAGAATGATATTATAACTAAATAAAATCATAAATTTGAAAAATATAATGTAAAATAATAAAATATTGAAATGGCTAAAATTTAGCCCTCCCTTACTGGAGACGGTCAATAAATACTTGAATAAATAATAATATTTTGAGGGCTAAATTTTAGCCCTCTCTTACTGGAGATGGCCTTAGGATCTAGGCCAAAGGCCTCCTTGTAACAAAAAAAAAACTCGTAGTAAAGTCTACTAATCTCGAACATAAACATGACAATGAGAAAGTTCGAAACCACTACGGAGTCCCTCTTCAAGCCTCATTGAAGTTGATAATCATAAGATTTATGTTGTAACCAAACTCGCGTAACTTTTATTTTTCTATCAAAGTAGACCGTTCCGGGCCTGGGCCTGGGCCTAATAAGTTTGTATCAGGCCGGCCCGATAAAGCAAAACAATTCAGTTACAGTTGCTCCCTTTCAGCATTTGCAGTGATATGAGCATAGCTTTGAGGCTTGAAATTTTGAGCATAAAATCTGGAAATGAAAGGCGAACAAACCCTATCGGAGTTTCAGCAATCAAATCGTGGATCGGGCAGTAGACGAACTCGGTCTCAAGTAGCGCCGGACTGGACCGAAACAGATATACTGATTCTGGTGAACGAGATCAGTGCGGTTGAAGCCGATTGCCAGAAAGAATTCTCTTCCTTCCAGAAATGGAAGATCATCGCCCAAAACTGCACCGCTTTGGGTGTGCCGCGTTCTCTGGACCAGTATCGCCGGAAGTGGGAGGCTTTGCTTCACGACTACAAAATCATCAGACACTGGAATTCACAGTCGAGAGCTTCCGCTGCGTACTGGGTTTTGGAGAGTGAGAGGAGGAAGCAGTTTGGGCTTCCTAGGAATTTCGATCGCGAACTTTTCAAAGCTATTGGTGATTATGAAAAGGTGCGGGAGAACCAATCGGATACGGAGCCGGATAGTGAGCCAGAAGCTGAGGTGGAGGCTGACATGCCTGAGGAGGATGAAGTTGTAGAACCAGGTATGCTTACTCGACCGGAATCGTCTTTTTTTTATTTGGTGTTTCAGTTCGATTTATTGCATTGTGATTAGTATGTCATTGTCAATTTTAGCTGTCAATTGCCTGTTATGTGTTGCATGTTCGTTTGCTAGGCAATGAGTCACAATTATGGCTTAGTTCAGATGAATTTATGGCAATGCCGTTAAAGTTTCGGTTGAAAAGACCTTAAGAATTTATTCGGTCAATTTCTTTATATGTGAGTGATAGTCTGTGCATTGCAGATTTGGAAATGATTAGTGAAACAGTATGATGTTATAATCGGTAGATATTCAGAGGTTTATGGTTATGAAAATCTAGAGCGGCTAATCTTTGTGATAAGAAATCCAAATAGTAAATAGAACTGGTAAGTTTCTTGTTTAGTTTGCCTATGGTGTGTGTAAGTGAATAATTAAGTCACTTCTTAAAAGTTAAAGTTGCAGATTTTACATAAGCCATGGAACACAAGTTCATACTTGATCTTAAAGGAAAAATGACATTACGCTGCTTATGCATAAATGTTAGAAACATGGAACGATATACACATCCACTTACTAGTTCGTTTTCTCCTTCTGTACAAATTACAATCGAGTATTTTATGCCAAATATGCATACCATTTGGAGTTTCTATATACTTGCGGGAGATGCGGGGAAAGGTTTAGGTGCTTGAATTTGATAATAAAACTGCATTTGTGGTGCGGACTTTTTGAGTTACAGCATAGTGACCGAGTTGTAATTAGGGTTTAGGGTGTTGTGTTCATGCTTGAATCCATGAAAACGTATAACAAGCAGCTTGTTGGTCTTATGATTATCCTGTATTATTAGAGTCCAAGAGGAGAAGGCGACGCCCCACACAGCAGAAAAGCAGTCCAGTTCAAAATCCAGCTAGGAGCTCTATGGTTAAAAAGCCTGTACAAAAACCTCGCCAGACCCATGCAAAAGAAAAGCCTGTACAAAAGCCTCGCCAAATGCGTGTGCAAGAAAAGACTGTAGTAAAGCCTGTCCAAACACATGTGGCAGAAAAGCCTGTAGAAAAACCTTGCCAAACTCATTCGGAAGGAAAACCTGTAGAAAGGCCTGGCCAAACTCAGGCAGAAGAGAAGCCTGTAGAAAAGCCTCACCAAACTCATGCAAAAGAAATGCCTGTAGAAAAGCCTCACCAAACTCATGCAAAAGAAAAGCCTGTAGAAAAGCCTTGCCAAACCCATGCAGAAGAAAAGCCTGTAGAAAAGTCTTGCCAAACTCTTGTGGAAGAAATGCCTCCCCAAACCGACGCTGAAGAAAATGCGGTAGGTAAGACTTGCCAAACTCATGTGGAAGGCAAGCCTGTAGAAAAGCCTGGCCAAACCCATGCAGAAGAAAAGCATGTGGAAAGCTGCCTGGAAGAAATTCCTACGGAGAACCTGGCAGAAGAAAAGCCTCTCCAAACCCATGTAGAAGAAAAGCCTATGGGCAGCTGCTTAGAAGCACTTCCTACGAAGAACCTGGCTGAAGAAATGTCTCAGAAAAGTTGTTTGAAGAAAAAATATAAGGCCTCAGAAGAACAGCCTGTGGGAAGCTGCTTAGAAGAAGTCATTCCTATGAATAGTGTGGTAGAAAAAAAGCCTCAGAAAAGCCGTCTGAAGAGGAAACAACAAAATACTCGAACGGAAGAGAAGGCAACGAGCATTGAAGAACAGGAGCAAGTCATGGCTATGAAATTGCAATGGAGTGCAGAACTCATCCATGCTATTGTAACTGAGAATGCAGACCATGAAGCTGCTGATGTGAAGAGCACCAAGGACCTCCGAACTGAATTAGTTAGGCGTCAAGGGGACCAGGTTATCGCATGCCTGGCAGATATTGTGAAGACTCTTGATCAGATTCATCGTCTTGTCCAGGAACGTAAATAGTTTTGGGCTAACTGAATGTGAATATTTCAAATTTTCAATGGTTAAGAGTTGGACGTTGATTAATTGTATAAAAATGCTAATTTAACATTGGCAGTAGCTTCATTAATTTGCTGTTTCCTTTTGTGGTGTGAATGAGAGTATGTCATCCCAGTAAAAGAAGGTTAGCATGTCATCCTAGTGAAAGAGTCTAAAGAGAAAAGACAGATTTTTTTTTTGGGGACAATAAAGACAGATTGTTACTAAACATGTTTGATGTTTAATCATTCACCATTTTCATAACTTAAATTAGGATAAGACAATTGTCCAAAAAAAAAAATTAGGATGAGACAATTTGTGTAGTGCCTCTCTTTTCCAACTTTTACAGTACTTTCACATAAAGTGAGAGTATTCTTAAGTTTTTACATGAAATTACATATTCCCATGCCATTTATTTGAAGGGACATATATGCCTACCCTCCCCAGGCAGGCATAATCTAATTAAGACAAAACAACCACTTTACTAAGTACCCACAGCACCAGAGAGAACTGAAAGGCGAATAGTGTGTGAAGCAATCCCCGATCAAGCGCAAATCCGAACAATGTGATCCCTCCATGGTTGTGTCCCAAGTATGTCACTGCATCCAGACCAGTCAACTAGATTTATAAGCATCCAATCCATCACTGATTCACTGCCATAAATTCTATATATACTAGCTAGCACAAATTTGAAGCTATACTAGCTGAAGAGAAATATTTTAGCAAGGAAGATGACTGACCTAAAGCTTGCCTGGTTTGGAATGAGGAAGGGTTGTGTGGAGAGACTGAAGTGAAAATGTCATCATTAGGCTCAGGGCTCTGATCTTTCCACTGCTTATCTGATTCTAATCCAGCAGCAGCAGATGAACAAGTCAAAAGCATGTGCCATCTTGTTGCTATTGCCACAATTCCTTGAGCTCTATGCGTCATTCTTGCTGCCTCCATTAAGCACAAAAACAACCCACTTAGCTCAACAGCCGAGCAAACCACAAGGTCACCTGAGTTGAGAAAAGTCTTCTCTGCCTTGGATGCCAGAACCAGCAACAACGCCCCAAATTGGCTAACCGTGATCGTGAACATGCACCCAATGATGAAGTATCGGTACCTATGGCTCGTAACCCACAATTGCTTTTTTATCCTCATATGTTCCTGAAATTAAAGTTTCGTCTGTCTATTATACTTTTTGATCATTTTATATATTTGATTCGTTTCTTCTGATTTTACTTTTAAGGAAAGCATTTTCTGGCCGGGTTTTCAATTTTGGCTTAATATACATAGTTTAACGTGGACTTACCTAACTTTGAATGAAAGGGGTGATTGACAACATGTGAAACTGGGTCTTTGATTGAAATGTAGAGCATATGTACGTGTACGTACCTGAAATATGAAGCTAGAGTTGGAATCAATGCCTTCGAAGAACTTATGCAACCCTTCGAACCTAAGTATTTGGAGTTCACAAGTCAACCGGAAGAGAATACAAACGAGCAAGAACAACCCGGTCCGATAAACCCACGAAGCCAAAACCAAAACAAACACAATGGAATTCAACGGAACACTGGGGCTCAAATAAGGCAACGAGACTTTGACGGTGGTGAAGAATATGATTTTGTGCGCGAGCTCGATGAAGAAGGAGGGCAACAATATGCATGCCAAGCACTTGAAGGCCTTATCGAGCTCGCGTTTGTATCCCCTCCGGACGGAGAAAGTGTCATCTTCGAGGCCATCGAGGAAGAGGAGCTGCCTGAGGCCGTATTTTCGGAAGAAGGCGGAGAGTGTGAAGAAGGCAATGGCGGCTAAGCCGGATTCCGGGAGTTGCACGAGTTTGTTGAAGGCTATGGGGTCTCTGGTTGTGAGTTTGAGCGTGAGGGAGGTGAGGATGGGGACGAGGATGGTTAGGAGGATGAAGGTGAAGTAGGAGATGAATTTTCCGATGTAGGTGGAGTGGTCGAGTGCGCACCATTTGAGGCTAATTTGGAAGTTGGATAGCTCGTCGCAATGTTTTGATGATCTTAGAAGTAAGGGCGTGTTTGGTTGATTTGAGCCATTGCTAGTGGAGTTGATGTTGATCATGTGGGTTTTGGGTGAAGTCGTGGTGGTGTTCATGGATTGGACTACTTAATTAGAGGGAGGCCAGGTTTAATGGAAAAGAAAGCATAAATGAAATGGTTCGTTGTGCAGAGATTGTTCGTTGTGCAGAAAGAAAGGAACAATTAACAATCTAATTTAGCTAGGAAGAGTGATAGAGATGTTGCTTGGCATTTAGACGAGAGCACGGTTGTAAAGTAAAAGGTGAACAAGACCTAGCTTGTGTGTTTTCTCGTGAGAGAGAACTACTCTTTGCCTTCTTCAAGAGGCAAGGGAAGTGAGAAGAACAAAGACTTGCTGAAAGAACTAGCTAGCTAATAAGAGCTTTTAATTTGGTTACCCATGCTAATGGTCTCAAACTGCCACACGTGAACTTCACTATCGATTTATAGGTCCAACAGCCCAAGACACCCATCACAGACAAAGTCCATGCATCCTAGACAGTAAATTATTATTTTATAAATCACTACTCATCAGAGATAAGTTGGTTTTCATATTAATGGAGAACTATAAATTTATGGAAGTACTGTCATGGCTAGCTAGTTTTTGTTTTGTTTTATTTTTTATTTTTAAATTAAATTTGTAATAAGGTTATGTACATCTAACAACTCGGAATAATGCAGTAAAAGCAACAAGCCTCGGTGGCGGGGGGAAAAACCTAAACGGAAAACAAAAGCTACACTAACAATTAGAAAAAACGCATCATCAAAAATAAGCATGCAACCTAACCAAAATTCTTTAATAACTCTTAGTTTTGAAAAAACAACTAATTAAGATTGACGTATGATTCATAAAACATTACAGGCATTTGCTTCATCATCATCATCATCATCATCGTCATCATCAGAATCTAGTTTGATATATGTTGTTTCGTTGACATAGAATCAAGAAAGATAATATCTTTCTATAATCAGGAATTTGTTGACCGGTCAAGCACTTCTGAAATTTTCGAACATAACTTTTCTCAATTCAATAATTCATTGTTTCAGCTGTCTAGTTCTATATGACAAGTTGAATAACATTTTCACAAAGACAAAACACACGCAAAACGTAATTACCTAGGCAAATTACAATGGATCAGAAGCTAACTAATTAAACACGGACCAAATCGGATTTTAAAAAATTATATATTGTTCCTAAAATTCTTGAAAGTTCATGAACAACGTACAAGCTGTATACATGTACGTACGTTAATGAATAGGAAACAATGTTTGGCTTCAATATATACATATGGCTAATACAAATACAATGCATGGATTGGAAGCTCATGAATCACAAGCTCAGCAGATAATTATCTATCGTACTCAGTTACAGTACGAGTGAGAGCTAGGGATCGATATATGCATGTCATCGTTTCCATCATCATAATATAAATTTGGCTGAGCCAACAATGAAACTTCTCCATCACCCATTAACAAGAACAAAACAGCAACATAACAGCACACACCAAGCTTCAAATATTAAACAATTACACGTTAAAATGAAATCCAACAATTTAGTATTAAAAATCTATGCCGGCACTAATCACCAGCTCAGAATATTACTTAGAATCACAGACCTTGTCATTCTCGCAAAGCCGACTATTTGTACCTTCACATATTCCTTTCAATCCTAAACCTCCATTTCCTTCTTCTATACCAACCCCCATTTCATTTCTCATCATTAGGTCTGAAATTCCAAGAGCATATATACATGAAGAACTTGCTCTGATATTTCTCCTTTTGATTAAGTACCGGTATTTGATACAACATTTTTCGCTACTTTTCTGATAAGTTCTCTTATATTTCTCTTTTTTATAAAGTACCGGTACTTGATACAACAGAATTTTCGATCAGTACCACTGTAGTTTAATTCAAACCCTCGATATATATTATGGCTCGTAACAAAGCAGCATACGATCACTGGCTTTTCGTGCTATGTGTCTTTGTATTTGCTATTTCATCATGTTATGCTACTGACGGTGACACACTCATCAAATTCAAGAATTCTCTATCCGATACCTCGGCCCTAGATAACTGGAATCCTTCCACAAATCCCTGCAATCTTTCCCAGAGCAATTGGGCGGGTGTGCTTTGTAAGAACGGGAGGGTATTCGGGCTGGCGCTGCAGAACATGAGCCTAGCTGGCATGATTGATATCGATACGCTGTCGGAGTTGCCGGCCCTGCGCACTATAAGCTTCATGAACAACAGCTTTGGAGGTCCACTGCCTGATGTGAAGAAACTTGGTTCACTCCTTAGTCTCTACTTGTCCGAAAACCAGTTCTCCGGTGAAATCCTTGATGATGCATTTAGTGGGATGGGCGATTCCTTAAAGAAGGTTTACTTAGCCAAAAATGAATTTACGGGGAAGATACCAACTTCTTTGGTTGCTTTGCCTAAGCTTTCTGAGTTGGACCTTGGGGATAACCAGTTTAGTGGGAAGATACCAAATTTTCAACAACAAGGGTGGAAGGTGATGAATCTGGCAAACAACAGATTTGAGGGTCGGATTCCGTCATCCCTAAGAAACTTAAATGCAACCGAGTTTACCGGTAAGTGAATTCATCCTTTTGACTTCTTTAATTTGTACATTTGATCTTTCGTACATCTGATGCGTGTTGAATTTACTATACAACATAGATTCATACATGTACAAACAATCATTCAAAAGTACGTGAACGACTGTTATTTTTATGATTTTTTTAGATTAAAAGTAGAATTAGAGAATTAGAGTCTAAATGTCAGATGGACTATTGTATAATATATTGGAGGATTTTTCGATCTCAACTTCAATATATGAAATTGAGATTTTGAAAAATAAGTGGAATATAATGGGAAAACAAATGAAGACATGTAGTCAATGCAAAATGAGATCATGCATTGACACACGAAGATTATGATATGCTTCTTTAATCTTTATTGATATATGATCTTCAACATAATTTGTTGCAATATTGCAAGCACGTCCGTCTAATGTCATAGTACGTAGTTATCATATCTATAAATAATTAATCCACTAAGATTTTATCTTTCAGTCTAATTTCGTGTTAACTTTTTGACCAAGCAGGAAACAAAGGCTTATGTGGACCGCCTCTTGGCAAATGTAAGTCCTCGAGGAAGCGCGTCCTTCTAATCATAGCCATCATAGTCGTCGCAGTAGCCTCGCTACTGTGTGCCCTCTGGACATTCATCTTGATCCGGGGGAGTCGAGCCCGTCGGGCCCGTCAGGCCCGTCTAGTCCAATCAGTCGAAGAGGAAAAGGCCCAAAAGAAACCGACAGCCGAGAAAACCCGTGGAGTATTGGAGGCCCAATTACCGGATCCGGAGGAAGACAACGAGTACAAGAGGGCAGAAAAAGGAGGGGAGTTGTACTTGGTGAGAAAAGATAGAGAGAGGTTTGAGGTGCAAGAGCTACTTAGGGCACCAGCCGAGGTTTTGGGGAGTGGGAGCTTTGGATCGTCTTACAAGGCAGGTCTTTTGAGCGGGTCTATGGTTGTGAAGAGGTTTAGGGATATGAACAAAGTTGGGAAAGATGACTTCTACGATCACATGACTAGGCTAGGAAGGTTGTCACACCCTAATCTGCTCCCACTCGTTGCCTTCTATTATATGAAAGAAGAAAAGCTCTTGGTTCATGATTTTGCTCTAAACGGAAGCTTGGCTAGTCATCTCCATGGTAAGTATTGTTAATTGATCGATCATATATATATCTCTTGTCCGTCGTTGGTAGTAAACCTAGCTACCCTAACATTGATTGTTTGTACGTTTCAGCTAAGCGAGCCCCGGGGCAGCCAGGACTGGACTGGCCAACCCGGCTCATGATCATCAAAGGAGTAGCAAGAGGGATAGGCTACCTCTACAAAGAGTTCCCGGGGCTGCCCGTCCCCCACGGCCACCTCAAGTCCTCCAACGTCCTCCTCGACCACAACCTCAACCCGCTCCTCGCCGAATACGCCCTCATCCCAGTCATCAACAAAGACCACGCACACAAGTTAATGGCGGCCTACAAATCCCCGGAATTCTCCCAAACCGGCCGCACCTCCAAAAAGACCGACGTGTGGAGCCTCGGCATCCTCATCTTCGAAATGCTGACCGGAAAGTTCCCCGCAAACTACCTCCAACAGGGCAAGAGGGCCAACGCCGACCTCGCCAGCTGGGTCAACTCGGTGGTCAGGGAGGAGTGGACCGGCGAGGTGTTCGACAAGGACATGAAGGGCACCAAAAACGGGGAAGGCGAGATGCTGAAGCTGCTCAAGATTGGGATGTGCTGCTGCGAGACTAGCGTTGAAGGGAGGTGGGATTGGAGAGAGGCGGTGGATAAGATCGAGGAGTTGCAGGAGAGGGACAGTGAGGAAGAAGACTACTCGTCGTACGCGAGCGATGGGGATGTGTACTCGTCCAGGGCTGTGACTGATGATGACTTCTCTTTCTCGGTCGCAGCTTGATCCATCTTGAACGTTTAACTACTTGTTGGAATATTAGGACTTGGATTATTATTCATATTAAGGACAAAAGGGCCGGCCATATGGGATTTTTTTTTTATAGAATTTTTTTTTTTTTCGGGTAGGGCTTATTTTTGCATGGTTCCATCTTTGTTTATATGAAAAAAAAGAGAATAAAATGTAAGGGCAACAATGCTTTTTGAGTTCACTCCACGTCGTTGTTTATCGATAACGTTGATTAATTTTAAATTTAAGCATTAATCTTAGCTAATATGAATAGAAATTTCATTTGCGTTATGAAGAAAAGAAAGCGGTCGACTGCTAACTGACTGGTCATAGATTCGGAAGGGTGAGGATTGAAGCTCGCTACACAAAAAGTGAATTGAGAAACTAAATCAAAAATAATAAGCTTAATTATGAAAACAAATCTAGAATCTTCTATTCTTTGTAAAAGAAAAAAGAAAATCGGAGTCTATATTCCTATATGTAGAAATTTTTGGTGCATACAAATTCATAGACTACAAATAGTGCAAATTAAGCAATCCTCTAGGGATTTTTAACAAAAAATTCCCATACTAATAGAACTTAAGAAAAAATTGATTAAACCATATTTAAGTGTATTAGTAAATTGGTCACTTAGCATATTGGCTTACCAAAAGATGCTTAAATTGAATGAATTGAAACTTTTATGATTGGTTGGATAATTCTCGATAATGGAATCTTAATTTTTTGAGATAATTGGATCCATTTTTTAATGTTTTCATTGGATGTGACCAAAAAAAAAAGAGAGAGAAAAAATGGTTGCAAAGTGTTTTTAGTACAAACGCAACGGGAATGACCGCCGGGTGGACCTATCAAATCATCTCCCTCCCTCCCTCTGGCTTCGCGCGCGCAGTCTCTTTTTCTTTGGCTTCGTTTTGTCTCACTCCGCCGTTCTTGTTCTAAGCCAACTATTAGGGTTTAAGATTGCGAAAGTTTAATTTCATGGCTTGGTGGCAAGGTTTCGATGAAACTCGTCTTCTCGTTGCAGCCGGTAACTTTTACTTTTTACTTTTCAGCCTTCATTTTCAATCCATTCTTCATTTTTACCGTCTCTGAATCACTTTCGCGAAATCTGCAGATCCTGCTGTAATCGGAGACGGCGTCGGACAACTGATTTCGCTTCGCCATCCAAAATCAGGTATTGCATATTTCATTTTTCGAGGGATTTTTTGGGGGAAAATTTAGCCTTCAAATAAAAAATAGGCCTTTAGTGAAAATTTTGATCGAAGGAGTTCAAGCATCAATTTTTGGTTTACAATTGTAGTTCTTTGAAGCTATTTTTGATTAGAGGGCTAAATAGCAAAATTTTGGCTATTGTTTTCGATTGATTATTATGTGTTTGCTAGTTTCTAGAGATGTATTTTGAGATTAAGCATTTAGGTTATCTCACTTTTTTGCAGG
Source organism: Rubus parviflorus (assembly GCA_029955375.1). Classification (NCBI taxonomy): domain Eukaryota; kingdom Viridiplantae; phylum Streptophyta; class Magnoliopsida; order Rosales; family Rosaceae; genus Rubus; species Rubus parviflorus. The sequence continues at coordinate 2,337,654 of JARGGL010000001.1, read as the reverse complement.
AAACACAATGTGCTGTCTTTTAGTTGATGGGATGCTCCAGGAACTTTATTGGTTCAGGCAGTCCTACAGTTCTTGGTTTCTGGGAGACTATATTTCTGAGGGTGCTGCTTTGCTCTTGTTTTCCATTATTGTTTAGTATGTTGTTTTGTTCATTATCTAAATTTTTTTTGTAATTCCATACAGGTGGTGGGTTATATACTGCCACTCAAGTTGATCCTGTTTTCATCTTGCTGCCCATTTTTGAAGAAGCTAGAATGAAGGTACTTGAGCTTGTAGGGTGCTTAATCCCACACCATACATATGAATCTTGTTGTGTTATTCTTCTACCATATGTTTATGCCCTTTAATCTTAGTGGTACCTACATTGGTTCTAAAATTGCAGAAGATGGATGATCCTGGGAAGTTCAGGCCATTGGATGAGATAATCTTCATTGATGGCTATCCGGGATATCAGCAACTATTGTCCATTGCTGAGAATTCTATGCAAGTAGTTTGTGAAATCAAAGGTGACCTACTACCATACACTTCTTTTTATTTGGTCAAATACTACCATACACTTCTAATTCAAATTTCAAGTGAAGCTGCAAAATCAATAATTTAACATGTATTTTATCATGCTTACTAAATGCATTGCTTCTCAAGGAAATAAGGTTGGAATATCTGACTCGAGATTAACATATCTAAAGAATTAGTAATTTGGCATTGATTGTCAGTCAGTCTGTACCAATGTCATGCAATCAGCAGATTTGATATCTACCTAAGGATGGAGAAACCTGAATCCTTAAACATGGATTGGAAAGAAAATAGACAGCTTTCTTTAGTAGCTCTATTTGGTACTTACATTTGAAAATTTCAAGAGGCTACATATTAGTCCAAACTCCAATATCTGTTTCATTCAAGTTACCAACTGAAGCGATGAAACAAAATTATTTAGGATCAATTATCATAATGGAATCTGTTATATTTTTCAAGTGGTTAAAGTTTCCTCTCTCTGTTTCTTTCTCTGTTTGCAGAAATTGATTCCTCCAAATATTTTAGGCTTGACGACTCCAAGGTTGTGGCTTGGTTGTACCACAAGGTCCGTCCACAACTGTCTAATTAATTTTGGTGTTTGATGATTTAGATTGTTGGAGTAACTAGTTCCCTTGTTAATATATGGATATGAGACCTTGTTCTTTGTTAAACAACAGTGCGATGTTTAAATGTTAGTATTTGACAGGGCTGACCTTTCAGTCCTAAGGACTGTATTTGTAAGTATTGTTCATGTATCAATGCCATACATGAAGGATAACCAGTCATGCCATGTTACTACACACAATTGACCACTAATTGCTTTATTTAGTCCTACTGCGAAGGTATCTTGTATTGTCAATATGGCATTGTTTATTGTGATAGCTTTTCCTCACTGATCCATATCCTTCGGGGCTAGTGACACATTGTACCCCAGGTCTACCATTTTTTTGTTATTTTTTTTTCTTCTAAATAGGTTAATATATCCATATATGAATGGAAACTTTATTCTTTTAATATGGTGGTATCCTAGTAAGTTCTTATAATCTTTGTGTTCTGAGATGCAGGCATGTCAGCTAAAACAGACGCTATCCACGTTGGACAGTAATTATGCTGCAAGGGAAGAAAAGGATAGATGTACAATTTCAGTGAGAAAACATGTTGTTTATGACATTTATGTCTCTCTAGAGTGATAGAGTCTATTGGAAATTCATCAGTCCGATGTTGGAATGAGAAAACTGAACTTACTTGATAGTCAAAGATGTTATGGGCTGTCTATCAGCACATATGTAGTTAGTGCTTATAGCACTCCTTACATCCTGCTATGCTGTAAACCACTTGTTGATAAGCATGTGATCATTCCAACTTGACGCGAGATTTCATTTTCTGTTCACTAATTCATCCTTGTTACTGGTGCAGTAACTGATGCGGTTTCAATCTTAGGGGAGTACCTGAAGGATGAGCCCTGGTTGAAACTTTTGTGTGGCCGTTTGAGGTATTGCCTCAAAAAGGGTTTATGATCATTCATAAATCTAGCACTGTAGAATTTGGGAAGTAATGCATACTAGACATCTTTTTGTTGGAATCACTCTGTAAATGCATCAACTGAGTTACTGAATGTGTTTTCAGGATAGATTTACCAGAGGCACCGAGAAAAGCACCAGACACTGAAACTCTCCCAACTGCCTACGAAAGTAGCCCAGGGTCTTGGAATGGCTCACAGGTATGACAACCATCTTACTGTTTGGAAAACCGTCATTGACCAATTTGTTGGCATTATTGATTTTGGATTAATTCTGATTGTGTATTCCCCACGTTATTATTTGTCAGGAAAAGAGCAAGATTGACAATAAGGTTACTACCAGAGCTGCTGGAAGGCAAGCTAAAAAGATCAAACTGGAGACGGAATCACATAACATCAGAGATATGTTCACTAGGGCATCAAGAAAGAAGTGAATCATTCCGAAACGAAACACATTTGTGATCGTGAGATTTCTTCATCATGATCGGAATTTGTAACCCATGTTCATCAGCAAGTAGTATTCCTTTAGCATTCATTAACATGCTGCTGCTTTGTAGTGCCATTGACTTGTGTCAAAGTTTAGTTATTTCAAGTTTAACATCCTGAAGTGCTCGATGGAATTATTTGATACCATGGACTGTATCATTGTAAGACCCAACTCAATTGTGGTTGATGGAGGCATGGCAAGTCTCAATTGACAATTGTACCCTTCTGAATGATCAAACCCTGCTGACAATTTGTTATACGGTGATCGAGTCTCGGCCCACCTTATCTGATCAGAGTCAAACCGACGAGAATAACTTCCCTCTAAAAAAAAGCAACTCTTCCCGTGTTAAGAATCTAATATCTTCCAAATCGGATATACCTACGAGTTTGTTCCGGTCGCTTGTATTCCCTGATTCCTCGTGGGTTGTGGCCCATTTGCTTATAGAAATACATATTCTTATCTCACAGCTCTCATGCATAGAGTACAGGTTTCAAGGCAGAGAAGAGGAATAAGGAATATACAGTCTCTTTCTCTCAACAAGATTATCCACAGCGCGGCGTTAAGGTACCCCTTGCTCTACTTAATTTGATTCACTTCATGTCTTCATCTCTAAATTCAAATATTCGAACCATTTCACTGCATGTTGGCCCAAGTGCGAATTAAGAGTAGGATAGATCACATGTTCGATTCTCTCCGATCTAACAAAAACGCATGTTATGTGCGATTTTTGATCTGCTTATTGGGAATTCCATAAGCTTTAACTTTGTGTTGATGGGGTTGAAGGGCCAACTAGGACATTTCACCCTAGGCTATCAACTAGAAGAAATATGAATATGCCCTGATTCTCCATGGCAGCTACTTCATTCTTCCTTTTATCTAAAACCCACTTCAGGAGTGTTGCCTCATGGGCTGTACTGGAACCATTTACATGCCCAAAAAGGTTTAATGTGCAAGGTAATTAACGTCATGGCTAAGGGTGACGTCATTTTTTTATGGAACATTTTCGGAGAATAATCTACTTCGAATTGATGCTTGGTAATTCCTTTCCGTCATGGAATATATATGAAGCATCTTTCACCTCCCAAAGTATGTAGAAAACTAGAACCCTTGGGTACAAATCATAGATTCTCTTGCAAAGTCTTGTTACTTTTGTGAACGTCACTTTTCTTTTGGTTTCCCTTATAGATCATTGTGTTTCAGGAAAGATAAAAGAAGAGTGGAGATCATAGTTTGCTTATAGTTCTGATGGATAGCAGCAACATAGTAAACGTCCTGGAATCCGAAGGAGTTGAATTCCTTCTATCATGTGAAAGAAAGGTAGTCTCCACATGCTTGTTTATTTTTGCTTCCTGGGTTTCTAAATTATTTCAATTTCATGGAATTTTCATTTTGGTGGCTGAGTTTCAAGTTGTTACAGAGCCCTTTACTGCTTAGAAAACGAGGGCTTCAATGTTATAGCTGAGTTTTCTAACTTAGTTATGATAACTAGCTAAAACTGATTCTTGTTTTTGATCCTGTGATTAATTAGGTACCCTTGTCATCATGTAATGGGAAGACGGTATGCCTCTTCTTCTCCGCAAATTGGTGTAGGCCTTGCAAGGCTCTGACCCCTCAGCTTGTGAGACTTTATGATACCCTTAGAATTGAAGGCAAAGATCTTGAGATTGTCTTTGTCTCCTTCGACGGCGATGAGGAAAAATTCAATGAACACTTCAAGTGCATGCCATGGCTGGCTGTCCCATTTGATGTGAATTTGCATAAACGGTTGAGTGACATGTACCACGTTGATCGAATCCCATCACTCATTCCGTTAAGTTCAGATGGAATAGCAATTGAGGAAGATTTGATTGGACTGATTGAAGACTATGGTGCTGAGGCATTTCCATTCACTAGGAAGAGAAGAGAGGAATTGAAGGCTGTCGATGATGCAAAGCGTGAAGGGGGAAAAATTGAAGAGCTTCTGGCGCATCAAGGACGAAACTATCTCATGTCTAGGGATGGCAGAGAGGTATATATATCCAAAGCTTACTGCTTATTTCAAATGTTTCTAATGGCTTACTTAGGCCAAAAGAGTTATATATAGTTAACCATTTTGCAGATATCAGTATCCGACCTTGTTGGCAAGACCATAGGCCTTTACTTTGGTGCACATTGGAGCCCTCCTTGCCGTGCTTTCACTTCCAAGCTTATAGAAGCATACGATGAGCTCATGACATACAATGATCAATTTTTTGAAATCATTTTTGTCTCCACAGATCGAGACCTTAAAGAATTTGAACTCAACACAAGCACCATGCCATGGCTTGCCATCCCATACCATGATAAAACAAGACAAGACCTTTGCCGAATCTTCAACATTAAAGAGATTCCGGCTTTGGTTCTAATTGGACCAGAAGGGAAGGCTATTAGTACAAATGGGAGGGCTTTGATCTCTTTGTACGGTGCAAAAGCTTTCCCTTTTACGGAGTTGAGGATCAAAGAGCTTGAAGCAGCCTTGGGAAAAGAAGGAGAGGCATTGCCACCTCAAGTGAAGGATATAAAGCATGATCATTTGCTCAAGTTGGACATGGCCAAAGCATATGTATGTGATTTTTGCAAGAAGCAAGGCAGGTTCTGGGCATTTTCTTGTGATGTGTGTGACTATGATCTTCATCCAACTTGTGTAGATAAGTCATTTTAAGAAGTTTATGAATTATTATATAAGAGGTGTAACTTACTGAATAATGAAGATTGGCGACTCTGAAATTAGTCCACAGTTCTATATAATGCTATATATATATGAAGTGGAGGTTCTGATACTTTTGGGACAATGTGTATGTATATATTATTTTATATGTTAAATACATACTAATTAGGGTTAGGGAAAGGTTAAAGATCAAAACTATCTGCTAATGATGGGGTCTCTCATCACAATAAACCCAAAAACAGAGGTAATGATAAGAGATATTCATGTATTTACGGCTGAAAACCAATATTCACTGCTAAAAATTAGTATGTTATGACAAACAATTGTTCATAACAAAGAAAAAATGAATTGAAAAAAGTAAAGTCAACGAAATTTCAAAAATACAATGAAGAAACAACAACATTTGATGTTCTATCATCTTCTCTATCTTATACTGCAGCTACTCAATTTTATTCATCCTGGTCCTCTTTTTTTATGTGGCTGGCAAGGAGGAGGAAACGTTCTGACAAGATTCCCGACTGCGGATTAGTCTTTGGGCCTAAGAAGCCTTTAGGATACCGCGGGAGTTCTCTAAAAAAAAAAAAATTGCGCATTTGTGTCAATGTTGTAAACACTTTTTTAATTTCCTCCACCACCTTATTTAATTAATATTTGATCGAACACATAAAAAACCAAATGTATGCATTTAGACGAACATATCAATCTCTAAATGCTAACTTTTTTGATCAATTTATTGTTTGTTATCATACTGAAAAAAGACAGTTTCACATGAAATTTATACCCGTAAATTCATAACAAACTCACTCATTTTCACATATAACATGAAAATCAATAACAAAGTCTGAGCTATGCGCATTTGATTAAGTTGAAATTTATGAAGCAAATGAAAACAAATTTACGAGCAAAAATCTAATTAAGTGTTGTGGAAATAAGAAAAATTCATCATATACTTTGGACTCTAAAAATCCAACTTCAACCCTAATCTATGATATCCATGAGGCATGTTCATATTTACCTTAGCATAGAGTGTCCGTGAAACCACCAACCATGAACTAATTCCAACATTTTCATTCAAAAAATCAAATACTAATTTTTTTGGTCAAATACCTGGTATAATTACTAAAATTAGTAAGTATCCGACTTGAGTTATTTTTTTGGTCAACCATAAACATAATTAGTAAATTTTTTGGTCAAATACCTAGTAAAATTAGTTAGGAGGAGTCAAATAGTAAATCTATCCGCTAATGATGGGGGCTCTCATAACAATAACCCAAGTCGGAGATCGATATTCATGGATTCACCAGTGAAAAAATCAAATTAGTTTGTTATTCCAAGTGCTTTGTTGTTCTTGCTGGTTAACAAGAATCAATTAGAAACATTATAGTCAACAAAACTTCTCAAATACAAAAATCAGAAACACCATCCTTCGTTGTCTCTCTTTCTTGTACCCCACTGCAGAAGAGAGACACAGGAGAACTCCTCATACAAACACAGCCCATTATCAATTTGATGATTCTAATTTCTAGAGTTTAACTGGTTGCCATCGGCATTTTTATTTTTTATTTTTGATTTCGAGGAAGAGAAAGAGTGACAGAGAAAAATGTGGTTGCCCAACAACAATAAACAGGATAGGAAGGAAGTAGGGAATGGATTGATAGCAGTGGCAATAGACAAGGACAAGAACAGCCAATCTTCACTGAAATGGGCAATAGACAATCTTACTCAGAAAGGCCAAACTATTCTTCTCATCCATGTCAAGATCAAACCCTCCGCGTTTTCTCAATCACATTCTCTTTCAAATTTCACCCCAAGTATGTGTTATTCCCAATGCTTGATTGTTCCTCATTAAGTCTCCCTTTCTTGCACACCAAGAAAATGAAATATATCATGGCTTCCTAATAACATATATTTATTTTTGATTATTGGGTACGCGCAGGAAGTAACCCAAATTGGGACCAGCAGTTGGTATGCAAAGAGCCCGATCCTCAGACCAGGGAATTGTTCCTTCCTTTTCGCGTTTTCTGTACACGAAAAAATGTGAGTCTCATGCATGAATTTATATTTGCTTGCCTGCTACATTTAGAAAGAGTCACAAGATCACATATACCAGCATTGCTGATCATAGTATTTGTACATCAGATACAAAGCAAAGACATCGTACTAGAAGACTCGGATGTAGCAAAAGCACTGATCGAATACACAACCCAAAGTGCAATCGAGCATTTGGTTGTTGGTGCCTCGGCAAAAGGCGGTTTTCTTAGGTACATACCTTCTGTTTCTGAAGCCTTTGAGCAAACCAATGGTCTTATAGATTAAAATGCTGCAAGGGGTGAAGAGTAGACTACGTACTATGAAAAGGCCACAAAACATGGGCTTAACTAATTTCAAAACATTTTGTAGATTCAAACAATCAGATATTCCAGGTAGTGTAATGAAAGGGGCACCAGATTTTTGTAGTGTATATGTCATATCCAAAGGAAAACCTCAATCCTCGAGAGCTGCCACTCGTCCTGCTCCAGCCATCTCACCCCTACGCAACCAAGTTCGTAATCAAACCAACAGCGTAAAATCAGAGCCACATGTCTACCCTCCTAATAATATGAAAGGTACGTTAGTTTAACTTGTATCTTTCTGAAAGTACCTTATGCATATTCAACACAATGCTCTCTCACTAATTGTTCGTGCCATGATATATTGATATAGTACCAGCAACAGAAAAGCATCCAGAGAAACCACGCAATTCGCATGACGAATCAGACACCTTCAGGTCAGATCAAACAAGGTTTTTTTTTCCGGTGAAATACTCGAGACAAGAAAAAAAAACATCTGTGAAAGGTAAAAACTAACATATTGTAATCATGGTATGGAAAGCAGGTCACCATTCAATAGGAAAGGTCCAAATGGGAAATCATATCCGGAGCTCCCTATGCCGGATAGTGACATATCCTATGTTAGCTCCGGAAGGCCCAGCATTGACCGTATCTTCCCTGCATTCTATGACAACTTTGATTCAGGAAGAACCACCCCGCCACGAATGTCAAACAGCACAGAAATAGACATGAATCACAGCTTTGAGTCTATGAATTACTTTGGAAGGAGGTCAGTGGATATCAGCAGCTCTCCACCTACATTCTCCTCAATCTCTCAGGAAAGTGACAGATTGTCGTCTGCATCACAGCCGATGATGGTAAGCGTATCTTGTCAAATAATGTGCATTGCTTTCTCTACATTATTCATGATTAATTCCACTGTGTGTCAACACCTAGCATTCAAATATTTTGTTACAATAGATCGAGATGGTTTTGCTAATCAAAATTACAGGAAGATGTGGAGGCCGAAATGAGGAGGCTAAAGCTAGAGCTCAAGCAAACTATAGAAATGTATAGTACCGCCTGTAAAGAGGCACTGACGGCAAAGCAAAAGGTACAAGAAAACACAGCAGCATTACACCCTTTGATCATTTCAAGCAAGAAGGTCTTATTATAACGTACAAGCGATATAAATAACGTACAGGCAATAGAACTCCAGCGCTGGAAATTAGAAGAAGAAAGAAGATTGGAAGAGGCACGGTTAGCTGAGGAATCTGCAATGGCTATTGTGGAAAAGGAGAGAGCCAAGTCCAAAGCGGCCATGGAGGCAGCTGAGGCAGCTAAGAGAATCGCGGAACTGGAAGCACAAAAGAGAATCAATGCGGAAATGAAAGCACTCAAAGAAGCAGACGAGAAGAAAAAGGCACTCAGTGCATTGCAACAGTCGGATGTCAGGTATAGGAAGTATGCAATTGAGGAAATCGAGGCTGCCACTGAGTTCTTTGCAGAATCTCGCAAGATTGGTGAAGGGGGCTATGGTCCTGTATATCGGTGTAAGCTAGATCATACACCTGTTGCCATTAAAGTTCTACGCCCTGATGCAGCTCAAGGAAGATCACAGTTTAACCAAGAGGTAATGTTCTCCTGGTAACAAGAGTATGTCTATATTGACAATCTGGTAACATAACATGCATCAATACCTTCTTCTTCTTCTTCTTCTTCAGGTTGAAGTGCTTAGCTGTATAAGGCATCCTAATATGGTTCTGCTCCTTGGGGCCTGCCCAGAGTATGGATGCCTAGTCTACGAGTACATGGCTAATGGGAGCTTGGAAGACCGCCTCCTGCGAAGAGGAAACACTCCAACTCTGTCATGGCAGCTTAGATATAGAATTGCAGCTGAAATCGGCACAGGCTTGTTGTTCCTCCACCAGGCCAAGCCAGAGCCACTTGTGCACCGTGACTTGAAACCCGCCAACATCTTGCTTGACAGAAACTATGTTAGCAAGATCAGCGACGTTGGGCTGGCCAGGCTGGTGCCCCCATCAGTGGCTGACAATGTGACACAGTACCGAATGACATCAACAGCCGGAACATTCTGCTACATTGACCCTGAGTATCAGCAGACAGGCATGCTCGGCGTGAAGTCTGATGTGTACTCTCTTGGGATAATGTTTTTGCAAATGATCACAGCCAAGCCAGCAATGGGACTCACTCATCATGTTGAAAGGGCTATTGAGAAGGGGACTTTCGCTTCGATGCTGGATCCAGCCGTGCAAGATTGGCCTGTCGAAGAAACCATGAAGTTTGCCAAGCTGGCTCTCCAGTGTGCAGAGTTAAGGCGAAAAGACAGACCCGACCTTGGCAAGGTTATCCTGCCAGAACTTAACAGATTGAGAGGCATTGCCGAAGAGACTATGCATCCAACACTGATGGGTGGTGAGGCTACCTCTTCACCTGAATACAGCCAAGTTTCACTGCAGCTAGTAAGTACATATATGATGGGTGGTGAGGCAACTTTATTTAGCTCATATATGCATACTGCTTAATTAATTCGATCTAACCCAAGAAATCATCAAATGCTGAATGTACGTTGGATTGGCTTTTGCAGGATGGGATGAGTGAACCAGGCTCGCGATCTGTAGAGGGCTAAGATCAATCAATCGCTCTCTAACATGTCGAATGTTTAAGCAAACATATATGTATGTAAGACGATTGTTGTAAGTAAGCAGAAAACAAAATGCAAAGATTTTGTAGGTAAAATCTAATGTTCATGCATCCTGTAGCAAATGTAGTAGAGAGTAATGATGATCAGCTCGATCATGATCCAAATTCCATTCCTCAACATGACGTATGTGAATTTTTCTTTGCTTATTTTAGATTAGCCACTTTCCTTTTTCAACCGTTCATTACATCATTTATGAATTACCAATTTCTTATACTTGGTTGACAAAATTAATACAAGAGCAACAAAAATCCTCGACTCCTATGGATCATCCAGCTAGGTTTAAATCTCCAAATGTACGTTTCACTCTTACTCAGCCTTGCAACAGTAAAACTTTGTCCTTGATTATAGTGAGTTTTGGTCCCAACTAAATTTAACTTGAGCATCCAAAACTATTTGAGGCGGCTAAGTTTTTATTTTGGTTTTGTTCCATTTAATTATTTTAATAAAGAAATAACCCCAAAAATCCAAACTTGCGGTTTTTATTTCTGTGAAGCTTATGTTATCCCTTGAGGACATCAATGACACGCATAAATTGAGACTTTTAAAGCTTATGCGTGCAATGGTTTTTAACAAGCTATATAACTAAGAATTTGGATACTTGATTAGATTTTGATCTAAATTGTCCTCTAAATATTAGTAGATATCACAAATAATCATATAATGAGAGCTAGATTACTTCTTCTACCTAATTCACTACAGCATTATTTTGCCACAACTTTCATCATTTCATGTTTCCAGTTTCTTTCAAGGTGCGTTGAACAGTACATATTACTGGCGAAGAAACACAGGGGAATGGTTGGTAAGGGCGACCGTAAAACAGAAAACCACCTTGACAGTTTACGGTTGTCCTCAATCTCTTCTAGTTTCATGGCAGTATGTCGATTCTTTTATAGGAGTCAACGGTTCAGATTTTCCCAAATATATATATATATATATATATATATATATATATATATATATATCTATATATATTTCTCGACACAATCTAGTACGTCCTTGACCCAAAATTTTTATTTATAACAAGTACACATATGATAAGAGAAAAATTCCAATTTCTAATCACGTATTACATGATACAACATAGGAGATCAAAAATTCATGCAACTGAAGATGGACTGGAGAAAAACTTGTAATAGGGAGAAAAGAAAAAAAGGAAAAAGAAAAAAAAAAGATACTCGTACTGATAAGGTCAAAGAGGAACAATTAATTCAGTGAAAATCCCAAACCGGCCTGGTCAGGCCTGGTGTCAAGGATAATACATGAGCTGGTGACCTGATGAAGTGTTAGGATATCCCTCGTACATAGGTTGGGTTCCACCAGAGCTCATGGCAGTCTGACTTAAGGCAAGTTGACGCCGATAAGCCAACAACTCGGCTGAAGAATACCCTTGGTTCATAGCAGCATTTGGAAGGATCTGATAGGGTTGAGCAGGGGGCGGTAGAGGATTTGAAGCTATCCCAGGAGGAGTCGGCTTGCTACCCCATGAGCACTGCAATACATAATCCCATTATTCCCATAAAACAAGAGATGTTTTTATCATTTCATGACAGACATATAACGATACTTTGCAATTTCCTAGATGACCACCAGTGAAAAATGTAACACAGTACAGGGAGTTTCAAATGGTCTCAGCATGGATTTACCTTGTAGGTCCAGTATAGAAACAACTCGAATATATATAGCAACCTACTAAAAGTGTCAATATGTGATCATGTACATGTGCATCAAACTCTAATGCTAAGAAGGCAATCAGAATGAAACAAATTTGCAGTAAAGGTTTTATCACCTTCATGGGCTTTCCACGAATTATTCTGCCATTAGCCATTTGGATGGCCATGGCTGCTTCTTCATGAGTGTTGTATCTCACAAATCCAAAACCTTTATCCCTCTGCACACGCACTTCCTCAATAACCCCAGCCCCAAGAGCATGAAACTGACTATGAAGTTCAGCTTGAGTAATCTGAGCATGCAGGCTAGATTTTCAGCAAGCTTATATGGCTACTTTATAGTTGTACCAAAAGTTCAATTTATATATATATTTTTTTCGAGCAAAACAAAAGTCAATTTTTGTCAAAAGACCAAATTTAATGTAGCAAGAATCACTGTTTAATCACCTCATGGGGAAGATTGCCAACATAGACAGTTGTATATGCTTGATTATTTTCTGGGGCGTCTTCATTGGAGTTCTCCTGACCTCCATCTGCAAAAGAATGAAACAGAAGAACAAACCTTCATCAGGTCTTGTCCCAGCTTCCGCACAGCCCTGGTATTATCAAGGATGACAATGCTCAACCAGATCCAGCTTTCAATTAAGACCCTATCTGTTGACCGCATTGCTAATTACTTTAATTATTTTTTTTTGGACAAATGCTAATTACTTTCATAATAGACATTATCAAAGCTGAGCTGCTCCTTTGATGCAAGCTTGTCTCAAGTGACACAATTAAAGTCTTATAAGGCCCAGAAGGCCTTGAAAGCAACCTCTGATCAAATTCATCAGGGAACCTACTAAGGGTGGAAATTTCCCATGCTACCTGAAGATTCATTTGTAAGTACAACTGCATTTTGTGTGTCACTACTCTGCTTCTCTTCACTGGAACTAGCATTTTTAGTTGCCCAGTTGCATCTTATTTGCCTGTTTCCAAGCCATTTACCTACAAAATGGATCCCAAAGTACATCAAACGTTCTGAATTAATGATATAATGATGTTCAAAAACTGAAACAACGTCAAGCATTCTGCATCTAGATGTGTTACCGGATAAATCATTGATGGCACTCTGAGCATCCTGCAGAACATTTCCATTAAATAGTTAATCAATTTGGTGATCCAGACACTTAAGATAGAAAAATCAACACTCTATCAACCCAAAAAAGTTCTGTTATGTTGGTGCCTACACCTCTAGGTGAACTAAATCTTTACAAATAGATAGGGAGAGAAAAAAACAATTCACATAATCAAGAAAAGTTGCTTTTATATTTCCAAGCAACATGTGGGAGGGGAATATTGGGCAGGGACTAATCCTCCCTATAACTCTCTAGTTTGTGAAACCTGCTGATTACGGAAAGAAACAAAGCCATATCCTTTTGAGCGGCCTGTTTTATGATCCCACATGACCCTTGCATCCCTGCAAATCATAAGAGGACAGAAAACAAAATTTTATAAATCTAACATAAAAAAGGACATTCTGCATTCAATAGGGTAATTCAGTGTTAGACCACACCAAGTGCAAGCACGCAGTTAAAACAACTGAGTAGAAACTATCATGTTTCTGCATTAAGTATCAGTTAAACTTGTAGTAGTAAAATTAAAATTTGACCAAGTACTGAGGAACACTATAACATGCTACCCTGGAGTCTTGGGCATATCTGCTAAAAATGAAATAGGGAAAAAGATATCCAAAGAAACAGGAACTCACGAACAACTAGGATAGACCGAGAAGCAAGCAAATAAAGTTGCATCTGTAATCTCTGGACTAAGATCACCGACAAATATATTGTAGTGCCCTGATAATTATAAAATTGCATCAAAGGAATGAACCCTAATGAAATGGTAACAAGCAATAATATCCAACAGCTGCAAAAGAACAACTGAAGCTCAAAGTAACCTGAAGTATCTTCCCTCTGGCTATTGGCATATGCCCAATTCACCTTAAGTGCCAGGCCGTAACTGCAAATCAGATTTAGAAAGACTAGTAAATATAACTATTGTTTGATAATGACATCCAGGGTTTTTATTTTTATTTATTATTTTTTTATTACATATGATATGAAATTATGAATACTTACAGTTGGCGTCCATGCAAACTCATTATTGCAAGGGCTGCCGAAGTTCGATCAAGGTAGTCAACAAATCCATATGATGACTGCAACAATGACACAGCCACATCATGAAAGGAAATAATTAAGGGGAGAATCAACTCTGAATTTAAATACAGTATTTCTAATTTATTTTCTGCAATTGAAAATTTATCCAAGATGTTAAAACCTCTAAATAAAATATGCATCATGTCTTAAAGATCAAATTCTAAGATCCATATTAGCACAATTAAAATCATAAGATTATTTGCAAATAGCCACCAATTAAGCATTAACTGTCTACTGATTAATGTGTCACAATTTTAATCCCTGCAATGACAGTCGGGATGTTCTCAGAAGAGTAGTACAATGAAAAGATAACCTCAGACAGATCTAACAAATCTGGAGAGCTCAATCTACCTTATCCTTTCTGATGAGTTTGCATCCTGCCAGAGGACCAACGCTCTGGAAAACTTCGGCAAGAAGCTTCTCGGTGACATTAACATGAATATTGCCAACGTAGCTGAAATCACCAAGCCATCAAATTGGATAAGCATTAATACAATACTGTATGATTCATATGAGCAACTAGAAGCTCCATTGTCCACTAAAGGTAAAATATTACCTAGAGCACATAAAGATAAAAGCGGCAAGGAAAATAAAAAATCCCAAAAACAGGAGGAAGAAAGAACTATGGTGTAGCACGTACACACTGTGGCACGTAGATGGGTCAAAGCCGGGAGGCAAATTTCCACTTGGGATAGGCTCCATCTGCAAATCATAAAAAATGAAAAAAGATAAACAAATAATCCTAGCAAATCTAACAGGGCAGGCTTGAAGTGTATAATAAATACAATTTGGAATTGTAAGACATTATTAAAAAAAATTCTACAAGAAGTAAAAAGAACCATTATATCCAAGTATGGATGAAACTAAGTGATGCCCAATAACTCAAATCATCTAACTTGGTGATCAAAACAAGCAAACAAACATAACAAGCATATCCCATACCGAAAAAAAGATAAGAGTGATGATGGGACCTGAGACATGGCAGCTGCAAGCACACCAGGATGGTACATGTGTTGTTGTTGCTGTTGAAGAAGAGCTTGCTGCATTATGGCTTCTTGTTGTTGTTGCTGTTGCATATTCACACTCCCTAATTTCGATCACAATTCAGAACAGAGACAGATCAATCACCCATTATCAAATTCCAAAAGTCTTCAACTTTCTTGCAAATCGTTTTTTGGACGATTGAAATTGACTTTGAATGTAAGAATCACAAGTGAAGAAGATAGAGAGATTTTGTTGAAATCTCAGAGGAGAAATTGAAACCCAAATGGAAAAGGAGAGGGAAGGAACCTGATCGTTAGGATTGGATTGGAGCGAAAATCGGGGAGCCTAAGAAGCGCTGGTGATGGGTTTGGCTCCCAAATTCCAATGTCTTCTGTCGGAGCAACTTTCTCACAGTGATAGGCTGAAACCACATGACTCGGGTTTGGCTAGAAATCTAGAATAATAATAACACTGTCCTTTTTTATTTTCGTTTTTTTTTTTTATGAACCCCAAAATATTTTTGTTTTCTTTGAGCAATTAATTAATTAATTATAAGGCAGTACCCAAAGTTTGGAGTATTATGAAAGCAATATATCAAAGCTTTCGAAAAACTATTTGAGGGTTCAAAATCAGGTGCACCTTCAGTGCCCGGGGCAGAAGAGTGCAGGGGGCATCCAAGGGTTTACAAGCCTGCCACGTGTCCGAACACTTGGTGCTCGGTGTATGACAGAATTTCCCTTCGAAATCATACAAATTTCCCATTCCATCAACCAAATTTTCTGTGACATTATTACATGTACTCTTGTGTATGACATTCGAAAATGCCTAAATTTCGAGTACAATTTTACATTTTATCTTCTTTCTAAAAAAAGGTATATCCCATAAGAAAAAATGAACATGTTAAGACATCAACCCAACATACCATAAGCCTACACTTTTAGGTGCTGAATCAACAAGGTATATCCTATATTCGATCCCTTTGTAAGTGTAAAAAAGACAAAGCTATAACCCTCTTTTACTTGATCATATATCATTCATCCCTACACAACATAATCACATTATTACAAGTTTTAGACTACAAATCGATAAATCAAATGTCAAAACTTACAGTAAAAATTGAACGTACACATTTCAAAAAATTAACTGGTGGAGAATGAATCAAGTTTCTTGCTGGCCTTTAATCAAACCAATGATTATTAACTGGTCTATAACCTCAAACTCCTGGCTACCAATTACGAGCTAATTTATACTGAATCCCTCGCTGTGATATAAAACGCAGATATTTACAGATGCGTATAGTAGACAATGCGCGAATTTGTCCGCATAAAATGATTTCTTTACCTTCTCAATCCCAAGCAATAAAACTGTACTTTTTGCTGGTTCACAGATTGCTACAGCATACACACCTCCCTTGCTGTCAAAAGAACTTAAGGATCCCCTTTTTGAGCCAAACAACTTTGTTCAGCGAGGGAAGTAAATTACCACCAAGTAATGTTCATATCAACCTCAAGTCATGAATTGGTTTGTGAAGGGTCAAGTCACTATCATAGGAAAAGCCAGACTTCCATGTGATGAAGTAGGCTACATGGCTTCTATGGCTTCACCTTTTTCTTCGACCTTTGATTTGCCCTTAGGTCTACCAATTTTTCTTGTATTTTCCCCAGACAAAAGTTCCAATGCATCCTCCAGGGTGATTTTACTAGGTTTCTGATTCTGCATGAGTATTAAAGATTTACCCAACTCATAAACTTGGGGAAAATTCGTGAAACATTTGATCAGGATACTGTGACAACAGATTCTAAATAGATAAAAACAAATACCTTCGTAAGAGAAGCCATTGTGCGCCGATGTTTAACTATATATCCAGCCCTTGCAATCTTCAAAATCACTGGCAGCCCATCCGTCGGATGATTCCCCTAAAATGAAATTAAAACAAAATAAATATATAAACAAAATAATCATAAGAAAACGAAAGGATGCTGAACAGGAAATGGAACTCAGTAAAGCTGAATGAAGAACGAACCAACGTCACAGGATAACGCAGCAACTCGAGAGCAACTTCAACGTTTACTGAACTCACATCCTTGATCTGGAAAGTAGTTCATGCAAATATAAAGATTACACACTTCAGATACAATCATGGTGCCTCTGCAGCACGCTAGAGTGAACCCACACACACATAAAAATAGCAATAACAAGTAAAAGGCATTGGTGAATTAAAGTTAAGCTTTTCTCTGGGATAGGCCTCAAATCTTTGATAAGAAAATTCTCTTAAGACATAAAAAGAAGCATAGATATATTAAGTATCCACATTTATAAATCAAAATAAAATAAAATAAAAAGAGTATCAGAAGAAAAAGTTCCAATACATAGGAACTGAACAACTTCTACATACATGTGCTATAGAGGCTCTTTTAGGTGAGTATCCCTTCCTGTCTTCACCAAGTTGTACATAGGATCCATAAGGACCAGTCTTCAAAAGAACCTGAAAGAGTGAATATTTTTCTTTGATGTAAGCATAAGTTGCAAATAAAAAAATTCAAGAACAATAAAAGATCGCCTGGACAGTCCTGGACTCTAAATCAACTATAGAAAGATCAGAATTCAAAGCAACACCTTTTCCTTGGAACCGGGAGATAAACCTAGCAATTTGGGTTCCTCGACCCTGTTGTTCTTCGGAGGACCGTCGTCTTCTTCTTCATTACCGTACAATGTCTTAGCAATGTACCTATTAGCATCAGCCAAAGACATCATGGATAATTTAAGTGATATCGATTTTTCTTTGGCGACACCAAGACAAATTCACATTGACAAAATTGAAGTAATAATTATAAATTCTGCTATTTTCATTTCCGGTGTAAGGAGCAATGTTGGATAACTGAATCTTTTTTCTTTTTCTTTTTCTTTTTTTCTGTGAGAGACCTGGGAAATACAAAAGGGTTTTGGTACTTTTGTTTACTGTTGTAAGGCTAGAGTGACAATCCCAATTTTAGGGTCTATTGAGGGCCAACTCTTGCTAGAGGGACAACCATTATACAGTGTATGCGGTGCCATTCCCTTAGTCAAATCACCACATTTAGACACATGCATGAGATATGTTTATATCATAGTTTTCCACTTACTTGCACTTTGGGTGTGTATCACAACCTATAAAATAGCCTGCACCGAATCGACTCACTTTGAAGATCAAAGTGCCTTCATTACAGCTGAAACACGTATTTTGAAGATTATAAAAGTGCATTAGAAACTGTGATCATGAAAACACTTTCATGTGATCAGAAGATTTGATATACTGTCAAAGCAAGTATTCTAGAATCATATATGAAGTCCATAATAATCTACTTATACCTGGCCATATTAAGAAGAGTTTTATTAAACCATTTGAGAAAAAACTATAAGCTGACAAAATATTTTACAAGCAAGACATGTTTGATAAGTTACCACTATATCACCTCTCAATAACTGAATGCAATGCTTATTTTTCCAGGTCCAATAATACATTGTAGGCCCTTTTCATATACATTATGCAATGCAACAGATAAGAGATTATAAGTTGTCAATCATTCTACCTCAAAAAAAAAGCAGATCACAGTCTGCTTATAGAAATCAGACAAAGTAAAGCATACTCGGTCTCCTTCATATGGCATAGAAAGGACAAGATATGCATACCTTGGACATGTCCTGCTTTGGTCAGGAAGAGCAGCAAATAAGAAGTCCCCAAATTTTTTTTCCATCATCTTCTCCACCTGTTATATATGACTTATAGCTAAGGATATTTTACCAAAAGCGGCTTACTATTATAACAACTACCAAATCTGCTTAGTATCAACAAAGACCGAATCTTACCTGATGGATAGTAACATTACTGGTACGCTCGCAATAACCACTGAATCGGGTCCAATAATCTCTTAGGAGGCCTTTCCATTCAGTTAAGCCAGCAGAGACATTATCAAGCTGAAGTACATGTGAGAAACATATAGAAGTCAATCACCACCAGAAAAAAGAAACCAGATTTCAGAACTTGCTAATTTTACAACTAATCAAGAACTTTAAATAACTAGTAAAGGCAATATTTCTTGCTGGAGGAAGCCAACAGGTATAAAAATCATGAGGCTAAGTCTATAACAGCAAATCGAAGAAAATCTTTAAGGTAATGGAAAATTAATTATATCAAATATGAAAATTACAGATTACCTCAGTCTCCATATCAGCAGTAAAACTATAATCTGTGACCTCAGAAAAATGGTGGCAGAGAAATGCTGACACCTAAAAGTAACCAAAAAAATAAAATGAATTAAGAGAGGCCACATGAAAGCAACTAGGGAGCATGCAAAGATCCTTTTTCCCCCCTCTACGTTTCATCAATTCAGAGGGATGCCAAGACGTACCATACGACCACGAAACTCTGGATGTAATACACGGCTTTTCACTGTCAAATAGTTTCTATCCTGGTGCCACAAATAAACAGAATTCAAACTATTGTCAAGTAAGTTGAAATGAAGATAAAATAAGCACGACCAAAATATTTTCCAGAGACTCTGATTTCTAGACAACAGACACACTATCCCAAGATCACCATCATCCATGTTGAAACTACAATAAAAGGGTTCTGAGGATTTGTGATGCACTTAAATAGAGAAATTCAGAAGATTTAATTTCATAAAATCCCTCTGAGCCAAGCTAAGAATTATTGGGCCATGGCTTATCAACATAATGAGCCTCGCCTATTAGTTTTAGCTTGACACATTTCATAGATTTCAGAAGACTTTTGTTGTGGAACACTCCCATTAATGAACAGCAAAGTCCATTGCTGCCTGAACAAGACATGCACATAACAGTGGACTCAACTCTCTTAAAGATACAATTACCCTTTATCGAATCTTAATGTGCAATCTAAAAATAAATAACAACAAAAGTATATAATTAAACAAAAACCTGACCAACCATCACTTGCCTGTAAAACCTTTATAGTGCTTGCATATGTTGAAGGTCTTCCAATCCCAAGCTCCTCTAATTTCTTAACCTAAAGTACCCAACAGTATTGTAAAGGTCAGAAAACCAAAGTCAGACACACAAAAAAAAAAAAAAGTGTTCTAAATTTTCAGTGCGAGCACTAACACATCAACATGTGTGTAATGTGCATGAGTGATAATAGATAAGACAAGTTCTGAAGTCGTCCTGCAGCTGTAAACTTTCTTAATATACAAGTTGAGAACAACCCTCTGCCCGAGCTGTTCATGAACTATATGAAATATGATTTGTACACATTTAAGTATTTAACTCACGTTATGAATATTTAACTATTCAACCTCCAGTCTCTTTTAGTAAATTGAATTGTGGGCATCTCTGCAGATGGTAAATTTGAGCTAATCCTTCATAGACTATATTCAGACTCCCTAAAAAATTTTGGTTGCGAGTATAATTAAAATTTACCAATGATGCCTCAGAGTAGCGTGGAGGAGGTTGAGTATGGTGCTGCTTGAGTTCCACTTCACCAATATGTAATGAACCACCAGCCTACATGACCAGAAAAAGGAAACACTTGAGCCAATCCTTTGCACATCAATGCAAAATTTACAACCAATCCTTCGCACATCATGTTACCTTCAGTGAATTAAGAAGTGCAAAAGCTTCATCCCGATTGATTCCTTCATTTTCTTTATATTTGACTGCTCCAGCTTCCACGTCCTAACAAATTAGACAAGTAGGACAATCTCATTAAAAACATTGAACTACATGTCAATTTAACCTATAGGATCAAATCATTCACATGAAATGAAACTATATGAATAAGAAGCAATGTACTCTCTAAATCCCGAAAGACCTGCTTTCAAAAGAGGGAATAAGTTGGAATGATGGGGATTTGTACAGTTTCCAATTTAAATCCCAAGACTAACACATATCATGAATGAAGGTAAACAGCATATAAACTTGTACATGTAGCAATAGATGAAACAACATGGCAATGAACCTATCAGCGTAACAAACAAACAAAAAAATGGAATTCATACTAACTCAGGACAAATAAGCCAGTTTATTCCTATCTGTCTCAGTTACACATGATTTATACAAATGCAAAGTTCTATGATCGTTGCACACCGCCAACTACATATACACATTATTCGATGTATGCACAATCCTAAGATGCAAAATTGTACCTGAAAAACTGCCTGATATCCACGGAACTCAACCCTTGAGCATGCAGATCGGAAAACAATGGACTCACCAGCATTTCCAATATCAAGTTGTATCTGGTCAGATTAATTTAGAAAAAAAGTTAATAAATACATAAATACATTAGACAAGAGATGATGGATTTGAAATACAGATACTACTAGAACATAAGAATCATGATATGAAGAAAAGTTGACAAGTTAATGCATTTTCTGTTTGACAAAGTGTTGCTTCTGTCACTATAGCCTGTGGGATTCACAACAAATGAAAGGATCCATATTTTAACTTTGAACTTAATAACATAAGTTTCCATCCCATGTACTACTCTCAGCAAACCACATGCTGACACTTAGAAGTTGTGGAGAACAGTGTCAGAGTCAGGTTTCCTTTAAACCCATATGGAGGGGTCAGAACACCAAACGTTCTCCTCTCTTAATCTGATCCACTTTTCAATAATAAACAAATGGAACACCCGCAAGACATTTTTTAGAAATAAAATAAATTAGTATATTTTTTTCAATTACCAAAAAAAAAAAATAGAAGATGATAATCACGTAGTACTGTGAATCCACCATTAACTTGTATAGCACACATTAAGAAGCAATCCTAGAATGGTATACTACACCCCCAAACAATTCACAAATTCCACTACAAAAATCTGTAGTTTAATGGATTGCAAGTATGCTGACAATTGACAGTTCAGATGCATCATGCTCACATTGAATTTCTAAAAAGAATTTAGTTGAAATATGTTTTGAAAAATGGGATACGACTCTGTATATCAAAGTAAAAAGAATATATATATATATATACACATTTATATAATACTGCACAAATTTAGTCACTATCAACGTAAATAATTTTCTACATTTTTCATAGGAGAATAATAATTTTCAATGAGAAAAATAGAGAATTGCTGCCTGTATTGATTTGCGTTTGTTTACCAAGATACAGTAACAGTATAGGAAGCTAGTTCCCATCAATTGAAAGAGAAGAACTTTAGTACTGTATATTCTAACCTGCTCTATTGTAGCAGGCTCCATTTGGCATGCAACTGTCCGACACCAAATAAGAGTGTACAACTTCAATGAATCTTCATCAAGTATCCCGCGGAGCAAGGCTAAACGCCAAAAGGAAAATGTTACAGTTAATTCACTGGAAAGAGTATCGAGAGAAAAGGTGAACATCCACCTCATTTTAGAAGAAAAAATGTACATGTAGCCTTGGAATTTGTTTATTTACATGGAAATCTTCGAACATCAGTAGGTCTAATTGCTTCATGGGCCTCCTGAGCATTCTTCACCTTCTTAAAAAACTTGCGTGGAGTGGCTGATGCAAAGTTCTGTCCATACCTGCATCAAACGAATACTGTGTGTAAAGCACAGGAGCAAAAATATAGGTCTCAATGCAGTTGAACAGAGAAATTGAAGTAAAGATTAATTGAGTGCTACCAAGAAAGTGTCCACACGATCAAGTCTTTTGCATTGCCATAAAGCTAGTATAGTATTTGTTTGGAAGAGATCATAAGGCCAGCAGTTGTCTTTAGGCTTATTAATGTCGTATACTTAGCCGTGAAGGCAATACGAAGGAAAAGGTAAAGGTTTTTTTTTTTTCATTTGAAAAAAAAACATTAAAAAATTGCGTAGAAAAGAGCTTCAAGTTGTAACTTTAACTTCAGTGGCACAAGTATAGAAGAATTGATACCACACAAAGCAAAAAGACCTAGATTTTCTGAGAGGCTGGCAGAAGCATAAAATACATAAGAATATTGTGGACTGGATAAATATTTGAAACTATGGCCAGCTTGTTCATGAGCCAGAGAAAATTAAGTTTCTATTTGTAAATTTATAAAGGCCTAAAGTTGAAAAAATAACTTTATCCCCGTTGCATCACATAAAAAACTCCACTGCACAAATACATAGCAAGCATATTCAGCATTTCAACTAAATTTAAATTAAAAGTCACATAGAAATGAAAATTATCTGTAGCACCTTTCAACGACCAAGGAGCGTACATCCCTAACTGCTTCATCAGAAATCTGTAGAAATCAAACATGATGGATGAAATAGAAATAACAAAAGCATCTCAACCTCATATAGCCCTGTATATTTTGGAGCTTTTACACATTGTAAACATGTTCAGAACACAGACAACCAATCACCCATAAAAAGTGTGAGCTTATCACACCACGTATAGTCCTATTATATTATCAACCAAACACAACAAATGCAGACTTATCTGCTTCACAAGCTCACACTCACTCCATGAAGCTCACCTTTTACATTATGCTGTACATACAATTGAGGACATGAAAATGCAACATAAGATATCTGATTCATGAGTATTTCAGTTAACTTCTGAAAATGATCATCAGAGAGAAGAATTTTTTGATCAAGTAAAATCCTATTTCAAAACTTTCCGTTGACATTAGACATTGAAAAGGCCGCATCAAACCTGAAAAGACATAAGTTGAAAGTACCTATAGGATTTCTCTTTTAGGTAAGACCGATGAAATAAATATTTTTAGTGCAGCACACAACCAGGAAATTATAAATGATGTAAAAAAGAAGCGACTGCATAGAGTACTTCCCTTGAAGGAAATGAGAATATAAGAAAAATGAATTTAACAATAATTTGATCAACTGAAATAGGTACTTGAAAAAAAAAATGAGAATCTAAAGAAAATTTAGCAATTCAGAATTTTTTTTCTGGCAACTGCAATTCAGATATATTTAAAAAGTAAAAAAAAAAAATTGTAGAACTATAAAAATAAAATTAAAAAACAGCCGCCAAAACCATTGACAGACAGTAAGAAACTATATCAAGTAACACACACTGTAGGGAGAATATTCATGCAGCCAAAGTGATACCTACGTGTAGTCCATCTGTTCTGGTGTATGTGATCAAACCCGCTGCCTTACCATCAGATAATTGAACCCCCTCATAAAGTTTCTGTGCAAGCTGTATTCATAATGTAACTTCCATCAGCCACATATATGTGTGTGTGTATATATATGATACATACATTTTTTTGAATGAAAAAGACAAAACATCAACTGCTAACAATTCAAAGCATAAAATCTCAGGGTTATAACTTATGAGAAGGCAATGGCTACATCGGAAGAGGAATGGTAAGAATCAATTAACTACTTTCTCTGCAAGCTGTATACGTAATGTAACTTCCATCAGACATATATGCATATATTATATATGATACTTACATATTTTAAAAGAAAAGGACAAAAACATTTACAGCTACGAATTCAGAGCATGAAAGCACAAGGTTATAAACGTATGAAAGGGCAAACTAGTGGCTACATCTGAACAGGAATGCTGAAGAAAAATTACAATACTTTCTGGTAATGACATATATTGCACCATTTTAGGGCAATGCATGCTCTTTTCGCTTCTGATAAAAAACAAAAATCAGACCAGTGATACACCACTAGGTTGGTTTTGTTTTGTGCTGAGGTCTGTCCGGTTATGGCAAGTATACTTTCATAAAAGTTTTTATCTTTATACAAAGATGACATAACTATGCCAAAACAATGTACAACACGAATAACAATGCTCTGAAGCAATTGTCCTGCTTCTCGCATATATCCTGTATTGGCAAATTTATATCTATGTCTAACTATGCATTGCGTAGACTCCACCATATATCTATGCCTCTATATACTGATACAATATCCATATGAATTGAAAATAAGCTGAACAGCAATTTATCAATCTGGCCTTGAAAAAATAATACATGACAAAAATAACAATACCAGCAGAAGAAATAGAACCAAGAGCATAAATTTTTTGATTCAAATAGAACAAATAAAATATATGGATAAGTTATTCTTTAGTTTATATAGAAATTAGGAGATAAATAATCCAGATCCGAACCTTCATTGTATATGTTGCACTGAAATGTAATTTGTTTGCGGCATCCTGCTGAAGTGTCGATGTTATAAAAGGCGTAGGAGGGTTCTTCCGCATTTTGTTTTTCTTAGAGCTGATAACTTTAAAATTTTCTGAATTAATCTGCTGCTCAATTTCTTTTGCCTCTGTATGAGAGCTGATAGAAAATTGGTCCAACTTTTTTGAATCAAAATGGGTCAAGTGCGCTGGCAAGGATATGGCATTCACTGATGAACCTGGTTCTTTTTTGTTCAATTCAATATCAATAGTCCAATATTCTTGTGGTTTAAATTCATCGATTTCCATTTCCCTGTCACATACAAGAGCTAGTGCAGCAGATTGGACTCGCCCAGCAGACTGGCAACTTGGTAGTTTCCTCCATAGCAACGGTGAAATGTTAAATCCGATCAAATAATCAAGAGCACGTCGTGCAAGGTAAGCATGGACCAAGTTTTGGTCAATTTCTCTTGGAGCTTGCAGAGCACTTTTGATGGAGGCCTCAGTGATTTCATGAAAGACAACCCTTGCTACATTAATATCTTTACGTAAAGCATCCTGTTGTTGCAGCATCTCAATAATATGCCAAGCAATAGCCTCTCCTTCACGATCGGGATCTGATGCAAGGATAAGATTTTCTGCACTGATAAAGAAGGTAAAAGAAAGAAAAAAAATTAAAACTAGTAGACCCTAAAAATGAAAATAACAAGTATATAATGAAAGATACTTTTCTTGATCATGATAATGTAAGATACTGAGTTCAATATTAGAACTATACACCAGCAAATCTTTTAAACCATATGATAACATATTTGTAGACCTCCTAATTAATGTTGTGTCAGGTTAATTAGATGTGCTTGAATATAATTTCAAATAAAAGAAGAAGAAAAAAGTACATACCCACTTAGTGCGACCTTTATGCTCTTAAGATGAGTCCAGGCAGCAGATGGAACTTCCCACACCATACTAAAATCATCATCCGGCCGCACCGATCCTGACCTAGCTGCCAAGTCCCTCACATGACCATAGCTAGGCAGAACTTCAAACATATCACCAAGATAACCCTGAATAACCTTTGCCTTTGTAACAGACTCCACCACCACAACAGTTTTCCCAGTTGCGGGGTACAGCTGCTTCATTGTCATTTTTCCCTGAGGTTTCACTTTGCCCATTTCTTGTGGTATATGTTTCTGTGGTGACTTGGCAGCTGAGTTTATGGATTTTGCCTTCTCGCTATAGTTCTCACCTTTCTTGTTTCGCCGGGGTTTTGTTGAGGAACTATTGACAACTTCTACTGGAGTCTTCACAGTGAGGCTCAACTGAAAGAGTAGTGTCAGTTAAATTATTGCATAAAAATAAGAGTTCAAGCTAATACTGATCGTCAATTAAAAGACACTAACCTCTGACTCCTGTGAAGATTTTGCTCCTTTTCTGATCCTGCCAGATTTCTTTGTTT
Organism: Rubus parviflorus; assembly: GCA_029955375.1. Classification (NCBI taxonomy): domain Eukaryota; kingdom Viridiplantae; phylum Streptophyta; class Magnoliopsida; order Rosales; family Rosaceae; genus Rubus; species Rubus parviflorus. Next base: position 2,311,033 of record JARGGL010000001.1, on the reverse strand, counting down.
GAGAGGTACCTTCAGAACTTTTTGTCGAAGCAGCTTCTGTTATAGCATTAGCAGCAGAATCTTGTTCTTTAGTTTTCTTGCTTTTTGACCTCTTTTTCCCTTTTGGTTTAGAGACCTCGTTAGTGTTGCTTACAGACGAATTTGAAATTGATGATCCAAGCTTCTCATCCTCCTTCTCACTTCCAACCTGCTTTTCATTAGAAACATTTATATCAGCATCTTTGGAGATGCTTGAAACGGTAGCTTCAGTTTCACTTTGAGCAGCCAATGCCTTTTTCAATTTCTTGCGCTTACTAATCATCATTTTGAACCAATGTTTATTTCCACGCCTCGTGACATCTTGGGAGCCCACATTCTCTACTTTGTTTGTCACATCTGGAACTTGAGAAAAAAACCTCTTGGAAAAATCTCCAACTCTAGAATCTGGTAAACTTGATCTACAGCTATTTCCAAAAAAACTGCGACTGATAATATTAGCCGTCCCCAAAGAATTAAGTGCAATGGGTTTTAAGTGTGAATCAATGCTAAACGCAGGTTGAGACCAATCACCACTTCTTCTCAAAGGATGAAAAGTTGGCCCAATTTTGGCATGGTAGGTCGTGATCATGCAAGGAACTCTGGATTTTCTAAACCTAAGCTGAGAATAGCTTCGGTATCTATTCACAGTCAAAACTGGAGAAGATGGTAAGCAAGTGCTTGGATAATTCTCAAACGCCTTGCACTGCAGCTGTAACACCAATGTCACACATGACCACAACTCTAATCAGCATAGATGAAAATCTAAAATTACACATTTACACATACACAAATGCATTAACTAAAATACAGAACAGCCAGATAACTAACTTTCCTAATCATAAGAATCTGTATTAGTCAATAAACTTCCCCAATCAAAGAATTAAAAACTAAAAGAAAGCATACGATAATATTACAGCTTCAACTATCACATTGACAACCACCATATAACCAATTTACAGGTTTTGAAGAAAGTGGGCCTCATGGAAATGAATGAAACTAAGGAAACATAGTAATATAAGAACACCATTGAATATGAGTAAAGAAGGAAAATTGGGAACCTTGGCCATGGAGAGGCGGAGTCGCAGAGCTGAAGATGTTGAAGGGTATGAGAACATGAATGAAGAAGAGGCAGTGGAAGTTGGAGCTGTCAATGGTAATGATAAGGTCCTTTGGAAATTAATCATCGCTATATTAACACTTTCATTTGAGAGTTTCGAGTGTTATCTGTTAGTCTGCCAAGTCTGGTAGAGAGAGAGATAAGGGTTTTGAGACAGGGTTTTAGGGCAATGCTTCGGATACAGATTATGGACCGGGTACGGCCCCGAAACTGGATCCGCTAGTATGGGCCCATTTCGAATGCATCAAATTTTTTTTCTTTCCTCGTTATATCCTAATTTTCAGTCAATTTTTAGGTGTCTTCATTTTTCTTACTAAATATGGGAATCTTACCTCATTACACTATTCTTCTTAATCTTTTTTTTTTGGCAAGTATTACGCTATTTTTTTTCTTTTTTTTTTATCAAAATTCTACGGTTTCTCAAAAATTTCATAATTCATAGTCGGAGATTTTATCAAAACGTTTCATCACTCTAACCAGTCACATAATCGATTGAGATTTAAACTCCAATTCGCAGTCAGCAGGATGAGGGAGTACCACACCTGGAGACTCAACCAACCTGGGTGGGGGGTATTACGCCAACCATCGAATCTGTTTACTTTTAATTGAAACATATTCGATTACATGAATAAACGATCTCTGTTTACTTTGATTTTTTGCATAATTGATCTATAAATATTGTTTTACAAGATTAACGGTTCAAATCATGAAATTACACTTCCGAATGTATGCAATAAGAGAGAGTTCGAACACAAAGATCCAACTTGGGTCGCACAAGAATATTTTCTAGAAATTAATATATGTTGAGCCGTTTTGGAAGAGTTAATTTCGCTCCTCATTTACAAATAAATCTGGAGAAATTTTATTCACACACCTCTATATACTAGATACACATCCATTTTTTCCTCCAATTTACATAAGACTTTGTGGGTACGTAAAATTACCAAAAGAGGCATTTATATATTAAAACTAAAGAAACATAGTTGAAATAAACAATCCCGCGTTAGAGTTTTCTTCTCCTCTACGAGAACGACGTGAGTGAAGATTGAAAGCCCTAATCATAATTGTTTTGAAATTCACTCAGTTAGGTTGGTAGAGACTAATATTTTATCAATTGTACTTCTATCACTTTTTAATTTTTATGCTGAAAATTTCCTCAAGGACTATGGTGATGTGTTGTCTTGTTTCATTCTAATTTCGTGAGCACATAACTTGAAATTGTTTAATAAGAGGCTTCTTGAAGAGAAATTTTCTCGATGAAAACCCAAAGGAGAAGAGATCTAGTCAAGGAAGATCTCAACTAGTTGAAACTCTTCGAGAAATATCTCAACTAGGTGAAACCCTTCAAGGAAGATCGATCTCAACTAAGTAAAATTCTTCAAGGAAGATCTCAACTAAGTGAAACCCTTCAAGGAAGATCTCAACTAAGTAAAAACCTTCGAGGAAGATGCATAATTGCATAATTGCATAATGTTGAGTTTAGTAAATAGGTTTTTTGCATCTCAACTAGCATAATGTTGAGTCTTGTTCGGGCATACTCGGGCAGATGCGATTGTGCTATTCTTAATATTGTTTGCATTTTTTTTTTTGAAATAGACGTTGTCTGTGTATTTAGAAAAATGATGTGGAATATGTATTTAGTAAATATGTTGTGTATTTAAAATTAGGGTAGTTTATAAAGTTTGAGGTTGTGTATCTAATAAATTGTATTTCAATAAAGTTAATAGGTGGTGTATTAATGATGGGGTGTGTATCTAGTATTTAGTCATGTGTGAATAAAATTTTTCATAAATATGACCTCAATTGGTTGAAAAAAAAGAAAAAAAAAAAGTTGATATTTGATAAAATCAGAGAAAGAAAATTAGACAGAAGAAGTTGCAGAATTCAGAAACAAGTTACTAGCTAGCCCTAAATCTCCGAATCCCCAAATCAATTGCAAAGAAGAAGAAACACAGAGCAAGAGAGTCAGAAAGAGCTTGTCACTACACGAACACTCGTTTTGGAATCCCTTAACGACGTGGCACCATGGATCGGCAGGCCCACGACTACGCCGCCTACGCCCAACAACAACAGCGACAAGCAGCGGCACAGCAACAGCAACAGCAACAACCTCCGCAGCAACAATTCGGGTACCCGCCCCAGACCCAACAGTTTCACGGACCTCCTTTCGGACCCCCACACCCCTCCCTCCAGCAATTCCCATACCACCCCCACTTGCAGCAGCAACCGCCGCCGCAAGTCCTCTCTCACGCGCCGCCGCCTCACCCTCACCACCTACCCCCTCCGCCTGCATTCGCTCCCCACTTACCTCCCCTCGTCCCCTCACCTTTCCACGCCGGCCCTCCTTTCGATGCTCCTCCGGCTGCGGGTCCTCCGTCTGACCCGGAGCTCCATAAACGGATCGATAAGCTCGTCGAATACTCCGCCAAGAACGGACCCGACTTCGAAGCCATGATTCGCGAGAAGCAGCAGGACAATCCCGACTACGCATTCCTATTCGGCGGCGATGGCCATGGATACTACCGTTACAAGCTATGGGCCTCCACTCGGGTCGCGTCGTTCAACCCGAACCCGCCATTTTCTCCCCATTTGCTTCGTCCGCCGCCGAATCCAATGATGAATGGCCCCCCGAACCCGATGATGGGCGGCCCGCAGTCGTATTTTTACGAGCAGCAGCGGCATAATCCGCCTTTCGGAGTCTACGGGCGGTCCGATTATGATCAGTCGGCCAAACCGTTTAAAGGGCTTTCTGGGCCGCTTCCTCCTGATGTTGCAATGGAGCTCAGTAATGTGCTTATGACACTGAATGGGACCAAAGAGTCGATTAAAGGAGCCAAGTTTTGGTTTATGCAGAGGTCAATTTTCGCTCCGGCTTTGGCTGAGGCTCTAAGAGACAGGGTCTTTGGTCTTGATGATCCTGAGAGGCAACTACATGTGATATTCCTCGCCAATGACATTTTGTTTGACAGGTATTTTCTGGCACTTATTAGATTTTGTTAGTCCAATGCTTCACTGAAATAGAAGTAGACACCATTGAAGTGGTAGTTCCCCAGTGCTATGTATGTTGTAGCTTAACCATCATATTTCAATTAAATGCAAAAGAACGCTTAAATCCCTATTGCTTGTCATTGTTCTTATTTCTGAACAATGCAGTTTATGGCTTGATTGGCTTCTTAGATAGGGGCTCGGGTTCTGCTCGCCACTGTGTTAAGAAATGAAAATGATGATCCTGTCCTTAGATATGAATTAACTCGTCTTTCTTGCCACAAGGGCATGTTTGTCATAGCTCTTCTTTCTGTACACTAATAAAGAACTTGAAAAAGCTCTATCTTTGTGATGATAGTGACTTGGTTTTCTTAGTTTGAATATAAAACGTAGAAATTTTCTTTTGTTTACTTATATACTAAGGTGGTTGATGATAGTGTGTGTAGTTTGTTGATGTCCCCTTTTTTGTTTGCCTTTGAATGTACAGCTCACATCGGCGAACTGGTGAAGGCCTTGATAACGAATCACTTGCACTTAAACCTATCTTAGGTTCCATGCTTGCAAGGATTTATCACAACCCTCAAATAACGGAAGACAATCAAATGAAGTTGCAGCAAATTTTACAATTATGGGTTTCTAATAACATATATGATCAGGATACAATTGACGCTCTTAGGAATGAGATGATTGGTGGACCGTCAAGTAATTCATTTCCAGGGCTTCCAAAAGACTTATCTACTGCTTCAACAGATTCAGCAGCAGGTATGCTTCTATCTGTTTTTGTGTGTAGGAACAAATATGTGTCTGGTATTACTCTCAATTGCCAAGGGTGTTTATATATGTTTTTAAGTTGTCAGCAACTGGGATTTATAAAATGGTGGCCTGTATGTTAATTTGTTATTATTTTGAATGCAGGATTGCCTCAATGGCAGCCTGATAGGCAAGGTTCTGTTTCGAGTTCACATGATCAAGAGCATCTTGATAAATATGCAGCTCCTGGCCAAGCCGTTCCCCTTTCTCTGCCATCCCAGCAATTTCTTCCAAATTCAGTCCCACCTGCTGCTTTTGCCAGCTCCGTCCCCATACCATCTTCTGTTCAACCAGCAATCCAACAACCTGCACCACATTTATTGCCAGCTCAAGCTGCTAACAGTGGCGAGAAGTTGCCACCATATCCTTTGTTCCCACCGGGTCTTATTCCTGAGATGGTCAGAAAGATGCAGATTGGCAGTGGGGTGCCATACTCTCCAATGAGTCCTTTGGACATCCCTACTATCATACCTCCATCAACTGTACCGCAGTCGGAAATTCTTGAGAGAGTGTCAAAGTTCTTCAAAGAGATTGGAGAAGTTAACCCTTCTGAAGGGCCTATTCATAGTTCTGATGGTAGAGACGATGATGAGTTTGAAAGTGCGACTCCGGTACGTAAGGGAGGAGCTTGCATCCCTCCACCCCCAAACCTGCAGGTAGACCCAGAGACGGGGGCTTATGCAGATGGAAGTGTTGATCGAAAGAGCGGCTCAGGGAGATTGGGACTTGGGGCCACAGCTAATCCAAATGAGGTTAGCCAGTATGACGATGTCTATTCTTCTTACCGGAAACAGAGAAGCACCAACTACCACTCATCGATGAGTGCAAGAGCTGCAGCAAGGTAAAAACAAGTGCTGATGGCAGTTGGAAAATCGAGGGTACCAGATCAGTTTTCGGTCTTCATTTTCGGTTTTTTGCCATGATGTATGCTGATCAGCAGCACGAGTCTCTAGGAGCATCAAAACTTGGTTGATTATCTTGTACTATGAAGAATTTTGATTCAGATTAATGTTAATGCATGCAAGTGATAGGACTACTGTACACATTTTACCAAACTAAACTATAGTATTGTTTGCGTAGTTTCTTCATCTCTTGAACGTTACGTAAAATTTTGAGAGAAGAAAAAAAGAAAAAAGAAAAGAAAAGTGGACTCCCTATTGGAGAGCCAATTGGACCAAGGCCCAAAGTGGACTCCCTATTCCTTTCTCTCTCTTTCGCTCTTCGCATTTTTTAATCTCTCTGATTGCATTTCACGCGCCACACTCCACAGACTCTCTCTCACAGTACTTTACTAGTCGGGTTTTACTAAATAACCCAACTCATTAACTCAACGCTTAACTGGCAAGTGCATTGCATCAGGTTGGTAATTTTTGTGAATCTCAATTTGGATCGCTTCGTCTTCACTCTCGGGTTCTCATTACCTGCTTTTAAAGTTTTAATTTTTTAGATTTGGGTTTCCTTGATTTGCAGGTTCTGGTCAAACAAACTACTACCCAACTGTTTCTTTTATCGGATTATCATGTAACTGAGCTCAAAAGTCATAGACTCATAGTGACCCACTGAGCAGATAATTGTGTTTTGAAAGTTAGATTTGGCCATGGAGAAACTCACTGATGCAGAAGCAGCTAGTTCATCTTTGAGGTTCTCTTTCTATATCCCACTTCTATTTTGGTCATGTTGTATTGGATTGAAGAAGAATCATTGGTTTTGTTCTGTTGTGTTGTGTTTGAGTGTAGTTTGTTTGCTGCATTGTCTTATGGGGCTGCTTCCATGGCGATGGTTTTTATCAATAAAGCAGTTCTTATGGAGTACTCACATTCAATGACACTTCTGACCGTGCAGGTATCACATTCAATTTCATTGCTTTTTTGTTCAGCAATTTGCAACTGCTTCCTGCTTCAGTGTTCCTAATGAGCCTTGGTTCACTTTTTTTATTAATTGTCTCAGCAATTGGCCACTGCTTTGCTTATACATGTTGGTCGAAGAATGGGATACACAAGATCAAGAGGATTAGAAATGAGCACTGCGAAAAAACTTCTCCCCGTGTCGCTTTTCTATAATGCTAATGTTGCATTTGCTTTGGCCAGTTTGAAGGGAGTCAATATTCCCATGTATATTGCAATCAAAAGACTCACACCGCTTGCTGTGCTTATAGCTGGATTCTTCTCAGGAAAAGGGAGACCCTCAATACAGGTTTCCTTACATCTTTCTTTTGATTAGCTTGTATTTTGTTTGACTTCTGATTGTATTTATAGAAATTTAATTGTTTTACTGTGTTATTGAAACTTATGCTTGTTTATATATATTGAAAGTAATCTTTATGGGGCTGTTTTTCTTTTGTTTTATTAGTGCAGATTGAACCTAAAATGCTAAACTTTCTTTGTACCCAACGAGAATATAAGTAAGATACTGTTTAGTTGGAAAAATATGAGATAAAAATTCCATGACCTAAGCTAAGAAATGCTGGATGAGAATAAGTTACATTCTCTGTCTGATTCATACTATTAGGGCCAGGTCATTTCCCCCAGTCTCCATTCTGAGGCTTACTATAAGGTGTATTACACTAGACTTTAACTTTTGTCTTCTAGATTTGTACATCAGCTATGACAAATAATAGTTATTGTTATTGCTGTTGACGAGCCTTTTTGGTGACAACTTTCACCTGCTCTCTGATTACTTAAATGAATAATTGACTTGTGGCATCAAATTTGGACCAATAAATTTTGAAGTATAATGATACTTGTTTTCATAAGTAAGTTGATTTATAATGTAGATAAAGAAGCTTGATCTCAATTTATCTTCCATCAGTTATTAATGTTAAAAAAGAAGTTTTTCATCGATTCTTCTAGATAAGAAATATAATGCTGGAGTCCTGGCAAGAAGCAATTTTAATTACTACTAAACTTGATGATGCTAGGTTCTTTTTAACGCCTTTCCCTCTATTTCATGTTTCAGGTGATCCTTTCAGTGATATTGACTGCAGGAGGGGTTGTGATAGCAGCACTAGGAGACTTTTCATTTGATCTTTTTGGATATAGCTTGGCCCTCACTTCAGTATTTTTCCAGGTTGGTTAGGATGTTTTGATCATCCATGGGTGTATCATATATGTAATTTACGTAAAAATGTATGCTCTGGTACTTGAGCTCATACAATTGCTTACTTTCAAATTCAGACCATGTACCTTGTGTTAGTGGAGAAGTCTGGTGCAGAGGATGGGCTATCATCAGTTGAGATCATGTTCTATAACAGCTTTCTATCACTTCCATTTTTGCTATTTCTCATTATAGCTACAGGAGAAGTTCCAAATTCTTTATCATTACTACTTGCAAAGGTAAGAACTTAGCCTTTTTTTGTATATGTAATTTCATTCTCGATAATTTGGAAACACAAGATGCTTGACCGGTTAAATTTCAACCCTATCTCATTTGGAGTATTCAGGAAATTGATTACTGACATTAAAACCTAGTGGATTCTGTATCCATAGTTACGATAATACAATAGTTAATAAAGAACATGAAAACTTACTCTGATCATGGCTTTCAAATTAAAAAATCCAGTTGACAGCATCATTAATTAAGCATATTTCTTTGTGCATATTTTTATACCTGTTGAAAAATCATTGTTTTCTTTGAGCTTCCATCCATTACTTTCTCCTAAATTATCAGACGAAATCAATTTCAGCAATGTGGTGAGAAATTTGGTGTTTTTTTTTCATATTGAGGCCTTGCTCCACAAATTCAGTAATTTTACTGAATTTCTGTTGTTTACATTACTTTGGGTTTCTGCATAAGTGGATATACGCACAGCTGTCAAGTAATTAGGGAGCATCTTAAGATTTCTTGGGGATTAATTCTGTTTCTTCTTCGTATTATTATCTTATACCATAGAGAATACCACTCCCTTATAGCATAGAGAATTCTGCAGTATATGTTACATATTGAGAGAAGAAAAATCCTACAGTATAACTAACAAGAAATTTGTCCTTATTTGCAGAGTAATTCCATACATTTTTTGGTGATTCTTATTCTTTCATTTGTTATGGGCATTGCTCTCAACTTCACCATGTTCTTATGTACCATAGTCAATTCTGCTCTGACAACAACCATAGTTGGAGTCCTAAAAGGGGTTGGGTCTACGGTAAGAATGAACTACCTCCTTGTTGTAGACTAGTTGGTGTTATTATATTTCAATCAATTATTCCAACAGAAAGCCTTTTGGGCATTAAGTCTTCTTCCATTTTATTTTAAAACAAAACTTTTGTGAGCAGAACCGTTTATACATGTTTCTTTGCTTCTCAGACCCTTGGTTTTGTCTTGCTGGGTGGTGTGCAAGTACATGGTTTGAATGTGACTGGACTAGTTATCAACACAGCTGGTGGAGTTTGGTATTCATATGCCAAATATCAACAAAGGAAGAGCAAAGCACCAAAACGGGTGTCAGATGTGGAGACTTATCGTAAATGAAATCGATAGGAAGATTGCATACGGTTTACTAACAGCTGCTTTCTATTGTTGCTTTTTGCTTCTATTTTCATCAAACATGGCCATTAGTGCTTTAATGGACAATGATGTAGGGATTCTTAAACAAGTTTGGTCAACAAATATATCGAAATTCACTCGCATGATACAGATGTTTCAAATAAAACAATCTATCATCTGGCGACTTACATCAGCTTCTGTTTGGTATATTTGTCTGCTGTTAGGTATTTACGAAGGAAAAGTAAGATGAATAATGCAAATGTAGATGATCACATTTCTTTCTGGGAAAATGAAAGCTGAATGCTGAGCAGTATTTTCATCGATGTGCATTGCTTTTTGGGGATCAAAATTCTGAGACTCAAATGTCCTGAAATTCCATATTATTGTTGTGTCAGTGTATTAGGTTATTTTGTATGAGTTTGATTGCATTTAGGTATTACAGAAAGCAAATGCTCAGGTTTGATTTTAAGGGAAAGATTAGGCCTTGGGAAAGGAAAATCTGCCAGGAATCCAGGCTATCAGATTGGGGGTTTTCCCTGCACATGCCCTTGTTTTCCTGTTCTGCTAACACAGTATCTTCAGAGCAATAATATCCTTTGTTTTATCTCCTGCAATTATTGCTAAGTAAGATGTGGATTGAAATTACCATTTATCAATTTTCTTGCTGTAAGATTCAACTTGGGATATTTGATGACTTCATAGTTCATACTTGTTTCAGTAACTAACCGGATCGATCTGCTGCAGGCGAGTTTTTTTACCGATAATTACTGTAGTTGAGTTACATCCCCCCCTTTTGTTATCCTTTTCAACAAGATTGGAATTTAACCCAGAATACCAAATTTAGAAATGGTCCCCTTACCTACATATTCACACTTTCATTAATTTTCAGCTCAAGCTTTGTTAATCATAGCCGACAGAAGAATGAATTTTGGGGCTGTTGGGTAGCATTCTGGGGGCGCTTTGGTTTTTAATGACAACGTGCTTTACTTGTCTGGTTGTCTTCCTCTGATATTAAACACTGGTTTCTTTCTAAGATAAGAATTATGGAGATGTATCCATCCTAGTTAGTTAATGTATGTATGTTTATTTATAGAGGTGGCAGGTAATGAAATTTGCTCCTTTTTTTTCTTTCTTTTCCCCTGATATGCATGAATTTTTGGTTGAACTCGTGACTGAATCCCAACCTATAATTTAGTCACGGGACCAACATCTGACTTTGTTTCTTTCTTTAATTGAAAATCTCATCTTAGACTCCTCAGAATTTTTGGTCGCTCTAGTCCAAGTGCCACAAAACAAGCCGGATCAAAATAACATTACATTGGATCGATCCAAATCTCCAACTCATTGCCTCATAAATCATAATAATACGAGTAGCTGACTACTTGAATCTCATCAGGCCTTTCTTGATCCATCTCTGATACTCTCTTCATATCCCTCGCTATCACTCTATCACATGCAACGACACACATCCATTAATAATTGACAAGGTCCAAAATTTATACAAGATGGGTAGAATATAATCTTGAATCTTCTTTCAACATGACTAGTTGGGATAGAAAGACATAAATCAGTATTTAAGATATTGATTGAATTTTTTTTTTTGATTGAGAAGATATTGATCGAATTGGAAATTAACTAATGCCCAAAGAAATCGCATTTTGATAGAAATACATTTCTTTAGTCGAGCGGTCTAATTGACTATTTTTTTACTAGTCAACTAAGTTGACTAATTCAAAACAAAATATTTTTTCCATAAATAAATTTGGGACTAATCAATTAGTTCGTAAAATGTAATTTAGTTATTTCTTTCATTCCAAATTCGTCATATTTCAATGTTTTAAATTCCAAATTATTTCCATTTATTTTCATATGTAATTTTTTCTCAAAAATGGAAAAACTTCATTCTTTGTGTTATTTTTACCAAAAAGAAATCTATCAAGTTTACAAGTTACACCCCTACATGGGAACACTGGAGGGTAGTATTGTCTTTCCTCACTGGGCCCCCCCACCCCTGTCTCTATGTATTAATGTTCATATTTAATATAAAAGAATTAATGAAAAATGGTCACACAGAATATAAGAACCAAAGAATATTCTTATTATAAATAAGCTTCCATCTTACAGTAAATGATACAATCATTATCACTAAAAAGTATTTTATTCTGAATCCCCTCAGGGCCGGCCCTGAGAATTCGGGGGCTCAAGATGAAGAAAATTTTCGGGGCTCGACTTTTCAAAAAAAAAAAAACCAATATCCCAAACAAATATGTAATTGAGCCAATGTATTACAAAGTATCATTGAAATAAGACTCGTCTTGCATTTTTAGATGCAAATGTGCTAATTAAATTTGCATAATCAAGTTTTCCAACCATATCCTTTTCAATAGATATCATAGTCAAACCACTCAATCTTTCTTGCGACATAGTTGACCGAAGGTAAGATTTGATCAACTTCAACTTTGAAAAGCTCCTTTCTGCAGAGGCAACTGTGACTGACATAGTTAGCAGAATTCTGTAAGCAATCCATGCATTTGGGTAACAGCCATCCATGTCTTTTATATAATTCAACACGTCAATAGCTCTTTTTGTTTCTTTTGGTAACATTCGTAAATCCTGATAAAGATCGTCCTCATTAAGATCTGAAACCTCGCCATGCTTCATTAAATTTGTAAGATTAGCACAAAAACTCTTCAAACTATCTCTGTCTGCAGACTTTAACTTATTTAACTTATTAGATTATTAGAGTTATAGAGTATTAGGAACGCTAGGGTCCTAGGGAGTCAGAAAATATGATTGAAAACATATTTAATGCAATTTTTTTTTGTACTAAATAATATATATATATATAAAATTTGGGGCCCCTTGGATTGGGGGCCACAGACGGCAGTCTTGCCCGTCTTGCCCCAAGGCCGGCCCTGAATCCCCTGTTATGAAAGTGAGAGTGAGCTGGTTTAACTTTTAAGTAGTAGTGACACTGAGGCTTTTCCGCCATTGCAGTGCAGAGTTTGGATTACGGCTTTGTTTTCACAGTTGGTGTTCTGGATTTTCTGTGCAACTGTTCCCTTCAGTTTTCATTTTTTTTTTTGGCTTTTAAAAAAATTAGTCTTTTTCGTCAGAGTGATTAAGTTCCCATGTTTAGCTCCTGATTTCACTACAGTTACAATTACAACCGAGTCAACCTTACTTTGAGTCAATCAGTCTTGACTGTTTTGCTAGTGGAGTTTCTTCTTTCAGGGAGAATCTCAGATTCTGTAAGACCGAAATATTTCACCAAAGGGTAATAATACTTCCCCGAGTTTGAGTTTAAAACAAGGGCTGAGCTTGACAAATACCCCACATGGTGTTTTGGGTATTACAGCTGCAGCAGATAGGCAGATACCTTCCCTCATAATGTGGCCTTTCCATGTTGTGTGTGTCTTCTAGAGTGCACAAAGAACCTCCCACGCTTCTCTCTTGTGGCTTTCCCTTGCTGCATTTCATGGGTTCTTTGAGTTTCCATTGGTAAAGTTTAGTTCTTTTTTCATTTTTTGTGGTTGTTCTTGAAAGGGGTTTTGCTCATTTCTCTATTTTCAGATCTGGGTTTTAGAGTTTTTCTTGGTATTGGGTAAATTTGGGGCTTTGGGTTTTGGGGTTCATCATATTTTTTGTTTTTTTTTGTTTAGTGTGTTATTGGGTTTGAGAGAATGGCTCCAAGATTGAATTTTTCCAAGTTGTGGGCAAAGAATGCTAAGAAGGGAGGAACACCAGTGGTTGTGAAAATGGAGAACCCCAATTTCTCAGTTGTGGAGATTGATGGTCCAGACTCTGCATTTAGGCCTGTTGAGAAAAGTAGGGGTAAGAATGCCAAGCAGGCCTCATGGGTTTTGCTTCTCAAGGCTCAACGCGCTGTGAGTCTCATTGCTTCACTTGCCACACTCCTCTGGTCATTGCTTGGTACCATTAACAAGAGGCTAATCTTTAGGCGCGGTGTAGCAATGGAGAATGGGAAATTGGGAAAGGGGAGGTTATTGTTTACAGTCATAAGAGTCTTCCTAGTGACTTCCCTTGTAATTTTGGGTTTTGAGGTTGTTGCTTATTTCAAAGGGTGGCATTACTTCAGGAATCCGAGCTTGCACATCCCTCAGACTTCTGATATACAAGGCTTGCTCCACATGATTTATGTTGCCTGGTTAAGGTTTCGGGCAAATTACATTGCACCCCCAATTCAAGCACTCTCTACATTTTGTGTTGCTCTTTTCATGATCCAATCTGCAGACCGTATGATACTTTCCTTGGGATGCTTGTGGATAAAGTACAAGAAAATTAAGCCCACAATTGATGGGAATTCTATGAAGTCAGATGATGTTGAGAAGGCAGACTATGAGTACCCCATGGTGCTTGTTCAAATTCCAATGTGTAATGAGAAAGAGGTAATGAATTGAACTCTATCTTTTCCCTTGCTATTTTCTTCTCACTTTTATTTGTATCAGCTTATTATGTTTCATTTAGGTAGTGAATTACTATTTCTGGAGTAGATAGGCATGTTTAGTAAAAAGTTACTTGAAAAATTTTGACAATCAAAAGACTGCATATTTAGTAAACAGGAAAGCAAAAGGCCTTGCTTGTCTTCTTTGATTGGAATAGCATCATGCAAAACCTTTAGTAAACATTGAAGAGTTATTTTCACTGTTGAAATCAAGAATTATCTTTAATATGCAATATAGTGTTGAATACATACTAAGATAGCAAATTAGAGTTACGATTGTGATTTTGTAGAAAGAATGTGAAGATTTGTGTCACATTGTTCAGATCTATTATTTAAGTTCCATGGTAAACGACAGCTTTCCACTATAGGTAATACATAATGGGGACGTCGAAAAAACGACAGCTTTGCATTTTTCATGATGTTCACAAGGTTTTCTGCCATGGCCTTTTCTGCAGGTATATGAGCAGTCTATCTCTGCAGTCTGCCTGATTGATTGGCCAAAGGACCGTTTACTGATTCAAGTTCTTGATGATTCCGATGATGAGAGCATACAGTGGTTAATAAAGACAGAGGTCTCTCACTGGAGCCAAAGGGGTATCAATATTATATATCGGCACCGTGAGATTAGAACTGGTTACAAAGCAGGAAATCTCAAGTCTGCAATGAGCTGTGATTATGTGAAGGACTATGAGTTTGTTGCAATCTTTGATGCAGATTTCCAACCTAATCCAGATTTTCTTAAGAAAACAGTGCCACATTTCAAGGTGAAGATAAACAACAAGAACATTTTTCAGTGTTATTTTTGGTTGCAGTGCACCTCAGGAACTTAATCTATCTTAACCTGTGTTGCAGGGCAATCCCCATATCGGTTTGGTTCAGGCTAGATGGGCCTTTGTGAACAAGGATGAGAACTTGTTGACTCGTCTCCAAAACATTAATTTGTGTTTCCACTTTGAGGTGGAACAGCAGGTTAATGGTGTGTTTCTTAATTTCTTTGGTTTCAATGGAACTGCTGGTGTTTGGAGAATAAAAGCCCTTGAGGAGTCTGGAGGATGGCTGGAAAGGACTACCGTGGAGGATATGGACATAGCTGTCCGGGCTCATCTCAACGGTTGGAAATTTATCTACCTTAATGATGTTCAGGTAATCTTACATAATAGTTGTTCAATATCCATCCATTTAATTTTCACTAAAATCTTATGACATATATGCATCACATTAAATCGAGAGAAATGGTCCCAGAAAAATACCATAGATATATTTTCAAAATTCAAATGTGAATGCAAGCAAAGTGAAAACAAAACATGTGTACAAAACTATGCAGGAATTGTCATTTGTGATACTTTTAGTGTACTTCCGCAGTAGTTCCGTTTCAAGATGTATCTATATATTAAGATGGAGTGCACACCCTTGATGACGAATAAAGTGTTCATATTTGTGATAGTTCTCTGTCGCTCCAAATCTGCCCAACCTTTTTTAATCGTGATGATATTGAACTTTTTAGGTATTATGTGAAGTGCCCGAGTCCTACGAAGCTTACAGGAAGCAGCAGCATCGTTGGCATTCTGGTCCTATGCAGCTATTTAGGTTGTGCCTTCCAGCAGTTATAACTTCTAAGGTACCTTAAATATTCACATTCCATTTTTTCTTTTTCTTTTTTTTTAAAATACATTCCATTTTTTCAAATTGTTAAATTATTTATAACATCTACTATAACGTCTTGAAATATTTATACTGCAGATATCAGCATGGAAGAAAGCAAACTTGATACTACTATTCTTTCTATTGAGGAAACTCATCCTTCCTTTCTATTCTTTCACCTTGTTCTGCATAATTCTTCCGTTAACCATGTTTGTCCCGGAGGCAGAGCTTCCTTCGTGGGTCATTTGCTATGTGCCCGTTTTCATGTCTTTACTCAACATTCTTCCAGCCCCTAAATCCTTCCCTTTTATCGTTCCTTACCTCCTTTTCGAGAACACTATGTCCGTTACCAAATTCAACGCGATGGTATCTGGATTGTTCCAATTGGGTAGCTCTTACGAGTGGATTGTCACCAAGAAGGCTGGCAGGTCATCAGAATCTGACTTACTAGCTGCTGCAGAAAGGGAATCAAAAATGATAAACCAATTACCGGTCCACAGAGGAAATTCGGAGAGTGAGCTTTCCGAGTTGAACAAACTTATGGAACATAAAGAAGTAGTAGCTCCTTTGCCCATCAAGAAAGCTAACAAGATATATAGGAAAGAGCTTGCTCTAGCATTCCTCCTGCTCACAGCTTCTGTCAGAAGTCTGTTAGCCGCTCAAGGAGTACACTTCTACTTCCTTCTCTTCCAAGGTGTGACGTTCCTCCTCGTTGGTCTCGATCTCATTGGAGAGCAAATTAGCTCATAAATTATAAGGGTGCAAGAGAAAGAAGAAAAAGCAAACACCTATATGCACATTGCACAGTGAAGTAGTTCAATGATTTATTCTCTGCTTCAATAACATGATTTATTTATAGTCCATAGTACATACAGTGTCAAGTACTCAATAGGAACTTCTTTGTTACTCAATCACTCCCCAATACCAATTCCAAATGTTCTTTCCTCAATATTATGGCATTGATCAATTTTAATGTTCAATTCTTTTTTCTGTCTCTACATATTTCTTATCAGTGATCATTGCTTGGTGTGTAGGGATGAGTTTGCTGTTCTTTCTGATGCTTTGGTTTATAGATTCATTCATTCATTATTGGCAATCAGTGAGACATGTAAAAATATCCTTACGTTTGACAATTCTCATGGTTTGGTTCCTTTCTACAATTTCCATATGATAATTTGGAAATGTCGGCAGGCAAAATGGGTGAAACAAAAAGGTCACACTGTATTATGGTACTTTGGGGCGGCTGAGGTTTCTGGTCCATAAAGTTTCTCAGGCTTCCTCAACCTCCAGTAAAAGGGCCACAGAGTTGTAGGGCCAGAGATCTTCTCGGGGGTATATGTATCTATATGATTCTGTAGATGGTGCCCTTAATTGGTTGTTTGGGGGTCTGATTAGACAAATGATTCATTTCATTGACAAACCATGGCCTATCTAGAGGCCCAGTGCATTAAAATTTTGCAATGGAGTACCCCTACCTTCTAAAGGAAAGATTTTGATTTGACAAGACCCCTACTTTGTACAGCATCTAGTAGTCTTCATCAGTATATGCCAAAGTATCTGAGTATTATAGTGTCATTGTTTTAGCACCGAAGTATTTGTTAAAATAGAGCTGACCTTAAAGAGGGTTAGAATTTACGGTGAATCATACTAAAGAATTTTTCTCATTTTGGTACCATTCATTCTAAGTTGTTGATGAGTTCGAGCCGAATAACAAGATTTTTTTGAATACTAAAAAAACAATTTAATGGCAAAGGTTTCCCACAATTTATTATTTCAATTTGATGAAATAAGAAAGAAGTACTTCTAGTGATTGTAAGGTTTCATGTTTAGTTTCATCAAGACACTTAATTACTTCTTAACACAAATACAAACCCTATACCCTAAAAATTGTGTGCTATAATAAAAAAAATTTCCTCAAATTGGCACCATTTACTAAACCGTGTAAAAACCTAATTTCAAAGGCCAATATGTTTTTTTCGATGAGAAAAATAAAATTACACAACAAAACCCCTAGCACAGCCACAATCCAGCTGGTCTAGGTGAAAAGCATTAGTAGCACTAAGAGGAAGACGTCATTCCCAGATCATTGAAAATAAAATTTCAAAGGCCAATATGTTGCCAAAGTTCATTTTAATTGTCTATTTGATGGCCGATTACTTATTCCTTTTACATATTTTGAAGTTAAAAAAACAAAAACTTTTTTAAAAAATTAGGTTTGAACCATCTTTAGCGACGAATAATTCGTCGGGAAAAGTGTTCCCTGAATTTCATTTATTTATTATTTTAACTTTATAAAATATAAGAGAAGTACTTCAAGTGCGCGTAAGGTCTCGCGTTCAGTTTCATCAAGGCAGTTAAATACTTTTTAACACCCGTGTAAGCTTGTCTTGAGTATTTTTAATATGCCATATTTCAAGAAATTGTGTACTATAGTAAGGATTTTTTCCTCAAATTGGCACCATTTACTAAACCGTGTAAAAACTTAATTTCAAAGGCCAATATGTTGCCAAAGTTCATTTTAGTTGTTCCTTTGAAAGGCAATTTTTTTTAACATTATTTGAAGGCCAGTTACTTATTCCTAAAAAAAATTATGTTTGAACCATCTTTTGCGATGAAAAATGTGTCGGGAATAGTGTTTCCTCAATTTAATTTCTTTTTTTAACTTAATAAAATAAAAAAGACGTATTCAAGTGTTCGTAAGGTCCCACGTTCGGTTTCATCAAGACATTTAAATACTTTTTACCACCCGTGCAATCCGGCCTCTAGAATTTTTAAGATACCATTTTTCAAGAAGATCGTGTGCTATAGTGAAGAATTTTTCCTCAAATTGGCACCATTCACTAAACAGTGTCAAAACCTAATTTCGACGGTCAATATGTTAACAAAGTTCATTTGAGTTGTTTATTTCAAGGCGAATAATGCATTCCTCTTAAAATATTTTGAAGTTAAAATATATAATATATATATATATGTTGGATAAAAAAAAAAATTTATTTATCTTGTTTTAACTTGATGAAATAAGAAAGAAGTGCTTACAGTGCTCGTATGGTCTCATGTTCGATTTCATCAAGACACTTAAATACTTCTTAACACTAGTACAAACCAATTTCGAGAATTTTTAATATGTCATTTTTCAAGAAAATCGTGTATTATAATAAAGAATTTTTCTTAAATTGGCATCATTGACTAAACCGTGTAAAAACCTAATTTCGACGGCCAATATGCTGCCAAAAGTTAGTTTCAGTTGTTTTTTTCATGGCCAATTATTTATTCTTTTTACATATTTTGAAGTTAGAAAAAAAAAAGACCAAAGAATCTTTAAAAAAATTTATGTTTGAACCATCTTTCTCGACTCCCAATTCGTCAGTAAAAGTGTTACTTTATTTTTTATTTTTTTTTATTTTTTTAATATATAAAATTAAAAAAAAGTACTTCAAGTGCTCGTAAGGTCTCGCATTCAATTTAATCAAGACACTTAAATACTTCATAACACCCATGAAAAGCGGTCTCGAGAATTTTTAATATGTCATTTTTCAGGAAAATCGTGTGCTATAATAAAAAAAATTTCCTCAAATTGGCAGTATTCACTAAACAATGTCAAAACCTAATTTCGACGGCCAATATGTTACCAAAGTTTATTTGAGTTGTTTATTTCAATGTCAATAACGTATTCGTCTTAAATATTTTGAAGTTAATATAATATATATATATATATATATGTTGGATCAAAAAAATTTATTTATTTACTTATTTTAACTTGATGAAGAAAGAAGTACTTACAGTGCTTGTAAGGTCTCATGTTCAATTTCATCAAGACACTTAAATACTTCTTAACACCAGTATAAACCGATCTCGATAATTTTTAACATGCAATTTTTCAAGAAAAATCGTGTGCTTGTAAGGAATTTTTCCTCAAATTGGCATCATTCACTAAACCGTGTAAAAACTTAATTTCAACTGTCAATATGTTGCCAAAGTTCATTTGAGTTGTTTATTTCAAGGCCAATTACTTATTCCTTTAACGTATTTTGAAGTAAAAAAAAATTAAAAATTATGTTTGAACCATCTTTTGCAATGATCAAATCGTCCGGCAGTGTTCGCTCAATTTTATTTAATTATTTTTTTAACTTGATAAAATAAAATAAAAGTATTTCAAGTGCTCGTAAAGTCTCACATTCGGTTTCATCAAGACATTTAAATACTTTTTAACACCCGTGGTCCGAAAATTTGTAAGATGTCATTTTTCAAGAAAATCATGTGTTATAGTGTAGTTCTTCAAAAAAAAAAAAGATTCTGGAAAGTTTAAACACAGAATGGACATTTTGTTGAGCCAACAAGGACAGGTATGAGTCAAATATGAAACAGCTATGCTTTCAATTAATCCAAATATACCTGGGTAACTGACCCATGTTCTTGTAATTTTCTATAGGCGTTTAGAAAAAGTTTATGAATCTGTACATAGTAATGAACTAGTTGCGTACGTACTAGTCATCTTCTGGCTCCACTGAGAAGTCTGGCTCTTCAGGCTTTTGCAACTTGGGCAACTGAACATCCTTGATTTTCTGAGCTCCTCTTCTCGTGTTTGCAGCAAACCTCGAAGCCAGAATGGTGACCCCCAAATTCTGTCTCGCTTGTGAAGCATTTGAAGCTGCATTATTAGTCGTCCTAGAGTAGTCCTCCTTTTCTTGTTCTGCCTCATCAGCCTCTTGATTGTCACAGTTATACGAAAACGACTCGACCATGCTAAGGTTCTTTGCTAACAATCTCTTCTTGAATCGACGCCATGCAACCTGAATGAAGCATGCAGCCCAAGTTCTCCAATGGTAAGAGTAGAATCGAAATGTGTGTTGCAACTTCTTGCTATGCAGTCGCCTGAACTGATTGGCAACAAACTTGAGATCTTCTGCTCTAAGTGCAAAGGCCTCTACTTCATCGAGTGACCTAACCGTTCTTGTAGAAGAAGGCAAGTTGAGAGTAGATTTTGGAAGCAATGCCCAAGCAAGCAATTCTTCGCCACAGAAATCACCAGGTCTCAAAGTGATCGAATTGAAGAAACCAGTCCGGCCTCCATTTGTTGTCGAGCTCTCTAGCTTTCCTCGGATAACGAATAACATCTCTGTAACGGGGTCTCCTTCGCGAACAATGTAGGTGCCTTGAGTACTCAAGGAGGATACCAAACGCTCGCATATGGCATCAAGTAGTTGACCATCCATCTGTGAGAAAAATGGGACCTGCAAATGACAATAGTGGAAGTGAAAAGCATTACTCATCATCAATGGAACAACAAGACTACCGATATATGTCTTAACTCCATAGACTTGGGAGTAAGTAAATGCTAGCACATAATTATGTTATCACTTACGCGTCGAACAAGATCTAAACATAGGTGGCGTTGGATATCTCTACGAAGATCTGTAGGCAAGGCATGTAAGATTGATTCTTCATCAACTCCTCTAGTTGCAAGCCACTTGTACTGCACAAATCGCCTAACACGTTCTTGCAGATCTTGAGGGAGTTGCCTATGTCTCATCCACTCCTCTGTGTCTCGCCGCCTGAGCCTCCTGTTAGAACCATGTGGACTTATCACAATCTATAATCAAGTAAATAACATTGATGGATGCTTTGACACTAGACAATAGGAATAATGTATAATGGATCCATGTGATTGTGGAAACAATACAGATGTATATCCCTGTTAGTGTCAGATTACATAATGTAATCTGTCCAGGATATGATGATAATAGTATTATACTGAAAGAAGCTTTAGTAAAGCTGAAGTTGGCATGTTAGGCTGTCTTTATGGGTGGAGTCTAAGCTGGCCAACATTCATATATATCAGTACAACTAGTCCCTGCAATCTCTAATAACAACACACGAGCATAAGTTCTTACCCATTGAAGAAGCTTAAAGGGTTAGAGAACTGCAGAAGACTGGTATGGCTATTGCTGTTGTGATATCACTCTTGCTACTGCTGTCATGGACTGACCAGGTATTATTCTCATTCTAGAATGCTTTAGTTTCATGTACTGCATATGTATATATACATTGGATATGATTTGTGTCTATAAGTTTATGATGCGATCTTGTGGTTTAAGGTTTAAATGTATATCTAACATTTGGTATCAGAGCATGTGTTCATCATAAACTATAGATCAAGTCTTGTATGTCCAATATATTGTGAGAACGAAGTCCTGTAAAGTTTTTTTTGTACACACTGCTCTCAAAGACATTATAATTGCTGTTTGATTATGAAATTGTTTTTGCTAATCAATTTCTTGACCAGCAAAGAATTGGGATTGGGAAGATGTGTTCCTTACTTCCTTGAAAACTCAAAAGTTAAATTTCGTTTTCGATTTGGTCTTAAAGCATGTTGATAGATTATCTAGTTATCCTTGTGGATAGAAATCTAATTGTTGCTGGTTGACCTTTTCATTTTGATTGCTTAAACTATAAGCACCTGATCACCTCAATCAATGTTTTCACAGAATATATAATCTGCAAGCATATGAATACGGCAGAAACTTGGCATGCTTATGTTATGTTTCGATTCATTGATTCTATTCTAATGTTCAAATGCAGAAGATTAGTCTACATATATTAATTAAATTGAATTGCCTACAATATGTTTTATATGAATTGTAAAATGGTACGTAGCAATTTTGAATTGAAATCAAGATTAATATCTTCTGATATGCTAAACTATTGAAGATCTTATTGACTGCAACTTACTGCTTGCTTGTATGTAATGCTTCCGCTGATCAATCTTTGCATATATTTAGAGCTTGCAAGATGAGTTCCTTGTGAAACTCTGAAAATAGAATTGGTTTTTCAATTCAGTCTAAAGCATGATAATAGACGATCTTGATTATCCTTGTAGCTGGAATTTTATGTACGTGTTATTGGTTGTTCTTTTCCTTTTGATTGGTTTGGAAAATTAAACTATAAGTATTAAAAACAATGAATCAATCAGCAACAAAAGAGTAAGGAAACCATAGAAAGATAGTTTCTGGAAATGATTGTCACCACTAAAGAGGAGCTGAAAGCAAAAGGAAAAAGGAGGAAGAAAAGGGTAAGAGAAAAAGGTAAAAGAAAAGTGGCTTGTTTAATGTATGACTTATGCATGCATTTAGTTTTGAAGTGGGGAATACCCAACAGCTCGTCTGAGTTGTCTCAATCGTGAATATGTGCGAGAGGCCATGCATTTGTTTTATATATACATAATTGCTGGTTGCTAGCTACTTTATCAAAAGGTGAAAATTCCACTGTCTACAATACGTACTAGAGAAAAAGGGGCATGCACTTGATATATATTTATATATATATGGCATATGTATGTGAAAGCATGTCAGCATGTATTTTACGGATGGTCTGATGTTTATTTGATCATATACTAAATTTTCGTCCTTGATATGATCATGACTGCTATTATGAAAGTGATAAAGTTCTCAACTTTATACCTGATAAAGCATGGTTAGTGTTTTCTTCTTGTTTGTCCTGATTTTGGTTTAGTTAAAATTCGTCTATGCATTACTGAACGAGATTGAAAATTGCTAGTTAGCTATATGATTGTCTTGGTTCTAATATGCCGATCTTGAATTTTGACTATAAAAAGTTGGGACAAGTAGTCTTGTTTTCTGCTTCAAATGTGCAGAATAGAAATTTTGTCAGAATGGCAAACTGATAATGTGGAAAGAAAAGGAAAATATTTTTCTTTATAAACATTCGTTGTTGCATTATTTGTGCTTTATTCTATCAGTTCTTATTCAATACAGATAAAAGAAGAAAGTGTAGGTTCTCATATGGATATATATTATTACATATGTATATGTGCATATGATCGTTCTTTCTCTTCTGACGTTTATGTACTTATATGTTGAGTTTGAGAACTGGGAAAATTGAATCTATCCTTGAGAAATCTAAGGAAAAGAATGCCTTGCAAATTGGGGCAGAGGATTTTGAAACCTTGCTGGCCGGTATATGAAATCTGCTTCCGCTAAATACTATTATGCAGCAAGATTAGATTAATTTGCAAAGGTATGCATTTCTACAAATCTGAGAATTCAATTTCTTCTTTCAATTCAGTATTGGAGCATGATAAGGATGCATCTAGACTAATTTTTTAGTTGGTTATTGTACTATGCAATTATAGATAAATGTTTACTTCAAAATATGATTCAATTCGTATGATTGAATTGGAAGAATGCATATCTATATGAACATGTTCTACGCTGAAATGCTGAATTGCGAATTGAAATTGGAAGTATATATGTAAATTCAATAGAATAACTCCCAAACTGCAGTCATATTGAATTGTATTCACAAGTGTATGATTTTGGGTTCCTTGTATGGAATTTTGTATCCAGGTAGGAACATAAAGACACCAAAACATTTTGGTTTGTGATTTTCTGTAAAGATTGATGAACATATATATTGCACAAAGCAAGGCACATTAATATTTGCAGAAAATCATTAAGTATAACAGACCAGAAATCTTGTACTGCATATGCTTAGCAAATCATATAAGGATACTTGAAATCTTTTCTTCTGCCCAAAGGTGTTGACTGATTTCTTGGATAACATGATTTGTTAAAAATGGGGCAGTGATCAAGAATTCCAGAATGCCAATTGTGAACATCATGTATTGACTTAACGGTATTCAAAGTTTTCAAGGTAGCATGATGTGATTATTTTGTTAAAGATGTTATAGCTAGTTATATAACTATAATTGAAGGTAATTATGAAATAATTTTGAATTAATTCTAAAGGGATATGTCATAAGGTGTTTTGGACTTAAACACATGATCTGTATACAGTAAACATAGTAAAGGAAGTATTTTCTCCAAAAGAGAAAGACTACAAATGGGGAAAGTATATGGAATAAAGCATGTACACATGTACTCCCAGGTCAGTTTGATGTATGTTTTTCATGAACTCTTGTATGGTTATTGTTTATTGCTTAGAGCATAATCAGGAACACGCATAGAATTTATTTTCTGTATGAGCATGTTGCCCTGATTGGTTAAATAAGTATTCATTTTTGGTTAATTATATTATGACTATTCTTGAATAGTTGGTTTCAATCAAAATGAATATTTATATATACTCTAATGCATAATTCGATAATTGAATTTGAATTATTTATATTGCTTGTATGTTAATAACAAGAATTAAACCCCGATACCGTCTTGTTGTATATATATAATTTACAAGCAAAGAGTTGGTGTTCTCTATAAGATTTCATACTTGGTTGAGAACCTCAAGAAACCAGCTCATAATTGATCTGTGATTTTCTGGAAGTGTCGATGAACATATTGCACAAAGCATTCTTCATTGATACATTCAGGAGACCATGAAGTATTAACAGACCAGAAAACTTGTATTTTGTGTTTTAAGACTATGTCTATTTTTTCTTCCAAAGAAGTGTTTTCCTGCATAGTACTTAGAACACAAAATAGCATTGCACATGGTGACTAAGTTCATATCAGGTTACTTAGAAACATTTCTACTGTCCAAAGATGTTGAATGTTTCTCTGGAAAACATGAATTTCCTTACTATGGGGCAATGATAAGGAACTAAGGAATACTCTGTCTACTGCCATAAAGGTGTTGCTTAGTATTGTATTTTAAGAATGGGGATAATGCAATTTTATATTGTATTGATTATTATTGCTAAGTGGTTGTTCCTCTTTATGTGTTGGTTTTTGTTTCCATGAAACATGTAGAGAAACTTAGCAAATTTTTATTATAAACTCAATGAAATTAAGGATCATTGTTATAAGTTTATTCTTAGAACAACAAGTTTAAAACAATTATGGCTTCACATTTAACTAGAGGTATCAATCTAGTTAAGAATTGTTCTTTATAGACTTGGTTGTTGGATTGCATGAAATTACTAGTAATCCACATTGTGGAGGATAATGTAATAAACTGAAATGTCTTATTTTGATTTCATTATTATCAATTTTGATAAAGGTTCAGTACCTTTTTTGAATTTCAGTTACATCACCGTTTCGGTTTTCTAAATGTCGATAAAACTATGTTTTGGGTAAACACATACACCTGATGTATGGTTTTAAGTGCACTTACGCGTCTTGAGAGTTTTATCGGTATCATTTAGGTTCTATCAAAGTTTTCTTCAAATGCCTTGATTGCAGATTTTTTGTTTTGTCAAAAGTATAACACATAGAATATATATATATATATATATATATATATATATATATATCTTTATGCATTTGGAAACTGGTTTTGACCATTGTCCTTGTTTATGGATCATACTATTTGTATGAATAAATAATAATAATAATAATAATAAAAAGGGGAAAGTATTATATACATACTGTATATATGTGTTTTTATTATTAAAGTTTTTCTTTGGACTTTGAAATAGACTGTTTCTTTTGTCAATTAATTGATCTGCAACTTAGTGTTTTTTGGTTTTCAATAATTTCTCACTGTCATATGGATTCTTATATTTTCTATTAATAAGGGAAAATAGAGTAAGGAACAGTGGGAGTAAAAGATTTTTGTATGCAGCCAATAAAGTTTAAATTGAATTGGCTCAATTAAGATCCTTGAGCCTGTTCCAAAATTTCTAAATTGACAAGGATGTTTCTTATAAATTGGTGATGTGTTTTTATTAATTTGAGAACTGAACAAAAATTTCAATTTTTGTTTTATATGTACTTGTATAGTGAAAGTGACATAAACCTCTTATACTTTGGGGTTAGTGGGAGTAATCCTTGGTGAATTTGTGATCCCTTAGCAACTTTTGAGTTTTGTATTGCTTGTTAAGTTGCTGACATGTTTTCTTTTGTAAGTACATATTCAATTCAAATGGATTTAGTTTTTTCATGGAGTATGCCAATATGCTATTTGGTTTTCTGCAAATTAAGTTGTGCCGAATAGTTTTTGTTTTGGCATGTGCTGTCATTGAATTTTAAGACAGTGTTAAAGGCTAGAATTTTTCATAGAAAATTTTGATAGCCTTAGTGGGAGTTACTAATTAACTTCTACTGATGATTTCCTTGTTATATTTGGGTTTATACTTTCATTTTTGTAATGAAGTATTACTAAGGATTTCATAAATCAAGTTCCATGATGTTCAGTTTATTATTGCTGCAACATCATTGTTTCCGGATT
The DNA here is from genome assembly GCA_029955375.1 of Rubus parviflorus. Classification (NCBI taxonomy): domain Eukaryota; kingdom Viridiplantae; phylum Streptophyta; class Magnoliopsida; order Rosales; family Rosaceae; genus Rubus; species Rubus parviflorus. The sequence goes on along the minus strand of JARGGL010000001.1, from coordinate 2,284,376 downwards.
AAAGCATTGTATGTTTTGAATCTAAATAGCTATTTGTTATCAGGTGGATTGAGTTGTGCTTTGCACAATACTACAGTAAAGTAACAAACACATTCAGTACATAATCCACTAGTGTTATAGTTGTGTTTGTGGTTTATCAGGTGGATAAAGTCATGCCTTGCATGAGATAACAGTTAAAAAGCAAACACGGAATCCACCGGTGTTAAAGTTTTTGTGCTTGTGGTTAAGGTATTTGATCAGTACCTTAGAATTGGACTATAAGCATGAGATTTATAATCTGGCATACATGCTTGAATATTATCATATCAGTATGATAGCTTATGTGAAATTCAGAAACTGATGTTAGTGATCTTTAAGTGTTATGCTGAACTAAGCATGATCATTTTCTTGGTTCTACATCGGGGACTGTTTTTTGACCAAGCTGAATGGATTAAGAAACTATACATATTCTTGTGCACACTTCAGTTATTGTCAAGTCTAAGTTTTTGGATTCAATTGTTATATATAGACTGTGATAGTCCAAGTGGGAGAATGTTAGAACCATGTGGACTTATCACAATCTATAATCAAGTAAATAACATTGATGGATGCTTTGACACTAGACAATAGGAATAATGTATAATGGATCCATGTGATTGTGGAAACAATACAGATGTATATCCCTGTTAGTGTCAGATTACATAATGTAATCTGTCCAGGATATGATGATAATAGTATTATACTGAAAGAAGCTTTAGTAAAGCTGAAGTTGGCATGTTAGGCTGTCTTTATGGGTGGAGTCTAAGCTGGCCAACATTCATATATATCAGTACAACTAGTCCCTGCAATCTCTAATAACAACACACGAGCATAAGTTCTTACCCATTGAAGAAGCTTAAAGGGTTAGAGAACTGCAGAAGACTGGTATGGCTATTGCTGTTGTGATATCACTCTTGCTACTGCTGTCATGGACTGACCAGGTATTATTCTCATTCTAGAATGCTTTAGTTTCATGTACTGCATATGTATATATACATTGGATATGATTTGTGTCTATAAGTTTATGATGCGATCTTGTGGTTTAAGGTTTAAATGTATATCTAACACCTCCACTCCTCAAGTCTCACAGTGATAGATTGCAAATAGGTCTACACAAAATAGAATGAATATACTGATGAAAATGAAGAAAAAAAGACTGCAGCAGTAGAGCATTGAAAATATAATAGGAATTTTGGTCATACCTGCATATTTCCAATTAAGTGAGCAAACAGAACCAGACCCAAAATAGAAATGAGTATAGCAAAAGAAGTTTCCCCAATAAATGTGCTTGTTGTCAAAGTCTGACCATAGGAGCTGAGGTATGTTGAAGGAGATTGTGTCAGAAAAACAATATTGATCAAATCGCAGATACATATGCCGGTGGTTATAGATGATCATACCTCAAGTTCTGTAAGCCCCACCAAAGACAATACAAGTACTTCTCCAGAAACGCTGAGGAGACTACATTGTTGGTCATTGCATTTTCAAATAAGCCATAGTTGAAATCGATGGTGTTCTCCGGGTTGCAGTTACTAAACACATGAGTACTGTTTATCCATTGCCCGCGTCCATCATTGTTCAAAGAACCACAATCCAAGTAGCTGAGAAAACACTTCATGGGGTCAATTTCCTTTCTGCATTCGGACTTCCAGCAAGTTGCATACCGTTCAATTGATAATAGGTACCATGATGCCCCCAAGACCTACAAGAACAGAACAGGCATCGAATCAATGTTGTTGACTCTTGAAGGGAAGTAAAATTGAAGCATGTTAGGAAGCTACATACATGACTAGCTAACATGTAGAGTATGAGATTATACGCAGCCCCGGCCCAAGCTGTCTTTGTGACGACACCAGTGGCTTTGATAATCTGAGAACTTAGTGGGAAAATGAGATACAATCTTGGAACATATTGGAGCAGAACAATCAGTACAAGGGCATTATTGGTATGGTCAGCACTGGAGCTTCTAACTGCAGGTATGATAAACCATATCACAATCTGCCAAATAGAAAACAAGTACTGTCATTTCCACAATTCTTAAACTGAAAAAAAAAAATGCAGAAAAGACTAGTTGTTAATAATGCAGAAGATTCCATATACCACTTTTTGTATCCTAAAGTTTCTTAGTGTACATAAAGAGCCAGCATAAGGGTGTATGACTTTTAGTATATCTATCAAATCATGGTCAGTAAACCAAATTCACAAATCGAAACCCCAATGAATACTACATCGTAGATTTAGCTAGACCAGTATACTATTTAAGTAAAAGTATATTTATAATGATGATGGTGTACGTGTACCTGAGGGAGAGGAAGTGTAGCTATAAGATCTATGAAGAAATCCGATCTCAAGTACCTTCTTGCAATCTTTTTCGGATCCATAACAAGTTCACCCCTCCCAAAAACTCTTGAACTTGGCGAAATATAAGCTGTCCTTAACTTGATGAACATATGCAGCAGATAGAACAAATCGGCAAGAGTCCGAAAACATGTGATAACAATTCCCAAGTTCAAATCAGTTGCCATACAAGATGAAGTGCCATCATTATGTACTGAAGGAAGGTAGAAAAAAAGCGGATCAACAAACAAAGCTACCAAGCAAGAAATGAGAAAAACCCTGTTCCATTTCAAGAAAATATCACTCCCAGGATCAAGAATTTTCTTCTGACGTGGCTCATGGTTCTCTGGGAAAACCTTAAACCCCCCAAATCTCGGAGCCTTCTTAGCTCTATCACCATTAAGTGGCTCTTTCAAGTGTTTTTGGGTAGTGTCACTCTTTTCCCAGGAAAAATTACCATCTTGTTTCTCATCATTATAAAACCTAAGAACATGAAAACACAGTAAGCAAAACTGGAAATAAGTGAAAATATGAACCATGAAATAGATGGTACATAGAGTATAGAATGAAGACATTACCTCACAAGCTTATCTTTCTTCAACTCCATGCTTGTAGTTTTGGTATCATTCATCCACTGAGACCAAACTACAAGAACAAATATGCATCAACCTTTGCAACACTGAATTTCCCATTTTTGCAGCTAAAGAGCAGCAAATACGAAATATTAAAACGAAAGAGAGACGAAGCAGGCTTGATCCGAGGCAGAAACGATGTGGGAGTTGTCATATTTTATGTGTGTTTGAATTAAGAAAGGTACTGAATCTGAGAGTCAGAGAGGGAGAGAACGTGAAAGACATGAATGTATATATAAAAAGGAATAAGTGGAGTGTAGTCATTAAAGACAAGAGAGGAAGATGTGCGTATTATAATCTTCATTAGCAGTTAGCAGATAGATAGGCAGATATCTAGCAACAATTTGCTTCACGGTTTGATTTTGATTTCTTTTTTCCAACTGTAAATTGGTTGAGGAGGGGAGCAAAGGAGGCACCATCCGATTAATCATTCTTAGTCAACTAGTCTAAATACTTGGGTATTTTGACAATACCAGATCTAGTATCCAATCCTTGGTTATTTTTTGTCTAGCTCATAGGCATAGTAAAACTTTCATTTTATCCACCTATAGTCCTACCCCGCACCGGTGCTCCCCACCCATGGGCGGCCAAAATTAAACCGTCTATGATATTGGAACGACCAAAATTAAGGGAAGCACCGGTGTTACAGACACTCATGCATCTGGCCACATCACATATCAGTCCGGTCATTTATAAGTAGTCGAATACTATGAATTTATGATTGAAAGTGATTGCAAAATGAGATTTTACAGTCAGTTTGTTTATTGCACATGAAGACATGGCAAGCGATGCTTTCAATTCTTTCTTTGCGAGGAAAACAGGCGGGTGGATGTTGACTTGTGGGACACTTAAACGTGTGACCAATGGCAGTGAAAGAAGGTGTGGATAACAGCAGAGAAACCATAATAAATTGACCGATGAACTCAATTGTCCATTGGTTTATAATTCAAACAAGACAATTAGAAAGGCCAAGCGAGTTTTGAATCACTTTTTTGGTGGACCTTTTCTCTACCGGTCGAGCGAGTTTTGAATCACTATTTTTGGTGGATTTTCAGACCTAAATGGCGATAAGGACAAGGCTCGCAAGATTATTATAGGAGCATAAACCATTATAGATTGAGCCATGGAGCCCTAATCGCAAACATAAGTCAACTCTAATTCATTCCAGGATCCATCTGCCACTGTTATTGATTCTATGAGCTCAACACAGCACACAAGGCATAGTGAAGCATTTAAGATCAGTTCACAAGCTATTCACACAAATAAAAGAGTCACATTCATTGATTTCAAGGTTTTTATATCAAATTGAAGATCCAGGACACCAGGCCCAGAATATGGCGTTCTGAGCATCATCAACCGACAACCAATCCACGAGAAGAATCTAAATACACAAACCTCTACCTGTACGCCCCAAAATTAACTGTGTAGAAGACTAATCTCTACAAGATTTCTTCCTGTAGAAGACAAAAAGACATCTAAATCACTCTTTCCGTTGACCTAACCTCTTAGAACGGAGAAACAGCTCCTCAAACCTTTCATAAGTTAAAATTAAACACATGCCACTATAGTAGTAGTTTGAAGGCGCATCGCAACCGACGAGTGTTCAATGAAAATAGAAGAAGATCAACAGATAGCAGGCTGGGACCCACAACCGTTCAAAATTGAAGATCCCAGAGCAGAGCAGAGCAGTCAAGAAATCCAAAGGGGCCAAGGGAGTGCAGAAACACAAAAATTGAAGCTCTACAGATAGCCGGCTGGGATCCCACAACCAATCAAAATTGAAGATCCCAGAGCAGGGCAGTGAAGAAATCCCAGGGACCAAGGAAGTGCAGAAGCACAAAACCAATGAAGCAGAAGAACCAGACGACACCTCAACACAAAGAAAAAAAAAAGCAGAAATTTTTAGCAGCATTCTAACAAACACTCTTAAACAAAGTTATGATACCAGTTTACTCATAAGATCCTCATTCCTACAACTATCGCATAGGTAAATAGAACCAGTTCAAATAAAGAAAGGAAGGAACTTAACCAAATCCAGAGAGTAGAGGCAGAGGGCGTCCCCCAAATTTAAACAGAGTTGTGCTGAAGTCCAAGAACACTAAATAACACTTAATCTCAGTATATCCACTAAACAAAGCCAGAGAGCCTTGTACACCAATCCTCAACTCCTGCTTCTGCGTCGATCCTTCAGGCCATTACTGTAAAAATTCAGCAACAAGCATCGTTAGTCAATCAACAAGATCAATGAGCCAACACAATAAAATACACGTTCTACCCTCCATACTATTCGTTAACTAATGTATACATGTACACGATTTAATATCATGACAATAACCAAAATGGCTAGTGATCAACAGTCAGTGCCATGCTGTAAAATAAGGATTTCATAATCTTGCAGCAGTATTTTCTAAAAACCTAGGGAAAGGAACCTCACCCATTTGCATATGGCAACTCCTCCCTTCCACGGTATGGTGGGGACCTGCTACGGCTGTGCCCACCCCGGGGTGGTGTCAAACTGCGACGTCTAGGCGGGGGTGAGCGCCCACGAGGACTGTAGCTCCTGCATGACAGTAAAAATTATGTCAAAAGGCATTAGATGAGAGAATATGAAATCCAACATAGCTGAGATACTATATAAATTTCTGAACCTACATCCACCAAGCCAGATTGCAATACGAAGTACACCAAACATTTATCAACAGCAGAACTAGACGGGAAATAACGATATGACCTTACCTCCTGCCATAACTAGGACTTCTGCGATATCTAGGGGGACTGCGGCTACGACGCCTTCCAGAACCACCACGGAGACGACATTCACGAGCAAAATGACCAGGCTCACCACACTCATAGCACTTCAAATCAGAACCGCCAGATCGGCCACGACCTCCCCCTCCACGACCACCACCACCACCACCACCTCTAGAGTTGTGTGAAAGCTCAACTCTCCAGCCATTCTTACCTGTTCATAAACAAAAGATTTAACAGATAAGGTCGAAATTTCTTAATTCTAGAAGACTGATCAATAAGACTTACTGAGAGAGAGGGGGAGACAATAATTGCAGCCAGCAAAGATAAAATAAACTAAACAGCTCTAAACACCAACTAAAATGCAACCATTACATGCAAACATGATAAATGTGGGAGTAAATAATTTCATGGGATGGGCAGGAAACATGTCCTTTCAATGAATTCAATTGTAGTAACCGTGGACAAATGCCAAGATGAAATTCAGGGCTAATTCAAAGTTGAACAAAATCTCAGTGAAAACTTGCCCCCATCAATGATGCATATGTAAGAGGATGGAACTCGAAAAAGAATACAAAAGATGACCCGTAAAAGATAACCATAAAAGCATTAAAGGATATTGCTCACTTTAGCTAAGGTAATAGAAAGAAAGCCCAGTTCTTAAACATACCATCTAATTCACGGATGGCATCCTCAGCATCTCTACTGTCATCAAAGTCAACAAAAGCATAACCTGGTGGCCTCCGAGCAACCCATACACTGCCCATTAACAATAAGAAAATCAACCACCATATAACATACTTTGACCATAACAAAACCAGAAAAAAGCTAACATCTTTAATGCAATGAAAGAAGAAACAGCAGCTAGTACCTTCTTATAACTCCGAAATTGCGAAACTCATCTTCGAGTTCTCCCTCTGAAACTCGAGAACTCAGGTTCCCGACGTACACGCGAGACATTCTTCGATGAAAAAGCTGTAGATCACAAGTTATAAAGCATTCAAGAACAGGTTCGAAGCAAAGATCAAATCTTTAATCACGCACAAAATCTTTGAAATTTTGATTTAAAGAAAAATTAGCTGCAATCACTACTGAGATGGAGAATCAATAATCGATTTAAATACAAGGGACGAAAAGCCAAAGAGGAAGAGCAAGATCTAAAATTTGAACCTTTGAGCAAGACAGAGTAGACGAGAGAAACCCTAGCAGCTCCCTTACTCGGTTCGACTTTTAGTTTGGGAGTGAGTCACCGAGGTTTTGGAATTTATATAAGTAGCTAATTTAACGCCGTATCCCTCTAGAGTTACAAATATCGACTTGGCCCCTCGGAGCTGAAATTTTTGATTTCAGACCCAAAAAAAAAAACCCTTGGAGTTTAAATTTATTTATTTTTTTGTACTTTTTTTTGTTCAATGTTGACTTAGATATCAAGAAAATTATATTTCTCTCTACAATATTAGTTGAAGTCCCAATTTGGCTGTTGTTATAAATTTACATTAATGGGTGAAGTTTAGGTTTACATTATTGGGTGAAGTTTAGGAAACCTAAACTTCACCCAATTTGGTGTTGCTTTTTTTGTTTTTTGTTGTTGTTCTTTCTCTTTGTTTCAGTTCTTTTATTGAATGAGCGGTTATTCTTTTCGACAAAAAATAAATAAATAAACCTACTCGTTCATTCTTTTAACTTGGCCCAACTTTCTGGACTTTTAACATATGAATCTTCAAAAACGTTCTTACAAGTTATGTCGGATAGCAAGTTAGCAACCAAACATATATAGCTCTTTGAGTTTCTAATAATGACTAATTACTATGCACTAGAGCATATAGGTTACCACCAAATTTCTTTGCCAAAGAGATGTGTACTTATGGCAGAACATGTTGAAGAGATTTTTTTAAAATTTATTTTTTGAACTTTCGTTACACATTTTGAAGATACTTGTCAACTCGTTCTTTAAATTTGTTTCTTCACTCTTCCATCGTAAATATAGCATCGAAATCTAGAATTTACAATCACCAACGGCACTAGCTAGCTAGTACAAACAAGGTTTAGATAACACAAAAAAAAATAAAACTATATGCTTTTAGGAAGAATTTTTTCATGGTCCCGTCACGCCACGTGGCATATGTGACGGGCCACTATGATTGGTGATCTCAATAATTTATGATTTCTCCACTCAATATTTTATTACTCACTAATTATTTTATTACACAACCACCAATCATAATGGTCCGTCACATATGCCACATACCGTGGCAGGATCATAGAAAAAATTTGCATGCTTTAAGATGCTTTATTTTTAAAACTATGGACTTATTGGGCAGAAGACGCCTTTGGCTGGTCTATAAGCTTGTCTAGGGCTTGATAGGAGGAACCACCTTCTTGAACCGCACGCCAAGCTACTCTTCCCAAGGCTTGTGCTCTCTCCCTTGCATACCTTCCCTCATCTCTTCCCAACATCAGCTCTCTCATATTGCTTGCCTCGAGACTTCAAATCCTGACCCCAATTGATCTTGCACTTTTTTTATTCCAAGTCCAGCCCCGATTCCTTCAACAAGAAGCTTGGCATTCATACGTACTAACTTATTTTAGCTTCATAATATGAAACTAATCATACTCTTAACCTTTGGATTCATCTAATAACTCTGATTAAATTATAATTAATATCTAAATTAATATACCATATCTGACTTAAAATTACAAAATGTTGAAAAAAAAAACCTATATAATACCAAAACACTAAATCCTAAATCTCTAAACCCTAACCCCTATCTCCCAAACCCTAAATCTCAAACCCCAAACCTAGGTTCCAAAACGCCACCTACCATTTTGTCATAAAAATTAAGAGGTCCCAAACACCAAGCTCTAGCTCCATTCTCATAAAAAGCATTCAAGGGATGAAACGGTACCACTCTCTAGCTCTTCAAAGCTATTAACAACAACGCCCCAGCTATTAATGTCAGCTTCTCCGATTTCAAACATGAACTGAGAAAATGGATCATTTGCATCACCTACTTGAAGAAGCATCTCTGGTAATTCAGAAGTACTCAAAACAAAGGGAAGCTTTAGGCCTGGAAAATCTAAAGGGTCTGAAACCGACATTGCTTTCAAGTGTGGCCTGTGCACGATCACACTTTTGCTAATGGCCATTTACAACGCACCCATGCCATGAAATACCAACCTCGGAACTCCGAAATCCTTGCAGGATTTGAGAGTCCAGCCCAAGAAGAAATCCGAAATCACGCACATGGGAAGGGTTTTGCAATCCCTCATGGTTTGTAGGACTTGTTCGAAGGGCTTTCGGAGTTGCTTGGTAGCGAGAATGAAAGGGCACCAGAAATCCATGGATGGGAGTTGGGAGGTGTTTTCGATTCCTCGAGGTAGGCTGAGGAATCGATATCCGTGGGGAATGGGATTTCGAGGAGTTATATGTTTGGGTGATTCGCTACGTTTTGGGAAATGGATTTGGCATCTGATGGAGTTGTGATGATGGCCACTTTGATTTTCCGGTGGGAAAGAGCTTTTGAGAGGTCTAGCAATGGAAGAGTGTGGCCAAGAGCCATGAGAGGAAAGATTAGAACATTAGGTCGTAATGGTGGTGATGCCATTTTTCTCTAGAGATCAAATTAATTTTACGAATAACGTGGTTTGTATGCTCGTATATATGGAGAAACTTAAACTTAAGTGAATAACTTGATATGTTATGTTGTTAGATAAAAAATATCTAAACTATTAATGTGATGGATTTATATTTCTATTTGCATATGAATTATTGTAGAAAGATAACATGCATGGTCGGAAAATAAATGATATCGCTCATTCGCTCGTGTAACATTTTTTTATATATGCATAATTAATTAAGATTAATTAGTTGCCAGTTAAACTAGAATTATTTACTTAATTGGATCGATCGTATTGATGGAATATAATGATTGATCAGCTGTAGAGTACGTACGTAGCCGCTCTTTCTTTCTGAAAAATATGGAAGTAGTAATTAACACTCCATGAATAATCATGAACGGTCCAACTATATAGTATGGAGAAATTTTTAGCTAACTGCAACATACACGAACCACGCTTTAATTTTGCTGATAAACTTGAATAATGCATATCACTTGCGTACTCTACCAAATACCAATGTAGTCTAAATTAATATTATTTGCCCGAAATTATACAAAAGGATTGTACGTACGTGTTTCATAAGTACAATAATAAAAACTCTAGAGTTGTTACTTGTTATATATGACCATATACGTACATAACGTCTTAATTAAGAATACCAACATTGTCATTTCACTCCCATACTTTTTAATATAATTAATATAACATGGAAGCAAATCCGGCCACCTATCGTTTCATTTTATTAGTTCAACGTCGACACACCCGGATCCGGCCCATTTTAATTGAATGCGGACCGATCAGTTGACCGATTTCCCTCGATGTTAATCCTCTGATCCGATGCTCCTCCTTTCATTCTTATGTTACTCCACTGCCTCATCGGATGTCTTCTTCGCGACCTTTGCAAACAAATATTAATTTGTCAATGATACTCTTTTCTCGGTTCAAACACCTCATGTCGCTCCACCTAGCTCGCTTGTTTTAGTTTCGTGGCCGGTGAGGTATAATTAATGTAGTCATTTTAGTCTAAATTTTAGTTTAAGTTTATTTTGAGAGAGAAGTTGATGTTTTTCAACTTATGCTAGTTTGGTTATAAATTAATTTTTTTTGCGACGGTTGCAGGTAACGAATCTAGTAAATATGAATTCGCTATTGTATATTAAAACTATATCTTGACTTTCGCCCTAGCTAGGTTTCTTGAACTTCTACCATTCCAATGTACTTATCCCAAAACTTAATGACAGTTGACTTATATTTGGGTTCTTGCGCACAAAAAAGAAAAACAACCTTAATTAGCTCTACAGAGAAGTCAGAAGCTAGCTCATGAGCTTTCGCCGCCATGACGAAACGTCCGCCACACCCAGAAGAGTTCAAGCATATCCCTAAATCGCGTCTGCCCCATTCATCAATTTGAATACATAAAAACCTAAATTTTATATAGAGAAAGAGGTGTGGCCTCTGTCCATATGCTATATGAGATTAATTGACGTACATCAATATATAACATACAATAAGTATTAATTTCTTTACGTTGCTTCCACCGGGTGGTTAGATAAGAAAGAAGAAGATAAGCATCAGATATATCCTAGTCTGTTTAATTGCGCAGTCGGATATATGCATAATATCGAGCTATACTAGGTACTTATTATGTTGAACAGCCTTTTAACGCGCGACTTCGCAATTTTACTTTTTCAATAAGACATCTCAAAAGAGCCTTGTCAAATTGACCCTCTGGTGTTCTCACTCTTCACTTGTAAACATATATATATATATAGCTTCCAAATAAAAGTTTACACTCACCTGCCAACACCCAATACCAGCTGCTGATACAAAAGTAAATACTGTATAAATATATAACCTATTGGGCAGAGCATGCCCTTAGTTGGACTATAAGCTTGTCTAGGGCTTGATGGGAGGAACCGCCTTCTTGAACCGAACGCCAAGCCACTCTTCCCAAGGCTTGTGCTCTCTCCTTTGCATTCCTTCCCTTCTCTCCTCCCAACATCAGCTCTCTCACGCCTTCACAGATTGCTTGTCTTGAGACTTCAAATCCAGATCCCGATTGATGATCTCGCACTTTTACGATTCCAAGTCCAGCCCCGAGTCCTTCAACAACAAGCTTGGCATTCAGAGACTGCTCGGCAATCATGGGCCAGCCCAAAATGGGTACGCCGGCGGAGATGCTTTCGATCACCGAGTTCCAACCACAATGGCTCAGAAAACCTCCTACTGCCCGGTGTGATAGTATTTGGCGTTGATCCACCCACTCCCTTGTGATCAAGCCCTTACCTTCAAAGTTTTAAATATCGATGTTAATTAACATGATAAACATAACCGTTTGAGAATACAAATACAAATAATTAATGGCTAATTATTTATTGCTTTGTGTCCATACAAATACAAATTTTAGCTTACCTTTTAACCTCTCTTCTAGTCCATTTGGTGGAGACCATGTGGTAGATCGCACTACCAAGAAAAATGGAAGTCCAGCCTCCTCTAAGCCAAAAACCACTTCATCAAGTTGAGCCTCTGACAAGTCAGCTTGTGTCCCAAATGAGACATATATCACAGAGCCTAGAGTCACCTGCTCATTCAGCCACTGCTGTAACACAAGGGCTTGGTTTTTCTGCAGGTTAATGGGTACTTCGCTAATTCTACTGTTAATAACACTACCTCCCACTTTGTCATAAAAATTAAGAGGTCCTAAACACCAAGCTTTGGCTCCATTCTCATAGAAAGATTCAAAGGATGAAACAGTACCACTCTCAAGCTCCTCAAAGCTATTAACAACAACGCCCCAGCTATTAATGTCTGCTTCTCCGATTTCAAACATGAACTGAGAAAATGGGTCATTTCCATCACCTACTTGAAGAAGCATCTCTGGTAATTCTGAAGTGCTCAAAGCAAAGGGAAGCTTAAGGCCTGGGAAGTCTAAAGGATCTGAAACCGACTTTGCTTTCAAGTGTGGCCTATGGACGATCACACTTTTGCTAATGGCCATTGACAACACTCCCATGCCATGAAATACCAACCTCGGAACTCCGAAATCCTGGCAGGATTTTAGAGTCCAGCCCAAGAAGAAATCCGAGATCACGCACATGGGAAGGGTTTTGCAATCCCTCATGGTTTGTAGGACTTGTTCGAAGGGCTTTCGGAGTAGCTTGGTGGCAAGGATGAAAGGGAACCAGAAATCCATGGATGGGAGTTGGGAGGTGTTTTCTATTCCTCGAGGTAGGCCAAGGGCATCAATATCCGTGGGGAAAGGGATTTCGAGGAGGAATATGTTTGGGTGATTCGTTACGTTTTGGGAAATGGATTTGGCATTTGAAGGAGTTGTGATGATGGTCACTTTGATTTTCCGGTGGGAAAGAGCTTTTGAGAGGTCTAATAATGGAAGAGTATGGCCATGAGCCATGAAAGGAAAGATCACAACATGAGGTGCTAATGGTGGTGATGCCATTTTTCTCTAGAGAGTTAGTTTTATGAATAATGTCCGGATGATTGCTTGTATATATAGAGAAATCTAAACTCTTTGAGACTTTGACAAAGAAAAAAAAAAAACTTAGGCGAATATTTTGGTATGTTAGGATGTTAGACAAAAAATATCTAAATTATTGATGTGACGGATTTCTGTTCATATTTGCATAAATAACATGCATGGTTGGGAAAATATCATATTATAACATTTCTTTATATATGAAAGAACGGTATCCTAATTAATGAAGATTTAGTTGCCAAATTTGTAAGTCAACATATATATATATAACTACATTAATTCAAGGTTTAATTCAACAGGTGAATGAGAAATGAATGTATTCTATAAATAAGGCTGTGTTTAAGTAAATACGAAATACAATAACAAACAGAAAGTAAATTACAATGTAAATAGCACAGGAATAGATCATCACTTTATTAATGAATAGGTGCCTCTATATATAGAGAAACACAAAGGTACAATCCATGTCCCAATAGGACTTCTATTCAATAAGTAATCCATATGCTAACCTAACTAAGATACTCCTAGGTTGACAAGGCACACACAAAGTAGGTTTCCTTCAACACTCCCCCTTGTGGCGTCAACACTAGGTGGTGCTCCTCGCGTTGTCTCATTAAAAACCTTGCCAAGTAACAAAAACCCAGTGGGAGAAAAATAACCTTGGTCGAAGGGAAAAAGAGTACAACACACCCTTCACATTTGGAAACTTTGCATGGAAGCCAGACTCCCCCTGAAGTCTGCGTCTCCCCCTGATTTCCACAATCATGGGAGGTCAGATAACTTAAGCAAACCAATGCTTTTCACATGCTTCTCAAATGTGGAATTAGGCAGTGACTTAATAAATAAGTCGGCCACATCGTCCTCAGAACGGACTTGATTCACTTTAATCTTTAAGTAACTTCTGCTATTGCTGATTACAAAAGAACTTAGGCGATATATGCTTGGTGTTGTCGGCTTTGATGAAACCTTGCTTCATCTGCTCAATGCAGGCAGCATTATCCTCATAAATGGATGTAGGTTCATCAGTGGTTGACCTCAAACCACATGTACTTCTTATATGTGTATCAATTGACCTTAACCATATACACTCATGAACTGCTTCATGGAGAACAATAATCTCAACATGGTTCGAAGAAGTAGCGACAAGGGTCTGCTTATAGACCTCCAAGATATCGCGGTGTTACCCATGGCAAAGACATAACCAGTCTGGGAACAACCTTTATATGGGTCAGAGAGATACCCAACATCAGCAAAACCCACCAAAACATCACAAAGATTTTCGGAATAATGGGCAGTAGCACTCGTGCGATCGATCGTGACATTCTGCGATCGATCGCTCGACGGCAGAAGCTCGGTACGATCGATCGTGGCATATCCTGCGATCGATCGCCCGATGGCGGTAGGCACGGGTTTTTCACCCATTTTGCCATATTTTCATGCCTCTCTGCAGGTAACGTGCCCTTTGTGCTCCATCCGGACGGTAAGTCCTCGTTCGGATGCCCGGGTCGTTCAACCGCAGCAAACATAGGTTCCTCACCTAGTTTCGACTCTCTGTAGGGATAGAACAAGCTCATATCAATCGTACCCTTCAAGTAACGAAAGGTAGTCTTTATGCCAGTCCAATGGCGTTGCGTGGGCGCAAAGCTAAATCTAGCTAACAAGTTAACAACAAAGGAGATATCGGGTCTTGTACACTGTGCCAAGTACAATAATGCGCTATTGCACTTAGGTACGGTACCTCAGCCTCTAAAACGTCTTCACCATCATCCCTTGGGTGAAACGGATCTTTCTTGGATCTAGACTGTGACCAATCATGGGAGTGCTAACAGGATGGACTTTATCCATATTAAATCGCCTGAGCATCCTTTCCCAAGATCTTTCATCTCAAACACGGATTTCAAGTATTCATTGGCACTTGCAAATCCGGAACTTGTTTTCACGCATGGGCATAATTTATTGTTCACATACCATCTTCCAATCAAGTAGTCACTTAGACGGGTATACCACATCCGTCCGGATTGTTTCAATCCATATAGTGAACGTTGCAATCTTATTGCAAACGTGCTCTGTGGTCTAGAGCCACTTGACTTGGGTAAATGAAGCCCATCCGGGACCTTCATATAAATCTCCATATCTAGATCCCCATAGAGATATGTTATGACCACATCCATAAGCTGCATGTTCAGTTTTTCGGAAACTACCACTGACAAGGTAGCAGAACGTTATGACGTCCTTTACGAGAGAGTATGTCTCATCGTAGTCGATTGCAGGGCGTTGTGAGAAGCCTTGCGCCACAAGGCGAGCTTTATATCTCGTTCTCTCACTACACTTTCTAACAAAGACTCATTCATATCAACAGGTTTTATTCCAGAAGGTATTGGCACAACTGGCCCTAATACCGTTCTCTTTGTTAGTGAGTCCAACTCAACCTGGATCGCATATTTCCATTTAGGCCAATCAGCTCTACGTTGGCATTCATCAACAGAGCGAGGTTCAATATCATCATTCTCAATGAACTCTTGTGCACAAGCATATGCAAACACATCATCAACTGTGATGGAGTTTCTATCCCACGTCTCATGTACACTAGTGTAATAATCGAGATCTCTAGGTTCCCACGGATATGTCTTAGCGACAGGGCGTCCCCCGAAGATGTCTTTTGGACATAACCATAATCCGGAACGTTTTCATGGACGGATTTTGAGTATCAATGATGAGAGGGTTATTTGGTGCCATCGCAGCCCATTCCTAGGGCGCGAATCCCTCGAACCTGGTGGCCTCCCACGCTTCCTCAGCGGAGCCACGGCCTAAGCCACATCACCACCATTACTGGCAGTGGCGCCACCAGCTGTCCCTCCCATAGGGTTAGCTGCAATAGCGACTTTGAGTCCAAGTCCTTGTTCAGGCACTTGCATCCTTGCAGGCATGTTTGCAGCTGGTATATATGATCTAGTCACTAAGATCTAAGAAAGTGTCAGGAAGAGAATCTCTGACTTTCTAAAGATCTATAATTCTACGCACTTTCTGCAGTAGGGGGATCGTTATGAGACAGAGTGGGGACAGGCCACGACAATTCCAGTCGTTCCTGCTGAACGTTCACGTTCTTATCTCCCCCTAACGACGGGAAGACTGTCTCACCGAAGTGACAAATAGATCGCCTGTCAAAGGGTTCTACATAGCGGATTGTGGTTGGAGACTCAAAACCAACATAAATACTCATTCGTCTCTGAGGACCCATTTGAATACGCTGTGGCGGCGTAATAGGCACATGAACAACACACCCAAATATGCGTAGGTACGATATGCTTGGCTCATACCCAGTCACTAGCTGTAACGCAGAACATGATTGGGTGGTGATGGGCCTCAGACGAATAAGCAGAGCTGCATGCAATACTGCGTGCCCCCAGGCAGAGAGAGAAAGATTGGTGCGCATTACCAATGTCCTCGTGACCATTTGTACGCTATTAATGGCAATCTCTGCAAAACCATTCTGGGTTTGCACATGTGAGACTAGATGCCCAACATCTATCCCATGCAGTAGTCATCGAAAGTTTTCGATGTAAACTCCCTAGCATTATCAAGCCTGATAGTTAATGGGATGATCCGGGTAGTGAGCCGGCAGGCGAATACTCTGTGCTAGGAGTTTAGCATAAGCAGCATAACGAATGGACAACATCATGATATGTGACCAGCATGTCGATGCATCAACCAACACCATAAAATACATAAATGGCCCGCTTGGTGGTTGAATATGTCCACAGATATCCCCTTGGATTATTTGTAAGAATTGAAGAAGTACTTTAGAATCCTTTGCATAGGACGATCTTAGTCCTTTATTTCCCTTAGGAATACGCTTTGCATAATGAGCGTTTTGGCTTTGGGAGCTTCAGAAGCATAGGAGGAATTGTCTACATCCGAGAGAGAGTATTTTGTTCTATGCGATCGATCGCAAGGGGGGTGCGATCGATCGCCCGTGCTCTCGGGTTCCAGAAAACGTACAGGAAGGAACCTACGATCGATCGCAGGGGGATGCGATCGATCGTCCGAGCTCTCGGGTTTGTTAACGACGCAGCCTGGAAGGTTGCGATCGATCGCAGGTATCGTGCGATCGATCGTATGGCGTCGGACAGTGGCAAATTTGCTCTTTCTCATAACTGTCTCATCTCCTTGAATCGCTCTTCGATTCATGCTTCAATTAGCTCGAAAGAATGGATGTCCGTGTGAGGTTTTCAATACACGGATCATCATATCACGACCAGGATGTCACTACCTGTCGTGCCAAAGCCAATATGTGTCTGAATCCAAGAGGTCATCCCGAATGACATTGTTTGATTCAATAGCTCGGATAGTGGTTGCATACAATCCACTAGAGAGACACATAAGCTTCTCTAAGATGCGCTTTCTTCCGCAGTCATTAGAGGTAATGCAAAATAATTCTTTTTCCATTCTTATCATGCATCTTAGCATGGAAACCATTGGCTCTTATATCTTTAAAGCTCAACAGAGTTCAATTTCCTCTTGGAGCGTAGAGAGTATTTGTGACATCAATGTGAGTGCCATTAGGCAAGAGGAATTGGGCATATCCTCTTCCTTGCACAAAATTCGATGGTCCTGCCATCGTAGTCACAGATGAATGTAAGCTCATCATTAAAATCGAGGCTACGAAAGCAACTCAGATTTTATTAAAGATATTAGCCAAGGCTTTACACTCAAAGTTCCATCTTGATCTCAAATCAAAACTAAATCCATTGTCTTGGCAAACTTGCCATATTACATCAACTTGGAAAAACATAAAGGCTTAAGCAAAATTGCTTCCAAAGTCTTTAACCCTTAAACTCGACGTCTTGATCATTACAATTACATCTTCATATGTATTGCAAACTATGGCCCATTGATCAGACGCTCCATATCATTAATAGACATCATGAAGAGGATTCTCCATTGATTGAGGCATACAGGCTCAGTACTCACGGTCGCTAGGACGGTGGCAGATTACCTTAGCCGGTGGCGGTGCTGCCATCACTGATGGCGCAACAACGCTGACCAGCGGCGTCCCTCTTATAGGGATGGCGGTCTTCTCTCACTCTTTTGCGGCCCTATGCTCGCATGATCGCTTATTCTTATGGCGATTACCTTCCTGAGCAAATCAATCATACGGACCAAACATCCGGATTTGTCCCTAAATTTAGGGTTTTGCTCGTAGCGTCCTCCCTTAGGGGCGCTATCATCGTCATGCCTTTCCTCAAGGCAGAGATGGAGAAGGTGGTGAGAGTTTCCTCAATCAATCGTTCATCTGTGATGATTTTCCACAGAGATGCATCAAGTTTTTGATGCGGAGAATTTTCGAATTATATCCCATGACTTCATCAAAGTCAGAGAAGCGGAGATTAGTCCATTATGCTTCTAAATTCGGAATGATGAATGTTACCACAACATTCATGAAGCGCTTCTAGCGCTAACCTCTTTCATGAACTCAAACTGGAGTGCCATACCATATGGCGATTCATCAGGAAAATAACCTGGCATTGTACATCACAGTTTGAGGGTCTAGAGCGGTTTCTTCAAAACAACGCTCATGGATTCGAGCTAGAAGCTCTTGTGCGAATAGGTACATTAGGATATCATGAGCCCATCTCAGAATCTAATGTCCGCAGAATCCAATGGAGTAAAATCGAGTTCATTCATGTTCGACATCCAAGAATATGGAGAACAAGAATGTGGTGTGTTTCGGAGTCATTACTCCCACGAAACAATGAAGGGTAAGTTTCGGAGTTAATACTCCCACGAAACAATAGAGGGTTTCTGAGCAATATTTGCTCCCAAGAAACGTTTCCAAGGATTTTGGATTTAGGTGAAACTTTGGTGTCGTATGGTCATAACCTTAAACCTTTTCGGTAGCTCTACTCAGATATAACCAGGTAAGTTATAAGAGATGTCGGTGGAGTAAGCTCTCTTAATACCACTTATCTCAAACTCCTTACCTAGACATCATACCTAAGCAGGTGAGCCTAGTTGGGAATAAGTCATGAACCATAGGTCGTTTCTTCTCTACGGATTCCTCATCCGGAGGTAAATCATTCAATGAACTCCTCGTTCAAGGTCTCTTCTCTCTACGGATTCCTCATCCGGAGTATTAGCTCGAACCCCCACAGTTCGGCTCTTGAGGTCATCACCAATAGCATGATGACATTAGAGGTGCTCATGACTTACACATACCGCAAGCGATATGAAGCTCGATCACTCCCCTAATGCTTCTCATAGTTTGTTGAGTCTCGTGTAAAGTATAGATCGAGAATCTCACGTTATAGAAAGGTGAGAGGTAGAGGAGGGATGTTGCAAGTCCCTTGAGAAAAAGAAAAGTCGAATTGAAATTCGGAAAGCAGCAACGTTTATAAAAGCTTACTTGGATTCTTTTCTCGGATTATCTTGAGTACCTCTTCTTCGAAGTTATATATCTGGAGATCCAACGGTCGGAATTGGCTGAATTTTTAACTGGAGATATTAGACTCATGGAGGAAGCTGTCGTCCAAATTTCAGCTTAATCCAACGGTGGAGAAGGGATAAAATCGCTATCGAAGTTGACTGTTCTGTGCAGGCAGATTCTTGAACTAGAGGAGATTGCACGGAGGTACTATTCACGGGTACTGTTCATCCGGTACTGTTCACGCGCACTGTTCATCGACACTGTTCATCCGGCACACCCTAGGGTTTTAGGGTTCTAGGGTTTTGGCGCTAGCAGGATGCTATGCTCAAGAGTTTTGGTTTTTGATTCAGGGTTAGAGGTTCGTGCTGATAACGTGTTTAAGTAAATACGAAATACAATAACAAACAGAAAGTAAATTACAATGTAAATAGCACAGGAATAGATCATCACTTTATTAATGAATAGGTGCCTCTATATATAGAGAAACACAAAGGTACAATCCATGTCCCAATAAGACTTCTATTCAATAAGTAATCCATATGCTAACCTAACTAAGATACTCCTAAGTTGACAAGGCACACACAAAGTAGGTTTCCTTCAACAGGCTGCAAAAATTGAAGGAATTATCACAACAAATTGGTGAATCTTGAAGCACCTAAACAAAAGTCACCATCGCAAATTTTCGTTGAAATTGACCCCGGCCATCCCATTCTCTATCTCCTTTTGTTTTTAATTTGTTTGGTCATAATTTTCCTTTCTACCTTAATTATAATTTTATTCACCCATATATGCCAAAAGGATAACATGTAGATCGAGTAGTACGTTAATCCTTGATCGATCGGTGAATTAATGTGAAACAAATTAATACTATTCTATGTACAATTGCCGCATGAACCCGGCAGCTAGCTGGCTAGCTGGTACCAGTAGCTACCAATTTTCTATATATAGATGGTGTTTTTACGTAAGGATCGACATCATATAATAATATCAGTTAATTATATATCTTTGTTCGTCCGTCGACTCGTAATTAAAAGATTACGTACAGATTTTATATTGAAACATATATAGATGCCAAAATGATTACTTATACGTTTATATATAACAGAATATATATATATTCGCCCAAATTCATAAGAATACAGTATATATATATATATATTCATCAATATATAGGAAATAAAAATTAAGTTGGAGCGCTGACTTTGTATTCAATCTCATTAATTGATTGATAGAGACAGAGAAATGAAGTAACGAATTAACTGTTATACATCAGCATCGATCAGAAATAATAATTACCAGGAAAATAATGGGAATTGGTTCTATATATGTATCTCGATCTCCTTCTTGAATAGGCAGCCAGGAAATTAAGACCAAGATAATGTTTTCATCTACAAATATAATTAATGTACGTTGCTTGTCCCTTTCTCATGCATTATTAATTGTCACTATATATATATATGCAGCTAGCCATGGATCCTAGATCGATCGAGTAGAAACTAAAAGCCAAAGTAGCTAGCTACGTTAAGACGACGAGCCAGACGAGATGACTCTGGAGATTTGCAAAACCCCACATGCATGGTTTGCTCTTAATTGGATCTTGCCCGCCCATTCATTCATTGATTGATTCTGCATATTAAATTATTTTTACGTTGCTTGCGGAGACATTGATTCAAGTGTTGAGCACTATATATTCTTTTTCAAAGGCTTGAATTCAAATCCAAACATGCAATAGATACCCAATAAAGATACCCCATAGGCCCATAAAGTTTCAGTCCAACAAGTCGAAATGCAAATTTAAACTCATATTCCATTTTGACTATGCACCTGCCTGCTTGACTGCTTGTTGTGGTGTCAATCAAGTGTTACAATACAGCTCAGTCAGTGTACGTAGGCTTCGGTGCACCACCTGCTAAATCACTGATTAAGTTTTTTTTTAATCACTAATTAAGTTGGTGGACTAGAAATAACAGATTTAGTGCAAGATTAAGTGGATTAAGCACCACGTAACTAATAAGAGAGTCAGAGTCCAAGACCCCCTTAAACACCTCCAACAGATATATAGATCGATCACCTCTACCGTCCATATATTACGCATCTTAGATCTCATATATATATCTTCCATTGTTTCTCCTTCCACAAATTTATAATAATTTCGATCCCATTAACTTGCTTGCATTTCTTAATTGGAGATCGATCAGTCTTCTATGCATGGATACTAGTTCAATCTGCCATTTATGATTACTTGTAAGTACGAACGTATGTTTCTCGATCCATGCAAATTAAAAAGAAGCACTATATTTCTGCATTATATATCTTTTTCAATGTATGATTGCATACATACATTTTATTGAAGAGAATCAATAATGATTTCACTGTACGTAATCTTGCTTTAAAAAAAATGAAAATTTACTGCATTGCTTAATCCATATTGGTAGGGCTGAATAATGAATTATCATCAATCATGAATCATCTTAATGCATGCATGATTTCTGATACTTATGGTTCATATATTTGTAGCAGAAGATCGAAGAAATATTCTAGAGGTCTGTCGTAAATATGGTATCTGAAGCAACCCCCTATGCCCCAAAGAACATCCTTATAACAGGTGCAGCAGGATTCATAGGCAGCCATGTCACCAACAGACTTATCAACAAGTACCAAAATTACAAGATTGTAGCTCTGGACAAGCTGGACTACTGCTCCAGCTTCAAGAACCTTCACCCTTGTAGAGCATTGCACAATTTCAAGTTCATCAAGGGTGACATTGCTTGTGCTGATCTAGTCAACCACCTCTTGATCGCCGAGGAGATCGACACCATTATGCACTTTGCTGCACAGACCCATGTGGACAATTCATTTGGGAACTCGTTTGAGTTCACCAACAACAATGTGTATGGCACCCATGTGCTTCTAGAAGCTTGCAAGGTCACAAAGAGAATCAAGAGATTCATCCATGTTAGTACTGATGAGGTTTATGGTGAGACTGACATGGAAGCTGACATTGGAAATCCTGAGGCCTCTCAACTCCTCCCTACAAATCCTTACTCTGCCACCAAAGCCGGGGCTGAAATGTTGGTCATGGCATATCACAGATCTTACGACTTGCCTACAATAACAACTAGAGGTAACAATGTCTATGGACCGCATCAATACCCCGAAAAGCTTATCCCAAAATTCATACTACTTGCTATGAAAGGCGAGAAATTGCCGATTCATGGAAATGGGTCAAATGTGAGAAGTTATTTGTACTGCGAGGATGTTGCTGAGGCATTTGATGTGATTCTTCATAAGGGGGTGATTGGGCATGTGTACAACATTGGTACCAAAAAAGAAAGGTCAGTCATAGATGTGGCCGAGGATATTTGCAACATGTTTGGGTTGGATCCAAAGAAAGCTATAGATTTTGTTCAAGATAGGCCTTTTAATGACCAAAGGTACTTCTTGGATGATCAAAAGCTCAAAGATCTGGGTTGGGAGGTGAGGACTAATTGGGAAAAGGGGTTGAAGATGACAATGGAGTGGTACACTAAGAACCCAAATTGGTGGGGAAATGTGGATGCTGCACTTCACCCGCACCCAAGTATTTCAGTGATTAATCACTGCAATGATGAGACTTGGTTCTTTCAATATGGGTACACAAGGATGACTAGATCGTGCAGTGAGATTAGTAACAGCGGCGAATTGAAATTCTTGATATATGGAAGGACTGGTTGGATAGGAGGGTTATTGGGGAAGCTTTGTAAGGATGGAGGGATTGAATTTGAGTATGGGAGTGGGAGATTGGAAGATAACAAGTCTTTGCTTGAGGACATAACAAGAGCACAACCAACCCATGTTTTCAATGCAGCTGGAATTACTGGAAGGCCTAATGTTGATTGGTGTGAATCACACAAGACTGAGACAATTAGGACTAATGTAGTTGGGACACTTACTTTGGCTCATGTTTGTAAGGAACAAGGTTTGTTGATGATGAATTTTGCAACTGGCTGCATATTCGAGTATGACGAGGATCACCCTCAAGGATCAGGCATTGGATTCAAGGAGGAGGACAAGCCTAATTTCACTGGTTCCTTCTATTCCAAGACCAAAGCCATGGTAACAATTAATCGATCTCAACCTGGTTTTTCTTTTGCTTTTTTATTCTAATATTGATCATGCATGGTTCAATGTTTTGCTCCTTCCATATTATACATTGACATGACCGGCCAATAGTTAATATTCTCTTTGGCAAATATATGGCACATACGTATGTTGTGTTGTCGGACTATCAATCTAGACATGCTGGTCATGCATATATTACAAAGAACATGGTAAAATGTGCAGGTGGAGGAGTTGTTAAAGGAATATGACAACGTGTGCACTCTGAGAGTTAGAATGCCGATTTCATCAGACCTCAGCAACCCAAGAAACTTCATCACAAAGATCTCGCGTTACAACAAAGTGGTGAACATACCCAATAGCATGACAGTGCTAGATGAGCTGCTCCCAATCTCCATTGAAATGGCTAAAAGAAACTGCAGAGGAATATGGAACTTCACCAACCCAGGAGTCATTAGCCACAATGAGATTCTAGAAATGTATAGGGATTACATTGACCCTAATTTCAAGTGGCAAAATTTTGACCTAGAAGAACAAGCCAAGGTGATTGTGGCACCAAGGAGTAACAATGAAATGGATGCTTCAAAGCTGAAAGGGGAGTTTCCTAAATTGTTGTCCATCAAGGATTCGATCATAAAATATGTCTTCGAGGCTAACAAGAAGACTTGAAGGTTCCTATGCATGACTATTTCAATTAGGAGATCGACAAGTGCTCTGTACGTACCTACACCTTTTAAGCTGCATAATCGAAGTTTTATTGTCTTAATTTCTATCTTCTATTAAATTTTGCATCATCAATTTACTTCAGTATCGAAACAGAAATGTTATTCATTGAAGAATTGTTTAGATTGATAGCGAGATTTTTTTATTTTTTCAAAGTAAAAAAAGATGTACATTAGTGACAGCTAACTTTAGGCTCTCTTGAACACAGTTGGAAATTGAATTTCCTATGTGTTTGATATTTAATTTTCTGTTTGAGCTTGTCCAATATAAATTAGACTTATGTAATATTTTCAGCCCATCGGGCTTGCCATAACATGTTTCAATTTCCGAACGTGGATGAAAACTACGTACTATACATGCTGGATCCCCAGATATATATATATATGGCTCAACAATTTTAGAGTTCCTATGAGAAAGAAAAAGATGTATGAATTTCCGGTGTGGATATTCTCTATGGTATTGAGGTGATGATGACTGCTCTTCAATAATGGGGTCTTCATTATTGCCTTTACTCATAATGGATGGTGACAGAAGAAGAGAACAAAATATTCCACCCCACATTTCTCTTTAGTCACCTTTCAAGGTTCATATATATATTGCTACGGCCTGTTTGCACATATAGGAATGTAATATAAAAGAAAAAGAATGGCTGGTGTTGGTTCATTCTCAGCCATTGCCCATCTATGACATCATTTCGATCAACTTCTATCTTCATGGGAGAGGGATACACTTCACTGAACATGTGATACACGACGCCCGCAGTGATCATTCTGTCGTCCCTTGGACAATACGTCAAATCAGATTACCAAATGTAGCGCGCAAATATTTGCTACATAGTATCATATATATTACCTAACTTCATGATTCATTACGTACGTCTATTACTTAAACAAACTAAGAGAATCTTATCAAAAAAAAAAAACCTAAGAGAATAAAGAGGATAACTATACGTACCACTATTTTCCTAATAATCATTGTGGAACTTCATAAAAGTACCAATGAGTTTGCTCTAGTGGAAGCATACTAGGCTGTAAATGAGGCGAACGCTGCAGTGATACTCTTGGTAATAGAAGGTCGCTGGTTCGAGCCCCAATTTGTGAAAAACATCTCTTCGAGAGAGGGCATACCTCAATTGCTCCCGGCCCTGGAGTGGTAGCCCACTTTAGACCACCATTTTACTAGCTAGTAAGTACGTGTCATAAAAAAACCATATAACAGAAAAATGTGGGCGTCATTTACTGCATAAAAATACCAAGCGAGTGGCACTGTTGAAATATTGAACAAAAGCCTGGTCTTTTTGAAGAATCTCCCCGTTAAAAACACGCAGGCTCCTACACTGTCCGTCACACACTCACTCACTCCCTTAATTAGCTCCCACCCAACACGTACCCCCCAATTAAACTCCAAAGCAAGTGTCCTCTTCCTGACGCAAAAACCGGAGATGGAATCTTCCGACCACGAGTTCGACGTGATAGTCATCGGTGCCGGAATCATGGGCAGCTCGACCGCCTACCAGACCGCCAAGAGGGGCCACAAGACCCTCCTGCTGGAGCAATTCGACTTCCTCCACCACCGCGGCTCCTCCCACGGCGAGTCCCGGACAATCCGGGCCACGTATCCAGAGGACTATTACAGTCCTTTGGTACTGGAGTCCTACAAGCTATGGCAGGAGGCCCAGTCCGAGATCGGCTACAATGTCTATTTCAAGGCCCATCAGCTCGATATGGGCCCTGAAAGCGACAGAGTTCTCCAGGCCGTTGTTGGTAGCTGTCGTAAGAACGAGCTCGCTTACCGGCTCTTGAACGGGGAGCAAGTGGAGCAGGAGTACTCGGGTCGGATCAAGATACCGGAGGGCTGGATGGGTTTGGTTACGGAGCACGGTGGGGTGATCAAGCCCACCAAGGCGGTGTCCATGTTCCAAACGCTGGCGATGCAGAACGGCGCCGTCTTGAGGGACAACATGGAGGTGACGGAGATAAAGAGAGATCATCAAGTGAGGGGACGGGGAGGCATTTGGGTGCGGGTAGCAAATGGTGACAGGTTTTGGGGTAACAAGTGTGTGCTCACTGTTGGGGCCTGGACAAACAGGTTAGTTAAAACGGTTGGTGGCTTTGAACTGCCTATACAGCCCTTGGAGACCACTGTGTGTTACTGGAGGATTAAGGAGGGTCATGAACCTAGCTTTGCCATTGGAGCTGACTTTCCCACTTTTGCTAGCTATGGGGTTCCATACATCTACGGTACACCTTCATTGGAGTATCCGGGTCTCATCAAGGTTGCCGTGCATGGCGGGTACCCGTGTGACCCAGATAAGAGGCCCTGGGGACCCGGAAACCCTATGTCTCCGTTGAAGGAATGGATAGACAAGACATTTTCCGGTGTCGTCGACTCCGGTGGACCGGTTGCCACTCAGTTGTGCATGTATTCCATGACCCCAGATGAGGATTTTGTGATTGATTTCCTTGGGGGTGAGTTTGGGAAGGATGTGGTGATCGGAGGCGGATTTTCGGGTCACGGCTTCAAGTTGTCTCCGGTTGTGGGGAGGATATTGGCTGACCTTGCACTTAGTGGAGAGGCAAAAGGAGTGGACCTAAACCACTTTAAGATAGCAAGGTTTCAAGACAATCCTAAAGGCAATGCTAAAGATTTCCTCTATAAATCACTACTTTAAGCATTGTCTATGTAACAAATGTATCTGATTAAGACTGCTTCCTTTGCTTAATAAGTTAAGAGTGACCAACAATCCCTTCAGTCATCTTCAAAAGCCAATAGTTACAGTTTTGAGTAAGAAATTGAAACCTAATCAAGGGCAATACCTGCTTGTAGAATCTAGAGAATGGGGTCAAAGCATTAATACATGCTGATTTTTACACAAGTAATTCCCATACAAAACACTGCACTGGAGCTTGGTTTACTACTAAATTCTCTCTAAATTTGTAGAGAACCTACATAATAACAGCTATGATGTACAACCTTTGGTTGGGTTTAGGGTAAACAAAAATAATCTATGTTGCCCTATATATGATGAATCTCTTTTCCTTATTAGGTGCAACCAAGCTTCTAGGATTCCTTCAGATAAAAAATGGGAATCTGAGTTTGCCTGGTTGAGAATAATAATCAATCTCTAACCACATCTAGGAAGGACAAAAATAAGCAGCTTAAGCCCCCCACGTAATACCCAATAATAGCATAACCATAATCGGGACACCAACTCCATCTCGCCCCAAAACCAAATGTGAACCTGCATCCGAAGAAAATGCAACAAATAAAAATTGAACATCAGAAATATCATAAATTTTAATTTCCAGGCCTATCAGTGAGCAAGATTAGATATCTTACCCAAAAAAGAAAATTTTGTATTACTTAACTACATAAAAGGGAAGAAATTAATACAAACGTACCCATTCGGCTTTTCAAATTGCAAGAGTAGCAAGAAGCGCATGCAGAAAAGCCCAATAGAATATAATACCAAGCCGCAACATAGGTTTTCGCATTAGAGTCCGATCACAAGAAACCCTGGCAGCGTGTACAAGATGATTTAGCTTATTCACAAAGTCCAGGTAAGTTTCAAATCATAAACTATTAAGAAAGAATTGCATATGCCTACCAGAGGCCATCCACCATGTCAGTCACAGGTCTTGTAAATCTAGGAACCATTCTTGATGTAGTGAGTGACTTGAAACCATGAACTGCAGTGGAATAAACAGAGAAGAGCTCAATACTAGTTAGAAATGCCTTCAGTAACTTATCTCATGTGGTATTAGGGAAAAGAACAGTAAAAGATGGCGGCAGCTACTGCCATAGGGGATTACCTTTATCATCATCTTCATCTTCCAACCTACTAGTGCTCCCAGGATCCATATCTATAGCAATTGCAACTTGCTCACTATTGGCTTTGCGCAAACTGCGGACTTGGGATGCAATGGAGGAACCAGATGCTGCCCATTTGTTTATCTATACAAAAACCCGCCAAATAATTTCCTCAATGATATTACCATACAACGAGCAAAAACTATTTTGTATTCCTAAGCACATCTAAGTTCATAGAACATCTTAAATTCTCCGCACAGAAGTTAAAATGACAAAGGTAAAAAGGCATGCAAGTATTATAAAATAAACGTATCAAACATCTCACCGCAGGCTCCACTTCATGAATCTCCGAGGACGTGCTAGTTGCCTGGCCAGAATCTTCCACACCTTCAAGCAGATTTAATCGTGATTCCTTCTCCCGTAAAGACTTCTCAAGAGTTTCTCCCTTGCGTATTAATTCTTCTACCTTAGTCCTTTCTTCTTGCAACAACATATCTTTGCTTTGAGACGCAGCCCGTAGATCACCCAATTCTGATAAAATAGAATCAACTGTCTTCTTAAGTACTTCCTTTTGTTCAGGGACGTGACCGTTGTTCTCATCTTCAAGATACTCATTGTGCACCCCAACTCGCGCAATATTCATATCAAACCATGTTAATAACTCATTGATCTCATCTGAATTTCCCTTGTTACTGACTTGTGATGCAACAAGAACATCATTGGTGCACCTAGTGACCTCTTGCCTTAAGAAAGAAATCTCCGCATCCCGATCTTGCAATTGTGACTGCAGTTTTTCAACTTCCGCAAGGAGGCTTGCAGATAGATGATGTAGCTCGTCAAACTTATTCACAGTGATGGAAAGCTTTTTCATAACCTTCCCACGAGAAGCTTCAAGGTTCTCTATTTCTAGGTTCTTTTGTTCCACAATCTTTTCCAGTTCCTTGATCTTGTAGGTGATACCTTGCATCTGTACCTCCTCCTCATCGAGTGCTTGCATTAGCTCCTCAATTTCTACAATCACAGGTAATTTCCATAATTACGGAACATCTAAAACAGCCATTTAGAAACTACAGTATATATACGTGTGGACTGGATAAATGTAAATGACAAACTCACCATGGTCTTTGGCAGCAATCACATCAGTTAGTGATCTGACCCTCTCTTGTAACTCGGCGGAGGTGGCCCGGCCATCTTCTAGCTCCTTTACTCTCTGCTCAAATAGGTTGCGTTCACCTTTCATCACTTCCAACTGTTTCTCCAAATCATGAACCAAAGTTTTTGAAGATTCAAGATCCATTGAGTAGCTGCTTGCAGTAGCTTCAGCTCCCTTGATTTGACTTACAAGCTCCATGAAAATCCTCTCCTTTTGAACGTCCTTCTCTTGAAGCTCTTTCTGCAAATTTGAAATGGTAAGCTTCATTTCCTTTTGGCTACCTTCCACTATGTCACCTGTCAGAGTAGCAAAATCACTAGCAGCCGACAATAGCCGGTCTGCCACAGACCTAACAGATTCCTCAGAGTACAGCTGACCCTCTCCACTGAAAGAATGTCCTCCCGCGGGCAATTCTGCTGTTTTTAATGTCATTCCCAGATCTGCAACAGCCCAGCTATTTCCCACCAATTCAGCTTTTCTTTTATTTATTTCCACAACTGAACTAGTGCATGCTTCAAAAAGCAAGGCAGCATTTCTATGCAAGACAAGAAGTTCCTTGTCCTTTTCCTTTTTGACCATTTCAATCTGCAAAAAGTCTCTCTTCAAGGCTTCAAATGACTCATTTTTGGAAGTTATTTCTCCACGAACAATTGCCATCAATCTGGATACACTGCTAGTTTTTTCATGCAAAGACATCGAGTGTTCAGCTAATTTTTCTTTAAGCACACCAATCTCCATCATGAGCTCTTGCACATAATGCGTCACATATGTAAAGATTTCAATTACAAAATTGTCATCAAAATGTCCATGCGCGTTGGGGTCTGACCAAGAATTCATTGAAATAAAGTTCTCCTGAACAGGGAATCCCAAATTAGAAGATGTTAAAAGAGAAGAATGCTTCAGATCAAATACAGACTAACATCATATAATATTAATAGTCACTAGTGCACAGTGATAATGATAACAACAATAATAGAAATAATAACTTAACAAGAATAATACTGGAGGAACCTTTAGACACTAAATACCAAGTTGATTTATATCTCCATTCTTGGTCCCACTTACTTTTCATGTGAGATTATTTTCACCACATAAAATAATTTGGTAAGGTCATGTCATCTGTAACATCACTTGGTATCATTGGAATTTATTTTGATGTCACTAGTATTACTGTAAAAATAAATATAGTACAAACCTGTGAATAGTAGAGACCAAAGGTATATTTATATGCAATGAAATTCTTCTACAATCATCATCATTTCACACTAAAAAGACTTCATTTTCTAATTTTTTCAGTGCAGTGAACCAAACCACCATAATCAGCCAAGACCAGCACTTATCTGACTGTAAAATCAAGTTTACTAGTATTTTCAAGCAAAACAAAAAACGATGCAAACAAGATCATTCAAAGGCATGCTAAAAACAGAACCTAGAATGGCTTGGAATGGCCTTAAAAAGCCAAACTTGAGACAGGGAGAACTACAACAGCGTCTTAGTGAGAATTCTGTCTAGGATTGCCTACATCGATCATGTAAGGCAAGGGTGAAAGGACAGTTGGAAAACTGTACAAGTATGAGAAGTCTGAGAAAGCGGAAAAAAGGGAAAACAAAAGGCACTCCATGATCTTAATAAACTAATCCAAAGTCCTTCGGCAAAGGAGGATCATGAAGAAAAAAACTCAAACCATCAAACAAGACTATCAAAACTAAAGGTGGTAAAACACTCGGGAACTAACAAATCAGCATGATAAAAATACCTTATCTGATTTACTCGTTATAAATCCACCAGTTGCAGTGAAGGGGTGCACATCAACCACATCAGCACTGTTTGATTTGAGACATGAATCAATACCGGTCTCCATGTTGTTTAAAAATTCCAATTCCTTGTAAAAAAGACCGGCCAATGAACTACTAATATCATGGAAACCCTTCCTTAGTTGATCTACACCAGATTTTAGTCCTGCAAATTCAGAAAATTGGTTTTTTCTCTCCTCGGAGTGAGCAGTAGATAACTTTTCAAGACTTAAAACAGCTTCAAGTTTGCCAGCCTCAGCAAGATCCCTTTCCTTGGAAAGTATAGCAAGTTCACCTGCAGATTTAGCTAGCTCTTCCTGGAGACCATCATTTCTCTCTTGAACCTCATTCAGTTCTGCAAGGAGTAGCTCTGCTGCTCTTTTGGATTTCCTAGCCTCTTGTTCTGAAGAAGCTACATCTGTGAGCAAAGCAAGGCACATTTTCCCAATTTGTTCCAACTTCACAACTGGATCACCAGAGTTAAAATCACCTCCTACATCAATGTCGTCTAAAATGTTTACAATCATGCTCAAAGTATTTGCTTTGTGCTGCAAATTCTGCTCAGTTTCATTCAGACAATTCCTCAAGAACAATGTCTCAGATTCTAAGGCTTCTACCCTACCAGGGTAAGTAGACAAATCCCTGAAGTTTTGTTCGTACTCTGCAATTTTAACTTCCCCTATCTTGATCTCTGATCTCAAACGTTCCACCTCAGAATTAATCTCATCAATATTTTGTTTCAGACTATCACGCTGTTGTACCAATGACTTCCCTTTTCTGACTGCAACATTTAACTTCTCTCTAACAGAAGCTGATTTCTGCTCCTCCTGATTAAGCAGCCCTTGCAACTCATTCACTTTTTTATGTAGTGCTTCCAATTCACTGGCCAAAGACTGTTGCTTCCCTAGATATTCATCCCTCTTCTCCTTTACATCCAAAAGTTCACGTTGAACCTCCTCCAACTCTTTCTTCAAAACAGCTATATCTGATTCCTCGGGATCAAGTGTATTTAGGCTTCTCGATCCAACAGCTGTTGCATCAGCATTTTCAGTATGGAGATCTTCAGCTGCACCCCCATGCCCAGGTTTTTCCGAAGAAAGAGTTGCATAACTCTCTAAAAGCTTATTCAGTAACCCTTCCAAGCACTCAATGCTACTACCACCAGAATACTCATACTTCGATCCAGAGTCCTCCAATGCATCAGTAACCAAACTCTGTAATCTTCTTAAGTCAGCTTCTATGCTGAAAAGTTGATTCTCATTTCCATGCATCTTGGCTACATTTTCTTGCAAATCAGTAACTTCCTTCTGCAGCTTTTCATTTTCATGCTCAAATTCAGCTGCTTTTGCTGAAATCTTCTCATGATCATTGACCAGAATCCCCAATCTTTCTGAAAGATGATCTCTCTCATGGATAAATGTTTGAAGGTCCGCCTCAAGGTCAGACACTCTCCTTTGCGAGTCTTCCGAATCAGCAGTCAGTGATGTACAATGGTTTTCAAGGTTAACAACCTTCTGCTGGAGAGACATATTATCTTCCTGCACTTCTGAAAGTGTTTTTCTTAACCACTCAATCCTATCCTCTGGCTCCACAGATCGCAGATGTGATGGCATGTCAATCCTGTCCAAAAGTTCCTCCCATCTCTGGACTATGTTGTTCCTTTCCATTAAGGATTGTTCCAACATTTCATTTTGTTCAGCCAACCCATAAAATTTACTCTGAAGTTCTTCATATTTTCTTTTGAAATCTTCGCTCAAATCTGAACTTGGCTGTACATCATCTTTCCAGGAATCCATAACAACAAAACCAGCATCAGAATACGAACCTCCACCAGCAGAACTCTTCTGATCTGAATCGGTTGCAGGAAAAGTGTTACTAATAGCTTTCCTAGCCAGCCAATCAATCTTCTCAATAATATCTCTAGAATGAAAATGCTCTGGCAGATCAAGGTCTTCCAAAATCTCTTCTATTCTCTGAAGTACAGAATCTTTGAGAAGGAATGATTCTCTTAATGCAGTAGCCGAATTGCGAATATATGAAAGCTCAGATTCCAGAGCTTCTACACGCTCACCTGACTCTGAATATGCCTTAAGTTTTGCTTCAATCTCAAGAAGCCTTGCATCTTTCAATTGCAGTTCCTGTGAGAATCGTTCCAGTTCAATAGATTTCTCTGTAAGGGACTGCTTCAGACCATCTCGCTGCACAATCAAACCTTTCCCCTTGGTGACAGCAATGGTAAGCTTCTCTCTAAGGGAAGATACCCGTTGCTCTGACTGTTCAAGTTCATTTACTTTCCCTTGTAACTCAGAACGAGCAACAAGAAGTGCTTCTTCCGCCTGATGTAAACTTTCCCTTAGAACAATGAGTTCACTCTCATGCTGGAGACACAAGGCATTTAACTGCTGTGCTTCTTCCTGCATTAAATTCAATTCTACCACCTTAGATCCATAATCTTCCTTAGATAAGCCTACCTGCACATCAGCCTCCTCGCATTTCCGAACAAGACATGACACCAGTGACTCGAGGCGTGAAGCAGGCGTCTTATCTACTTGAAACTCAGCATGTTCCACTTTCAGCACACCTTCAACATCTTCTATTAACTTCTGTAGAGCAGTAGAATCAAGGCATCTTTGTTTCAGCTCCTCAAATTCTTCACCTCTAGCCATCAACTCTGAATTTAGCTTCTTGTTGACAGATTCGAGTTGCAGACTCTCCCTCAAAAAAGATTCCACCTGTTCTATGATGGTTTCATAATTACTGTAATCTAGAGGATCAGGAAGCTTCTCAGTTTCTAGGTACATCTCACTTTCATCTGTAGACCCATGCAAAACCGTGAGAAGTTTAGTAAGGTTGCCATACAACTTGCTCAACAAATCACTGGCCAATTCATTCTTTCCAAGCAGATCATCATATTTCTCATTCACTTCTTTGTATAGAATAGAGACTGCTTCATGTTCTGTTTGAGAACTTTCAAGTTTGTCCTTCAGATCTTGAATAAAACTGATGACATCATAAACAGAAGCAACAAAATGGCTAATTCTGTCCAAATAATCATGAGAGACTGATGTAGTTGTGATGACACTACCGAGAGATTCAACAAGCTTCCCAATTGCTTCAAGAACCGGATCAATAGCTGAATTCCAATAGTGCTCAAGTGTCAAAACTTTCTCAGCTGCTTCCTTGTGAAAATTTCCCAACTGCTCAGAGATCTGAGATACCATATCATTTGAACTTAGATGTAGATCATGCAATTGACTCTGCAATTGACTAGTTCTTGATTCATACACATGTAGCTTTCTGTCAACTTCCACGTGTTCTGCTTTAATATTAGTGACTTCTAGTTGAAAGGATTCACAAAGAATCAAAAGCTCGGAGTTCCTAGATTCAATGCCACCCCTATGTTGCTCTAAAGCTTCATATAGGACCCCAAGCTCAATGTTGGTTGCTTCCAGTTTCTTGCTATATTCTTCTAAGGCCTCATTCTGATCCTTCAGTTCCCCAAAGGTGGCTTCAGCATTTTTCCTACCATCTCGCTCCTCCTTCAGCAGTAGACTGGCATTTGCAGCATCCAGCAGCAACTGCTTAAATAATGCTCTCAGGTTCCCAATTTGCTCTCTTACCGACACAACTGAATCTTCTGGTGAATGATTGTCAGTTAAAGCTCGCTCCTCTACATGCTCATCAAGATGACCCTTCGACTCGAAGGCTTGAATAAGTTTTGATACCTGAGGTACAGGAACTTTATCACCTGACTTGCTTAGTAATGAGGAATGAGCACAGATGCTTTCAATTTCCTGTACAAGTTTATGCAACATTTTATCTGCCTTGTCCAAGTGTCCATTCAGTGCAATAAACCCATCGGAATCATCAAACACTTCCTGCCCAATATTCGCAAATGGTGAGCCTCCTACACAGCCATCAGATAAAGATTTATCCAACACAAAGGAAGCTTCACTATCTTGCTTCCCAGGAATTTGCTGAGAACTTTGATCTTCAGTTGCAAGTTCATGACCCCTGCTGGGTTCAACTTGGTGGGAAGCTTCCCCAGCTGGAGCTGGTATTTCAAATCCACTCTTTTCAACCTCGCTCATCTTAGCTTTAAGTATGTCCAGACTGCAAGTAAGAGAAATCTTTTCGTCGGTGAGTTGTTCAAGGCGTTTTGTTGTTTCTTTCAGGTCAACCTCAAACCTCACTTGTTCTTCACGTTCTGCAGATAACCGTTCTTGAAGAACAACAAGTTCAGCTGAAAGTCTCTCATTCTCATGAGCAGAATACTCCTTCTCCACCTCAAGCTTCTTTTTCTCCTCCCTAACCAAAGCAAGGCTCCCATTCAAGCTGGCATTTTCTACCTGCAAAGCTGATACTGAATTCTTACCGTCAGCCAGTTCTATTGCAAGTTTCTCATTCTCACAGGAAAGATGCTCCCTCTCCTCCTCGAGCCTCTTTCTCTCCCCTGTTTCTGAATCCAAATTCCCACTTAAGTTTGATATTTGACCCTGTAGAGTTGCCACTAAACTTTCGTGATCAACAAGGTCTGTTGAAAGCTTCTCCTTCTCAAGAAGATAAAAATTATTTTGCTCAATAAGTTTACTTCTATCTTCATCCACTGACGCTATAGTCCCATTTAAGTCCTCATTTTCGACCTGTAAAGCTTGCACTAAACCTTTACAGTCAGCTAACTCTGTTGACAGTCTGAACACATCCTGCTGTGCCCTTTCCAGGTTGTTATGCAACTCAATTGCTCTAGAAGAAACTTCTTCAACCTCCACCTTCGCAGTATGAAGTTGGTTTTGGAGCTCCTCCTTCCCACAAGCAACAGCCTGGAGTTCACGTCTGCACTGTGCAAGCTCTTCAGCAAGGCATTGGTTCTTCTCACGAACTTCAATGAGTGAAGCATGAAGAAGAGACGTTTCATCAAGCAACTCTAGCTGCATCTCAGACTGCTGTTCAATCTGCAAGTGAAAGACATCTCTTGTGAAATTTGTGAGAACCAATTCTTCTTTAAGTTGCTCAAACATTTCTCGAAAGCCATGTTCTGCTACAAATAAACTGGTAGTCCCCAGCAATGTACTAGAAACTGAGTCGATTGACTTAAGAAGAAGACGGAACTCTTCTTCATTAAGCCTCTTAATAACTTCTGTGAGCTGTGAGAGACAGATTGAGCTCAGATCTGCAACAGGTGATGCAGATCCTCTATCTGAACTCATCACATTGGTTTCCAGAGGCCTTTCACAGCCATCAAGAACATGTTCCTGATGACAATCCTCTGCAACTGCCTGATGTTCTGAATCCGCTAGAACTCTTTCTTCCCTGCCCCGCCCAAAACCAGATCCAAATTGCAGTTCCAATTTTTCTTCGTTAAAAGAACCAGGAACAGCAGCACTAACAACTGAAGACCCATCTGCCTCAGATAAAGCTAAGGGAGATGCTGAATGTCCATCAGACATCGTTGCACCATCTGGCACAGATGCTTTATTGATCTTCCCAGTTTGGTTGTCTACAGAGGATGCCAGATTGGAGAGCATTTCAGCCCTACTATCAAGCTCAGACAGCAAAAGATTGTTATCTCCTTTGAGCACCACTTCTGCTTCACGACTAGGAAAAGAAGGCTTTGCATCTGAAGCAAATACTAAAGGTCCATCTGACATGGTTGCACCAGCTAACACAGATGCTTCATCCACCACACCAGTTTGCTCGTCTACATAGGAAGCTGGACCAGAGAAAGGCTCAACACTTCTTTCAAGCTCGGACACAGAAGGCCGGATATCTCCTTCAAGCTCCACTTCTGCTTCACGACTAGGATTAGACTGCCTTGCATCCAAACCATCAGCTTCCTGCATTGCCCCTACCCAGCAAGAAATGAGATTCTAATTATACATCAAACCCTTTAAGCACCCTAATCTTCCCAATTAACTTCCCTGATTAATTTTTTTTTATTTTTAAAAAGCATAAAGAAAATCAAATAACAAAAGGAGAAGAGCACAACCTACATCTGTTACCTGATCTTCCCTCTCCTGCATTAAGGATGTATTAATATTTTCCCGTGAAGGCAATGAATCCTTTTCCCTCCTCGGAATCTCTGATTCAACAGTTACCGACATCCCCTCTGTAATATCGACTGAAGCATGTTGGGCTGATACATCATCCTGTATAGACATATTTGAATTTTCTGCTTCTCCTCCGGAATCCACTATATGTGAAGTGTCCAATGAAATGCCTCTTGCCACCTCAGCATCAGCAGTACCAGTACTCTCACCTTCATTCTGGACAGAAGAGTCAACATCAGGCTTACTGACCCCCACTTCCTCTGATGGTGATTCAGTATTTTTCTCCGATTCAGTTTCAACCACACTTTTCTCATGTGTAATGGGCACTGCCGAGGGACCAACAACAGCTACACTAGTGTCAGACTCTGCAGAATTCTCTACAGAATTTGACACTGAAGTATTGACAATTTCCGAATTAGAACCTACAGGAGACTCAGTTTCTCCTTCACGGACCTGAGACAATGCTGTAGGTTTAGTTGTAGTAGAGACTGCATCAGCATCAGCATCAGCTTCATGTTGCTCTGATTTCCCAGACTTTTTTGTGGATTTTCCATGGCTTCCACTGCCTTTATCCTTCTTCTGACGAAATTGTTGAAGCTGATGATAAATATACAAGGATCAAAATTAAATCCGATAGCTCATTTTCGCTCTCTAGTTGGTTCTATGACATTGAAGAAAATAAAAGAAATACCTACTGGCATTACATAAATTAAGTTTAAAAAATTATCTATCTACATTAACCTAATAAAAGAATAGATCTTATTAAGGAGGGCACATAATAAAACCCTAAAGCTCTATTTGCTAAATGAAACAGCCCAATTACGAGAGCTAGTGTGCTATGATCCTATGAGTACCTTTTTGCGGCCGGCAGCGAGCAGATCGGTACGGCTCTTGTTCTTGTCCATCCGATCCACTCCGTTCTTGCTCCCCACTACGACTCCGCGAAAATCACCACGGCCACGTCTCAATCACCATTAAATTCTGCTTCTCGACCTTCAGCACAACCACCATTACATTGTATAAATACTCGATTTGTTCGTTCATAAAAGTGCGCAGAAATAACAGTAAATCAAAATTTAAACTAAGTTTCGTGCTCGAATCAGAAAATGAGGAACACTGCAGCTCTAGCCCTATACAATTAGGTTTCAAATCGATTGGACAAATATTATTTTGATAATATCAATATGAAATCTGATTCGGAAGATCTAGAACCTAATTCACTTACTACCAAACCACCAAATACAACCCTAATTAGGCAAAAATATAACAGCGAAAACAGTGTGATTCATTGAACATCGAAAAGAGATCGATTAGCAAACTGAATAAGGGAGAAGGCGTACCTGGATTTAGCACCAGCTCGATCTCTTGGGCGACGTGGTTTTGGTGCCAATTGCTTAGTTGGTAATACAAGTCTCTTAGGCCCCCTCGCTCTCGCTCTCGTTGTCACTCGGTGTATGTGTTGCTTCCCTTGGATCTAACGCAACCTTCGTCTTTCTGTGTTGCCTCGTTAACCTGTTTAGGTGAAATGTCCATTTGGAAGAGAAGACACATAAAACGTCGCTGTTTTGGTGGATTGGGATGGTGCAATGCAACCGTTGTATTGAACTATCGAGCCCAACTCTGTGCCCTTTGGGTTTTGAAGATGTTGGCCCATAACATTTTTGCGCAACTATCGGATGAGATACCAAGTAAGTGCGTAAAATGTAACAAACGTGACATAAATAAATGAGGGTTTAATTCAAAGAATTTTGACTAGAACATTTTCGTCCAAAAAAAAATCAAAGGATTTTTTTTTTTTTTTGGAAAACAACGGTCAAAGTAGTACATACATACAAGCATAAGCCATTTTAGAACATCTCCAATGGTGCTCTCTATTTTTTTTGTTAAATTTATTAAAAAAATAACTAAAAGTTAAATTATAAGCTACTTTTATAGAGTGTTAAGAATATTGGTCTGACCATGATAAAAACTTTAGGAAGCCATCAATTATTATTTCTTACTAACAATGATATTTACTAGCCCAAAAAACAAAAAATATAAAGAAATCGTAACTTTAAATTCAATTAATTAGATTATTTAATGCTTCAAGTGTCATCTTCTCTCTCACCGAATTTAGGAGCTCATAACGATTTTGTTATCTTATGAGTGTAACATGGAGTGTGGTTGGAGCAATTTTATTTTTGTTTGAACAAGGTTGGAGATTTTTTTTTCAACTTCTATTTAGAGATGCTTTTATCCACTATCTCATGCAAAATCTACCTTTAACACATATATCACTTTTTTTTTTTAAAGGAATGTCAAAATCCATTAAAATTCAACAAGATTACACATAACAACTGCTCCGGTGGAGCTGTTAAAAAAGTTGCTACCTTTAACACATATATCACTCATAGTGCCATATATAGTAGTGAAATATTTAAATAGAATCAATACTTTCAAAAGTCGTGAAATTTGTAAATTGTTAATAATATTTCACTGTGTGGATCAATTCCTTTTTTTGTTTTTTTCTACAATGACATTATGCTAATCTAGATGTTATGAATCATATTTTAAGTTGCTAGACAATCAAATCTTTATTTTATCTATTAGCAACACGTTAAATGTGAATAATCAACCAAGAATTACCCAATATTAAATGTCTAGTGATGTGTGAACCAGAAGATTACAAATAAAAACAAAAGACTCAACTAGCTAGGATGTTCTTGACTGATATTTAAATTCTAATATAAAGTCTCATCACTGCCACTCCCTTAAAAAAAATAATTATTGTCATCTTCATTCACAAGCCAAGGCACTCCAAAGCATTGTTATAATAAGCCATGCATATACAACACATTTCATTTGACTTTCAACTCGAGACACAAGTTAATGTATGCTCTTTAAGTATAAGCATCAAATAATGAAAAGATTTGATTTTTTGTTTTCATATCCATTCAAATATTCTCAACAAGGAATCAAATCGTATGCATATCACACATGGTGATCATCAAACATTGACACAATTAAATTATTGTCGTTACCTAACCGTCGATTACATTTTTGGATATAGTAATAATGTAATGTGCAAAGTCAAACGGAAAAATAATTGATTGTTATCAACATTGAAGAGATTATTGAATATAAAATAAACATCAAGTTAAAAAATTGCACCGTAATTAAATTAAGCTGTCATAAATATTATGGCGAAAATTCAAAAAGAGATTTATGTAATACAAAGAGACAAGTCGCACTCGTAAGTAATATTTAGGATTGGCTGATGAGCAACACAATTACAATGC
Organism: Rubus parviflorus; assembly: GCA_029955375.1. NCBI lineage: Eukaryota > Viridiplantae > Streptophyta > Magnoliopsida > Rosales > Rosaceae > Rubus > Rubus parviflorus. The sequence goes on along the minus strand of JARGGL010000001.1, from coordinate 2,244,204 downwards.
TTACACTCTCATCATTTTGAGATGGTGAAATATTCGTAAGATATGATTTGATGAGAGAGATGAAAAAAAAAAAACCTAGAGGCAAACCATTTTGGGTTGCTGGTTAAAATTTATAAGAAATAATTAATAGAAAATGTAATAATCCATCCATGCAAAAGAATGTAATTATTGTTTTAATTTTTTTTTTTGTGGTTACAAATGAAGCCCAAAGGCAGAATGAATAGGCCAGCTAGTTTTTCTTGGTTTCTTTGGACCTATCATTTTGGAATGACCATTTTTTTTTTCATTCTTTTTAATAGAGCGTAATCACATTTCCTATATTAATCTTCTCTTAATTGTTACTCGTTAATTGAGCAACAAGCAAGTTTTAATGTTTTATGGCTCATGAGCTTGTGCCACGTAATGGAAGTCAATTAAATGTATAAGGTCATTTCCCGTCATTTACCAAATCAAAAATTAATGAAAGACGTAGTCAACTCTATCTCTATAGATCCACCGTCAGATATTTATAGGATACATCCGACCGTGTATATAAGAGATACCGGCAACACCCGGTTTTTGTGAGAAAATTAAAGAGGTTTTATTGGTTACCATAAAAGTTAGTCAATTTTTTCTTTTTGGTCGATAAAAGTTTAGTCAATGGTTTGGGATTTAAAAAAGAAAAACGAATGACTCCACGTGAAAGTCACTTTTGATCGGTTTTTATTTTTTATCTACCGCACTCGCATCTTCTGATTTTTTTACTTTGGTATTTAGGGATTAAAACTTTTATCTAAGTCTTTTCTAGAGAGAAATTCCTTAAAATTAAAATTTATGACTCTCCCGTCAAACCCACCTACCATGCATTTTATTTCAACCATAGAAATCGTTCATTCGTTTAAGTTTTTATGCAAGAATCATCTCTAAAGATTAACCAAATCTAAAACTGTCTGATTACCTAAACTATACAAACAAGTAAATCGAAATGGAGACTAAAAAAATTGACATTTCACGTTCACATAGAAGTATGAAGTAAGTTGTTTAGAATGTCAAAGACTCAAAACTAGTGCAATGCATTATAAAATATTGTGGAAGAGTTTACTTTATTGTCTACTTTGTATAGTTATTTTCTCATACTGCAATAGGGTTGGAAATTAAAGTTCAAACTAAAAAGATAACATTTACCATATTTTCGAGAATTTTCCTTTTGGTCAAGAAACAAACTTCATAAAGCCAGAAGGCAAGTAGAGAGCTACAAGCAAGTCGAACCCTAAATAAGAGAATAGCTCAAATTGACTCCACCAGTCGAAGCCCAAAAACGAGGCTAAGACAAAAGGAACCACAAATAACACTAGCGGATAGAACAACAAAACGCAAAAAAAAAAAATACTATAACTAAAATAGAAACTTACTCTAATTTATTAGAAAAACTTTAAATACAGTACTCGAATACAAAAAGTAAAAATGAGAAAGTAGGTAAGATTATCCAACCAAATTCTGGATTTAATAGGATATTAAAATAAAATTTGGAGCTGTGTGTACTTCCCACAAGTGATTAATAAAGTCATAAACTTGGAACTAACTCCAAACCCCTCCCACCCTTGTGGTCTGGTCAACCTTCATTATTTGTTTTTTACTTTTTTATATTCATCACGAGAAAAAGAATACAACCCCTAGCCCTTTCTAGTTGTCCCACACTACCATTATCTTCCCTGCGGGACCCACTGCCAGCATCTAGAACTAGAAAATTGTTTAGTCCATCCCTAGAAATATTCAACCCCGTCAGAGCCGTCCGATCAGAAACCCCGGTTTGACTCCTCAGAACTGACCCTCTCACCCGGTCACTTCTTCTCCCCTATATCAAACCCCACACCCACAAACCACACAAAGCCTTCAACAGTGGTCTCTTCTTCTTCAACCTCCTCGCCTACCTTCCATGACCAATTGAGCTTCCTCGGCTTCGTTTCGGTGTTTTCTATTTGGAAATGGCGGTAGAGATGATGAGCTTTCCGAAGATGGAAGATCAAAAGGCTATACAAGAGGCCGCATCGCAAGGCTTGAAGAGCATGGAGCAGCTGATCCGTTACCTATCTCACCAGCAACAGACTAACCAACTCTCCTCTCGCATGGACTGTACCGACCTCACGGACCACACGGTTTCCAAGTTCAAAAAAGTCATTTCCTTGCTGAACCGGACCGGCCACGCCCGGTTCAGACGCGGACCGGTTGCGGTGCCGGTTCAGTTCCCTTCGTCTCAGCCCTCCACTTGTTCATCGGCCTCTCTGCCCTTTCCTCCCTCGCAGACCTTGAGCTTGGTTGCGGCTCCGGTCGCTTCTCCGGCGATCTTGCCTCCGGCTCTGATTAAGGCTCAGGAGACGAGCTTTCTCCAGTCCCAGCCGCATAGCATGACGCTCGACTTCACCAGGCCTAATATCTTGACTTCAAACCCTAAGTGCACGGACATCGAGTTCAGCGTGTCGTCTAGCTCATCGTTCATGTCATCGGCGATCACCGGAGACAACAGCGTCTCGAACGGCAAGCTTGGACCGTCGCTCTTCTTGGCTCCGAATCCGGCTCCGGCCGTATCTGGCGCGAAGCCTCCGCTCTCCACTGCGCCGTATAAGAAGCGGTGTCACGAGCACGACCACTCCGACGATGTCTCCTGCAAGTTATCCGTATCCGGCTCTGCTTCCGGGTCGGGCAAGTGCCATTGCTCCAAGAGAAGGTACGCAGACTTAGTTTTCTGTTTCAACTTTCAAAATGAGTTAAATCGTCCGAGTCGACTCGGCTGGCCCGTCCGAGTTTAGAGTCAACGCGTTAGGTTGCTGGGCCATTAATGGGCACGGCACGCGTTGACACAAACATGATAACCTAGGCTCAAATTTCGACTTTGAAATTGTACAGTTTTGTCTTTTTCCTACGCGTGGTTAAAGAGTTTGACCGATGACTGATTACCAAGATATTTTTAATTAATGAATATTTTGTTTTTTTTATTTCAGGAAAAATCGGGTGAAGAAAACAATACGAGTCCCAGCGATTAGTTCAAAGATCGCCGATATTCCGCCGGACGAGTACTCATGGAGAAAGTACGGTCAAAAGCCGATCAAGGGCTCACCTTACCCAAGGTACGTACTTGATTCAAATCGCGACCGTTCCTAGATTATAAGTTTGAGATATTTGACCGTGGTGTTTGTGGTTGTAGGGGTTATTACAAGTGCAGTACGGTGAGGGGGTGCCCGGCGCGGAAACACGTGGAGCGAGCTCCGGACGACCCGGCGATGCTGATCGTAACATACGAGGGGGAACATCGTCACGCGCCGGAGAATATAAGTGGGGGAGTGGGGTTGGTTTTCGAGTCAACGTAAGGGAAAGTGGGTGGAAAGCGAGAGAGAGAGAGGTGTTGTTTCTTTCTTTCTTTAAAGTAGTTGAGAGGGAGAGATTGGATGGATGTAAATTCTTTTGTTTCTTTTTAATTAGTAGGATAATTGGGCAGAATTTCTATTCTGATCCATCATTAACCAATTAAAATTTAATTCTACTGTACTTTTTTTTTTATCTAATTATTTATTGCATTTGGTGCCACTTGTGGTTGTTTGGAGGTAAAGAAAAGAAAGAATGTGCATCAAAAGTCAATAAATTGGGGAGGGAATCATGATGACTTGGAGATAAAGATTAGGGGGTCAATTTTGTTTATATATGTGATTAGGTTCAAGTTGTAGTGCCGCCGGTTTAATTACTTAATTGAAATGAATTGGTGACAGGTGGGTGGAACCGGAACATATTTATATGTATTGATGTTCATCAAAGTCAAAATCTCTACGTGGGCTTTTCATCCAACTCAAAAATGCTTCCTGCGAGTCTTTATTTTAATTTTCTTGGGAAAGATTATGAAACAAGAGACCATATCTTTCTTTCTTATGGATCAACAAGGCAAATCTGTAAAGACATGACACTAAAATGAGCTGAATCCAATCCGACTAGGTTTCAGTTGTCACCCCACTCGATCCTAACATAAATAGAATTTGTTTGTTTAACAATTACTATTAGAGTGTTTCCTTGCTGGAGTTTAGAGATGGAGAACATAGGGTTGACTTAATGAGTGGTGGGATGTGCAGGTGGGTGCGTCATAAAAATGGACCTCATTTTCTAAATTTGGAGATGACAGTAGCCTAGATTGGAAATAAATTAAATAATGGGCTCAGTAGTAGTTGGAAACTAACTTGTTAATGAAACTAGGCCACACCTCCACAGCACTCAATATATTATTGGATTTGGAATTAGTCAAGTTAAGTGTTCTTTGGTGAAATGGGATGGTTGAATTTGGGCCCAAATCCAAATTCCAAAATGCTTATCAAAATGTGGAGATGCTATACTACACAATGGGAGGAGCTGAATCCCTTATGCCAAATCGGAATGACTACTTAATTTCCGAACCACTTGGAATCGGAAACGTCTTTCCGCCCTTGTTAATGGCCATGGGTCTCTTGAACTTGAAGCACAAGCTTGGCTGTTGAGAATCTGGGTCTCTTGAACAGACTCAGACATTCATAAAACAACAACCAACGTATTTAGGACATGTTTACTTACTTGGAATGGATATAAGGAATTCATACCCACATAAATGTTTACTTACGTTTACTAATTTGTACATGAATCAGAATGGTTGTGGGTCCCACGTAAAAGTGACTAAAAAAAAGGAATTCATTTCTGAATATCCAGAGTTTGATTACCAAGGGAGGGGTAGGTATTAGAAATGAAGTTCATCGGAATGAATTCTGATTCATTCACATTTTCATTTCAAATAAATAAACATGTCATTAGCGATTTGTTAGAGAGGGGATAACAGTAACTATCACTCTCCTTTTTCTCACATTTATGCATAAACAACATGGAGTTTCATTTTCATTGGTGCCCATGAATGGAGACATTTACAAGTTAACATTATAATCAAATGATAGAAATTTTATGGGATCATTTTCATCATAATCAAAGAAACACAAATTTTATTGAAAGGTAGAATATTCTTCATGTCTTTCTGCTTCACTTTATTGTGCTTCTCTCAATTATTTATTTACTTTTCCGGTCTTTGTGCAGTGCAAGTCTTGGAGTCGGGTTAACAATTCAATTCAAACAAAATCAGACCAGGGAAAATTCAATGAAATTAAATTATTCAAAATTAGGACAAGTTCTGTCTATTTTCAACTCTACTTATCTTGTAAGAGAAAAAAATTAAAGTGGAGAAGATGAAGGAACCTCATTCCCATGTGACTAGGATTTGTTTTTGGTATTAATGTCCATGTTACAGTTTATATACTATTTGGTTGGAATTGTTGTACTAACCACTTGACTTCATCAACAAATTTGGTTAAACTTTCCTCACCATTTCTCAAACTTTGAACGGTAAGAAGAGTGTAAGATTCAACAAAAAAAAGCCAGCCTATCAATTTCACTCACTCCCCACCCTAAACCTAACAAGCCAACCTCCTAATAAATTTGCTGACTAAAGAAAAAAAAAAGTAAAAAATTTGAAATCAATGATTTATTAAATCAAAGTATATTATTTGGCTTTTAATTGAGTTGATGCACTCAATATATCAGAGAGTGGAGGGTGAAAGGTAGAGAGAGTAAAAGCAAAACAAAATAAAACACAGAGGTTTTTGCCTTACTGTCAAGCACTTTGGCTATACTCGTCGGACATTGCGAAAAAATAGCGCCCTGTAAAGTTCTTCTCTCAGACTCTGTTATTATTCCCTTTCACTAATTAGGGTTTCTCTGTGACTCTCTGCGAATTCTGAATACCGGTTCAGAATCTGATTCGACTCGGCCGGGTGAGCTGGATCTCTCTTTAGCTTCAAGTAAGTTTCTCTCATTAATTGTCTTAACTGGGAAGAAAACCTGGGTTTTGCTCTAGTTAGTGTTCAGTAAAGTTTTGTGCTCTTGTTTCTTTGCGTCTGGGTTTTGTTAGTTGTGAAGCTTGGTGAACACCCAGATGAGGTTTTGTTCCCAATTTTGAATAAAGGAGAAATCACCCTTTAGAATTTGAATAAAGGAGAGACCAAAGTTTGAATCTTTTTGAATCTAGCTGCTTTACGCTTTTTCTTTTGCGAGGCTTGGAGTTTCAGAGATTTGATAATTGGGGTTTTTGTTAATTAGGATTTGAATGGCGCATTCGGTGAGTGACAAGAGCATTCAGAATTTGATATCTGCAAGCAAGTCATTGAGGCTGAGCTTACAGAAATCACAGGGTCTGGGGTTGGCTCTAGAGAAAGCAGGGTCCAGATTTGAAGAGATTAACCAGAGATTACCATCTCTTGAATCTGCGGTGCGGCCCATTCGGGCAGAGAAGGAAGCCCTTGCTGCTGTTGGTGGTCACATCAACCGCGCTGTTGGCCCTGCTGCAGCTGTGCTTAAAGTGTTTGATGCTGTTCATGGACTCGAAAAGTCTCTATTGTCAGATCCGCGGAGTGATCTTCCGGGTTATTTATCGGTGTTGAAGCGTCTGGAAGAGGCTTTGAGGTTTTTGGGTGACAATTGTGGATTGGCCATTCAGTGGTTGGAGGATATAGTAGAGTACTTGGAGGATAATGTGGTTGCAGATGAGCGGTATCTTTCAAATCTGAAGAAATCGTTGAAAAGTCTCAGAGAATTGCAGAGTGATGAGGGAAAGGCTTACCTCGATGGGGGGCTTCTGGAGGCTGCGTTGGAAAAGTTAGAAAATGAGTTCCGGCGGCTCCTCACAGAACACAGTGTGCCACTTCCAATGTCGTCGTCATCATCACTGGGAGAACAAGCTTGCATTGCGCCATCGCCATTACCTGTTATGGTAATCCAGAAGTTGCAAGCTATTATAGGAAGATTGATTGCTAATAATAGACTTGAGAAGTGTATATCTATCTACGTTGAAGTTCGAAGTTCGAATGTAAGGGCAAGTTTACAAGCTCTCAATTTGGATTATCTTGAGATATCGATTGCGGAGTTTAATGATGTGCAAAGCATAGAGGGGTATATAGCCCAGTGGGGAAAGCATTTGGAGTTTGCAGTGAAACACTTGTTTGAGGCCGAGTATAAGCTGTGCAATGATGTCTTTGAGAGGATTGGATTGGACGTGTGGATGGGTTGCTTTGCAAAGATAGCGGCTCAGGCTGGTATACTTGCTTTTCTACAATTTGGAAAGACTGTTACAGATAGCAAGAAAGATCCGATAAAGCTTTTGAAGTTGTTGGACATATTTGCATCTTTGAACAAATTGAGACTAGACTTCAACCGGCTTTTTGGGGGAGGAGCATGTGTTGAAATTCAAAACCTGACAAGGGACCTCATTAAGAGTGTCATTGATGGAGCTGCTGAAATTTTTTGGGAGCTTCTTATTCAGGTGCAGTTGCAAAGGCAGAATCCGCCTCCTCCAGATGGGAGTGTTCCAAAATTGGTTAGTTTCATTACTGACTATTGTAATAAACTGCTTGGGGATGATTATAAGCCAATCTTAACCCAGGTTCTGATCATCCATCGAAGTTGGAAGCATGAAAAGTTTCAAGAGAAACTCCTTATTAATGAGGTTCTAGAAATCGCTAAAGCGATTGAGCTAAATTTGGAGACATGGATAAAGGCGTATAAGGATACCTCCTTGGGGAACCTTTTTGCAATGAACAACCACTGGCATCTGTACAAGAGCCTGAAAGGAACTAAGCTGGGAGTTCTTCTGGGTGATCCTTGGTTAAAAGAACATGAACAGTACAAGGAGTATTATGCCACAGTCTTCGTAAGAGACAGCTGGGGGAAACTTCCTAGTCATTTAAGTAGGGAGGGTCTAATTCTCTTCTCAGGTGGCCGTGCCACCGCCCGTGATCTTGTCAAGAAGAGACTAAAAACCTTCAATGAAGCCTTTGATGAAATGTATCAGCGGCAGTCAAATTGGATAGTGTTGGATAAAGATGTAAGGGAGAAGACATGCCATCACATAGTGCAGGCAGTTGTGCCTGTTTACAGAAGCTACATGCAGAATTATGGCCCCTTGGTTGAGCAAGACGCAAGTTCGAGCAAGTATGCAAAGTATTCAGTGCTGACTTTGGAGAAAATGCTCATGTCTCTCTTTCAGCCAAAGCCTCTGAAATATGGCAGCTTCAAAGGTACTAGGCAACTGAGTGGGAATTTCAACAATGGAGTACAAGATCTTCGCCGTACTACCTCTGCGGTTGTGTGATTGTCCAAGTATTGTTTGTTGTGGAATCCTCGACAGGACTATCCTCCCTTCTGGATGGTTAACCTTCACCTTGTACATAATGACCTCCGCAGTGGCCGGAACTAAATCTTGCTAATCCTATTGCCTGGGATTTCTCCAAGAAATGGAGTCCTTGTAAGTCATCTGAATGTGATGAAGAATTGAACCCTGTTTGCACTGCCTGGTGGGGGGGGGGTCTCAGAACCCGTGCTCGATGATGATCAAAATAATACATCTCCCTTTTGGATCCCGGCGTAGAAAATATATTCAGGTATAGCCATCCATTTTTCTTTCATCTCGAATCATTACTTGGGTTACCAAGGTTAGGCAGCAGTACAATTCTTTGATATGAAGTGCATCTAGCTGTGATTAAATCGATTACTACTATTTATCAGTACATGGTGAAGGTTATAATCCAGGGACCTTGGAACATTGTTGAGAAAACTTAAAATTATGTAACAGCCATGTACTAGTGGAATATTGTTGACAATAAAGTTTCTACCCGTTTCAAAATGGGACCTGTTTTACTTTGGCTCTGTAGTAATTCATGGTTTTGTTTTACTTTTCTTTCTGCCTCGTTTCTTTTTCGTTCATAAAGAGAGGGTCTGAAAGAAACAAGATTTGAATGAAGTTGGTCTGTGTATCCATCCATTGATCATGATTTATCGGATGTAGACACAGACCTACTTCTTTCAAGCCTGGTTTAGCGTTTTGTCCTTGTTAGGCTAGTCTTCTTCTTGTTTTTCAAAAGCATAGGAAGGAAGATATGAATCGGAAATCTCATCCGACATTGTTAGTTTGGCCGGCAGCTTAGACATTTGATTTAAGTCTCCCCTAAATCATATTTAAGAAAGGTCTAGTGTGAATGCTTAAGTCCGTCTTCGATCCTACAACCAAGTCGTCTTCATTTCTTATAATTTTGTCTCATCCATTTTACAGTAAACACGAGATGCACGAATATTGTGACACCAACCAATTACCAATGTCCACACGGACCAGTTTACGAGCTGGATTACACTTTTAGGTGTTTGGGGTACATATGATTCCATGTGTTTGGTTTTCCAATACTAACCGCTAATCAAATCGATGATATCGATATAGAATCGAAAACTACAAACCTCAATTTTAAAACTAGCTGTTCTCTTGTGGATCTATCTTCAGAACTAACCAAAAATCTCACCGCAAGCGTCGGTTTGGTTCTGTTCGGAGTTCGGAGTTCGGAGTTTGGTTTGCCGGTTTTTGTTTCTAGAAAGGCCACCCCTACTAGATGCCATCAAAATAATGGTTTTGTAAGAAAGTTGAACACTTAATTGACTTAAACGGTTTACGCATGTGTGAATGACTAGTAATTGGTGCGTGTTGTAATTGGTTTTACCCACGCAAATAGGAAACCACAAGTTGTCCCTATTTTTGTCTCGTCTCAAAAGTTAGGTTTGCAATATTGTCGGAAATTGAAGGCATGCATAATGACGAGGTAGACCATGAGAGAGAATAACGATAAGAATCGCCAGTAAATGATCTGATAATGAAACATAATCATGCTTCGCATGGTTGATTTGCATTTCATTCCAAGTCCATCGTTTTGGTTTCCTTAATTATATCGGAATTGGATGAGTGGTGTGGGCCTGTGGGGGTCTTTGCTCTCTGTGTTTCATTCATCATTTGCCTCACGTTTCAATATTAAACTGCCCATTAATTTGCTTCCCCTATCTTCGTTTGTGACAAAATTTATAATAAAAAACATTGAAAATTAAATTCACCGATACATAAGTGTAAACTAACTCCAGATAATGATAGTCTACCTCTATATAGTTGTGGACTAGTTTATCATTTCCGGTTAATCTCTCATGCGCGGATTACCTACAAATTAATTTTTGTTTTACTTTTTTTTTTTTTTTTTTTTTTTTATGAATTGGATGTATAAAAAGGGTTTTGGGGATCTTAGAAGGGGATATGTGTGCGGTGGGATATGGTTTTTCTTTCCTCAAAGAATTTTAAAATGCCTTATGGTTAGGCCTTGTACAATCTTATGGGCAATAATAAAAGTCTTTTGCTTAAATTATTATCTAAAGAGATAAGATAGGTTTGCAGATGGGTATGAGCTTGCAAAACCATTGGTCACTCTGCTCAGCTTGACCTCGTACCCACCAATCAAATAATTTTGAATTATATGTAATTTCATTTTTTATACTTGTTTAGCAAGCCTAGCTTAGAATATCTGTCTCCCAATCAGCCAAAGTCCACCTTAGTTAACACTTAACAACTTAAAAAATTTGTATTTCTTGTGTCAAAGTTGTGTTAATGGTCCATATTCAGGTCCTCCAAGCTTAAACAAATGAAGCAAAATCTTCTCTGCTTTTACAAATCTAGATCTCTCTCTTACGTACTAACCCAATTAATCTAAAATAATTTGTGAATGTGTTGTACCTTCTAATCTATTCTAATATTATTAATATTTTGATGCATAAAAGTTAAGTTAAAAATTAATCGAGATGTTATTCGTTCGTACTCACATTTATAAAATACATGCACGGTAACTTTTTGAGATGCTAACATCTTTCAAAATCAACCATACGAAAAATAAAACGGTTAGGTTAATGATTTAATCTCCGATTAAAGTTGAACTTGTGTAGTTGTCATTTGTCTCTTTTGTTTAATCAAAGGTTTCTTTTTTCCAACATTTTAACTCCGGCTGTAATTTCCCCCCTTAATCAATTCTCCAAGATGGGATGTGTGTGCCTAATTGGTCATCCAAAGATTTATAAGATATGAATGAAAAGGGTTATTTTTTTGATGATATTGGCAGCTGCATTATCAACCACAGCTTAGATAATTAGTCACATTCATTATTGAAGTGAATTTTGGACAACCTCTTAGGGACCCCATAATCAAATCCCCTATGGCTATGGGTTTTCATATTGCGTTGCTTTAAATATTCCCTTGTTGGTATTATTAAAGTTAATCCAAAACCTAACCATTGCGTGGTAGTTTTGGGTGGCGACTCGATCGAGTAAGATCATATTATTGGAACCCCTAATGGGATATGATATGATATGACCAATAATGATTTATGAGGAGGACAAGGGGAAGATGCCAATTGAGGTCAATACCCCAAATTAAAATTTACTAATTGAGTTCGAATATAGTAGGGTTGTGTCATTTTCATGTTTCACTTCAATCTAGGAGAATGATAATCCCGTTATCCATGTTCAATGTATGTAAGTTGATATCTTATATTAACCTTTAAGTAAATTAATAATTGACACCGTAAGCAAGGGCGGAGCTAGAAATTGACGTAGGGAATGACTAAATTTATGCATCTCCATTGAAGCATAGAGTAAATTCAAATTGGAGTGGACTAAATTTTCTTTTTGGTTCAAAATCAAGCTACATAATTGTCCTAGTTTCATTTCTTTTACCAAAATATACATTGAAGTTTTAATTGGGGGGTGGGCTGCAGCCCAGTGGAGCCACCCCTTGGCTCCGCCTTTGTCCGTAAGTTATGAACGCGTATGTTACATGCAGAAAAAGATAATGTTGCTTCAATATTTATTGGTAACGAATGTGGTTGTTTATTATCCATGAAATTTGTAATTAATTAACACATCCACCAAGAAAATCCAGCTCTAATCAGCTAGTAGAGATCTTTTTCAGGCAACATGGATAAGGATGTATTTATTACTCCCTCGTCATGCCTAAACTGACGATGATAAATATTTAATGTGGTTTTATTTTGTTACTAAAAATATATTCAGCCAAATCTTAATGTCAAAGATAATAACATGAGGAATCAAATCAATTTGACATATTCTTTTGTTAAAAAAAATTTAAATTTCAAAATATGATTTTTCATGTGTTTCCTAACACAGAGGGAATCGCAACACAAGATACCCCCACACTTAATTGTGTTTATAATTGATGGGTATGTAATCGAAACCAAACATTTATGAGTTTCTCAATTATATAACAAAAATTTCTCAAATCTATAAAAATTATTTTGTTATATACTCATTGAATAAGGTTTTTTTTTTTGTTGACAAAGACTCATTGAATAAGCTTTATATAACTATTGATCCAAGAAAACCCAATGACCATTCCTAATTAAACCATGAGCCGGAAATTCAATTTTAATTATACCATATGCCCCCAATTTTTTTTTTTGGTAAGTAGTAGCCTAGTAGGTACTTTTAAAAAAAAAAAATCTAGAACGTCAATACACACACATTCATATTTATCTTAGGGGAGTCAAATCTAGAATATCTTATAAGTCAACTTTAGTGTTAAACCACTGTACCGAATACCTTACATAAGTTGTACCTACTCGACACAAGTTGCAGTAGGACTTGATCTAAGAAGGGGAAACAGGATAAGCGTTTGGACCTAGAAGAAGAACAAGTGGATTTTTGTGGTCACTGTCATCGCCACGTCATCACGAACGCGTGGCACCTTCCTTATATTGCCGCCGGCGGACGTTGGGCTGCTTGTCTCTCTCCTCTACTGTCCTAAGTGTCAAATATGGTGTGTATATAAATATGGGTGGCCTTAAGTTAGTTCTGTTGTTCTCTCTCTAACTTATCAGTTTCTCTCTTTATCCTTAAAAAACCTAAAATCCAAAAATCTAACACAGTGTCAAGGTCCAACATCTCAACCTCTTCATCTCCTCTAACAAACGCACCGTCCTGTCTCCTCAGCCTCCTTCGTCGTCTTTGCAATTGATGACTACAAGCCCAATTTGGAAGCTCAAACGGAGAAGAAGACGCAGCGGGGAAGGTTAAATCCGTCTTTGTACTCGCCGATCGAACCGAACCGAAATTACTTTGTTATGGACGTATTGGTGGGCTCCACCTCCGCGGCTACGGCCTCCTGCCTGTTTCTGAACCAAAGCGGCGTCGTAGGAGGAGGATCGGGGATTGGGGTTTGCGGCGGAGGATCGGAGAAGGAGGACTCGTTGTCCAGCAGTTCGTCCTCCTCCATCGGTGCTCCGGATGATAGCGACGGTGAAAACGAATCTAAAGGAGGATCCGGTGACGTCACTGACAGCGAAGAGGTTGAGAGCAAGTTTAACGGCGGAGGAGGATTGAGTTCTCTTGGATCAATGGGTTCTCTAGAAGATTCTCTTCCCATCAAGTAAGCCGCCTCGGACTAATTAATTGCTAATCTTATCTTAAGTGTGATTAATAATTGAGTTGGGATCCATGCAGGAGGGGATTATCAAACTACTTTTCTGGAAAATCCAAGTCGTTTGCGAGTCTATCAGATGTTGTGACGAGTGCTACGACTGCGAAGGAACTGGAGAAGAGAGAGAACCCATTCAACAAGAGGAGGAGGGTTTTGATTGCCTCAAAGTGGTCAAGAATGTCCTCCTCCTCATCTTTTTACAACCATCCCAACCCCAAGTCCATGCCTTTACTGGCCTTGAATGAGGATGAGGATGAAGATGAAGAACAAGAACCAGAAGAAACCCAGGAAGACCCATCATCAGACCAATCTTCATCAGATGAGAAAGAACCACACATGATCAGAACCCCAAAATTGCTTGACAGGGGATTGAAAAGCTTCAAGTCAAGGAGTTGCTACTGCCTTTCAGATCTGCAAGAACATAAACAATAAAACCACCACCCACTTGGGATGGCCATTTTTTTTTTTCTTTCTTTCTATTTTTCTCTTCTCTTTGGTTGGTGGCAGGGTTTGTGTAATTGAAGCCCACTATTAAAAACATAATTATAAAATGTGTATTTTAGTAATATGAATGATTCCTTTTGTTTTGTTTGAGTTTTTATTGCTATTTTTAATGTTACAGGATAAGGATATACATTATCAGCTGATTCGGATATCTTAACTCTCTTCAAGTTGAAAGACCAGTTTGCCCCTGCTCAATAATGCAGCTGCTGAGTGTTGGTATAGATATTATGGGCTTTAAATATTGCAGATCTTTATAGTTTATCCTATGCCTATGAGCCTATGCCTATCCATAAAAAAAGGAACAAGAACAGAAGGTATCTTTCTCAGTAAGATTGAGCTGGACATAGTGATTAGAGATGAAGTGGTTCCACTTGGATTGTTACCCTGAAGTTGGGGGAAAAAACACGCACAGCTTCAAGCATTTTGTGATGGCGATACAACCGAAGAAGAGAAACTGATGGGAGTGGAATCGAACGCCCAAAACAGCGAAAAACTACCGCAAATGACAAACCCGAATTCGAAAATCCCCGAAAGGGGTAACTTATGTGATCCACTAGAAAAAATGGGGTTTAAGAACTCAAATCGATTTCTTTCTAGCGAAGCAACATGATGTGCTGCTGCTTGCTTTGGTTTATTGCCTTCACGTCTCACCTAAGTCCAAACAGTTGTGCTTACAAGTGGGTGTCAAAACAACAAATTTGCTTTTAGGTGACAATGAGAGGAAATTTGGATTTCTTGGAAAATAATCCAAATTATTGAAAGATTTGCACACATCCAAGTCCTTTTCTTAAAAAGAAAAATAAATGGAAAATCGACGTGTTTGGATTGTTCATCACATTGATTGCCTCCATTAACATGTGGAGCCTCTATTTTTTTTTTGGTAAAAATTTGATTTGGTACATAAATTATTGCGAAATGTACTTTTGGTACCTACAATTTTTTTTTTACCCAAAATGATACATGAACTATTACGCAATTATCCAAATTGATATTTCCGTTAACTTGGTCGTTAAGTTCATCTATGTGGAGCATATTTGGATGATAAATGCTACCTAATTGGACTGGATAAAAACCTAATTTGATAACTAAACTATTGCGAAGTGTACTTTTTGCTACTTACAAATTTTATTTATTCAAAATGATACCTGAACTATTGCGCCGTTACCCAAAATGGTACCTCCGTTAACTACTATTTTGGGTAAATAAAATTTGTACATACCAAAAAGTATTTTTCGCAATAGTTTAGGTATCAAATTAGGTTTTTACTTTTTTTTTTCTTTTTTATAAGGAATATGTGGCTTTAAGCTTTTACTTTTAACTTTTAAGAGAACCCTTCCAAAAAATCTCAAGAGCACTGGGCTGAGCCTAAGCCCAAGAGGGAGTTTGGAAATAGTTTCCAACAAGCAATAGATGCGGAAGAAATGTGATGTCTTCCTTGTATACTATTTGGTTGGAAGAAATATTGACCATTTTTTTTGTATCATCTTAATGTTCGACATTTCAATTCCATTTATGTATGATGTATGTTTTTTTTTAAATCGATAATACAAGCTTGCAAGGCTCGTCTCTTAAATTAAATATTTAATTTCATGGTCCTTTTGTTTTTGTAAAATTGTTGTAAATCATTTTTTTTTGTTATAATGGAAGGATCAAACCTTATTGTATAATTTTAATTTTAACTCAATTTTCTACTCTCATTTCATGGGTTGAGCTCACCTCAAGCGAATGAATTTGCTCACCTAAAAGGCTTGATGTTGTAAATCCCATTATAATTTTTTTTTGGACAATAATCCCATAGTAATTGTTGTATTAGTGTTTTTGTGTAGGTTAGTTTATATTAAATTGCATAAATGAGGACAGGTGTTATTATATGATATGATGGCGTGTATGGTTCGTTACACTCCCTCCCTTTCCCATCTCCCACATTCACTCTCGAGCACCCGAGTTCGATTTGGGGCAAAACCCGCCTCCACCGCAGCCTCAGCCCCGAGTCGACTCAGAACAAACTCGATGAGCCAACCGGCCTCGGAAGCCAATCCTGACACCTCCGAATCCAAGACCCCCGACGTCCTGGTTCAGTACGTGGTGCTCCGGCGAGACCTAATCGACACGTGGCCACTGGGCAGTGTGGTCACACAGGGCTGCCATGCCTCCGTGTCCGCCATCTGGTCCCACAAAGACGACCCGCACACCCTCCAGTATTGTAGCCCTGAAAATATCGATTCTATGCATAAGGTAAAAGTTCAAGCTTTTATTGTCCAAAACAAAAACAAAGTTGTGGTGCTTTGTATCCATTTGTGGTCAATTTTTCAGTTTCTTAGTCAATGTGATGCTTGCAAGTTTGAATCGTACAAATGTTACTTGATATTTTTGGTCCAATTTTTGAAGGCAAAGTGTGATTCTTGGCAATGTTGATGTTTATGTAACCCTGATTATTTTGGTATTGAAGCTACTGTAAAAATTGGCTTTTCTACTTGTGCGCACCAAGTGTTTGAAAGTTTGTCTATTACATTAGAAATTAACACACGAAATAGCAGAGTAATGTAAGGTTAATATGAGGTTGTGTAGTTTCAAATTATTGCTGATTCAATTGCGTCATTGAGATTTTAGACCAAAATCTGGCGCATGATCATAGATCACAAGCTACTTATAGTGTTAACCAATCAAATTTGTCATTCATTGACTGCTGGGACTGTTTGCATTATATGTGAAAATGTATATGTTAATGGTTAATATGTGCTCTTATTAAATTATTATGCAGGTTACTCTTGAGGTAAAAGGCGAACCCCAGATTTTGACCTTGTCCGAGAAGCTCAAAGCTGGTGGCATAGAACACAAACTGTGGATTGAGCAACCTGAGAACTTCCCAACTTGTCTCGCTACGAAACCTTACCCCAAATCCATGGTATCTTCGTTTTTTAAAAAGTTAAAACTCTGCAAGTGATGTGATACTCATCCTCATCAATTCACATAGCACTTTAGTTGATTGACAGGGAGTCAGGGACAGATAATGTGCTCATTCAGGAATAGATTCTTAACTTTTGCAGTTTTGCTTTCACATTATGTTGAAATTTTTATAATATAGTCCCTTCTGAGCTTTGATCTTCACCTTTTATCCCTGAATTAGCAAATGTAGATATACTTATCTCTGACGTTGTTAATTGGGAGAAGTGGCCAAAATAGAAACCATGAAACTTTTTTTGGTAATGTTGTGGGTTAGCAAGTAAAATCTAGAGGGTAGCATTTAGTTCCTGAATTTAGTCAGAGACACACTTGATAAGAATGAGAACAATGAAACAAAGCCTGGAAAAAACTACAGGAAAGTGTTGCAATTAGTATGTAGAAGGAGCCTTGTCAATTTTATTTTTTCTCTATAATAATATGAAATGTCACTACATATACACAAGCACAAACTGCGATCTCAGACCGAAAAAAAGAAAGAAAAAAAAGAGCACAAACTGCGATCTCTCTGTTTTGCAGAGTTTAGCACAAACAGAAATCTCTATATGTCTTATGAGTCCAGTCCTATCACTGATTCACTGCACTACCAAGCGCCTAGAACACAAGCTGCAGTAGAACTTGCGCTTGGTCCTCCAGTAGAGAGGGAAGAAACAGAACCTCCACTGGCTCTCCACGTCCATGGCTTGAACCAAACCTCCACAGTACGGGCACGTCCCCGGTGCTGGTTGCCTCGACACAACCTTTTCATCTTCATCGCATACAAACACCAAACACATGATCCTTCTACCTCTTGCCTCAAACTTTCTTCGGGTTTTGGGGGAAACTGAAATTCTTATATGCTGGTAGATATGATCACAAGGTTCTGCAAATCTTTTGTTGTTTAGCTGCTGGATTTGGCCACAGAGGTTTTCTATTTATAGAGAGTTGGGGAACTTTCTGAATGGCGAAGTGCCTGGAAACTGAACGAGACGACCAAGGTGAGGTCAATGTTATGTTATTGTGTAAGAAGCGCGTATGAAGAAGATTCCAGACCCCTGCACGTGTTGTACGTCGGGTACTAGGATAACAATTCTATGCCACCCATGTTTGTGCTTGCATCATAAACGTGTCGATGCTTTTTCTTTAACTAATAATTTTCTTTTGGGCCATCTTGGTGCTGTAGTAGGCGGGAAAATTATTCAGTACACGCCGCAATTGGAGCCGTCCAAATATTTGAAAAAAATATTAACCAATTTCTTTAACTCAATTTGGACGGCTCAAATTGCGGCGTGTACATACACGCCGTATACTGAATAACCTCTCATAAGAAGCAAAGACCGATGTACAACAATACTGTGTTTGGTGAGACACGGGATTACAATTAAATGGGACTTACTGCATAAGCTGGTAACTTCGATATTGATTCTACGGTGAAACTCTTCGATATTAATTTCTCTATAACGTCGACTCTAGAAAGACCAAGTATCATTGGTTTAATCGAACTGGGTTTTGCTTTGCTGCCTTCTTCGCTTAATCCAAGTACTTGTAGACCAGAAAAATGTGGACGCCAATTTTTTTTGGACAATTTAGTGGCTTAATCAATTAGGGACTGAGATCCTCTCCTCACATAGTCACATTTCCTCACCAACAAATTTTGACCCTCTATTTCCAATTGGACGGCCAAGATTTGTTTCACTTTTTTTTCTTAAATTTTAATCTAAAATCATAAACCCCATACTCTAAACCCCATACCCTAAACCGGCTTGGGAATTTTTTTATAATTCTGTGTGGTTTTTTATAGGGTTTTATTCATTCCTTTTTCCAGAATGAATTTTTCTTTTGGGGTTTCTCCCTTTTCTTGATTTCTTTTGGTTTTTATACATACATCTTTTGATGATTCATATGGGTGTTTTCCATAGCTTTTTTAGGCTGATTTTTCTGGTGGTTTATATATCTAGATTTTTTTTTGGGATTTGTTGGAACTTAAAGATATTCCAGACTTTTTTTTATATTTTTTTGATGTGAATGCGTTAGGTTTTATTGGCTTTGATTGGTGCTCGAGTTTCTGTGGTTGTGTTGATGGTGATTTTTGTTTTCACAGGCTGATTTTAATAATCTTAGTATGAGCAAGCCAATTTCTCAACCTAAACCAACTCATGATTATCATCTGTTTTATTACTATAATTACGCAAGCACCACTATCAGTAGAAAAAGCTTTTCACACCAATGGAAAGTATTCTATAAGATTCGGATAAGATCATGAATGATTTGATAACCCACCAAGAGATTAAAGGTTGGAGAGTGACTTGTTTCAATCAAGCGTTCACACACAGCCAAAAAAAAAACAAAACTAGCTGTAGAGAAGAGTATAGAATTGCCTAACACAGCCAAATAATTGACTGAAATCAATTATTTGATTCAGGCATAAAGCACTTGACAACTAGAAGGAGAGAAGCCCCGAAAAGCACTTGGAGCTGGCAGAACCTGCCACTCAACTTGTAGCTCACCCTTTTCTGCTTCTGATTCAGACAGCCTTCCTATTCCCACATTCAGCCCACATGCCACCACATATATGCTCCCTTCCACCGCGCTCACAGCGAAAGGCCGTCTAAGTGCGTCGCACGGAAATCTGTCCCC
Source organism: Rubus parviflorus (assembly GCA_029955375.1). Taxonomy (NCBI): domain Eukaryota; kingdom Viridiplantae; phylum Streptophyta; class Magnoliopsida; order Rosales; family Rosaceae; genus Rubus; species Rubus parviflorus. The sequence continues at coordinate 2,224,748 of JARGGL010000001.1, read as the reverse complement.
GCCCACGTACCGCCATGTGTCCTCATCGGGATCGTACACCTTGATCGGACAGTCCCCATACTCCGAAATCACCAACAGCCTCTCGCCCACCACCACACTGACACCCGTCCACCCTTCCCTCATTCCGGAACTCATCTCCCGCCACGCGTCGGCTTTCGAGTCGTAAACCAGACCGCGTGGCGAGAACATGAAAGGCCACGTCCACCCCTCAGTGACGTACATCTTATCCCCCATTACGGTGGAGTCATACTTGGCGAGTCCCGCGGGCATCGTGGCAACTGCGGCCCACGTGTCTTTTTCAGGGTCGTAACACTCGACGGCCCTGATTGAATCGTTATCGCAGGTCCCACTGCCTCCAACAGCCATGATCTTATTATTCATCCTCCCCGCGTCAAAAAATGATCTGGCTGTCGGCATGGGAGCCGCGCTGGACCATCGATTAGTAGATGTACGATATATGATGGTGGACCGCAAAGAACATTCTGCGTCTGACCCCAAGCCACCCAAAACGACGAGCATCCCCTGACGTGGCAAGGAGGCGCATGCAAACCCCGGTGGGCACGCGGGCTTGGATTCACATGGCATGGGAGGTAGGACAAACCAACGGCCCGATCGAGGGTCGAGCGCTTGCCATTGGATTCTGGCCGTCGATTTGTTGAAGGCGAAAACGAAAAGATAGGGCAGAGGGAGCGATAGAGACTTCTTGCAGTGAAGAAAAGCAGGGTCTGTAATGGTTCTGTTCCACGAAGCAGAGACCGAACGCACCAAAGCTTGGTATGGGTAGGGAAGGTAAAGAAGACACAGCTCAGCGATCTCGTCAGGCAGTCCGGGAATTAACGGCTCCGATTTGTTGCTGCTGCTGCTGCTTCTGCTTCTGCTCCTTTCTTCGTTAGAATTTTCAGTTTCTGGTTTCAAAGCTGCCATTGTTGAAAAATTCATGGACATACAAGCTAATCTACAACTAGAATACAAGTACCCAGATGGCAAAAAGGCAGTAAGAATTGAAGTAGCTGTAGAATTCGAGAATCTAACAGAGTGCACACCAAGTGTTTGATAGTTTGACTCTGAGAGTTAGAGTAGTACTAGTTGTGTGTAGCATTCTATTCGGTTTGGTATATATAGTGAGAAAGAGAGGAAAGAGATCATGTAGATGGCGAAGCAAATATTCACTTTGCGGAGAAAGGTAGGGAAGAATTATTGGGTCGTCAAAGCAAATGGAGTTGTTTATAGTAATTGGGTCATTTTGAGTGGTGTTATTTTAGTGGCATATGCATCTAGAACGCGGAATATAAGGGTGGGTTTAGAGGAAGAACACATATACACCGGCAGATCCGAAAGAAAAAGACTTGTGTGAGATTAAACTATTTGAGCAAGAAAACGAAAATATCAGTGGAATGCGGTGGATTATATTTTCTTTTGGAACAAAGATGAATAACTTGTTCAAGGGTACAAGGGGGTGGGTGAGTTTGGGTGGTTTTAAATAAGGGCGTCTCCATAGGTTGGTTGGGGTTAGATCCAATGGAATCAGAGTGGTGCATGATATGATTTGGTGTGATAAGTTGTGGGGTAGCTGTGTTGAAGAAGAATTGATGAATCTGAAAATGAACTGCATTGAGATATAGAGACTTATAATCCCGTTACTTTAATCGAGTATGCCCCATGATAATGGTTCTTGGCCCACCTCCTTGTGGTTTGATTAGGGTTAGAGACCACGCCATTGTGCTTAGGTGATAAGCATCTCTTTGGGATTTTCAGTGTAGCATCTCACATAAGATTATACTATCCTTCCTACACGCGCCTTGCGCGTGTGAAATGCGGCGTTCGTTTGTGAGAGAAAAATTATCACTTATTTAACTTTTTCGCATTACTTTGTTTTTTGGTTTTGTAATAAAATATATATATATATATATATATATATAAAATAATAATAAATATGCAAATGGGCAAGTTGGTGTGGGGTCTTCATAAATATGGTTTTAATTTTCTTTATTATTCTATTTACTGTTTTGCCCTTACTTTATTTAAGTTTATATATTGGCTAATATAGTTTAAGATAAACAAATATTAGGTTTTTGAATGTTTACCAAGAACCCAAGTTTTCCCATTATATATATATAGATTATGTTATGTCTACTGTTGTAATTATATTTGAACACTAAATTATTTAATTTAAATTATTTGAATGATCGAACAAATGAAAAAAAAAAAAAAAACACGGTTATATATGAACATGAATCCATTAAACAAACCTTACCTTTTCTAACTTCTAACTAATTTCTCTCTTTTGGGTGCAGCAACAAACTGCAGGACCATGTAATGCTAGGTTGCTAGCTACACCACGTTTTTGGTATCAAATTGTTTGTGTTTTCATTTTCAAGGCCTTTGTGATATACATCATCCAAATACTTAAACACCACATGAAGTTGTGGACCAAAACTTTCAGAGCGTTCTTATATCAAGACAGCTCCCAAATTTCAATACCAAAATTAATTCATTCAAATTATATCTAACACCATTTTAGTTATAAGCTAGGACCACGGTTATTATGTCTATCTATCTGTCGTTGAAATTGCCACACACACGTCTTCTTCATGTAGGTGGGTTTGATTATTCAGATATTTTTTTTTTTTTTTTTCTGTTAAGCAGTTTGACATATTTTCCTATTTATTTTGGATTAAAAAAACGTGTTTTTAAGTTGCATCGAAAATAAGAACATGTTAATTGTCATATGTAATTTTTAACGGTCAGTTAAATTTTGAAATAATTTTGGTTCATACCAGTTCGAACTAATATAGACGAGAGTATTTTCTATTTTTTTTTTAAAAAGACTAAATATTATTGATTGATCAAAAGGAGCACATCTGCACATGGACTTGGAAAAGAAATACAGAAAAAGTCAAGAATTTGTTGCCCACCAAAAAATAAAATAGAAAGAAAGTGTGATGTCGTTTTCTTGTGTTGGAGAAGAAATCTAATCCCTTTTCCACAATTCCATGAGGTGTTTTTGCAGGTTATTGGGGTCAGTTTGAACACCTTAGTTAATTAGAAAGACACTCGTCATCGAAATGACTTTAATTAATGAATCAATGAACGAAGCTTCATCATCAAGTAGTATTTCATTTCAAATCCGCTCCTACAATGTGAAAAGCGAAAAGCAGTCGCTTTAGAATTTTCTCGAATCTGGTGGGACGAGCATGAAGTTCGAAAAGTTGATTATGATGTGTCGTTTTTTTTGGATATAAATGTGAATGATACATTTTATATGAGTGAATTTCAGGTACATACATTTTATGAAAAAAAAAATTGCATTTTAGGGCTTTACGAGATTGTGGTAGAAATGCCTTAAATAAGTGGTGCATCGGTCTCATTCGAGTAAATCAAGTTGGTGGGAAATTAAATGGATCAACGGGCATGGTTTTTACAATGAGAATTTAACTTTAGTGGTCGAAAAACAAACATGGTCTTGCTTGAATGACATGCATGCGCGCATATGTCCTTGGTCTCCACCACTTTTTATGGTGTTTTTCAACTCATCAACTGCATTTTGTCTATGCTCTACAGGAAATGTTGTCTTATCACATTATCTGTGTAATGGTTATCTTGGGCACATACATGACACGCCGAAACCCAAAAAGAAAGAAAAGCTAAACAAGAAGATGGAGATCCAAATTATTAGACAGTCTCCCATTATTACGTGTTTGTTAATCTAATTGGTACTTCATCTTGCCTATTTTTTAATCGAACACTTGGTAATGTTGCGTGATAGTCGGAACTACGTAATATTTACTCATCCAAAGTATAGTCTTTTTTTTTTCGGGTACATGGGCCGGGCCTCAGTCACATAAAGCAGATTATTGGGCCTGTATCGCAGCACTAGCCCATGACACAGTCCACCATTAATTTACCCGCCAATTATAGCCTCCGTCTCAGACAGACTGACAGACATTATCCGTAGATGGCCGATGGTTAGCTCTCAGCCTTTTTCACTATAAACGATGCAAACCTTCTCGCCCTCGTTCGCCGTTTGTTCCTATTATCCGATGCGACGTCGTCGAATCAGCACCGCCTCTCCTCGAAATTACAATCTCAAGCGACTCACCTCCCGCGTCGTCCAACTCACTCGCCGAAGACAGCTTCACCAGGTTTTTTTTTTTTTTTTTTTTTTTGAGAAAATTATTTAGTTCAATTTTAATGATTTTTACTTTTGCAGATAATGGAGGAGATAGAGATTGCTAAAGAACGATACGGGAAGCTGAACACCATTGTGATGAACGCGGTGGTCGAGGCGTGTGTCCATTGCGGCGATATCGACTCTGCACTTATGGTGTTCGATGAAATGTCTAAGCCAGGGAGCTGTGGCGTTGATACTGTCACATATGCTACACTTTTGAAGGTACTATGTTTTACGTTTTTCTTTGTATTTATTTATTTGCTTCACTTTCATTTGGTTATCAGAGATTTGGGTGTGTTGTACGTTATAAAGGGTTTGGGTGGGGCGAGAAGAATTGACGAAGCATTTGAAGTACTTGAATCTGTGGAACGTGGTAATGCCGCGGGAAGTCCAAAGCTATCGGCACCTCTTATTTTTGGTCTGCTCAATGCTCTAGTTGAAGCAGGTTAGTACCACACATTAGAAGAAAAATGATTCATCATGTCCACATTGTATATTGTTATAATTCTAGAACAGCCAACAGTAGTACCTAATTGAAAGATGATTTTTCTGCATGCATTTTGATTACTTATTATGCTCAGTTTTATTTTCTCATAAATGTGCATGTGCCGCTTGCATGTTGCTGTAGTACAGGAGATTTACGCCGTGCAAATGGGCTTCTTGCTCGGTATGGTTTTCTCCTTCGAGAAGGTGGCAGTCTTTCACTCTCAGTCTACAACTTATTAATGAAGGTTCTGCACTGACCCATATGTAGTTCTTTAAGAGACTTGACAAATCAAAGTTTGAATTGTTTTTTCCATTTTCAAGAACTGAGCTTTGAAATAACATACATACGGTATGGATATGCATGATCCTAAATTTGTAAGTCTAATTTGATCTCGTTGCTTAAGGGTTTGCTGCTTCTGATTTTCAGGGATGTATTAATTCAGGCCTTCCTCAGGGTGCGATAGACATGCACGATGAAATAATACGTCTAGGATTAAAGCCTGATAGGCTCACCTATAATACTCTAATATCTGCATGCGTAAAAGCTGGAAAGTTGGACGCCGCAATGCAATACTTTGAGGAAATGAAGGTCCCAAGCTATATGAAAGGCCAGTTTAGAGCCTGTCTATAATAATCTAATAGTTTTAGTTTTTCGGCTGCATTAAGGAAGTTACTGAAATATTGTTCCGTTTTGTAGGATGAAGCTCAGAAATTTAGCCATGCTGGTCTTTTCCCAGATGTCATAACCTACAGTTCATTACTTAAGGTCTGCATGTTTTTCTATCAGTTACATTGATGAAGTTATATGAAAGTTTATGTACTGGAACCATCTGGTTTTTTTGTACCCATCCCCGCCATTGAGGAATTGGCAAATTTGCTTTCTTTTGTTGGTAAATAAGCTAAAGTTTCAGTTCCTATCATCAAGAAAAGTCTGATGTTTTGTTTTCCTTTATCTTCTTTTGGCAGGGTTTTGGGGATTCCAAAGATATCCATACAGTTCATAAGATTGTTTTGGAAATGAAAACATATATTGGTTTGTTCATTGATCGAACAGCATATACGGCAGCAGTTGATGCTTTGCTAAATTGTGACGCAATAAAGGGTATGCTGTACATAATCAAATCTGATACAATGATTTTGTAATGCCCTCACTCCATTTGTACATTGTGCAACGTCATATATGTCAACTACACCAATTATGCTGCTCAGTGGCTGTACTGGTTAAAAAATTTCTGTCCTTTTGCTTACCACATTTATAAGGATGCTGGAGTTTTGACGAGTTAAAATTTGAAACAAATTCTTGTGCTTCTAATAATAAATTTTTGTCTGATGCTTAGGTGCTTTATGTATTTTTGGAGAAATATTGAAGCAGGCTGGTGGAAAGCCAGAGTTGCGACCAAAACCTCACCTCTATCTTTCCTTGATGCGTGTCTTTGCTGTTAGAGGAGATTATGATACAGTAAAAAGTCTGCATAAGCACATGTGGCTAGATACTGCAGGAACTATCTACCCAATGGTTCATGAGGAAGCAGATCATCTTCTAATGGAGTCAGCTTTAAATGATGGGCAGGTACAATATGAATTCATCTATAGTCTTCTTCAATGGGGGGTGTTACTGCATAAGTCTCTTTCATTTTCTGATTAGCGGTTACCTGGATGATGTTTGAGCCATTTGGATGCTTATTTTTGTATCCAGGTACTGCACAGGATATATAGCCTTCCTTTAGATTTTCTGTTTCTCTCTAAAGTTGTACTAATAAATTCTTACACAGTTCAATAATTACTTAATTCTTCTGCAGTTTGATTAGCATGAGAAAATTGACTACTCTTCACCATTTAGATGTATTTTTTCTACTTTTGGCTTTGTCAGGTAGATTTGGCCAAAAATTACCTCGGAAGTATTATTACAAGGTGGAAGAGAATATCGTGGACAAGTCGAGGAGGCCTGGTATGTAATTTGGTTTTACCTTCCAAGTCTTCTCTGAGATTAGATTACCTGTTGTCTGTTGATAATTTACAATATTGTACTGGATTTAAATTTTCCTAAAAATTTTGGGCGGAAGTTTTTTTTTTTTTTGGACAATGGGGCGGAAGTTGTTTTATGCTGTTCAATTTCTCCTGACACTTGAACCAATATCAAGAAACTTGCTCAAGGATTTGTCACTTAACTCGCACTTTTTTTATTGAAGTTCAAAACATTTAGTTTAATGTTAGTTTTTAGATATGATGGTGGTTGACTTATGACTACTATACCATTTACTTGAAATTGTATTAGTTTTTCACTGCTTACCGCTACATGTTAATTTTTTTTCTAATTTCATTAGTATAATTTCTGCCCTTGTACTGCAGGTTGCTCTACGCACAGAGGCCTTGTTGGGAAACACCAAATCGATATTGACTCCTTATCTACTTCCTCAGGTTTTTGTGTTTTCCTTGCCTTTGGAATTGTAGTGAAGATTAACCATGCATTACCTAAGGTCCTAAAGACTTGGCAAATGTTCTGTCATGTATAGGGTATGAGTGTACGTAAGATGCTTCCTAATGGACCTACAAACTGAGTGGCTTTTAGTTAACTTTTGTTGTTTGCTATTTACACCTTTTCGACGTAGGTATTGGCTAGTGATCCGATTGAGAGTGTGATGTTGCCCTTTGAAGCAGCTCGGCCACTTCATGGGACTGTGAAGTTGAGCAAGGTGGCTATGCGTTTCTTTAGACATTCAGCAGTGCCTATCATAGATGACTGGGGTAACTGCATCGGAGTATTGCACCGTGAAGACTGTAGAGAGGTAATAATTGTGATGGTAGAAACCAAGTGCTTTTCTTTTCCCTTTCTGGATTTTCTAAAATCTGATGGATCGATCTTCCCTCTAACATTGCAACTTTAGTCAGAACAAATGCTTTTGTCTTCATGAGCTAATACAAGTTTGCATACTATCGTGTAGTTGAACGCCCCTCTTTCTTCGATGATGAGAAGCCCACCTCCCTGTGCTACTACAACTACATCGATTGGCCATGTGGTGGATCTAATTATAAGGCACAGATTTAAACTTGTTGTTGTTGTAAACCATAGCTCCTTGTTTGGTGGTACTGCAAATTTGAAGGCAGTTGGTGTTTTTACAGCTGAGCAACTGTGTAATCTTGTCACAACAAAATCAGAAACGCCAGGACTAACACCTACTTTCTGTAGAAGTGTAACAATGTGTTGTGTATGAGACTATATCCTCCTTGTAAATACAATTTTTTATTTTTTTTTATACATTTTGGTGAAAGTACTATCCTCAAGGGTTTAGAGTTCATATAGTTGATACAAAGTTTCTTTTCTACAAAAATTGCTGAAAATTGTGTTTGGAATCTGAAATACAGTAGGTTGTGAGTAATCTCACCAAATTTGAGCCCTCCCCCACCGTACCCAAGAATATTTTGTTATTGAAAAAAGATCAATTTATTAGCCAAAAAAAAAACAAAAGATCAATTTTGTTTGGATGGCCGCCATTTGAAAAAAAAAATTAAAATCAAATTAATCAGAGCCGTCGATGGAGCTGAAATATTAAGCAGGTTCACCACTAGAGGTTCTCAAAACGCAGCGCATGCTATGTGACTGAGACTGACTGTGTCATATCAGAAAATGAATTAATCCTCAAATTGCTGCAACTGTAAAACCCTAGGTTTAGCGAAGACGGCGAGAATGGCGCTGAGGGCGAAGGAGATGATGAGGAGCGTGATGAAGAAAGTGGGAGACAAAAACCTAAATCCGCGATTGAAACAGGAGCTCAAGAAGAATCGCTTACCCGACCCCAAAATCGTCATGGGTCGGGCCCAACGTGGCATCTTCGCCGGCCGCCATATCCAGTTCGGCAACAACGTCAGCGAAGACGGCGGCAACAAGTTTGTATTTTCTCAATTTCTCTTGCTTTTTCTTTTAAGGCCAAAGTTTGAGGCTTTGATGATTCTATAACTTGCATTTTAACCCTAAATTCTTACCATGAGAAGGTAAACTATGGAAGATTACATATCGGTTTAAGAGCCTATATATTTGATCCAAAAATATTGAAAATGATTTTAATTTCATTTAGTTTGCTGGGTAGTGGGTGCTTGAATGTCTTATACTGTATGTTTCTAATTTCTAATCACACTCTGTAGAAAATAAACACTTGTTGAGGTTGGTACTAGTTGTTTCTCCTAAGGATTCTACATAATGTGGACAAGTGCCAGGCAAATATTAGAGGTCTATTGGTCTCATTTTTGTTTGCTGTTGCTGGGTTTACATGGATTTGTATTTTACTTTTTTCATTTTGGATGTTATACAGTTTCTAAAAAAGTATATTCAAGTTCTAAGTCTTTCTCTTGCTGCAATTTATAAAACAGGTTTAGCTTATAGTGATGCACTTTAAAGTTGTTTTGGTCTATAATCTTGTAATAAATTGCAAGAATGGATTATTAATCCACCGTAAATTGTTTGTGGTGATAGGACAAGGAGGCATTGGAAGCCAAATGTGCAGGAGAAGCGGCTCTTCAGTTACATCCTAGACCGCCAGATTCGAGTTAAAGTCACCACTCATGCCCTGCGTTGCATAGACAAGGCAGGTGGGATTGATGAGTACTTTCTAAAAACTCCTTACCGCAAGATGGACACTGAAATGGGACTTGTCTGGAAAGCCAAAATTGAAAAGCTGTATGAAGAGGTTGGGCAGACGGGGGGATTTGCTTTCCTACAACCTAAAGCTGAAGAAGCCAAGGTTGAACAGGAATTCAAAGAATTAAAACTAGACGAGAGGGAAGTCAAGAGACAGATGTATGGTTGGTCGAAGAAACTAAAACAGATTGAGGAACGAAAAGACAACCAAGTAGCTGATCAAGAAGCTCATGAGGAAGGTGAAGGGATAGGGGAAGGAAGCTCTCATGTTGATGTTCATGAGCAGTTGGTTGCGAACTCCTGAATTTTGAACTCGTAAACCCGCTTTTGGGATGTTCTCGTTTTTGTCAGCTACACCCCATTTCCGGAATTGTGTCTGTTCAGGATTTTCAGGGTAATTCAGCTACAGCCAGCTGATAAGCAGAAATTTGTTATCTTTCTGATTGTGGAAATTCATATGACATTCCTTTTGGTTTTATATACAATTTTGTATCAAATAATTATTATACTATGCTTTTGATGGGCCGTTTGCCATGGGATGAAGATTCATTTGGCTGCGTCGAAGTCAAATGAAACAGAGATAACATGGATGATGATACTGGACCGATTATCTCACGAGTTACAACTTTATTGCTTTCGCTAGCTCGCTCACTCTTCATAATGGTGTTCTGGAATAAAGAGCCATTCGTTTTCTGCTTTTCACAAGTCTATTTCATCTCCTGAAGTTTACCAACTCAGGCTTAGGCTTAGCAAGCATAACTTTCAAATCCCTGGAGTGCAAAACTTAGTTAGCAAGTAATGGGCCACATGACAACTATACATTTCTACCTCATAACAAAATAACGATAACATGACAACTATTCCATTACTAAAAAGTAAAACACCTCTCTCTCACACTTCACACTTGCCAGTACTCCCCCTTCTCTTCCATGTAACTCATGTGTAAACAAAATATAGCTGTAAGCGTTCCATTAAAAACAAAAGGAACAAAATTAATAATAGCTGTAAAACCTGTCACATTCAGGTTCAGCATTCTAACACCGTAACACGCCAATGGTCTAATCATTCTCTAACGCGCTTTCTATAGTGACCCACAAAGTGAGAGCAGTTTCTTGCTCAAGAATCTTCTTTATGCTCAGACGTCTATAAAAGCTTGCCCCTCTTCAACAGTCACCACCATATTCACTTTCAACAAGACAACATTAAAGTCATGGGTAGAGTCCGGAGTTTGTCACTTGTAAGCCACCTGAAGAGAGCAGTGAAGAAAGTGCGACTCATTTTGCTTGGCCTCAAGCTTCAACGATGGCGCGTAGCTTCAATTCTTGGACGTGTTACTACTAAAAGGCGGTGTTTGAGCTTCAATGACAGATTGGGTTTGCAGGGCTGCATAGATGAAGATGATAAATCTGGTGATGGGAATTGCTCTCAATTGAGAAGGGTTCAAAGCACAATTGCTCGCGCTTCTTTGGATGATACTGATGATGATATTGATCAAAGGGCTGATGCTTTCATAGCCAATTTTCGCCGTCAGCTCAGATTAGAGAGACAGATTTCTCTGGAGCTAAGCTACTGCCGAGGAAATAGTTTTTAGAGCCGTTGGATGTTGTTTTCCATACATAATAAGAGTTTTCGCCGTTGGATGTTGTTTGTTGGATGTTGTTATACACATTCTGAATTGCATTGTTAACTTGTTAACTACAAGTACTGAATTTTGTACTTTTGTTGAAAGCATATGAATCATCTGAATTTGGCAAGATGGGCAAATATTAATAGATCCCAGTTAAATTTCTAACTGGTTTGAATAGCAAATTTATGCAGAAACACATCTGCATTTTCTAGTATCATTGTCTATATCTATGTTCTGTTCAGGAATATTTACCAAATAAATAACAGTTGCCAGGAATAATTACTAATTCAATATGCAAACTCTGAGTCACATTTAAAGGTATGATCAGAGTATATACTCCAACTGCCAATTAAGCAACATGTGCAAAACCAATGTACAGCTTATATTGTATGTTACATCATTATACAGGTACATTTCAACAAATTTAATAGATAAAGGGAAAACTACAAGTTCAATGACACCCTCCTTCCCATCTAATATTAGAAAGACTTGGCTGCATATGTCAATTAATGGGTGTTAGTTCATTTTCAAAGAAGAACATCACTTAAGGTTAAGTTAATTTGGATCCTGATTCATAATCTATGACAGTCTCAAAAGCCCCAACCAAAGCTTTGACCTTGTTCTTCCTCTTCTCCTTGGCCATTAGCTTACTTGCAGTCTCCTCAATCATATCATTGTATGCAGCAGGAGCTGCCTCCTTCTTGTTATTCCCTCCTGCAGCTGCAGCAGATTGCTGCTTTGCTGTCTCCTCTACCGCTTCGGCCTTTGCTTCTTCTTTAACATCCCCATCTTGTCCTTCCTTCAAATCAAGCTCATGGCTTCCTCCATCAACAACTTCCACCTCCTCCCCATTCTTGTTTTCGTCTTCTTTGGTCGCCTCCTCAGCTTTTGTTTCCTCGCTTGCTAAGTTCGAACCCTCTTCTGGGTGGTGATCAATGTCACTGCCTTTGCTAATTTGATTGATATCGTCCCCTTGATCATCAAGATTTTTCTCTTCTTGGGTAACTTGTTCATTTCTGTCATCCACATTTGCTTTGAATTCCTCTGTTGCATCTTTAACAGAACAAGTGTCATGACCAGAAGGACTTTTAGCTTGATCAGAATCTACAGCATGATCTTCTTCAGCTAATTCTGGGTCCGGAAGGTCTTGATTGTTGTCCTCCTCAATGCTCTCAATCTTATCCACCTCTTCAACACCATGATGATCCAAAGCTTCAAAATTAGCTTCAAGATTGAGTGTTTGTGTTATGTCGCGACTCGTCGGAGCTCTCGAACCACCGGAAGTACTTCTACGACTACTACTACTACTTTCCTTCTTACTTGAACCAGAAGTAATACCACTGGTGCTCCTCCTCAAACTAGTACCACTACTCTTTGCATGCGAAGCAGCCTGTGGTTTTGTTCCAGCTCCAGATTTAGTGGTGGGTTTTGGAGCATTTGAGGTGCTTTTAACTGAAAAAGATGTAGACCGGAGTGGTGGGTCTCTTGACTCTCTTCCCGGTGAGATGAGTGACTTGTGTAGTCTTGAAGGTGATGGTGGCTTGTCAAATGATCTTCTTCTATTTAGGGTAGGCTTTGGGGAGTTAGAGTAGTCTTGATTATCAGCGCCATGATGTTTCTTTAATGACCTGGACTTGGTCAAAGGAGGAGTCTGGTCATGGCGAGATGAGCTTGATGAGCTTGCGGTCGATCTCAAATAGTTTGGGACTGGTTTAGCTGTTGATGACGAGGTTGAGGTTGAAGAAGGTTTATCAGGAGTAGTTGGTTTTGTGGGTCTTTTGGTGTGGTTTGTTCCTGGTGATGTGCTACTTTTCCTCTCCCTACCAGGAGTAGGAGTAGTACTATCTTTTGCTTTTGTTGCCATATATTGTTGGAAATGTAGATAACCAAAAATTTTCAAATGCTACTACCTCCCTGCATATTATCTAGACGTACAGAATCTTCAGTTAGAAAAGAAATTGATGTGCTAAGATTAATAAACAATATAAAGACTGTGAGATCCACATAGAAAGTAAATTGACAATCTAACATAATAATATATTCAAATAGTAAAAATTATTTATGTATTCTTTATCGAAAATTGTGGTAGGAAGTAATGCAATAGCCTCATAGCCATTGTATGCACGTTATTAGGTTGAGTGCAATCTATGATTCTGAATAATAAATATGCAGGTCAGGTTCTCCCATTTTTGAACCAAATCCAAGTAGGAATTTGAAATGACTGAAATTTTCATGTGGATTGATTATGGAGGGAGGATGCTGGGCTTCATTAAGCCCATGTTGCCTATATTCAGATCGTCATCTTGCATAAGTTATGAAACAACGAGTTCACGTATCTTTTTATGACATTCTACCATTTTTTGGAATATGACATGCTCCGATTTTTTATTCATGACATTAACCTTGAATGATAAAGATTTCGAAGAAATGCCATATTATGAGTAGGGACGGTAGGATAGAATTTTTGAACATTTTCTTTTTCTCTCTTAAGCATTAATTAACTGTAATATAAATTATAAACTTTTGATTCGATCTAGGGATTATCAATTCTGGTGTCACCTTCCTCAAGTCTTGTCATGTTGTTCTATTCTTTTATCAAAAACATTCCATACTAACCCCTAAAACAAGCAACTGAAATCGTATCATTATAACAACAATGCATCTGATATATATACATATTAAAGCTAGCAGCCAAAAGAAGGGATTCAAAATTGAATATTTTCATCAGATCAAGAATTTCATCATCAGATTAATTAATTTCATCGATTCAAATGCCAAGCAAAGAAACATCCCCTTCTCCTGATCCTCCTCCTCTTCCACCAATCTTAAAAGTCAATTAAAAACTTAAAGAAGCAAGAACAGAAGAAGAAAGATCATATGGATATGGCGTAAGGAATATAAATCAGAAAGAAGAGAGTGAAGAAAAAGAAAGAAAGAAAGAAAGTAAAAGAGAAGGAGGGAGATAACGTACCTTGATGGAAGGGAAGCAAAAATTCAAGGAAGCTAAGAGTGAAATTAAGGTAACAAAGAATTAGATGAATTAATATATGAAGGGGAAGACAAATTAATTAAGAGATTGGTTGGAAGAGAAATATTAAGAAACCGCGAATTACGTGCGCACGACTCAAAGGAATAAGAAACTGGTGGTGTTAATTATCCTTGTCGATCGCACAACTCAAACTGTACGGGTTGTTTTGTTTAGTTGGAGGCCATGAAATCAAATCAATGTATGTAAATTTGTTCGATCAATAGACGTGTGGCAACATGCATGTTGACCCTTTCAATTAATATTTTAGAACCCGGTTCTTAATCTTTTTTTTTGTTTGGTTTGATGGAGTGGGCCGATCAGGAACCAGCACCCACTAACACACACACACCATTCGGACCGAAGTCTACGAGGGTATCCCAGCAAAGCCAGACTATTTCCCCCGCTCTCGGTTCTTAATCTTTGGTACTAACGTAACGGATATCCTTCGATCATTTGGAAATATGATCAAATATTTAAAAATAATAATAATATGTATAGGCGGTTATGATCTATGATTCGTTTCGGTTATTTTGGAAAATATTACGCTAATTAAATTTTGTTTGTTAAATTATGCCTTCTCAACAAAAAAAAAAATTTATGCGTTGATGTAAATGGTTCATTCATAAATGAAGTTTAGAATGCAACAAGAGTTCGATAAACATATCATTGTCAAATTCTTAAGTGGGCAACATTTATAAGAGGTCGTTTTGTGAAAATTCAAGGACGCTAAAGTACTCTAAATAAGTTGATTATTATGTACTAAACCAAACAAAAAATGTAGTGCAAAGCAAAATGGTAAAACTCTTGATTTCCTACAAGCTAGAATATTTAAATTCAAATCATGAAAATGAACCCTAGCATTGTGCAACATATGAATTTTATTTTTGTGAGTAAAACATGGTTTGATTGAACAATGTTTTTTTTTTTGGACAACGATTGAACAATACTTAGATACTTCCATGCATTTCACTTAACCTTTGGTTGGATTAACGGAGTTAAATTTAGAATAACTTTTTAAGTATCTCAACAACAATTTTCTTTCTTGATCGGTTGTTTGTATTCGAAAACTCATTACAAATATTATCACAATTTCTAACATCTTAAACCATTAAACATAGTCCATAGTAGTTACTTGCTTTAATCATTTCTTTCCTACTTCCAACTTGGAAAGGGTTTCATTACTTGTAAATTGGATAATTATTGGACTAGAGTCACTAGACCTAATTAAAATCCAAAACAAATGTGATTACGTACGTACTTTTATAAAAAAAATAATGTGTGTGTGGCCCTATGCATGTCGATCGTCGAGGCATAAAGCATTAAGCCAAGCTGTGCATTGTGCCTTTTCTTATAGTTATGGATTTGATTAGGTATATTGATGTGCAAAGTACAATTGGTATGTATTTTTGCCACATAAATGAAATGATATAAATCTTAATTGCTTTTCTTGCTGTGCAGGCCACCCATTACTTTATTATTTCGACCACAATGTTTATGGCATTAAGCTTATCTTAATAAAACACATCGCTAAAGAACAAGAAGAGCAAACACATAAAGGGTTGCATCATAATCTGTGGCCGGTGAAAGCCAATTATCTTTATCTCCTGCTACACTTGGCACCTACTTATACTATATAAATACTTGTTTCTATCAAAATTTGGTATAATACTCAAATTAAAAGAAAGGGGAAGGTAAGTCTTTCATAATACGTACCGAAATTAATTTTTGTTAGGTGCAACACACCCACCCTTATTGTGTGGAGCCTTTTCTAGTACGAGGGTTGAGGAGCCGGCTAAAATAATCACACTTGATTAGAATTAATTTCACTCACACGTAAATCACTTTAACGTTCTACTTAATTAATTACAAGTTCCAAATATTGCTCAAAAAAAAAAAAATTACAAGTTCCAAATTACACAACAACATTTGGCCCTAACAAGTATTTATAGGGCCACGTATCGAAGATCTTGGGGGAGCTTCTTATACGTTATCAACTGACTATTATGATGAAGATATGAGAAAGAAAGGTTGGATGGAAATTAAAACCATGACTGACTTGCAACAAGGAAAAAGGTCATAATCATAATAATAATAATAATACCCATCAAATTTACTCACATGTTGCTTCTATCTGTTGCGATCCTTGTCATGCATGGGGAAGAAATATATATATATATATATAGTGATTGTGAAGCCACAATTTTACAATACATCGTGATCCCCAAATTCTTCCTTGAAGATTCTGTGGATTTTGATCTATGACAATTCCACAGGTTTTGTGGATACAAAGAAAACTTATGTACTCGGATTCCTAGCCAAGGAAAGAACTTCTTACTTTGGACCCAACAGAAAAAAATGAGTTAATAACATGATTAAAGGAGTTGTTACTTAAGTAATATCAAAAGTGAAACTAAAACTCTTCTACTAACTCCACCGGTCGTTAATATGCATGATACATCATTTGTTGATTTTATTTTTAAACATTTCATTGATATTTAAAAAAATTTTGTTTCGAATTTCAGAGCAAGCAACAACATAGTTCTTCATCGCAATAACACAAGTTTTCGAACCCGCTCCAAGTTAAATCGTTAATCACAAAGCTAAAGTGAAAGCCGATATCTGTGTATGACATTTTTGGAGAAAAAAATTAGCGATGAATATATACTTGTTTTGGGTAATGGGAATATGGATACGTAGGCAAGCGTTATCCACATAAGCAAGTCCACTTATTCACGTATCTATCTAAATAAGCAATTGAACTACACGCGCTTCAACTACAAAGTCAAAGTGGATCGAAGTTACCAGGTCTAAAGATTTTAAAATCATCTAGATCGCCCAAAAAAAAAATCAAACGAAAAAGTGCAACAGAAGAAAATAGAGAAAGGTTAGGGGACGGCTGAGCTGAGCTGAGCTGAGGTGGTCAAGTTGGTGTCGGGTAATGTTAACATTTCCCTTCCAGTCCACAATGTACAAGAGCCTGGCTTCATTGACCCTGCCGTCACCGTCCTCCACAACCCTCGATCTCGATCCTCTCTTTGATCCAACGGTTCACGTCTCACAGAACCTACCTTTCCCACTGGGGCGGCACTACTTTGGTTAAGCTTCCAAAGCAGGAAATTCAATTCGAAATAAAAAATCCCCCAAAAACAAAATTTAATAGAACGAAGTAAAGGCATTGGATCATTCATTCGTTCATTCCGAAACGTCTTTGCCTCTTCCGAAAAGGAGACCCCTTTCTCTCTCTAAAGTCCAAAGCCTTCAACTTTCTCTCTCTAAAGCCCAAAGCCTTCAACTTTTCGCTTCTGGGTATTCAAAGCGCGAAGACGAAGAAGCAGAATTAGGTAGAACAAGAATAATCAACCTTTCCTTTTCTATAAAATCACTGATTGTTCACGTTTGTTGGGTTTTCTTATAATTTTTTGAATATGGGTTTATCTTCGTCATGATAATCAATTCTGGTATTGATGGCTAGCTGGGCTTTCATCGTCGTCATCATCATCTTCTTTTCCACACCTTGTCTCTATTTTTGTTTTTTCCTTAATAAAATTCAATTTATATTTTCTCGCCCTTTGTTTTTCCGTCTTTGCTCTTCCGCTAGTTCCTCCTTCTCATCAATAAGTAATAGTATTTTTTGAAGTTCAAATTCTGTTTTGATGGTTTTATTTGTGAGAAATTTCAGCTTTTGAAGCCCTTAAATCACGGGGAGAGAGAGGTTTTTGTGACCATGGCTGCGTAATTGTGTGGAGAATAATTCCAGAAAAAAAGGAATGAGAGACCCACGTTTTTGGGGATGATATAAGGGGCATGTGGCCATCTGGGTCCGTTTTCTTCTCCTTCATTTGTTCCTTTTTATGTTTTCACAAAATCAAAATATTGGGTTCGCTTCTCCTCTTTCTAGGAATGATTCAACTAATGGTAACAGAGGAGGTCTTGATATGCTTGTATTGTGCTTTTTTAATCCTATTTTGTGCTTTGTTAATCCTAGTTTCTCATTTTTCAATCGAATTATCAATGCATGTTACAGCTTTTCTGATTGGTTCTTGTGTATTCTGTATTGAACGTTTGTATGTATTCCAAGTTGTGCAATTGGTTTGTATAGGTTGGACTTGGTAAACATTTCTCAATGATGGATATTAAATTTTTGCATCATTGTAGGGTAGACGTCAGTAGTGAGAACATATTTCAAAATAGCCATCAAACACATGTAGTTTTGTTTATGGAGTAATTTGTTTAATGACTTTTTGGCAAAGTGACCAATTTCTGTTATAATGGTGGCAATGAAATCTGTCTGAATACAGCAGAATGCCAACTTTTCAGAGGAAAGGTTTATAAACCTTTATATCGAGTAAGAATTCCAGGTCAATGCAATCATGGCTTTAGCAGCCTTCTCAGAATGGAAGTAGGGGTCTGTTTTTGGCTAATGTTATTGACAACAACTAGGAAGTTTCTTAGTTGATTTTATTAAGATGAAACCGACCAGTATTTCCGGCCTCCAGTTTCAATTTTTATAAAAAGTTTTTATTTGCAACCCTTCCATGGCCCAGTATTCTCAGACCTTAATTATATACTTGAAACTCGAACCTAAATCATTTAAAGATTCCGAGTTTGGTTCGTTTATGCAAGTGGTTCTCCCTTTATTTTTTTGGGTTTACATTGAATAATTTTTCCTTCCCGTTGTCATTGACTCAATGTGTGATTTCTTTCTCTATAAAAACTATGTGTGTAGAATTTGCCTACATATGAAACATATTTGTTCTGTTTAAACCGTACTTCACATTTTTTCTTTAGGGCTATTAATTATAAACAGTCAACACTCTTTTAATTGTCAGTTTATCGTATTAAGGTTTCTTTGAATTCGACAAAGTGTATCAGAATTTGGAAGTTTACTATTGTTTTACTTGGAAAATGGCATCTCCTGATCTAAAATATTGATGTTACTGTTCTTGTAGAATTGAAGGATCCAGACCGCCATTCATGGATGAGTATTCCGGTAAAAGAGCTAATGATGGACTTGTCTCTAAAAAGGGACCTGGTCTTGTTTTGAGGGAAACTCCAAACAGAGATCGTAATGCTCAGGTCTGCAGCCGACTGGGATGCAGTGGAAGACTGAATTCTGTGAAAGGTGCTCAAATTGAAAAGGCCAAATCTTCAAGGCCTGCATTCCGCTCTTCTTCAAGTGGGAAAGAGATAGTTGGAAGTTCCTCTAGGTCGTGCATTTCTATTGGCAACTCAAGAAAATCCATTAGAGAACCTTGCAAAAAGCTTTCTTCTAATTTGGAAACAGATTCATCCGAAACCAGTAGTGTTCAGGATGATCCAGAAGTTTCAGAACTCACTCCTCCACCTGGAAAGATTCAGAGAGGGCTTCACCCTATATCTAAAAACGGGGAGTGTAGTGAAGTCTCCTTGATGGAAGTTGGAAGCTCCGATGTATCATCAAATACAAGATCCCAGAGGAATTTCAACCAGAGAACTGGATTCCGCAACCAAGAAACCTTATTGGGTTCTTCTGTTCGTTTTGGATCCAAGAACAACAACCAGACAACACGGGCTAGCACAAACAGGAATGGCCTAAGAAATCTAAGGTGCAATTCAGTATCTGATGTTGTTCCGTCCAGTTGTTCATCATCAGATTCAAGTATCAACAGGAGGGAGACCGTAAAGAAAAGAATTTCTGAAGGAGAAAGTAGCTCGGCTGCTAAGGGGAAGAAGATGAATGGGTCATCTTTGGGGCAAAACTCCAATTCCAGCCATGGAATCTCAATTGCTGATTCAAGAAGAGGTAGGAATATGCCTCCTAACAGGGATAATGGTGTTGCGTCAGTTAGGACTCGGAGAACTGTCACTGGTCACTCAAGGGCAAGGATTTCTAATCAAGGAAGTGGAAACAATTTGTCAAGCAATGGATCCCTTGCAGCTGGCCCTCATATGTCTCAACCTGAGATGTCTATCGACTTGAATGGGGCTAGTTCATCACAACAGTTATCTTCAGAAGCCCCTTTAAGTCGGCCAAATTCATATAGTAGACCAGGTAGTAGCAGTGGGAGTTTACATGGCATGATGCGATCTGGTACCGCAGATATTGGTTTTTCCCGGTCTCTAATGAATCAGGATGGTCAGCGACGCTACAACATGGATGGGATTGCAGAGGTATTATACAAAATTTTTTATATGCATCTTATGATATCATTTACATGATTTTTCTTGCTTCCTTGGTGTGGAGATTTTTAAAGGAACTGATGTAGTGATGACTTCATTCTTTAATCTGTTCATTTCCTAAATTTGTGTAGGTATTGCTAGCACTTGAGAGGATTGAACAAGATGAAGAGCTATCATTTGAGGTAGTTAGTTATAGGGTTTGGGTTTTTGTGTTCAATTGGTTGAGTTTTGTTGTTAAACTATTGTTTCTCATATTGCAGCAAATACTTGTTCTGGAGACCAATTTGTTCCTGAATGGCCTAAACTTCTATGATCAGCATAGAGACATGAGACTGGATATTGATAACATGTCATATGAGGTTTGCTATTGCTGTCATATTGCTACATTTCGATAGTACCTCTCGTTGTTCTGTTTGTTTTTTTTAATAATATTATGGCTTAGTCATGATGCATGTAAACGTTTCATTACCATCAATGCCTCTAATAAAATCAATCCAAATAATCAACTAATGGTGGGTCAATAACACAATTTGGTGCGACCTTTGTTCTATCTTCAGCAGTTTTGCTTACAGAATTTCGCTGGCAGGAATTGTTAGCATTAGAAGAGAGAATGGGTTCTGTAAGCACAGCATTGCCAGAGGAAGCACTGTCAGATTGCATAAAGAAAAGCATCTACCAGTCTGAACCTCCAGAGGGTGCATCCATAGGCTGTGATAACAAGGATGAAGTCAAATGCAGTATCTGCCAGGTCCTTAACCCATAGCTCAGAATGGTTATTTTTTGTGTACAAACACTTTCTATCGTTTTGCACCACTTGTATCAGATTCTTTATACATAGAGACTAATAGTCGGTAGTCTATATTTTACAGGAAGAGTATGTGGCTGGAGACGAAGTTGGGAGGTTGCGGTGTGAGCATAGTTATCATGCAGTCTGTGTAAATCAGTGGCTGCGGCTTAAGAATTGGTGCCCTATATGCAAGGCGGCAGCGTCTACAGCTGCGACTGCACCCTCATCATCACCACCATCACCATTTTCCACATAATTTAATTGCTAAAATCTTTTGGAGCAGAGAGAGAGAGAAGAGAGAGAGAGAGAGATTCCTCATTGTACAAAACTTGCTTCTCTTCCTTTTCTCTTCTGTTTTAGTTCTCAATATCTTAATGTACAGATCAAGTGTCTTTCATCTCAATTAGTTAATAAACCCGAGCTGTTGGTGCTACAGCGGGAACTCTGCACTCTTTGTGGAACTGTGAATACATACAACAAAGACGTGCTCTTCCGTCTACATTTAGTTGGATGTTCTGCTCTTACTATCAACCCAGGCATTACCATTTATTTACAGCATTATTTGTTTGTTTTTATTGGTTTACCGAAAAAAAAATCAAGAGTTGGTACAGCGTGATAATCACGAGCCTCAGAAAAGTGACACGTGTAGGACTGATCTATTTTTTTATTTTCGAAATTTCAGACCGTAGTCGATTTTAGGTTCAGAATTTGCCTCTACTTACTTGCAGTGCAAGCAATGGCATAGAAAAGAGCCTTTTACAGAGGAGTTTTACCTCTCATCTTTAGGAAAAAAAATTATATGATTTAGTAATGCATTCATTCTCTAGTTAATCTCTTTATTTCATAAAATTGTGTAGGTGTTGGTGGCTCTTTGGAGTATAGGAGAAGATGACGAGCTAAAATCGATAATATCTTATCGATTGTCGGTTGTTTAACTGTTGTTTCTCATGTTGTAGCAAAGACTTGTTCTGGAGACCCCAATTTTGCTCTTTAATAGTGATGTAGGACAAGAAAGTGGTCAATTTAACCCTAAAAAGATTAAAATAAAGAAGCAGCGCAAAATTAAGAAGAATGATTGGAAGATTGGTAATTCTCGTTCAATGAGTTTATTAGCTTCTGGAGTATTCAGAAAATTATGGTTTTGGACTTTTCAGGTGACTCTTGCGAAAAGTCAGATTTTGACTGTGAATCTGGTTTGGCTTAACTTTCGGCTGCAGTGTCCGTTTTGGACGCATGATACCTTTTCGAGAAGGGAATCACGAGATCTACAAGACTCACTTTAGTGAGCCCTGTTAGATTTAAGCCTAATAACTTGATTTACTAAGTCCGATTCGGCATTTAGTAATTTAATTAGTTTTCGGGATTTTTCTAGTTTTGTTATTTTATTTTAAATTAAACCCGTGGGCTTGTTTAGGCTTTTTGTTAGCGCCCTAGGGTTTCTTTTCATTATATAAGCATCCTTAACTTGTTGCTTAACCTATCTTTTCATATTATTATTATCAATAGAAAACGAGAAGCTTTTCTCAAATCTCTCTGGTGGATTCCAGATTATCTTTTAGGGTTCATCGCTTGTGAACCCCTAGGTTACTCCTGCTGCGTCAAATAGACTTGTTCTGTAAGCACAGTGTTCGCAGAAGAAGAATTGTCAGATTGCCATAAGAAGCATCTATCAGATGCTGTGATAATAAGGATGATGTCCAATTGCTGTATTGCCAGTTCCTTTTCTCAGAGGTCTTGATGTTTCCTTTTCCTTGTACAAAGGCTTGATTCTTTATATTGCACGGTGATGGTTGTTGCGCTCTCTTTTCTTACAGTAAGCGTGTGTGGCTGAAGATGAAGTGGGAGGTTGCGATGTGAGCATAGTTATATGTGGTCTGTGTAAACCAGTCGCTGCAGCACCGTCCCCAAAATTCAGTTGTCAAGTCTTTTGGAGTAGAGATAGGGAAAGAATGATGACATTCCTCTTTGTACGAACTTGGTGTTCTTCCTTCTTTCCTATTAGCTTTTACCCTATCTATGTCCAGATGAATTCACTTTCATCTCACTGCTAATAAACCAAACTACTCTAACTGTGAATACATAGAACAAATAACTGTCTTTCATTTTTCGGTTTGGTTGTTTAAACTTTAAGGATGGCGTTTTTGTCTAGAAAAAGAATTGCCATTACAGTTTACTTTTCGACTTTTACTGTGATAATTATTTTTTATTCAGAGATGGGTACAAAGTGCTCCAAAAAGAGCGGTACAAAGTGCTAGTCTGTACTTGTTCTATGTAAGAGTGGGGAAGAGGTGAACAGTACGGCATAACGCTCGTGAGAAAAACAAACTAGCAGTGACGTGTGTAGGATGGCTATAAAGGGTAAGATTCTAGATTTTTTTGGGCTACGTTCGATTTTCCTTGTAACAAAACAAAAAACGGATAAACAAACGTAGTACAAGTACAAGCTTAGAAAAGCTACGTCCTAGTAGTCCTGTGCATCATCGTACAGACACATCAAAGCCCCAACATGTTTAGTCTCTCACTCTGTGTAGCTCCATTGTCCCAAAGTACCAACAATGATAGGATTATAATAATATGAATATGCAGCATTCCAACTCTAAATTCTCTGCTTCTTATGAATCTCCCTACCAGTTGCACAACAATTCAGAATTTAACAAGATGCAGAAAACTAAGCCTTGGAACTCGTGCATTTTCAGACTACAAACCTTTCTTTTTTCAAAAAAAAGAAGAAAAAAAGAATATGTATATATCAATTACCACATGAATCATTAATCATCCATCAATCAACAGTTGCTTCTTCTTCCTCCACTCTCTAGAAGCCTGGGCAAGAATGTGGCAACTTTCTAACTAGCATTCACCAGAAAATTCAATATTTTATGCAAAGAAAAAACAAGCCATAAATTTTAAAAGAAATAGGACATATAACATACCCATTATCCAAGGACTTTCCACAGGCCTGGGCAAGAAATATGGTACATATCATAACCTTTTTGTAAGTATTGCTAAAATGAAAATACTTGAAACAAATCTGTATGCTATGTCCTGAACATAAATGTACTGAAGTTTGACCACAAACAGGTTGGGTCCCCTGGCCAAAACCCACTCAGAAACAACCACCAAGATACTTCAAAGATGCAGTTCCAAGAATAACACATCTTAATCTTGTGATAATGCATAAAAGCAAACAATAAAAGATAAAATTAAAATGTGATAAGAATAGAATTGGAAACAGAAAATATGTTAACAAAGAATTATGCTCTTCATGGAAATAATTACCATGAGAAGTTCACAAAACCTTGACCAAAGTTCTTTTCTTTATTATTAGGAAAAGTTCTTTTCTTTTATCAGAAAAGCATGACCAAAGTTCAAGCTTGAAATATGACAGTACTTGACACCTAGTCCTAAGCAAAAATCTAAGTAGGAGGAGAATGAGAATAAATGCATGTGAAAGATTTATTTGCCTGTACAAATAAATGATATACAGAGGTGTACAAACAAGTGAAAAATGAATGTACAAAGATAAAGTCCATGCAAGAATTTTAACATTGCTTAGACACCTTACCCTAACCAAGATTCTAAAAAGTAGGGGGGAAATGACAGGAAGAGAGTAATGTATGTGAAAGAAAATTTACCGTACCCGTGTACAAATAAGTGATTTACCAAGGATCATATGTTAAACTTCAACATATAATTCAACCATACCAAAAATAAGCATGAATTAGTTCAACCATCCATACATTAGACAATTGCAGTAAATCTGCAAGTATATCCACTCTCCTATTCAATCGAAGTCATGAACGTCAAACCACAGGTCCCCATCATATTTCATGGAGAGAAAGAATCTATCTACGATATCAAAAGCAACATCCAAAGCTGTAACCACCGACAGAAAAGTTCCAAATCATGCAAAGAATTTGATGTGGACATAGTACCGTTATTTGATTATTAACAACTATTGCTCTTTTACTTTAATTTAGTTGTGGTCTAACATACATATATATACATACATACATATATATATATATATATATATATATATATATGTACACACACACACACACACCCATATATATATTCTCCTCATTCTGTTGCTTCTTAGACTTCTTATTTTGGCTCATACTCTTCATGATGAAGCCAACGAACCCACTGTGAGTTCAACAGGCTGAGTAGTGAACCTCCCGGCTAGTTTTTTGAAAAATGGTCAAATTTGAAACACATTACCAAAAAGAAGAGTGGGTTTCAGATATGTGAGTGAGTCATGAGTGTGTGCGCGCAGACGTGCTTGCTGAAATAGAACCACAGTATAATAGAGTGTTATCTATTTGAAACACTAAATTCATGCTATCAAGGACAGTCCAATGGATGTCAAGGTGTTATTGTTATTGAAATTCCAATCAATTCTCAGATTTTAAAAATACATACAGAGCATACTGCAGCTCTTACACAAGGAATTGTACCTCTCACCAAGCTACAGAACAGTATCCCTGCAAAATTTTCTTATATTTCCTCTTCCTTGGCTGCAATGGCACTGAAAGCTTGAGATCTGGAGTGATTGCAAATACAGCAGCATCTATGTTAAACAACAACAGAACAACCAAACATGGGGGTTCAGTTTGAAAGCACCCCTTGATTGGTTGCAGTTAGATAACTCTGGATCAGTCCTGGCTCTGCAGCAAGCAAATACAGACATTTGATGCTTGAACAGATGATTTCATCTTGGAAGAACTGGAACTTTACCATCTGAACCATCTGGTCCATCCTGACAATGAGAATAGAATTAGTTGTATCAATGGTCTCGAACAACTATTGTCAGGACTTTCGAACCAGAACAGACCGATCCAACCACAACTTTGGGATTAAGGTGTCTTCTTGATGATGTTTCATTCCTCAAATGACTGCATACAAATCTTCTCCAGCAGCAATGGCCAGTCTTCTCCAAGTTGCTGTGGATTTAGTTCCATAGCAACCTTAAAATCAAGCAAAGATATTGAGCGCTGCGGTCTTTGCTCCTGTAAAACTTCCAAGGGCCCATTGCTGCCCTGCATATGCGAGTGATTGCTTGGCCACATGCCATTAATAACCTTTCCTTGAATCTGCTGCTTTTGTGCAGCATTCTTTTTTGGCTCTAAAGCAGACCTTGCTCCCACCAACTCAACACAGGATTTAATCAATCGCTTTAAGTAAACATCTAACACAGTATTCAACATATTGGCACATTCCATAGAAACACCTCCAAGACCCTGCGCTGCAGCAATCTGCTCCATACGGTTTCTCAGGGACTCTGTATCAGACAAACCCCCACTGTCATAATAGCCAACAAAATCAGAGCTGCTACCCACCGGAATAGCTTTGCGGGCCCCACCTACACTGGCTGAGTAGAACGGGATCCCAAGTGGCGCGAGTAGAGGACTTTTTGAGAAACTCAAACGGTTTGATTGTTCCACTTCTTCCCCATCTTCAGTAACAGCTAAGTTGGCCTGATCTTTGCTGGGTATCTGAGGTTTTCCTGTGGGTCGCCGAACTGCACCATCTCTTTCACGTTCAGGTAGTTCAGCAACTGGTTGAAGATGCTGCATTGGTCTCTGATAATCAAATGGATTCGCATCCCCATTTTCCATTATAATCTTACTGCCACCATCCTCCGAACCTGTGGATGGATGTGACACACTATCTACCTTTCCATTTGGTCCAAGTGGGCTAGGCCTATCCCCCCTTAGCTTCCGCTCACGTATAGCAGACCTACCCTTCCGTGGGGACACAGGCAAAACCCCATTTGACCAAACAGGCACATTTTGATTTGGGAAAAGGTTCCCACTTTGTTCGTGCCCATCTTCTCTACTTGGGGAACTGTTTGCAGCTTGTACCCCAGGTTTTGCAGGACCTGATGAATGAACTGGTGGCGGGATCTTGGCTTGGCATGCATTCTTCAAGATTGACAGTATAAAATGATTGTGCAGTGGCAAGTTCTCACTTCCTAGCACCCGATGGCACAGCTTATCAAATTCTTTTTTGCTCAGCTTCTGACTCAATAATTTGTTCAAGAAATAAAAGTATCGTTTTGACCTCTCAGCCCCAATCCTCTTCACTAACTGAGCTCTCAAATCACCCAAATCGATTCTCGACAACTGCTGAGGTTGCATTTCTCAACAAACAGATTCATACACCATCCACAATAATTTACAAATCCCCAGCAACTCCGCCCTGAAAGCCAAATTACTGTTACTTCTATTTCCAAAAAAACCAGAATTTACACTCCCCCATATCATTCATTGCAAATCAATTCCCAACACTCTGCATATCACAACAAACAGAGCCACAAGCATCCACCAAATCAAGAAACCCCCAAAAAAAAAACCCCCAATCTCAAACTGGGATACCGTTAACCTTATTTACAAACGACCCCAAATTGTCCCGCCCACAAACCACGCAATGCAAAACCAAATCCCATCTTCTCGTGACCAAAACCCTAAAGATCAAACCCACTACACAGCTTGCTAAATCCCAACAACAAGACGCACAAGCAAGCTTAATTTATTGAAAACCAATACAAATCAAAAACCCTAAGTCCGAATCACCAAAAATTTGGGTTCAGACCACCATACTTGTCACAAACTTCACAAAAACGCAAATTGCACCACCGCGCCAATGCAAACCCAGAATTTAATTCACGCAATTCACAAGCTCTGAACTTCAAGACACGAAATTTGAAGTTCAGGGAATGAGATCAGTGAGTTCGGCGAATTGAAGCTGGAGAAACAGAGCTCGAATTGCAGAGAAATTGGAATTGTAGATAAACAAAAAAGCGCAATGAAGCGCCAAAAAATTGAAATAGTGAAGAGTGTGTTAGAGAGGGCTTTCGAGATTGATTGAACTCTGACCTTAACGAGCTTCACGAATTGCAGAGAGAAATCGAACCTCAGTGACTTCGGAGCTTTGCCTTTCGCTTTCTCGCTCTGTGTCTCTCTTCGTCTTTTTTTCTTTTTTTTTTTGAAATTTTCTGGTCTTTTTTTTTATCCAATTTTCTTTTTTGGTGTTGCTGATTTATATTCGAACTTCGCTCTGTGTAGCTCGATCGCTGCTAATACTCCCTCTTTCTACCTTCTTTCTTTTGTTTTTCTCTCTCTTCCTTCTCTTCTTTCTCGCTTCCTCTCACAAGGTCTCGCCTTGTTTTTTGTTTTTTTTTTCCTTTTTTGTTTTTTGTTTTTTCATTTTTTGAAATAATTAGGGGTCTATAATAAAATGTGATTATATTTATGAAAAATAATATGTAACAATTGAAACAATTCAGCCTTTGTAATTTTGTTAGCAACAAATTAATAACATCGAATGTGTGCTCATCAAATCATTCATAACTTATTGGATTGGATTGTAATTGTAATTTTATTAGGTTCTTACGATTTAAGGGTTATGAGCTTTAACATGGCTCAATTGATAGTTGACCAAGTTCCTTTGGAGGTGGTATTGGGTTGGTTGGGTTTTATGGTCATGGACTCATGAGGGCGGAGGTCATCTCTCGTTCATCTCTTGCTCTCGAATTGGTTGTTTAGTTTTGTCAAGAATGTATTGTTTTTCAACCGAGGTTCTACGGCTTGATGAAGTTGTGGGAGTCCAAGGAGCTGTTTGGTTAATTTGATGCTGCGGGGGTCTGTCCGGGTGCCCAATATGGTTGATGGCTCGAAGGTGGCTAGGATGAAGTTGATTGTCCCTAATTTTGCCTTTACGTAGGCGCTACATGAAATAAAGGTCGTGAGTTCATTTTATTGTACTAGTTTTTAGGATTTGTAAGTTTACTTAGAGCATCTCCAACAGTAAAACCTATTTTCACTAAATAATTTAGTTAAAAGTGACATATAGCTAGCTAGTTTTTCACTTTTGCTCCGGCAGAGGGTAGCTATGTGTAAGTTAATTTAGGATTTAGTTATATTCTCTCTCATATATATAGCTAAATATAGCTACAAATTTTGGCAAAAACTAAATTTGACTTTCATTTAGCTATTCTGCTGGAGTGAAAATTGTGTCCAAACTAGCTAAATTTTATTTTTTTTGCAAAATAGCTAGTCTGTTGGAGATGCTCTTAGATACTTATTTATTTTTGTCGTTCTGCTTATGAATATAATTTACGTCCATAAGGCCCATTTGAAGTAAAATGTAAAGTTATAAGAAATAACTTTAAATTTTTAATAAATAGCCGAAAATTTACTTTTAGACAATAAACTTATTTTTTATTTTTTACACACACACCTCATCCCACCCAAGTATCTAAGGGGAGTCGAACCCATAATTTATTCTGCAACAACTTTGGTGTCAAACCATTGCAATAGCTGAAAATTTACTTTTAGACAACAAACTTAAATAGCCGACAACTCAAAGACGTCAAAGCATCTTAGAGTGAGGAAAAACTCATTTACCCATTTCTTTAATTTTTTTGAAAATAGCATAAATTTTATTAATCAATAAAAGATTACAATCCTTAATATGGGCATCCTAAAAATGAGCAGTACAGACCACACAAGTGGCCTAATCGATGAGTCTAAACTTAGAACTCTAACCGATGATTCAAAACCTAAAACAATACATACACCGTGCATCACTGCTGTCAACAACCAACATAAAAATTCCGGCAAGTATTGCCATTGAGACCAATAAATCCAATCTAGCTCAAGGAGAACCCATGAAAAAAGAAAGTAAAACCACAATCGAAACTTGCACAACTGATCATGCTTATTCTTAAATAAGAAATTAAAAGAATCCAAATCAAATAACCAAATCTGACTTAGGTTAAACTTTAGCAGCGCCCCACCAGTAATAAGGTCGCTGACTTGGAACACCAAGGCTGCTGAGCCTTCAATACCAAGCACCCAAAACTCACCCGGATCCCAGACCTTGAATCCTTGGATTTGATTGACACCCAAAAGAACCGGTAACAACAAGCAAAAAACTAGATCTAATCGGGATGTCAACCATCTTTGATAGCCCAAGAGACGCCCTGCAGGAACATAATCACCAAAGGTCTGAAAAGAGTATGACGGACAGAGCCGTCCTTATGAGTGAGAGAGGCAAAAACCATCATCACCATAGGAAGCCGCACTAACGATTGCTGACGGCACTAGAAGTTGTGCAATAAACAGTATAGAAAGAAGACAGAGGATAGGAGGAAAGCACACGAATGTGCTGCTGGATTTGATGCGCTCAGAGACGCTATTGAGGAATCTCATGGGAGCTAGGGTTTTGTTAGAGAGAGGACTCTCATGGGGGCTAGGTTGCACCCATTTCTTTAATTATTTTGTTGTCTAAAAAGAAATATGAATATGGATTAAAAGAAATAAAAGGAAATATGAATAAGAAAGTCTTTGTTATTTCTTAGAAAATTAGTTTTTTTTTTTTAGAAAATAAATTTGTTTGTTATCTATACTTATTTAAAAGGACTACTTATTTGGGGCCCACTTCGTCACCCTTTATATCAGTTTCGGGTTCGGGTAGAGCGAAATTACCCGACGGCAATAAGCCCTAATTTTATAATTTCCGACCAAAAATAAATAAGATAATCCCTAATTTTGACTCGGAGCTCCTTCCTCTCTGCTCTCTCTGAGCAATCAGGAATGGATTACAGCGACACAGAAGATTCGCTGAGGAGGAGGTCGAGGAAAATCGCTTATCTCGGGGAATCCGCCCGCAGGGTCAGTTTCTCATTCATAATTCTCTCCTCTAACTGTTTTCGATCATAATTGTCCGACTATTTTCATTGTGATTTATATCAATTAATTGACCGTTGCTTTTGTATTGCTGCTAATCTGACTTGTAATGGACTGAGGAGTACAATCTGTGTTGAACAATGCAGCAATTTGAATCGCCAAGTGGACGTTCCTATGGCTTAATGGGAGAATTGGTAACTACTCGTACTTATTATTGCTTTGAATGGTTTTTTGTGCTTCATAGTTTGCAGTGTGAAATGTGTTATTGTGATCTTCAGTCAATTTGTTGCTATTGGTGTTCTGTAGGTCTTTGCTATAACCGCATTGCTTTCTCTCTCTTTTTTTTTTTTGATAATTTTAGTATAATTGTTTTTTATGTTGCTTGTAACAGAACTATATGCCGGAGGAAGATATTCGGCTAGAAGCAACACGATCTAGATGTAAACCAATTTCTTTTCGTATTTTATTTATCGTCTCTACTAGAATTTTGTGCCTTTTTCAAGTGTCTGAAGCTTTTTCGTTACTTGACAGTGTCGAATGCTCTCAAGAGGCATGGTGACTTAGCGGAGCGTATGTCCAGGTAAAACCTTTTTGGGAAATTCTCAAGTCTTCATTTGTCATATATTTTCGGTTATGTGAAATCATAGTTTGCTTTTTATGGAATTGTCATTGCTTAAATTTCTTATTGTAAGTTATCATGTTTTGAAAATTTATTTTTGAGCAACTTCAATACCAACAGCTCTCTTGTATCTCTTGGCTCAATAATATATATACATTTTTTTTTATACTTAGTTATCCTTGGTTTCCTTTACTTTGGCATACATGTTTTCTTAAAATGAAAGTCTTTTTTTTTTTTCCAAGTCCTTCGAACTATTATTAAAGATATATCAACCAAATATCAGTCAGGGTTGGTGATTCTCACTGATGGATTTTGCCAGTACACTAATCCTGGCCGCTAAAGGATATCAAATTGAAGACCTTGGAAGTTGTACTTCTTGACCTTTTGTGTTTTTTTTTAGAAGTTATATGCATCATTTTCAAGAGGTTGCATTCAACGAAATAGGAGAAAAATGTTGCAGAGTAGTGGAAGAAGAAAGTAAGAAAGCTACTTAGAAGTCAAATTGTATATCTATGTTTATTACTGCAGCTATTTTAGATGCTTTCGTCGCCCAAAAAGGAGCCAGTTGTTCCTTGATTATATCAAAGATGTGGACAGCACCATTTCTTCGTATATTTAATATATTTAAACTTAAAGTATGAATTTGATTGTGATCTATCAGTCACTGAAACTTCAAATATATTTCAGGAAAAGACCAAAAACTTTTCTCAATCACCTGATGGTTTCCTATTATTTTCCATGTCTTTTGGGATAAAGAACTACTTTAGGATTTCGGCCTTTCTGATTCATTGCTCTTTTACATGTACTTATGTACTTGAAAGTAACCAGAAGATATTGTAGTATTATAAATAAATTGGTTGGGCGAGTGAGATATGTTTTTGAGAAGCCATTTAAGTTTAAAGTCAATCTTCAGCTGCTTTAAGATGATAAACAAAGCCTTATTATGGTTTTTGGGCTCCTTGTGATCCAATGCTAAAGATTCAGATGACATTTTAACATCAACTGAATTTTGTTTACAAAGGTTTGCCTAAGCTGTTTGTCAATGGATTTAGTAAATTATTCTTGTATTACGTGCATCTATATATGCAGACAATTATATATATATATATATTTGTATTTATATTTACATGTGCATATACCCATTTTATACATCAGTGAAAACAAAACGCTTGGTGATTTATGGCATATATGCCTGCCTATGTTTATTCTATTTGAAAAGTGTGGACACCTCCATTAATCACATAGGCTAATCATTTGAAGAAAAATTATGCATGTGCCTCCTAAGAAAAAGGACAACTTGTTCTTCAATATTCCAGTTACGATACTGAATTTTCTGGTACTGTAACTTAGGGTTCTATTATGTGTATCTCTTTGTTTTGGCATATTGTAACCATTTTTGATTTTCTGGTAGTAATAGTATCATAATTCTTGATGGATATATATCTAGGTGACTATATTTATTTAACAGGGATTCTGACAAGACAATTTATGAGCGTCTACATAAGGAATTTGAAGCTGCACGGGCTTTACAAACTCAAGGTAGCTCTGAATATATTTTATGTTGAATGCTTCATTT
This sequence comes from Rubus parviflorus, assembly GCA_029955375.1. Classification (NCBI taxonomy): domain Eukaryota; kingdom Viridiplantae; phylum Streptophyta; class Magnoliopsida; order Rosales; family Rosaceae; genus Rubus; species Rubus parviflorus. Next base: position 2,191,970 of record JARGGL010000001.1, on the reverse strand, counting down.
CAAAGGTACAGTTGCATCTAGCTTTGGGTTATGGCAGTTGTGGTATTTAAGTTGACCATGAGTCTTGTGGGTAAGTGTTTGATTGTGTAATAGAACCCTCTCTAAGGATTACTATAGTTTGTCCCTCATGGGTCGTTCAGTTGGGTTCTCGTGCAGTACATATGTTGGTCCAAGGAATTGAATCATCAACTTCGGGCTAGTTGCTTTTGGTATATGTAACGAAGAGAACTGCAAGAATTAATAGTAAACATTTAGAAATGACTAGGTGGAATTTCATTTTTCTTCATTAGTTGTGTGCTTGGTTGTGCATCTGCTTTGAACTTGCAACTCTAATTGATAACGCCAATTTTACTAGTAATTTGAATTAGTTGGGTGTGTATAGCTCTAATGGTTGATATCACTAATCATGCACCCAAGGCCCAAGTATGAATACTGAATACTCCCTCCCTCATGCCATCATTTGTCAGAAATAAGTGATTTGAATTAGTAATCAGTTGTCTGAGTCATAATACCTTGTCATGTGGAGGATATTACCTCAACAACATTGATCTTTGAGTTAGGCAACCCTTGTTGATTTGCAAAGCGCTCTCATGAGTAAAGGGGAACGAAAGAAGAGAAGTAAATCTGTTAAGCAAAATTGGTTCACCCAAATTCTTACTGTAGACGCAAGTTTATTGGTTTCTTCCTTAATGGCTCACCTGTGTTGGATTAATTTTTTTTTTTTGTGGGGAAAAGAAACAGATTTTATTAAACAGAAACCAAAATCAAACACACTGGACAAGGAGTCCACACAACAGGGATGCAGCAGAAAACTTCAAAAGAAAAGCAGTAGAAACCAAAATCCCCTCACAAATCTCCAAAAAGAAAAATAAAAAACTACTCCTAAACTGCTGCGGCTCTCCAATCTCTCAACAAACAAGCTAAGCTATAATCTTTAAAAACTTCAGAAACTGAAACCCAAAGAGCCAACTAAAATCTTACTCTCTTGGAGTCTCTCCCATAGGCCCTAGATCTTCAACCCCTACCCCTTCATAGACTTCAAAAATCTTTTATTTCTTTCCATCCACAACACCCAAAAAACCTTTGGAATTACTTTTGGTGCTCAGACTTTTCTGATAGAAGCTTGTCTGTTTAGATCTTATTGGCCAGCAAAGTTATGGTTCTAAGTGATATGATTCTTGAAAGTAATTAGGCTGAACGTATGATGATCAAGCTTGATATGATTCATCCATTGATCTAAATGCTTTCTCCCCAAGCCTTCTATTCTTTTAAGGAGTGCAAGTTCTGTTTTTATTAATTTTTTTAATAAAAAAATTGGTTTATCTTCTATTTGACTACGAAGTAATTTTTTTTTTCTTTCTTTCTTGTAGAGATTTATTTAGATGGTGAAGAATGGAATGATGGACTGCTAGCCACAGTAAGAGAACGGGTATGTTTCTGTTCGATACTTTAAGTTTATTGAGATTTTCTGTGGCTCTTATTATTAGTTTGATGTTAGAATTCAATGATTGAGTTGTTATCTGATTTTCTGTGTGCTGTTCCATGTTTCATGTTAAACATGAATACATGCCTAATCTAATTGATTTAGACTTTAATCAGGTTCACATGGAGGTAGACAGAAAGGCGATGGCGAGAGATGTAAACATGTTGCACGGTCCTCATTTCCAAGAGAGAATCACTTACAAAGTTGGGGATAAGGTGATTTTTGGAAGATTTGTATTCAATCAATAATAGGGGTTGGAGTCATAGCTTGGTTAGAAAATTACAACAAAGGTGTCCCAATGCAATCAAGAATCCTTTCTGGTCCAAGAATAACTGTGCACTTGTGCAGGGTAGTTAATCAGGTCATTAGGACTTTACTATCCTCTTGCAGACTTAGTTTCGAAGATAAGAATGAACTTAAATACAATTTATCATAATTAAATAATAAATGCAAACATACTGGAGGTTGATGACATAAAATTGGTTATAATTATGCATGTGGCAATCTTTATTATATTTATTGGATAGAGGTTGTAGGCGAGAAGTATTGGCTAAATTATTCTGTGAACAGGTGATATGTTGTTTGGAAGGGGCAAGAATTGGCATACTGTATGAGACATCTTATGCAGGTATGATGTGAAGTAATGGATTTTCAATCAATTACTAATTAAAGTGTTAGCTATGGTTTTATGACATGTTTCTAACAAAATAGAAGTTCAATGTTAGCAAAAAGGGACCTTTTTTTTTGTGTCATTATTATTCTACTTATGTTCTTCCATTAGCAGGCTGAGGTTGAAAGGTAAACAAGATTAAGGGGTCATCTCTCTCTTTTTGTGGCCTTATAGGTTTGGTTAAGGCTTATATAGATCGTCAAAATATTTAGCATTCAAACACACTCATGGGCATTTTGCCTTTAGTAATAGTAAGCTAACTTGTGTTTCTGTGATGGTGCAGGAGAACCTTGTGATATATACCATTTAGTACTTGAGAGCAAGTCATTTCTAGAGAAAATGACTGTCCTTGAACACACCATTCCATTTTTTTTGCCACTACGAGAAGCAGAAAATGATCTTCTTTCCTCCAATGCTATGGTAAGGTTTGTTTCCTGCATTGGCCTTGCTTACTCCATATTATTACCTGGTCTCATATTTTATTCTGGATGGTCTGCTTTCAGAAATTTATAGATTATGTTGGAGAGCTTTTGCAGGCTTATGTGGACAGAAAGGAACAGGTATTCTGCTGGCATATCTAAATAAAGGGAATTGAGTGACTTTAGAATCCAAGATGTGTGTGTATATATATAGGAAGGCATATTTTAACTATCAAAATATAAAGAGGATCATTATATAAGATACTCGACCTGCCCTGAACCTGAACTAGGTTAAACCAAGCCCCATTCCATTTGGTTCAAATCCAAATCTGCCCTATTAGATTTGGGTGGAGGGTGGGTTACCTGCTTTGTTGCCATCGTAGATCCATGAAATGATGAAAGTATGAATATGTGTGGAATTCAGAGTAAAATTGGAAGTGTTGAAAAGTTAAAGAAATACTGGAAGAAACATGCAACGTGTGATGGATCTGTATTAGAGCTTTGTTTAATATTATTAGGTTTCTCCTATTCAATCCCCTTTAGATATTTTCATTAATAACAGGATTTAATTCGGTACTGCTGCTACTTCATTGATTTTGCATGCAGGTTCGGCTCGTCAAGGAGTTATACGGGAACCAGATTAAAGAAATTCACTGTAGCCTGACCTACCATTTGATTTTATTTGCAATCGCTGATTTTGGCTGGTTGGTACATTTTTCCGTTCCGTGTTATGCTTTTGTTTTTTGCTTTTGGTATATCATTTGCATTACATCTTGATGTACTAAACATATTAGTAGTCGCCTGTCAGGATTTTATTATTTTGGTGATTACATATTATTTGTAGCTCACATGGGTTTTATATCTCGACTCATTTCCTTAAAAAGGGTAACTTTTGATCTCAGTAGTTTGTTATTGTTGCTGGTCGGCCAATATCTTAAGTTGGACAATCATAAACTGGCCACTTTCTATATTCCTTTGAGAGACAAATGTATCTGGTACTATCTGTTGCTTTTCATATCCGTTATCACGTGATAAACTGATAATAGATTGTTTTCTAAGTAAAACTAAATTATGCCTGATTTTTCAATGTGGTACTAGGCATGAATAGATTCATCGTCATGAGTAAGATGTTTACCATCATGCTGAAGAGTGTAATTTTCTGTTTTGCAGCAAGGTAATCGTTAAGCTTAAATATGCAGATCTTGTTTCCGTACTTCCAACTAATGTCAGTGTGGTAGCATGGCCCATTCAAACCCGGAAATTCAGTCTAAATACATCAACCCTGAATACACTGGAAGGTCCAACTTGTCTCCTCTATGCAGAGGATGCCTTGCGAACTATGAGCTTACCTGAAGGTATACTTCTAAGTATGACATTTTTCCTTGCTTAGTACTGTCAATGACAAACTGTATCCTGATGATACTTGCCAATTTCTGTTGTCTTTGAGCTGTAGGATTATGCTTGAAGTATAACAAACAACCTGTTGCAACTTTTATACTGATGATAGTAACTTTCTTTGGATAGTTATAAGCAAGATATCTAGATCAAAGAGTCGGTTTAATGAGTACACAGCATTTTTCATGGGTACTTTTCATGTATAGGCTTCATAATCTGCATTTTCTAATGCCTTTCTGAATTTGTGTTTGTCTCCTACTCCAGCATATGCAGAAATTGTCTTGAATTTGCCACAAGCTCTTCGGGAAATGCGCGAGGTGTCCCCTGCTTAATACCACACCTGTCAACGCATCTGGATTTGTACAAAGCCATAGCAAAAATTGGTTCTGGGAAAGGGATAGCTCTAGTTGTTTAGTTATAGAGGTAGCTATTAAAATCACTAGATTTTTTTTTATTTTTATCATTGTATATATGATATCACCTGCTCATTATTACCATGAAATATTTGTATTAGGAGTCCCCGGTGTATCCAATTCTCACCTGCTCATTATCATTTACATCTCTTCAGTTCCCTTTGTTAGTTCAAACAAAAAATAAAAAAGATCGGGCTGAAACCAATTAAACATTTTGCTGCATCTAAACCCATTAAACATCGGCCTAGTTTAATATTTTCCCACAAAATTGGGCCAGAAGCCCATTAAAATTCAGCCCAGTTTAATATTTTTCAAAAAAATTGGGCTGAAGCCCATTAAAAATCGGCCTAGTTTATATTTTTTAAAAACATGGGCCTGAATCTCATTAAAAATTGGCCCAGATTAATAATTTAAAAATATCATGGCCCTGAAGCCCATGAAAATTCGGCCCAGTTTAATATTTCCAAATAACATGAGCCTTAAACCCATTAAATTCGGCTCAGTTTAATTCACCAATAAACTTAGCCCCGCAGCCCATTAACAAGAGGCCCAGTTTAATGTTTTACCAAAAAACTTGGGCCTGAAATCCAATCAAAATCGGCCCAGTTAATATTCTCCAAAACAGATTGGGCCTGAATAAAAAAAATCGGTCAAAATTAAATATTTTCAAATTAACATGGGCCTAAAGCCCATTAAAATTCGGCCCAGTATAATGTTTCACCAAAAAACTTGGGATTGAAGCCCATTAGAAATCATCCCAGAATAATATTTTCAAAATACCTTGGGCCAGAAGCCCATTAAAACTCCGCCCAAATTATTTCCAAAATTCGGCCCAAAATATTCCCAAAATCGGCCCAAATTAGGCCCAAATTATAATTTTTAAGCCCATTAAAAATCGGCCCAAATTATTACAAAATTCGACCCAAAAGATTTTTCGGCCCAAATTATTAATTTCCGGCCCAATAAAAATCGGCCCAAATAATTACAAAAAATCGGCCCAAATTATTATTTTTCGGCCCAGTAATATTTTATAATAACATGAGGCCCATTAATATTCGGCCCAGTTTAATATTCGCCAAATAATTTGGGCCTGAATCCCATAAAAAGCGGCCCAGATTAATATTTCCCAAAATCTTGGACCTGAAGCCCAATAAAAATCGGCCCAGAACAATATTTAAAATAACTTGGGCCATAATCCCATTAAAATTCGGCCCAAATTATTATTTTTCGGCTCATTAAAAATCGGCCCATTAAAAATCAGACCAAATTCAGACCAAAATATTCCCAAAAATTGGCCCAAATAATTACAAAAAATCGGCCCAAAAGATTTTCCGGCCCATTAAAAATAGGCCCATTAATATTTTATAATAACATGAGGCCCATTAAAATTCGGCCCAGTTTCATAAAAAATGGCCCCGATGAATATTTCCCCAAATCTTGGGCCTGAAGCCCAATAAAAATCGGGCCAGAACAATATTTTAAAACAAGTTGGGCCAGTAGCCCATTAAAATTCGGGCCAAATTATTATTTTTGGGCTCATTAAAAATCAGCCCAAATTCGGCCCAAAATATTCCCAAAAACGGGCCCAAATAATTACAAAAAATCTGCCCAAAGATTTTTCGGCCCATTAAAAATCGGCCCAGTAATATTTTATAATAACATGAGGCCCATTAAAATTCGGCCCAGTTTTATATTTCACAAAATAATTTGGGCCTGAATCTCATAAAAAATCGGCCCAGATTAATATTTCCCAAAATCTTGGGCCTGAAGCTCAATAAAAGTCGGCCCAAATTAATATTTTTCGGCTAATTAAAAATCGGCCCATTAAAAATCAGCCCAAACTCGGCCCAAATAATTACAAAATATCGGCGCAAAAGATTTTTAGCCCAAATTATTATTTTTCGGCCCAGTAACATTTTATAATAACATGAGGCCCATTAAAATTCGGCCCAGTTTAATGTTTAATTAAATAATTTGGGCCTGAATCCCATAAAAATCGGCCCAGATTAATAGTTCCCAAAATCTTGGGCCTAAAGCCCAATAAAAATCGGCCCAGAATAATATTTTAAAATAACTTGGGCCAGAAGCCCATTAAAATTCGGTCCAAATTATTATTTTTCGGCTCATTAAAAATCGGCCCATGAAAAAACAGCCCAAATTCGGCCCAACATATATCCAAAAATGGGCCGAAATATTTACAAAAAATCGTCCCAAAAGATTTTCGGCCCAAATTATTATTTTTCGGCCCATGAAAAATCGGCCCATTAAGATTTTATAATAACATGAGGCCCATAAAGTTCGGCCCAGTTTCATTTTTCGCAAAATAATTTGGGCCTGAATCTCATAAAAAATCGGCCCAGATTAATATTTCCCAAAATCTTGGGCCTGAAACCCAATAAAAATCGGCCTAGAACAATATTTTAAAATAACTTTTGGCAGAAGTCCATTAAAATTCGGCCCAAATTAATATTTGATATTGTCTGGTATTTTGAACGGGCAATTGAGTTTGGGCCGTTGAACGTGGACCATTGACGATGAAATGTTGACCGTAGATCATTATCTGTTGACCGTGGGCCAAGCCAGGCTTTTAAAATACTTTCTAATCCCTCGGCTCTTGGGCATCCGGGCTTGTGGGCTCTATATTTTTATTTTGACGTTGTACCGTGTAGTGTGGGCCGTTGACTGTTGACTGTTGACGGTGGGCCGTTTATTTTGGGCCGTTGTCCGTGGGCTGTCTCTTGTCTCCCAGCCGAAAGAGAAATCCATTGATCGTAAAGCTTACTGTATCTTTGGGCACAGAGCAACAACCCCTGCGGCTCCGGCAATTGAAGAAGACGGCGGTGGCCGTGACCTTGTGCCAGAAATGGCGCGGCTTGATCAAGATCAAACGCTGCCCAATCGAGCTCCGCTTCAAGGCTACGAGCCCATTATGCTTCTCGGACGTTACCGTTTGGCCGGCGTTGACATGAGGAGATCACACTTGTCAGATCTACGAAATCCGTCAGAGCATCGCGAAGGCGTTGGTCGCGACCCTTTTTCTTTTGGTCAGCAAGCAAGCCCACTCTAGTACCATTGAGTTGTTCAATTCAATTAATGATACAAAACAAAAGGCTTAGAGTGAAACATAAAAATTGGCAAGAATTGATGGAGTTGCAGAGTGCATACTGGTAGTGTTGAATGGTTCAATGGAAGGGAATTGGGTTGAGGATAACAAGGAAATGGGGTCTGGAGATAATTCTATTTATTCTGTGTCCACAAAGAGCATATATCTGGCCACCAAAAGGAGAGAAATATCTTGTCAATGAATTCAAAGGTTTCCAGTTCAAATAACACAATCTACAAGCGGCCTACTTCAGCTTGTCCCATTTTCGAAGGGCTTTGCTTCTGGAACTCTACGCTGGTTCATAGAGGCCTAACATGTGTCCATCGATACATCGCAGGGCAGCAACCTGAAAACATGGTCATACTGTTAGATTGCTTTGCATCCACCATAGCAACTATAGACAGCTAAAATGCGTGAAAGGGTGTCCTTAGAAATATAGCAGTCATCACCTTCCCATGGATTTCATATTTGATAGGGCCATCTAGTTCAGCTCCTAATGCCATTAACTTTGTCACTGTTTGATTAATGTCTGGCACTGTGAAAGATACAAGTGAAGAGTATCCCTTCTGCATGACATGGTCACTGTGAAGCTTGATTAGCAGCAGCCATTTTTATTCATAAGCAAACCCCAAATGGTTTAAATTGAAAACAATAACAAAACTAGATATAGAGGCCAATGTCACACAAGCAAAGAACAATGCCACCAGGTTGATAGATCATTAATCTAATAGAGGCCACTAGGAGATGTTGAGTTTCGAATAGGCTCCAACCATTACTCTAATTCAGAAAACTGGAATACGGGTCTGTTTGAATCATACGGGTCTATTTGAGTTTCAACATACAAACGCGCAGACAAAATGTATTACTGGTAGCAAAGGGTGTGGTGTGTGAAAAGCTCTAATAGACAAATCGTCGAACAGCTGGTGTGCATTGAGCAACCAGTCTCAGAGAGAAGAGAAAAGGGGAGTTACTTGGGGGATTGCATGAGAGCGAGTTTGAGTGGACCAGACTGAAGCTCGGCCCAGCGAAGAGTGCAGACGTTGACGGTGAAATCCAACCCTTCAGAGTAGAACCGAGCGGCTTTTGGGACGTCCTTGTGCAATTGCAGTATCCACCTAAACGACGCCGCTGCCATTTCTCTCTTTTTGCTGTGGTGACTTGGAGAGGGAGAGTGCAGAGAGTAGAATAAAATCTCTGATAAATCATTTGAGGCCAAGGCCCAAGAACAAGATTATACAGGGAACTATGTGCTGCTTTCCGATATGATATACGGAGATTCTTCTGTCCACGACATTGATCTGAGCCGTCCATTTGATTTAGGGCTTGTTGATTCGATCTCAGCCTTCAGTTAAGGCTTACTTTTGTAATGCAGTCAACGTCCATGTTAGAGTTAGAATTGGATCCAAAAAATGGGTCAGTCAACGAGGTTGCGAGGGATATATACAACTCGATCAGTTGATCATCGATGAAGGTGTAGACTTTGCCGGATTCAAGGTCACGGCAGATCGATCTGTTGTTATTCGAAGAAATTTCTCACTTGTGCGAACGTACAGGAGTCTTCAGCGTATCAATTCTGACGACCGCGGTTGTCCTAATTTCACCTCTGTCGCGGACTCGAGTGAAGATTGGCCGGAGGCGGAAGTTTTCGTTTCGGATCTAGGTCTTCGAGGAGGACTTTGCGGCGTCGCTTCTCTCAGATCTCGCACAAGTAAAATTATGAACGGGTCTGGATCTGAGGTCGAGATTTCCGGTCTGGATCAAGAAGCCTCTGATCAACCTCACATTTGAAACGATCTGAGGCTACCTCACAATTGAGGACTTTGCGGCGTCGCTTCTCTCCGTCAATCAAAAACGAAACACTTATCAGATCCAGACCCGAAATCTCTACCTCGCACACACAAACACGTCAATGGAAGTGTTGAGAATCGAACCGGTAAGGCCTTAACGAAGCTCTTGCTGCCCTCCATGGAGACCTCGTCGAAGGTCAAATCCCTTCTTTGGTTCGATCAGGCGTGTTGACTGATTTTTTTTTGGAATGTCATTGTGCAATGAACGGAGTTTAGTATTTAACGGGCACGTGCAACGCACGAACGTGCGGGATGTCCACCTTGGTGGACAGAAGACGCTCCGTCCAATACTCCAATATATATGTCAAAATTATTTTTTTCGTCTAATATTTTCTCTTAGATTAAACTTTTGGAACTCATTCTTTTTCAAACAAGAAAGGAAAGCAATTGCATATGGCAAGAACTTTTCAATCTGGTTGAAGTTGAACCATGTGAGAAGCTGCCGCTCGTCAAAGTTCAAAACTTCAAATCAGAATTCTCACTATAGTTTTATATTCTGGGTCATCCATACAAAGGTGCTTGGGGTTGCCACATTATTAACACTTTTTTTTTTGGCAAACTATTAGCACTTTTCTACGTGTCCCTTTGAAAATGACCTTTATTTAGTGGGTACTAGTACTACTTCTCGATCAGTTCTCACCTTTAAGTTAAACTAATTAAGTCATTATTATAATCATTAGAGCATCTTTAGCAGACTCTCTATCTTAACTCCTTAGTTATTTTAGAGAACATGTTTAGTTTTTCAACTATTTTAATAGTTGCACCAGCCTTCTAAATGACTCTCTATTTTAACTTTTAGCTATAAAACTCTTAAATATAGAGAGAGCGAGATAAGACTCTCTATTATTTTTGTTAATTTAAAATATTTATTTTTAGTTGTTTTATGTAATTATTAAATATACTTAAGCTATTTTTTATTCATTAAAAAATAATTTAAATTCAATACTAGTTAATGTAGAGAGCATTTGTGCAGACGTATTTTTAAACTGACTAATCAAAATAACTTTTTAACTACTTTAACTAAAATTTAATTAAAAAAATATATAGCAATATTAAAGATGCTCTTAATTCCTTATACAGTAGTTGGTTTGTTCCTTAAACCCCACATGACAAGCTATAAAGCAAATTTGGATCTAGCTAAAACCCTCTAGTGTAGAGGAATTATGGGCTTTATGGATTTTCCAAAATACAATCTGCTTCTCATGTGCAAGCATAAACTTTCAATTCATAGAGATACAGAATTTCAAATGGATTTGACACAATCCCACTAAAGCAAAGTAGCAATTACTTTAATCTGCCAGCCAATATGGCTATGTATGACACAGACTCTAGGAAATCCTAAAACCAGCCAAACATCTTAATCAGTAGTAGGCAGTAGCTAGTAGCTAGGCCTGGCATGCTTGCCAATTGTCACGGCCTGTTTGTCAAAATTCACCACCTTTTTTACCCAGACAGTCCTTTATGGGTCTTATTTACTATTTCATGCCTCAATTACTGTCCCAATTCCTCATAAAGAAAGGTTCTTTATAGATAGAACCAACCCAAGGCCAAGCCACCTGCCATCATGCTTTAATATTTATACATATGCTTACACAACAATGCAATCAAGAAAAACCCAACTTCTTGAGGTTTTCATTACACTAACAATTCAATGAATGCTCAAGGCCCTTTTTCTCATCTTCTTCCTTTGCTCTTTCTTCTTCTTCTTCTTCTTCTTCAACTGAGCACAACTAGTGCTCAACTTCGAGTAGACCATTACAGAAACACATGCCCAAATGTTGAATCAATTGTCCATGCCGCAGTTAAACAGAAGTTCGAGCAGACATTTGTGACAGCACCAGGCACTCTCAGACTCTTCTTCCACGATTGTTTCATCCGGGTAATTCCCTCTTTCCTAAACAAGATTTACCAGCTCTATGCAATTGAAAACTGAGTGTGAAAAGTTGTGGATATAGGGATGTGATGCTTCAGTGATACTAGCTTTCCGGAACAATTCGGCGGAGAAGAATAACCCGGATGACATGTCACTCGCCGGAGACGGGTTTGACACGGTGATCAAAGCCAAAGCTGCTGTTGATAGAGTGAACGGATGCAGGAACAAGGTTTCCTGTGCTGACATTCTGGCCATGGCCACAAGAGATGTCATAACACTGGTAAACCCATTCTCTCTTTTTGTTAACTTCATTTATATAAACATTTCAAATGTAGATTCAGAACATGATGTTGATTTCAGAAGCTCAAATATGTCGTGTTAATTTAATATAGGGGATGAAGAAGGTGATTATTGGCCCAAAATAAAGGGATGGTGATTTCACTTTTAGTAAACATATTTTAGTGGCACAACATAATGTATGTGCTAGGGTCCAAACTGATAATTGTTTATGCACGGACTATATACATGTTAGTGCGGTTTCGGTAGAACCCATTTCGGTCACAGAAGTTTGTCTTTTTCATTCCTTGAAAAGGAGGGAATTGCTTTTTCCATCATTAATTTTATCCAAGGTGAAGGTCCAAGCCCTTTTATTTATTGTTGGTGCAGAGTGGAGGACCATTTTATGCGGTTGAACTGGGGAGACTTGATGGGAGGACATCAACAAAAACCAGTGTGAGAAAACATCTTCCTCATCCTGATTTCAGAGTAGACCAGCTCAAAGCAATGTTTGCCAAACATGGTCTTAGTCTGACCGATCTGGTTGCACTCTCGGGAGCACATACAATCGGCTTCTCACACTGCGACCGATTCAACCACCGAATACACAATTTCAAAAGCAACAACAGAGTTGATCCGACCATGAATCTGGATTATGCAATGAGCCTCAGGAAAAAGTGTCCGAAAAACGTAGACCCAAGAAGTGCAATTACTTTGGACCCAAGCACGCCGCAAAGATTCGATAACATGTACTACAAGAACCTTGAGCAAGGAAGAGGGTTGCTCACTTCTGACCAGTGTCTCTTCACCGACACCAGAACAAGGCACATTGTCAACTTATTCGCAGCAAACAACACAGCCTTTCGACATGCCTTTGTGGCTGCTATTACAAAGCTTGGTAGGGTTGGGGTTAAGACTGGAAAGCAGCAGGGAGAAATTAGATACGATTGTACTGCTGTAAACTAGTGCGTGCATGCATCCATTGTAACTTACTATCATCTATGGAACTTCTGATGAACTCGGAAAATCGACAACTACGTACTAACATTTGTAATCGAGAATCCTACAAATTAAGGGGAAGCCCTTAGCATATGTACAATAAATAATAATGCAAAGCATGCATGAAACACCATCGATGAGCAAAAACAAAAACTGTATTTCATGTTATTTGGCCTGCCAAATAGGTGATTATAAAAACATAAACTAGTTTAGCTCTCAAACGGTTATTACTTTAGCTCTAATCTAGGCATAAGGTTACTAAAGTCTTAAATCATCATCATCATCATCGAAGCGCTTAGCTTCCTCGTTCCCCACAGAAAGCTCCTCTCCTCAGACTGTATAATGCTGTTGAATATTATCTATGTCAAGCCCTTTCAGCTTCACAACGGACTCAACATGGCCCTTCAATGTAGTCAACTCCCTAAGCCTGCAACCACAACGTTAAGATAAATTCTCTTAGCAAATAGGAGTGACGTAAATCATCTTAAAAATAATATCCAACTTCTTAATCAGAGCCCTGGAGGCATGCATAATTAGCAAGCAAAACATGCGTCTGGGTTTAAGTCTCAGAACAAGTCACCAGCAAAGGAAAATGCTTCCTTTGAAATATTTTCCTTGAAACTAGAACCCAAAAACCAGCACAGTAAATATTTGGTACTTTACCTTGCAACCTCAGCCCTTCTCTTGGCTTGTTCTGCAATCTCTGACAGTTCCCGGTAACTACTCTTGTCAGTGAAGATATTGCTGCTTTCAGGTGGTTGAAGACCATGTAGGGTCCTCTGTGCTGTAGCCCACTGTGCTTCCCTCTCCTCTTTTCCATAGTCTTTCTTTGTAGTAAAGGCAGTCTGTTAATGGGACGAGAGCATAGATGAAATTATGTTACAAAACTTGAAGAATCTCAACAATCAACTTACTATTGGGGTACCTATAATTCTAAAAAAATATTAAATCGTACAACATACCTTGTTCTCCAAAAGGTTATCCCAAGCTTTTCCACTCAGGATGTAGCGGATTGCAAACTTAAGAAAATCGAGAGGAATATATGTCACCACACTGTAAAGCCAGATTACACCAGCCCATCCCCAGCCACATCCCTGTATCCGTGCAAAGCCCCAGTTGGCATAGACTGCTATCAGAGTCGCCACCTGACATATTCAAAATGTGACTTCTCTTGTTTTGTACATCAAAATTTAGAGATGTCATACTAAAATTGTCTCTTTAACCACCCACAGAAGTTATGCTTCATTTCAATCAAATGCTCTCCCCAGAATACTTATTTTGTTTCAGATAAACCATACCATAAGTGCTATTGATAATCTTGAAGTGTTTCTGGCACTAATAAAAGCGTCCTACAGACAGCCCAAGTCGCAAAGGAAAACTGCACTATGGAAGATATTCAGGGCGTAAAAAGCTTACCAATTGAGCAATGATGAAAGCTCCAAGTAAGAGAAGCCCAGGGCGTTCCAAAAAGGACAAGCTGCGGGACCTTGTGACAAAGATAAGGGCTTGGCTAATAATACTCACTTGTAAGTATAACGCTGCCATCATTTCACTAGGGCTATGCCTCAAAGATCTCACACCAAACCTCTCCTGCATTATGAAAAATAAGAGATTGTAAATGGTAATAAAAACAGGGAAATATGCCCTTCTGAACGAATGTGAGCAAATATGCTAATGGAAGGTAACAGTTATATTCCTACCGAGAAGAAGTCGGTATCTTGCATCAACCAAAAGAATACTACGGTCATCAAGGCCATGTAACCTCCAAGAACAATGCCAGTAGCAAAAATTTCTCTCAGTTTCCAGCTGTCTGGCATTGGAGATGGTTTCACTCGGTCCTTGGATATTGTCATGATTGTTCCTAAGAAAATGGTAAGCACAAGGTCAGACCAAATATCACTCTAATTTAGTACTGGTGAAATATATAAAGGTGCTTAAATCTTACCATCATTTAGTATAGCGATGATCAATACCATGAAGGGTGCAAAGTCAAACTTCCATATCAAAGCGATGAACATAAAGCCAAACTGTCGAAAAGTATAGCATAATGAGAGAAAATACACAGAGCATAAAATAGGAAAAGCAACACAAACATCTCAAAACCTATAATTGCTTCACTTACCACTATACGTATGGTAATGGAAACAGCATAGATCTGCAAAAGAGAATAGATGAAGTTGAATGGCATAAAACAATTACAAAGCACTTATTGGAATTTATTTTTACTGTTCAGCAAAGTGCATTAAGGTTACTGACAGTATAGTTCTTCATCCTCTGGAATATGGCCCTGCTTGTCAGTACTGCACTTATTATCACACTCAATCCAGGTTCAGTGAGAACAATATCTGAAGCACCTCTAGCAGCATCAGTAGCATCAGCTACAGCAATTCCAATGTCTGCTTTTTTCAAAGCAGGAGCATCGTTGACACCATCTCCAGTCATTCCACAGATGTGCTTCCTCTCCTGCAGCCTCCTTACAATTTCATATTTGTGCTCTACAATATGAAAAAGCGGTGTTAGAAAGGAGGGAGGCATTGTAAATTGTGAGAGATTACTTATTGACAGAAAACGAAGGAATAAACGATGAAGCTGTTACCAACAACTGAAGAAAAATCCAGTAATATATGGCAATTCATTTCAAAATTTATGCATATAGGTTGAATTTAAATGACAGAGGAAGTTGAGTAGCTAAATAGAGGAAAGAAATGAAGTGCCATTAGAACACACCTGGAAATACTCCGGCAAATCCATCAGCCTTCTCAATCAATTCGTCAATTGGGAGGGCAGAAATGGATGCATCCTTGTCTTGGCCGAGCAATGCAGAAGATGGATACATGTTTGTTCCCATACCAAGACGCCGTCCAGTTTCCTTGCCAATGGCAAGCTGATCCCCTACACAATGAGGGGCAAAAAATTATACAAAATGACCAAAACATCGGACAGGGAAAAAAATAAAAATAAAAACCACTGAGCAGGGAATCTGATGGTATAATACAAAGATTAAGGGGAAATGAACTTGCCAGTGATCATTTTCACATTCACACCAAGATTGAGAGCTCTGCGAATAGTTTCTGCACTGTCATGCCTGGGAGGATCAAATAACGGCAACAAACCAACAAACTGCCATGGTGCCCCTGGACTCTCTTTTGTTTTCTCAGGTATTTGCTGGAGACATTAATGACAGCAATGAGATCAGGGAATTCAGTCGACTCAGCAACAAGTACATAATAAAGGTAAACATATATCAAACCTGTCTTGCAACGCCAAGAGATCGAAGCCCACGTTCAGCAAATTTATCAATCACTGAATGAACCTTTTTCTTGAAATCTTCCTTGCAGTTGCATAGGGTTAATATCTGTCATAAAAAGGATAAGAAATATTTGAACTAGTAATCTCCAGGGAAGATTTTTGCTCAGTACCAAAAATTGAGTTAAGACAAGGTTACCTGCTCAGGGGCACCTTTGCTAGCTCGATGCCAATTCCCATCAGAATCGATGTAGGTCAAAGCAGTCCTCTTGTCCACAGGGTTGAATGGAAGGAAATGGATTTCTCTGACACCAGCGCGTGCCTGCCAAAGTATTGTTAAGTATCAAATAAAAAATTTCATTAAAGTCTTGGAGCCTAAAAGGTTGGAAGTCTAGAAGAAATGTGAGACAAAAATACCTCCTTTGGATCAGCAAGCATATTTACTATGGCAGCATCAATAGCATCCTGATTTTCAGTCCTAGAAGCCCTTGCTGCAAGAAGGATAACATGCTCTTTCTCCACACCCTTGGGAAACACTTCAATCAGATTTCTATCAACTGTCAGCTTGTTCAGGGTCAGGGTCCCAGTCTTATCACTGCACAGTACATCCATGCCAGCCATTTCCTCAATGGCAGTCATTCTTTTGGTAATAGCACCTTGCTGAGAAAGCCTGTGCGAACCTATAGCCATCGTGACAGATAAAACAGTTGGCATAGCAATCGGAATTCCTCCAATCAAGAGAACCAGCAAATTATCGATCCCATCCCTGTACTTGCGCCTTTGAATTGGGTACATGACGATAATTTCAATTACTATTCCTACAGCAATTGAACAAATGCAGAAGTTCCCAATAGCTGTGAGAACTTTCTGGAAATGCCCAACATTGTTGGTGCTGTCCACAAGATGTGCAGCTTTACCAAAGAAGGTGTGCACACCGGTGGCAATCACCACTGCTTCAATTTCGCCCTGTTTACATGTTGAGCCAGAAAATACTTCATCTCCAGGATTTTTAGTAACAGCAAGGGACTCGCCAGTTAGGGCAGATTGATCAATTTTCAAGGGATCACCCTCAAGAAGGCGAGCATCAGCAGGCACTATATCTCCCAACTTAATGCTGATTATGTCTCCTGGAACCAAGATTGAAGCATCTTGCTCAGTCCATCGACCATCCCTGAGAACCTACATTGTGACAAAAAAAATCAAGAAAATGAAAAAAAATATTCGTTAGACAAATATAAGCCATTAAGTTGATCATTTTCATTCTTCACCTTAGTCTTAGGAGCAAGACCAGCCATGAGTGCAGCAGCCGCATTACCAGCGTTGTTTTCTTCAATAAAGCTGATAGTAGAGTTGATGACCAGTAGGACCATAATGCCGACAAAGTCTTGCCAATCCGGAGGCCTTCCACCACCATTTGCCAGGGCTATAGCCATCAAAGCAGCAGCTTCCATGACCCAGGACAAGGGATTCCACATAAACCCCAAAAACTTGAGTACTTTGCTTTCCTGTTTACACAAGATACAATTATCATATGCTATATATATATATATATATATATAACCAGACTTTTAGATGATTAAAGACATATATGTGAACAAGAGAAGAACATATATTTGTCTGTTACAATTTACAAAACATACTTTTTTCTCCTCTAACTTGTTTGGTCCAAAAACTTGGAGCCTGTTTTGACCCTCGTCGGAGGTGAGACCTTCCCTTGTACATTTCAACTGCTCAAAGACCTCCTCAATTGGAATCCGTTCCTGTGAACAAAAACGAAAACACAAACGTAAGCAATTATAACATTTTGGGGTTGATTAGCTGCATGCAACCAACAGATTTTCTACTTTTCTGATATGGTTCAAAGGATCCAGACTTGAAAATATGCATACTGATCCAAGATATATGATAATTCAATCTGATGGGTTATATGATAATTCAATTGCAACAGAATTATAACATTTATTTTAAGAACTCCTCCTCTATTAACCAAGATAAAACCAGTGGATCAGTCAATATCAATAGGTCATAGCTAGGTTATATTAATACAAGATTGCTTTTCAGTAAACAGAAAATTCAACAGCTTGGTTTCCACATGAAAGCCATCAATATATTCACGTAATGGATGTGATTCATCCCAGTGCTCGTGAAATTTGAAAACAACTCATGCCCAACAACAAATTGCGTAGAGAAAAAGTCGCGCATGACTGTGTTCCGTTATTGACTAAAAAGACAGAGCAGGAAGTAAATAAAATTAAATAACTTGAAAGATATATTGGGATTGCTAATAAATACTCCAGCTACCTATGGATCGGAGTACAAGGGAGGTACTCAAAACATTCAAATCCCAAAACAGAAAAACAGGAATTATAACAACCGACCTAAATGGTAATATTCAATTCACCATCAGAGAATAGAGTATTGTACAAATGAATATAAAAATAATTTATAAATATTAAAACTGGGTACGTATGAAACACGCCTTCAAAGGGGCGCGTAGTGGTCATTTAATATTCCATTGTCAGCCATGTTCGTTCCTCCTCTTAATAAAGCAGCGTGCGTTGTCAAGCCGCTGAATCCATGTGATTTTCGGGTGCGTATCCTTCCCACACTCCTCCAAAAAGCGCAAGCCCATATAATTTCTCAAAACATTTTCCCAAAACAAAAACAAAATCACAAGCTTTTTTTTCATTTTGATTTCTTACCCTTTCCCTTGTTTGGACGGTGGGGGATACGGTAACGCTTGGAATTTAAGCCAAAGAGGGAGACATCTGGGCCGTACACGCAGGCCTTCGGGCCCACCAAAACAGAGAGTCCAAATGCCTCAACGTTTCCGATGAAACACAATTACTGTGACCTGAAAAGGTATTCTCGTGTTTGTGACCGTACTCTCTACGGTCATCGCCGAAAGCCCGAAAGGACAGACGACAGAAAAACTTAACAGTCACGCCGCAGAGTGAGAGAAAAATAAATTAAATTTAACGAGTACGAACAAAATTACGGATAATCTAAATTTCCGTTTGGTGAGGCGAGAAAATATAGTAGAAAACAAACAAATAAAATATTCATCGGAGAAGAAAAAGACTAAAACTCAACTGTAACAAAAAAAAAAGACTAAAATCAACGAGGAGTGTACTGATCAATTGATCATCAACCAAAAGGAAAAAGAGAATACAATATTAACAGCAAAAACAATCTATATTTCCAGAAATTGCACATAGATCCAAATTTTCATGGCGCTTTGTTTTTTGGTCCGTTTTTTTCTCAGCAAACCAAACGCATGCAGTAGAGTCGAAGAGAGAATATATATACCAGATCGACGGACTCGTTTTTGATCTCCTCGAGGCTGATGGCTTTGGCGCCGCTCATGTTTGCGTGTAGTAGCGCTGAGCTCAGAGGAGCTCAAGCTCAAGAGGGGACTCGGATTTTGATTTTGAACGACAAATAAAAACGAAGCGATTGAGGATTATATAGTGCGGAAGCGCTAGAGAGTCATAGTGGGAGAACGACGTCTAGAAGATGAGGATGAGAAAGAAGCCGAATCGGGTCAGGAATCGGGTCCGGTTTTTCGGGGCTGAGCGAAATGTGAATGAATGAATGAGAAGGGAGGAAGGAAGAGTCCTCAGTCGCTGATTTATATACCCGAATTTGCGCTGTGTAAGCGCTGTGGGGATGTGGGACCCACTGGACGAGACCCAACACTTGGCCCTTTGGACCTGCCCACGCGCGCGTGGGTGACTGGTGAGAGGCAGTCCGTGAAAGGTTTGGTTTGAGCAGGGATTTGACGTTTTTAGCCTTTGCGTTTGAAAAATGAGAAGAGAAAACCAATCGGGCATGAGATCAGGTTTGGTGATTTAAATATGGTTGACTAATTAATTGGCTTGTGCCTTTTGAATTTGGTTGGGATTCTAATTTTTCTTCATATAATGCCAAAGATTCGTTTAAATGGGTTCCAACTGATTGAGATTTTCTAGCAAAAAAATACTGATCGGCATTAATTTTATTCAAAAATATATAAATAAATTTCAATATTAAAGTTTCTCCACTAACTATTCGCGCTTTCATTCAACGCAGTCCACTAGTGCGACTAACGTATTTAATGGATAAGTGATCGGCTTTTGACTAAACCCGATTCAAATATTTAATCTTTACTCATTTTCGCCATTTGGCTTTCAACCGAACAAGACCTAAAAGTTATGTCATCATGTATGCATTTTTCACCATGTACTAATATTTAAGAGAATAAACAAGATCTTCTCAAAAAAAAAAGAGGATAAACAAGTTCTTGTTGAAGGAAACCTACTTTGTGTGTGCCTTGTCAACCTAGGATTAGATTAGTTAGTATAGCATATGGATTACATATTGAATAGAAGTCCTATTGGGACATGGATTGTACCTTTGTGTTTCTCTATATATAGAGGCACTTATTCATTAATAAAGAGATGATCTATTCCTGTGCTATTTACTTTGTATTTACTTTCTGTATTGTGATTGTATTTAGTTATCCTTAAACACGTTATCAGCACGAACCTCTAACCCTGAATCAAAAACCAAAACTCTTGAGCATAGCATCCTGCTAGCGCCAAAACCCTAGAACCCCAAAACCCTAGGGTGTGCCGGATGAACAGTGTCGATGAACAGTGCGCGTGAACAGTACCGGATGAACAGTACCCGTGAATAGTACATCCGTGCAATCTCCTCTAGTTCAAGAATCTGCCTGCACAGAACAGTCAACTTCGATAGCGATTTTCTCCCTTCTCCACCGTTGGATTAAGCTGAAATTTGGACGAGAGCTTCCTCCGTGAGTCTAATATCTCCAGTTAAAAATTCAGCCAATTCGGACCGTTGGATCTCCTGATATATAACTTCGAAGAAGAGGTACTCAAGATAATCCGAGAAAAGAATCCAAGTAAGCTTTTATAAACGTTGCTGCTTTCTGAATTTAATTCAACCTTCTTTTTCTCCGGGGACTTGCAACCTCCCTTCTTCTACCTCCCACCTTTCTTATAACGTGGGATAATATATGAGACTCGCCAAACTATGAGAAGCATTAGGGGAGTGATCGAGCTTCATATCGCTTGCGGTATGTGTAAGTCATGAGCACCTCTAATGTCATCATGCTATTGGTGATGACCTCAAGAGCCGAACTGTGGGGGTTCGAGCTAATACTCCGGATGAGGAATCCGTAGAGAGAAGAGACCTTGAACGAGGAGTTCATTGAATGATTTACCTCCGGATGAGGAATCCGTAGAGAAGAAACGACCTATGGTTCATGACTTATTCCCAACTAGGCTCACCTGCTTAGGTATGATGTCTAGGTAAGGAGTTTGAGATAAGTGGTATTAAGAGAGCTTGCTCCACCGACATCTCTTATAACTTACCTGGTTATATCTGAGTAGAGCTACCGAAAAGGTTTAAGGTTATGACCATACGACACCAAAGTTTCACCTAAATCCAAAATCCTTGGAAACGTTTCTTGGGAGCAAATATTGCTCAGAAACCCTCTATTGTTTCGTGTGAGTATTAACTCCGAAACTTACCCTTCATTGTTTCGTGGGAGTAATGACTCCGAAACACACCACATTCTTGTTCTCCATATTCTTGGATGTCGAACATGAATGAACTCGATTTTACTCCATTGGATTCTGCGGACATTAGATTCTGAGATGGGCTCATGATATCCTAATGTACCTATTCGCACAAGAGCTTCTAGCTCGAATCCATGAGCGTTGTTTTGAAGAAACCGCTCTAGACCCTCAAACTGTGATGTACAATGCCAGGTTATTTTTTCCTGATGAATCGCCATATGGTATGGCACTCCAGTTTGAGTTCATGAAAGAGGTTAGCGCTAGAAGCGCTTCATGAATGTTGTGGTAACATTCATCATTCCGAATTTAGAAGCATAATGGACTAATCTCCGCTTCTCTGACTTTGAAGAAGTCATGGGATATAATTCGGAAATTCTCCGCATCAAAGACTTGATGCATCTCTGTGGATAATCATCACAGATGAACAATTGATTGAGGAATCTCTCACCACCTTCTCCATCTCTGCCTTGAGGAAAGGCATGACAATGATGGCGCCCCTATGGGAGGAAGCCACGAGCAAAACCCTAAATCTAGGGACGATCCCGGACATTTTGGTCCGTAGAATCTATTTGCTTATGAAGGTGATCGCCATAAGAATAAGCGATCATGCGAGCATAGGGCCGCAAAAGAGTGAGAGAAGACCGCCATCCCTATAAGAAGAACACCGCCGGTCACCGCTGGTCAGCGTTGTTGCGCCACTAGTTATGGCAGCACCGCCACCGGCCAAGGTAATCTGCCACCGTCCTAGGGACCGTGAGTACTGAGCCTGTATATCTCAATCAATGGAGAATCCTCTTCATGATGTCTATTAATGATATGGAGCGTCTGATCTATGGGCCATAGTTTGCAATACATATGAAGATGTAACTGCAATGATCAAGACGTCGAGTTTAAGGGTTAAAGACTTTGGAAGCTGATTTTGCTCAAGTCTTCATGTCTTCCAAGTTGATGATATATGGCATGTTTGCCAAGACATTGGATTTAGTTTTGATTTAAGATCAAGATGGAACTTTGAGTGTAAAGCCTTGGCTAATATCTTTAATAAAATCTGAGTTGTTTTCGTAGCCTCGATTTTAATGATGAGCTTTTAGGAATGAGTTCTGGAGAACTTGAAAGTCTCGCAAATAGCAGAACCACGCATGTCATATTGCGTCATAGGCATGATGCCTACACATTCCTCTGTGACTACGATGGCAGGACCATCGAATCTTGTGCAAGGAAGAGGATATGCCCAATTCCTCTTGCCTGATAGCACCTTAATAGATGTCACAAATGCTCTCTACGCTCCAAGAGGAAATAGAACTCTGTTGAGCTTTAAAGATATAAGAGCCAATGGTTTCCATGCTAAGATGCATGATAAGAATGGAAAAAGAATTCCTTTGCATTACCTCTAATGACTGCGGAAGAAAGCGCATCTTAGAGAAGCTTATGTGTCTCTCTAGTGGATTGTATGCAACCACTATCCGAGCTATTGAATCAAACAATGTCATTCGGGATGACCTCTTGGATTCAGACACATATTGGCTTTGGCACGACAGGTAGTGACATCCTGGTCGTGATATGATGATCCGTGTATTGAAAACCTCACACGGACATCCATTCTTTCGAGCTAATTGAAGCATGAATCGAAGAGCGATTCAAGGAGATGAGACAGTTATGAGAAAGAGCAAATTTGCCACTGTCCGACGCCATACGATCGATCGCACGATACCTGCGATCGATCGCAACCTTCCAGGCTGCGTCGTTAACAAACCCGAGAGCTCGGACGATCGATCGCATCCCCCTGCGATCGATCGTAGGTTCCTTCCTGTACGTTTTCTGGAACCAGAGAGCCCGGGCGATCGATCGCACATCCCCTGCGATCGATCGCATGTCCCATCCTGCATTGTTTCAGGAACCCGAGAGCACGGGCGATCGATCGCACCCCCCTTGCGATCGATCGCATAGAACGAAATCCTCTCTCTCGGATATGGACAATTCCTCCTATGCTTCTGAAGCTCCCAAAGCAAAACGCTCATTATGCAAAGCGTATTCCTAAGGGAAATAAGGACTAAGATCGTCATATGCAAAGGATTCTAAAGTGCTTCTTCCATTCTTACAGATAATCCAAGTGGATATCTGTGGACATATTCAACCACCAAGCGGGCCATTTATGTATTTTATGGTGTTGGTTGATACATCGACATGCTGGTCACATGTCATGATGTTGTCCATTCGTTATGCTGCTTATGCTAAACTCCTAGCACAGAGTATTCGCCTGCCGGCTCACTAACCGGATCATTAACTATCAGGCTTGATAATGCTACCGAGTTTACATCGAAAACTTTCGATGACTACTGCATGGGATAGATGTTGGGCATCTAGTCTCACATGTGCAAACCCAGAATGGTTTTGCAGAGATTGCCATTAATAGAATACAAATGGTCACGAGGACATTGGTAATGCGCACCAATGTTTCTCTCTCTGCCTGGGGACACGCAGTATTGCATGCAGCTCTGCTTATTCGTCTGAGGCCCATCACCACCCAACTTTTGTTCTGCGTTACAGCTAGTGACTGGGTACGAACCAAGCATATCGTACTTACGCATATTTGGGTGTGTTGTTTATGTGCCTATTACGCCGCCACAGCGTATTTAAATGGGTCCTCAGAGACGAATGAGTATTTATGTTGGATTTGAGTCTCCAACCACAATCCGCTATGTAGAACCCTTGACAGGCGATCTATTTGTCACTTCGATGAGACAGTCTTCCCGTCGTTAGGGGGAGATAAGAACGTACACGTTCAACAGGAACGACTGGAATTGTCGTGGCCTGTCCCCACTCTGTCTCATAACGATCCCCCTACTGCAGAAAGTGCGTAGAATTATAGATCTTCAGAAAGTCAGAGATTCTCTTCCTGACGCTTTCTTAGATCTTAGTGACTAGATCATATATACCAGCTGCAAACATGCCTGCAAGGATGCAAGTGCCTGAACAAGGACTTGGACTCAAAGCCGCTATTGCAGCTAACCCTATGGGAGGGACAGCTGGTGGCGCCACTGCCAGTAATGGTGGTGATGTGGCTTAGGCCGTGGCTCCGCTGAGGAAGCGTTGGAGGCCACCAGGTTCGAGGGATTCGCGCCCTAGGGAATGGGCTGCGAAGGCACCTAATAACCCTCTCATCATTGATACTCAAAATCCGTCCATGAAAACGTTCCGGATTATGGTTATGTCCAAAAGACATCTTCGGGGGACGCCCTGTTGCTAAGACCTATCCGTGGGAACCTAGAGATCTCGATTAATTACACTAGTGTACATGAGACGTGGGATAGAAACTCCATCACAATTGATGATGTGTTTGCATATGCTTGTGCACAAGAGTTCATTGAGAATGATGATATTGAACCTCGCTCCGTTGATGAATGCCAACGTAGAAGCTTATTGGCCTAAATGGAAATATGCGATCCAGGTTGAGTTGGACTCACTAACAAAGAGAACGGTATTTGGGCCAGTTATGCCAATACCTTCTGGAATAAAACCTGTTGGATATAAATGGGTCTTTGTTAGAAAGCGTAGTGAGAGAACGAGATATAAAGCTCGCCTTGTGGCGCAAGGCTTCTCACAACGCCCTGGAATCGACTACGATGAGACATACTCTCTCGTAAGGGACGTCATAACGTTCTGCTACCTTGTCAGTGGTAGTTTCCGAAAAACTGAACATGCAGCTTATGGATGTGGTCATAACATATCTCTAAGGGGATCTAGATATGGAGATTTATATGAAGGTCCCGGATGGGCTTCATCTACCCAAGTCAAGTGGCTCTAGACCACAGAGCATGTTTGCAATAAGATTGCAACGTTCACTATATGGATTGAAACAATCCGGACGGATGTGGTATACCCGTCTAAGTGACTACTTGATTGGAAGAGGGTATGTGAACAATAAATTATGCCCCTGCGTGAAAACAAGTTCCGGATTTGCAAGTGCCAGTGAATACTTGAAATCCGTGTTTGAGATGAAAGATCTTGGGAAAGGATGCTCAGGAGATTTAATATGGATAAAGTCCATCCTGTTAGCACTCCCATGATTGGTCACAGCCTAGATCCAAGAAGGGTCCGTTTCGCCCAAGGGATGATGGTGCATACGTTTTAGAGGCTGAGGTACCATACCAAAGTGCAATAGCGCATTATTGTACTTGGCACAGTGTACAAGACCCGATATCTCCTTTGTTGTTAACTTGTTAGCTAGATTTAGCTTTGCGCCCACGCAACGCCATTGGATTGGCATAAAGACTATCTTTCGTTACTTGAAGGGTACGATTGATATGGGCTTGTTCTATCCCTACAGAGAGTCGAAACTAGGTGAGGAACCTATGTTTGCTGCGGTTGAACGACCCGGGCATCCGAACGAGGACTTACCGGCCGGATGGAACACAAAGGGCACGTTACCTGCAGAGAGGCATGAAAATATGGCAAAATGGGTGAAGAACCCGTGCCTACCGCCATCGGGCGATCGATCGCAGGATATGCCACGATCGATCGTACCGAGCTTCTGCCATCGAGCGATCGATCGCAGAATGTCACGATCGATCGCACGAGTGCTGCTGCCCATTATTCCGAAAATCTTTGTGATGTTTTGGTGGGTTTTGCTGATGTTGGGTATCTCTCTGACCCATATAAAGGTTGTTCCCAAACTGGTTATGTCTTTACCATGGGTAACACCGCGATATCTTGGAGGTCTACTAAGCAGACCATTGTCGCTACTTCTTTGAATCATGTTGAGATTATTGTTCTCCATGAAGCAATTCGTGAGTGTATATGGTTAAGGTCCATTGATACACATATAAGAAGTACATATGGTTTGAGGTCAACCACTGATGAACCTACATCCATTTATGAGGATAATGCTGCCTGCTTTGAGCAGATGAAGCAAGGTTTCATCAAAGCCGACAACACCAAGCATATATCGCCTAAGTTCTTTTGTAATCAGCAATAACAGAAGTTCCTTAAGATTAAAGTGAATCAAGTCCGTTATGAGGACAATGTGGCTGACTTATTTACTAAGTCACTGCCTAAATCCACATTTGAGAAGCATGTGAAAAGCATTGGTTTGCTTAAGTTATCTGACCTCCCATGATTGTGGAAATCAGGGGGAGACGCAGACTTCAGGGGGAGTCTGGCGTCCATGCAAAGTTTCCAAATGTGAAGGGTGTGTTGTACTCTTTTTCCCTTCGACCAAGGTTATTTTTCTCCCACTGGGTTTTTGTTACTTGGCAAGGTTTTTAATGAGACAACGTGAGGAGCACCACCTAGTGTTGACGCCACAAGGGGGAGTGTTGAAGGAAACCTACTTTGTGTGTGCCTTGTCAACCTAGGATTAGATTAGTTAGTATAGCATATGGATTACATATTGAATAGAAGTCCTATTGGGACATGGATTGTACCTTTGTGTTTCTCTATATATAGAGGCACTTATTCATTAATAAAGAGATGATCTATTCCTGTGCTATTTACTTTGTATTTACTTTCTGTATTGTGATTGTATTTAGTTATCCTTAAACAGTTCTTTTGCTATGTTTTTATTGTTATACAATTCATTTTTTGTGCAATTGTTATATAAAATTTATTTTAAGAATCATAAGTTGATAACCATTAGAATTTTTTTTTTAACATGTCATATAGTACTCATAACAATTTTTTTACCTAGTTGAGATTATTGTATGGCAAGCAAAGAGAGATCAGCCCAAGGATTTAGGGGTGCATTGTGCAAATATGGAAGTGATGGTTGGTCGAATCTTTCATTAGCCAAAACAAAAAACCAAGAACAATTTCAACATGAATCTCTTTTTTTTTTCTCTTCTTTTTTGATCGAAGAGTATGAATTGAAACTTAATAAATGCTTGTTAGATTATTTGATATCATAACCCTCTCTAACCTAACCAGATTTTCCTTCGTCGTATTTATTTTTCCTCAAACTAGTCATTTATCTCGTACACTCAATTCTTGCTCCACCACAATCTTTATTTCGATTTCTCTCACTATGCTAGTCTTTGTTACTATCCAAATTGCTAAAATTTGTATACGGGTAACCAAAAGGTGGATTAGTGCCCAAAATTTGTAGTCTTATTCGAGGGCACAACCGAAACATTGTCAAAACCGGCCCTAAAGCCAAGCCATAGCGATACAAACATAATCATGACATATAGAAAGTCTCCACCATGTCATCTTATGTAGTGCTTATTATGAGCTTAACATACGGTTGAGATTGATGAAATATATGAGGCATCCAAAACTATGTATTTATTTATTTCTTATTTTATTTTTTATTTTTTCGATGGATGAAATATGTTCTTGCCTATGTTTTTTAACAGCAAATTAATTCAAATCACTATAGCATTGGTTGAGTCCAAATCATCTTATATGGAATTCTAGTGTTCCACTATGAAAAGTGCAGCCTTTTTAGGGTTAGGTGGCACAGTCCCAAATGATTTCCACTTTTTTTTTGTTAAAAAAAAAATACGTACTTTTTTTTTTTAGAGAACTTCCGCGGTATTCCAAATGCTTCCTAGGCCCAATGACTAATCCGCAGTCGGGGATCTTGTCAGAACGCTTCCTCTCCCTGGCCAGTCACAAAATGAATTGAGATTTAACTCCAATCAGCAGTCGGCAAGATTCAAACTCGGGTTGGAAGGTACCACACCTGGAGGCTCTTACCAACTCGACCACCAGTGGTGGTTAAAAAAAAAAAACGTACTTTACTTGCATTACATATTTTGAGTAGAAGATCAAACATCCCACCTCCTAGGATAGTTGTAATGGTAAATTTAATCATATCATTTACGTTTATGAAATTAAACAATAATTATTCCACTAGGTGTGAAATTAAAAATTGGAGCAGCAGTAACTTGTGCAACAATTTTGTGGAAGCAACTGACATTTTTGCAAAATATTTTATTCTTTCCTTATTCAACTAATTCATATGGAAATAATGGAGTTTCATATTGATTAATAAAATTTCTACTATTTTCAAAAAAAAAAAAAACTAATTCATATGGAAATAATGGAGTTTCTTTTTATACTCTAATATTATTATTCAGATCGATTCTCATTCTCCCCAAAAGGTTTAAATGATTGGCAACAAAAATAAATATGAAATACGGAAACATTTAATCCAGGTAATCTCCAGATTTTCCCCAAGAAAAAAAGTATTTTTTTTGGGCAAGCCAAACAAAAGAAGTTTGACCTCTGTGATTTGGATTTACCCAAAACAGTCTTTTCCTAGTACTGGAGCGTGACGATGACACTCCCCAACTGCACGGACGAGTGGCAAATCCTACCCCAAAACAGAAATCTCTCTCTCATAATCTTTCCATTAACCCTCTAATTCTTTCATTATGGTTTTTAGAGGGGACGTGTCAACCGTTGGTGGCTCAAGGTAGGAAGCTTCCGTACCCTCAAGGAAGACGATTTATATCATATTATTATATGGGTTTTTCAACCCAGGCGTTTCGGAGTGATTGGAGTGGATTGAATCCCTTTTTGTGGCAAAAATTAAGGAAAGACAAAAAACATTTTTGCTCACCTCTCCTAAATGTTTAACACCTCCCCGGCTCCCCCCTCCCCAAGCTTGACACGCGTCCACAGTCTTAATAAAAGTTAGATTTTTCATTTAATTTTCATTTTCTTATTTAAAATATTAGTTAAACATTTAGACCCTAAACTAGGGGAGGTGAGCAAATATTGATTAATTATTCCAACATTTTTATTATTATTATTGTATTTTTTTGCTGTGAGATCTTATATTATATAGTCTGATTCAAGTACACTGCTACTTCAGCCGTACAATAAGTTTGGTCCCCTGAAAAATGATTTAAAAGTGAGAGATTTAGGGTTAAATTGTCTCACATGAAATCCCTATTATTGATAGAAGAATCCAAATATACCATTATAATACAATGTAACCAAATCCACTACCAAATGAAGCCATACCAAATGGGATTTCATACCTAATTTAGTTAGGAAAAGTGATTTCACTCCCTAACATGAATGATTTTGTAGTGGAGATTAAGAAGGAAAGATGACATGTGAAATTTGGGTGCTGGTGCGGATTTGTTTTTAATTTTTTTCCCAATATTGGGATGAAAATAAATACATATGTGAGCCAAAAATAATGAACTACATTTGAAGGACAATACTCGAATGGGCAGAAGTTGCCATGTCATTGCTATTTGAATGTGTAGTAAAGATTTGTATGTTACCGACTTACTGGTATTCCCTTTAGTTTTACGGTTAAGACTTTAGCTTGCCCACAGGTTGGACAAGTTTGAACGTTGCCTAGCTAGTTTTTTTTTTTTTTTAGAATAAGACAACTTTTATTTCAAAAAAGAAGATTACACTTGTGGGAAAGACCGATCATGGACATTACCATGACACACCTCCCTAGAAAAAACTTCAGTTACGGGTTTGTCACACTCTATGACCTGCAGGAGCCAAGAAGGCTCGTCCCCTAACCAACAAGAACGCCCAGAATCCCGAGCTACATAACTAGCCACTGCATGAGCAGCCTTATTAGCCGCCCTTGGAGTATAAATGATCTCTGAAACTTGCAGCTGATGCATGAATTTCCGAGTCTCTTCCACTACAACCCCAGCAACATTAAAACACTCTTCTGCGCCATTAATCATTTGAACAGCTTCTAGACAGTCCGTCTCAACCTCCAACTGCCCCCATCCATTCTCAATAGCAAATGCAATGCCCATTTTGATGGCAAATAACTCACACACATAAGGTTCTAGCCGCTGATTAAGACGCAACCCAATTGCCCATACCAGATCGCCGTTAGCATTCCGAACAACACAGCCAACTCCCACATGTGCTTTGTCACTGCTCACTGCTCCATCACAATTGATCTTAACATACCCAGGATGAGGGGGACGCCATCTAGTAAGCCCACCTTGCACTGTAATAGACCTCTGGTGTTGCCTAGTCACTTTCAAACCTTGAACTTCAAGAAGGCATTTCCAAATTGAATCACAGTTCCCATAACAAACCCAGGAGGTTTAGATGGAGCCCCATGCACCACGGAATTACGCTCCTTCCAATTCGACCACAACATAATGACCAGCAATTTCAATTCATCGACTGATAAAACATTCATAGCATGCTCAATGAGAGAAGAGAAAGATGTCACCTGCCGTTGTCAATCTCAGGGGCGGATCCATCAAGGGGGCTAGTGGGGCTATAGCCCCCCCCCCCCCCCCCCCCCCCAATTTTTGATAATTTATCCATGAGTATAGGGCTATTAGTGTAATAGCCCCCCCAGAAAAAAAAAACAAAAAACAAAAAACAAAAAAGAAGGGTTAGTCAATACTCAGTCTCTCACTTTCAATCTTTCCCCATTCTCCGTCCTCACTCACGCCTCCTTCACTCCTCCAGACCTCCAGACTCCAGTCCCTCAAAATCTCAAGTAGCACCTCCCCCAGGAAAAAAAGGTTCCCCAGTTCAGCAGTTTCCCTCCTCAGTCCTCACTCCCTCATGCCTGCAGGCTCCAATCATGGGCGGATCCACATACGGGGCTACATGGGCTATAGCCCCCCCAAAATCTTGGTGATATATATATTAATTAGTATAGGGCTGTTATAGTAATAGCCCCCCCCCCCAAAAAAAAATAAAAAATATATATATATAGTCCCTCACATCCTCAGCTCCACGCCTCCAGTCCCTCACTTCCTCCTTCAATCCTCCCCCCAATTCAATGAATGTAGGTATATATATAATTTCTTATTTCAAATTGCCCAATTGGTTTAGCATCAAAGCATTCATTTTGAATTTTTGCAGGTTTTTATGAGGTTTGCTTAATGGCAAAAAAAAAAAAAATTTGCCTTACGGCAAAACATTTAACCTTCTAGAAATTAGCCCCCCCTATTTTCAAATCCTGGATCCGCCACTGGTCAATCTCGAATAAAAACTCGTCCCGTCCAACCCACAACACAGTCCTTATACTGCCAAGTTACGTGCAGGGGCGTTTCATCAAATTGTTGACACCGAGTACAAATTGCATCTTGAATTATTCTCTTCTTGAATAAGGACTCTATGCACGGTATGAAACCATTAGAACACCTCCAAATAAAATGAAGCATTTTTGGAGGCACTTTAAGCTTCCACAAATGCTTCCAATATTCAGTCACAACCGGGGCACAATTGACCACCCCAGTTGCAGCCCGTCCATCTTTCATTGCCAACCAGTACCCACTCTTAACAGACTACTTGCCATGCCTATTGAAACTCCAAAATGCTTAGCTAGTTAGTTTCTTGCTCATACTAAACAAAATGTAACTTTTCTTATGTCACATACTAACGTTTCTACGTAACTTTTATTTCAAGGTCCTACATGTAGCAAAGCATATAATCTTCTCGGCATGACTATGAGTTATGACCTCATTGATAGGGATTTACCAAAGACAAAAAAAGCCATGACTTTTGAATTTGCACGAATCAGAGGACCATACATACAAGCAAATATGCTTTTGATAGATAGAAATTAAGATTTAGACTAATCTGCTTCCGTAATTGGTTTTGGCTTTTCCTCAAACAGTTGGTGTGCATTTTGAGTTGGAATTGTTTTCGTGGTACGTGGCAGAGATTTCAAGGGCTAATTGACCCCTAAAATTGTGGTACCTACTGACCTACACCAGAAAATAATGCCCATCTTTCCTCTTTAAATTTATAGGCCAAAGCCTGGAAACTTGAAATATCAAAAAGAAAATTCTTTCATTCACATTGGTTGAAGTCAATCAGGTTAATCTCAATCATTGATTGATTTAAATAAGAATAACATAATTTTTTTTCAAATCAATCAACGATGATATCACACTTATTGACTTCAACCAAGGTAAATGGAAGAATTTCTCATATCAAAATCACCGAAGTCTATCAGATACTAGCATAAGATACTAGCTCATTTTAAATTTTGGACCCTCATATGAGGATACATATGTGTGTTAACGTTGGTATCTTTGCCTTTTCTTGAGCTAATGATATCATTAGAAGAAGAAAAAGGAAAAAAAAAAAAAGGGTGTACATCTTTGCTCCTCATTAGTCAATAAGATTTCTCGAGGGTAGTACGTAGTTAGTTTTTAGAGGTTCGCGTTTAGGGTTTGCATCTTTAAAGGGTCCCATCCTATAATTCTAGAAACTACTCTTTCTAGTCGCATGATTTGCGTGATGTGTGGAGTGCCAAAATAATTTGTGTTTTGTATAAACCTTTTGGTAGAAGTGATGCTCCAAGTTTTTCACGAGTAAAGTACCAAAAAGGCTAGGGTTTACGAAAAAGGGAGAAGATAAATTTGATAATATTATATGGGTTTGGTGGCACAATTTAGAGGTTTTTGGTCAAAATAAAACGCCCACCATACCTATATATGCGTGTGGAGGGAGGAAGCTAGGTTTGGACTAAAATTTTCACACAAATTGGTCTGAACCGGCCAGCAGGATAGATAGATATATATGGCCACTAATAATAATGATGAGCTATATTATAAGACTGCCTGAAAAGAAAAAACAGAACAGATTGCAGTCAACAAGAAGCCTCTAAATGACTTTTACCACTTTTTTCTTTTCTCTGTTAATTTTTAATTTGCAATAAGTCTTTCTCCTGTGATTTTCGTCCATCTGGATCTGGTCATGTACAGAAACAAACTCTATACTTATGTTTCTAGCTATTAATTGACTGTCAATATAAACCAATAGAGCGAATCATTGAAACATTGCCATTGAAATTGCTAAGAAGTTGCATTGTTCAGCAGCATCAATTCCAACCATTACTTGACTTCCAATTCCGACCATTCGAAAACTAAAAGTCTGTACGGATTGGAACAAACTTGTACCACACCAGAACCAGAAGTACGACGTAGAAGGAACTTTCCATGCCACTGGAAAAGTCGGTTCTTTATTTGGTATATTAACATGCTTTTTACCAACTGTGCGTACAATCACTTTAATTAGGACTAAAATCTAGCTCATTAATTGTGCGATTAGTAAAACCAGATAGATTATGGCTTTAATATATTAGACCATTTTAGACGTACAGCATCTTTCCCGGCCATTCATAACAAACCCTAGAATTGTATAGGGGAAACTGGTCCAGGGTTTTGGTTCCAGAGGGCCCACCCACTTCATTTAGGTCCCTTCAAATTGGAAACCCTAGCTACCCTTTATGACCAAATAAGCTAGGAAGAGATTGAATTAAGATTAACATAGAAATGAAATGTAAAGCAGACAATTCATTGTGAGAAAAGAAAGGCGGAGAGCAAAGATGCCATGAGAGAATAATTGCTAGCTGCTAAAGATAAAAGATGAAGCTTCTGCCTATTCTATTATGGGCCTCCAATTTTATTGGCACCAATGCTTTTGTGCACATCAGTACATCACTAGCTAGCTACGGCAATTAAGAAGATTCTTATAAGCATGGACTTCCCAATTGTGATTTGTGTGTGTGTGAGTGAGACAGAGAGCCTTTAACATCGATCAGTAACTACTTGTATATATATAGAGAGACCCTATAAACTGCAAAAGGTTTTACTGATCGAGAAAGAAATCAGCAATATTGTTCTTGTCTTTGTACGATAGAAATTATGGGTGTCCCCGTCCCCACATGTAACTATTTTGGGATCAGTTGATGGGGATTAGACAACCCACTTGCTAAGTGGGTTGAGCATTTCATTTGTGACAGTATTCCTTCTGATCAGCTAGCTTCTCTTTAATTCTTTATCATGTTACACATGCATCATACGTCCTTGGCGTACTGTCTAAGTTTATACGATTATACATGATCGATGTTGTTTAATACCATATCAGAGTTACGTGCTAGTCTTCTAGGTTACAAGTTTCAACCTTCAAGATTCAAATGCCGTCTAATATGTGCATTACAACTTTGATTCTAAAGTGTCGATCTCCATTCGGTTTTAGGTTTTCTAGCCCTTCACTCACTTATTTCTTGCATCATATATGTACGGGTTTAAGTTTTTGGAGTCTAATTGTTGTTCAACGTTCCCAACCTAGCTAGCTTCATCTCTAAAGTTGGTTTTATTGTTTCTCACTCTCCAAGTGCAAATTAAGATCAAGTGAATGTGAAGAAAGATGCTATTAATTAGCTTGATATATACTATTAATCGATTAAAGGGTGGGTTAGTGTGCTATATATTATTAATTTTTTTTTTCAACAACTAAAAACATTCTGAGTGTTCAACTATCCCTACCTCCCCTACCTTCACTTTTGAAGGAATTGAGAGCTTCCTTGGTATAACCTCCCCCAGAAATTCCCAGCAACTTAAATCAAGTTTGTGAGAATAATTAAACAAGAAGAAATTAGGCATTACTTTTCAGTGCAGTGCATGAGAAGACTTTGAACTTAACCATTCATTATTGTTGTTTTGTTTGAAACTTATGTTCCAATGAAAGACCTAGCTAGTGACCCTCCTTAGGACATGTAGTAATGAGTGTGATGTGCCCAAAATCAAATTTGGGGTCCTCATATATTAAATTTGACTTTGTAATAGGACAGGGATCTAATTGAGAATTTTACACACCATAGAAATATTAATATATTTTCTCAAAAATGAAAGAACTAGTCTCCTAATAAAGTGCATAGAGAGAGAGAGAGAGAGAGAGAGAGATGTGGAAATTAACCTCTTCTTCAGATTTCATTTTCACTAAGATTTATTGATTCTGCCATCTCATCCTTGTTTAGATTATGATGAAACAAATCAAGCAAAGAAAACAAAAAAGAATGAACTGGGTTACTAGGCATCTCCTATGTTATGCAAATTAATTGTTATAGAGGAAAATTGTACACCAAGACATATTGAGCTACTCACGGAAAAGCCTCCAAGTATGACTATATATGCATCTAATTAATTAATTAAGTTGGGCATGATGAGTGGGTCACATGGATCATCAATATGAAAACACAAATTAAACTTGTCCACAATCTTTTCTATTTGGAAAATGCCTAAGCTCATGAAATGTTCCCAACCATTTAAGCTATACATACCAACAAAACACAATGCATCTAATTAGGGCTATATATATCTAGGCTAGTGGTGGAGGCTTATTGGCATGTGAAGTTGTCACAAGTGCTGGAAATTAAGTTATAATACACAAAAACTGGGCTAGCTAGCTAGCTAGCTAAAATTGAAAGAGGAGCATTGCCTGTGAACCAAACCTTTTTGTTATCTTGTAAGAATCTAATCCTAGCAAAATGGTGGGGAGAGAGAGAACAAGAGGGAGTTGGGGGGAAGTCATGAAGGGCATGATTTGCTTGGAGAGTCCACACAAAACCCACTAAAGATTAAAAAAGGTGGCAAGATTTGTTCATGGCTTTTCTCTCTATAGTATAGTGGGATGGTGACAAGAGGTCCCCAACTCAACTTTACGACATCTGCATATAATTATATCAACTGCAGAAGAAGAAGTAGTAGAGAGAAGCTGCACAAGGAAGGAAAAAGACCCACGAGGGTTTTGCATGTGAAAGTCACTAATGCTATGCAAAATGGGTGCCTACTCTGAACCTTCACCTTCGGCCTTCATGTAACCGTCCTCATTTTTGTTGCCAACCATCCGTTTCTTCTTCTTTTAGCTTTGTGACAGAACACGTTGTGTTGCATTTGGTATCAGTCTTTCAGATTGTACCTTGTATTTGTTTTCATGTCACCCTTTTCTATTTCTCTTCAAACACTGTTGCTACCAAACCCATCTGTTAGAATTACTAGCTAAATATATCGGCAATGAAGCAAATCACAAGCCTACCCTACTCGAGACCCTTTGAGTCCTTGGGTTGGTACTTTTGTTGGCTTCAGCGATCCGGTCTTTGTTTTGGTTCGATATCTTGTAATTTGGAACTGTACTTTAGCCCACCATGAGGGAAGAGGTATACATAGTTGGGGTATTATATTACCAAAACCACAGCAGGCTTCCCTTGGCTATCTCAGAAGATGTCCCTTTCAGGATATTTAAATTGAGAGCAAGTTGACTTGTTGCCTAACCCATTACTGAAAGGGCTTTAGCTAAAGTAAAGCAAAACAAACCTTGCAAATAGCAAGGTAACATACTCACCATATAGAGGGGATAAAAGCCTATTTCCAATATAAAGGTTAGCTCTGTCAACATGCACCAAGCATAATCGATATATAAGTACTAGAATTAGCAAAATGGCAATCCCTAAAAAATCAACCATCAAACACCGCAGGGAGCCTCAGGGATTTACAAAAGTGTCGCACGCAACAATGGACTCATATATCAGTTTACAAACTGTAACCCGGACTGGATCAAAATTCAACTTCAGACAGGTAATGAATCAAGGATCAGCTGTTGCTGCCGTCAGAATGCCAAAATCAACTTTCGATCATTGGTTCAGGGCCCGATGGTTCGGTGTTAGATCTGTTGGATTGCTGTACGGAATTGAAAAGAATGTCCTTGATAACCTAGAGCAAAAACATATAAGAGCAACGTAGTTAATAAAGGAAATGATTAGATGAAAACTAATTATTATTACAAAAACTCTCTGCACTTGAGCACTTCAGTTATATGCCCACCTGTGACATCAGACCATGCACCTGTTCCACAGTTATCTTTGCACTGTCGCGAGTAATTTTAGCAAGTTGTGATTCTTCCTGCAATTCATGAAAGCATTAAAGTTAATTTAGCAACCAAGAGGTGAAAAACAGCAAAGAAGATGTTGGAACTAAGCAAAATCAGAAGAACCTTCCTCTTTAATCACAACTATGCCCTGCAAGGAATGAAATTACCAGCTATACATTTGCAAAGTTAGATGGATCTAAATAACTATACGGCCTGTCAGTGGGACCAACTTAAAATGACAGACCAGATTGTGAATTTTTTTTTTTGCATGGCTACCATACTAATAAGCAGTTGAAATGTGGAAAATAAACAGGCCATATTACATAATATCTAGTGACTATTTCATTAAAAATACAAACAGATGCTACTCTTTTTCCTTTTGTACTATCATTTCGAAGATGACCAGACAACCCAGTGTTACAGAACCAAGAAAACAAGAAACAACACAAAGTAAATGCAAGTTAATCCCAGACACAGTATTGTTTTTCCAACTGTTTTCCAATTTATGACTACTCCTTTTAGTGCGTGTGTGCGTAGTCTAGTAACATGAAAAAGAGAAAAGCATAGGAATGAACAAAAGGGGAAAATACAAATTATGTGACAGAAGGAAATAAACATTTGCTAGTTGTTTGTCTCAAACTTCATTTATGAAAAGGTTGTGTTCTATATCATTCACCCTTCAAGTTTCCATTAACATCTACAAACATAGCCACATAGAATGATATAATCACTGAATACTTTTCTTGGTGAAGATAATATGACTTTCATATTGTGTCATATATGACTGGATGAATGAAACATATCAGAATAGTAGGTGATTAATGTCCATACCATTCGCTCACCCTAACCTTCAGCAGTTCTAGTATAAAGGGTAATAATCCATTTAAATGCAAATAAAGACTTTTTCTTGTAGAAATGGAGAGAAATGCGGAGGGGGATGAGAGACATACATCCTTCTTTCGTTGTGTGGGTGTTACTAATGGTCCAAACCGAGAATGAGACAAATGATTCTCTGCTTGCTCCAGCTTTTCAGCTACATGATGCAAAGAAAAGAACTTAATATTTACTATATCTAAATCATTACAAGACATGTAAAATAAAAAGTACTTGAGTAGATAATTTGCAACAGCTAAGGAAGTACCTAAATCTGAAATTTGTCCTGCAACATAGTCTCCATTTCCCAATAAAGGTGAGGAAGAAAGGGTATTCACCCAGTACTTGTTCCAGAGCAGATCCAAGAGGTGGGAGTCAAGACAAGACTTGAAATAAGTGATATCCAGAGAGTAATACTGCAGAAACAAATGGAAATGGAGGTGAGACAACAGCAAACTAAAATTTCTGCTACAGAACTGCGAGATAAAAGGACAATAACCTGTTTACAGTGCACACCAAAGTCCTCAATTTTGTTAAGAGGAATGGTCTGATACTCAGAGATGGGGTCATCTGCAGGCTTATATCCTTCTGGGTATGTCCTGAATGCACCGATGTCAACTTTTCCAGCAGACACTGTCCGAGTTGGGTCAATAACAACAGCCAAGAAGGGCTCCTGAAATTGCTGGTTTAACATCTGAGTTGAAACATCAATACCCGAAAGCCAGCATCCATAACCAGGGTGAGAATGGTACCATCCAACAACATTCTCCAGTCGCCCCGCCTGTGCCATAACATTCTCTGTAAGTGTGTTAACCTTGAAACAATAATGTTATTCTCTCATAACGAAAATTCTATTCCAAAGAACACTAAAAACATTTGAGATACTGTGCGTATCACATTTAGCACAAGTCCCACTAAGAATCCTAGCAACTCAATATCGCAGTAGACAAGTAACTAGGGTTATATAGATACCATATTCAATGTAGTGATTCGTTCACAAGGAAGCTATTTCATTTTACTCGTAAGATATACAATGTCTATACAGAGACATACAAAGTAAAAGAAAAATCTAAATTAGGGCCTTATAGAGTAGCAATAGGGTTTCTAAAGTAACAATTGTAGCCAATGCAGAATTTCCATGATGCAATACCCCAAAGACAAGAGCAATTAGGGTTCCTAAACGCCTCAGTCAATTAGGGTTTATGAAGAAAGCACGGACCTGTTTGTTAGTCTGGGAATAATCCACCATATACTCATAGGCATCGGCCTGGGCATTAACCCTAGTCTCAGTCCCTTCAACCGGCAAAGCAAACGCGTCCATGACGATAATAGCATCGCCGTCGGTCTTCCCCTGCATGAGTCCCATGACCTCGATGGTCCCGCCGGAGCGCGCGTGCACGACCATCTTGAGGAGCGCAAGTGCGGAGATCTTGACGCGCTTGAAGTAGTGGGGATCGTTAACCCAGGGCTTCTCCTGCTGGAACTTGGTCTGCGCCGCCTCGTCGTAGTAGAATATGGCATCGGCGGAAGGGTCCGTCTTGGTCCTTGCGGCGGAGGAGGCCGAAGGCGTGTCCATGGGGACTATGTTGTTCTCTAGCTCCCAGGTTTTCTGGGCTATTTCTGCATCCATGGTGTGCCTGTGAAAATGACGCAGTTTGTTCTCTCCAAAACGCAATAAAACTAGTGACTGTATCATCAGATCGTCACTGGGCTCTTTTTGGGCTTTCAGAAAAGAGTTACTGTAACAAGCCCGGCCCAAGGCTCTTTTTGGTCTCCTTAGTATTGCGCAACTTATCATCAGGCCCAACACAGTTTACTCTTATTGGGCACACAAGTTTGTTTTCTTTGTGGGATTAGCTCAAACCTATATGATTAAAGAAAACCACAGATGCCAGTAGAACACCCTTGATTGGGCGTACTCTTGCGGTAACACCAAAAAGAAAAATAACATACAAATGTATTCTCTCACGAGATAACACACATTGGTTTCCAGTTTTCACTGTTCTGATAAATTTTACTTCTAAGGAATGTTTTCCAACTCCTTTTAAGTTTAACCAAACATGGACTAAATCCGTGGCATAAATACCCAACAGTAGTTCCTACCTCATTGACATTGAACTAAAAAATAATCAGTCTGCCAAATTACATAGGCTAGTTTACAATAAATTACACAGGCAATCTCAGTGTCATTTGCCCCGTTGCCTGCCTCTCCTGTTGTATCTGGTGAGTCTCGTTGCCTTCGGCTTCTCAACAATGCTGCTGTCCTTGGCTGCCGCAGTGCTTTTTAACTTCGGCTGAGGCTGGGTCAGCTCCTGTGATAACTCATCCGGCATACTCGAACTGTTTTGGGAGCCACTTGCAGCACTATCATTGTCCTTTGTGCCATCAATATCGTTCTCATTCACATTTGGGACCTCGACACTGGCTTCATTCAAAAGCATGGGATCATCGTCCTTGGTGCCAACAATATCATTTTCATTATTCTTGGAGAGGTCGATGGTAGTTTCCTTCTGAAGCTCATAAGTTTCCTCCACAAGAAGATTTGTAACTATCTTCTCATGACTTGAACTGACCTGATTAATTTCTCCATTTA
Organism: Rubus parviflorus; assembly: GCA_029955375.1. Taxonomy (NCBI): domain Eukaryota; kingdom Viridiplantae; phylum Streptophyta; class Magnoliopsida; order Rosales; family Rosaceae; genus Rubus; species Rubus parviflorus. Next base: position 2,151,580 of record JARGGL010000001.1, on the reverse strand, counting down.
GCACAGTGGTTTCTTCTGTACCCAATTGGGCAGACACACTGAAATATAGGAAATAAATTCAATAAGATTATACTTGGATAATGCAGCCCTAAAGCAATTAGGTCAACAACCGCTAACCTAGGTGCTGAAGAAGGGAAGCCATTAGTGGTATAAGCACTTTTAGATCCAGTCACTTCTTTTCCTGTTGTTGAGCAGGTTTGGTCATCCAACTTTGAATCTGGAACAAAGAAGTAAATTGAGGATGTATAAAAATTTGAACTCATACAAACACAGAGAAGTACTATGTGGCACGAGTTTTATACAACAAACACTTCCTATAATAATAATAATAAAAAAACCAAACAAATAAACTAAAATTCCAGCAAGAAAGAAAAGGACACAACAAGAGAATGATGACACCAGTTCTATGCAAGGACTGAGGGTAACTAGCTAAGCAAGAAGCATCGCCTATAATATCCTGAGTATAACTTATACAACAGCTGACACATAATTGAATGCCCAGTCAACAGTATCTGCAGTTTGGAGATTGATAAATAGTAACTTAGTCTATGAGAATTATTCAGTATATAGAGAACTGCATCATCAAAGCTACCTGATCCTCTAACTCAATCTATATCCCAAAATAATGATATATCAGAATCTACTCACACACATGGCTTGTTAGATTGAATCGATTCTATTGAATATTTCTGTTACTATACAGTGTCTACCTTCTGAGTATAAAGAACATGTACTTACAATGATACACCAATCAAACAGTAACGTATATGGCACACCAATTTTTCAGTCAGGCAAAAAAAATTGGAAGATCCTTTCATGCAGATAAGTGTAACACACACGAATGCTAAGAAACTTGAGAAACTTGCAACCAGAGTAAAGAGGTTGCAATATGTCTCATTAAAAAAACCTTGAGAGCCAACTCAAGATACAAAAAGCCACTACTCAAATGAAATAGATAGATTTTGGTTATTGCATAGTGATTTCAGATCATCCCATGTTAATATATCTAATTCTTCCCACACAAACAGACTAGCATGTTCCGCATCGTCAACCATTTAAGCTGTACCGTAACAACAAAAATATGCTTTCTTCTAACTCTGGCAACAAAAGTATCAAGGGAGCTTACATTGTATAGTTCCTCCTGCTATTGCGTTTGGCTGTTCAGTCCCACTAGTGTCCATATGTCCATCAAAATCACCAGTACCAGCATCACTATGACATACAACAGGACTTAAAAATGTTGTAAGATGAATAATTATTGTCCTTTTCAAGTACAAAAAGGCAAAAGAGCAAGGGCCTGAGGGAAAGATACAAAATCACCAATCCAAACTGAAATGTTGTAAGATGAATAATTATTGTCCTTTTCAAGTACAAAAAGGCAAAAGAGCGAGGGCCTGAGGGAAAGATACAAAATCACCAATCCAAACTGGTAGAGTACAAACTGGAAGTATCACATGACTAGGACCTTGTATCAGGCATCGTCAGCAATAATAGCTAGCTACGACATGTATAAAAGCTAGAAATGTATCATCAACTAGTATCTTTGCCACTCAAAGTTATTATTTAGAATTTTTCCTCAAGCAAAGAAGACCTCTTCTTTGGGATGTACCCAGAATGAGGAAAACAGTAGTGTTTTACTCCCAGTAGAGCAATTAGTTCCATAGTTCCATAAGTAGCCAAGGTTGCAAAGTTTTATGATTTAGAGGAAAACTTCACTAAAAAACGTTAGATGACTGAAAATATATCGAATTTTACATGCATCTCTAAGTAAAAGCCGATATTCATAGAATCATAAACTATAACAGAAACATTGTTCAGCTGCTTAAAATGAAACCAGGATTCTAATAACCATCTTAAGGTCTGCACCGAATTACTTGTGGACAAGATATAGGAATCAGATAACAGAAGCTTTGGTTGACTAATTAAGCTCGCAAGAGGGGAAGGGGCTAACCTGAGAGCAGTCTTGATATCTGCAGATGCCTTGAGTCTTTTTCCAGAGCTTAATATTTCTTCTAAGGCATTCTGAGAACCTATTAAATGAACGTGGCTTAGTAAGTAGAAAATCAAGTACAAGGTATAAAACACATCATATACATATATACTAGTATGTATGTGTGTGTATATGTGTGTAGCATGGTATAATCCATCTGAATACAGTAAAAAAAAGAAGAAGATAAAAAGTGTATAAAATCATTTTCAATAGGAAGAAAATGACGGTTTATTCGCCGATTCAAAAGAGAAAATTTAACCCTTAAAAGTAACACGAGAATGTGTTTGAAGACAGTGCTTCCGCAGATACAGAATTCAATGTTGTTGCAGTTGGAATTGCCAAATTTTAATGTTTGAAGAATGCTAAAGGGTTTTCACCAGGACTAGATATGACAGATAAATGCAGACGAAATTGGGGGCAGTGGACATCTACCACCTGTTACTATTTCCCCTTTCATTCAAACTCCTTCAGATTCCCAAGTTAAGGTAGCTTCCAACACCTCATCCCATGTCTCTGTTACTCTCTAATAAGAACAGAAGGAAAGATATACCTATAGAATTCTAACATTTTAGAACTTATAAACAATATTGTTTCCACTGAAAGTTGATAAATAAATACATACTTCATCTTAAATAAATAAATAAAATTCCTTCATTTGCTGAACATAAAGTAACCTAGTAGTTTTTCCTCCTTAAAAAAAAATAAAACAAAATTGATAGATAAATATGTACCACATGAAAAATTCCTTCATTTGCTGAACATAAAGTAACCTAGTAGTTTTTCCACCAAAAAAAAGTAACCCAGTTGCTAATGTTTAGCCAAATATAGAATGAAACTACAGTCAAACTGCAATAAGGAATGTATTGACATAAATAGAATTCATCGTGGTGCTTTAAGACAGATGAAGTGGAAATTAAAAGAAGCACCTCGTTTTCCACCAATCGAAGCAGCATCCAAATCCTTTAGAGAAAGGGAAAAAAGAGAGAGATTATAATAAGGTAAACAACATAAACTCACTCTTCATCAAACTCAAAACTGAGTTTAAGTATATATACATAAAAAAAAAAAAAAAGGAGGAGCATATGTTAGGACAGCGAAATTACAAGAGATTATCAAAAGCAGAAATAAAAGGGAAGATTGGTATAGAAGGCTATACTCAAATGCTTGGCACCTGATTTCGTTCAGAACTGCTAATAGCTGGAAGAGGCGAAGCTTCTTTTTGCAGCCCATCTTGTGTCTTCTCCGAAACTGAAGGAGTGATAAATGAGTTTCCAAGTTACATTTTACTTTTCTTTATACTCAGAAAAATTAAACAGAAAATTAGGTCTGTTCATCTACAGATGATAATAAATTTCTGTAATCAACAAAAGATATAAGTCAGTCCATATAAGAGACCATACCCTCAAAACCATGGGTTGTAGTTATGCCTAAAGACGAGTTAATAGTTGAACCTGCGGCCTTTCTAAGTTTACCTCCCATATCAGCTTCTTGTTTTCCATCTGGCAGAGAATTCAAGGTACTTCTGTTTTCCAAAGCAAATGCAGACCAATCAATTCTCGTAGAAGGTATGGACCTTAGCATTTCTTCTGTTGCCTTAGTTCGCACTCTTCGTATTTCCTCCTGAATATTCCATGACCCAGTAGCAGGGGAGTCCCTTTTCAGCTGCATTGAAATTTCAGATTGCGCCAACATGAACATCAACAAAGAGAATACACCCGCATTTTTACCAATCCCAAAAATAAAGACACATGCCCTAAATTTCTCTTTCCCTCACTTAACAACACAGGAAACGGAAAGCATGTGCCAAGACATTGTTCTCACAGTTAATAAAAGGAAAAAAGAAAGATATGTATCAGGTTCAAGTTCAACATTTTATCAAACCGCATTTTGATTTAATTAGTGGTCGCCAATTGCTTTCTGTGTTTACAACTTTATATGAGAAGAACTTCTTTTTTTTTCAGACTTCTTAACGTGCCAAAACATTGCTGCAATATATGGAGATTAGTGAGGATCCATTATAATCAATTTTCATCAGCGCAGGAATATGTTTGGCTAATCTGCATAAATATTAAACTACTTCCTTATTCCCGGGTTTCACTGACTTTTACAACTTCACTAGCTATCCTTAGTTACAAAATAAGCTATTCTTACTTGGCCAAGCAACCACAACATTAATTGACATTCTTATTTTTCAGTGCAAGTGGTAGACTTTTCTCCCTAAAATCAGAAACTCAGGGCTTCTGCTCACAATTACACATAACAGGCAATACCATGACCAGAATCTAAGCAACATTCAATCCTGATTGCGAGAAAGTCATCATCTAATTTTAAAAACTTAATTCATCCAAACGAAAATGAATTTCAAGTTTTGCAGTATCTACAGCCTCAATCTTTTCTAGTAAGGGGGTAAGGGACTGTCACATGCATTTATCAATAACCCAAAACCTGGCATCTTTGTAAAGGTGTAAGTAGCCTTCCAATAATTATGAGTTCTACTGCAGTGTCAAAACCCTACAAGTCACAATCCCCAAAGGACAAAAACGATACGTAACTACAAATTTCAAATGTTACCTTGGATGTGGATACAGAATTGCCGCCAATTGAATATTTGGTTTCTTCGTTGAAAAGTTGCATCCCTAGTGGTGATGTAGATTTCAATTCTCCATGCTGAATAGAAGGAGATGCCCATGGAGGTCGTGCCCGCATGTAAGATTTGGCCACATCTGCTGGGGAACCACCATCATCTTCATCACCCTGCACCAACAGAATCAAATTGAAAAAGTAACCAACATGGTGTTGTCCTTTCATAGAAAGCATAATGATATAGTGGAAGTACTAAATTGCAAAACATTTAGTGCCTATACAAAATTTCTCGTAAACTAAAGGAGGCAGTGGCATATATATTTCTTTCCTTAAAGATTACAAATTTATGATTACCTCATTCATAGGAAGAGGTAAAATATATCTTCTATGGCATATGAACAATTTTATCCCTAAGATTAAGTATCACTGTATCAGACATGGAGAGAGGCAGACAAGATGATAGCCATGCTATAATATCAGATGAAAGGGAACTAACTTGTGGAAACAGAACAGAATTCATTGTTCCATAATCCAAATCTGACTTTGAAGCTGATCCCAACCTCTTCTCCATCAACCACTTTTTTGCCTCTGAAACAGCTGTAGCAGAAAGATCAGGCGTATCTATATCTGCAATATAATCAACACCATAAGTCAAAATGGGGATAAATTGCAACTTTCTAGTCCTATAACTATATGCACTTCTATTGCCAGCTATTTTGTTAGGCATCTCACTTGGTCTGGTATTCTCCTCATCTTCAATGGTGGTACAACCTACGACTCTCGATTTGATAATCTTTATTAACCTATCACACTCTTCCCTGGACAAAAGGCAAAGTTGAAGTCAAATAATTAGTAAAGGAAAATAAAGAATAATTTAGCAGACTGCATAATACATAAATTTAGGATAACTTCTATAAGATAGATTTTAAACCAACTTAGTCACCATGAAACTCATAAAAACCCTTAATATGCATACCCTGAACTTGTACTCTGACAATTTTTTTTATAGAGATCTGACCAACATTATCCACGAAAAATATTCCTCGGCGCATAAAATTGAGATTCGAGAACATAGCACTCATGGAAGTACTTTCAAAAACTTAAAGAGCTAAATGTAGAAAACAAATCAAGGAGACTCTCTTTCTTACTAAAAAGTAAAAACAGAAAGATAGGGATATAACTAATATCATAACAAAAACAGTTATTCAAGGGCAAACAGAAGATAACAACAAACAAACATGTACACGACCAATATAAAAGTTGAAAAAGATGTAGCCGGCAACAACCAAGGAAACTCCAAATGTGAAATTCAAGAAGGAAGTACAATGTTTTACTTCAAGGAAATACAGCGTTACCTCGAGAAGGTCTCCTGCCTTAGCAGCTGCTCAATGGCATGCTTGGTTTCCCCCTGCCTGAATACTGTTTCTGATGTCCCATTCCTCTAAGTCAACCACAAAAATCAATAGTGCATGTGTAATAAAATGAAAATCAAACCAGAAAAGCCGTAAATGTATATATCTTATGCATCCTATAAAAACAGGAACTTTAAAAAGTTTCTGAGGTAAAAAAGGTGGTTTAACTACAGGTAATGCAGTACAGTTCACGGTCTAAGAGGTCACAAAAGGTGGTTTAACAGCAGACACTGCAGTATTCTTCATAGTCCTTGGAAGGCCCTGTAATTTATTCCATTTTGTAAACCCAAATCATGTTGTTGTTGTTACCTATTAAAACCCTAACGGCAAGCTTTTTTCAACAACGTATAGCTCCCATATATCCCATTGAAGCAAACCTCAAAGTTACACCTTTATTGCTGCTAAGAAATTTGTAGAAACCTCCTACATATTCTTAACCACCCCCACAACTCTATCCTTCCGCAACCTGACTATCAATTCTAAACTAATTATCTAAAACCGTGTTTTTCAAGAGCTAGAGCCCACTACAGAAATGAAGATACTCTAATTTCGAATTCTGTCTATTGCCAAGAAACTGGAGGTGAAACCCTAATATCTAGGTCAGTGAAAAAAAATACGGAGGAATCTAATTTTCAGGGTCGATTAACGTAAGCTGCTAGTCCATGCAGTATTTCTTGTACAACACCGATATTGCATTTTGCCAAAAATGTCTTGTATAGGCATTTCAGGTAGTACCAGATAAAAAATAAAAAAATAACAATCTAGTTGCCATGAAGAAAAAATTACTCCACTTAAAATTTCTAGTCACTTCACTCAAAAAGTTCAATAATTTAGCACGCTTACTGTAAAAATTAAAATATCTATCAATCTATGTGTCTCATTGACTGTTGAAAATATCTAGTACGAGTTCTTTCAAATGTCCAAAAAAAAAACAATTTCAAGCATAATGATAACCAAAAGGCAAAAGAATAAAATGACATGTAGAGCAATTACCTTCTTCAATCCATCATCTTCTTGAGAAGAAACATAATCACCATCACCTTCGTCATCATCACTACCATCCTCTGAAATATTACACAAGAAATTCAGTAACAACCCCAAGACAAATAGCCAGCTTCTTTATGCTTTATTACAGCACAACAATGTTACACATCCAATCACAGACAAACTGAATTCGCTAACACTCAAGTGTGAAAAAAACAGATTTTTTTTTAAAAAATAGTATTTTAAATTCTCCTCCTCATTGCCAACATGTAGCACATTACTCTCACATCTATCCCAAATGCTCATTACACACACACATATTGGACAAGAATACCATTTCCATGCAATTAAAACTATCCAACTAACTTCACTATAGCTTCACCAATTCCTACTCCGAAATTTTCAAAACAGTAAGTACCAGCTTCTTATAATCACCCACACAAATACATAATACACACAAAGATACAAGCTTCAATTTTTACCAGAAGAGGAGGACGAATCGGAGCGGAAAACAGAGGAGATAACCTTTCCGGCGTTACTCACAATCGAACGAGTAGGGGAGTAAATGAACCTGGAGAGCCAATTAGGGTTTTCGGGAGGAGGATTGGTGAAAGTTGGGCGGTCGTAGGGAGTCCTCACACGAGCGGCTCGTCTGGTTCGGACTATCTTCCCGCCGGATCCGGCTTCTAGGGCTCGCCGGGATCTGGAAATGGAAGCCATGCGAGAGAGAAGAGAAGAGAAACCAAAAAGCGAGGGAGAGAGAGTTAGTTTAGTTGGGTGCTTGCTTCTCTCACATCTCTGTTTCTTTTAGGAGGGAGAGAGGAGATTGATTCGTTGAGAAATGAAGAGGACCCAGGCTTGTAGCGGTTTTTTTTTTTGGTCTGCGGACGGATTAGAATTTAGAAGGAGGAACTCAACCCACTTTATTTGGTGACACGTCACAAACTATTTTTTATTTTTTATTTTCAATTAACGGCTTCAATTGGTTTTTTTTTGTTTTTTTAGTGAGAAATTTCAATTGAAGTTGCTGAAAACTTCTATTATATATACACCGTAGGACATCTGCATTCTTGATTTTTCCACTATTGAATTTCTTTTTGCAAATAACTAACGACATTTGATAAATTACTTCGGTCGTGACATATAAGAGTAATGATGATAAAATTTCTGAAAATTGTTTTTCAGTATTTTGTGCAATTTTAAAGAAATAAAACAAATCACCAAATGATGAGTATGTTTTAATTGTTCGTATTTAAAAATTTGTGTTTTGATGTATGCTTGGAGGATAACTGCCTCCTCTTGTTGTAGAAGAGGTGGGATTGACAAGGGAATTACTACTTGTTGCCTTTGGAATAGGTTTACCTATTGAACAACACCAATAAGGGTTTTGAGGGGAGAACCAACCAAACAATTTGGAAGAAGTCAGATCCATGTTGAGTACGGCCACAAATGAAGCGGGTTGGGGACGAAAAATTGTAATTGAGCGCAAACATGGGGGAAAATGTTCATTCCCATTTAGGGTTTGGGAAGGCGGAGGGAGGGGACATGATGGGGGGGGAACCGACTCTCGCCCCGCTCCATCGTCATCCCTAGTCGTGCTAGGTAAATTGACACGGTCCCACAAGCGACCCTTGATCTAAATGAGACCGACAACGGGCCTCCATACATCAATGACTTTTCACGAGCGCTTGGGGACTATAGCTAGCATTCCACGCAACGTGAATGTGCCTCATCATCAACAATCACAACTTTAGGCCCTAAACCAAACATTCCATCCAAATAACCCAAAAGTTAGGCCAGGCCCATAAAATATATACCCTAACCAAACGCTGAGGCTTGCGCTTGCGCAATCAATCAAGCACCTGGTGGAGGAGAACCGTTTCCCTTACACCGACTCCGAGCCGTCGCCCATTTGTTGGACCTATAAAAACCAACACAGCCATCGCCAGAGCCTCCTTCATATCAAAACCAAAGCATCGAAGAGGATGTCAGGGCTAGCTTGCAACTCCTGTAACAAAGAGCTCAAGGACGACACGGAGCAGAGGCTCCATTACAAGTCTGAATGGCACCGCTACAATCTCAAGCGCAAGGTCTCGCTTTTCATATGCTTTCTGTTGTTCATCCGCACAAATTTCATTTATGAATTAGGGTTTTGATTAGGGAATTCCCAACCGGCAGAGTAAGAGAACGATTTCCAATTTTCTGGTCTTATCTGTTTCTTTAAGCTTTTCTCAGTTTGCCTAACATAGTTTAGAAAATTTTGGTAACTCTTGTCATGTTGATACTTTGTGGATTTTCTGGCTGAAATATGTGGATTTATATTTGTATGATATTCTATTTGTATAGGCAGTTTTGAATTTTGATCAAGCTGAGCTAAAAAAGTATTTAGATTCATTTTTACTGTTTAGGTCTCTTTGCTTGTCCTATAGAATGTTAATATATATGGAAATATTTTGAAATGTTAGATTATTGTTTACTTCATTTTTAAGCCATAGCGTAAGGAATTTTACCTTGCTTGTGTTTTGATCTTCCATCAGGTAGCTGGGGTTCCTGGAGTGACAGAAGCATTATTTCTAGCTAGACAAGCTGCACTTGCTCAGGAGAAAAATGGTTCAAGTGAAACCCCAATGCTTTACAGTTGTGGTCTTTGTGGCAAAGGGTATAGAAGTTCTAAGGCTCATGCTGAGCATCTCAAATCACGAAGTCACATTATGCGGGCTTCTCAAGGGATTGGTGATGAAGAAGAAGACAAGGCAATTGTTACGCCACTTCCAAGTCGTGCTGGGAATAAGGCTCCCCCAAAAAGAGAGGAAAATGATGAGGAGAGTGAAGAAAGTGGAGATGAGTGGGAGGAGGTTGATCCTGAGGACGAATTGGTTAGTGAGACCGCAAAATCTTTGACTGATTTAAATGTAGATGGGCACGCCTTTAATGAGGATATGGATGAAGATGACTATGAGGAGTTGGACCCATCATGTTGCTTTATGTGCGATCAAGAGCATAAGACCATAGAGAGCTGCATGGTTCACATGCACAAACACCATGGATTCTTCATTCCTGATATTGAGTATTTGAAGGACCCAAAAGGTCTCCTTACTTATCTTGGTCTCAAGGTACTGAAATATGTTTCATGTTCTTTTTTGAAAAACTTGTTACCTATTGTGGCTTTCCCCTTCAGAAATTGGCTGACTTTTCATGGCTTTTACCTTTTCAGGTTAAAAGGGATTTTATGTGTCTGTACTGCAATGATAGGTGTCAACCCTTTAACAGTTTGGAAGCAGTTAGGAAGCATATGGTGGCAAAAAGCCATTGCAAGGTACATTATGGCGATGGTGGCGATGAAGAAGAAGCAGAGTTGGAAGAGTTCTATGATTACAGCAGCAGGTTTTGTTCTTTCTTATACATGGGCTTGTTCAATACTTCTGTTGGCCGCTGTTTTGTTGTGTTAGTAGTTTTAAGCATTCGTATATGTTAGTATATCTTACTTGGACTGCTTATATCTTGGGTTTCAGTTATGTCGATGAGGCTGGCAAGCAACTAGTTGCATCAGGTGAGATGGCCAACAGTGTTGAACTTGGGAGTGGTGGCTCTGAGCTCATCATTACTACAAGATCTGATGAGGGGATATCAACCAAAGCACTTGGTTCCCGGGAATTTATGCGCTATTATCGCCAGAAACCCCGCCCGTCACCTAACCATATGGCCATCACAGCTGCAGTGGCTGCAAGGTTTGTTTCTATCCCATTATGCTGAGTCTTCTCTGTAGTTTCGAGAAAATAATGAATCAATGCAGCTGGCTATTTTAAATTGAGAGTACATAAAAAGAATAGCGGACCGTGAATTCTTTTCCTTGGGCTAAATTCATATGATGAGTTTTTGCTGACGGAGAAATTGTGTTCCATCTCTTCAGGTACAAGAGCATGGGGTTGGCAACTGTGCAGTCAAAGGAACGAATGGTGCAGCTGAAAGTACTGAAGGAAATGAGAAGATCAGGAGTTGAGGCTATGCGCAGTAAGATGGGAATGAAAAGCAATGTCATCCGAAACCTCCCCAAGAATGTTACATTCTAGTCCTTTATAAAAAAATTTAAGAGTGTCGTATGCCTGAAGTTTTCTATGTTCTGTGTTTCTCTTTTCTCACTAATAGTTTCTACCGGTAAACATCATTAAATATCTCCTGTGACATTCCTGGCAAGTAGCAATACTTCTTTTGTATGAATTGGCATTTGCCAAGTAGCAATTTATGGAAGAGTACTTACGAAGTTTAGTTAAAGTCTATGCATTTCGTTATTGCCATTTGCCAAGTAGCAATTATGAAGACTGTGCTTCGTGTTCATGACCATTCGTGAGTTCAGATTTTAGTACCGTCTTCCCCATGCTATTTTCTAATCAAAATTATAGATTTTGCGGTTTTCTGTAATTTTTGAAAAATATTTTAGATTTTTGCGATTTTTAATCTTGAGATTTTTGTGTGGAAAGCTTATTTGTGATTATATATAGAATGGAACTATAAGGAGAGAATTTGGGTAAGAAATCACTCGGTCAAATTAAAAATGGTCAACATAGTAAACATCATACCTTCCATAGCTGTTGTGTTTATATATTACACTAGTCCTTTAGACTACTATGACTGCGAGAAAATTAAAAGGGAACCAATGGATCTGTCATGTAAATGTCCAATCAGTACATTTGATTACAGATTTAACAAGCCAAAACCTAGATGCAGCTTCTGCATGTTTAACCTTTGAAGAGAGCCACAGCAAGCATCCCAGAGCTTTCCACTTCCCGACTTCCAATGGATCTCTCTTTCCGTCTTTCCCTTCTATTCTATTTAAGCACTGCCACAAGATATAATGCAGATCTAATGAGATACACGCATTGCCAAAAGAGTGTTACAAATTCAGGGAACTGCTAATAAAGAAAGTTTCACCGAGCTTCAAAACCACATTTGGTTTTATATCAGCACAGATATTAAGACCCAGATGTACAGAAAACCTAAACCTGCACAAAAGAGGGTGCATGGTGATCATGAATAGAGCATACCTAATTGTCATAGAAGCGAGAACGTCGTCTACGGGAACTGCAAATACAAGAGCAATAAACATAAATCATAGGTAATAATTATTACGAAATCAATGAATTTTAGGGTCTTATTCTCACAAACTAAAACAAAAGCAATAAAGCTCAGCTGGTGCTGAATGTTCATGTTCAAATGCAAGTGCTGAACTCCCCAAACCCATCAAAATGTTCCTACCGGGTGTACACAATGAACTAGGTCAGGTGACACGCCAACAAGAAAATCAATCAAATGATACATTTGTTATGCTATCTCAATAAGATGGTGCACTAGGTTTCTTGCAGACCATGATTTGTCCAAAATGTTGCTACGGGGGTACAGGATAGAACATGATAAGATAGACAGTAATGTTGTCAGATGACTCTTTTTTCAGTAAATAGTTATCAGGTTCACTTCTCTGACCATCAGATCCAGTCCAAATGGAAATCAACATTCTTGTCAAACAATTGATTTACACACACAATTGTAAATGGAAGAATAAAATCTGAAAAAATAATAAGTCAAATATTAAAATCCAAAGAGCATCCAATATTTCAAAGCATCCCATACAGAAATGAAAAAGAATCACTACAGACCTGCGATGACTTGAACCACCCCTGGAGGAGCCACTTGAACTCATAAACTCATCATCAATCTCATCTGCCCTATAGTCTGTGAAATCAACAGATGTCACAGAACCCTCATCAGAATTTGCATCATAGCTTGCTCGGCGGCCTCCTCTTCTAGTGTCACCAACTCTTGACCTTCTTCGATTTCTGGAATTCCTTAAGTTATCAAATACCTGATACAATATACAGGAGGTCCACCAGTTACGTTCGTCCCCATGGAAGTCCTCGAACTCATCCCCAGTCTCATCGTCACCATATTCAATCACATAATCTCCTAAAACAACCCCGCGAGGGACTTCTGAATGTATAGTGCTCAAAACATCTATGATCTCAGAAGACTGTTGGAAATTTTCCCAATCAAGCTGCCGAGCAGGATCAATTTTTGATGGTTGAGAATGAGGGTGCTCCAGTTCAGCATGTTTCTGTAATTCCAAGTATGTACCCATAAATGTGCATCGTTGCTCCTCGCAACAACGCTTCTTCACATCCAGATGAACACGAGCCTTATCAACAACAACCCACCCAGTCACTTCACCCCTACACAACGGACAAGTTGGCCTGCAGTTGTCTTCTGATGCCACTGGCTCAGTGTCACTTGTCGGACTCTCATCAGATTTTGAAGGAGATGACATACCATTTGCACTTTTGAAACGGTCCAAACAATTTGAGTGCAAGTGGTTTGTGTCACAGACAAAAGGACGGCATCCATTATTGTGAGATGTGCACTGAAGGAGTACGCCATTGTGAGGGAAATCCAAACATATAGGACAAGTCACATCTTCCCAATTTGTATTTAACTCGATATCATCCACATTAAATATACTGGGCTGAAGCCCTCTTTCATTGGAAGCTTCAAAGGCCATGAAAAGGATATTACCTAGAATAGGCACAATCACATGACACGCACCTCACACTTGGATCAGAAACACCACTTAAACAAATGTAAACTCCAAGCACAAACCCACCGAACTTCTAAAGGATCCAATATGACAACACCTACACAAGACTAAAGGATCACAATAAGTATGGATGGATAGCATTAGGCAAACTAAGAATATGAATACTTGTAAGATTGTTGAACATTCTGTATACTATATAGAAAATTTATCAATAACCTATTGAAACCAAAACCTTCAATGACTGGGCAACGTAGAACAGTACAACTGTATGAATTTAGATCAGCTGATCAGCCAAACAACATAGAACACCACATATATATTATCAATTTATCTCCTTCGTTTAATAGCCAACATGTTACGTTGTACGTTTGTTCCCAATTCTTCAAGTTTAATGTTGATTAAAGAAACCCAAAAAGAAAAGTCAACCACGCTGAAACAGCCATCAAGTCAATCCAACAAGCAACTCCTTCAAGCCTATTGACTTTAATCAAATTCAATAACCCATATGATTCAGGCATTAAAGTAACAAACCCAGCAACTACTCTAACGATTCATCCAATAAAAGGGAGCTGAAAAGTTAGTGAATCCATAATCGTGGATATTAAGTATATTGATTAAAGACATAGATATTCAAGGTCACTCTAAGCAAATATGCATCAGAATCAAGAAGTAATAACAAAATTGATTAAACCAAAAAGATGGGTGATCAGTGAAATTGAAAATGATCAACAAAACAGCTAAGGCAGCAGAATCATTGGTCACAAATTAAAGGAAGAAACTTTTACAGTCATGGGTATTCAGTAAAATCAACAGAATCGAATTAAAATCAGCTATGAATCATAAGCACAGTAACTCTTAGAAAAGGAAAAACAAAACCCAGAAATTGGAGCCAAAAGAGAATTGGAACCTGGCTCACCATATATATGAGAATCTTGGACTGGGAAATGGGAAAGAAACCTAGCTAGGTGGAGATAGGACCAAACAGAGACAGAAGGGCGCACAGAATTGTAATTCTTCTTTTTGAATATTTTGTTTAAGAGAGAGAGAGAGAGAGAGTTCTGTACGTTCTCGTTGGTCTGTGTGTGTGTGATTGGGCAGGTCAGTTTTCTGGAGGAGTAGGTTGGTAGGGTCTCGTTCACTTTCTTCCCTTCTTTCTTTTTTTTCTTTTTCTTTTTTCCAAAAGAAGGATTTATAAAAGGTAATGCATTTTTTTTTTGGGTCATACAAAAGGTAAAATAATAATAATAATACAGACATTCAATTATTCAAAACCAAATTACCAATATACCCCTGTACTTTGACCAAGCTTATTTGACAATGACCCTTCACACTTTGAGGTCATGACTCATGAGTACGGCTATTTATCAATCGTGCAAAAGCATTCACACTGATTTTTTTTTCCAACACAATTTGTGAATGCTTTCGCACGATTGATAAAAGGCCAAAATACGTACTTTCTTATTTTATTTAAACTTCTTAGTATCAAAGTGATTCTCACAAATTGGGTAAACAATCTCGAATTACATCTTGAATTTTATAGTAAGAGTAAAAAATGACTTTTGGCTATTTTAATAATGAGATTGACATTTTTTGAACATGTACATATAGATATAAATATAACGCTACTATTTGTGTGAATTTATTTTTGTAACATATTTAACTTTATGCCTATTTTACTCATGTGCTAAATGACGAGAACAAATTACAATGTCTTTTTATTTTCATATGATTATGTAGATTTGACTTTCAATTTTCTTCTTATTTTTCAAATTTGATTGGTTTCAAAAAGAAATATAACATAAGCAAAAATGATATATAAAAAAATAAAAAATAACAGAAGAGAATTGACTTTGTTCATTTGTTGGGTGTGGAGTTGTGCCCACTCAGGTTGAGTACGTGCAGATCTTAAAAGTGAAGCCTTGCAAATCTTTGTCCAAAAAAAAAAAAAAACTTTGCAAATCCACGTGTTGACGTGTTCCATAGACCGGACTCCAAAAGTCTTTTTTTTCTTTTGTTTTTGGTTTCAATGTAAAACATCAAAACAATTGAAGGAAGAAGGAACAATATTCATATCAAAAAAATGCGTGTTCGTCCACAAAAAAAAAAATGCAAGTTGCATAATATTGTTAAAAAAGAAAAGGCACTAGAATCAGCCAAAAATTGATGGGTTTTCTTAATTTTTAACTAGTTGTAGTTTAAAAATGAAGAAGAAATAACAAGTTGGGTTCCATAAGAATTATTTTATGGTTTTGAAGGAGATTTAAAAACCACAAGAAAACAGAGAGAGAAATACCTCCCTTACTTTTACCAAAGACAGTAGACCCATTAAAAAGCAAAATTCCAGAAGCTACCTAACGTCGACTTCCCCTCTCTATATTAAATTCACATAGAAATTTGTCAAAAATGAATTTCCATTATAGATATTATTAAATATTTGGACTTGTTTTTGACAAGCATGAAAGAACCAATAAATTATACAAATACGTATGGCTTAGGTCCTCTATAACAAGCCACTTGAGTGGTGAACATCATGTGTAGATTGACCCAAGACTGCTTAATGCACATACAACAGTAGAACCCCAAAACAAAACCACCAGTGCGCCAAAATTGGCCTAAACCCCATCGCGGCGATCAGTACTAGTGTACACGAAACATTGGTTCGATTCTCCCATGACAACTGTAACCCCTCTCGAACTACTCCTGCTCCTTGATAATCCCGGTTACGACGCCGAGGGCCACAGTGTTTCCTGATGCCCTCAAAGATACGCTCCCTAGAGCTCTAGATTTAGAGAACTCTTCCACACAAACTGGCCCTTGCAAAATCACCTGAAATAAGAAGAGCAAGCAAGCATTGGAAGAAATATTACTATTGCTGATGTAGTATATTTACTAATAACAGGCCGCGGAGATGATTTTGATTTTATTCACCTCTAAAACAGCCCTCTGCTTTGCAAGAAGACAGCGAGGAGACTTTTTCATCACTTTGCCCTTTGGATCAAGTAATGACAATATTTTTACAACTCTTGCAGCCTCCTTTGCATGGTGTATGTGAAATTCCAGCTGCTCATTCCAGTCATAGGTTATAACATTTTCCATAGAACAACTGTGGGGCAAACAGCAAAGTTGTTGTGCAAGCAAGATACATACCTGAGAACCAATTAAAATAGGGGTGGCGACGTCCAAAAGAAGCACCTTCAATTCCAAATGTTTTGCAAATGCAACTGGAAAACCAGGGTGACAGAGCACTGCCCCTGCCATCACATGACCACCATCAATGCCTTGCAGAGTAACACCCACATTGTCACCAGCTCTTGCAATGGAACACGCCTGAGAGTCACGTTCTAAAGAGCGGACAGTCCCTAATTCTCCCGAAGGCATAACCAGAACCTACAGAATTTTACTTGTTATGGCTTTAGTACAAGAAAAACTACAAAAGGTTGAATAAAACAAACTGTTGACTTATATATACTTGATTTAGTTAGACCAGAGATCATCAATCTGATTGCATCTGAATATGCATAATGAAATCACATAGATCACCTTCATCCAGGATATTTTAAAAGAAACACAGACTGCTTATTCAACAGCTCATGCAATAACCAATAAACTGTGATATACAAGTATAAACTGCTAATTCACTCAACTTCTTTCATGAATGTATGTATAAGAAAATGTTCTCTTGTCAGACTGTTAAATCCACCAGTGGTTTGGATTGTCAGCCTGTCTGACAAGAGAACATTTCTCCATATACATACATATGTACATACTTACATCTGTGTGAATATCCTTGAACAGATAAAATTTAAGATTGATTCAATGAACTATTAATTTGGGAAATTACCAACTTTTAGTCTGATTGCTTATGAATTATGATAACCTATAACTATTATTATTTCATATGAAAATTACATAATAACCTCTATTTCTATCTCAGCATACCTTGGATCCACTTCGAAGAGCTCCTGCTTCCAATTTACCACAAGCAGACACCTGTCCTAGAGAAGTAGATCTAATGACATCACATATTGGCATGAGCAGTGGCTTTTGAAAATCTCTTGTGGGAGGTTGAAGGGAATCAATTGCATCCAACAAAGAAGGTCCACGATACCTGCATTTCAATTACCTCAGTCTAATATCTCTTTGCAATATCAGCACATAATTGAAACATTTTCCTCACATTTTTATTAAGAATGCCAGAATATCTACTTCAAAAGGTGAGCTACTATCAGAATCACAACAGGAACATGGAATTATTTCATGACATGCATCTTACTATCCCATTATTGCCATTATGGAATTACTACTTAAGGTCCTAATGAAACATGTATCTTAAAAGTTACAATCTCATTATCACTATTATCATGGCTTCCAATATGTGTTCATGTATCTGACAAGAAGAGATGCACATACTACACTTTCCTGTTTTTACCATTTATCGAACTAACGAAAATAAACATACTTTCTAATTCTAATTTTTAACAAGAATAAACTGGATTTCTAAGCTAGCACCTGAGAATAAAATAATACAATCTAGATGAAAGCAAGCAAACTCACCAAGACAACAAACGGGCCTCAGAAGGAGCTGATACCAAATTTTGATTTTCCATGACACTCAATGGAACCCAATAAGAATCTTTGAAACCACGGGAATGGAGAAATGTTCCAAGTGTCTGTTTGATTTCATCAAATCGATCCTTGGAGTACTCAACAACATCCATCTTGTTAACTGCAACTATAATTTGATCAACACCAAAGCTTCTGATAAGTTGTGCATGCTCCATAGTCTGTCCCTTTATACCAGCTTCAAATGCACCACATGAAGCATCTACGAGAAGTATTGCAGCATCAGCTTGTGTTGCCCCAGATATCATGTTTGGAACAAAATCTTTATGTCCAGGGGAATCCAGCACAACAACATGATACTTGCTGGAATCAAAATATGCAACGGCCACATTCATAGTTATTCCTCTTTCCCTTTCTTCTGCACTCTCATCCAACGCCCAAGCATATGCGAATGACCCCTTGCCCTGAATAAATTACGAACACAAGTTGAATTTTTTTTTTTTAAATCAAGCTTAAAAAGCACTCACTTATTGAACTTGCAATGAGGTTACCTGTGACTTTGCCTCTTTCTCATATTTGTGCATTTCTTTTTTTGATACCCGTCCCAAAAGGTGAAGCAGTCTACCTGAGAGTGTTGATTTTCCTGAATCAACATGTCCAACCTGCATTGACAAATGAAATAATAATTGGCTTCATTCCCTATCAGGTAGTAGCAATACTGGTGATAGTGCTGGAATATAAAACCAGAATTAGGTGGCTTACAATTGCAAGATTCAGTTGAGTCAATGTATCGACAGCTTCGTCAGGAAGCATCCATTTTTCAGGTTTATAGTCTGCCTGTGAATGTGATCCTCTAGAATTAGCATTATTAGAATGCCCAGATTTAGCATCCAAAGACATGTTCTTAGAGGTACTGGTAAGACTCTGTGGCTTGCCTCCAATCACTAAAGAACTAATGCCCTCATCCATATGTGTGCTTGTTGGCTGCAAGGATGAACTGTCCAAAAAATTACCATTTGATCGTAAAGTTTTGGTGCCACTACTTCCATGAGGATAGCTAATTGCCCTATTGCCCGACAGAATTCCCTCATTTAATGTATCTTGTTGGTCTGTTTGTGCCGCAGTAGATGAGCTATCTGACCATTCAGCACTTGATTGTGCACTAGCACTACTCTTCTTAGCAACCTTTGAGGAAACTCTTGAAGATTCTAAGTCACTAACACTAGCTGCAAGTTACGCATAGTAGATAATTGATTAAAAGACTAATGGAGTTCATAGTCTTCTGAGAAATTGATGATTAAAACAATCAATTGCAGGCTTTAAATTTTGGGCCCAAAACAAACTCATTGTTAAAAACCCAAACTAATTGAAATTATGCAAAGTTCTGTCTAGTTTTGGCAAGAACTCTTAGACCTATACACAAGTCAGCATTGCGTGCATTACACTATATGACACTGACATCACAAAACTTTTATAACCTATAAGTTATAAGTCTTTTAAAATAACATTCCTCCAGCCCCTTTCATAGTAAACAAATAAGAACTTTTTTCTTTGGACTGGAATTTGTGACAAATCAAATCACATCCACAATGGAATTCTATTAACAATAAGAAGAGGGTACCTTTTGAACCCACTTTGGAGGATCGCAATCCATTGGAAACCACATCATCTGGGGATGGAACATCAAACTTGAAAGGAGCTGTATCATCAATGCAAGTATCGTTAGAACTGAGTAAATGTATGTTACAATCTCTACTAATGACCTATATTGACACTTTTAAGAGGGAAAAGATAATTCCTTGGATTATAATCAACAGTGAAAGTGGTGATGTTCTAATTCTACAGATCCACATCATCTTTTGGAAAGGGTGCAAACCTATATTAATATTGTGATTCTTATGAATAATAAAAGCGTTTTGGAATTCATGAATGGGTCCTTGGATATCCCCAAGCTTGTGGAACTTATTTCCCTCTTCTATCACAAAATCATCTTTCTGCGGATGAAATAATACAGCCTTTTGAATTATCTTGCGCGGCAATGATGCAAAAAGAGACTTGGCCATTATGGATGCTCCAGAATCTTTGCATCTGCCTTCAACTGCATGAAAGAGATCTACTCTAAAAAAGGGCAATGAACTTGATTTTTCTTTTTTGTATAGGAGGCAATGAAATTGAAATTAAGCCTGAGTAACAAGGACACTAACCTAGAAGCTGCCGCCCAAAACAGATGAGATCTACCCAAAGAGTGACCTCAAAACAAAATGGAAACAAATGTGGTGTCCTAGCCCAACCAAAAGTGCATACAATTCTTCTTAAATAGGGAAAAAAAAAAAAAAAAAAAAAGGAGGGCTAAGGTAAAGGAGTGTCCTTGTCACACAGAATTGAAAAGCCAAAAAAAAAAAATACAGTAGCTCATTTACTGCATGGTAGATAAAAAATAATAATAAAATAATAATAAAAGATTGATAGAAGCATGGATACTTTTAGTACCTGATTTCTTATCAGTATTGATTCCAACTCTACCCAAAGGGTTGCGAAGAACCCCGCAAATGTCACACGCAGTCAAATTCTCTTCATTATCGTATGTGCAAATGGAACAACGCCAAACATCACGCTTTACAGTTTCCCGCTTTAACTCAAGTTCTTTGCCTATTAGAGCAAATAGAGGTTACCAATTGGTAAAATCAGCAGCACAGCAGCAGTAAAGGAATAATGTAAACAGAAGGGAAAAACTAAAAGAGACTTGGCATTTTACAAACTCAGCAAGTTTCAGATTGGAATATAGTAAGTCATCATATGAGATTTTCAAAAATGGATGAACCAACATCCATGAATAAGATTTGTGTTTTTTGGTGTTCAAAGAATGATCCAACAAAATAGTGTGGCCAAGCCGGTATTTATTGTATCATAAAGGGAAAGAAGCAAAGTAAAAACCACACTACCACTACAAAACAAGGCATATACCATGCACAGTGAAATTGGTCTGCTTAACACTCTTCTGTACAAATGAAAACTACCTTAAGAACAGGCGACTAAGAGCCAACATGGAAAAGCAAGGGTGAAACAAGTTAAACAGGTTACTAACCATTATTTTCTATCCCAAAATCGTCATCATGGTCATAATCATAATCTTCATAGGCATCGTAGTCTTCATCATCGTAATCAAGTCCGTAGTTTACTTTACGAGGCATGGTCCTATGAAGAAAAACAGCTCAATTAAAGCCACAAAAACTTAAATACAGATACTGAAAAACAAATCTAACAAGACAATACAATGTGGAACCGAATGCACCAATGCGGGACATACCCGGAAGATGCACAACCCTTATTAAGGGTTGTTAAATTATTGGAATCTTAATCTAATACACAACAGTGCTTATCAATGTCGAAAAGTGTTGTACGAGTCTGATTTTGAGCTATGATAATGGAATATATTGCTGTGTCTTTCTTCCACATTAATGAAGCTGCACCCAAACATTCATGAACAAACAAAATCAGTCATATTACAGAATTACCACTAGCTATCCTTCCATTCAGAAATTCTAATAGAAGCTTGAAACAGCTTGTTGATTGCACATTTACGCCGACTGAGATTTAGGGGTCGATGGAGTCAGTTAAATTCACTGGCGCAAATTAAAATTGAACACATCAAATTTTCAACGGTTCGTCAGAGGATTTAGGGTTTACCTGGTGCAGAACTAGTGACGAGCAAGGAAGAAGATGGTTGCTTTTGTTGTTGCTCTCGCTTTATACTAAACTAGAAGACATGGAAGAGGAGATTGAAGGAAAACACTTCGCCTGAACCCTTTTTCTTTTTTCCTTATAAACAAAAGAAAGCTTTTTCATATTCCTATATGTAGAATAAATATATGATATTAATAAAAAAATTATTTAAAAAAAAAATATTTTCCACGCAACAGAATTGAAAAAAAAAAAAAGATATTAAAAAATTTTGAGAAGAAATTAAATGTTGAGATGTTTGATTTTGTTAAGTCATATGCATATTTATGTCACTAGAGATCATAGGCACACTACATGCGTATGTACTTATTCATATATTTCTTAAATGTTTAGGTTTGTGACATGAGTTAGTCGAGTAGTAGTTTATCAACGTAGAAAATAAAAAATAAAACAAAGGCGATATTTTTGGCTGAAGTAGCTGTAAAAACAGTGAAACGCCTTATTTGTACATTTCAGAGAAAATGTAGTTTCAAAAACAACCTTGTTCGTCTTCTCAAAAAAAAAAAAAAAAAACAACCTTGTTCGAAAAATTTCAATGACAAGAAGCTTTCCTTACGAGTTCTTTAGTTCAAATTTTGTGCATTTAAATATGGATAGCGTATCGCATAGAATCACGTTCTTCAGCATAAGGAGATCACACAGTGGTTTAGAATTTAGTGATTTCCTTAAAAGACTACAATTTAATTGCAATATACTTGCTATACCAAAATGTTTGGTTCTATACAGATTACAGAGGCGGTGCACTCTCATTTACATAATTTGCAAGGCAATTTACAGCTTGATACAAGTACAACAGGTTGTCCTACAATAATAGGGTGTAAGAGGTTGGTTTCGTATTGTATACTTAGTATAGTAAATTTGGTTCTGTCTTTGCAGCTACTCCAAAACTTCCAACTACCTATCAGTTAAGACCGACTCACTCCACGAAAGCATCAGATCTCGCACAAACGTTGGAAAGTCTGCAAGTCGCGGCACAAAATTTTGAGAAATCAACATAGAAATGGATCAGAGGAGAAGTGGAGACACTGATTTGGGTAAATTCCAAGTGGATCTCACTTTTCTACCCACTTTTGTAAAAATGTGGTGAATACATGGAGTAATGAAGTTTTACCTCGTGCTACTTCCACAGCAACTGATGGTATGTCAATCTGATCTTCAACTAGTCTATACACATCCACAAGCTACAGAGAAGACATTGACAACATAGCTTGTCAAAACTTAGGGGAAAAGGAGAACTAAAATTTTGTTTTAGGGAAAAGAAAAAATATATATTCCTTCTCAAATTTTCATACCTCTTCTATGTGAAGCTTTGAATCTTCGGTCAAAGCAAGAATGAGCTTTCTACGGATTCCTTCATCAAAAATGAAAAGGCGCGCTCCATCTTTGATGGTGTCAGTGAGGTCCAGTTTCTTGTTGACTTGCAACTCTCTTAACCCTTGCCTGCACAGAAGGGCACAAAGAAAATATATAGGTTTTAAAACTCCCAAACAGAAGAATAAACAAAATTGGTCATAAGAAAGATACAGACATTTCTTTCACTTGCAATGCAGGATTGCTGCTCATCATGGACACATTTTCTTTTGCAAGAACAATGAGATTTTCTAGCCGCTTCCATTGGAAAACACCATCCTTAAACAGTACCTAAAAACAGAGCAAGTTGCAGATTATTATCATAGGATTTCAATTCCAAAAACCACTATGGTTGATGAGACATGGCCGATTGAATAAATTATAAGAAATACATAAGCCCAACCAAAGAAACGATAAATATACATTTGTTAGAAAATTAAGAGAAAATGACATAATATACAGCTTTGAACTTACTTGTATGAGGCGTTCACGCAGAGCTGGGTTTGGATCTGTTAGGAGGCGCTTTGCCACATATGGATAGGCGACCTATTTGATTGAATAATGTCAACAATAGTGTGGGGAAATAAAGCGTGTCATACCACAAGACGGCTATCACCAAACAGTCCATCCAGGACATGAGGTTTCTAATTGTAAATCATGGGTTGAATGGATTTCTCGCGAAAATTTCTACATACCTAACTTTGTCAATTCAGAAGATATGATCCCAAGAAAAAGTGTGAGGGAAAAGAAAAAGTTCTGCCCTTACCTCAAGAAATTTGAAGTCTCGCTGCAAAGTAAAACAGATGCCCTCTTGAGTCAATAAAGATCTGATAACAAGCGAAAACCTCTCTGGAATACGGATGGGATAGTTGTAAACTAATTCATTAAACTTCCCTGCATCAAGCCAGCAGAATCCATAGTTCATTACAAAGTATGCAATCAGAATCAGAAAAGATAAAAATAAAATAAACAAATTTGTGGTCATAAGACACTTTCAATTTTCACACACACCATCATAAAACCCTCAGGCAACTATATATCTACACACACACACATATGCAGTGTTTATAATATAACGTTCTAGCATAAGAATCAGGTAACAACCAACTTACAGGTATCCTGACAGAAAACACAATTTAAACAAGCTAAATAAAAGGGTCGTATCAGGTAGTCAACTCATAAAATCATCATTTTAGAGAACAAAGATCAACTCTTGATTTAACCTGACTTGCACATATCTACACTCGCTGAATAGGCTCCTCTTGTCATTATTTAGAAAGAAAAAAAATAAAAATAAAAATAAACAACAAACAATAACTTCTATTCTTTTGCAGTGTTTATTGGAGGCCATCAAGCCAATAAGACAAAATAGGAGCTAGCCCTCTGCCATTCCATAAACCCCTAATCCTGTTGAAGCCAGGAATTGTTCCCAAGTCCATAATTTTTAAGTCAAAAAAAGTTGCACATCAGGGTTGCTGTTATCTTTACACACTAAAGATTCTTACCTTCCCAAATATGGTGCTACAAATATTATGAGTGTCCAGAATAGACCAGCCAATGTAAACCACAATCCATAATTAGAGAAAAATGTATTTCCAAGAGTTCTAAAACAATGTTGACAGACGTCCAGAGGAAAAACAAAAGTGAAATGAACATCACATTTGGAGGATATTAACTTACCGGTAACACTTCGAAAATTAAAGTCAGACAGTCCTTTTCCAAGAGAGTTCTGCCAGATTGCTTCTAAAGCTGGAACTATAGGAGAGACATCAGTCCCAGGAGCCAAGAAGCCAAGCCTGGTGAAATCATTTGCCATCTCGACATAGTCCTCATTTACAGCATGGACGACAGCATCGATCAAAATCTGTTTATTTTGCTGAAATAAAAGACAAAAGAGTATATTACCAGAATTAGTACAAACTTAAGGCTATATAGCTTTGTATGGTACCCAGATATCCAATTGAAAAGAGACATCCTATCTACTGAAATATATGGATTTTGTCCATTGACCTCAATAATCAACAAAAATGCAAAATGCTGGTCCATATAAACTGAAGCAAAAAGAAACATAGGCCTTATCTACTTTCACAAAGATAAGGCCTTATCTACATATCGAATGTCTTTGAAGTACGTATTTCACCTGACTAAGCACAGCAACATTCCCAAAGTCCACATATCCAATACGTCCATCACGCATAGCAAAAACATTTCCAGGATGTGGATCTCCATGGAACAACCCAAATTCCAGCAATTGTCGCAACGCAGCACTAACTCCAACAGTTAAGAACCCATTTACGTCAATACCAGCTTCTCTAATAGCCTGCAACACATGGTGGGATATTATTGATAGACAAATGATATCTTATCATGTGGCAAAAGCATTGTTCAAACTGATAATTGTACCTGTGGGTTAGTGCACCGAATACCATCGATCCACTCCATTACTAGAACACGTGGACCACAAAGCTGTTTGTAAACCTGAGGTATCTTGACAGTAGGATCATCTTTGAAGTTCTCAAGAAAATCTTCAATATTGCGGGCTTCCTGTAATAGAGGAAAGAGAGTTTTATTAGTAATTAAGAACTTCAAAAGAAAAATGCAACTACAGTGGCAGTTCAGATTGCAATGCAAATATGGCAGCCAAGGTCTATTTTTTGTGCTTCTATAGAGCAGGTCTGGAAGGTACCAAAGTGTAATCAAGCTCCTCCAAAAGCTTCTCACCGAATTCATCAACAATGAGCTCAGCATTGCACCCAAGTTTCTGTAGACTGATTCCATTTAAGAATGAAGCAAGATTACGGAACAGAAAAAGATCCCTATAAATTATAGGTTCTATCTCCGGCCTTTGAACCTGCAAGTACAGAAGAATTTGAATATTATATTTTGGTCAGGCTTGTTCTGATTCCATCAGAATCTTACTCCTGCACATAAACTATCTTTGTAGACACCTCAATCATCATTTTTTCTACAGGAATGTATTCAAAGTTCAAAGTTGTAAGGAAATTGAAATATCTATTAAACAAGATAAGCTTGCAAATAAAAAATTGGTACTTGCCAGCCAAGAAATATTCAACATCAGTGACACTTACATATACATGTATATATGTAATTATGTATAAATGAGAAATTTGGAAAACTTGACTGTATCAGGTATACCTTAATAGCTACGTCCTCGCCAGTGTCACGTAAAGTAGCTCGGTAAACTTGACCCAAACTGGCAGCTGCTATCGTCTGTGGCGAAATTTTACTGAATATAGCTTCCAGGGGTTGACCCAACTCCTCTTCTATTATGTTGAAGGCGACCTGAACACATGTGAAGTTATATACTATGTAAGTTTTCAGAACCCCGCACCACAAACCTGTGTCATGACAAATACAAGTAACTGGAAACAAATAAATTTTTTGGTAGAATGAGTTTTTACCTGATTGGGGAAGGGAGGAACATCATCTTGGAGAATGCAAAGTTCATTCATGTAATCTTCTCGGATAATATCAGGTCTGTTTGCAAGAACCTTTCAATACATGAGTCAAATCAGTCATGCGTTCAATTGAGCAAAAATATGAATGTAGAATTAAATGGCTGAATACCAAAAGCTTTTCCCATTTATAGTTGCACATAAATTTCCCTTTTGAAATTTCGTTACTACATCTGAATCACTTGATAAAACAATATGAACATGCTGGTGACAGATATCAATTTGAGTTGGTGCAAAGTGAGACTGAGGTGGAAACCTGGCCAGCTTTGATGAAAGAAGGCCCCAAATCACATAGGAGATTTCTAAGCTGTCGAGCACGCTTTGGAACAACTTCTTGATCCCTTCCAACGAAGCAGTCATACATCAAGGTAGACCAGTACAAGCCCAAAGTCCACACTATCTCCACACCTCGCGAAATTAGAGACGCAACTGCCCCGTTGGATTCCAACACCTTATTCCTCACCTAAATTGTAAACAACAGCATGAAATGCATAAACCACCAAGTGAGTTACAATTCCCTAACAAAATCCAACAGAAAACTTGTTGACTAGATATTCATCAAATTCACCCGAAATTAACCACTAATTCGAATTCGAATCACGTCTCATCATCAACAAAATTAACGCACAACTTGGCATAAAAATTCAAAAAGAAGGAAACATAAGAGAAATTATTCAATCAAGCGTGGTTGAATTTCATACAGTCTCGGGAGTGTACTTGCGAAACGGCACGCAAACGCCGCGCTCGAAGTCGAGCTGCTCCATGGCGGCGCTAGATTTGCTCAATTTCCCGAAGCTGATCTCGCCGTCGCTCGGAGACGCCAAGCTCCTCCTCGTCTCGGTTGCGGCATTCGAAACTCGGAATTTCTTGCTTGTTCGTATTCGAAGCCTGTAATTAAACCAAGTCGAAGCTTCCGGTGGTTCATTTCTGTGAGCGGGACTAGTATGATGAGTTCTCACGGAGCTCAGATGCTTGGCGGGAAAAGGAGCTGTGCTTGTGCAATTTACAGAAACGAAATTCATGGATGGGAATTCTGGTTTTCAATGGAGGTTGAGGTGGGGGTGGTTTTGGCATGGAGAGGTCGTGAGCTGCAATCACTTCAAAATTCAGTTTAAAAAATATATACATTTATATTTCTGTGAGGGAGAGGCAGCCACATAAAACTTTGTATCATCAATTTTGGATAGTCGAAAACGCAAGGCAAATTGGCTATATTGAAAGTGATAGGCTGGCCTGCAAATCTTTTGCTCTATCTGAAATGGAATCTTGGATTAGGCGGTTTACGCTTGTTTTAGGCAAGGAAAATGTAATTTTTATGATGAAAAATGTTTAAAAATAAAGTTTAATCAATTTGAACCGAGTCTAAAAAAAATCGAAAAAAAAATGGGTTGAGATTTTCGAGTTTAATCAATTTGAACACATTCTAAAAATCATGTTTTACCAATTTTGAGATTATGACACAAAAAAATTTCAAGAAAAAATGGTGTTGAAAAAGTTTGACATATTTTAGCATGTCATGCAAGGGGGTAGGCTAGGGTACGGTGATGTATGTCATACCTCCATTTACAATTTTTTTGAACAAAAAATTACATCTAATTAAACCAAAATTACTACATTGACAACAAAGTTACCACATTCGTTTTACACTATTTACATATAATTGAACCAAAATTACAACTTTGACAACAAATTGTTCATAAACTTGTAACAAGGTCATAGATGAAGTAATTACCTCTAATAGAACAAAGATTACACAAAAAAAGACTCTCGTTACCATAATGACAACACATTTTGTTGTTATATTTGTAAATGGAGGTATGACATGCATCTCAGTATTGTAGAACTTCCCGTCATGCAAGAGGTATCCCGATAATGTGTTTTTGAAAGTTTAGATACCTTATTAATCACTTTTGAAATGACAAATAAAATAAAAGAGTAAGTAATTAAGTATGTAATTTTTAAATAAAATAGATCAAATAATTGACATGCCCTCATAATTAACGGAAAATAGACTGACGTATTCCGATTATGTGTTTTTGAAAATTCATATACCTTATTGGTGAAAAAAAAAACCCTTTTATTAATTAGTAGTAAACCAATCTTCATAACATTTTCGAATTACTATCTTCAATTGAAGGTAGTTCAAAATTAGCCATAAAAATACCCTTTCATTGGATAGAGTTGCCAAACTCAAATTAAGCTAGATCTCGTATTTAGAAAGTAGTAATCACTTCCAAAATGAGAGAGAAAAAGTGTCTTACAGTTTGAGTTTGACAGATACAAATATTTTGCCATATCAATTGAGCCTCAAGACAAACTTGAAAAATATGATGTAGTGATTCCAAATGATGAGAACATAAAGGACATTAGGATCATTGGTAAAATTTAATTTGCTTCTTAACAATATTTGAGGAGTTATTTTTTATTTTTTTTAGGGGAAATCAGACGATACTATATATTAATACCAAAGAACGGCACATACATCAACTCCTAGGCTGAACCCAAGTTTGTCAGTGTCAGCTAAACACTAGAAAATTAAAGGATTAAATTCAGTTTACCCCCCTGAACTTTACACCAAACATCATGTTAGTCCATGCACTTCTAATTTCATCAAAAACACCTCTATACTCTTCAATTTAATCAGTTTAGTCCCTCCATCAGTCAATCCATTAATTTTGACCGTTAAGTGATGACGTGGCATGAGTGAGGCCCATTCTTGGCTGACTTGGCAGTAACGTGGCATGCCCAGTCATCAACCAAAGTTGACTGGGCATGCCACGTCACTAACGGAGGGACTAAACTGATTAAATTGAATAGTATAGTGATGTTTTTGATGAAATTATAAGTGCATGGACTAACATGATGTTTGGTGTAAAGTTCAAGGAGGGTAAACTGAATTTAATCATTTTCAAAAATATCATTTTACATAGAAATCATGTGCTATAATAAGAAAAAATTTATCAATTTGCACAATTGACAAAAATAAGCGAAACACCGATTTCGATAGACAATGTGTTGCCAAAGTCCATTTGCTTTGTTTAATTATAGAGTCCAAAAGAGCCCTAATAAGTAAATTCTCTTACATTTATTCAAACTTAAAAAAAAAATTAAACACTTGTAGCGACGACCAATTCGTCGCTACAAGAGGTTCCTAACTTTTTTTATTTTGTTTATTCTAATTTGATGAAATAGTTAAAAAAGACTCTTTCGGTCCTCACTAAGACTCTAAAATAATTTTGAGAACCCATACAAACCGTACTTGAGAATTTTAAAGTTAAAAAAATATTTATATAAAAAAATATATATATAAATATTATTTTTAACTTTGAACAAATGTAAAATAATTTAGTTATTGGGACACATAAAATCTATGATTAAACAATGCAAACGAGCTTTGGCTTTCACAATCTACCGAAATCGAGTTTTCGCTTACTTTGGTGAATTGTGTCAAATTGAGGAAAATTTATTTGTAGCACACGATTTCTATAAAAAATGGTATATTTGAAATTCTCAAGTACGGTTTGTACGGGTTCTCAAAATTATTTTAGAGTCTTAGTGAAGTCTAACATGAGACTTTATGAAGACCGAAAAAGTCTTTTTTAACTATTTCATCAAATTAAATAACCAAAATAAAAAAACAGTTAGGAGCCTCTTGTAGCGACGACCAATTCGTCGCTACAAATGTTTTTTTTTTTTGTTTTTTTTTGTAAGTTTGAAGAAATTTAAGAGAATTTACTTATTAGGCTCTTTTGGACTCTATGATTAAACAAAGCAAATAGATTTTGGCAACACATTGTCTATCGAAATTGGTGTTTCACTTATTTTTGTCAATTGTGCAAATTGAGAACATTTTTCTTATTATAGCACATGATTTCTATGTAAAATGGTATTTTTTGATTAAATTCAATTTACTCCCCTGAACTTTACACCAAATATCATGTTAGTCTCTGCACTTCTAATTTCATCAAAAACACCCTATATATATATACTCTTCAATTTAATCAGTTTAGTCCCTCCGTCAGTGACGTGGCATGCCCAGTCAGCTTTGGTTGATGACTGAGATGCCACGTCACTGCCAAATCAGCCAATAATGGGCCCCACTCATGCCACGTCATCACTTAACGGTCAAAGTTAACAGATTGACTGACGGAGGGACTAAACTGATTAAATTGAAGAGTATATGAGTGTTTCTGATGAAATTAGAAGTGCAGGGACTAACATGATATTTGGTGTAAAGTTCAAGGGGGTAAACTGAATTTAATCCAAAATTAAAATCAATGCTCACTATGCCATGTTCGCTTATTTATTCAAAACGAGCCTACAAATGAAAACAAATCTCAAGTAACACCTAATCAAACTAGTGAACCAACAATATCCAATGCACTCAATTGTGGTGAAATTGCAAACTCGTCGACTAAATGACTATACAAAACTTGTTAACTTTTGTAGGCTAATACACCTCTAAATTAGGTGGGAGGAGAGGGTAACAAGACAACCTCCCTAGGCCCCAGACCAAACATGATAACCCACATCATCTCAAACCCAACGAAAGGCCCAAAAGCCTCACACCAAGCCCAACAGAAGCGGGCACCCACAGAAGGCCCGAACTTGTGCCACTACGGACCTGGTCGGAGACGAAAGTCCGGTGGCCTTCCTGAATCGCCGTCGCCAACTTCCTTCGCAGAAAAGCCCTACCTCCATCCAATTGGTCATTGATCCGTGTACCACTACATCGTTGTGATATGGTTGCTCCAAATATGTGCAGTCCTGGCCAACGATGACCCAAACCAAAATCAAGAGGATGGTCGCCTCCTCCAGCAGGAACATCAGAGCCACCGCCGAGCAAAACCCCTTCAAGATGAAGCTACCTAAGCAGCCTTGTGAAACGAGATCGTTTAAACAGACTTGCACCAGACGAGACCATAACAACACCCGTAGTAGTTGTCGTCGGCAAGAGACGACGGTGGAATCCTAGCCCATGACGGCTAGAGTTGAGGGAGAGCGACGCTCTCATTGTTCTTTTTAGTGAATATTTGAGGAGTTAATTGGTATGTGCTCTTAAGATTTAGCAAATCAACACGTGTATATATATATATATATATATATTTTTTTTTTTTTGTTGGAATAAACACATGTATATATATAAACATTTTATTTTTTTTTATAAATATTTTTATCAAATTTAATAGAACCTTGTGGTTATATCATTTTTCTCCCGAGGAATCCTAAATTCAAAAACAAAAAAATACCCAGATATTTTAAGGCAAATATAAAGTCATTAAACAAATAAATTCGGATATTTGACTTCCCATTCGGATCCGACCCGAAGGGCTGGAGTCGGACCATAAATAGGGGAAAGGAAAGAGATGAAGTTTAAGCGGGAATATTGAAACGACAGTGGCGGGAAGACAATTTAATCCCTAAATATTTCATATAAATACCATCAATTTATATTATCTGACCTCATACCGCCTCTTTCACAGATCGATTTCTCTCTCTAAGGGTTTCAAAAATGTTCTCAGGCAGCCAATTCGATCCCACCTCCGCCTTCGGTGGCGGCGGGTTTATGTCTTCTCAGGCCACTCAAGTCGGCGATTCCAATCCCTCTGCGGCTAGGGTAACGAATCTCTTCCTTCTTTCTCATCTCCATCTCTTAATTTCTCCAATAATTGTAGGGAAAAATGAATTATGAAGAAATACAAAGTCATACTATGAATTTTCATGATCGGCTTATGATTTAGGCCTATTTCACTCTAATTTATCAAATTAACGATTTCATAAACTTAGGGTTTCGATCTAAGTCAGCGCGTGGTTGTTTTCCCTTTCATTTTATCTGCAACCTATTGGGGCTTTAGGCTTCCTATATTGTATTTATTTTGAACTCTTGTTATTTTGATTATTGTTGCAGAATC
Source organism: Rubus parviflorus (assembly GCA_029955375.1). Taxonomy (NCBI): domain Eukaryota; kingdom Viridiplantae; phylum Streptophyta; class Magnoliopsida; order Rosales; family Rosaceae; genus Rubus; species Rubus parviflorus. Next base: position 2,118,986 of record JARGGL010000001.1, on the reverse strand, counting down.
GCGAAAGTCAAGGATTGGTTCCTGTGACGGTGAAGCAGATAAGCGAAGCCCATCAGCCTGGTGATGAAAAATCAAACTTTGTGATTAGCGGTGCAGATGTGGCCAATGTACTAACCTTTCTATTTTTTCATATTTAGAAATATTTTCAGTAGTAATGTTGATAAATTGCCTGATTTCTGTGGTTGTTTTAGGTATCTGTGGTTGGGATGGTCTTTGAGAAAGCTGAGAGGAACACTGATGTTGGTTTTACTGTCGATGATGGAACAGGGCGAATCAAATGCAGAAGATGGTAATTTCCGCATATTTCTAGTTAGATACAGTATAAATTTACATTGCTAGAACGTTTGAGGAGTTTATTTAGCTATTTAGTGCTCAATCCAATGCACAAAATACCAACATAAGCTAAAAAGGTGCTTCAACTCTGGAAATAGATATGTTGGTAATAGGTTGGCTATAATTTAAGTCATGCATCCATCCTGCTTTCTGCAAAATCAGTTGAACTCCATGTGTTTTATTTGTTTAATAGGGTGAACGAGAATTTTGACTCAAAAGAAATGGAGGAAATACAGTAAGTTTCACTTTCTATTGAAATTATAAGCACTCTTATAGATATTATATTACACCAAAAACATTCTGAGGTTCATTTATAATCTATTTTGCTATAGAGATGGAATGTATGTTCGTGTTAATGGACACCTGAGAGCCTTTCAAGGTATTCGACAAATAGTTGCGTTCTCTGTGAGGTATGGATATATAGAATCTCTATTTCTTTCAGCAATGTGCATGTTTGGAGGTTCTCAATTGGATTTAATGTCTAATGCTTCACCCCTTTTTATTATACTGGGCCAAATAGCTTTCACCAATGCATATGACTAATGTCAAATTGTCAATTGGAAGTGTAGAAGGTGCCACACACACACACATATATATATGCACATAGTATGCATAGGGCCATAGGGGCATAGAGCGCACAGACACATGAACATGAACATTGTATCTCATTTGCTTGAACTTTGAAGCAAGAGATGGAAAATTTGTTTCAATAGTTCCAATCTGGAAAGTCATGGAAAATTGTTTCAATGGTTTCAATCTGGCTTAACAATTTTATTAATTTGTTGATAGGTTTCCCCCTTTTCCCTAGGTTCTGTAGAAATCTTATTGTTCTGTTAAATATGTTGAATTTTAATAAATACTCAGTTTATGATTCTTTTGTGAAGCAGCATGTTGGAGAATGTTTTTATCTATGTAAAAATTAGTCTTTTTGATTCACTGCATGAACAAGATAAAACTTATATTTTTGTTGGATACTTCTATAGAAAATATGTCTACTCTGTATCATGCTTGTGAATACTGCCTTCCCTAGAACTAAACTAGTCAATAGTTTATGATTTGAAATTTGGTTTGTGTTCCAGGCCTGTGAAGAACTTTGATGAAGTTGCCTTCCACTACATTGAGTGCATATATAATCACTTACAGGCATCAAAGTTACAGGTATCTATACTAATTTGAAGTGATGAAACAATTACCTTGGTTTATGCATTCATTCAATTGATTACGAATTTGAATATTGTCCTTTTATTTATGGTGTAATTACATTTGTAGAAGCTGCAAGGAAATGCTGTTAATCAACCTCAGCCTATGGAATCATCTCTGTACACTCCTGTGAAAAGTGAGCCTACTGGATATCAGACAGCCCCATCAAACCAAGTGTGTTATCTGACTATGAACAATTACATTTCAAAATATCCTAGCATAGAAAGTGCAATTAATGGTTCAATTTTTGTAGTTCTCGGGGCAATTTAGTGTTGATGGACGAAAGAGCGCTCATGAATTGATCCTTGAATATTTGCTGCAGCCTTCAATCATGTGAGTTACCACGTTTCCTTTTTTTGGTTTCATAGTGTTGCCTTGTCTTGTGTAAGATGCATTGGCTGCCCATGTTTGGTGTCACATTTTAAACCTGCTATGTCTCTTGGTGCCGACTATGTTGAACTTTTGGGACTGGTTTTCTATTGCAGTGTGAATGATAAGGGAATTTCCACAGATGAGCTTTCCCGGCACCTAAAACTCCCCATGGACAAGATCTTGTACACTTCCTCTCCCTCTCTAACGCACACACGCACACTATGGTGCATGTAGGGGGTAACTTATTCTTATATTTTACTTTTCTATGACAGGGATGGTATCAGGTCTCTTGAAGAAGAAGGGGCTATATATTCCACAATTGATGACTCTCACTTCAAGGCAACTTAATATGGCTGATATTCTTCACAAAATCAACTGTGTGCCGCTGTTGGAAAATACTTATATGACTATGTTGTGGTGTAAATTTCTCCTTTAACATTCTCTGCTTGTGGAAATTGCATCCCTTTGGATGATCTAGGGGTTCAGTACCAAAGTTTGTTTTTTCAGTGTCTTGGGTAGAATTCACCACTCTCTTATGCACCCCCGAAATGGGTATAATTCCTGATTTGCAAATGATTCTAGGGTTCCAACCATTTCATGATCTAATTAATTAGTACCAAAAGAACACATGAGTGAGTAAAGCCATGGACCAATGGTCCTCAAACTGGTAAGGAAGTGGGTACCTGCATTTAAAACGAGCTCGGCAGCTCGCTTGGTGGCATCGTATATGTTAAAAACTTAAAATTGTGAGGAATCTGGGAACAAAGATACTGCCCTACATAGCTCATTGAAATGGACCACTCATGGAATAAGGCCACAGTATCTCCACCTAAATTTCAAGGTAAAGAAGCCGAAATAGAAAAATGGAGCCATCCTTAATTGCATGATCAAAATTTGAATATGTACCTAGAGATCGGTTGTGAAGCTTTACAAGTAAGTACCCGAAAATATGGTTGTGCTTGGCGGCTTGACTAATTAACTTTCAGCAGCTAACGAATTTTCAACTTAGAATTTCTCAAGGAGAAGAAGCTTGTTGGTTCATTGATGAAGTCAACATGGGAGAACAAACTTTCTGTCTTTAACTATGAGTTGGTTGAATTACAAACGTCATATGTTTAACTAGGAAGTACAGATGACGATGGTGATCAATCTCATTTTCATTTTGAAATTATATTTTTAAACCTGCAACCACGTGAGCAAGATTATCCCTTTATTTTTTTTATTTTTTTAAAGAAATGGTGATCAAGATTAACCCTAATTCAACCCTAAATTGGTAACCAGCTGCAGCTGCATGACCCAATAGTTTTCAGCTTTATATATTATATTTACTGATAAAGTGTTCCTGATAAGTTGCCAAAATATATACGGAACTATCAAAATATTTGACTACGAAACATTTCAAGTACCTTAATGAGTGTTTTTTTTATTAATTTGAGTGCTAAAAATTATGTTATCGATGATATTTCAAATACCATTTGCTAAACCCATCAAACTATTAGAATTTTAATTACAAGGTGAAGAATGTATATGCTTTGTGAATGTAAGTAGAACCAACGTTCTCTAATTAGCAAATAGAAAATGAAGATTATTTGTATATGGCAATGTGGTTGAGTTTTACTACTATTAATCTATTATTATTATTTGGTCAGGTTATTTTAATTTTTTATTAATTGTTGGATCCATGCATCACGTTGGAATTTTTTTAAGTGCGTGTGTGAGTAAATTGCTTTTGTTTTTTATGGGTAGGATGCTCGGCTCGGATCTCTATGGCAAAAAGTAACGAATATTTTATTATTTGTAATTAAATGCAGAAAAGGACTACAGTATACAATAATGGAGATTCAGCTCCAGCTAGCTAGCTATAAAAACCAGACACTTTGTTTTGTGCCAATTGCCTCACTACTCATCTCGATCACTAACTCATCCATATCATAGAGAAAGAAATAAGAGAGAGAGAGAAAGATGGGTAGAGGTCCTCGGTGTTCTAAGGATGGACTGAACAAAGGAGCTTGGATGGCAGCTGAAGACAAATTGCTCTTGGATTACATCAAGAATCATGGTGAAGGCAAATGGAGCAATGTTGCCAAAGAAACAGGTTAATCCCATTTTCTAGCTAGCTTCTTAATTACTTTATTAATTTCTTCTTACTTGTTTGTTAAGTGAGAGATCATTGCTCTCTTACCCATTATGCATTTACTTGAGTGATCTCAAAGCATCATTTAGACACTGTCTTTTATAATTGGAAATCAATCCCAAGAAAGCTAGCTTTGAACGATTTGATTCTTCTGTTTTGTTTTTTTTGGAAGAAGAGACTAATTCATTAATTAGGAACATGCAGTTGGCTAGCTAGTACCGTAGTACGTACATTAATTAATAGAAATTAACTTGCTATATATATAGCAGCTGGTTCTTCATTTTTAATTTTCAACATATATATATATAGATCGATGAATGATCGATGATGGTGAAATATGTAGGTCTTAAGAGATGTGGGAAGAGCTGCAGGCTTCGTTGGATGAACTATCTGAGACCAGATATTAAGAGAGGCAGCATTTCAGATGATGAAGAAGAATTAATCGTCAGACTTCATAAGCTCCTAGGCAACAGGTACATATATAATTAATTATATATATACCGATCCTTAATTAATTTGCCTTGTTTGTAAATTTTAATTCATTCTCATCATGTTCGTTCATTTAATTTGCAGATGGTCTCTGATAGCAGGGAGACTTCCTGGGCGAACAGACAATGAAATCAAGAATTACTGGAACTCCAATTTAGCTAAGAAAATGGCACAAGCTCAAAGTTCATCTCAGTCTAAATGCAACAATGTCATTGTCAAAACAACCCCTGATCAGTCAGAGGCTCAACTACAAAGCAGTAGAGTCAATACTGTCATTCCACAGCAGCACACTCCTAGTCCTAGTACTGCACCAACTGCTAATGTTCATCATCAAAACCCCGATGACTTGTCTAATAATGTGGCCATAAATACCGACGACTTGGTCAAAGCTGTTAATTCAGTTGATTCACAAATGTCCAGTGAAGAAGGCTCACCATCAACAACTACTACTGGGGATGGGGAGGATGATCATTTAGGAAGTTCGCCGACGAATTTTATGATGGATTTCAACACTGATGATCATGAGGATTTCTGCAAGATACTGGACTGTGACTTTGCAAACTTGAACAATGCCATAGATGACCATGGAGATCATGGTGTTGATCACAGCGGTCCCATTTTAGTACTACCTAAGCAGATGATCATGGACAAGAATATTCAAGCTGCTGATTTTGGGTCCTTGGCTTCATTTCTGGAGTCTGATGAGGATTGGCTTGGGAATGATCTAAATGTCATGCTGAGTTGATTAGTTTTCTGGGTGTACGTACTGTACGTCTCCAATATTTATATATATACATGTGCTACAGTGCTTGCTATGATTAGTTTCTAGCTTATATAATTAGTTTTAATTATGCTCTAGCTATAGCTAGGTCTCATGTTTAGTTTTAAATACTGTGAATAAAACCTAATAATAATTATAATTAATTATGCTCTAGGCCTCTAGCTATAGCTAGGTCTCTGCTCTCTCACTGTTTAGCGTGTAATCTGCATTCTCTGAACCATCCGAACACTGTTTTTAATATACAAGGTATTGGGAAATGATAAGAATTTATAGGTTTTGATTGATAAGAATTCCGTATGCACACAAAGTAACCACTCCTATAAATACAAGTAGAAAATTTGAGTATTAGCTGTATCCTTTGAACTCATGGTCTTCAAGTGCCAAATCCAGTTTTGGGCTTCTTCAAGGTTCACCATACAAGTGAGGTGAGGGAATTTACTATGAAGATGATCCTACTTCTCAGGCTCTGACTAACAACTCATATACATTGCTGTTGTTGTCTCCATTAACACGCCTCAACATTTCAAAACTTCTACGACTCCCTAGGAAGTCGATCCGTTTGAAAATCACATAACCACCACGTTCTGCTGTTTCTTTACTTGCGTACACTGATCGAAGCCGATCCGCATGCCTCGAGTCGGTGTGAATTGCCGCCTCTATTTCATGGACTGACATGCTCTCCTGCAATATAAAAGACAGATGAGAGAGTATGAGACCCTCCATTAAACCAATGACTCAGAATTTTGCAGCAAAATAAGCGACTGTCTTAATTTGTACCTGATAAAATGCATAGATATGATCCAACACCTGCAAGCATGTAAAACCATTATTGCTGATAAATGTTCTGGAGGATGGCCCCATCTCAGCAAATCGGTCAATTGGGAACAGGATGGTAAGAAAATGGTTTTTAAATATCAGTTCCGATTTCTCACTGTAGAAAAATAATGTAAGGAGGTCTGTGAGATATGCGTGAATTCAATAAAAAAACACTGATAGAATCGTGGGAATTATTCTCTTCTTTGAGGAAAGGGGGTGGGAATGGGAAAAAAGAGAGCAATCAACAACCTTTCCTTGAGTGGTCTAGTTAAGTTCGCAAATGAAGCTTCTGTCTTGCCATCACCCTTTGCATCAAATAATACAGATGTCTGATGTTCACCAAAATCGTCAGAACTGAAAGTCTCGGTGTAGATAGAAGCCGTCGAAGTTGGCTCTGATATTGACCAGCAAATTGAATCCAGAAGGCTGCTAGGGGTTATTGGACGCATGGGGGTTTGACAAGTCTGCAAGAACAACAGAGCATGTAACTCATATGCTGCACTATAAAGTATTATTTAGCAACATATGTATTCAATTCAATGATGCTGTTAACATTAAGCAGGCACTAAAAAAGTCCTTCTAATGCACAAACAAAAAGGTATTAAACAGCAGGAAACTGAGTTGCACTACATACATTACTGGTATGAAGCAGTTCAAAACCTACCATAGCCATCTATTTTCTTTAACAGCTTAATAAGATCATCTATGACAGTTGGAAGAGGCAGGAAAAATCAACAGTATAATCCTTCAATCACATGCCAGCTAACAAAGAGCAAAGCGCATGCGAGAATGGTCAGTTTTGGGTCATTTTATCATCTCAGAATCTAGTTCTTATAAGTCTTCATATTCATACAAATTATTTTCACTGTAGACACCAGCAGAGTTTACTGAGTAAATTGTATCTTCTCATCTATGTGTTACAGTCAAATTTAAGCTGATATAAAGTAATTTTGTAACTTGAGCAAAACTATGGTTCACTCCCACCACAGAGAAAACAACAAAAACTTAAGAACTTATCATGTTTAACTATAGAAGAAGCACAGATTGGTAAAACACCACAGAAACCAAGCACAATTAACCATTACCTGCATACGAAGACCACGGCGATTTCTAACCCCAGTTTTAGCAGAATTCACAATCTGTTGCCTCTTTTCATGGTTTGCTTTATTTCTATAAGTCTGAGCATCTTCAGGGACATTTTGCTCAGTTGTTTCCTATAAATTAAGAAAAAGAATATTACGAGTAAGACAACTTGGAAAAACCAAACTCATATTACTACATAAAAGAAAATATCATCATTTAGAGAATGCTGAAAGGCATTCACCACACATCAGCATTGTATCCAGCAAACCAAAGGTTTGAGGCATAAGAGAGATAAAAACCAATCCAAACAAAACATTTACACAAAATTGTGTAGAAACATACCTCATCCGCGATGCCGTTCTGCAAATCTTCAAGCATCATACCAACTTGCCTGGCCAAATCTGCAGACATGTGCACAAGCCTTTGCACATACTTCTCCTTGACTGTTTTCAAAACCCACAGTGGCTGAAACACATTAGAAACAAAATTAATTTCATTGTCATAAACGAAATATACAGAGAACACTTCCAATCTCTGATGGGAATCTTTACAATTGCAGGCCTTAACATGAGAAAAAACAGATATGAAGACAGAATTATAGTAGGACATTAAAAAGTTGTTAGCGTTGAGACATTTCAAGTCTCAAACATATAAACTCTCAATAAACCTAGACTGCACATGTTGCTGATTCAAATAAATGCCGATTCAAATAAACAACAGAATTTTGACCAAAAATAAAATAAAAACAAGGATGGCTAGCAGGGATCACCGTAACGATATTGCTCGAGTGGCCAAGATATTTACGGCTGGAAGAGCCTTCGCACACCACATGACTGGCTCGGCAACCAACAAACCATTGATCTATGAATGTGGCACCTTCTCTACCAGCAGCCTGAATAACCTGCAACAGATGAAATGATTTTGAGACACTCAAAGCAACTTTACAACTGAAAGGGGTGTCACTTTTATCTAGTCTGACATTGGAAAATAATATCACTAGTAATCTTTCTTATAAAGCTAGAGATGAGAACAAGGTTTTAACTTCTTTTTTAAAAAGACTAGAGTAATTTTTGCCCAGAAATTCAACTTTACCTTGTTCCTCAGTTCAGCTGATATATCCAAGTCGACATACATGGAGTGACCAGATAGAGTAGAGTCAGAACTTCTGTTATTGTTAGACTCTCTTCCAGAAAATTGTGGTTCTTCAATCGTGCTCAAATGCTTGGTTCCATGAGCACCAACGGGAAGACAAGAATTTTCCGTACCAGAAAACCCAACAAGCCTATTCAACTCGTCCAAACGAATACCATTCTGTCCAAAACTCTTGATACTGTAAAGTGATTCACTCAGCCTCACTGCAAACCGTCAAAAGCAACTGGATTTATACCAAGCAGGTAACATATACCAATAGTCCCCAAAGGCTTTTCATTTCTCATCGTAAAAGTACATTAAACAAAGTTCAGCCTCTAAATTATTCGTCAAACCAATGCAGGCAATAGGTATATAAGATAGTCACACTTACCATTCTTCCTAACACTATCCACAAACCACCCAATCGTAACAATAGAGAGACCATTTCTTGATCCATGCTTCAAAGCATGCTCAAATTTGCGACCACCAAAGCTGTAACATTTGTTAAAGAATGCACACAAGCTTTACAATTTACATCAATTTATCATTATTCTCAATCTTACCAAAGAACATTGAGAAGTTTCTCCCCAATGACATATTAATATGCCCCAAAAAGAAGAAGTTGCAAATAATATGATTTCAAAAAGAAAGGATATTTGGACCACCAAATGGGTACATTGAGGATGCAAGTGAGGGCTATACTGCCCACCTAATCTCTCAGTTGCTTCCATCACTTGTTTCCTTGCTTCTGCCAAAACAAGAATGACAAAATATGACCATCTACTTAACACAAAAACACTTCTTCAAAACGTCCAAGTACCAAGTAGAAATTCAAAGCTTGTTGCCTTTTTACCTTTGGATAGGCCTGTAACGCATATAACAAGACCGGAAAACGGTGCGTTTGATCGGACCACCGGCTCTGACCCAATAGAGGAGACCGCCGGAGACATTGGCTCAAACGTTTTCTGAACTTTAAAGGAAGGCAATGGAGAAGATAACCCACCAGACAATCTAGAGCAGCCTTTGCTCTTTATCACTTCCACTCCTCCACCACCACCCATTACTTGAATTTTCTCAGAAAAACTTGCAACATAAATAAGAACAATGATTGATTGGTGGGCGGGAAAAAAGGTTTGAACTTGAAGCAAAATTGATGAAACTCAATTAGGCGAGGAAATTACATGAACCCAGAAACGGAAAAGAAGAGCGGAAGTGTTTTCAGGAATGGGAATCTTATTGGAAAGCGAAGATAAGCAAAGCAGAGCAGTGAGAGGTCAGAGTCAGAGAGAAAGAGTGGGATTCAGACAAAGAGTGAATTTTGAAGATGGGGCTTAGTCAATTTGCTTTCATTGGGTTTGTGAATCACTGAATGTAAAGGTTTCGAGGCCGAACAAAAAAATCGATCTTTTTGAACGACGTGCTCTATTTGTGTGTATGAATCCGAGTACTTTAAAAAAGTGGGTTCCAGAAAACAAAAGTGAGAAACGGGAATTGCAATGCAAGCAAATTTCGAAGTGTAAGAGAGAGAGAGAGAGAGAGAGAGGGAGAGACAGGGCACGAGCACGAGCACTGGGTCAAAAGCACCGAATTGGGCCTGTAGTCGGGTTAACGAGTCGGGTCCCCACCATTGACATCGATACTTTTTTTTTTTTTGGACAATGACGGACTATTAAGTATTAATGTTCTACTATTTTTCATTTAGAATATTCAATAAGGTACCAGTTCGGATTTCTTTTCTTCGGAAAAGAAAACCAAGTTCCAACGCTACATTATTAATTTATTCTTGTTGAAAAATAAAATAAAAAAGAGACATGGACATTTGTGGTCACTGGTGACGCAATTTACTTGTTTAATTTTTGTGGGTGTTTTTAGAATTATCTATGATAATTGACACCTCTGAGTCCCGAAAAGTTGACCTGAATAAGCAGATATGTACTTGTTAATACGAATTAAATGTAGAGATGCAACGTGCAACCAACAACGCCACCTGTAGTGACTCCAAACACATAAACAATCGTTACGATTGATTAAATCCTAACTATTATGATAAGCAATTAGTCATGTCATGACTCATGGATGGCTATTTTATGAAAGCTTGCTGATTTCCAACCTCCCCCAGACACTACAAAGCAAAAATGCTAACCAACCCATGTGGTTGAGTTGGCACGGATGCAAGGTTGGGAACCCCCCAACCTGAGTTCGATCCCCAACTTAGCACACATGGGCACATATTTATTATGTGAAGATTGGCCAGCTAGTTTGAGGGACCCGCTGTGAGTGGGTTCGTGCACTAGCGACCGAGAGATTAGTCTGGCATTAAGGCTTGGCCCCGCAATACCCCGGTAATGGGTGAGCGGGATGGGCTGCTGGGATACTCGTCGGGGGCTTCGGCCTAAATTGCATGTGTTCTTAGATGGGTGCTGGTTCCTGACCGGCCCATCTCCAATGGATCAAAAAAAAAAAAAAAATGCTACACTGTTCTTTAGTCTTTCAGGCAATTCTCAACCAGTGCTCCACTAAAAACAATGGAGAGGGAGTCAATGGGGATGTCAAGCAAGAAAGAAACAAAAACTAATCATGAAAAAGTGGGTAAAGTTAAAAATTTGAAGGAAGGGAAACTGTCAAAAGCATTTTCAGGTCTCATCTCCATTGGAACAAAAGATGATGGAGCAATACACAAAATGGACATACATTCTAGTTACAGAGAATTAGTCAACGGTTAAATCAAATGGAATCATTTTCTTTTCTGCAGGAACAATGCGCATTTCTCTATGAATTTTCACACAAGCATACCAGAACGACAAGATGCAGGCAGCACTATGAGAACTATCAGCAAGTCACTCAATCTTTTTGGATGTACAGAATTTACGAACAATATCAGACTTCAATTTGCATCCACGAGAGAAAGCTTCTACGAACATGGCATCGATTTTTTGCTCCTCCTTCTCATACACATAGAAAGCTACAAAGGCAGTGGAAACTCCTGGAAGGATAAAAGAACAAAGAAACTAAGGGTCAAGGCAGGGGAGAAAAAAACTTCTTGATGCTTCAACAAACAAAGAATGAGTAATTACATTCCAAAGAATTATAAAAGTTTCCACTTCAAAATTGCAACCAAGTCCACACCAGGACAAATGTATCAACAGTAACAATCATCACATAATTAATTCTTTAAGATTCATCACATAAATTGCTGAGAACAGTTCACTAACAGCTCAAACAATCCCCATGATTCATCTACAGGCAGTGCTTAGATATTCAAATACTCCAAATTCAATGTCCTCCCCTACTCCATTAACCAAAATGATATACAATTCCAAAGTTATTTCTCTGTAATTGCATATTAACACTCCATATTCTACATTGCCGACATTTCAGAAAGTTAAAACTTTTGATATGCTTTAAACTTCAAATAAAATGCCTATGCCTTCTTTATTTTTGTTGGTAGCAGAGAATGCTCAAATATAAATACTCTAATACTCATTAAGCGGGGAAACAGTTGGAGTTTGAATTCACATTAGGAAGGAGAGAGAAAACCTATAACAAATGAGTTCTGAAGTGAAATGGCTCCAAGGAAGCTAAGAACCAATAGGGATAGAGCCACCTACAACCACCAGCAAATATAATGTAAATGTCAGAAAATTTCATTTTAAATTTTTAATTGCATATATTTTCTGCTGATCAAACTGAACTTAGAAGTATGCATCCATGCAATTCATTAAATTGTGAACTCCTTATACAATATCAAAAGAATAGATAACTAGAAGAAGAAAAAGAAGTTAGAAACAGCAGAAAATGGTCGGTCACTACCTTAAGAAACAATATCCAGTCATTTCCTTTGCCAAGAGATTTTAAAGTTTTAACAGATATATTCCATGACGAGGCCACTGATCCAGCAATTTGTTGCGACATCTCTTCTGATAAGTGAAAATGCGATGACTGAAATTTCTCGAGTTTATATCCTAATCTGGAGTAATGAAAAACAACTCAGTACTTGCCTTCAGCTCATATTCAGAGCTATTTTTTTTTTTGAAAAGAAACATCTTTATTAATATTCAGAGCTATTTAATACACTAGTTTCACATTAAGAAACATATGCAAGAAGGGTAAAGGCCATACATCTTTTCTGGTAAATTGCCACAGATGAACACGAAAATTGATGCGAACATGAGAAGCTTCGAAATGACAGTAATAACAGTAGCTTGAGTTGCAATGAAGTTGTAGTAGATTGCAATCAAAACTAATAGTGCCTTGAATGTCTGTTTTTTATCCTTCCAGAGTACTGCGTCAGCAACTGTAAAAGCAATAGCAGCAAATGGATTGCTTCATTAATGCAATATCAGTGTAATTTCATTCATGCTGAATCAATAATAAAGATGCCATCGTGATTGTTTCTAGTGACATTATAACAAGCATCAAACTAAAAAAAAAAACGAAAACTAATATCATACCCCTTCCGCTTCCAAGATACACAGAAGCTTTAGATGGGCCTTCTCTTTTAGGTCGATGTTCAGCCCTCAAGTGTGGGTATGACTCGATTGTCCTCTTAAGACCCTCCTGAAGAAAATAAATATCGCATTGTCATGAGAAAATCACCTAAACTATAATTTGGACATGACAACATTTTTTTAATACCTTATCAGTCAGTGTACCAATAATTGAGAGAAAAGTTTAAAGCCACACTTTTTACAGAATTGCATCTCTAGGCATATATTGGAAAATATTTTATGGGCTTTTCTTGCCCAGCTTAAAAGACATCTGATTATGTTATATTCACCAAACAAAATATGAATAGCTACTTAGAAAATTATAATTCCTACACACAAGGATTGGAAAGTAAAACAAGATGAATCATTAATAGAGTTCTGGGCTGAATCTCAAAATATTATAGATGCTGCTATCCAAGGATAAAGCAATTGAAAGACATTCTCATTAGGCTTTGAAGAATGATTTGGTTGAATTAGATAATCTGTTGATTAAAAGTTGAGGTAAATATGGTTGGATGTTCCAGCGACCGGAGTGCCAAGTGCAATTTTTTTTATTTTTTTTTCTTCTTCATCAAAGTGCAATTTTATTGAATTAACCAAAGAAGTTGATCACTCTTATTATGAAAACAACATAAAACCTGAAGCGAAATGATGGGTGTGTAGCCAATTCGATCCTGTGCTTTTGAACATTTAAAAGATCTGGTGCAAGAGAGGAGTCTAATTCTTGAAGGTGTCAACTGTGGAACCTTCATCCCATATGGGCCTAAAAGCTTATATGTCCACTCCACCACATGTGCAATTGGCATCATAACAGAGGCAGGGATTTTTATTCTTGGTCTGCAAACAACATTCATTCAGGAGAAATAAAAAGAAAATGAGCATTGAACTATCACTATACTTCTCAGAAATAGAAATTGCAAGTTGTTTATTTTAAATTTACAAAAGTGCACTGGAAGTATTAAAAACAAAGAATACACTACACTACGAGTTGAGGTGCTAAGGATGTATAGTATAGTAATCACATACAAGGTATGCTTAATTGAAAGGACTAAGAAAAGGATGTACCTTTCATAGCCAAGACCTTCTAGAATAAGTGACATAAACTCCCAAAACTTGATAGATTCCATATTGGTTATAAAATATGCCTGCAAAAGGGTCTCACTTTAGCTAAAAATGTCAAACCCTGTCTTCAAATACTTTATCTTGACATCAAGCAGACATGCAAAGTAAAGCATGACTCGGCCAGATACTTGGGGATTGGCATTATAATTTACACTATCACAATAACATCACATGTCCACATACCATATGAGTGACAAGCATAACTTTTGCTAAATCTAAAAGCCACCTATAAACAATGGCAGTACACTAATGCCTACCGAGATCTGAAATGGACTAGAAACCCTCCTCTAACGAACGGTGAAGGGAGCCAAATATATTATTCTGCTACATAGTAAGGTTTTGCCACAACATCCATATGCCTTCATACACAAGTCTTAAAAAATACAATGACATAATGGTACCTCTCCTGCGGCTTTATCTGCAACTGTCCCTTCTGATGCTAGAGCTTGTTCTGCACATATATGGGCATGTGCCACGTTTTCAACATATGTGAAATCATAAATGTTATTGCCATCTCCGATAATGAACTGTTCGTTTGAAAAAGAGCAGAAGAAACTGAGCATCAGATATTGTTGCAAAAAGTTTTATTAACAATGGTGTGAGAAGTTGCATGTGTAAATATGTGAATGTGCGTGTTTTAAACTAAAATTCATCTGGTGGACTGCCAAATTACCTTGGATTTCCCTGCCCTGGCGGCAACAATTAAAGATGGAACGAGCAACCTATCACCAGGTCCAAAAATGCTGCTAGGGCGTATGCAGCAGGTTAGAAGCCCCTTAACACCATTTGCCTTGATCACCAGTTCTTCTCCTTCGGCTTTAGTTGCCGAATAGGTATCATTGTGCTGAAACAGTTAGAGACAATCGAGAATAAGAGCCGCAAGGACATAAATTGTTGTATTATTGGCATTGATTAGCAATACTTAGTCCTATGTTTAAGGAGGGCTTTTGCCTACCTTAGCCGGATATGGCAATGACTCATCCCCATCAATAATGCCATGAATCCCATCAAAGACAACGCTAGGAGAGCTAGTGTAGATGAGCCTCTTCACTTTCTGCTCAATACAAGCATCAATCACATTCTTAGTTCCTGCAAACAATTAAGCACAGTTGAATATAACACGATCCAAAAGTCCAAGAGGAACGCACACTACGATTTAATACCTTCCACATTAACCGAATGGTGGAGCTGGTAATTGTTGATTGACGAATTCGGAGCAGCCATGTGGAACACAACCTCAGCACCTTGACATGCTACAGATTGAATACAAAGCACGCAAATTTTCTCCATCCATGCAAAGCTTAGATAAGTAACCGCCAAAAAAAAAATTAAGGAGGAAAGCTGACCTTGAACAACTTGATCCTTGCGGCGGAGGTCGATGGATATGTACTCGGCGCGGCCAGAGTTTAAAGCTCCGGCGAGGAGACCATTCGACTCGGAAGGTTCTAGATCAACGGTGGGGCCGAGGTCGGCGATCCGGACCCGGAAGACGTCGTGTCGGATCAGCATGACAACCAAATGGCGAGCAGCGAAGCCTCGGCCTCCGGTGACCACGCACCATCTCTCATCCCCAGCCATTGCTAAAGTGGATAGCTTTCTCCGATCACTGATGGATCTGAGGCTGTCAAGTGACTACTGACTGAGTACTGAGTAAGTTAGACGACGGTGACAAAAACTTAGCAAGAATATCACAGGAATCGGGTTGACGAACCAATCGGCCCAAAACAAACTTGGATCGTAATTGTCTACCTTTACCAAGTCTGCAGTAATATTGCCAATCCTAAAATCCTGAGCATCGGAGTAATCGAACGCTCTAGATGCCATCTGAAGAGCAGAAAACGAACTTAACATCAGTTTGAAAAAAAAAAAAATTAAAACTAAAACTTATCTAGCTAAGGGGGGTGACCTATTTTAAATCGTTGGATTGTTTGAATGGACAAGATGTTTAAAAGGGGCCGAAAACCAAAAAAGAAAAAAAAAATCTGGAAATTGAGTTTATTTTCCCTCCGTTTCTCTGAACAAATTTCAAAACAAAAATCATACCTTTTCGGCTCTCTTTGTATGTATTGCAGATAATTTACAGTTGTGGAGTGAGAGAATAGAAAAACCAGAGAGAAGCGCAACGCCGAAGCCAAACATGGCTTCCAAGTCCAAGTTCAAGCCTTCTTCTTTGGCCAGATTCAGCTCCATAGACAACGACGACGACGATTTCCAAATCCCTCTCACCCAAACAGCCACAGCAGCTCGCAAGCCCTTCAAAAAACCGAAGCTCTCCAAACCCATCAGCTCCGGCAAGGAAAACATACCTCCTTCCCATTGCTTCACCACCAAAGACTCTATTTCGGACCAAACCCAGGGTTTCAAATCCACGCCTATCGAAGATTGCAGCTTGGATTCCCTACCCGAAAGCTTCGACTGGGGGAGCCACGACGGAGCTGACGTCGTTCCTTCTTCGTCTGCGTGCGTTGCTGAGGAAAATGAAAAGGGGTCGTCAAAACCAAAAGGGGGTTATTTGTGCAATTCGATAGAGTCTAAGTTAATTAAGTCTCGAGTCGATTGGGGTTTGGATTCCGGTAACGGCGACTCGCCGGTCGAGGATTTTGCGGAGCTTGATGTGCTGCTCAAGCTGAATGGCATGGACGAGGAAGGGGATGGAATTGTTGAGGACGAAAATGGGGGTTTGGTTCAATGCCCTCTATGTGGGATTGACATTTCTGATTTGAGCGATGAAGAACGACAGGTCCACACCAATGATTGTCTTGACAAAGGAGAAGCTCAACCTGAAGATGTAAGTATAAAGTATCTAACTTTGTCAAGATTGTCCCTTTTAATTGTAAATGCTAATTATACTGTAGGGTATTTCATTCCAATAGGAACAAAGGGGACCTCAAATTCCTGATGACCAAAGGGGGCCTCAAGTTTTGAGGCAAGTTCTTGAGTGGCTACAAAGCCTGGACTTAGCGAAGTATGAGGATATTTTTGTTCGGGAAGAGATTGATTGGGACACCCTACAGTGGCTCACCGAAGAGGTAATGAACTTAACATATGCTTGCTTTGTTATTTGGTCGAATTCTTCTTTTTAATTGATTTGTTTCGCTGTGTAGGATTTGTTTAACATTGGCATTACGGCACTTGGTCCTCGTAAGAAGATTGTGCATGCACTTGCTCAACTTAGAGAAGGGAGTAGTAGGGGAATTGAAGCACAAACTGCACAACCAAGAAAAATGAGCGCCAATGGAGTCGAGATGCTCAATGATGCATTGGAAGGAGCAGTTAGTGATACTAGTAAAACAGCTGCAAACAAGCTGATTACAGATTTTTTTCCGGGGTTTGCTACTGCTAGGAAGCAGGTTTGCACCACCTCTAGAGATCACCAAAGGGTAGAGAAACGTCAGTCAGGTTCTGGTCATAAACGTGCTGTGGCGAAAAATCATGCCACAAATAGGAAACTCAGGGATGTTCCTTCGTGGTGTTGTGTACCAGGAACACCATTTCGAGTCGTAAGTGGCTTTGCAAAGGATCCTAAATGTTGCTGTTGTATTAGATTAATTTCAAAGACATTTCAGACATTTCTTTAATATATAATTGTTCTTGAGCTTTAGGATAAGTTATGGTGCTTTTACCTTCTTCATATCATGATGCAGGTATTGTTGCTAACTTTATGCGTCTTAACATTTGCAGGATGCTTTTAAATATCTTAGACGGGATTGTTCTCATTGGTTTCTCACTCACTTTCATATGGACCGTAAGTTCCTCTTTTTTTTTTCTTTTTTTCTTTTTTTAAGTTTATCTTGCTTTGTTAGTCTGTAGATGTACCACAGTGGGACTAATGGAAACTATTACCTTGGCTGACTATTTGCACTTATTTGTATGTCAAGGTTGTCTGTTTTGATAGGATTGCATTTGTTGCTGCAGATTATCAAGGTCTAACGAAGTCATTCTGTCATGGAAAGATTTTTTGCTCCTCCATTACCGCTAAGCTTGTAAACATGAAGCTTGGCATTCCATGGGACAGTATACAAGTTGTTCCCCTTAACCAAAAGATCAATATTGCAGGTATTGATGTGACCTGCTTGGATGCAAACCACTGTCCTGGTTCCATAAGTATACTTTTTGAACCGCCTAACAGTAAGGTGTGGTCCAAATACTTTCTATTCCGTGATAGTCATGTGTTCTTTCCTTAATAAAAAGAAAAATAGTATTGTTTTCCTTTCCCTATCTTCTCTTTGGATAATGATCCTGATTCCTTGTGTATCTAGGCTGTTCTACATACAGGGGACTTTCGCTTTAGTGAGGATGCAGCAAGCATGTCTGTTTTGCGAACATATTCTATCCATACTCTCATCCTTGATACCACTTACTGTAACCCACAGGTGAGTCTGGCACGTGAATTATGGCCTTATCTCAAAAGTAATTGATTCATAATTGCCTAAATGTTGATATACGAGCTAGTATTTTTTATCAGAGTGACTTTATGCAGTTAGTTATTGTCAGTATGAGACAAGTTGATACTCTAATTTTAATTATTTCCATTTTACACTAAGCAAACATGTATTTGTTTTTTATCATTGGAAATTATTTACATCATATGAATCTAGAACCAAAGTGAAGCTTACTCCGGTTTTGTGATTATTGCAGTATGACTTTCCGAAGCAGGAGGCTGTAATACAGTTTGTGATTGATGCCATTCAAGCTGAAACTTTTAACCCGAAAACTCTATTTCTAATTGGCAGCTACACAATTGGTAAGCTGCTTAGTACTTCTCTCTTTCTTTCCTACCTTCCTACCTGTGACTCTTCGTGGTTGGCAAGCATTTGTTTTTGTATGCTTTATACTTTTGCCTGAAGAACCTCTTTTCTCCCAAGCATTTACTCTTATCTTTTGGCTTATAGAATTTTCCTTTAAATGTATTTGTTCCATTGTCTTGCTCTATATCATCACATTACCCCCAGTGGTGATTAAATTTGCTTTCTATTATCTCTTTATCCCACTTTACTCATCTCTCCCTCCCTATCCGTGTATTGTATTTTCATTTTGCAAAAGGAAAGGAACGCCTTTACTTGGAGGTTGCTCGTGTGCTCCGGAAAAAGATTTACGTCACTGCAGGAAAGCTGCATATTTTAAAATGTTTGGACTTTCCTGAGGAAGATTTGCAGTGGTTTACATTAAACGAACATGAAAGCCAAATTCATGTGGTGCCTATGTGGACTCTTGCAAGCTTCAAGCGACTGAAGCATGTAGCCAATCAATATGCGGTGAGGGTTTACCCTTTTTCAGTTATATGTTATGACCTTGGCATGTATATATATATATATATATATATATATATATATATATATATATATATCCCGACAATTGTGTATTAGATGTATAATCATAGTTTCAATCAAGTCTGCACTCTGCAGTCTTTTGGGTCCAACTCTTTGGACAATTAGGATAAGATACTTGACTGATCTGATGTTTGTGAATTAGTATCATCACATCATGAATTTCCTGACTAGATTGAGTTCGCTTTTCAAGAAATAAAATTTTACTGATTCTATGTCCTAAAAGAATTTGGGCACTGAAGTTTAGAAGTGACCATTGTTTTGACTTATTTCTTTGTGCTTTAACACTCAGAGTCGATACAGTCTTATTGTTGCTTTCTCTCCAACTGGTTGGACTTTTGGAAAAGGAAAGAAGAAGTCTCCTGGAAGAAGGTGGCAGCAGGGTACCATTATAAGGTAACATTTCCTCTCCTTTACTATTATCCTGGTCATTATCGATTTCTTGACTGTTCAACTAGTAATGGTAGAACATTAACAAGGATTAACTTACACCAATTGTCATTCTTGATCTGGAGCCCAATAGTATAAGTGAATGGCCTCAAATTCTATTGATTACTCAACGATACTAATAAACATTTACCCCTGCAGTTGAATTGAATTGAAGTGATATTTTAGTTTTTACAGTGAAACACCAGGAATTGAATGCATGTTTTCCAGTAGGGACTGAGTGACACAGTATAGCATATGACTGATTAAAGATGATGTTCCCTTTGTACTAAAACTCCAGGTATGAGGTGCCATACAGTGAGCATTCCAGCTTTACCGAACTCAAACAATTTGTGAAGCTTGTGTCTCCCCTACACATAATACCAAGTGTGAACAATCATGGCCCAGATTCGGCCAATTCCATGATTTCTCTTCTGTCTTCTTGATTATTGTCCACAAGCTTACAATTGTCACAAACATATGTTATATATATATATATATGATGTGTAATACTATTAGTATCTCTTCTGTAATGAAAGTAAGTTACATTCCACCAAATAAAAAGAGCTTTCTGAATCTGGCAGACTGACATTAGTAGCTTCACATAGAAACACACCACACGCTGAATTTGCACGTGCCAATGGAGGGCTTATGTTCGTTTGATAAAAGAAAAACCGCTAGTTCAAGTCTTCAAGAAGTCATTTTGAGACTGTTCAAAGAAACAAAAAAGTCAATTTGGGGATAAACTAGAAGTAAATGCTCGAATTGCTAACTGTATTTTCAAATTGACTCGACTTTGCTCATTGTCGTCGTCTTTGTTTTGTTAAAATATACGATTCCGTTGACCTGCAGTCTAACCTGATTAATACCTTTGGTTCTGGCTAAGATAGAGATTCATGAATCATGTAGCCAATGTTACAACATAGGGTTGTTTATTCTAAAGTGTAGGATTAGGATATGATTTAGGGTTAGTCGAATAAGAAAAATAAAAACGAAACATTATCCTCATGTCAAGGGCAATTCTTTAGATACACCATTGAATATTGTCGATCGGGTCATTTTTTGAGTTGGTTTAATTTTTTTGAACTTGAACATGGTCCAATCCGAATATCCGATCCAACAAGGACATAGAGTTTTTCATCCCCCGAGGATAAAATGAAACAAACACCTGGGTAAATACTAAAATACAGTTGAATGGTGATGGCAGCAACTTATGAACAAAGCATATGGTGAAGGTGAAGACAGCTAATGAGTTCGTAACCAGTAGTACTCTTCAACTACCCTCCTTAAATTGCCAGTGGTTTTGAGACTCTTTCTCTCACTATTCAATACTCACAAGAAATCCAATTACGAAGTGCATGTGACACAATCACTCACATCATCCATTAACAGACGACCAAGCTAGGAGACTCCCATTTGGACTTGACGAAACTCAATAAATGAAAAATTTAAGGCACTTGAAGCCTCCCAACTAATCCATCCTCATCTAGTTGGTTCAAGTTGGTGTTTGCATTAACTATCTTCCACCCACCATCTTTCGTCTTCATACATATAATCCCCTATCCTCTTCGAGATTAACAGACACTAACAATGTCAGTTATCCCATCAGACATGGCTAGTGAGAGAGATCTCTTATCCACCGAGATCGTCAACCGTGGGATAGAGTCCTCCGGCCCCAACGCCGGCTCTCTCACGTTCTCAGTGAGGGTCCGAAGGCGGCTGCCGGACTTTCTTCAGTCGGTGAATCTCAAGTACGTGAAGTTGGGCTACCACCACCTCATCAACAATGCTATATACTTGGCCACCATACCTATTTTGGTCCTGGTTTTCAGTGCTGAGGTTGGGAGTCTAAGTAGGGAGGAGCTGTGGAAGAAGCTGTGGTTTGATGCGCGTTATGATCTTGCAACCGTGCTTGGCTTCTTTGGGGTCTTTGTGTTCACCTTGTCTGTCTACTTCATGTCACGCCCTCGCTCCATCTACCTTATTGATTTCGCTTGCTTTCGCCCCAGCGACGATCTAAAGGTATTTTTCGTAACTGTAGTCTGACATATTACGTTGCTAGATTCTGAATTTAGATCCTCAATTAGGTAGCTAGATTTTTGTAGAAATGTTTATTAATTTGTATGATTCATGTATAATCGTTAATTAAATGACAATAGATTATCTGATCATCAGCGAAATATTCTTTTGTTAATCCCTCATCAAATATTTGGTTATGAAAATTTCAAATGACTTAACATATTTTCTAGCTATATATACGTAACAAATGTGTTCATAGGTTTTTCCAATATAAAATGGAAATATGAAATTTTTTAATTGAAATTAGAAGAAATCTAATATACATATATTTTCTAGCTATATATATTTTCTCTACTTCATAGTTAGATGGATGATATGAATTTCATTCATGGGAAATTTTACATTAATTTTACAAATTATTGATCGGTTTTATTTCATAAAATGGAAAATATGAGATTCTTATATTTTGTAGCTATATGTGACAAAATGATGAAGGGGTATAGTACCTTATTTTGGTGATGTACGTGTTTTAGGTGTCCAAGGAGCAATTCATAGAGCTAGCAAGAAAATCAGGCAAGTTTGATGAATCAAGCCTCGAATTCCAGAATCGAATTCTGAACTCATCAGGTTTAGGAGACGAGACCTACATCCCAAAGTCAGTGATCACCTCCACTGAGAACACTGCCACCATGAAAGAAGGTCGAGCCGAGGCCTCAATGGTGATGTTCGGAGCACTAGACGAGCTCTTTGAAAAGACCAGGGTCCGTCCCAAGGACGTAGGTGTTCTTGTGGTGAACTGCAGCATATTCAATCCCACACCCTCCTTGTCAGCCATGATCATAAACCACTACAAGATGAGGGGCAACATTTTGAGCTACAATCTGGGTGGCATGGGATGCAGCGCCGGGATCATAGCCGTTGATTTGGCTAGGGACATGCTTCAGGCAAATCCGAATAACTATGCTGTGGTGGTGAGCACTGAGATGGTGGGATATAATTGGTACCCGGGCCGTGAAAGGTCTATGCTCATTCCCAACTGTTTCTTCCGCATGGGCTGCTCCGCCGTGCTTCTCTCCAATCGCCGCCGCGATTACCACCGTGCCAAGTACCGCCTCGAACACATTGTCCGAACGCATAAAGGCGCTGACGACCGTAGCTTCAGGTTAGGTTTCAACCACAGTTACAACACATTAAATGCATAGAATGTATATATATGATGCTTCTAGGACATTATTAATGTACGTGCTACTATATATTACCTTGAACTTTCAAATATTTAAGTTCATTCATACGGGTTTAATACTTTAATTAGGTGACTATAGATCTAAGTTGGTTCAACATCGAGTAGGGAATGTACGTGTATGATCGATGTTTCTAGCACATTATCATTAAACCTTGTAATTAACGCAGCTACTATATGTGATCAATATGCAACATCTATACAGGTGTGTGTACCAAGAAGAAGATGAACAGAGACTGAAGGGGCTAAAGATCAGCAAAGAGCTAGTCGAAATCGGCGGTGACGCACTGAAAACCAACATCACCACTCTCGGACCTCTAGTCCTACCCTTTTCGGAGCAGCTCCTCTTTTTCGCTACATTGGTTTCCAGGCACTTGTTCAACAATGGAGGTTCACAGCCCTCTTTATCGTCGAGCAAGAGACCCTACATTCCTGATTTCAAGCTGGCGTTCGAGCGCTTCTGCGTGCACGCGGCAAGCAAGACTGTGCTGGATGAGCTGCAGAGGAACCTCGAGCTCAGCGACGAGAACATGGAGGCTTCGAGGATGACACTGCACCGTTTTGGCAACACGTCGAGCAGTAGCATATGGTATGAGCTGGCTTACATGGAAGCCAAGGAGAAGGTAAAGAGAGGAGACCGGGTTTGGCAGTTGGCATTCGGGTCTGGATTCAAGTGCAACAGCATTGTTTGGCGGTCCATGCGCCGGGTTAGGAAGCCTTCGAGGAATCCATGGCTTGATTGCATCGAAAGATACCCGGTGATGAACTGAAACTGATCTCTAGCTAAGCTACGGTCATGAAGATTATTGAAGGGCCGGAGAGGCCAAGGTTGATTAATTTGGATCATCGACTAAAGACTTAAATTTCATTTTCTTTTTATTTGCTCTTTTATAATACTCATTAAGACATCGATAAGTCCGCGGCATACAAAAGGCTAGGGTTTCTTCAATGTGGGGATCTAATTTGACAGAGCGTTGGAATCATTCGCTCACATCCAGCATTAGAGAATTCTTGGGCATATAGATTAGGGTTTTTGTGTGTTCGTGTTAATGTTATATATTTGCACTCCTAAAATGAAGTGCCGACCGTATTTTCGGAACGCGAAGCCTTGAATTATTGCAATAATAATTAATACTTCCTTATGATGTCTACCTTTTTTACATGCTAATTAATGTGCTACTTATTGTAAGGAGGTTGATGCTTTTATTTCAAAACAAAATCACGATCCAGCTTGGTCGACACTAAAAGGCCTCGTTTGGTTCAAGGATTTTAGGCCATGGGAAAGGAAAGGAAATTCAATCATTTCTTATGTTTGGGGTGCAAGGGAAAGGAAACATTTTCCTGAAGGAAGGAAAAATAGGGGGAAAATTGGTTCCTTTCATACTCCAAATGAATCACTTTCTCTACTTACTTTCCTGCATTTATTGCACTAATTTAATATTAATTACATTACTTTTATAACCAAAATAACAATTTATGAAATTATAAATATTAATTTTGTTTTATATATTATTATTTATTGATTCTTTTCCTTAGTGTTGTCAAACACTTGAAATGAAAACTAATGAGAATTTTAATTTCCCCTTCCTATGAAAAGAGCAAGAAATTTATTTTTTTTCCTTTCCGTAAACCAAACGAGACCAAAGGGTACAAAGATTATTACTTTCTCATATATACACAAAATTATTTTCTCACAGTGTACAAAGATTAATAATAATAAATACTATTTTAAAACTAACCTCCACTCACACATATTATTTAAACTGAATATTATACGAATTTAATTCTACAAGTTAAGTTATGGTGGGACCCATCGTAAAATTTCACACGAACTTTGAAAACCTTATGTGCCTATAAAAGACACAGAAAAACAATATAATGTATTTTGCATATTGAAATCTGTGTGAATAAAATTTATTTCACACTAATTAAAGTCAGTATGCAATAGTTGCACACTGACTTTATTTTGCTAATAGTGTATAGTACTGTACATAGGTGCTGAATATATGAAGTATGCGGGATCAAAAGTGAGAATGTGAGACGTTACGTGAATCGTCTCACATCCCATCAGAGAATTCTTGCGCATATAGACAGACATTTCGTAAAGTAACTACTTTGAAACTATTTGCAATAGGGTTTTGTATGTTCGTGTTAGCTTCAGTTATTGCAAACCTTGAATTATTGCAATAACATAGTGCTGATAGTGATATCGGAACGCAATTAATTAAAACCTTGACTTATTTCAATAATACTTCCTTGTCATATATATCTACATTTTTGACATGTTGATGCTTTTAATTGCAAATAAAAGCATATGATCGAGCTAGCTAGCTAGGTCGACACGTACTGCTGTACAAGTTCTATAGAAATGGGAAAACCTACAATAAGTTCAGATCTGAAGCTCATAATTAATAAGTACGTAGCTATACTAACTAATTGGCTTCATTTGTAGTGAGCTGTAACCATGGTAGTTAATGGTTTGATTTCGACTTATTTAATTTAGGGTAGGCAGTAAATTAAACATGAGCGTTGAACGTACACAAAGATCCAAAGCCTACAAACACTGATCTCTCCTAAACCGTTTTAGTTTTTGGCACGAAAACACTGAGCCTCTGAGTTTGTGTGACCATAAAATTAGGGCACGCAATATTAGTTGCAGTCTAGTTCTTGTTAATTTCCCATACTCCAACAAACTCAGAGACCATGCTAAAAGCATGACTTTAATCTTGGATCAGTACGTACTCGATCTAAAGCCCCCGGCCATACTATAAATTGAACCTCCTAGGCCTACCCTAGCTCATCAATTCCCATCTGAAACTAGCTAGCTTAAATATCAAACAGTACGTGCGTACGTTACAACCATGGCAACTAAAAATATGCTCATGATGATCTTGGTTCTAATTAGCACCATTTTAGCAGTAAGAGCACACGAGGACAGCGATAGCGTGAGACTGGCAGCTCGTGACGCCATAACCCTAACCGTCAGCGAGATTAGCAACACCCAAAAGTTCATCAACACAATCCCGCGGCTCAAGACTGTGGAGACGTCGCCTAATGAAGCGGCGCTTGTTAGTTGCGTGGTGGGTTTGATCGACAGCTTGAGCAATGCGCATAGCGTGCTTCAGAGGATGCGACATCTTAACCAGGCGACGATACCCTTGATCGATTCAGATGTCGATTCCTTGAAGAAGGCGGTGGTGAGTCGCATTGCGAGCTTCAACAACGTGTGCCAAGTAGGGCTCAAGGATGTCGATAGGACCATTGTGGTGATGCTGAATCGGAAACTAGAGGACGTCATGCTGCTTGCTAATAATGTCATTAATCACGTCTCTCAAGTTAAACTCAACTGATCAAGAATTAATTAATTAATTAATTCGATCAACATATAAAGCTATATATGATCGATAAATAATTAATTAAGTGCCTAGATAAGGCCTTCCCACGGCCGGCACATGTTTATTCAATAAAAAGATCGATGGCTTCTTAAATGGATCCAAAGTGACTCTAAAGTTTTTTTTTGTTTTTTTATTTTGAACAATAAGTTTTTTTTTTTTGAGTGACTCTAAAGTTAGATCGATGTTGAACTATTATTAGCAACCAAACGTTGGTTGAGAATTTTATTTGCAAAAAGACTCACACTTCACATGTGATTCATTAATGGAAATATTCTAGAATATTAATATATTAGGCTTATAATATTATGACCTAATATTAACTAATATTCTAGAACTAATAAAATATTCATTAACCTTAAGAATATCGATCGGCACTAATCTAGAATTAATGCCTAAATCCACGTAAATCGGCTCTTCTTTCCTATTCATTTTGTACTGCATTCATGTCAAGTTTTCTATTTTGGAAAAAAAAAACAGAAATAAAATCCACCAAAATTTAAAATCTTGATTCCGCCACCATGTACTAGATCAATTAACAGCTGGTTAGGAAATAGTTGAGTACGTGATAACATAAATTTCGCTGACAGTTTTTACACATTTTCTTTATATTAAGAAAGATTGTATAAGAATAATAAGCATCGAGAATGAAGACTACTTAATCAAGGCTTGAGGGCATCTATACCAGCCCCTTTTTTTTTCAAAAAGAAAGATCGTATGAGGACTAATTACACGAACCCTACAAGAGTCTCGTATAAGTCTCTAAGTACACGAATAATTACTCGCCTATTTTGTTTGGAGAAAAATGTTCAAACTTTAAACTTCGTTGATAGGAACATATTAATTTAGTTGTATGTTCGTAATAATGAATTCAAATAAGACCCTTTTAAAAAAAAAAAAAATTTGAACATATTTTCAATTATTATGAACAAATACGCAGAAGTTCTTGGCATGCCCTAATTATCTGTAGTAGGCCGGCCGGCCTGCTATAAACTTATGATGAGTACATAATTAGCTAGGGCTTCAATATGTAAAATTGTAAAAGTTATAGGCTTATAGCTCGTGTTGATAGGCAATTAAGTCCAATAATAAATACTAGATCACTCACAGGTCACAGCCACATGATCCATATCAAGCAATTAAGCATCAGAGATCGAGCAACTAATTAAAATGGTTGACTGATTAATTATTGTAACTAGCTAGTTAGTCTAGTTTTCTGACCTGGCAGTTTGATTAGAATTTAGATGTGTTGCTAGCTAGTATTCCCATTGTATGACGAAACATGTGATGTAAGCTAGCTTAAACTTCTTCATCAATTCAAATACAAAATATTTACATTAGGAGCACCTAATTGGCAATACAAATTAAAAACCAGTTACTTGGCTTTCATGAACAAATTAAACGTATTGACTTCTCATTACTGATCGAGTCCATATAACCATCATGCTTATGCAAACATTGCATGGGCAGATAGTTTTTCATACCCGAAAAAAAAAAAAAACAAGAAAATTGTACATTTTTCCATGAATACATGGATCATGTGTTTGACCTAGCTATAATTAAGAGTCAAGACATGCCTCTGGTACGTTGTGTTTCATGTACATTCTTCTGGAAAATATGAAAACAAAGACCAAAAGCAGAGGAAAACTAGATTTTCAAAATGTATATTTGGCAAGTGGTCAAGATTAAATTCTAATTAAACAAGCTATTTTCGCGGACTTCGTTATAGTATAATGATCAACAATTACTGAGTCATTTACTGAGTCAACCCATGACTCGTAAATTCCATCAACTATACCCATGCCAAGAACTTCTGCGTATTAATTTTCAAGTCAACTACTTGTTTAGGTTTGATTTTTGTTTTCTTCATGGGGATAAAAGAAAAATAAATTATGGAAAACCTAAACTTTTCCATCATCGTACGTGTACTGAAGAAAATTGAAGTTCTTGACCGCACAGTCTTGTACTGGACAGGACCGATCGACCATGCATGTATATATAGTTGTTGAGTATTCAAGCTAGGTACGTACGTTAATTAACTAATTAATATAATTTCTCTTTGAAAATTCAATACAGTCGTCACTTTAACTAGTATATGATATTGTTGATGATCCCTATGAAAATTACCCATGAATTGCTCTAATATTGTTAATTAATTTGTTGATCCATTCTACAAATTGTCAAAATTAAGAAACTATATATATATATAGGAGACTTTCATTCATTAACCAAATTAACTACAGATGTAGATATATATGCGTTCTTTTGAATTCGGTTTTGGCTGTGAAATATGTATTGATGTGCTAGTGTGGTTGAAAAAATAGTCCAAAGTGCACGTTTTGAACTCTTACCAACTCTAGGAGAAAATTTCATCACATTGAATTCATGGTCACATTAATGGCACACCATCAATTAATGGTCAATCGACTGTTAATAAAATTAAAGTGATAGATCGAGTTAGAAACTTGTTACAGAAGTGATATTTCTATTTAAAAATAAAAACTTTAGAAAATAAATTATGAACTTTAAATTAGTAGAGAAAATGAAATGTTTTCTTCAAATTGTACGTTTATGTATGATATGTTGTCCGATGAATAATTAGAAGCAAATTTCGGTGAGGGCAAATGAAGGCAGTGATCACTATGTTTAATCATATGCATTTTAATTCATATGATATTTTTTTTCCATTAAGTATATATGTAAGATAAGATATATGTTAAAATGCGTTAAGAAGTAGTGGCATGAGATAGATGTACGAAAGAAATTGAACAAATTGTCTCTAAGAAAACACAAAGACAAAGCAAGTTAATTATTTAGCGAAAATTAAAATAGGAAATTAGAAAACGAGAATTAGATTAGTTAGTTTAAAGCATATATGCAGTGTGGAGCAAGGCAACGTGCTACACGCCGCGTTGCTATTTTGGCATGTGGTCTTCGCCGCGGCAAATTATCCGTACTCGCTTCATCAATGTCAGAGGATCGATCCACGATTGAGTTGGTTTAAACTAATTAAACCCTAGCCTATATTATATATGATTAATCTGATATTAATTGAGCGCAGCGCGTATTAGTATTTAGTAGTATAATAATCAATGATTAGTTAGTGCATGCACTGGGAAACAGATCACTGGTGCTGAGTTGAACTACTATGTACCTCCATCAATATTAATTTAATTTAGTACGTGGACTTGAAGATCCATCTCGATCAGACTCTGAATACGTACATGTGCATTGACCTTAATTTTGGTTAACACATGCATGGTAAACTTCAACTAATTCTATGGGAACGCAGAGATCGAATTCAAACCAGTCTTGGTCTTGTCTCTAACTAATCCACATATAACTATTAGCTTCATGTCTCCCAGTACTTTCTCAATGATTAATTTTCTTCTTAAAATTATGAAAATTAGTAATGCAAATTATACAAGGTAGGGTCATGCAATTACATGTTTTCTTATTGGTCATGAGCTACGTACGTACCACGTACAATGCCCGACCGATATAATATTTCAAAGATATCGATGGAGCTAATTATGATAGACTAATCTTGATATATCCCTATATATACTTGGTTTCGGTCATTTTTCACTTTCGTCATATATATCCCAATTACGCATAGTTATTTTTTATTTCTTTTATATTATATGATATAAAGTAGATATTTAAAATAAAAAATTTAGATATAGAAATAAATATACTCTTAATCATTAGAACTACGAGTTCTCATACGAATTACTTTTACTATTACGTACGTATGGGAGTGTTAATAACTCAAATTAATGGGGCAAAATAAATTTTATCAAGTATAGTCAACATTAACTGATAAGAAGGATAGCTGACCTGATTGCAAATATTGAAACTACAAACTAGAGTGAAAAAGACACAAATTAATTACAAGGAGCAAATTTGCAACGTTAAAGTTAGAATTCTCCTTTATATTAGAGTCTAAAATGCACAAGAACGTGAAATATAGTAGAGAAAATTAAGCACTACCAGAATGAAACAGAATTTAGATTTAATTTACCAACTGGGTTTGGAAGATACTTAAATTAAAATATATAATATACATCGCAAATGGACTAGCACTGAATCTAATCAATCTATACACCAACAACATCATTTATAGTATAATATACAACTAAGGTTAGTTGAAGAAAAGGTCAATACTTTCATCTATAAATAGGCTAGCTTCAGTTTCTCTTTAGTCCCAACACATGCAAAAGTCCATTACAAGCTCCATCGATCATAGCTTAATTTTGCTGCCATATCCAGCTTAATATTCTCCAACCTTTTCTAGTTCTTTACTATACACGAAAAACATGGCTGCGCAACATCACAACCAAACCCACCTTCACTCAGTCTCCAAAATAGGCATCATAGGAGCTGGTATTAGCGGGATCGCAGCTGCTAAACAGCTTTCGGGTCACAGTCCAGTGGTCTTTGAGGCCACTGACTCAATCGGGGGAGTTTGGAAACACTGCTCTTACAATTCCACCAAACTCCAAACCCCTCGATGCGATTTCGAGTTCTCCGACTACCCTTGGTCTGAGAGAGACAATGCAAACTTCCCTTCTCATGTTGAGGTCTTGGATTACCTGCATGGCTATGCCACACACTTTGACCTCTTGAAGTTTGTCAAGTTCGGGTTAAGGGTTGTGGAAATACGCTATGTTGGTGATGATAGTACGACTCAATTATCTGAGAATTCGAAATCCGGGGAGTATGGGAACCTTTTGACTGGCAACCCTGTTTGGGAGGTCGGAGTTCAAAGCTCCAACAATCCAAACAGTACCATTCAGGTTGTTTTTTCTGAAAAATTGGGTTTTAAGTTGCACAAATTTGTCATCATATTCATGCATGCTTCTTGTGCTTTATGATAAAATTAATTTGCATGACCGATGAATGTTCATTTTTCATATAACTGTGACACCTACTAAAGACATAGAAAAAATTATTTGTACCATTTTTACTAATTATATTGTCGATCATATCTCTTAGAAACTCATTTACATAAGAGAAATAATTAACTATGTGATTATGTATCATGTTACTTGGGTTATACTCATGTTCGATTCATGTGTTTTTGTTGAATTTCAATTTTGTCCATATTTATTATCTGACACATATTCTTCAAATTCTATTACATTGACGTTGTTTATTGCACATAAAGCCTCATGATCGAACATGAGTATAATTTTCATTGAATAAGTTTTCACTGAAGTGGCAAATTAAGATGACAGATAAATATAAAAATTCATAACAATGCTAATTTTTACTTTGGGGTTAATTTTCTTGTTGATCAAGAACTAACAAATGTTTTTATATACTTTTAATTGGAACAATTAAGCAGTGGTATGCATTCGAGTTTATCGTGGTGTGCATTGGGAAATATGGAGACATACCAAGAATGCCAAGCTTCCCTCGCAACAAAGGTCAAGAAGTGTTTCAAGGAAAAGTCATGCACTCCATGGATTACTCTAAGCTTGATCAAGAAGCTGCCCGTGAGCTCGTCAAGGGCAAGAAGGTTGCAGTCATTGGCTACAAGAAGTCCGCCATTGATTTGGCACTCGAGTGCGCCGAGGCTAACCAAGGTATTTATCACTCTAAAATTAATATTTTAGTATTTCAAAATACTAGCATAATTGACGTAAAGTGACGAACTAAAAGCGAAAATAGGACAATATTCTTGAATATTGAATCAAAGTATCAAACCATTTGCTATTTAACTAACGACTTGGGGGGAACAGGATGGTCAGCCTGGTGGAAACTGTCAGTATGAAAAGTGACACAGGCAACATATTAAACTCAGTTGACCACACGCTTTGATCTAGTATTATTGCCAATTATAAGTACTTAAGCATCATGCCACGCCCCAACCTAAATTAGCCTAAAATAGCATCGATTTGTAGCACATCATACGATCGTTAAGCCAAATATAATGTAACAAATGATCAAGTGGATTTAAATATTGTGACTCAAATTTTGACACTTCTGCATGGTTTCCTAATTGGTTTTTGTTTTGGTGGATTTTATAGGACCAGATGGGCAACCTTGCACAATGGTGGTGAGGACTTTGCATTGGACTGTTCCATCTTATTGGATTTGGGGACTTCCATTTTTTCTGTTTTATTCAACAAGGTCTTCTCAATTCCTCCATGAAAGGCCAAACCAGAGCTTCCTCAAAGCCCTCTTCTGCCTTCTTTCGTCTCCTATGGTAAATACACGAAAAGTTTGAAAATGTCTATTGATACATTAAAACATACTGCGTATACGTACATTAGATCGAAAAGTAACAAGACTCGAACTAATTTGGTACTTGTTTCTTAAACAGAGGAAGGCGGTTTCCAAGTTCATAGAGTCATACTTGGTGTGGAAGCTTCCTCTAGTGAAGTACGGCCTAAAACCAGAGCACCCATTTTTGGAGGACTATGCTTCTTGTCAGATGGCTATTTTGCCTGAGAATTTCTTCCCAGAGGCGGACAAGGGTAACATACAGTTTAAAAGGGCATCAAAGTGGTGGTTTTGGAATGGTGGAATTGAATTTGAAGACAACACCAAATTGGAGGCTGATGTTGTGCTTCTTGCCACTGGTTATGAGGGAAAGAAGAAGCTCCAATCTGTATTACCTGAGCCTTTCCACAGCCTCATGCTCGACTCTTCTGGCACTATGCCCTTATACAGGTACCTTAAAAAACCCGATATCGATTTCAGGTAAACATGTTATGTTGTTCGACTGTTGACAGTTAAAGTCAACCTGATCACCATACATTGAAACTGAAAAGTCGGACAACGTAACATATCAGACTGACTTATGTTATGTCATCTTGTATCTTGACTAATGAAATTACAAGTGGCAGTGTACATATATGGATTCCCATTATTGAATATTTGAATGATCGATTGCTCAATTGCAGGGGCACAATTCATCCATTGATTCCCAACATGGCGTTCGTGGGTTTCATAGAGAGTGTTTCGAATCTGCACACAGCAGAGTTAAGGTGCAAATGGCTATCAAGAGTGGTTGACAACGAATTCAAGCTTCCGACTGTGAAGGAAATGCTTGATCAGATAAGCAGAGAGATGGAAGTGATGAAGAGGACGACGAGGTTTTACAAGAGGCACTGCATTTCCACTTTCAGCATAAATCACAGTGATGAGATTTGTGAAGAGATGGGGTGGAAGTCTTGGAGGAAGAGCAACTGGCTTTCAGAGGCTTTTTGCCCTTATAACAGCCGAGACTATAATGCCCCCAATTAAGCCTCTGGTTCTCTTTGAGAGTCTAGAAAAGCTTATTTTGGAGTGCATATATCAGCTTCCAAAATCTAAATACATCAATTAAATTAACATATGTATACCTACGTTTAGGGCATTAGGCTTTTAATATCATCTCTGCGCGCATTATATTATTCATAGCTGTTTGATCAATAAAAGAATGAAATTATGGTTTATGCAGTTATTTCTTTCCTCTGTGGTGTTAAGGAGCTGTCTTTTGAAGTTAATAAAGTAAAATTCCAGTCCCCATCACGAGCTGAATACTATCGTGAAAAATTATAGACAATTAGTCAAACAAGGATTTGGTAAAGCTTTTGGGAGATTTTTATTTTTTTGACAAGAAGCTTTTGGGAGTTTGACATTTCTGGTTGCTTGGATAACCTATTGTTCTGCACAAAGACAGACCTGGAGATGTAAATTTTGCCCTTTCGTTGCAGATAAGGTCAGGATGATCTCTCCTTAAAGGATAGATATACCACTTCAAAGCCAATTGGTTCCTAATTTAATTTTTTTTTATTTTAAAAGAGCCCTATTTTTCATTGTTATACTTTTATTGGTGTTGGCTGTTGGCAATAACAGGTATGGAAATCATTAGGTACGTATAAGAAGCACAGCCCTGAAACTTAAAAAGATTGAGATTTACATAACTCCATCCAATATTCAATATAATATCAAGCTGCAGATAAAGGACAAAAAGCGGACTCTCCTCTCTTCTCTTCCTTCATTATTTCCTATACGGCCTTGGCCCTTGCCTACTTTAATATATTGCAAGCCTTTATTGTATCCCTCAACATGATAGGAAACTAGAAGGAAAGAATAAAAAGTATTTAAAGAATTAAAAAAAAAAAGAGCCAAAGATTTGATTAACTAAAAAACATCAATCCTTGTCATTCTCAAGCTAACCATTCACCATCAAAACCTTCAAATTCTCCAATGTCCATGCTGCATGTCACAGAAATCACAAGGGGGAAAACAAAGCAAGAAATGAGTTAGTAAACTTATGAAATGCCTCAAATAATTTCGAGACATGCAACAAAATACCCTTCTTTAAAGGCTAAAGCAAACAACAAAGAATTAACAGTTCATTTTTTTTTCCTGCCAGTTGGCCAAATACTCAAACTAAGCAGCCTTTATAGAAATGCCCATATTAGAAAATCTGACATGGGCATGTAGACCTACAATTTTTGGTTTACCAACTTCAACAATTTTTATTTTTGGGACTTAGGACTCAAACTTGAGGCACTAGATGCCTCTCAGCTTCTTCTTCTCATCATATTGAATTCACAGAGCTGTATTGATCAAGCTGATCAAAGAAAAAAACCAAGAAACAGAGAAGGTGAAGACACAACAAAAGCTAAGGCAACACTTTCTCATGGCTTTTCACATATTTTAACGGCTAGTTAAGGATCCAGGACATCACACTAATGACAACAAAGATTATGGCAATTGGTGAGATTCAACTATACAATTACTAAGTTTAGAAAAAAGACAAAAGGAAACAGATTATAATGACGCAATTACTAATAATATTTCCACTTTATAGAAAAAAGAGACTGCCCCTTATGCTACAAAGAAAGCCATGGAACAAAAGCCATTTTTTCCTGAAATTTTTTTCGGTTTCTTACCAAGGCAAGGCAGGATCTTGAAAATAGTCAGCTGAGTAGTAATCATTCAAATGTTGTTGAAAACTGCCCTCATTTGCATTCAACCAGGCTGGAAATTCCATGACTTCATCAAATGGAAGATGGTATCCATCATCATCTTCAGCCTTCAAGAACTTGAACCACCATGCTGAAGTTACCAAATTCATGGTGTCATTCCATTCCATCTGGTGCTGCTCTCCGATTGATCTGATTTCTGCCATCTCCTCATCATCCATTGCTGCATGCAAGCCTTCTCCACCACTAGTGGTGATGCCAGAGTCAGTGGTATCAGCTACTGCAGGAGCCTCCATTTCCATGTGTGATACTGCAGCTGATGAACCAGGAAGTTCATGATCAGTGGCAATAGAAAGACTTGGGGACGAAGATGATGAAGGAGATGAGGCTGAGGCTGAGGCTGAGAATGAGACTGAGCCTGAGGTTGAGTAAAATGGTGGGCTGTTGCTGTTGTGGTAAAGGGTAGTGTTTATATTGTTGAAATCTTGAAAATTGAGGTTCAGGCCGAGGGTCTGGCTTGGAAGAGCTGTGAAATCGAAGTTTTCATAAACAGGTGGAGGAGGAATTCTGGAAGCAGAACTCCAGGAAAATTGATTAGGAACAGAGGAATATTGATGAGAAAAATTGGATGAGTAAGGCAGAGTTTCGAGATAATTGGCTGAATTTGACGGGTAAATTCTAGGATTTCTCCTCGATTTAATCCTTCCTTCTTGTTCAGAATATAGGTGGGGTTGGGGCAGCAATTGTTGCGATTGTGGCTGTTGTTCTGGTTCTTGATGTTGTTGCTGTTGTTCACTGGCTTGTTTCATAGCCGCTCTGTGAAACTTGAGAGCAGTGACAATCTCCCTCCTAGCCTCAGCCATGTTTAAAAGCCTTTCTTGGTAAGGCCTACTGGTGTGGAGTCTCCTCCTTACTTGTTTTTTGTGCTGTTGAGGTTGTTGGGGTTGCTGTGTATTTTGGGTTTCACTAAATCCTTCCCCAAATTTGGTGCCACAGTCCAGGAGATCTTTGGAGTTCATGTTGTCTTTGGTTCTTGAAGAGGTGAGTTGTTTCACTAGGCTACGGATATAAGCACCAGATAGATGATGAGGTTCCTCTTTGAGCTTACTAAGGTCATCTATTTCCATTAATTGATCAGTCTCTTGCTTTGAGGATCGACCCTGCCTCATCTCTCTCTCTCTCTCTCAGTTTAGCTGTGAACGGAAGGTAGAAAGAGGTGGGTAGGTTGGGAGAAGAATCATGGGTTTTTCCTATATTCTGAAGAACAAAGTACACTATGCAGCAGATAAGCACAGGTTGATCCGAAGAAGTCCGGAGGCCCTCATGGATGTTATAAATAGCTGGGGACAGTCTAGGGTTTTTAAATTTTTATGGATTTTTCCCTGATTTGGCAAACCCCATTTGTTACTGTTTTATTGCCCTGCCTTAATTGGGTAGTTAGGAAGGTTGGCCTTAATAATTGTCTCTCTTCCCTTATTCATCTGTAATAACCACTAAGAGATTTATGTTGGCCTCATTTTGATTAATAGAGTTTTCTCTTCCCTGCCTACATTTAAAATAGGAAATTTCTGACAGTCCAAGGTCTAATGTTAATAAAGTTGACTTCATAAATGACCTATATATATATATATACATACATACAGTCATTCACACTTACCTATGTATGTCATAATAGTGTGAACTAAGTAACTCATGATTCTTGGCCCAAGTGATGAATTAAGAGACATGAAAGTAGAGATCCTAGGTTCATATGATCATCTAAACAAAGAAAAATGGCAAACTATGCACTTCAAGTATCACCATATATATGTAGTAAAATCATTCTGTAAAAGGAAACTCACCCAGTAACTATAGCAATGCTCTTAAGACTCTTGAGCATGTACACTCTCACTAAACCAGTACTAAACTACAGTCAAACCTATCCCAACCGAAGCCTAACAGAACAAATTCTAGTGTGAACTGTTGCCATATAACTTCAGCCATATCTTGTGCAGAAGCTTTGCCGTGTACAATTAGGACATTCTTCTACATTGACTACTCAACGAAAATATTTATTTTCCTCAAATTGATTTTGGATGAGTGTTCATAAAAATGATAACAGATGGAGTAGACTTGGCATGCATGCAATACCAGGACATAAATTCACCAAATATTCAAGCCACAGCCCATAGAAACCTCCCTAACAACGTGTTCTAATAAATATGCATAACACTAAAACAAGAAGTGCCCTCTCCATACCTAGATTAAATACAAAACCAACAGAGAAAATGGAAAGAAAAACACAAATATCAGTAAATCAGTAATTTTCCTTTAAATAAGTTTGTGTATCCTAGCATCCTAGGTATTACTGGATGATCTTTGGGACTGCAAGTATCTCATTTACAGAGAGGACATTTTAGGCATAAAAGAATTGACGGGTAGTCTAGTGTATTGTCTACGAGTAAATTGGGGACCAGGCTTTGGAAACGTAAGCAAAGGCCTACAATAGACTGACAGAAGAATCTCCATTACTGTTGTAACCTTGTATTATAAATTTCTTTTATAGTGAGAAAAGGAAACCATCCAAATTTTCTGTTTAAACAAGTTGTTCAACATGATTTGAGTTTGTTCATGAGACACAGAACTTGGACCTATTTGCAAAGGCAGTCCACACCATATTACAAGACAGAAATGCTCCATACCGTCCTCCCTAACCCTTTCCCTCACATTATTAGCTCTTCTTTGTTACTGGTTTTTCTATCAATTTTTTCACTGCCATATTCTTTACTGTAATAGGTGGTGACAGAGGCATGGCTTCTGTGTCTCATAGCAGAGTTTACAGGCAGCACTTACAGTCAAAATCAACTAATCAAGCCTCTAGAAAATCATTACTTGCTTGTGTATGCCTAAACAAATCAAGCTATACATCTCAGGATTGATAAAACTTAGCTAAAAATGAAATATTTATTTTGTAAACTGACAACATCTGTTCTCAGCACTGTGGTGTAGATTGGAAGCAATTTTTTAAGCACTAGAAATTATGATTGTTAAAATCAAATATCCCGAAAGAGGAGGGAAATCATCAATATCTGTTCAAATAGTTCCACGTCCTATTTGACTCTGTCAGAAATGTCTGCATAGACTCCAATGCAGAACGAGATGCAACAATGTAGATTTGTACAGCAAGTTTCATCTAAGTATGAAAACCAATAACTTTCTTCGAAATTGTCTTTTGAGTGATTGCATAGATTAGGAGATCAAACTACAGATATTCAAATGTTCACAAACCAGATTATTGCCAAGGCAAGCCCCCATAAATATTACTTGAAAGGCTGCATCTTTAATATGATGTATGTCACCTAAGTTGCAATGCATGCGATCACTAACCCCCTTCATAAGAATCCATTTAATGCTATGAGCTTTCTTGGGTTTCCACTAGACTAAAATCTATTCTTATGTATTAAAAAAAAAATCTATTGTCATATATGCCTTGTTTTCTCAGAAATCAGAAGACCAACTCATGTGCATTTGCCTTCATTACTTACAAGTTTTATGGTAGGATTGAAATATAACAATCAATGTGATCCTTAGTTGTAATTTACATGTATGCAATCTCTGACCCCCTAATATAATTGGAGAATTCAGTTCCCGGAAAAACATGAATTCCAAATGGATAAAACGTAATCGACAAGATGCTGACTTGTCTTGCCGTCAAACAATCTAACAAACATATAGCAGAATGGATGAGAGTGAAAAATATGACAAGCTACGCAAGCACTCACGTCATTGATCGAGTTGAGAGAGTGGTAGATTACCATGCATCTTCCTAAATAAAGAGCAAATCTTTAACTCAGTAATTAAGCTAATGCTGAACAAGTAGTAAAACCTCCAAATGAGTTCCTCAACTTTAACAAACCAACTCAATCCAACCTATGATTACCAAAGTTTAAGTCTTTAATTAGAAGCTTAACATTGACCCTCGAAATGAAAATGCCTACATATATACCACAATTGAGAAATACTGGAATCAAGGCAATAAAATTTGAGGCAAAGTTGAAATCGGACAGTGTGTGTGGAAGGACATAAATAATAATGGTGAATAAAATAATAAAGAAATTGCAATAATTAATAAAAATAATAATATGAAAGAAGGAGAAGGAGAGAGAGAACTGGCCTCTTTTCATTTTCTGCGGTGTCTGTGGATAACTTTGACGGATGGATGGATGGGTTTTGATTGCTGCTGATGAGAGCTTTACTTTTGTTTCGTGATAAAAACCAAAGCCAAGCAGCCAGCCACCTTCCACCAATCCCTTGCTCAGCAGCAACGTTTTGCAGCAGGTACGTTCATTCAAGATAAAAAAAATATATATAAAAAATAAAACCAAAAACAAACAGATGGCTTTTGACGAATCATATCAAAATCCAACCGCCCTTCTCTCTCTCTTTCTCTATTGGATTCCATTCACACTCACCGCGCGCTCTGTGAAAAAATTAAACGCCTTTTTACACTAAAACCAGAGGAAGCTCAGTTTCATGCCCACTGACCAGACCGCGTCACTGCACTCACAGACTTACTTGCAGGCAGAGGCAGCTCTTCTCCCTCTTTCTCTGGGCTCATTAGCCTTTAAAGCCCAAGTAAATGTCACATTAAATCACTCTCTGCCATTTCATCTGAATTTTATTTTTTTTTCTTGATTTGAATCGGGATAATAGAAATTAATTACAATCTCATTCAAATTTACCACCGCGGTAAACGTTGAAATGTCTTTGGTAAAATAAAAAGGACAGGTTAAGGTAAAAATTAGTTCCCACTCCCAGAGCTAGGGCTAGGGCTAGGTGCTTAAAGGTGGGCCCGCCTGCCACACTGACGACACGATGTGACGCGTCCTAATCAACGGCAAATGGCCACTGAAGAAGCTGACACTGGGTTTGCCACGTGGGCTGAATTTTAAGCTCCAATCAGAACCAAGCTGCCACGTGGGA
Organism: Rubus parviflorus; assembly: GCA_029955375.1. NCBI lineage: Eukaryota > Viridiplantae > Streptophyta > Magnoliopsida > Rosales > Rosaceae > Rubus > Rubus parviflorus. The sequence continues at coordinate 2,078,742 of JARGGL010000001.1, read as the reverse complement.
AATAGCGAAAGGAACAGAAAATAGGCAGCACCGGATCAGATGCCCTACCCCGCCGAAAAAGCCTGCGCCTTCCATTAATAGCGCAGATTACCATCCTGCAGTTTTGCCTTTCCTTTTTTTTAAAAAAAAAAATTTCATCAGAGAACGAAGAAAATGGACGAGTTGTAAACAGTCCAATTTCATACACATTTTGGCGTATACCAGTACGACTGTGGATCTGTGTAATGATACAATAGACATCAAATTTGAATGTACGTAAAATGATAACTAAAGTTACTAAACCGTGAGATTGTAATAAACAACGATATATTCATTTACTTGAAACATATGTGTAAATAAAGCAAAAGATTTGAATACATAACATACGTTTTACTAGCATAATTAATCAAACTAAAGAGAATGTCATGCATTTTGTTTTTGGTATGAATAAAATGGTCGAGTGTTGAATATGGTAAAATGAGAGCTGTCATAGTTATTTATTAATGAAGTAGCTATCTAGCTAGGGACCTCTCATATGATAGCAGGGTTCATGCTAGGCGATTAGGTCTTCTTCAAGTTGATGAATGCTGGTGAATAATGGTGATGATGATTTCCCACTCGATCATTTAAGCAACCCCCGAAATTGTAAGGTCACTTTCCGCTATAAGTGGGGGTGGCGGTGGACCATAACCATTTTCAATATGCACTGCTCTCTCTCTCTCTGGACTCTGCAGAATAGTCACTACTGTGTTTTCTAGAAAGAAACTGATCGATCTATCTATCACCAGAAAAAGCATCAAAATTAAAATTAAGGACCTTGGCCTTAACTACGCGGCTTATAATTAACAAGTTGCAACCAATAAAAACCAAGCAAATCCAATCCTCGTAATTTCGACCTACTTGTATATTTCTGATACCTACCTACCTATCCTATGGATCATATATATATATATATATATATATATTACGTGGGTCGTCGCAAAAAGCCAGATACACCTACGTACGTATTCGGTATTCCTATTCTAACAGCTCTCTATATATTCGATCATATTTATCATCGTCAAGTATTGTTAGTTGATGATTTTCTTACAGGATTGAGATCGATGAATATATCTCATATATATCTTAGTTTCCTTTTCTAAGTCAATTAAATGCGGCAACATGATAAGGGCTAGCTGCTGGTGATGACATGCATGCAAAAGCAACAGAAAGGTGCATGCATAATTAAAACTCGATCACAAACAATAATGGCTGGCTACTTGCTCAGTTGCTCGATCATCAATCACAAGCCCCCTTCGATCAATTGCCATCCCTACTGTGTGTGTGTGTATGTATGATATATGGCATGATATATTAATTCTTGATGAAGTTCTCAACACAAATTAATATATATATATATATATATATATCTTGATGAAGTTCTCAACACAAATTAATATATATATATATATATATATATATATATATATATATGGCATGATATATTAATTCTTGATGAAGTTCTCAACACGAATTAAGCTCTAGGTGCCATGGGATTGAATTGTTATGACGTCAAAATATCCAAATGTCCAAGTGCTTTGATTCTGCCTACACAATAATTTTCTTAAATTATTTTAAAAAATAAAATAAAAAATCATTTCCCTGTTCTTCACACTTATTTCTACCAAGTTACAATGACCACGCCCTCCTCCTATTGTTGTTGACTCAGAGATGATAGGTCCTATGTAGCATTTGGTTATATTGATTGAAATTCGTTGTTCAAAAATAACAAAGAACAAGAAAGTCGTGATGAATGAGATGAGCTTTTCTTTATTAATTTTGCCTCTTAATCGGAGAACGTGATTTTACCGTAAAGGAATTACACTCTTACATAATTTCACCAAAGAGAAAATGACCTTAGATAACAGGGCCCAACACGAATAAAATACAGAGGCCACAAAAAAAACCATTTGATTTACGGGTACGATTCACAAAGGCCCAACCCTTTGTGATTCCTAACAGGGGCAAGCGAACCACACTGAACAAGTAATCAGATATAATGGTACACAAGCAATCGGCTATATATTGGTATGAAGAAAATTGCTAATTGTAGACATTATCAAGTCTGAACACCCCTTAAGGCTAGGGTTTAGGGGAGTCAAAACGCATATAACTTCTTTTGAAACTTTGGTGCCTCAACCTTCGAAACGCCTGAACCAGTCGATTATAGTTCTTGATAGGACTCTAACATCATTTAGTGAAAGAGTTTTAAGACCCTGAGCAATAGCATCTGCTGGAGTGTACAAGGCACCTACTTGCCACTTAGGCTCCTGAAAATACCAAGAATACACAAGGATAATGAATTGGGAATTCGAGAGCTTCTAATTAAGAGAACAAGCAGCAAAGCAGGTCATAATGCAGTTATCAAATGCCAGAAGCTTGAAACTATTGCCTAATAGCTCGCGTAGATGTAGATGTGAAGACTACATTCTAAGGGATTGGTTTAGCATCTATAAGTTACAAATCCCACAATCTGATTTCTTTATCTGTTTTAATTGCGGCAAATATTTGCATGGACTTGTTATGAACGACAAGTTAACTACCAGGCTCAATAAAAAAGTTTGGATTCTGCAAAAGGTGGAAAAACAATTTACAGAAGCACAGAACATTAAAAAAACATAAGCAAACAAGAATTAAGTTCACCTGGACGCAAGGTGTGATATGGTTACCACTTATTTCGACCTTTTCTAGTGTCCCGCCAATAGCTTCTACACGAGACTTCAATGTCTCTTCGAGAGTATCTGTCTCATCAATTCCGTCAAAATTGAACTTCACCTATAACACAAACGATATAGGGAAACCAGAGTATAGATCATTGTCATCCAATTTGATGATGATTCAGAATAGTGGGACATCATGCATACCAGTAGTGTGTGTTTGACGTTGTATGAGCTCTTAAAGAACTCTTGATTTTCAGAGGGTGTTGGCTTAAACTCTGATATCCCTTGGGTTACCTGACAGAAAAATTATCACTTCTTATAGAATAAGTGAGGCTAAAATCCACAGAACTCTGATATCATGTGTTGAAGCATAAGTGAACGAACTCTTCCAAGACCACCAAAAACAAAAACAAAACTGGGTTTTTACATGCACCGAGCAATTCTTCTATCAATGCATTAAAATATCACTATAGATTCAAAGGTTATTTCAAGGACCATTGCCAGTCGAGTGAATCAAACCAACAATTCATATAGGCAAATGGGATTATCTTCTCTACCATAAAGATATTAAAGTACCTCATTTAGCACTGACGGCAACTGATCAACAAATTTAGTCAGCGAATTTAGAGTTTCCTTGTCATTGTCTGGTAGAACTGCTCCAGCTGCATCAACCAGAGCTTTCCATGCATCTCCTAGATATGGGAAGTAGTGAAAAGTGGAAGGGAGCATCAGAAAGAGACATATCTATCACACCCTCGTGAAAGGCCACAACCCACGACATTGCATGCCACTCAAGTTCAATAAATCAGTTTAAAGGTGTTCAAAGGATTGGAGGAAGAAGATTAAGAGTAAATGTAGAGGGAATTAGGTAAAAATGTGGCTTAGCAGAGGATATAGCATCATGGGATAATAAGGGTTCTGTTCTTGCACTCATGAACCAATACAAAATAAATGTAGAACAAAGAATCGATCAACACTCCTTTAGGGATGGACTGGACAAATGAAAGTAGACGAAGATTTAAACAGGGAACCTAAATTACTTCTACTTGTCACAAAAATAAATAGCAGTAGGTTACTGTTCTTCCAGGAAAAGTAAATCATCCTTGTGGCATGTACAGATGTTGAGATGTACTCCTATATGTAAGACAATATGCAACCCATATACATATAGGAAAACTAGAAAAGAAAATTGAAGAAGAAATAAAAACTAAATAAGGTATAAACATGTCAAAAAGCTACCTGAGGCAGTCCTAGCCATAGAAGAAACTGGAGATGCTTCTACAATAGGCATCATCTGATTAACTATTGGCCCAAGCTGCAGAATAGCATTTCATCTTTTAGCACCCTATATCCGAAATTTCAAGACGTACTATGAATGAATGAATCAGGCAAAAATATTAATTACCTGCTCAAAGTAAGGCACAGCCTCTGTTGCTGGTCTATTGTTGTATGCGATTATGGCATTAGCCTTACTACCACAAGACACAATATTGCTTGTCAAACTCAACTCGATAAACAACACTCCACAATCTACATATAAAACAAAGCAAACCTTTGGGATTTTATCAGAGAAATAGCTCCCCGCTAGCACTTGGAGAAGTGCACCATTGCTACAAACGATTTAGAACACACTGAAATGTCAATGCTGTCGTGATATTGAAGTTGGAAGTCACTCAATTCAAATTACCTATGGCCAACAGAGAACAGCGGCAATTGGGCAAGTTGGGCTGGCGATAGATTGACATTTGGCAATCCAGAGGCTAAGATGGTATCCAAGCAGGCATTGAACCTCTCATAGACTTGGTGGGCAGCTTGGACGTGATCAAAGGTCACATTGTAGGGCACCGAAATAACCAGAAACCCATCCTTGGCCAATAGCTCAGTTAAGTAGCTGCAACAATAAATTCACTTCAAATGAAATTCACAATAGTAAAATGAATAATTAAGAAAAAGAACAAAACTTTGGGGGACCGACCTGTAAGTGAGTTCGGGAACAGCGCCGATGAAGGCACCGCCCAAGAATTTGATGATAGCACGGGGCTTCTTGCCGGCCGGTGGAGGTATTACCAAGCAAGAACCGCTTTGGATGTAGTTTCGGTTGGGATTGGTTTGACTTGGAGTGAAGCTACCCGGGCCCACATACCCATTACTGACACTACTAGTGGTGTTGCTGGTAGGGGATGAAGCTGAGGTTGAGCTAACTGCCACCACTTCTCTACTCCTCCCACGAAATTGGAAGAAGCAACCGTTACCGTGACGATTGATTTGGGTTTTGGTGATGACAAACTTGGTGGCCAAGCGGGAGGAGGAGGACGAAGAGAGACAAGTAGTGGTAACTTCCATGATAAAACGCAAAAATGGGTACTAAAGTGAGTGAGTCATAGTGATAACAAATTTGGGTTTCTGTCTAACGGTAGCGCCACGATTTCACCAACACTTTGCCTCAAATGGAGATTTTCGACAACCACAGAATTTAACGTTAATTACAATGCCGTCTCATTCTCAATTTCTGATGTCAAGAATCGTACTCTACCTGGGACTCGTATTACGTCCCTTTCAGAAACGAACGGGACTTGGGCCCAATGGGCTCGTTTTGTTTGTGGAGATGAACAATCATCAAACAATTTAATTCAGTCAGGGTCTGTTTTTTCGAAATATGCCCCAAACCCTAAAACTCTGAACAAAATAAAGCTCTGAAGAAATGGTTGCTCTCAACTCTCTATCCCCTGTGAACTGTAACAAATAGTTTGGAAATGGGAGCTAAAACTTCACAAATCCCACCATCATTTCAGGTACTCGGTATAAATATAACATTCAAGTCATAAAGAACATGTAGTCCAAATTGAAAAAACCCGACACAATGCTCGGCACTGTGATCGGATGCCATCATATATAAGAAGCCATTGCATTACAAGACATCATTCTGAGCAAGATATGAACACAAACTGCGCGGTTTCAATAACGAAAATATCATTTAAAAAGGAAGAGAAACCAGCAACATTTGCTCTATTCAATCTTAGATTACAACTTACATTGACATAGATACAACACATTTAGATGGATTCACAGCCACTAGAATGTGATGGCTTATAATCCAAGCTGCAAACTGAAAAATTATTCGAGAAAAGGTCCTCTTCCAAACATTAAACATACATGTATTCACCACCTCTAACCGCATTGGCAGCGCCTTTTCGGTCTTCTTCAGCCTCCCTCTCCCTCTCCTTCCAGCTCTCATATGCATGATCATCGGTCTCCAACTCATGCCGGCATATCGGACACGAATTGTGCTCATCCTGCCACCCAAAATCACAGTCTTTCACTTACTTGAATTGAAATAAACACAAGCATTCATAATATGAGCTACATTATAACATTAGCAACAATGAATTACCAGCCAAGGCTTTAGGCATGGTGGGTGAAAAGTGTGCTTGCAAGGCAACTCCTGCATCTTGTCATTGACAGCCAAATTCTCTTTACAAATGCAGCAGTCGGCGTCCTCTCCGAGCTTCTTCAGCGTCTCCTCCGTAATCGTAATCACCGGAAGATTCGCCACAACTTTTTTGCTCGCCGGGGGGACCCTCGGTGTTCCTCTCACGTCATCCAAAATTCCCGGCGGCAAAACGCTGTCGAGGTTGTCAATTAGCGACTGCAGTAGATTCGCAGCGCTCTCCGAGTCGTTGTTATTTGCGGTCTCGGTTTCCGGTCGACCCGAACCCGAAGACTCCGCCGCCGCGAAGACAGTGGCGACAAGATTCGACTGCACCAGCCACGGCGGCTGCGGCGGCTCCCGATCCACCGTCAGATGCCCCTCGAAAAGAAACCCTAATGAAAGTTTCACAATTCAAAATTCGATTAGAAAAATACCAAATCGGAAGCAAGCTCTGTGATTCGGAGAGATCTAAAACCTTGATTTGGGGGCGAGGGATTGGGAGGGTCATCTTCTTGATGAACGACTTTTTGGGCCTCGGAAATGTAATTGAGCAAGTGGTTCTTCTCGGCCGGGTCGGAAACTAGGGTCAGGGCAAGCTGGAAGAGGGCCAACCCGGCGGCCCAGAAACCCGGCGAAGTGTAGCGGGTCTTCAATACGGTGGCGACCCGGCAGATTACGGAGTAGTAGGATTTGCGAAGTGCCGGGGAAGCGGAGGAGTAGCGATCGCGGAGCAGAGAATTGAGAGAGGCGACGGCGGCTTCGAACTTTTGCTTCTTGGATACGTCTCTCTGCAATTCCTCCAATCGTTGTTTCAGGTATTGTTCGTCTTCAAAATCCATCTTCTTCTAGTCGTCTCTTGACTCACTGGATTCAATTGGAATCGGGATTGATGCTTTATATATTTGGTGAGGTTGTCTTGGCGGAGAGGTCACCGTAACCGAAACGAACAAGGTCAGAAAATGCTGTTGTCCTCTGCACACGTCATTTCTTATACTTTCATTCAACGACACCATTACCAGCGTCGTGTCACTTCCCCCTATTCCATACAGGCCCCCATATCTATGGCAACGGGCCCAGCCCATATCATCAGTAACATTGATTTGCATTATAAACTAACTTCCATTGGACAATTGCAATATATATAAATATATAGAATCTAAAATTACATGGTAAAAGAACAAGATAAAAACTTATGCCGATGGCTAAGAATCGCTTAAACAATAGCAGTGCAAAAGAATAAGACAAAGAAAGAAAAAAAAACTCCAAATCATAGAGAAGCCTCAATCCTTGGCTGGAATGAGAAAGCAGACATGAACTTGATGGCTTCACCATCCACAAAGCATTTGGGCAATTCAACCCATTCATTAGCAGCCAAGTCACACAAAACACAGCTAGAAATCTCTGCAGAGCTTAAGCAGATCAATATCTGGTCACCTGCCCCAACACAGTTGATATCCACATTCTTGCCATACCACTCGTGTGACATTGCTGGTGGCATTGCTGCAATTTGTTGCCAACTTCGAACATCCTCATCATAATACCAAACCCTCAGGCTCGCGCTTTCAAACAACTCCGACAACAGAACCACCAGCATCCTGCCTCCACACTCCACCAAGTCAATGGAGTACTCGTAGAAGACGGGGAGTAGCCTCGGGTACTCAGTGAAGCACTTGGAGGTCAGATTGCAAGCCACAACTGAGCCCGACGAGCTAAGGAAATGGACTATTTCCTCCCCATTTTTGCTAGTGATAACCGATGAGTATTGCTTAGATGGGCTTCTTTGCATATTGGTTGCCACTACATTTCCTGCCTTGCTGAGGAAGTACACAGCATTGTCATCATTTGAGTCAAATTCTGTAGAATCATCAAGTACCTTTGAATCATCATCATCGTTGAACTTCTTACACAAGGCCATCTCTTCTTCCCAGCAACTGCTACTCGAGTTGTACACTCTGAATGACAGCTTTGGAAGCTCACCAAACACGACTACAAGCTTGTAAGAGGACTGGTCATGCTTGTTGGGACACGAACTCATGACAATGGCATGGAATGTGAGGCTTTGTAGGGCTGGATCGAGGGGAGGGTGTTCATTGCAGGATCCAGTCACGGGGTTGCACACGATAAAGTTGCCATATGAATTTCGTAAACAGATAAAGCCCCCAGAGGCTGAAACAGGCATGGAATTGGAGTTGGAATTTTTCTGGAGGAGTGGTGGATGGTTTAGTTTTTTCCAACTTTTTTCGGCAGAGTCAAATATAATCGATCGATTGAGATGGGGATCGACCATGAAAAACCATGGATCCCTAGAAGGGATTTGAGAGCAGGCAAGCTTGAAACTCGAAGAGGATGCAACTGATTTCCATCTCTTGCAAACCGATGAAAGGCGGAAAAATGCAGAGGTTGGTAGCCTAGAAAGGACCCCTTCAAGAAGGTCTTCATTAAGCTCATCCATCAAAAATGTGCTTGAAATGCAATTCTCTTCTTGGGACTTTCTCTTCCGAGTCATCATGATAGCTGAGCAATTTTCTTGCTCCATCAATTAGACAAAACCAACTGCAATAACCAAAAGAATGAGTGTTACTTGTGAAATTTATATCCATGCCCATCTTACACAGTAAGTCTCAAATCAAGAACATATCAGAATGTAGTGGATAAAGATTCCAACTTTCAAGAAAACTACAGAGTCTAGTGAATAAAGATTCCAAATTTCAAGGATATAGAGAAAAATTTGAGGGTTAAGTTACTCAAAAACACTCGCAAGCAAGCAATTACAAACAAATTGGAATTGAAAACAGTACCCATTTATGAGAAAATGCATTATCTGGGTTGTCAAGACAGAAATCAAATAGAATAGACTAGGACCCAGAAAAAACCTTGAAGGGCTCCAATTGTCAGACCCAGAATTCCAACATACACAATTTTATAGATCGATCTCAACATACACAAAAGTCTCAAATTTGACTAATGAATCCTATAGTCGGTCACATTCACACATAACCTAAACTAATACCCAATCATTTAAATTCAAGAAAAATGAGTGGGCTTCAAAGAAAGAACAAACACAATGAACAAGAAGAAGACAAAAAGGGAAGAAGAAGCGAGAAACTAAGAAAATGTACCTGAGGCTATCTATGGCTTGTGCTGCGTGAGTCTGAAATGGGAACAAAACACAACACGGAGAGAGTGATGGTTGGGAGTAGCTGAGGCTTTGTTGGTGGGTCTTTAAAATGGGCGTTGAGACTTTGTTGAAATTTGACAGAAAAAGCAACAAAGAAAGAAAGCTAAGGAGGAAGGAAGGTGGGAAGTTTCCTCCTGTGTAGCCTCTTTTTGCAAGGGTTGACACTTTGTTACAAACCGAATGAGAATACACGAGCGGAGGAGGGTTTAGCTTTGCTTTCTCATCAAATTTTATAACCAAAAGAGACTATTGCTTTTTCATACTCACATTTTTTGCTAAAGTAGTGTGAAAGTAGCTTATAGCTTAGACTCAGAGAGTATTAGAGTGAGTGAGTATGAGAGTATATAGTTGACTCTACTCTCTTAGGCTTTGGATTCCAAAGCCCAAACAAAAACCATGGCATTTGGAATACATTTTTGTACTCACTTTAGTCTTCTTTTTCAAGTTTTTAACCTAAAAGAAAGAGAAAGAGAGCATCTGGGCATGGTTGCATAGCTTGCATTAGAATACAATACAATACAAATAGAAAATACAATTTTACATTGTCAAAGGCTAAATAAGATGCTGACCTTTGCAGTTTGGCAAAGCAAAAGCGACAAGTCGGAGCCTCGTTAAGGAATCTAAGCTGCTGGCTCCTCTCATCCTCATATGCCATGCCACTCGTGAACCTAAAAAACTGTCTGTCCTGTCTTCAAAGTCAATTCCCAGACCAGATTCTTCTTCGAGTCCCAGAACTCAAACCAAACAATTTTCAAACTAGAATACAAACAACAAAAGACAAAACTGACAAAGCCGCTGATTACGTTCCTATTTTGCTTTAAACGGAGCAGAGATCTCCATGCTACCAGGCTCGGGTCTCCAAGTGGCCTTCTTTTGGTTAGTTAACTAATTATACAATTCATTGTAAAGGGTTAAGCTAAAACCTTCAAGTTCTACAAATGGAGGTTTAGATTGCCTGAAAAATACAGATACCCAAAAAGAATACCTCTTCCAACTCATTATAATGTTTCGATTACAATATGACTCCAACTAAATTGTTAAATTACATCTGAGATTTCTGCAAATAGTGAAACCGCAGACAAGAATTTCCCAGCTCAATCTTTTCTTCAGATGATGAGGGGAACTAAAGAATTATGAACGAAATAATTATTGTTCAGAAATCCACCTTTATTTGTTTAACCGTCATCAATTTGTTCTAATCTATGAAATCCGTTCCCATTTGGTAAGCCTGGGTGTTCAACTGGAGAAGCCGTTTCATCTGCTGCATCGGTTATCCCATTGCTCTTGCAAACTTCGATGTCCTCTGCAACCAGTGTACTCGACTCCCAATCCATATTATCTGCAGAAGAGCGATCCTCCTCAGAAACAGCCTGACATGGTTTGCCATTAGCTACATCCACACCATTTGGATCTCCTCTTACTGTATCCAGATCTGCTGCACTAACAGAAACCTTCTCACAGCTAGAAATCTCCCTTGAAACAGATGGACTTGACTGGGAATTAACCGTATCCTCTTCAAATATGTGAACCTCTTTTGAAGCAGATGAGAGTGATTTGAGACGAGACACATCTGTAACACCATCAGAATGTTCTAGTACAACAGATGCGTCTTCTACATAGCTGGATATTTGTGGGGGCAGACTAATGTCTGATGGCTCAGACCCAGAATGGCAAGCTGGATCTGCAGACTTCATAGGGGAACATTTAACTGGTTCATTTGGGAGAGGATCTACTTCAACACTGGCATTAGGCATTTCTTCCTCTTTCCTTGGAGGTTCAAGGATGCTTAGACAAGGTGATCGTGCCAGAACCCTGTGAGAAAACAAACAAGCAGAATCATTTTAGAGTGTTTCCAACATAATGCTTCTTACCATGTACAGTGTCAATTTGGACTTGCGTCAGCAATCCACACAGCCCATTCATATAAGCTAAAACCTAAAATTAAATTTGAGAACAGCATGTAACACTACACATATATATATATGTACCTGCTATATAAAAGCATATATGCTCCCTGGGAAAGCACCTCTTCCAAATTAACGGGCATAACCTGTGAAAAGTAGCAAAATAAGTCAGCAAACGAGTTTCTTGGGTACATTATGCACATAAAAGTCATCAAAGAGAGCAATTACCTTGCAATCATCAATTCTGTACCAGTTTCTATGAAAATCCTTGGTATAACAGATGTAATGACCAAAATATGAAGCATTCAACATATCCACATGGACAACAACACCATAAAGGCTGTAAATATCTGTACCATCTCCCGCTTCGCTCATGTAGGGACTAAGATCTAAAGTTGCAGGGAATGTCACCCTCTTGTTAATTTTCCCAAACCGCCCACTCTGAAATGTTCGTCAACATAATAATGTCAGGACCAGAGTAATCAAAAGATAGGTAAAACTTCAATATCAATCCCTACGAATTTGATAAATAAATTTGAAAAAAAGAAGAAGTCCAAGCATCAGCCAAGGTGACCAACTCAAAGATGATTCATTCTTAGTTATGGTCCTCAAGGAAGGTACAGCCTCAACCATACTTAGTCATGGTCCTTGTACAGTCTTCACTAAGAATGCATTATAGGCTTTGAGCAACAAACAACAAACATTCTCATGTGATATAGAAGGTTATTATGAAAACCCAAATTTACCATCTAACCAAAATACCAAGTTCATCTATCAAGAATAAGTCTAATTATACGACTCTTGATAACTGATTGCTTTTCTAAAGTACTATATTAATAAATAAGACGTGAGAAGAGCTACAAAAGAACTCATGGCTCTGATCCCAAATCCAACAGCATGAACACACTGTTATTCCAACTGAAACCACCCAGCAACAAAAACAGTGAAAATGGTTTCATTTCTTAATGTAGGTTTTTATTTGAATTGAAGCTATTCGAGAAGGATCCACTTGAAATGGAAAATGAGTTCAATCGATTAAGCAAGCTACACATATAAGAAGAGTACAGTAGAAACCTGAAATCTTTTCAAGGCAATTGTCAGAACATTTGGAGCGCGTTTAACGGAAAGTCGCTTCCAAGCCTTGACATAGTCATTGCACCTATTACCAGCAACATATCAGATCTAATAAGAGATTATAGAATGGAAAATAAAATAAAATGATGGATGGAATTGAAAAGAACATAGAAACCATATCATTGTTGAACCACAGTACTAAAAAAATAAAATGTTGAATCACAATATGTGTGTGTGTGTGTGTGTGTGTGTGTGTGTGTATCCCCAGACAAAGAAATCATCCGAAGATATATGCAACCCAAAAGGGGAAAAAAGAGAGAGACGTTAAAAAGGACAAATAAGAATTAGGAAGCACTCGTACCCATCACATTTGTACATATTTTCTCCATGAAGCCACTCCTTGCCAGTAAATTGGTCTAGGCATTCCTCCAATGACGAAGCATCCCCATGAATTTCAACAGTCAAATCCATCATATTCTCATATTGGTTTGATATGTTATTGCATTTTGAACAAATCACCTGCAAAATATTCCAAAACAGAAAACACATCAGAAAGAAATGGACAGGGGAAAAAAAATGGCATCAAACTCCTTTAAGAAAACAATTTTTACCACACATTCAAACACAAATCCTCATGCTTAATACCAGAGAACATTTCCTTCCTTCCAATGTACAAATCATAAAATTGTACCACATATTCAAATACTTTCATTTAGCATATATATGCTAGACCAATAACAAACCAACAAAAAAGATATGCCAAGGCTAAAACAGTAAGAAAATTCATAAAGCTTAAGAAAGAACTCAGTTCAGAACTAGTTTTTGTCTTTTTCAAATTTCTAACCATAGGAACCAATATAAGTACATGCAATTGTAAGTAACTTAACATTACAAGTACAGAAAACACAGATTTGGAAACAAGACGTAAAACACTTGACCAGAAGATGCATAACCTGAGATTGTAGCTGACCACCAAATATATGTTGAATAATGGTTGTTTCTTGAGAGCTAGGATGAACAGCTTTCTCTCCACCAAATTCATCAAGACACACCGACTGCATTGTATCAATGGCAAACCTACAAAAGAATACAATGAACTTACATGACCATTTAAGAACCATCATATACCACTAGGAATGTTGAATTCAACATCTATTCAATAATGTATTGAATACAATAGCCATCAGAATAAAACAGTGCAAGTAACACAAACCTCATGAGTTCATGAGCATCCTCCTGCCTCCCGTAGCCAAGATTTCCACCAATATTAGGTAATCTAGAGATAATGTTGGTTGGTGAAAAGGCCTGTGAACTTCGGCTTGCTCGTTCAAGATGGCTTTCAAATTCACAAAGGAAGCACCACTCATCCCGTATGCCTGGAAACCAAAAAAGCAATAATAACTGTTAAATGAGTAAAGAATTCCATAAGCACATGTAACCTAAAATAGTTTGGAATGGTTTTAAGACTATACATTCTCTTCGATGGCCCTTCTCTAACAAGTACGCAACAAGTGGTCGAGTAGATGAAAGGCACTGGAGAACAACATTGGCAAAGCAACTGCAAATGAAAGGACATTAGAAATATAAACAAGCTTGTAGGAAGACAACATGTATGATAACAGTCAGTGTGGGTGAGTGGGGTGTGTGTGTGCACGCAATGGGAGTGTATGTCATGAAAACATATATGGGGCACATATGCCTTTTGATCAATTGAAAGCACTCAATTAGTGGCATTATAAATTCACTAAACCATAAATATGGTAAACACGAACCTGTTCCCGCAGTTTAAGAGTCCACAAGGAGGAAATCCTGCCTTCTCCCATTTGAAAAGTTCAATAAATTCATCATAGGGGAAAAGAATCTGAAAATGATAAGGTTTTTGTTAATGCATCTGAGTGTCCAGTAAGAAATTACAAAGAACATGAAAACAGTATTTACTTGTGCAAAAAGAACCAGAACTTTACCTTTTTTGGCTTCTTGAGACGCTTAGAGATGATTCCATGAGTAGGAACAAGTGCAATTCCTTTGAAATTTTTACGCACAACAGGAGTTTTAAATCTACCATCACTCAACGTGTTTTGAGCTGAATTTATTCTGCCAGATGGTATGTCATTGCATTCCGTCTTATGACCTGATCTCCAATGCTCTGTTTGGCACTCTTGCGAGCTGAGAAAATAAGCAAAGAGATAAAATAAAAACTTCCACATATGAACATACAATAACACCGTGATAAAACACAACACTATAATTTTCTGATACAAATACCAATTCACTACTTCATAACATTAAGACGTATACCACCAATTCATCCATTCAGCAAAGTTTGAATATCTTGAAATTGCGACTACCTAACAAACCTCCTATAAAACCCCCTGTATATCATTAGAATTCCAACACAAAAAACAAAGGTATCTATGTTATGACTAAATATAGAACGTTTACAGTATATTTGATGGCCCGCATAACACAGAACCTCTTTGGGATTAAAGTCTAATTAAACGGGGTTTTAAACGAAGTGCAATATTTGGCATGTAAGTACAATAAAGACAGCAAAGACCCTAAAAAATCTCAAAGACTAAGCCTTTGAGATAACAAGCTGTGCATACGATATTAGATCAACACAAAGATAGCTAAATTAACTGTATGAAATACCCTCAGCAAAGTAAAAAGTCATCAAAGACTAAACCTTTACCATAATTCATTCAAACAGCAACAATTACGCGACAAGAATCACCATAATCACACCGCAAAAAGATAAAAACGCAATCTTTAATTCTTTACATACAACAATGATTACAAAACAGATAAAAAGCAGTAGAGAAAATGTTAAGAATAAAAATCCCCGTCAATCACATTGAAGCATACCAGTATCTAAAGGCTTTGCAGCGAGAGCACTGCTTGACACCCGGATTGCCGCAGACGGCGCACGCCGGATCGTTGATGAGCACACCCGGCATTTGGGTCCGATCACTGTGGTGGTCTCCTCCTCCTCCTCCTTCGAAATTGGCGTCGACCTCAAAGTACTTCGACGCCGTGTTCTTCACCAAGTGTAGCAATCCAAACGCTAGAATAAACAAAGTGAATATTAATTGAAGGAACCAGTTCAGATCCCAGCTCACTCCGGCGACATGCATCTACGCCTTCCCCACTTTGATCTTCGATTCCTCCCCAACCCCTGCTCTTCTCATCGATGCAATTTTACAGTGGTTAAAGCAATTCGGAGCTCAATTTAGGGTTTCGACTCGCTCGACCAATCTCGAATTGGGGGTTTTTGGGGAATCAATAGAGAGGTGTAAACGAATTTGGTGCAAAGATTAGGGTTTTAATCAATAAAGAAGACAAAAGGGAGCTGATTTTTTATATACAGAGACCTCCGTCTCTCTCTTCTATTCCCCTTCTGAGTTTTTAGCTTTTGGGTCAAGTTAACAATAATTTGGACCAAAAATAAATAACAAAAAGTGAGTAGGAAAGAAATAAAATTACTGGGAAATTTCCTTCTTGGGATTTTAGGAAAGATATATAAGCCAAGTGCGCGTCACTGCCAAGCCGAGAGGGACAGCGATGTCATAACTTGTCCTGGGATTTTGGGTTGTTCAAGACTTCAAGTGGGATTTTGGTATCGTCCAAAAAAAAAAAAATGTGGGATTTTGGTACTACTCTACTCTAAGCAAGAAATTACTATTCATTTAAAAATAAAAAACTTAAGGATAATTTACCCCATAATTGTCGAATCATACCTCTTCACAAAAGAATTTCGCTCAGTTCATCTCTAACTTTTCCAATGTTGCTAATGTCTCCCTTCGGAACGTCAATTTTCGATGAGTTCAATCATGTGAAGGTACTTTTCAACATTGTTTTGACCCAACATGTTAAATAAAAGTAAACTATAATAATTTTAAAGAATTAGTTAGTGAAGTTTTGGGCATTTTGTAGTTTTTTTTTTCAATTGTTTCTATGTGTTGAGAGGAACAAAAATTTCATTAATTAAGAGGCGAAATTTTCGTCGTCGCTACAACTCATTTTTAAGTTTTTTTTTTAATTTAAATTATTATTATTATTTTATTCATTTTGAAATCAAACAACTCACTTCCAAATTCCAACCTTAAAAGAATAAATATTGTCCAAAAAAAAAAAGAATAAAGCAATTACTATCCCTATGCATTGAAATGTCTCCCTAGCACCCGCTCGAAGTATCTATTAGATCAAGAATTCTTATAATTGGTATGGGGTACTTAGAAGATCGATAGCCTGACAATCAAGAATTTTCTCGTGTTCTAAGGATTACCTATAGTTTTCAGGTTCAAAATTAATATATATGTCACATAATGGAACTCGAACCCAAATCCGAGAGTAACCCGATAATCGGGGATATTAACCCGAACGAAATTCCAAAATAACAATTCTTGGACACCACCATTCCAAATTGACAATCCACAAAAGCTCAGGAAACTGTCGGATATCTAATAAGGAGAGTTTGAGACAGTACGTGGAGAGCGGTTTCGTTTTATAGTCTAGTGTTTGTTGTAGTGAATAACTAATCGGTGTTGGGCCTCCGCTTCCTCCCCCAACATTGACCCATACCAAAGTATTGGGTACGTTGATAGGCCCAATTTGAAGTGCATTCGGTTTTCAATATTAGCAACATTGACCCATACCAAAGTAGTGGCATGGGTGGATTGGATTTAATTACTAATTTTGTTGGAGCAATAATGACCTATTAAGATTTAAGAATTGTAGTTTTTTTTGAATGTTTATGTTGCTTTAATTATTGTACTATTGTTTGATTGTTTCATATGGGAAGGGAAATGAACCCAGACTAATGGATGCATCTTCCTAATTTCCTTTTTTCTTAATTTTTCTTTTTTGTTTCGTTGAGAGTTAGTGCTCTATTACAATATCCCCAACAGTCCAACTCCGGCCAACACTTGTTAGGCTTGGGGCATTTGCATATTCTTCCGCAAAATGCTGTAAAGGGGAAGAAGGGGCCGGACCTCTAGCTTTACGTGCTTGCTTTCGATCTTTTCCCTAATGCATATTTTGTTCAACTACTAATTAAATTGTGCCACATTAAGAAATGCATATATGTTGGTCCGAATTAGTGCACAGCATACATTATTGTCCTTTCAATTCTTGCTTAGAACATAGATATACTATGAAGTATATATATATATATATGTGGTATATATGAATCATGACAAGGACAAGCATTTTATCTAGCTTCTTCTTTACCAATAAATCTACCTTTCTCGAGGACCAAAGTAGAGTAGCCCTAGGGTTTCGATACAAATCCTCAATTGCTATATATGTGGGGATAGTCAATTAGCAAGGTAAGCAAGAAAACCCGGAATGGGGTTGTCCGCCACTTACCCAATACTCCAAATTGTCCAATCCCCATCTATGAACACCGCACCACAGTTAATTAGTGTAACCCTAGCTTAAAATCCATCATTTATATTTTCTTAATTAATCGTACGTGTTAGGTCATTTTGTCAGGGAGTTGTCCACCTTAGCTATTCTTCTATGTAGGTAGGTACCATGCATGACGATATCGAATAAACCAATTAAGGTTGTTGATCCGGAGTTTGTGTTTGGTCTGGTACGTATTTTCTAGACTCGCTCTTCCTTAGCTCCCAAATCCGGGATTGCTGAGTAGATATCATACGTACATTCATATATAATCGATGGATGCTTACTCATCTTGCTTCGTATATTTCATACCACATGTACGTTTAATTTGGACCACCTAGCTAGCTTCTTGCAACCTTCACGCCAATTAATTTGCATGCTAATTAAGTACAATTAATACATAGAACTACTAACTATGTATAAAAGTACTATATATATACACACAAAAATTAGTTAGCTAGTTAATTGTTAGTTTGGATTCACCACTAATTCTATACATGCATATAGCCACGATTATAAATATTCTTAATCTTAAATGGAATACTCCATCTTATACATAACGTCTACTAGCTATGTTTCGGAGCAAGAACTACTTAATTGTATGCATATATTACCCGACCTACTAGACATGCATGCACCAGCTACGTACTTGTTGCATGCAGCTAGCTTGCACTAACTACTCGATCGATGACTCGATCACCTCCGAGCTGCATGCTTAATTAGCTCCAACTCCATCCCCAATCATCCATGAACTCGAACTGTACTATTCTAACCTCTAACGGTCTAACCATAATATCTCAATAATCTTAGTAGAGAATTTCTGAAATTATTTATTAATTAAAACGATATATAGATAGAAAACGACGCAATTGTTTATCTACGATAATAATGGATGGATTGGATCAGCTAGCTGTCGTCAAAAGTGCGCCACTAATGGGGATAGCTTGTGGGCCCGGCCAGCCATGTTCGCCGGCGACCGTAGATCGAGTATATATAGATACCACCGTCCGTCCCGCCCACCACTTGATGACAGCGTGCCACGTCACTCTGCAGCAAATCATCGATCATCTCGAGTCGACTAAAAATTATATGGTTTTTTTAAGTGCATGGATCCGAGACTAACACGTACCACGTGTTCCAATCCGGTTGCACTTGATCTGATTAAACTAGCTAGTCGTCCAGGACGATGACTATAAATAAGTTTCGTTACTCGTAAGTCGTAACCAAACAAAATATCTTTCATGTGCTTGAATTAATTTGACATTACTTATTAGCAAATGATATATATTATAAGTTTTATTTTAACCGACCAGGGACAGATCAGATGGCACCAAAATTTATGGTGGATTGCATCTTGGGCTTTGCGCTAATTAACTTTTTAATTATACGTCTATTTTTATGGTCTGTACGTCTTATTTGGTGTACGATATACGACCACCAATCCCTTTGCCTAATATAATAATATATATATATATATATAGATGAGCAATCAGAGTAACCCGCCACATATGCCACGTGGCGTGACGAGCTCACTAAAAAGATTTTCTATATAGATGAGCAGTAGAGGATCAACCGGTGCAAATCACGGTTGTAATAAGAAAAATACATAATACTACTAATGTCAATGCTTGGCTTTCATAAGTACACGTACGAAGAATGGGATTGGATCGAATTTTGGGAATTAATTAATCAGTCCCCTTGTTAGGGGAAGCTGTTTGTCTCAAGCAATCACACTTGTGTTTTTCTAAATTAAAGAGGGTATAGTGGATCTATTGGAGGACCCTTAATTTTTCATCTTGTGGTTTTTTCACGTAAAGGAGGGTTTTCTTTATGGTGCAGTTAACTAGGAATTACTCGATCAGAATATATGTATAAGAAAAACGTGGACCGTTTCTTAATTAATTGTTTAATTTAACCATTCTAATTAAAGGTCTTAATTCGAGGAATTGCTAACACAATTTGATCAAGAAAGAAGACAGATACACAGTAAACGTTCATTGAACGTGTAGACCATAAACAAACGTTTGTCTGTCGTGATTGATTAGTTTTATATTTAAATATAGACCCCATTAGACCTTTCATTATGGAATTAATTAGGTCAAATTATGCATTATGTCATCTATGCCGTTCCACCTGGCAATCTCTGAATGACGTGGTGTAACATTGCTGTCATGTTTTTTTTTTTTGAGATGAAATTAAAGCATCCTTTTATTTTCTGAAGAATTTATATCAAACCCTTCATTTGTTACTTTGTTGGTGTTGACATGAAATTATTTGGACTCGTTTTAGTCCCATGTATTTTAATTTGCATTCATAATTCATAAAGGTACCAAAAGTAACAAAGGGAATATTTTCTTTCCAAGCACTAAATAAATAATTAAAAATACTACCAAATTAGGTAATCCAATACAGTTCTTAAAGGAATGAAAATTAAGTCCTTAATTGATATTTAAAATTTGTTCCAAAAGTCCTTAAATTAATTCATTGCAACCTAAAGCTTGGGTTACAAAAAAGAAGATTCCTCAACGCCTTTCCTTGTGCTTTCCCCTTCACAGAGCGAGCCGACACTCCCCATAAAGCGCGTGCTTTTCACGTGCCGTACCACACACGTCATCACCTGGGAAATGGCGGGGAATAACAAACCCATTTAAAACTCCAAGTCTCCAACTCCCCATAAACCTCTGCCTCTCTCTCAAAGTCTCCAACTGCCACTTTTTTTAAGATGATTGGTAGTCTGAGGTTTTGGTTTTGCAGAATAGGAGCTCTGAATGTGATCACTTCAAAGTTAGTTCAAACACACAGACAGAGAGGAAGAGAATTAAATAGCAAGTTTTTTTGGCTGAAATTCAATTAAAAAATTGGCATCTTAAAAAGGGCCAATAATTCTCTAATATTTTTGACCTCCAGATGCACATGGCTTCTTGGTTTCCTCTCTTACTCTCCCACATTTGTTTTCTGTTTTTCTTTTCCTCACATGCTTTTCTCTCTCTCTTTCTTTATCTAACTGATTCAATATACCAGTACTAGTACTGAAACTAGGCTTTTGACTAAGCACTTGATGAGATTCCTCAGATCTGCATTCATAGCCTTTCTGGCCATTCTCAGTCTCTCTTCTTCTTCAAAGGGTCTGCTCTTATTTAAGAGCTTGGTTTGAATTTGCCACAAAAAGGTTAGTTATTTGTCTTTATAATTAATTCTGAGTCTTGATCATGCTCATTGATGAATCATTTGACTTCCTATTGTGTTTGACTTGCTTTGCTTGTTGGATCTTGTCATCATTTCGCCAAATTCAAGGCAGAGTTATATCAAAATTTGAACTCAAATTAATAGTTCAAAAGTCCAAACTTTTTATTGATTTCGACACTTTTGTTTTCAAGCTAATAAACTAGCTAGGAGTAATCCACCAATATGCAAAGGACAGAGAATTCAATTCCTGTTTTCGAAATTAAAGTTGGTAGATTATATATGCTTACATTAATTCCTGTTTCTTTGTTAATTTTTGATTCACTGATATGCAGAGACTACTCGAGCAAGAATCAGTAGCATTTTGGTTGTGTTATATGTTTTGGAGACACCTAATTTGAATGTGAATTTTGAGCGAATTTGATGGTCTGTGAGATGGAGATTGATAACATTGAAGAAATGGAAATGGAAGAAGTACTTCCTTCTATGTGGCCTGAAGATATCGATTCCGATAAGCAATTCAACATAGAAAAGCCAGGACAGGATCAAGACATGTTGGAGGAGGTCACATTCAAAGAGAAACCAACTACAGTCGATTTCAAGCGGCTTCTGGAGCTAACCAACTTCACAGACACAGGCTCTTCCCAATTAGCAAACCTCGTAAAGCACTGGGAATACAAGCAGGCCAATGTGGTGCGCCTTCTGAGAGAAGAACTCGACATCCTCAGCAAGCAAAAGCAGGAGGTTGAGCTCAAGAAATTGGAGATATTGGAGGAGCACCGCTTCGAGTCGGAGAGCTATGGCGGTGACAAACGCCCCATTTCCATTTTGGATGAAGTATATCAGTTGTGGGCTCCGGATGTTCCTCTAAAGAAGCTTGATGTTGTTGTGGAGAGTAAGAGAATCGAGACAGAAGCCGAGTATGACACTGTTGTGTACTGGAAGCAAAGGGCTATGCAGTTGGAGAAATTGTTGGAGGCAAGTGTTGAGAGAGAGCAGATTCTCGTCGATAAATTGCAGGAAAGCATTAAGAGTATTGAAAGACAGTCATCGCCGGTTGAAGAATTGTCCGAGATTTTGAAAAGAGCAGATAACTTCTTGCATTTTGTGCTTCAGAATGCACCTGTTGTTATTGGTCATCAGGTAACTTGAATAATTAATGCTACTCTTATTATTTTTGCACCTTCACATTTTACCTTGAGGAGATTTATCTTTGGTAAACTCGTGTTTCAGGACAAAGAATTGCGGTATCGCTTTATCTACAATCACTTCCCAAGTTTGGGAGAGCAGGTAATTTATAGTCATTCAAGGAGTGATAAGTGTGACAGTACTAGACCACCTCAATTTTTTTGTTTTCTTTTGCCAGGATATTATAGGGAGAACAGATGTTGAGATTTTTACTGGGGCTGGAGTCAAAGAATCTCAAGACTTCAAGAGAGAGGTTCTGGAAAAAGGGATACCGTCTAAAAGGGAGATTACATTTGAGACCGAATTGTTTGGGTCAAAGACGTTCTTGATATATGTTGAACCTGTCTTCAACAAGGCAGGGGAGACAATTGGTATAAACTATATGGGGATGGAGGTATCCGATCAGGTAAATGGTGTTTTCGTTGTAGTATTCAACTGATTCAAGACTTGTCTGCCGATAACTGATGGGCGTTTGTCTGTGTTTAGGTGAGGAAAAGAGAGAAGATGGCAAAGCTTCGTGAGGAAATAGCAGTCCAAAAAGCCAAGGAAACAGAACTGAACAAGACAATTCACATAACGGAGGAGACAATGCGAGCAAAACAGATGCTGGCAACAATGTCTCATGAGATAAGGTCTCCACTTTCTGGGGTTGTTAGCATGGCTGAGATTCTTACCACCACGAAACTTGACCGCGAGCAGCGCCAGCTATTGGATGTCATGTTATCTTCAGGAGATTTGGTCCTTCAACTGATAAATGACATCCTTGACCTTTCCAAGGTCGAATCAGGTCTGAATTCATCCTCTTCATATATATAGTACGTACTAGTTCAAACTACTCTGTGAGTGTGTTAGCTGATATTACTTCTTTCTCTGGTTTAGGAGTAATGAAGCTGGAGGCTACGAAATTCAGACCGAGAGAGGTAGTAAAGCATGTACTACAGACGGCAGCAGCATCTTTACAGAAAATTTTGACCTTGGAAGGACATGTTATGGAGGATGTTCCTGTAGAGGTGAGGGTTTAGACTATATTTCTACCTATAGTTGACAACACTAGTCTACCATTTCTAAGCCTTCGGCATCTATCTATGTAATTTTATCAACAATATGTGTCAATTTCAGGTCATTGGAGATGTGTTGAGAATTCGTCAAATTCTCACCAACTTGATCAGGTATGCATTTTTATAGCTCTATTTTATTTTATGCACTCGATGCCGTATTTCCATAGGTCTCGACGTATTGTAAATTCATAACTCCTATTAATGAGAAAATGCAACATACTGCATAAGGAACTTCATGAAAACATGCAACTCAGGAGTGACTTAATTTGGCCAAAATTTCTAAGATAAGTTTGTACATTTTGCAGTAATGCTATCAAGTTTACTCATGAAGGGAAGGTTGGGATAAAACTTTACATGGTAGTGGATCCAACTTCTGGGCAAATTTCGAATGCAGTTGAATCAACAGTTTCAGTGAATGGATTGAAAGAAGAGAAATCACCATCTCAAAATTGTTGCAACGGAGAAGGTTTTCGTGGCAACGAACCTTACCAAAATGGTTCTATTCGTGACGAACCTAGCACACCCGTTAAAAGTGAAGCCTCAATTAATGCAGATGAAGAGGAGCAACCGCATTCACCTGAAACAACAACAGTGTGGTTACGCTGTGATGTTTATGACACAGGAATTGGAATACCTGGTAAGCTTGAAGTTTCATCAATTCTTTAGTCTGATGATCCTATCTTTGAATATGGCTTATTATAATCTTTTGATTTTCATGTATCAGAAAATGCTTTACCGACCCTTTTTAAGAGATACATGCAAGTCAGTGCTGATCATGCTCGAAAATATGGCGGAACAGGATTAGGACTAGCAATATGCAAACAACTGGTAAACACTAAACCCTAATTAAACCCCAATACACTACAATATTTTTGCACACAATCAAACCTGTAACATTATGGAAGCCAACATTTTGAATGTGCTTGGTGTAGGTTGAACTAATGGGGGGTCAACTCACCGTGTCTAGCATAGAACATCGTGGCTCTACATTCACCTTTGTATTACCTTACAAGGTTTCAACGTCGTCCGAACATTCTGATGATCCTGATGAACTCACGGATATGGCTGATTATGACGCTGCAAGTGATGATGAAGTAGCTGAAAGCTATTTCCAGTTCCAACCACGCACTTTAGGTTCTCTGTTCTCTTCTAATGGAACCAGCAGGACTCAAAAATTGTTACCACATAAGCTAAATGGGTTGTCACAAAATTCATACTCGTTTCCATACAATAACATCAGACAAGAGGAGATGGCTTTAGTTGAGAATTGCTGTTCAGCAGTCAATGATGTTGCTGAGACAATATCTGAACCAGAGAGTTCAATGAGTCACATCCCAGATTCTAATTGCGAAACTCCAGCTTGGAGGGACAGACAGGGTCAAGATGACTCAAATAGTCGATCCCAAAATTCTACATCAGATTCAAATCATCGTGCAGAGGCAAGTAGAGAAACTGGTGTAGCAGCTAAGACAAGAGAACCCCAAGGAACGTGTAAGAGACAGGAGAAATCAGATGCAGATTCAGAGTGTAGTTCTGGCAGCAGTTCGAAAATACCAAAATCAACGTCGAAACCAAAAATCCTTCTCGTTGAAGATAACAAAATCAATGTTATGGTGGCGCAGTCAATGATGAAGCAGTTAGGCCAAAGCTTAGAGGTTGTGAATAACGGAGTTGAAGCTGTGCGCGCAGTTCAACGCTGTAGATACGATCTCATTCTCATGGTATACAATTTCTACAGAATTTCCAAGGCTTTGTTGGTTTATTCGAACACAACAATCTTAGTCTTGGTATTCATATTTTTTTTTTATTCCGAATTATGCAGGATGTTCATATGCCAGTTATGGATGGCCTTCAAGCTACAAGAATAATACGGTCTTTTGAAGAAACTGGCAACTGGAATGCTGCTTTGGAAGCTGGAATCGAGCAACCGGAGCCGTCTCCAAATACACTACAAAACGGTCACGGTCACTTGCCTTGTGGGAAGCGAATCCCAATCATTGCGGTGAGCATTTACGATCTCAAATGTTATGTTGCTCGATTGTCAACCCGATTCTCGTTTTAATATGTGGTCGACTAAATTTGCTAAAGAAATGTTTGGTTTGGTTGCAGATGACAGCAAATGCATTTTCAGAGAGCGCAGAGGAATGTTTTGCAAATGGTATGGACTCATTCGTGCCAAAGCCTGTAACGCGCCAAAAATTGAAAGAGAGGCTTGAACAATATCTACCAGATTGCAACCTCGTGTAAATTTTTATGTGTGTGTGTACAAAAACGACAGCGTGCTAGGAAAGTTTTGTAATCCATGTTTCATATTCTTCTCAAACATTAGCTTCATTCTGGTTATAAATTGTATATATACATGCAAATCCTTTTTGCTGAGCAGTAGATTACATAATCCGGAAAAAGTTAATCCCAGAAGCTAAGAGCAGCAAAACACGTCTAGACCAAAAGCAGGGGCAACAAGTCAAAACGACGCCGAATTGATTGATTGGTTACTTATCTTTGGTGGAGACGCCGTACTTGTCCTGCATCCTGGCGATTTCGTCCTCCTTCTTCTTCTGGTAATACAGGACGATGAGGTAGCGGTAATTAATACAGGTCAAAATTGCTCGGAAGCAAAGATGGAAGCCGAATAGAAAACATGTGGACCTTATGTAAAATATTAAAATGGGCCTGATCTTTTATTACAATGTGGGCCTGTCCCAATATACAAATTACGAGCGAGTCTAGACTAATTGTAATCTTGAGCTGAACTAGGAGTAGTAGTTATTTGCATTGCTTGAAGGGGAATTGTGACGACAACTTGAGTGGCTGCAGGAGCAATTTCTGGAGAGGCTTGATCAGTTGAGGATGCTTGTTGCTCTCCAGAAGATACAGAATTGGTATCTGTGTGGCTCGAATTATCGCGGACCGGACTTTGGGGACAGTAGTCAACTGCACCCGGCGGTTGACTAGATTTAAAGGCGTGACAGTTGGGGTCTTTTTCATTGAAAATTCTAAACATGGTCTGAATGTTTGTCCATGTAGAGGGAGAGGGAGCTGGTTGCGTGAAGACGTGCCTATGCCTATAAATGAAGGAAGCTACAAATATGAGGAGAGCGAGTGTCGAAGCAGAGCCGGCAATGAGGAATAGGACCAAAAAGCTATCGGTGCCAAGACCACTGCTAGGAACTGGTGGAGCAGTCGCTGGTTGACAATTGCTTTCATTTTTTAACCATTCGTTGTTAATGTTCACCATCTTCTCTCCTCTGGTCACCTTTAGGACTGCTAACGAGAAATCACGCAGGAGCGGGGAACGTTTCTGAAACGCCTGCAAAGTAACCTCAACAAATTAAAAACACACACACATACATATAGCTGACTATAAACAAACAAGCCAGGAAGAAGGACATCGATCTTACGAAGGCAAAACCATCGTTTTTAAAGACGGGTCCAATCATGGTATATTTGTTGCAATATCTTGAAAGAAAGATCATCATGTTGGGGGATTCACCAACAACAGCAGCTACACCACCCTGTGCACTCCCTTTTGAGAGAGCTTCATCAATCTCTTCCATTGTTTGAAAATCCTTCAGCTTAGAATCATCAAAACCAAAGTTTAACAAGTTTTTGCGTACATAATTGATCCTGTCGTCGACATTGATCGTGTAGCCGACGTTTAACCCATTCCGTAATAGATCATTTAAATCGGTAATAGTTGGCTCCAGTTTTTGGATTGTGTATAGTGACGTTAGACTGGCTGTGTAATTTATTGTCAATACCAACACAACAAATATCCATATAACCATCACAAATCTAGCCAGATTGCTCACAACTTTGGCCGCTGCATGAGGATATTATTAATTAAATTTTTTTAAGCACAAGTTAAATGATTGATTAAGCTAACAATTAAGTTAATACTTGGGGAATATATATTCAAATTTAATCGTTAATTTGAGTTTAGACTTGAGAGACAGGTAATGGAAAATACGTACTATGTGCAAAAACCATGGTTGAGAATGAAAACCAGACACCGGTGCCAACTTGATGCGAGGGAGGGCCACGAAAATCTTCATTAATTCGATGTTCAAGAACCCAGACCACAAAACCAATAAAGAGGAAAAAACATGCGGTTGTTAGCCAAAGTTCCCATGTCCAAGGCTGCAAGAAAATCCAAGCATTCTTGCTCCTGATGTGTAGGATTGGTACAACCATTACTATATCACCTCCTGTATATTGCATTGTAAAGTCTACATATAATGATCTGTTTTCTGTAACTGTTATATCTCCGACCACAGCATCAAACTTCTGCCAAAGAGACATATATAATAGCAATTAATATCTCAATAAATATACGTACTGATATAGAAATACAATGCTTTGTACAAACTACTAGAATTTTCACTACAGCTAGAAAGTTAAATGACATGAGCTTCACGTCCAAAGGAATTGAATGTTCTCTACGGCAAAATATGATCACGAGTTACTTTATTCTATTAAAGAGAAGGAATGTTACCCCAAGATACACTTGATAGCACAAATCATTGTAACTGCCGGCGCTGGTGCGATTTTGTGTTGCAAAGGGAATGAACTCATAAGGAAAAGCATATGGTAATGTTTCCACTACAGCCTTAAAGACATCAACAGCGAATCCAGTGATTTCCGATTCGTTAGTCATAGGGTTGTAAATAACCTTAACCAATTCAGTAAAGTGAATCTTCACAGGAACTCCTACTCTCAACTTCTTCCCATTTGTTGGTTTCACCCATCCAATTGGAACAGAGAGGGAATCACCTGGCCATATAATGGGTCCAAGATTGCCCATGGAACTTTCTGAGTCCAATAGGTGCACCAGTCCATGTTGCGGTGCCCAAAATCCAACTGTTCTTGCTCCACCGCCGTTTACGTTGACGATCTGAAAAGTTGATGATTGAAGCTGCCCGTCAACAAGGCTAAAATTTCCAGCCATGCCTCGAAAGGTAGTATTCGACAGTGCTTCGCAAAGTTTTGGACCATTCGGAGACGCCGTAAAACTTTCAAGATCTGTCAAGTTGCTGGAAGCATTCGATTTTTGAAAACCAAAACCACTAGTCGTTCCAATTACATTTTCAATTGCCATGGCTAGAGCAAAAGCAGCATCGTAAGCCCAAAGTCCAAAAACATCCAATTCACCACCACCACGGCTGCTGGATATATTGTCTTTTAGGAATTGCCTTCTCCACCTGAGCTTAAATTCTTCAAGTACAATTGTTTTTCGGACATAAGTTCGCACACCTATTACTCCTTCCATGGAATGGATGACTGAAGCACCCATTGACTCTAAACTATTGGTTATCCCATTAGTTGTTAACCAGACATAGCCTTGGCTCATCATTCCAATCTTGTCTGCCTTGGTAAACAGCTTGTAGCATAGATCGAGCGTCATGTGGACAACAAAGACTCTCGTTTGCATGGTCATTAACTTGTAAAGCTCGTTACTAATTTGATCATCAGTTGCGGATGGGGGAATGACACTCCGGTAGGGGACATGGGCACCAACCTCTTCCAGGGCATCAGTTAAAAAAGGTATCATACCCTCTCCGTCGGAAGTGTCTAAGTAGATTGGCACAACTTGCCTCCATCCAAAAGATTTAATGATAGCACTTATAGCTTTCACTTGGGATGAGTCAATTTGTGCAAATTGGAAAAAGTAGGGGCTCCGGAGTGAATTAAGAGATGGACTTGTTGCAGAAAATGATATGATGGGCACATGAGCTTGGTCTCCAAGATTAATAACAAAGCTCGTTTCCGTCGATGTCACTGGTCCGATGATGGCTTGCACTTGTTCATTCTTTATGAGTTCAACAGCTGCATCTCAATGAAAAAGAATAAAAATTTACAATTAGCACAGGCTAATGAAAAGACAGTAGTATGGTTGAAATCCAAATATTGCAAAGTGCTAGATTGAGAGAACCTGCCGCTGCTGCACCAACAACATTTTGTTTGCAATCCCTAACTTTCAAGACCACCCTAGTTTTGTAGTAAGGATGAGATAGATATAGGTCTGAAAGGGCCATTTTGATGCAACTCAACCAAATCTTCTGAGTCAGTGAATCAAGGTCGTCAAGAACAATCCCCACATTCACTGGGATAGTGGTTTCGTTTTGAGGCATAACCAAGAAAATCCGTGAAGAAAGAAACAAGAAGAGGATATGAAGTACGAACTTAAGGTTAGAAGGAGGGTTCTTCTTGAACATCTTTGATCATGTGTTTACTAGCTTCATGTCAAAGAAATCTAATTATATAGAGGTGATGATCGATTATGATGGTCCTATACGCAAAACTTCAAACCATGTGTGGTAGTCAAAACTTGGGATGAGTGGAGGAAACTTCAATTGACATTGACTACCACACATGGTCCTATATCGATTATGAAACTTCTATCAAAACTTCAAACCAGGTGCGGTACAAACGAGAAAGACATAGAATATATGTCCTATATCTGTTAATTATGGAATAAATAAAATAAAGAAATTTCGAGGAATGCATCCACGTTGAAGCTTCCCTAAAAATTTTTTCTTCCGCAGAACTTGTAGCTGGTCCTATACGCATTTCCCGGAAATTATGCGCTGAATGGAGTTGAAATTTACCCAGATCAAATAGTGAAACCAAAAATTCATTCTTGTTGCAAAAACTTACCCAGATCAAATATTTGCCGAATTTATCGTACATCTCCTCGCTCGATTTATATGTCGAAGGGGAGGTTCCGGACGCCGGTTGACTTCTGGGGGTGTTGACCTTCCGGAGAATGATTAAGCGAGCGAAAGTCATTTCGAAATGAAATTGTTCGTAATGTTGGGGTCTCGATAAAAGAGACGAGATCTAGAATATTAAAGTGGGCCGTAGGTGTGAACATCACAACGGGCCTGGTCTTTTATTGAAATGTGGGCCTAGCCCAATATTCAAATTACGAATGAGTCTAAACTAGCATGTGACATTTAATTGTATCCTTGAGTTGTACTAGGACTACTTGTATGCATTTCTTGAATCGCAAGAACAACGTCACTTGCTGCTAGCTTGATGTTGGTTGCTCTCCAGAAAATACGGAATTGTATCTCTGTGGTTCGAAATTTGGCCGACTGGAATTTCTGGGTACTTGTGGTGCGGTGAGGCCTCAATCGCATTTGGCCGATGACTACAGTAGTTACAAGTATGGCAGCTTAGGTCTTTGTCATTGAAAATTTTGAACATGGCCTGGATCTTTCTCCATGTAGAGGGTTTTGAATCAGCTTGTTGCATGAAGACGTGCCTATGCCTATAAATGAAGGAAGCTACAAATATGATTAGAGAGAGTACTGAAGCCAGCCCAGCAATGAGAAAGAGGACCCAAAAACTATCAGAGCCAAGCCTACTGCTGGAAACTTTTGGGGTATTCAAGTGTTCATGACAATTTCTTTCTTTCTTGAACCATCTCTCTTCGATGTTCATTATCTTCTTGCCTGTGTCACGTATAGAATTGCCTCTGAAATATCGGGTACAAGAGGGGATTGTTTTGGAAACACCTGCAAATAAAAGTTGCTAGCTAGTTAAGAAAATTAATAATTTACAGATCGAGATCGATCATAAAGATACTAAGATGATGATGAGAGAGATCTTACAAAGGCTAAACCACCCGTTTTGAAGATAGGTCCAACCATGGCATATTTATTGCAATACTTGGCAAGAAAGAGATTCATGTAGGGTGTTTCATCAACAACAGCAGCTATACCTCCCTTTGCACTCCCTCGTGAAAGAGCTTCGTCAATTTCTTCCATAGTTCCAAAACACTTAAGATTGGAATCATCAAAACCTACTTGTCTCAATAGACCATAGACATGAGCATTCCTTGTGTATCCAATGGTATCCCCGTTTCTCAAAAGATCTCGTATATCTTTAACACTTGGTTGGAGCTTTTGGATTGTATATAGCGACGTTAGATTGGCTGTATAGTTTATTGTGAGTACTAGAACAACAAACATCCATATAGTCATCACAAATCTAGCCAAGTTACTGACAACTTTCTCAGCTGCATAATGCACAAGGAAATTAATTAATTGTTTACGAACGATCAATAGTCAATCGTAATATATATATGAAGTATAAATTATTTGATAGATCGAAATTAGAAAGAGGCCGGTCATATATATAGACGTACGTACTCTGTGCAGAAGCCACGGTTGAGAAGGAGAACTAGACACCAGTGCCAAATTGATGTGACAAAGGGCCCCGAAAATCGTCATTAATTCGATGTTCAAGAACCCAGACTATGAAACCAATAAAGAGGGAGAAACAAAAGGTTGTTAGCCAAAGATCCCAAGTCCAAGGCTCCAAGAAAGCCCATGCAGTTTTGCTCCCCATCACTACGACTGGCACAACCATAACTACTCCAGCTTCTGTACATGTGTATGGCATTGTGAAGTCTACATACACTAACTGATTTGCTCTAATTGTTATATCTCCTACTGCAGCATCAAATCCCTGTCAAGTAATATATATGTTTAATTATGATCTACCGAAATGTCAAATGTCAAATGTTTTTTTTTATTTGTATCCCTTTTAATAAATAAAAGGAAAATGATCATTAATTGACCTCAAATAAATTTAGGCTTTAATTAATCAAATATATATATATATATTCCACCTCATTAGCTAACTGCCACATCATATTATTTAATTTTCACTTAAATATCACTTATTGACTATCTTACACTTTTCAAATCCAATGGTTTTAAACTATTTCATTCATTTTATCATTTAAATTCTATTTGTACTGCAAACAAATATTCCATTTTCCAAACTCTGCAAAGATCGATATATATATATATATATATATATATATATATTTTAGTGTGATTTTTTCTCAGGAATTCACTTTGATTTTATTGAAGAAACCATATGAGAAGAGATAATACAAAGAAGAAGAAAAAACCATGAAAGGCATGCATATATAGGAGAAAACGTGTAGGGATCTAACCAAATATCATCACCAAAATTGAAATCATAATTTTCAAATTTCTCAGTCACTTTTTAGAAGAAGAGATAATTATGATCCATTCAAAAGTGATTAATTTTCAGAAACAAAACTCATATATATAGTCGTATCCTTGCTTGATGTGGTTGATGCATCCTTCTTACAATTAGTGTTTCTACAAGATTTCCAAGGCATTTTAATTTATTTATTTTTAAAATTTGTGTCGATTGACGAATTTTGAGTTTTGAGGTGTTTTTTCATTCTTGTTCTTATTAATGGTATTGTTATTGGGATAATTTTCTTGTTCGATTATGTTGGTATTTTTCATATCATGTTTTCAAATTCTTATTGCTTTATATCGTTTTTCGTTACTAATTTACCTATTTTTTTAAATGACTAATTTACCTATTTTTGTTGTGGCAATTAATTTACCTACTTAATCAATTTACCTACACAATATATAGGTGATAAATTAGCGTACACTAATTTACCTATACTATCAAAGAATTAGTTTACCTGCATGTAAATAACTTATATGGTATATAAAAAACAAACTTATTATTTTTCATGCGAATAAAAAATTAATATATAGATTTGAATTGTAATGAAAGCTAAATAATGATAAACAAATTTTTTTGTTTGAGATTAATAATGATAAACAATTTAAATGAAAGGATTTATTTTAGGAATATATAATGGGGTTCGTAATAATGACAATTTGAAATGTAGTCTTAACTATAAGAGTTTAAGTTGAAAGTTGATTGGTATTAAATGTTTGTTGATTATGGCATATTTGTAAATTGTTGAAAAAATATGGTATAAGATATTCTATGTGGTATCTGTAATTTAATATTTGACTAAATTTAAAAGTTTCAAAGTCAAAGAATTATATCTAATAAAATTAAAGTGGTAGGGATGTATATTTAAATATCAAAGGTCTAGAGCTGTGTCACAACGGAAAAGGAAACAAGAATCAGAATGAAGAAATTAATGAAAAAATTGTGTTACTGGAGGAAATTATAATTAATGTACAACGTACTAAAGAAAACAGGTATAAATTTAGAAAACCTGCGTCAGCTGCACCAAGAACACCACTTGGTTTGCATCCCCTAACTTTCAAGTTCAACCTAGTGTTGTAGTGAGGATGGGAAGCGTAAAAGTCCGAGACAGCCATTTGAATGCAACTCAACCAAATATTCCCACTCAATGACTGATTAAGGTCATCAACCACAACACCCACATTCACCAGAATAGTACTGGTTTTGTTTTGAGGCTTGGCCATGGAAATCGATGATGAAAGGAAAATGAAAAACATAGAAAAAACAAGCTTGAGGTTGGAAAAGCTCATCTTGATGAACATATTTGAAACTCTTTTGAAAGCTAGCTTAATCTTATCATCATGTATATATTCAGTTCGTTTTTTTGGACATTCCAAACAGATATAACGTACGCTAGCTAGCGCTGGCTAAATGGAATATTTAGGCATAGAAACAACAAACACCAAGTTGTATATTCTCATTAGGATAAGGAGCTTGCCAGCTCACAACGAACTGTTAATGAATATTTGTATATTCTACGTACCATAGTTTCTGTGATTAGTTTCCTTAAATTACATAGAAGTATTACGACACTCTTAGTTAGAGAAATAGATAGGTTTGACGTAGATAATTTGTCCTCAAATTAAGATGGACGTACAATTAATCCAAACAAATAATTTGTCCTAAACCCTAATTATTCTGGAGTAAATAATTTCAAACTCCGTTCGGCCTTCATGACTTTCGGGGAAATTACGCGGTCTCAGAGTAATTCCGATCCACATTGAAACCTAAGTTTCTTTAATTAATTGTTTATTGTTGCCAAAAGCAGTACAACGTCCGAAGCATTACTTATCTTATTTGGTGGAGACGATGTGCTTTCTTCTGCATTTTGGGGATTACGTACGTTGAGCATGAACAATTAGGAGGCCGGCCTTGTAATTTGTATAAGATCGAGATGATCTAATAGAGAAATGCTTTTTCATTTTTGTGGTCTAGGAATCATCATCGATCTCATACTTATAATTTTTTGGACATATATATATATATATATATATATATATATATTGCACTAAATTAAAGAAAAGTTTAATTCATTTAGTCATGGGAGCGGATCGATCAGGGTCATCATGCATCTAGTGTTGATAAATAAATAAATGCTTCATGGCAAGAATCTAATTGCTTAACTTTGGTATAAAAATTCCAAAGAATGATGTCTGGAAGCTAGCTAGGTATAAATTTCATTCAATTAATAATAATGTTAAAATCTGAAAATAATATATATAGGCATTTTCCACTAAAAATTTTCGCACTTTTAAAAATGTTCGGATATGACATTGCTATTTTGACAATTACGCAATAAATTTTAACACTTGCATGACGTACAGAATGAAATCGATCCAATGGTTATCAACAATAGGCCGGGGTGATCCCTTAGTTATTTTCTCTAAAATGTTATGTACAATGCTACATTTCCCTGGAACCCTAGCTATATATGAACGAATATATGCAACATGTACCATGCATATAGCTAGATGCATATATATTTGAATTTGTATTAGTGAGCTGTTTCACCTAGCTGGAGTGATTGCTTGAACTTGGGTAGCAGACTCACTAGATGCAGGAGCTACTTCTGGAGATGCCTGATCAGTTGAGGGTGCTCGTTGCTCCGGAGTTTCTGGGCCACTATTGTTTGGAGGGGTTGTAACTAGACCCCGCTGCTGGTTGCTGCTTCTAGAAGGGTCTATTTCAAGAAACTTTTTAAACAGGGCCCGAATCCTTCTCGGGGTAGAGGTTTCGGAATTCCAAACGCCCCTATACTTGTAAGTGAAATGAAGTGCATATATGATGAGAGCGAGTGCCGAAGCCATCAAGGTAGTGATAAAAAGGACTCGAAAGCTTTTAAAATCAAGTCTACTGCTAGAAACACTTGGGTTAGTAAAGTCTTGACAATTGCTTTCTTTCTTGAACCACTTGTTTTCGATGTTCATTATCTTTTCTCCTCCGGTCACGTTTAGGACTGCTTGTGACACATCGGGTAGAAGAGGTGAATGTTTTGGAAACACCTGCAAGGGTCGATCACCTCAACAAATTAATCACTGCGCTAGCGCATCATTTTTGTTTGTGGCAAATTAATTAAGATCGAAGATAGAAGCTTCTTACAAAGCCATGGCCATCGGTTTTGAAGATGGGTCCAATCATGGTATACTTGTTGCAGTACCTTGCAAGAAAAAGCTTCATGTAGGGAGTTTCATCAACAAAAGCAGCAATGCCGCCACTATTTCCACTCCCTTTTGAAAGAGCATCATCAATTCCTTCCATAGTTCCCAAAGCCATGAGCTTGGAATCTTCAAAACCTACTTGCTTCAACATCTCGTAAGTATAAGCAGTTGGTATGTAGCCGATGTTTTCCCCCTTCCTCAATAGATCCTTTATATTGGTAACAGTTGGCTCCAGTTTTTCAACCGTATATATTGACGTTAGACTTGCTTGGTAATTTATTGTCAGTACTAGCACAACAAATATCCATACAATCATAACAAATCTACCCAAGTTGGTATCCACTCTCTCTTCTGTATAGTCAAGAAAATTAATTGCTAATCAGCACAAGTTATAAATATATATGTCGTACGGACTACAACTATATATATATATATACAATTGCCTTCACATGTGGACGTCTATATTGTATTAAAATGTGAACATTCTCATGTTAACGTGTAAACTAATGATTAGAACCGTCTATATTTTAGATTATCCTTCAAGAGACATTTTGATAAATAAAAATTCAAAATTCAAATTATTTAGTTATTTGATATATATATATATGGCCGGCTGGCGGCTTTATAAGGAACTAATTAAGAGAGAGGTTATGAAAAATTACGGTGAGCAAAAACCATGGTTGAGAAGGAAAACCAGACTCCGTTGCCAACTTCTTGTTGTGCGGTAGAGCCCTGAAAATCTTTATTCTGTCGATGTTCAAGGACCCAAACCACAAAACCAATAGACAATAAAGAAATAAGAGTTGCTAGCCAAAGGTCCCATTTCCAAGGCCTAAAGAAAGCCCATGCACTTCTTTTGTTTGTGTCTATGACCGGCACAACCATGACTACACCAGCTTCTGCATATGGCATCGTGAAGTCGACATACAAGGACCTATTTGCTCTAATTGTTGTATCTCCCACCACAGCATCGAACTTCTGTCAAATAATGAAGCATTATAACCCTTATCGATCAATATCTTAATTAACAAAGACATTAATTGAGTGCCTATTTGTAGTTGTCACGGAATAAGGTAAGCAAAATTATGATATATGTATATTTATAATATTCTATTGAAGATAAGGAACTTTACCCCAAGATATACTTGATAGCACAAGTCATTGTAAGTGCCAGCTTTGGTGCCATCAGGCTTTGCAAAGGGAATGAAGTCATAAGGAAGAGCATATGGTAACATGTCAACTACTTCCTTAAAGACATCAATACTGAATCCGGTGACATCCGTTGTGTTCGTGCTTGGATCTATTGTTACCTTAACAAGCTCAGTAAATCCATCCCTAACAGGAACGCCTATTTTTAACCTCTTGCCCTTTGTTGGGATCTCCCACCCTTTGGGAACAGTGAGAGACTCTCCCGGCCATATCACTGGTCCAAGATGGCAAGTGGAATTTGCGGAACTCATTTTGCTAACGAGTCCATGGTGCGGTGTCCAAAATCCAATTGTTCTTGGTCCACCACCATTGACGTTAACTATCCGAAAATTAGATGATTGAAGTTGCCCATCAATGATAATGAAGTCTCCCGCTATGCCTAGGAATCTAGTAGTTGATAGGGCTTTGCAAAGTCTTGGACCATAGGGAGAGATTGGAAAACTCCCAAGAATATCTGTCGACTTGTTGAAGTCATTTGGCTTTTGGAAACCAAAACTCCTTGTAGTGCCAATCACTTGTTCAATTGCCATGGCTATGGCAAAAGTTGCATCATGAGCCCAAAATCCGAAAACATCCAATTCAGCACCAACGATGTGTGGATAGTCTTTTTGGAATTGCCTTCTCCACCGGAGCTTGAATTCTTCGAGCTCTGCTGTTTTTTGGGCATAAGTTTGCACACCGATGACTCCATTCATGGAATGGATGACCGAAGAATTCAGTGACATTAAACTATTAGTTATCCCATTGGTGGTTAACCAAACATAGCCTTCAACCATCATTCCAATCTCTTCGGCCTTGGCAAATAGCTTAGAGCATAGATCGGTTGTCATATGGACAATGAAGACTCTAGTTTGCATGGTCATTAACTTGTAAATCTCGTTTGTGATTTGATCATCGGTTGCGGAGGGGGAAATGACACTCCGGTAGGGGACACCGACACCAACCTCTTGTAATGCATCTGTTAAAAATGGTATGACTGCCTCCCCGTACGAAGTGTCTATGTATATGGGCACAACTTGTCTCCATCCGAAACTCTTAATAACCGCAGTTATAGCTTTCACTTGGGATGTGTCATTTTGTGCGAACTGGAAAAAGTAGGAGCTCCGGAGCGAAGTAAGAGAAGGACTTGTTGCAGAAAAGGATATGATGGGTACATGAGTTTCGTGTCCGAGATTGATAACAAAGTTTGTCTCCATCGATGTCACTGGCCCGATGATGGCTTGCGCTTCTTCATTCTTTATCAGATCTAGAGCTGTTAATATGTCCCAATAAAAATGAAAAAAAAAATATCATTACCGGCCCTAATCAAAAAAGGGTATGTTATAGCTAGACAGCAGTTAGCTAGTTACCTGCGGCAGCTGCACCAACAACGTTTTTTTTCGAGTCTCTAATGTTCAAGACCAGTCTAGTTTTGTAGCCAGGATGATAGACATAGAAGTCCGAGAGGGCCATTTTGATGCAGGTCATCCAAATCTTTCCCCTCACTGAATTAAGGTCATCAAGAACAACCCCTATTCTCACCGGAATCATTGTTTTGTTTTGTGGAGTGGCTAAGGAAATCCATGAAGAAAGAAACAAGACAAAGAAAATAGAAATAAGAGCAAGCTTATAATTAAGGTTGCAAAGGTACTTTTTGTTGATCATATTTAAAACTTCTGAGGATGTTTAATCTGATCCTGTAGGTTGCCTAATAAACGGAACCTACTTATATGCTGCTGTTGGAATATTTTGAATAGGCCAGGGCCCAGGGGAAAGAACAAACACTAGCTACTTATTCTATATTTTGATGATTATTAAAAAAGCTAGCTATGACGATCCAAACTAATTAATGGACTTGTCTCTAGGTTTAACATGAACATAATCGAGGGCTTGAAACAGTCCGTGAGTAAACTCAGAAAAGTATATATATACCAAAAGAAAATGGTGTATATCATACATATGGTTAATCAGTTTTTGGACTGAATATTAGTAATCGTTGAAAAAAGAAGCTTCAAGGAAACTTTTTACCGAAAGAAACCATTTCAAGGAAATTTCAATCACAGTTGTATCAATATTTTAGACGGTGCAAAAGAGAAAGCTGTTTGTCATGTTGTTTTAACTTTTTTACTTGGCGATTACGGAATGAAAGGAACAAAGGAACATAAGCATTAATGCCGGCCACAAGCATTTCCGAGAATTTTACAGTTCTATAATACCAAGTCTACATCCAAGCCTAGATTACTGTTACTTCTAATGGAAGAAAATGAGAATCTAACGGCCAGTGACAGAGTCAATAATCCAATTAGTGCCTAAACAAAGAAATACTAGCATGGACTCTCAGTCTCTCATCAATTGCTTAGAAGTACTTTAACCTTTTATTTACACTACCAAAATCATCAATCATTCTAGTTATGGATAATCACATTGCTATTATTTTTGGTCTGGAATCACATTGCTATAAGTAGAGCCATATACAACTAAGAATGGCCGGGGAAAAGCATTACACTGCTACTTTTATCAATTAATTAATACACAATTAAAGTCACCATGCTCCGTTGAAGGTGATGCTGACTGGGAGGGACGAACACCGGTGAGAAAGTCCGGGAAATTTTACCATTAATGTTACGCATAAAGGGTTTTATGCAGTTAAAATGTTGCTTAATTATGTAAGGTTTCGGAAAGCACAGCAGGAGAAAAGATAAAGAAGTTTCAGTAATCTAGAGAGTACGGCGAATTAAGAACTACAAAATAGTCTTATGTACCAACTATAAAATTAACCTACAAGAATGAATTGGATATTAACAAGTGGGTTTTCTCTCGGTACGCAATAATAATAATGTAGTGTATGTATGTGACATTCAATTGTATTATTGACTATATATTGAGCCGTGTTAATTAGAAGTAGTTCTATGCTTTTCTTGAACTGCGATGACAACCTCGGTAGTTGAAGTAACTAGTACGTCTGGAGGCACTTCATCATTTGAGGTTGTTTGTTGCTCTCCAGCAAATAAAGAGTTCGTCTCTGGGAAGTTGTTGTTCGGTGAGTCCTCAACTGCATCTCGTTGTTGGCTACTGCATGCTTTTAAAAGTGTGACAGTCGTGGTCTTTGTCGTTGAAAATTTCGAACAGGGCTCGGATCTTTCTCCATGTCGAGGGTTCTGAATCAGCTGGTTGCACCAACACGTAGCTATGCCTATAAATGAAGGAAGCTACAAATATGATGAGAGCAAGAATTGAAGCCAACCCGGCAATGAGGAATAGAACCCAAAAGCTATCAAGCCCAAGACTGTTGCTAGAAATATTTGCATCACTCGAGTCTTCACAACTGAATTCTTTCTTGAACCACTCTTTCTCAAGATTCATTATCTTCTGTCCTCCGGTCAAGTTTAGGACTGCCTGTGAAACATCCTCTAGAAGTGGGGAGCGTTTCGGAAACACCTGTAATATCATCCCAGCAAATTATTTAAACAAAATCATGCATGCATGAACTAATTAAAAAAAAAATCTCATTTAAAGATGAGAATTAATCTAATATTCTGATACACAAATATGCATGTATATGTAATGTAGGGGGATAAGAGGAGAGAGATCTTACAAAGGCAAGTCCATCAGTTTTAAAGATGGGTCCAATCATGGTATATTTTTTAGAACAATATTTTGCAAGAAAAAGCTTCATCTTGGGGGTTACATGAACAACAGCAGCAATACCACCCTTTGCACTCCCTTTTGAAAGAGCTTCATCAATCTCTTTCATTGTTTGAAAATCCTTCAGCATAGAATCATCAAAACCTACTTGTTTCAAGAGATCGTAAACAAAAGAATTCTTTATGTAGCCTACATTATCCTGATTCCTTAGTAGATCCTTTATATCGGTAACTGTTGGCTGGAGTTGTTCAGCTGTATATAGTGACGATAGACTGGCTGTGTAATTTATTGTCAATACAAGAACAACAAACACCCAGATAATCATAACGAATCGAGCCAAGTTGCTAACAACTTTCTCCTCTGTAAATTGCACAGGGAAATT
Organism: Rubus parviflorus; assembly: GCA_029955375.1. Taxonomy (NCBI): domain Eukaryota; kingdom Viridiplantae; phylum Streptophyta; class Magnoliopsida; order Rosales; family Rosaceae; genus Rubus; species Rubus parviflorus. The sequence goes on along the minus strand of JARGGL010000001.1, from coordinate 2,038,204 downwards.
GTTAGTGAAAAAAAATAAAATAATAAAGCACCTGAAAACTCACAAAAATGAAGTTTAATATATATAAGAGTTAATATGGCCTATTGAATTTTAATAATTAATTTCAAATGAGAGAGAGAGATTGACAATTACTATGTGCAAACACCATGGTTGAGCAGGAGAACCAGACACCGGTGCCAATTTGATGCGAGGGAGGACCGCGAAAATCTTTATTAATTCGATGTTCAAGGACCCAAACCACAAAACCAATATACACAAAGAAAAAACAAGTTGTTAGCCACAGGTCCCAAGTCCAAGGCTTCAAGAAAGCCAATGCATGTTTGCTCTTGATGTCGATGACTGGCACAACCATTACTACACCAGATTCTGAATATGGCATTGTAAAGTCTACATATGAAGACCTGTCTGCTCTAATAGTTGTATCTCCCACCACAGCATCAAAGTTCTGTCAAGTAAAAAGATACATACTTGTTATCATCTCAGTGAAACGAAAAACGAATGCTCCTTTAATTTTCCTTTTATGGTAAAACAGAGGCCGTTCGAAGAGAAGAAAGTCAAATCAGAAAACGGTATCTAAATTAAGCTCAGAACCAAATGTACGTTACATATGCTAGCACAATATGATCCTAAAAAAGTAGAGAAGTTTACCCCAAGATATACTTGATAGCACAACTGATTGTAAGTGCCAGCGCTGGAGCCATCACAGTTTGCAAAGGGAATGAACTCATAAGGAAGAGCATATGGTAATAGGTCCACTGCAGCCTTAAAGACATCAATACTGAAGCCTGTGACATTCGTTGTGTTAGTGTTAGGCTCTTTTGTTACCTTAACAAACTCAGTAAAATCAACCTTGACAGGAACTCCAATTCTCAGTTTCTTGCCGTTTGTTGGGATCTCCCATCCCTTGGGAACAGAGAGAAAATCTCCCGGCCACCTAATAGGTCCAAGGTCAAACTTGGAACTTGAAATTTTACTTGAGTTTGGTGATGAATCCAATGTTTTCACGAGTCCATTTTGCAGTGTCCAAAATCCAATTGTTCTTGCTCCACCACCATTTACATTGACTATCTGAATATTTGATGATTGACGTTGCCCACCAACAACGCTGAAATCTCCAGCTATGCCTAGAAATCGAATAGTTGAAAGAGCTCTGCAAAGTTTTGGACCATATGGAGAGACCGGAAAACTTTCAAGATCTGTCGAGCTGTTGGAAGCTACATTTGACTCTCGGAAGGGAAAGCTACTTGTAGTTCCAATTACTTCTTCAATCGCCATGGCTAGTGCAAAAGCAGCATCATAGGCCCAAAGTCCAAAAATATCCAATTCAGCATCAATCACGAGGGCTGGATTGTCTTTTTTGAATTGCTGTTTCCATCGTATCATGAGTTGTTCAAGATCTGATGTTAGTGGAACATAAGTTTGTACACCCAATACACCTTGCATGGAATTGAAGACTGTAATATTTTGAGCCTGTAATCTGTGAAGTATCTCATTAGTAGTGAGCCAGACATAGCCCTCACTAATCATCCCAATCTCTTTTGCCTTGGAAAATAGTCTAGAAGATAGATCAGTTGTCATGTGGACAATGAAGACTCTGGTTTCCTTTGTCATCAACTTGGAAAGTTCTTGAACAATTTGACCATCGGTGGCTGATGGGGAAATGACACTTCGGTATGGGACACGAACATCTACCTCTTGCAAGGCATCAGTTAAGTACGGTATGATTCCCTCCCCGAACTCAGTGGCTATGTAGATTGGCACAACTTGTCTCCATCCAAAGGCTTTAATAATAGCACTTATGGCTTTCACTTGGGACGAGTCAGTTTGTGCAAATTGAAAAAAGTAAGGGCTCCGTAGAGAAGTAAGAGAAGGGCTTGTTGCAGAGAATGATATAATGGGCACATGAGCTTGGCATCCAAGATTAATGACAAAGCTTGTCTGCATCGATGTCACTGGCCCGATGATGGCTTCCACTCGTTCATTCTTTATCAGATCTAGAGCTGCATCTCGATGGAAAAGACAGAATCATAATTAAAAAAATGAACAACCATGAATGTCTTTATAACATCAGATACTAATTAATTGGAAACCAAATTAAGGACCTAAGCTAGTGAGAACCTGCAGCAGCTGCACTAACAACACTTTGTTTGCAATGCCTAGTGTTCAAAACAAGCCTAGTGTTGTAGTCAGCATGAGTAGCATAGAAGTCTGAGAGAGCCATTTTGATGCAACTCAACCATATATCCCTAGTCAATGAATATTCAACGTCATCAAGAACAACTCCAACGTTCACTGGGATAATGGTTCCATTTTGTGCCAGGGCCAAGGAAACCCATGAACATAAAGGAAAGAAGTAAAGGACAGAAATAACAAGCTTAAGGTTGCTATGGTTTTTCTTCATCATACTTGAATTTTTGGAATGCCAGCTGCTTAATCCGATCTTGTATCAAGTCAATTAATAGCCCAAAGGATGTTATTATATATATATGGAGATAGAGAGCTCAGAAGAATTCAACAATAAACAACCCATCATCATATAAGCAGGCATTGGAATATTTTAAATGCAGAAAGAACAAACACTACTTACGTTTGGTTTGAACATTATTATATACAAATTTAAAATAAAAACTTGAAAAACAGGTAGGTTTGGGGACATCCGATAAAATTGGAACTATCTAAGAAAATTAGTATGGCCCCTGCGCAAGGATATACGAATAAATGAAGGAAATTTTCAAAACAATATAAAGAAACAAAAACTAATTGACATTCTGACAACGTTTCAAATACTTCAAAATACTACATCCTACAATGATTTTGAGAGAAAGACAACGATGGGATCAATGGTGCAAAAGAGAGAGACACAGCTCGTCCAATTGTCTTAACGTACGGTTTTGTTTGGCAATTTTGGAACAGAAAGGGAAAGATTTCATATGTAGCAGGTTGATCTAGTCATCTATATTGCCCTCTAGCATTGTCAGGAAATTTCAGACTCAGACTGTAGCTAACAGTAGTTCAAAAATATACCGGACTAAATCAGCATCAAAACCTAAGATTCTTCTTGGTGAAGATAACAAGACTAGTTACACATATGCCAGAGAATAACGGAGTTGATGCCAAACTAACAGTCATTTTCAGATGGATTATTTCGGAAAAGTCTTAACAAGAATTAGTCTTGATCGATATTCATGGTTTATAACACATGGATATATGGACCAAAGGTTAGCTAGCTTGTCCAATTGTCTTAATGATTTTATTTGGCAATTACGGAATTGTTCTAATCTTCTAGACACTGTCACAAGGCATAATTTCCAGGAAATGTCAGGGACCCAGAGTAAGAGATTCCAATCTCATTTTCTGATCGTATGTTTCAAAAAAATAAACCTTGAGATTCATGGTTAAGAACAGAGTAAGAGATTCCAAAAGCCAAAACGCGCTACTACAAGGCGTCAAAAAGACAACGGATTGGTTACTTATCTTGATAGAGACACCGTACTTCTCCAGCATCTTGACCGGCGTTTACTTTTTGGGCTTCAGGTGGCAGCCGGTGTTGACCCATCGGAGTCTGAAAGTGAGGGGGAGTTTGTTATGGGGTTTATGCAACCTGGAGATGAAGATGAAGAGTTGAAGATGAAGAGAGAGATTGAGCCTTTTTTTTTTTTTTTCGAAAGTAAAAGTAAAGATTGAGCCTTTTCTTGTGTTACAAATGGGCCTTTTTACAGCAAATTGGCTATTGACATGTGAGCCTCGTCTTGTATGCGAGATTTTCCTCGACCATAATTCTGTTTTCACTAAAAAAAAAAACCATAATTCTGTTTTTTTTTTTTGGTCATGAAACCATAATTCTATCAACTTATCAAATTAATAGAATGAACTCTTAGGTGGATTAACTCAGAATTCATAGCTGATTGACAGAATTCAAAACCTTGTATCCCTGAATTTTATTCTCAAAGAAAAAAATGCTCTATACAAACCATAGGCAACATTTCCTCGTATGTAATTTACTCAGATAATTAAATAAAACAATTCCTCAGAGGACGTATATATGTATGATATGTAACACGACCAAGTGTGTTGTATACTTATATTAAAGAGTATCCAAAATCATGGAGTATTTCTGTGCATTTCTTGGATTGTGACAACATCCTCAGTAGTAGCTGCAGGAACTTCTTCTGGGGACTCATCTTGCGGTTGCTCTATATCGAAAACAGAATCTGAATCTGTGTGGTTCGAAGTATCATGGGGTACCGGACTTGTTGGGCAGCTGCTGCCACTGTCCGATGAGGCCTTAACAGTCTCTTGTGGTTGCTTGGTTTTAAAAGTATGACAGTCGAGGTCTTTCTCATTAAAAATGTCGAACATTGTCCGGATCTTTCCCCTTGTCGAATGTCTTGGATCCGCAGTATCAGAATGCATCAAAACATGCCTATGCCTGTAAATGAAGGAAGTTACAAATATGATGAGAGCTAGTGTTGAAGCAAACCCTACAAAGAGGAAGAGGACCCAAAAACTATCAGTGCCAAGACTATTGCTAGCAACTTTGTTATCCAGATCTTGACAATTGCTTTCCTTCTTGAACCATTTGTTTTCGATGTTCATTATCAACTCTCCTCCTGTCACATTTAGGATTGCTTGTGAAACATCGGGCACAAGAGGGGAGTGTTTCGGAAACACCTGCAAAAGTCACCTCAGCTTATTAATTAATATACATATATACATATAGAAAGTTAGAAACACACACATATATGTAGTCATGCACATAAAGAGTAGAGAATTCTTACAAAGGCAAGGCCATCAGTTTTAAAGAAGGGTCCCAACATTTTATATTTCTTGCAATATTTTGCAATAAAAATCTTCATGTTGGGGCTTTCATCAACAACAGCAGCAATACCACCATTCGAAAGAGCTTCATCAATTTCTTCCATAGTAGTAAAAGACTTGAGCTTGGAATTGTCAAACCCTACTTGATTCAAGATACCGTGAACATAAGTTCTTACGTAGCCAACGGTATCCCCATTTCGTAATAGATCATTTAGATCGGTAACAGTTGGCTCGAATTTTTTGACAGTATAAAGTGACGTTAGACTGGCTGTGTAATTTATTGTCAGCACAAGCACAACAAATATCCATATAGTCATCACGAATCGAGCCAGGTTGCCTACAACTCTTGCCGCTGTAAAATAAAAGCAGCACAAGGGAACTGTTAGTTGAAAGTTTGATTTTGAAAAAGATAAGTATTGATCGAATACTTTGAGATCGAGTCATATATTATATATAGATTCTGAAATAAATGACTTGAAATTTGAGAGATGGCGGAGAATTACGTACGCTGTGCAAAAACCATAGTGGAGAAGGAGAACCAAATACTGGTGCCAAATTGATGTGCTGGAGGACCTCGAAAATGTTTATTGATTCGATGTTCAAGAACCCAAACCACAAAACCAATAAAGAGGAAGAAACAAGCAGTTGTTAGCCAAAGGTCCCATCTCCAAGGCTTCAAGAAAGCCCATGCACTTTGTGTCTTGATGTCTTTGACAGGCGCAACCATCACCACACCAGCTTCTGTGTATGGCATTGTGAAGTCCACATACAAAGACCTGTTTGCTCTAATAGTCATATCTCCAACCACCGCATCAAAGTTCTATATATCCAAGTATCAAGTAAACAATATATTCGTCATCGATCATTTATCAAATATAAATCAATTATATATGCATATGACATGGTACTAAAGGTGAGGAATTTTACCCCGAGAAATACTTGATAGCACAAATCGTTGTAAGTGAGCCCAGTGGTGGAGCCATCACGGTTGGTAAAGGGCACAAAGTCATAAGGAAGAGCATATGGTAACATTTCTACTGCTGCCTTAAACACATCAATACTGAAGCCCGTGACATCGGTAGTGTTAGTGCTTGGATCTGTTGTTACCTTAACAAGCTCAGTAAAACCCTCCTTCACAGGAACTCCTATTTTCAGTTTCTTCCCATTTGTTGGGATGTCCCATCCTTTTGGAACACAGAGAGAATCTCCCGGCCATATAATAGGCCCAATATTGGAACCTGAGGAGTTCACTTTGTTCACGAGACCATTTTTTGGGGTCCAAAGTCCTATTCTTCTTGCTGCACCACCGTTTATATTAACTATCTGAAGAGTTGATGATTCAAGTTGCCCATCAACAAGACTGAAATCTCCAGCAATGCCTTGAAATCTAGTACTTGACAGAGCTTCGCAAAGTCTTGGACCATATTGGGAGACAGCAACATTTTCAAGATCTGTCGAGTAGTTGGAAGCAACATTTAAGTTTTGGGGGACGACACTACTTGTATTCCCAAATACTTGTTCAATTGCCATGGCTAGTGCAAAAGCAGAATCATAAGCCCAAAGTCCAAAAACATCCGAGTCAGGACCAAGGATGACTGGAGTGGCTTTTTTGAACTGCCGATGCCACCGTGATTTGAACACTTGAAGCTGATTTGTCATTGGGACATAAGTTTCTACACCTAATGCTCCATCGATGAAATGGAGGTAGTCGAAATCGATAGTCTTTAAACTATTTGTCATCCCATTGGTGGTGATCCAAACATAGCCCTCAGTCATCATTCCAATCTCATTTGCCTTGTGAACTAGCCTAGAGCATAGTTCAGGTGTCATGTGCAGAACAAAGACTCTAGTTTGCATTGTCATCAACTTGTAAAGCTCTTTTTCGATTTGATCATCGGTTGCAGAAGGGGAAATGACACTGCGGTAAGGGACACGAGCATTAACCTTTTCTAAGGCATCAGTTAAGTATGGAATGACTGCCTCCCCATGCGAAGTGTCTATGTAGATGGGCACAACTTGTCTCCACCCAAAAGCACTTACAATAGAGCTTATGGCTTTTGCTTGGAACGAGTCATTTTGTGCAAATTGGAAAAAGTAGGGGCTGCGGAGTGAAGTAAGAGAAGGGCTTGTTGCAGAAAATGATATGATTGGCACACGAGCTTCCTCTCCGAGATTAATAACAAAGCTTGTTTCCATGGATGTCAGTGGCCCGATGATGGCTTGCACTTTTTCATTCTTTATCAGATCTAGAGCTGTAATTAAGTACATATATGTTTCAATGAAAAAAAAAATCAAAATTACTTGTAAAACGTACATATGATCCAATGAAAAGATAAATGGATATTGATACAGATGGAAATTGAAAAGGGCGGTCTATCAATCTATCATTCATTATATGTATAACAAATTAACAACACAAGTGTAATTAATTACCTTTGGCAGCTGCAGCAACAACATTATTTTTGGATTCCCTGATGTTCAAGAGCAGCCTAGTTTTGTAGTGACTATGAGAAGCATAGAAGTCTGAGAGGGCCATTTTTATGCAACTCAACCATATGTTCTCACCCCCTGAATGTTTAAGGTCGCCAAGAATAACCCCCACTTTGACTGGGATAGTGGTTTTGTTTTGTGGCTTGGCCAAGGAAACAGATGAAGAAAGAAACAAGCTAAAGATGGAAATTAGAGCAAGCTTAGTAATATTAATGTTGGAAGGGTACTTTTTGTAGATCATAGTTCAATCTTTTGAAGCTGGTTCTGCATTGATCGATACGGATCGGAGGTGGTTATGGCCGGCATGAGAATACTGGAAGGTCTTATATATATATGGTAAACAATCCATCAGATACGGTAGGAATATTCAAAATACGAAAAGATCGATAAAACATAGCTGTACGTGCTTTGTTCGATGTAGTCGTCATAGACTAATTAAGAAAGTTAAAATAACTATCCAAATGAGTAGACTTTAGAGATGTGTATAGAGGGTCTGAAACGTAGAAACATCAATAATAAAAACAATAATTAATATCGATCATGGTTGACAAAATCATATGAAGCTCAAGAAATTAATATTAGAAAAACATTATGTTAGTTAAATACCGCTAATCTCTAAAAAGAGAAATTTCGGGGCAATTTCTGTCAAAATTCCGATCCAGATTGTTCGTGTTGTCGATGAGAGCGATGTTGCAAAAGAGAAAGGCATAATTTGTCCCATTTATATTGTGATTTTGTTTAATTTGGTAATTAGTAGGTTACAACTCTTACATTTTTTTAGCTGATGTCCTAAGCATTTCCAGGAAGTACACATTGTATTTTCTTTGGCGAATAAGAGTGTGCCTCAACTCCTAAACAATGGGAATATCCTACGATTGTTTTGTTGAACAGTAACAAGATAATGTTAAGAGTAAGCTAGCTTATATATTCCAATCATTGAGTTGCTTGACACACACTCAATGACAAAACTTCCTGCATGAATTATAAAATATCCAATTAGTGCCTAATTAGCAAGAGGTGGGTTGAGCAAGTCAATGATTGGAATCTGCTTAATTTCCAGAAGGCATACAACCACATCACCAATCAGAGTGGCACTTCATGATTTACCAAAATCGACATCAAATCGTAAGACAGTTCAACAACAAGAACAAGAACTGGATTAATGTTAGAGGTGCACTCTGATTCGCCACCAGCGCCTTTGGATTAATTGTTCCATACCAAATTGAAGTGCATGTTGTTGAAGATAATTAACAAGATTAATTAAAGATTAAGCTGTGGCTTGCCTTGAGCAACCAGCGCCTTCTTCAGAGATATATTACAAAAATCAATAGAGTTGCTCGACACAAATTCAACACGTACACAACTTTCTAACCTAAGCAGGGATATAAACTAATTAGCTAGACTGTCACCAATACAGTGAACTCATCATTCTATTTCTGAATCAATTACTCAAAATATATGGTTAGTTACAGTGATATGACTATATACAAGTACCATTGAAGAGGACTGGAAAATTAATTTACAGTGCCACTTGTATCAATTAATTATACACAATCATGTGCCACTAGCTAAGAAATTATATTAATTACTAACTTGGGAAATCAATCTAGTGAGTACATAATTGTATCTAATTAAGGATGCTCAATAGCTAATTCAATCTCTCTGGTTGATTGACTATTAGTGGGACTCAAATGACCATGCTCAGGAGAAGGCGTTCTCTGCTCCTCAAACACATTGTGCGCTTCAGTGTGGTTTGAATAGCTTGATGGACTCATGGGGTAGTTGGTGTGAAATTCCAGTCCACTCTTCTTAAAAGTATGGCTGTTGAGGTCTTTTTGGTCGTAAATTCTTAACATGACAAGAACTTTTCTCCAAAATGAAGATTCTGAATCCAAGCGAATGTCCTTGTGCTCGTACAAGAACATGGCAACAAATATGAGGAGAGCCAATGATGAAGCAACCCCGGCAATAAGGAAGAGGCCCCAAAAGCTCTCCATGCTAAGACTGTTGGAAGAGACCGTGTTGCTTGGGTCTGGACAACTTGATAGGTTTTTGAACCACTTATTCTCAATATTTTGCATTTCGCCTCCCTCATTCACATTTAAGATTGCTCTTGATACATCGCGAGCAAGAGGTGAATCTTTTGGGAAGACCTGTCAAGTTCACAAATCAAAGAAGAAGAACGTCACAGAGAGAAAGCAAGTGAAACCGTGTGTATGGGAGAAAGTCAGAGAGATCACATAGGATAGAAAGCAAGTGAATATTACTTACAAAGGCCCAACCATCAGCTTTGAATGTCGGCTCAACCATGGTGTATTTCGAGCAATAAGTTGCAAGAAATAGTTTCATGTAGGGGGTTTCATCGAATGCAGCCGCGATCCCATCATTTGCAGTCCCCTTATGGAAAAGTTCATGCAATTGTTCAACGGTTGTAAAGTTTTTGATATTTTTATCCTGAAATCCTAGCTGTTTCAAAATCCCAAGAACAAAAGAACCTGTTTGGTAGCCAACATTGTCCCCATTCTTCAGAAGCAAGTTTACATCAGTAACAGTTGGTTGGAGCTGTTGAACTGTTAAAAGTGATGTTAAACTGGCGGTGTAACTCTGAGTCAAGATGAGGACAACGAAACACCATATGATCACTACAAACCTAGCCAAGTTGCTCACTACTCTTTCCCCTGTGACAAAAAATCAAAAGAAAAAAGGAATGAACAACAATGAGTACGTCATAGAAAGATGAATATCAAATAGTGTAATATATATATATATATATATATATATATATAAGGGAAAATTAATAATGTTGCTCTGGTTAATTAGTTCAGGGTGTATCTATATATGTTATACAAAGAATAATCATCACTATACATACACAACGGATTAAGATGAAGGAACTTACGGTGTGCAAAAACCATGGTTGAGAAGGAGAACCAAAAGCTTGTGCCAATCTGGTGAAGTGGAGGCCCTCGAAAATCTTCGTTTATCCGATGTTCAAGAACCCATACCACAAAACCAATGAATACGAAAAAACAACCACTTGTTACCCAAAGGTCCCAAGTCAAAGGCTTCAAGAACACCCATGCATTTTTATTTTTGTTATCTTTAATGGGCACAATCATGGATACCCCAGATTCTGTGAATGGCAATGTAAAATCAATATACAAGGACCTGTTTGCTCTAATGGTTATGTCTCCCACAGCAGCATCATAGTTCTGTCAAATAAAAAATGCCATTGTTTCAGTTAAAAAAGTGCACACCCTAAAATCTGAAGTAAATGAATAAAAGAGTCTTACCCCAGTAAACACTTCATTGACCAAATCATTGTAATTACCGGTCATCTCACCATCGGGCTTTGCATAAACATAAAAGTCATAAGCTATATCATAAGGTAATGCGTCTTTTACAGCTTCGAAGACGTCTATGCAGTATCCACCAATGACCTTGCTTGTGTTGGTGCTTGAATCATATGTCACATTCAGAAATTCAATGAACCCCTTCCTAACTGGAACTAAAATTTTCAACTTCTTCCCAATTGTAGGAATCTGCCAACCTTTTGGAGCAGAAATGGCGTCTCCAGGCCATATAATAGTCCCAAGACTGGTATTAGAAGTAGAATATGAGCTGGTTTTCGAATTCAAGTGCCTCACAAGTCCATTTTCCGGTGTCCAATATCCGATCACCTTTTCCCCACTACCAATTACATTAACAATCTGAAATGTTGATGACTGTAGCTGCCCATTTAGAAGACTGAAATGCCCTGAAAGCCCTCTGAAATTTGTACTTGACAGTGCTTCCACAAGTCGAGGACCAATTTCAGACACCCCAATTCTCTCTAAATCATTAGAACTACCAGAAGAATTGGCCTTGTGAAAGCTGAAGCTTTTAGCACTACTCCTCCCAACCTCCTCAACTGCCATGGCCAATGCCTTAGCAGCATCATAAGCCCACAATCCAAGCACACCCAAATCCACATTAACAACAACACCTGGATTGTCTTGATGGAACTTCCTCTTCCATCTGACCCTAAAACCCTCAAGCTCATTTGTATTTGGGACGTGGGTTTTCAACCCCAAAACCCCTTGCATATTTTCCACCACGGAAGAAGAACTAATCGACCAAAACAAATTGGACATCCCATCGGTCATTATCCAAACATAGCCTTCACCCATCATCCCAATCTCTCTCGCCTTCTCGAAAACCCTAGACCCCAGTTTAGGCAACATGTGGACGATGAAGACCCTTGTTTGCATCTCCATCAATTTCAACAGCTCCATTTCGATTTGGTCATCGGTGGCCGTGGAGGAAATTACGGTCCGGTAAGGGATTCGAACGTCGACTTCTTGCAGAGCATCGGAGAGGTAGGGGATGACTCCTTCGCCGAACTCGTTGTCCACGTAGATGGGGACGACTTGGCGCCAACCGAAAGCTTGGATGAGGGCGCTTATGGCTCTCACCTGCGACGAGTCGTTTTGTGCGGCTCGTACGAAATATCGGGACCGGATCGAAGTGAGAGATGGGCTTGTTGCTGAAAATGAGATTATGGGGACTTGGGCTTTATCTCCCAGGCTTATTAAGAAGTTGGCCTGCATTGAAGATGATGGGCCTATGATGGCTTCTACTTCAACATTCTTTATTAGGTCCAGAGCTGCAATATTATGAAGGTGGGAAATTTTGGAGAAAATAAAATGCATGTGTTAGATTAATTTGAGCACAGATTAATTTTCTATTATACCTAATTGCCTACATAAACATGATCATATTGTATCGGAGGTTGGCCATATTGCAACTCAACACCTTTTATATTATCCTTCATTTGGGGAAACTTGTGGCATTTTCTACTTATATACTATTAGACCAATTAACTAGGCGTCGATTTCAAAGATGGATGTTATCTAATTTTTCATATGATCACAATGATCGAATTAAGAAGTCACAAACTATAGTATAGCATATTGACTTTTGGTCAATAATATATTTTCGTCTATATTTTTTATAACACAAAAAAAAATCTGAGATTTTCGATTTGAAAGTCAATACTAGCACATATTGTTGTCTGAACGTAATCTAGAATTCTAGCTAGATGATTCTGAATTATACAGTACGTTCAAAATTTCTAAAACTTGTGCAAACCCCCGAAAGGGCCGGAAAGTCAAGACTCAAGAGTACTTGATAGCTGGCATACTATTTAATTTAATTAGTTATACTAAGGCGAACGTGTTGGTGTGGATCACAAAATACCCTAAATTCGACTCCCTAGCTAGCTAGCTACTTTGAAGAAACGAACTAAACGAAAATGAATAATAATTAATGTAAAGCGATTTCACATAATGAAAGAAAGTGAAAGAATTAGTTGAATAGCTGCATGCTGAATAGGAATTGAAGAAACACTAAACCCTAGCTATTGAATTAAACATGAACAAATCAAAGATTGACGAAACAAAAAGAAGAGAGATGGAGAGAGAGAACCTGCAGCAGCAGTAAGAACAACATCTGTGGGGGAGTTTCTGGGGTGCAGAAGCAGCCTGGTGGTGTAGTTGGGATGAGAAGCATACAAGTCCGAGAGAGCCATGTTGATGCAGCTCAGACCCATCTTCCCAAACCACGTATCCAAATCAAGAACAACTCCCACATTTACTGGGATGGTCGTTGTGTTATTCTGTGCCGCCACAATTATACCAGTACGACAGAAGAAGAATAATAGAGAATAACAAAGAGAGCTGATAGGATTCTTCAACACCATCATCGATCGTGCTTGGAAATTAAGTCTCAGCGCGCAGTAGTTATGTATTTGTACGTAGCATCAAGTAATTGAGAAGGAAATTAGTTAGTGTATCAATTGATCTATCTGGCCGGGTTATATAAGTACAAGTAAGGGAAAGATCGAAGCTTTAATATATTATTCATAATTGGCTGCTGCCTGAGAGCTAGTGTGTGTAATTTTCATGCTGTTAAACTGTCTGCAATAAACTAGTCAATGTCAATATATATATATATATATATATATATTTTGGCTGATCAATCGACCTTGGGTGTATGGATTCATTTGTGTATCCCTTTCTTCCTGGGGAAGGAAATATATATACTTGAAATTTTGCCACATCGATCGTTAGGAATGGGATGGGACTGATATATATGAAGTCTGAACGTACGTACTCTGAACAATTCAAACATATATGTATTCAAAGCCTATGTATATATTGTTTGTCTTATATCGATCTATTAATTATTCTAGTCTTCTGGTTTAGCTAGGGTCTAATTAAAAGTCCATATATACGATCTGACCAAATCAAAGTATGCATATACATTGCTTTCAAAGTGTACCAAATTAATAAATATTCTAGCTAGCTATTGTCGTCTTGTACGTTGCTCATCTGTCTCTCTGCTTGGTCTTGGTCTTTGCAAGATATATATATATATATATACATGTATCCCTTTCTTAATTCCATGCACATGGTGTTCGACTGTTCGTTATAATTAAACGCTAACAGCATCGCGCATGCAAGTTATGTACTTATGTATATGTAATTAATTAGTTAAGTTGAATTCCCTGCATGCATGGGAGTAAGTTAAAAAGAGTGTTTAGGGTTTAGAGAGTTTTCACTTTTTACCGCTATTAAGGTCCATTGAGATTAATTTAGTTTCTCAATCTGACAGTTACTTCCGTTTGTTCTATGTGACCTTTTTTTTTCATTGTTATTGTTGTAACTTTTTACATCCTTTATTGCAGAGAAATTTTATTCACACACCTCTATATACTAGATACACACCCCTTTTTTCCTACAATTTACATAAGACTTTGTGTGTACATAAAATTACCAAAAGAGACATTTATATATTAAAACTAAAGAAACATAGTTGAAATAAACAATCCCGCGTTAGAGTCTTCTTCTCCTCTACGAGAACGATGTGGATGAAGATTGAAAGCCCTAATCAGAAACAGTTAGCCACACTCATGGATGAACTTCCAAAGTTAGAACTGATTTTTAAATAGGGATCGTCGTTGATATGCAAAAACCCTTTGATTCAATCGTTGATTATTCAAGTTAGCTACCCAATGATTGATCTGCAAACTAGCTTGATCAATTAGAGCTTGAATAATATGCAGAAACATGATTGATCTGCAAACTACCCAACGATTGATCTGCAAACTAAATGAATCATGCAGAGGCTAGTTGGGTCTGCAAAGTAGATGAATCAACCATTGATCTGCAAAAATGGGTATGCAAAGGAAATTCTCTGAAACGAGACGGAAATCCAAGATGGGTATGCAAAGATCGTGCATTTTTTTTTTTTTTGAAACAGACGTTGTCTGTGTATTTAGAAAAAGGATGTGGGATGTGTATTTAGTAAATATGTTGTGTATTTAAAATTAGGATAGTTTAAGAAGTTTGGGGTTGTGTATCTAATAAATTGTGTTTCAATAAAGTTAATAGGTGGTGTATTAATAATGGGGTGTGTATCTAGTATTTAGTCATGTGTGAATAAAATTTCTCTTTATTGCAGGGCAGTAATGTTCAATTTTTTTATTTTTTTGATCCAATAACATGATTTGCGCAAAAAAAATTAACACGTATTACTTCTGTGCAAAAGTTTAATTTCTACATTCTTAAGCATTTTGACATGAGCTAAAAACGAGTAAATACTATAGGCAATAATTGTACTACTTGACATAATTACTGCACAAACAAAACTGTATTGGTAATCTGATTTACAATGAATAATTATTACAAATTTAACTTACCTTAAATCGTCATCGAATTATATATAAAAATTTATTTGACATATATATATATATATATATATATATATATATATATATATATAGAGAGAGAGAGAGAGAGAGAGAGAGAGAGAGAGAGAGAGAGACTTCAAAATGGGCATAATTGACATCTTCACCTTTTGGTTGACGTCATCAATACAAGAAACTCCAAAGGTTTTGGGTATCACATACACCTAGCTACATGTATTATACATTAGCTATACACAGGATTCTGCATAGTGGTCATGGTCTTGTACTCTTGTCATGGTCATGGTCACAACATATCGAGAATATTCAGTCAGCATTCAAATTAATTACCGCGTAGACTTCTAAAATTATGGTCTTGATGTTTAAGAAGATCGATTTCGCTTTAAAACTAAACAATAACATTTTCAATAAAAATTCTCAGATAAGTGACAGCAGTTAATATATTTGTCCACTCTACTAGATTATGCCCAGAATTAGTTTTACTAATGTGAAAAGTTAGACAGCTAGTGATCTAGACAATTAAGTAGACATATATCAATGAGCTAGCTCTATAAGTTAAGGGGATCCGGCTCCTCTGAAGTTAGAGAGCCGTGAAGTTACGTGAATTTCTTAAAATCTGGATGCTTTATCTAATCTAAAGGTCATGATTAATCCACATCATTTTAACACCAATTTTAGAGATTATGGACTAACTCACGTTAAACCTACCGTTAGCCTTCATAACCAAAAAAAAAGAGATCGATAGACCCTCTCTCAATCTGTCGCTCAATCTTCCTTTTCCTCCCTGCGACTCTTCGTCTAGTTCATACTTTTTGCAGTCATCCTCTACTCGTTTGATCTCTATGCTCCAATGGAAAGTCGCCCATGGTTGCTAGAAAGAATGAACAACACCAGGTAACACTTGACTTCAATTAACAAACAGACCAATAAAATGATTTTCTGCCCAACCTATATACTTTGTGAATGTGCATGCGTCTCTTCCAAAATCTTGAAATCTAGCTTGATTGATAGACTTTGATTGATAGATATCGTTTAGGGATATCCATGGTTTAGCTATTCTTTATCTGTTTATTTGATACATGAAGTCGACATGTTTTTTTTTTTTTTTGTATATTGCATATATGAATACATAAACCTAGCTAAACCTTACAAACCACACACGAGTACAAAATGCATAAAGGTTAAAACTTAAAACTATTAGTAATTTGTCTTCTTTCCTTTTATTACATATGAAGTGGGACAGATGACAATACTGCATGTGGTTTGGATGAGAGCATCAATAATTCTCTCGACTGGATTCCTCGAATAGGGATGCAATTTGATACAGTAGATGATGCATTTAAGTTCTGGAGTGACTACGGAGGCCGAATCGGTTTTGGTGTTCGAAGAAGTTATAGAAATTTGAGTAAAATTGATGGACAAGTTACTACAGTTAGATTTGTTTGCTCAAAACAGGGTTGTCGACCACAAGATAAACGCGATCATTTAACCAAAAATCCTAGAGCAGAAACAAGAACAAATTGTCTTGCACGAGTAGGCCTGCAGTTTGACAGGGAAACTAACAAGTTTCAAGTTCATGATTTTGTACATGAGCATAATCATCTTATGCATACTCCAAAAACTTGTCACATGATTCCATCTCAAAGAAAAATATCAGATGCCCAAGCTATTCAGATCGATTTGGCTGATGCCTCTGGACTTAGACCAAAAGCTACACACCAGTTTTTTAGTCAACAAGTTGGTGGAAGGGAAAATCTTGGATACACAGAAAGAGACCAAAAAAATTACTTAAGAAGTAAGCGTCAAAAAGATTTGGCTTATGGAGCAGCAGGCAGCCTCTTAAGATATTTACATAACCAATCATGTGAAAATCCATCATTTCAGTATGCTGTACAATTGGATAGTGAAGAGCAGATTACAAATATATTTTGGGCTGATACAAGAATGATTGTTGCTTATGCTCATTTTGGCGATGTTGTTACTTTTGAAGATGCTTGGGATGAAATGCTTTGTAAATACAATGTCTGTGGAAATCCATGGTTGGAAAAGACATATGAAATTAAGGAGAAATGGGCAAAATGTTACATGAAAGAGGTATTTACAATGGGCAAAGTTGTCCAGTACCTCAATACCACAATCATCTCAGGTTTTGTATCAAGATTTGCGTTGTGCACACATTTATTTATCATATTAACATAATGTAATTGTTTTATTTTTCCTCACTCGTGTTATAGGATCAAGAAGAACCACAAACGAAAAAGAGGAAGAAAAGATCGTCTACAACTGATCATTCAGTACCACAATCATCTCAGGTAATAAAAGTATTGTATTAAGGTCTACGTGTGTGCACACAATTAGTTGTCATATATAGCAGAATTTAATCTACTTTTATTATTCTGATATAGAATGAAGAACCTCAGTTATCAAAAAAGAGGACTAAAAAATCGCCTAATAAGGTTTGTATTAAGGTTGGTGTACACATCTTTTTATCATATCTAGTAGAATGTATATTTTCTTTCTTTCTTTTTTTTCATTTTTTCTCTTGTGATGTAGGATCAAGAAGTTCAACCATCAAAAAAGAGAACTACAAAATCGTCTAGTAAGGATCATTCATTACCACAATCATCTCAAGTAATAAAGGCTTTTAGTATCAATATTTGTGAGATGCATGTACTTGTGTTTATCATATGTAGCATTATGTAATGCATTTTTTTCTCTCCTTGTGATATAGGATCAAGAACCTCAACAACCAAGCAAGAGGAAAAGACAGTTGTCTAGTCGTTTAGTCGGATACTCGACATAGTAAAACCAACATTTCTTGGTCGATCAATATGATATGTTCAGATCTGACTAGAAAAATGGAAGAATTTGAAGATGGTTCTTAAGTCGCATCATAGATAGAAGAAGTCAAGAATTTTCATGAATTTAGTTGATCTGTGATTTGAGGAAATAATTTCAGTATTGAGTTTTATATGTAAGAATGATGGTTCTTTATTGCTCAAAAAAAAAAGAATGATGGTTCTTTTTTTTCTTTTTCTTTTTGAGTATGTAAGAATGATGGTTCTGTAGAACTATTGTTGTGAATTGTTTCTTATGAGAATTATTGAGTTTTAAGAAAGTATACTTGTCGATCCCATTATGTTCAATTCAGTAACTATTTGATGGATACTTGACAATTACATAATTCATATTCTCCATCAAAAAAATTTTGTAATCTGTTGTCTACTTGTCTATCACACTCAAACTAAGTAAAAGACAAGGTAGGATGTAGAACAGAACAGAGCACTAAGCCATTCTTATTTGTAACTTCGTTCGATCTCGTCAAAGTATAGCACTCTCTGCCTTTTTTTTTTTTTTTTTAATAAAACTAATTCTCATTGCACCAAAACTGATAACTTTGTAGTGATCAAGAGCACCATACACAGCTTTGTAGGAAATGTTTAAAGTGCAATCCATTATTCTGAAATCTCCCATCTTGTTTTTGTACAACTCCCCAGTCAACTACGAACCTAGGTCACAGACTCACAGTAATATACACATCCAACCAATGAGTCAGACAAAAGCTTCCTCACCACAATAAGCTCCTTATCGATCAAAACCATCTCCATCACAAGGGCTTCTGCTTCATGACGACTGCAAGATTGTATGGTTAATTACCAAAATTGTTGACTGCAAAAAGAATGAAATAGACGAAGAGAGGACGACTTCAAAAAGAATGAAATAGATATCCAACGAGTAGAGGGCGACTTTCCATTGGAGCATAGAGATCAAACGAGTAGAGGATGACTGCAAAAAGTATGAAATAGACGAAGAGTCGCAGGGAGGAAAAGGAAGATTGAGCGACAGATTGAGAGAGGGTCTATCGATCTCTTTTTTTTTGGTTATGAAGGCTAACGGTAGGTTTAACGTGAGTTAGTCCATAATCTCTAAAATTGGTGTTAAAATGATGTGGATTAATCATGACCTTTAGATTAGATAAAGCATCCAGATTTTAAGAAATTCACGTAACTTCACGGCTCTCTAACTTCAGAGGAGCCGGATCCAAGTTAAGGAGGGATTGGAGAAAATCTAAGGACCTATATATATATATATAGGAAGTGATCCCATTTCCACAATTCAGAAATATAGTAAGAAATGATGACTTCATCTAATTAAATAGAAATTTGTGAGAAGATATGTTAAACAAAAGATTTGACTTCTATTTAATGATTTATCACTTTATAGCCCCGACTTTTTCTTATTGTTAAAAAAAAAAAGCCAAGTTTGCAGCTCAACTGCTCAAGGCAGCCTTATTACTTCCAAGAAATTGGTTATTAACATTGCTATATATATAGAATAAAAATATGTCTCAACGTACAATCAACACATAATCAAATTAACTGACATTTTAATGTTTTAGCTCTAATCATAATACTTATTATGTTTTAAAGCATGTGATGTTTCGTATGTATTTTTTAATTATGTGTACGTTACGACGTCACGGCTTAGCAAAAATGATGGCTTAACAAATTAAGTCTACTAAACTTGTTATTTCTATAACGTTTGTCTCAAACAATTAGACTGGGTCAAGACGCATTCAAAAAAAAAAACGACATATACCCGACTTGGATTGTCCCAAACCATTAGATTTGGTGAGTGCTATCATCGATCTATATATTCCAATTTGCAAAGGCAAAGACGCTGGGATTGAGCCATAAGATCGATCGAGAAAGGAGTAATTAGTATATATCTAAGCTAGGGTGAAAAGTACTAATTAAGATATGATGGGGGTGACCGTAATGTCTCCCCATTCACTTGTCCTTGGGTTGCCGCCTCGGCCAGTGCAACAGTCCGTACTCAATCACCAGCAAGGTCGACTGAGAATTACTAGTTGTTTGGTTAGATGTGGTGGACAAGGAGGAGGAGGAGGAGGAGTGTTGCGAATTCGGCGTCGACGTCGGAATAATAAGAGCCCGGCCATGAAATTCAAGTACTCATCATCATCTACTAGTACTAGTACTGGTGCTGCTGCTGACGATCTAGTGTTGGAATTGGAGTTGGGAGAGATCAAGGACAAGTACATCAAGTGGAACTGGAAGGGGCAGTACGCCATCAACTACGTCGTTTCACATCCTGAAGAAGACGCAAATAATATTAATGCTCCTCCTATTCTTCTTGTTCATGGCTTCGGTGCCTCCATTCCTCACTGGCGCAGGTTAATTTGCACGTCTTTCATCTTTTTCTGATCATCATATCTGCGCGCATTGCATACTAGCCACTTATCCCTTAGGGCCTTTATCTACTTCTATTATTAATTAATTAATTTCCAACTCACATATTATTATTATTATTCGCTTTTTAGAATGGGTCCATTTTTTAAACTTTTTGGGTTATATATTGTTTTCAAAAAAATTGTTTAATTTGCATAAATATTATGAACTTCAGAATGAACTCTTATTACCTACAAATTAATATTAATAGCTCAGAATTAACGTATGGATAGATTGTTTTTATAAGTAAATTTAGTGGGTGGTCGATCGAGCTTATGAATAATATATATATATACTTGCATGAAATTCTCACAGAAATATTAAGACATTGGCCAAGAATTATACCGTTTATGCTATTGATCTGATTGGGTTTGGTGCCTCAGATAAGCCGCTAGGCTTTTCATATACCATGGAGAAATGGGCTGAGGTATGTAATTTAGCACATTGCTCAATCAGTTAAGTAACCTAAGTTTTTAAAGTTAATTGCAAACTAACTAGCTTTTAATATGTTTAATTTGGAGTATCATATATATGCTCCGAATTATTAAAATTAATCTTCACTGATGAACTCACATCACATGTAAACAGTTGATCTTGGATTTTTTGAATGAAGTTGTTCAGAAGCCGACTGTTTTGATAGGCAACTCTGTGGGAAGCCTTGCATGTGTAATTGCTGCCTCAGGTGCAGCTAGCTTTAAGACTTAATTAATTAGTTAACCTGATTAATTACTAATTATTTGTTATACTAATTAATATTTAATTTTGCATGTTTTGGTCCAACGTACTAGAATCTAATAAAGGGCTGGTTCGAGGGCTGGTGCTTTTAAATTGCTCCGGTGGGATGAATAACAAGGCAATTGTTGATGATTGGAGGATCAAACTGCTATTCCCTTTGCTCTTGTTAATTGATTTCTTATTGAAGCAGCCACCAATTGCTTCCTTCATTTTTGAGCGCGTCAGACAGAGGTACGTATCTAATATATATACTCTACCTAATTTATTTTTCAGAAACAAATACATATATATACTTAATTAACTCGAATATTCTATTATGCTCAGCATATATACCATACTCTGGGAACGAACATCCACTATTAAATTTGGTGCAAAAGAAGATATAATAGTGTAAAAAGTTAGATATGGTATGATCTAATGATGTGGAATAATGCTTGATGCAGAGAAAGTCTAAGAAATATCTTATCGTCTGTTTACGCAAACAAGGAATCCGTGGACGATGAATTAGTAGAGGTAAGTAATGGTGTTAATTAAAATCCTACCCTTAACTAGTATATGATATGCTTTTTATCGTCAAATCATATCTAACGATAGAAAAATATAAAATAGAATGTTTACGTTCTTAAGTGTACGTTCATCTGTAGATTATCATGGAGCCAACAAATGACTCGGGGGCATTGGACGCTTTTGTTTCAATCGTCACTGGGCCACCGGGACCAAACCCGGTCCAGTTGATCCCAGGACTGTCCCTACCCATCCTAGTTTTATGGGGTGATGAAGACCCGTTCACTCCGGTTGATGGGCCTGTTGGCAAATACTTTGTTTCCTTGCCATCTCAGCAATCCAATGTGACCCTCTCTATTTTACAAGGTGTTGGGCATTGTCCTCACGATGACAGGCCCCAATTAGTCCACCAAAAACTTCTTCCCTGGTTGGATCAACTTTCTACCTAAATTTGTATCATTAATCTCTACACTTGTTTATCAAAAACAATTTTAGCAGCGTTTCACAAATAATGATAAAAATAATGTTTTCGGGTATTTCTAACAAAAACGCTTTTAATGAAAGCGTTACGTAACAAAAGTACAACTATATAAGCATTTCAAAATCCAAACGAGCCCTAATGTTTTCTTTGACTAGTCATATTTTTCTATGACAATTCAAAGAAAAAAAAATATCTTGTATCTCATTGTCCAAAAAAAAATAATATCTTGTATCTATGCAGCATATACTCCATTTTTTTAAACAACTAAAAAATTGACACCAACGTCAATTATAGTTCTGACAAAAAAGAAGAAGTCAATTATAGCGGCTGGGGTTGGGGTCGGCTGGTACAGCAGCAACAGCAATCACCTTCAGGCAAGCCGGTTCCTTTTGTGTGTGGGACTGTGGGACTGTGCCCTTCACCCTCTATCCAAAATCTGTGATGGGTGAATAAACTAATAATAAAAACAAGATAAGCTGCTGTCTGGTGCTGACTAAATTAATGCCGTGGTGGAATCTGCATCATCATCATCATCATCATCTGATATCTTCCATTTGTTTTTAATTATGAGCTACATGTGTACGGACATGTTCAATTCTAGTAGCATCATCGTTATGGAAAATTCTCTCTGCTCGTCTTCTCCATCTTCCTCACCTTACCATTATTGTGATCACTCTTCTGCTGGAATTGACGACTATCATCATCCACACCTCATTTCCATGGATTCTGACCTCTCCTCCTCCGTCTTTGATTTGTAAGACTACATTTCTGTTTGACTGTTTTTGACATTCTCTCACTCCCTATTTCAATGGCGTGTCTGTGTCACCGACCACCTCCGATGACTAGTCCAGCTGCCATCTCCACCACTCACTCCGATGATCGTCTGCGCCACCGGTCCATCGCCCTCAGGTATAATTATACAATTCTCACTTACTTGGTGGTCTTAATAATTGCGATTACTAGGGAATTAGATCCATTTGTATGTTATGGTTAGAAAGGTGGAAGATGGATTTGTGATGGTGTGCGAGTGTGTTAGGCAAACTCCAAATGC
Source organism: Rubus parviflorus (assembly GCA_029955375.1). NCBI lineage: Eukaryota > Viridiplantae > Streptophyta > Magnoliopsida > Rosales > Rosaceae > Rubus > Rubus parviflorus. The sequence continues at coordinate 2,015,129 of JARGGL010000001.1, read as the reverse complement.
CCTTTTCTTATTGACCATCATATAGGTTTGATCGTTGGAATGGTTATGATGAGAAGACCAACAAATCGACAACAAGAAGCAAGTTCCAGAGGAAGAGGAGGAGCCTCGTTCTTGGCTCTGCTTCCCCTCGTCCCCATATTTATCAGCAGGTTCCTAATTTGCTCAATCACCTCTCATAACTAGCCGTCATTACCAGACCTATGATCACCTCACTTTTATGATATGGCGTCTTCACTTGTTCAGTTCCGAGATTTGTGCTTGCCATTTGTCTTTTGTCATTTGTTTATTTTCGATTAATTATGTCATTGTTGATTCCCAATTTAAAGTTGAAGGGACTGTTTGATCCTGAACAATTGCTAGGTTCTTAAGGCTGCCAGACAAAAATTTACTCAGGAGATCTCCTTCCAGTCCAAAGACAAAGACATCTCCCTTGCAAAGGTAAACAAGGGCTTTTCTTTCATAGTTTAACCCGTTTGCAAATGTTGGGCACCATGGTTAGTTATTACAAAGGATCATAACTTGCTCACGCATTCCACTTCGTAAATGATCCATTCCTAATGCATCTGTAGTTTACCTTGTTGGAATGATCTTTATGCTCTTATTCCTGCGTACCAGAAACCGAAGTGCTCTTACTTCTGTTAAATGCTCGGAGATTCTACTTTTTCACTACTATTTGATGCTGCAGGCTTTGCTCTGTATAGCAGCCGAAGATGAGGCTTTTATGGCTTTTAATCGAGAGATGGATGCTTTCTCAATTCATAGCGAAAGAAAAGGTGCTTCTGGCCCATCTAGTGCCCAAGACCAAGAGTGGAATACTGTGGAGGGAATGCCATTGGCTGGAAGAAATATACATGAGTGGCAGGCTGAGCTGGATGCTATTGCAAAAGAAGTTGAAGCGGAGTTAATTTCAAAAGACATAGGTTGTCATTTGGCTCAAGTTTTGGAGGCAGTGAATGTCGTTCTTTTTGAGTCAAGAGGCTTCAGAAGGTCACCCGTTCTTGTAGATGCAAAGAATTCATACTTGCACTTAGTTCTAAGCTCTGGATGTGGAATTGGTGAAGTTCGACCCTTGCTTCCTTTATACATATTTAGTCACTGATTAAAGGCATATTTCTTGCTGATCTTCGTTTTAAGTCTTTTGGAAGATTCTTTTCTGTGATAATTTTGTGGATATTTCAAGGTAGCGTGATGGCTGAAATTGTGTTTTCATGTTGACAGCAATTATGCTTAGCATTATATACATTGAGGTTTGCCGAAGACTTAGTTTGACCATTGTGGGATCTCGAGTTGGGGAAGAGTTTCTGATCTGGCCGCAAACAGGAAATCCGGAGGTGTGTTATTAGGTTCTTCTGTATGATTTAGTTTGGTAGTCAATAGTTTTTAATGCCTATTAATGCACAACAAATTCATAAGATCTTACCTTCTGCTATTCATATATCCTTACCTGAAGGCCTCTATGTTGGGTCAAACTTGGAAGTTGACAGCCTGTCATTGCTGCTTGTTTGTGTGTAGGAGCTGTTCAAGGTAACTTCAGGACACAGTCTGTTTGCAATTGTCAATGGAAGGTGTGTTGAAGACCCAAGATCAAAGGCATCAGATTTAACAAGCAATTCGCTGTCAGGGCTTGAGATAGCTACAAACCGAGACATTATTGGGATTGCTTTGGCCAGTCTCGTTGTAAGTTAAAAAGCCAAATTACGCGAAAACATTTCATGGATTTCATGACTTGTAGATGTTTTTTCTTGCTATTTTTAGTTGTTCATATCTCGAATTTTAGTTTTTAATTAACAAATAAAGATCAAACATGGCAGAGGCTTCATTGGAAACATGCTTCAAGATCAACTCATGGGTTGATGCTGACTTCTCCACTTAGGCATGTTCACAATGCTTATGAGAAACTTTACAAAATCACCGATTCAAAGGCTCCTTTGCTACGGCCCCAAGATCTGAGGTAACTAATACTATGCAGACAACTGTTGTAACATTTGCTTCTTTAAGGAGGCATTACCAGTATGTAATCTCAATTAATTGCTTCTTTATGTTCTTTAGCCACTAATTGGTTTCTCCCATGTAGAACATACTAAAGCAAGACTTCTTTACAGGTTGGCCATTTTGGCTTCAGAAAGATTGTTGATTCTGCAACCACATAATTGGGCTTCGAGGAGAGACCATGGCATGATGCTATACTACAATAGGTATGTATGATGTAGGTTTTCCCAAGATGATTTCTGACTTTAATTGGCTGGTCCTAAGTTAACTTAATGGTGAACACCAGGGAGTACGGGAAGGCTGTCCAAGAGCTTAGCATATGCATGGCTTTTGCCCCAGAAGAAGAGGCAGAAGTTCTTGAACCATTTGTTGAAAAGTTGCATCTGTTGCGGCTTGAATCATCATGGAAATCTTTAGAGCACTCAAGTCAATTGAAAGTCTCTTAACATAATGTGTACATAACCAGCAATCTCTCCGTCTCTTTCTGGTTTACGTGAACTGCATCTGCTACTGTTAATTTGTCCCAGAATTCTTACCCTCCACCATGTTTAATAGCATGAATCTGAAGACAAAACCAGTGTACTTTGAGTACTTGATAGATCACTAGATCGCAGGGCAACATTAGTTCACCAACTACACATTACTTTATATATTCTGTTTACATATATTGAAAGCAAGTATGACGAGGAAATAAACTAGAAAATTAGTGCTAGCAGCAAATGTTGTTTTGGGGGGTTGGGGGTGATGGTGACGGTGACGGTGATGGGCCGATGGTGGTGGTGTGGTAGTGTGATACGGTGATGTTGGTGGCAGTGGAAAGGGAATGAACGTAGTGCCTTGAAGTTATTTTCCACAATTTACAAATTCTTCATTTATCAAACCAGATAAGAAGAGAAGCTGTATATGCTATATCCGAGCTTTTCTACATCCAAATACTATATGGTTTTAGGAAGATGCAAAATATGATGTACAAAATTACAAACTACATATGATATGCAAAACCAAGTTGGTCCAAACATCCTCCACATATATGCCAATATGCTAAACCAAGGTTAAAGGTTTAGGCATTATAGCCTTCTCCACGCCTTTAGCTTTAGTACAGTGCTATCACTTGCCTCCATCAATCTTTGTAAACCTGGATCAGAATCAAGAAGCAGAAGTAGCAGTCTGTAGATCACTGGGTTAATGTCTGCCAATTTGAGCCCAAGATTACCATATCCCTTCACAAATAAATATCTTGTATAATTCATTGTTGCTGTTGCACTCTGCTTCATAAGTATAGCCTGAGATTAGCATATTCATGCTTTATACAACATTACTAGCGCAGGCAATCCTCACTTGATCCAGCAGATATTCTTGGGGCTGTAACCCATCTTCCTTCATCTGATAGAGAAACTCAAGGGCTTCGATGTGTAACCCATTCCGCAAGTAACTTGTAAGCATGGCATTCCAACACGCAGTAGAGGTTGTATCGTTGATTGTCTGGAACACCATTTTCGCATCTCTCAGTAGCCCATTTCTTCCGTACATATCAACCAACCCACAGTGCACAAAAGAATGGGATTCCACTCCAAGTTTGATGGCATTGGCATGAACTTGTTGGCCACTGAAGCCATGATCGTGCATCCTAGCACACGCCCTGAGGACACAAGAGATCATATAAGTGTTCTTGATTATTCCAGCCCTTCCTATTTCCTTAAAGTCACTGATAACGTCAAAGAAGCGGTCTCCTCTAGAGTTGTTGATCATTCTCGCCGTCCACGTCAGGGCATTAGGCTGCGAGAGTCCAAGGGAGGCGTGGTGTGCAGCTTCATGGCATCTCAATTTCCCATAAAAGTTGATTAAGGAGGTGGCGAGAAACATATCATGATCAGCATGACCCAACTTGAGGCAGCAGCCATGGAGTTGCTTCCCTAATCTCATATCCATCGTGCAGGCACAAGCGTCGAGAAGGCAAGCCATGATCCAAGCAGGAAACTCCAACATACTGACATGGAATTGGCGTTGGTGTAGCATGCTCAGAAACATTCTCAAGGCTTCTGGGTAGTAAGCACTGTGGGCGTAAGCAACTATCATGGTGGCCCAGGAGTTGAAGTCCTTAAGCGGCATTTCATCGAACAGCTGGCGGGCAATGTCTAAACGCCGGTTTGTGACATGAAGGAGAAGCAGGCGGTTGAGCAAGTGTAAGGGAGGTGGTGGATTGAGGCGGCTCCTCCGAGTAAGGTGGGCCTGTAAGTCCAGAGCTGCGCCGGAGTCGGTGCAATCGTTGATGAGAGAAGCATACATGTCATTGTCAGCTGCTGCTGCTACTGGGACTCGGAGCCCATCCATCAACCGCAGAATATCGGAGGTGCTGCAACTGCACCCACTCCCATTCTTCTTCTTCTTCTTCTTCCTCTTCCTAGTCATACCGGTGTTGTTATTTTGGTGGGGTTTGATCGGCGGTGTTGGACTCGGAATCGGAGGAGGCCTAGTATTGTTAGTGGTAACAGAGTGTGATTTTGAGCTGCGCCTGAAGGGTAACCTAACTTTGTCTTTAGCTGAGATTCTAGAGCCTGAAGGGTAACCCAACTTTATCTTTAGCTGAGAATCTAGAGTGGCATTGCCACTGGTATACATATTGTTGGTAAGGGCCATAGCCAAAGCTCGCTCCTGCTGCTTCCGGTAGAAATGGCGCTGCGATTCCCATCTTGAAATTTCATTTCTAGAATACTGCTTCACTTTCATACAGTGCACAATGGACCTTTTTATTTTTATTTTTTTGTTACAAGGGGCCCAATCGGCCCAAACAAACACCTTTCCTATCAATTTTAATTTTTAATTCTCTTCTTCAAAATTAAGGACGTAATTGGGATATCAGGAAGAGTTGTTCACATGCATTTATTTTCTACCAGCGCAATTATTTTCTCACAATTTACATACAACATCATATTAGTAAAATCCATAGCATCATCAAGCCTCATGGTCAAATACAGAATCTCTCCATGGACTCAGAATATGGCGAGCTAAGATTATGAACCCTGCAGAGAGCCATAAATATGTACTGCAGGGAGAGATTATTTGTCAATTATGGACTTTTGGCTGTTCAACTGCCCCGTAATTTTCAGTTAATTTACCAGCATTGCATGATATCAAATCAAAAGAACAGTTCAAAAATCCACACTACGTCCAACTTTTGTATCCAAAGCCTTCAAAAGAAGAGAATCACATGTAAGAAATCAAATGCAATACAAGGGAAAGATGAAACATAATCCTTGCACCCACGAGGAGATGTGGTTTGAGCAATTTTCGTCATCATTGTTCTGCAACAGCTGGTTCTGCCTCAGAGAAATAATCGTGCCTGTTATTCAAAAGATTGTCATGGAGATGCCACATTCAAGGAGAATCTATATTTGCGTGAAACATTAAGATCATAGCAAAATCCGAAAATATCATTCTGGACACACCAGAAATCAAACCATTCAGAACAGGCACTGTTTACTGAATCATTTAGTAAGAGCTATGCTTTTCCTTTATCTGAAATTCTGAATTGTCATCACATTTACAAATCAAAACAACATGAAATTGACTTACCGTATTTTTCGTGAGAGTTGGTAAAGGCCTGTCCCTGCCATTGCTATGTTAACACTTAAAAGATTCCAGTTCTTCTGCAATTATAAATTACAGAGACCAATAATCAAAATAAGCAGAAAATCCATCCGGAAAAGCTACAATAGAACAAAGCCAGGAAGGAAAACAAAAGACTCTTCCATAATGTCTAACAGACTACTAAGAAGGAGATATTGGGGGATGAAGGCAAGCACTTTTCCTCTTCTAAGTTCTAACCACATCTGTTTTCATTGGCCAAAGAAAACAAAACACCAGTTCCTTTTCTGTTACATTTCTCCACCAAAGTACATCTATGCATATTTTGTTATGGTGTGATTAGTATTCAAATGCACGCCATTAGTTTATTATGGAGCTCACAAGTTCACTGCAAACACGTTATTTAAGAAAACTTTAATATTATTAAAAAACATCCTCTTTTTTTTTTTTTCCATAAGTTAGTTACAAAGATAAACCTGAATGTAGCTCTAAAGAAATCACGGTCCATTCATTTGTCTCTTTATTTCGACACGAGTATAATTAAGCAAAATTTATCAGCTCTGTTCACTCTTTTTTCTCTTCAGGAATAAGTAGAGAACATAATATAAACAAATCTCCCCTTCAAAAGAAAAAAGATATCTATGGTCCCAATTCACATGATCTACAAAATTAGATAATAACGAACAAGGGAATGATAGAAAGTAGAAAGTCAAGTTGTAGATGCATGCATCATATAAAGTATGAAACACCAGTCAGTGTTAAGTAAACTTCAAAGGAAAGTAGCTATGTGACACTCTCTCAGAGTCGGAGCGGTTATAAGCTATCTTGGGATCTTCTAGAGGCAGGACCATTATATTCATGGTTATACTTACAGGAGTGATGACAGTACTATAGCGTGACCAGACAACTCCAGTGCATGCAACCGCTGGGTTATGTCAAACAAAAAAGAGTGAGAAAGTAACAACATCAAGGTGTCTCAATTTATATGAAAAATGACTCTGTGTTTCTTTACAGCAACACTTGTATTAAAATCAATGTGTATGTGGTGCGTGCTCAGACACATGTTTGTAATTTTGAAAAACATAAAACAGCAAATTTGAACAAACCTATTTGCTGAGGATATGAAAGATTTTCAGGTGGTTTGGCGAAGTCAGCAACATTAGCTATGCTGATGCCCCATTTAAAAGTTGGTGCCCAAAAATGAACTGCAACAACAGAGTAGTGTAAGGTTCTCAGAGAGCAAATAATACGTATTAACTATAAACAACAAATAGCATTAGATTGAATAATCTGCTTGCCAAACTATAAATCACAATGCAGCAAGAAAGAGCTTGGCGTGCTCTTAACTTACTGAGTCTTGAACTGATTAAAGAGTGGTTTTAGGTGGCCTTAAAGCGTAATAGAATGTTTTGCAATGATTAATAATAAGTGAGCCAACTTAGTTTCAACCCAATGCTTTGTCCAACACAACAAATTTTGAATACAAATAGAATCAATGGTAAAACTAAAGCTGTGGAAGCCACTTTTAACCCATCAAACATACAGCTCTCAATTCTCATTTGAGGGCATTTGCATTATGCAACTTTATTTTACTTTTACATTTGTAATCCCTACTTTTTAAAAACAAAATTTGCAGCGAACTTGATCAAAGTTGAACCGCAAAAAATTAAACTTTGGCAAAATTGGTACTAAAGAAACAACTTCTACTTTCTAGGGAATTCACAAGTAAGATGATTCATTTTGGGTTTTCGAACAATCACAATTCCAAGATAGCCGAAATCAGCTTTCATCGAACAAAGCTATGAGTCCAAAATCAATAATTTGCTACGAAAATGATCCATCAAAGAAACGAACCGGTACGGGGGACGAGACAAGCAATTCAATCCAAAGCGAAAGATCTAAACCGCGCAGAAGAAGATATAATTTTGATAAAATAATCGCATAATAGGACGATTCGGATAGTGAGGTGACTCACTGGTTTTAGGGCCGGCCGGGTGGTTCCACAGCGCTTGGAGCTTTGAAGACGCCATGAATCTTCTCTCTGTAACTCTCCAGCTTTCCCAAAGATCAAAAATATCTGCTCGATTGTGTCTACTTACCATATGATGCCACGTCTATAGTTTAGGAGGCATCATGTGCTTTGCAAAACGACGTCGCTTAGTCAACTCCTCCAGTTCTGTTCAACAATGGTGTACCAGGTCCCCACTAACCCGCACAAAAAAAAAAAAAATCAGACTGGGGTTGACCGAACCCGAGAATGTCAAACTTTTTGATCGAGACATTTGATCAAACACCCATTTTGAATTCTACCATTTGATGCCTAATTCAGTCAGAATATATTGTCAAGAACTTGAAATTCCATTCACAAAGTTGCTTGGTCATTTTTTGTTTAATTACAGAAAGTAAAAAACTACAAGGAGGATCTACTTGGGATCCTATTTAATAACTTAATCAAATAGAAGTACAAATTCTACCATACAAATCTGACTAAAAGGATGTCCTAAACCAAATAGAAGAACCTGATAAACGTAGCTAGGAGAATGAGAAAACCAAGTACAATTCTGACCAAGGGAATGTCCTAATTTGCCAGTAAAATCACCATTACAATAGCCTGCGTCAAGTATTTCAAGAACCCTCTTATATGCAGTAAAATCAGCATCCTGCTAACCAAGATCAATCAATCCATTTCTATTAATCCAGTGTTTCAGACCGTAACTTGGACAAAAGAAAGAGCTCATCTGCAGCAAACACCACACCCCGAAATGACCAGTCATCGCTTCCCATACGTGATAAATTGCCGACTCTGCCTTCTCTTGTCACATCATGTGTCCTATAAGTTTGTCTTTCCCTGTTTGAAAACCTATACTCTAAAAGCTTTGCAGCAAATAATGACTCAAGGGCAAAAGCATGCGGATCCAACGATGATCTCGATGATGGTTTCCTTTCTCATTTCCTTACTATGAAAAGCCATCGCGGAACACCATCTGTATGTCATGTCAGCAAGCAACTGATGAGGCCTCATAACCCGGACGAATTCTATTAGGTGCAGGTCTTGCAATAAGCCCATCTGTAACCCAACCCACTGATTCCCCATCGTTTTTGACATGGTTGAATTCCCTCCGCACATAATCTAGAGACATTTCCAGCCGTCCACCTGGTCTGCAGTCAATGGAAGTTCCTCTTGCTTCATATCCGGCATTCTTCTCCAACCAATACAGATAATTGACATGGAACAATGCTTTGAGCATGTCTTGCAGTGAAGATGTTTCTTTGAGAACCACCTGATTCACGCCAATCTTTAATCACAGCCAAAAAGTATTTATGTATATATGCAAAAATGGTACGTGTATGTACAGAAAAAAAAAATCACAAGGGTACTAGTTTCAAGAAAAGAGAAGATGTTGTGATCTTGCTTTTATATTTCTTATGTATCCCCTCAGTGTGGCTGTTTCTCAATCCCAAAAAACTCATTCCTCTCTCAAGTAATTACATCGACTGTACATTTCTGGTGTTGTTATTAATACTCCCAAAATGTCAATCTACACTCCTTTTGCACTTTTTATGTAAATGAAGACAATTATCAAATATGAATTTGTAGGGTAGATTGACATTATGGGAGTTTTTATTAAAATTCCCTATTATTTTTTATAAATTTGAAATCACATTATGAAATGATAAGAAATCAGTGCCGACCGCACACCAGACAACCAGAGTACAACTCGGGGGGAGGGGGTGACAAAATGAAAAAATACTGAAAGAAGCAGGAGGGCGGGGGAGAGAAAATGATAATTTACTCACACAGTATCTTCCCCTGTGCTCAGTCAAAATATAACCTTCTTCTTTATATAGATTGAACAGCGCAAGCACATCCTCCTTGTTGTTGATTAGATCACTGAGCTTGGATCCCAACTGCAGCCTATGCTCAATTTCAGCAGCAGCATCCTTCGCTTCTGAAGATAAAACTGTTGGCTGTGCCTAAAGATGGATGTCCAAGGAAACAATGCATGCAATCAGACTATGTAACCTTTTTTTTTGGACAAACAGACTATGTAACCTTCAACAGAAGCATATTTGAATTATTTTCTGATTCTATCTAGTGTCATACCGCCAGTTAATTAAATGTACAAACTTATATCTACTAAGCTTTCTTCTCTCTCTCTGTCCCTCTCTCAGTTACTGTGTGCTGAAATAACCTTAATTTTTCTTTCGTAGAATCTGAACATCAAAACAAACCCTATGATGCCATTCATCAGATCCCCATCTCTCCAGCAGTGACTTTGACCCTTCCACCATCTTGCTCCCACAGGCCACAAGACAGCCTTCAGATTGGAAATCTCAAGGCACTGAAGTTAACAAGTAATAAGCCACATGAGGATGACAAGAGTAACTCACTTTGTTTGCAGGCTTCCAGTTAAGAAATGGTACGGCTGGAAAAAGCGGTTCCTCTTCGTTGACCTCTTTGACAGGAGGTGCTTGGCCACTAAGAAGATATTCGCTAAAAACCAAACCTTTGAAACAACCAGGAACACAGGTTTAGTTAATTTATAAATTAGATCACCCAGAAATAGTTGCTACAAATTTTCATATGAAAATAGGTATGAATAATGATGCTGCAGGTGATAAGGATAGGCACGGCCATCAAGGAAAAGTAATTGTAGTATAACGACATAAACCATTCGAATCCTGATGTACAACTTCATACTCCACATGCTACGATTCCAAATTAACTACATAGGCCTATCAGTGCGCTGAATCATCATGAATCCTGCTTTTCACATTTTTCGAAGGCAGTGATGCAACAGAACATTTGGTTTTTTTTTTTTTGGTGAGAAGAATTTTTGGTATTTCATGCACACAAGACTTGCATTGAACAAAATGTGGATAAAAGGAATGTCAGCATTATTTTTTTGGTGAGAAGAATTTTTGTTATTTCAAGCACACAAGACTTGCATTGAATGAAATGTGGATAAAAAGAATGTCAGCACCACATTATTTTCCATCAAACAAAAGTTGAGAGATAGAGGAATTACTTGCACGATAAGGATTTAAAGTCCTTATTTGAATGGCTTGATAAGATTTCAGATTGCAGAACATGTGGATGCAAGTGACCACGCTAAAAGAAGCAAGGCCAAGAGACGTAGAAGAGCCTATCTGGTTAGCCAATGCTATACCAAGCATGATACCGATAAACTTGCTCACCATTCCCTGAGCTTCACCCTTAGCAATTACCTACATTTGTTAAGTATCCTTTCAGAAATAATAATTCATACACCATGGTAATACTAAAATCAGAAGCCAGTTAAATTCTAGAGCCAGCTAGATGACATGCCATTTGCTGTTTAACCCAATTCCATGCAAATGGATGGAAGTAAGAGGCTTCCACGCTTTCAAAAGTCAATCACAATTCAAAACTTGATACCTCAGCAAAATTCCTCTGAGCAGCAAAGCCAGCATAGAAACAGCTCCTAGTAGCAGCCTGTGAAATGATAACGGTACATCATTTTATCGGTTGAATGTGAGAATAAAACTGTGGGTTGAGCATCATAACATGATTGTATACTGGAATTCCCTAGCGTACCAGAAAGGTTCATTCAGCTATACTTTTTAAACATTAACTCCATGCGAGTATGTACTAAAATGCAACACTATTTATAAAGTATAGAACAGGTTTTTAAAAAAGCAAAAAGCCACTTGTCTTTACAAAGTGGGAAACTTGACATCGAAAATAACCTGGATAAGTGCAGCAGCTGAGCGGCCAGCGCCGGCAGCAGCACCAATCAAGAGAAAAAAATTGGGAAATGCAGGAGTGAGCATTTCCATTCCAAAAGCGGCATTTTCGAGAAGGTCAGCAAACAGCCTCCACCCTTTTGGATTGACATCAAAATGCCTTCCATATTTCGAGAGCATAATCTTGCTGAGGTATCCAATTCCATCCTTAAGGACCCAATTCACAGCAGCAGCAGTAGGAATAGCTCCTTTTCCCAATCCAACAGCATAAAGCAAAGCCTTTAAACACAAAAAACTCGAACTGCAAATCAAACTCATCAATCCTAAACTATAAAGGAGAGGAAAGTAGAAAGTACGTACCTGAGTGGCAAGGACACCACTGATTTGGCTCGCGACGCCCTGAACTGCTCTCCACAGAGAGTAGTCCAGATAATCGGTAGTGACGCTGTGGGGAAAGCCTTCTGGGAGCATCAATTGCACCAAGAGATTTTTGCAGTGCAGCCACAGATTCCCAAAACTTGTGGAACCCAAACCTCCGCCATTAGCAACAACAAAGCCGTCCCTAACAAAATCAGGAATTAGCTTGGTCCACTTGCCTCCCTTCACTTCCCACACAGACTCAACATCCTCCGACGACGCTAGGGCATAGGCCAATCGGAGGTGGCAGAAGCAACACGCCGCAGAGCACAAGAAGATGGACAAGAACAAAAAGGGGTAACGAGACTGCCCATCGTCGTCTTGCCGCCACCATGAGGATGAGTCAAATGGATTATTCCAACCGCCGCCGCCGCCGTTGTTGTTTCCGGAGTCGCAGCCGCCGTTGGCCGGCAGGAGATTGAGTGCATTAAGTAATCGTTTGGAAGGCGGCAGGCCGTGAGCGCGAAAGTGTGGTGATGCCCTGAGACGAATGGAAGACAAGACTGGAGTGAATTTCAGAGGAGATGACCATGGCGCACCGGAATTGGTATCGCCGACGTAGGTACGTGGTAGAGGTGGGAAATGGATACTGCTTCCTTGGGTGAACAAGGACTTGCAAGCACAACCCATCTCTCTCTCTCTCTCTCCCACACTCCCCACCTTTTTCACTTACGCATACTGTCCAAACAAATTGTGTTTCATTTAATCATTTACAAGGTGTTCGCTGTTCAGAGTTCAGACCAAAAACTTTGCGTAATTTCTCCGGGGTTAACCCAAGTCGTGAGTGAGGGTGGGAAAACGAGTTAAGATTAAGCTAATTAAGGATTCAGATTAAGCTAATTAAGGATTCGATCCCGTCCAATGTAACAAAACAAAAACAAAAATTTCTTCAAGATTAGCTTATAAGTTGAGTATTTGTATATCCAATTGTTATTTGATATTTTCTTTAATATTTCCGTAAACCTGGAATATTGATATCCATTTTTATGGGCATTTAGAATGAAGAATTCCCTTGATAAGAGCCTAGTGTTGGGCTATCCAGGAAAAAAAAAAAAAGAGGTGCCATTCTACACCTAGATCACACCTCTTGTAATCGAAAAAGAAAAAACTTGATCCCACATCTGAGTGAGTTTATTGTATGGTGTATTAGAGCACAATCATTCCCTTTTAGTCTCAAATTAAGAAATCTTTAGAGTAACTTTTGGCATGCCTCATTTCCTCCGTTCTAATTTAGCCTAATCTCTGTAAAAGAAAACCATATATATATGTTGAAAGCCTGAATGGTTCCCCCTGAAACCTGAAACGCAGAAGATTACTTAAAGACTGTCTGGATGTATAAAAGGCTATTTGTAGTTCTGTACACCTTGCTGTAATTGCTGCCTATAAATCACCTTTCATCATTTTCACGTCAACATTTGCTAACCCATGAAGCGAGGAAGTTTTGTGTTAATCAACTGCTAATTTGAATTATAGACTCCGAAACATATACGTATAGTGTTGAAAACTTAAGATTGTTGGATGTCTGATCAGATCAGGCAGATTCGGATCAAAAAGATCAGATCAAGCAGATGCCTCATGTAATAGTGCTCAGCAGATCTGCTGCCCTGATTGAAAGTCTGAGAGGATATTGGGAGTTAGGGGTTCCGAAATGATTACGGCACCGAGTAATTTTGCAACCACTGAAGCATAGCAGTGACTAGGAACCCAAATCCAATGGAAATGCAGCCTTGTTAACAGGTCAACTCCCCTGCAAAACAATCTGTTGAAATCGAACGATTAGGCCAGGTCGACATTGTATCCACAAAACCACAATTCCCCCACCCAAAATACAAGAGAAAAATCCGAAACAATTCAATATCCATGAACAAGAGGGAAGAAACAGTGAAATTCAACAGATGCATTGAACTTCAGGCACAATTAGCATAGGTGACAGAGGAGAGGAAATAAAGTATCCGATGACTAAAACTGGTAACAATAAGCATGCACTGGCATTATAAATAAATGATTACGCACTGGTAAGAATAGTTTTAACATTCAAACGAAATCTGGATGCACTGTAAGGATAGACGCTCACGATAAGATTCTTGGCCTCCTTGGCAAGTGTATTTCATCTGGAAGATCCCTTTAATTGCAATAGACTTTGTAATGGGAGAAATGGAATAATGCTAAGTGAACCACCTTTTGGTGTACCACCTAGAACCCACCTTATGTGGCTTATGCCACATCATTTAATGAAAATTTCTGATTTGTCTAATTGTTAAAGTGGCTATGCTATATCAGCTGCCATATAAAGTGGGTTCTAGGTGGTACCTTAAAAGGTGGTTCACCTAGCATTACTCAGAAGAAATATATGTGTAGTCATCACTTTCTTCATACATGTGTAGCAGGTGTACCATATTTTGTTTGGGTATGCATCATTTCTTAGCGGAACTGGAATACATGTTTGTAGAGCAATATCAATACCCTAAGCTTGAATGGAGATTTTAATTAGAAAGAAAAAAATGAACATACCAAAAATTTGCAGATGAACGTGTCTTAAACTTTTGCCATGTGTGCCTCAGTCAGAGAAGAATTGAGGTCTTCTCGAGATTGTGATCGCCTGCTTTGAAGACGCATCTGAGATCTGTGAGGAGACCAGAAGGATCCCATGCTACTGCTGTCAAATTGCATCTGGCCCAGACTATTTGACGAATAACTATGGGACATACTGCTACTTGATGGGTACAAGGAAGACTCCATTAGCTGGATGCCACCGCCGTTGTTGAGACCATGTCCCAATCCGAATGGTCTTTGTTGGACACCACCTGCAATTGTTGGACTTAGAGGCGTCTTTACTCTTCCATCCCCTGAAATACAAAGTTGACTCCAAGATTTAGCAGGGGAAATTACAAATTCATAGTACCATCCTAAAAAGACTTAAACTATCGTCCTTCATATGGGGCTCAAATCTTGGTTCTTTTTCTCAACTTCCTCAATATTTTCCTAATACTTTCATAAAAGTCACATGTTGTATGATATTAGATTGCTTAAACTATAAATGTGAACATTTTATTTCATTAATTGGGGAACAGGAAGTATCCATTATCCAACAAGAAAGATAAAATACTTCTACAAACAAATAGTGCTAATATCCAATTTCCACTGAATAAGAAACAGTTGCCATTTTCTATATGGGGCCAGCCAAAAGGTGTGTATAGTATATAAACCCCATTTGATTTCCAGTTTTAAGTTCAGACTGAACTTATTTATAGTATCCTCTTACGCTGGACAACAATTTTCAATCACATAACTCTATCAATGAGAAAATATGAGTTGATGAATGATGAGTAGCTCATAATTTGTGAATACCAAAAAGTCATTTGCTCGATTTAACCTATAGACATGCACAAGGATAATTCACTTAAAACAATTTATCTAGCTGTTATGTTTACCCAAACAACAAATTCTGTAGGGATTGACTTGACAACCATCGACAGAGGATATGATGAATAAATGGGCGACAAGAAGATCCCTCCAGAGGAAACATCTTGGAAGGACAATTGGAACACAGTGAAGTTTAAATGTAAGAAACATAACAGTTGCTTTTGCGAATCATTTTAGAACTAGCAAATCAAAAGTCTTGGAGAAGAGCTTACCAGGAATAATAGGACTCCAGCGCTGGAACCGGAAAGGAGATGGAATATTCAGAACAGATGCAGAAGAGGCATTATTGGTCCTAAACAGCGGGAGATATGGCCTCCCGAAAAATTTTGGCATCCAATTGCCAATACATGATAATGCACAGAGGAGCAAAATCAAGGATATAAACAAAACTGAAAGAAGAAATATTGGGTTTATTTTCATCTGGAGTATTTCGTAACTGTGAAGCCCCAGTCCAGTTGAAAGTGTCTTTCCAGCTTCCAGCAGAGCAACCCCCTGTGTCCACGTGATACTTCCAGAACCAATTGTGATTTGTTTATCTATAATGTGCAAGCCCTCTCTCAACAAGAACACCATATATGGTGCCCTAAAACAGTACTGTTCAATGAAAGGCTGGGGAGCGACACTCTTCTTTGCAGCTTCCCAAGTTTTTTCACAAAACTCCCGACCCTTTTCCAACACATCATCAAGTGATGACTCAGAAGTCAAATTGAAAAACCGATAAACCACAAAAAATCCTGAAATTGCATAAAAATTTCCATAAGGTCGGGGTACACCATCTGGAAGAGCACAAGGTTGCAAGTCACAATCCATTCCGGGGTTTATATTGGACCATTCCGATAAATTAACAGTAACTCTTGCTAGTTTACCGCACTCATCCCAATTCGGAGCACCGATGAGCTTCAGAGAAATCCCTGATCTTCCTCCTTTGCCCAAACTCTTTTTTGCAATCACAGGGTTTCCACCTTCTTGGAATTTTGAAACACATTGAGAGCAAATGTATTGCTCCTTGTACCCAGACTGCAAGCACGGATGCTTAAGTTCTCCCTTCCCATTGACTAGTTCTGTCTTATTGACTTCCGGAAGCCTCGCGAAGAGACGACCCACAGACTTGTCAAACGCATCATTTAAACCATAACCAGGGAGAGAATATGCAGTGAGATGATGGTTCACAGCCCCAATTCTAATGATTAAACTGGTGTCTTTTTGCACAGGTTCATTACTCTCAAATGTAACCTGCAGTGATGAACCACCCAAATCAAGTGAACCAAATGTTGGCTTTCTAGGTCCAGCCCCAAACATACCCCTATGATGGTTAAGGGCTATCCAGCCGAAGTAAGCTTCTTCCAGGCCACTGATAGTTCGAACCCAGTCTCTTTGGCACAAGAAAGGTGAACTCTTGAGTATAGACCATGCATTATCTAGAAGCCATTTTGAATCATTACTCGGCAGCCTACGAACCCCTGCAGTTGCATAGAGGAAGAGTGAGGTTGTCTTGTGTGCGTTCTTTGGGATTTGCTTCTCTGCCCATTTAACAAGTGGTTTAATTGCAGCCTTCAAGCCTGAAATATTGTGCACCAACTTGTCAAGCCCAGGCTCAGTTTCCATCCGATCATAAGCTCGCCCTGTGTGTGCATTAGTTTTTCTTTGAAGACCTTCTGTTAATGGCTTCATGACAATAGGAAAACTGCTATCCTTCTCATTGTGCGAGGATGCTTGATATACATAAACTCTAGTTCCAGTACTTCCACAATCAAGCACAACATAGAATTTGGGCTCTCCTTTAAACCAATAAGAATAAACGAACATGGATACCAAATAAATTAGAAAACCAACCAACAAGACACAACAAAGAAGCATGAAGGCTCGAACCCACTTGTTGCGCGAAAATGGGGTTCCTCCTCCTCCTCCTGGCAGTGATTTCTCCTTGGAGAAGCTGGAGGCAGCGGTTGTTTCTCTCTGTAAGGGATGAGGGGGTTTGGAATGTGTCACAGTGCTAAGATGGGGCTCCTCGAGATCAAGCTGACTGTAAGATGAGAAATCCTGGAGAGATGATGAGAGTCTAAGAAGGTTCTTATTGCGTGCAGTGTTGGCCAAAGAAAAAACAGCAGATTTGGGAGGCGATACAGTTGAACCACCCTGAGGGTTAGACCAACGACTTGATAGAGAAGAAATGATATTGGCAATTCGATTAAACACCATGGTTCCAACAACATCAATTGGCAATTCGATTAAACAGTTATCTTTCTTCAGCACACCCAACAACATCAATCAATCACATGATGATAAGCAAAAATGGAATTAACTGTTGGAGTTTCAAGTCTAGATCCGGAGTGACACTATAGTTGGGGAGTAAGAGCACAAAAAATTCACAAAAATTTGAAGAAATCTGACGCAAAGCCAAATGCCCATATTAGGAAAAAGAGCGCGAGCAGGCTGTGGATAATTACCTAGAGTTGACGAAGAAAACGATCAGGGAGGAGGAGGACGACCATAGCCATAGCCATAGCCCTGAAACTGACTCATATCTATTGTAAAATGCTTAAACCTTGGGCCAATCACTCGGCTGTTGATTTCTCCTTCGCGTCTCTGTCTTCTCTGTGGAGTAGTATCCGGGTTGTTCAGATCCAACCGCAACCAGGAAGCACGACACCTCTCTCTCTATATTTCTTTCCTTGACGTAATTTCTTCGCTTCTATTTTCTCTTTTTTCAGTATTAATGCCGGACAAAGCTGTGAGCCGTTGGATGAAGATGACTGTCCAGATTTAAAACAAGTCTCTTAACCCATAACCCGTTTAGTAAAAGCAACCAGCACCCGACCCGATACCCATCTCTGCTTGTAAAATGTAAATGCAGATTCGGAGCCATACTATCAGAAAACGAAGAAGGAAGACTAGAGGACGACATGGAGACGAAGCTGGCGCCGGGGCTCTCCCGGAAGTTGAAGAAGGTTCTGGAGTGTCGCACCGACTCTCACGATGTGCTTTCCTCTCTCAACACTCTGTCTTCATTCTATGCCGAAAATACCCCTCAGTCGCGGCGGAATCTCAGATCGAGCATCGAGAAGCGAGGCCTCTCCATCAACGTGGACTTCCTCGAGGCGTCGCGTGCGGCGCAGCAAGCCTTGGATCGCGTGGAGGATGAGGTCAATGCCTTGGCCAATTGCTGCGACAAGATCGCCAAGGCTCTCAACAGTTGCAGTGCCACCACCGGTGACATTATCACCACCACGGAGAGGCTCAAGCAGGAGCTCAATGTCACAACGCAGAGGCAGCAGATCGTGTCCTGCTTCCTCCGCGATTACCAGCTCTCTAACCAAGAGGTAATCACAGTGAATGTTTGAGATTCCAAAGTAAAGTGAGACTGAATCACAGTGAATGAGATCAAATTAGTTTCTTTTTGTTTGGTAGATCAACGCGTTGAGGGAGGAAGAACTGAACGAGAACTTCTTCAAGGCGCTCTCTCACGTTCAAGAAATTCATGCTAATTGTAAACTGCTCTTGAGGACGCATCACCAGGTACTATCTCTCTCTCTCTCTCTCTGCTTTGTTCGAAATTGTGAATCAAGAAAGCAGAAATGTGATGCTGATTTGAACTTGATCACTTACAGCGTGCTGGTCTGGAGCTCATGGATATGATGGCTGTGTACCAAGAGGGAGCTTATGAGCGCCTCTGCAGGTTTTTCTTCTCTTATCATCTTCCTTGTTGTAAATAATCTACATTTATATAATGACTGTTTCGATTTGGTAAACACTAGTATGCTAGTGGGATATGGCGAATTTGGCTATTTAATTACTCCTCCATTTTAGGTGGGTTCAGGCGGAATGTAGACAACTTGGTGACTCTGATAATCCTCAAGTTAGTGATCTTTTGAGGACTGCGGTTCGTTGCCTCAAGGAAAGACCTGTGCTTTTCAAGTATTGTGCAGAAGAGGTGATTCTCTATGCTAAACCATTTCCCATGAATTTCCTACTTCATTTAGTTGCTATCTAACTAATCTTTCAGGTAGCGAATATGAGGCATAATGCATTGTTCAGACGGTTTATCAGTGCTCTTACACGTGGAGGACCTGGAGGTGTGCCGCGACCCATTGAAGTTCATGCTCATGATCCATTACGATATGTTGGGGATATGCTCGGTTGGTTACATCAGGTCTGGAAACAAAGGCCTATTGGTTGTCTTATATCTGTGCGTCTTAATTTATCATTTCTTAATTGTAGGTTCTTGCTCTCTTTGCAGGCCTTGGCATCTGAACGTGAACTTGTACTTGCGCTCCTTGATCCAGATGCTATGGCTGATGGTCCAACCACAAACCAAATGTCCAAGAGCCAAGAAAGTGATTCTCAAAAGACAGAATCTGATATTACATTTGTTCTGGATAGAATATTTGAAGGAGTTTGCCGGCCATTTAAATTGAGAGTTGAACAAGTTTTGCAGTCTCAATCCAGTCTCATAATTTCATATAAACTAAGTAATACCCTGGAGTTTTACAGTTACACTGTAAGTGGTCTATTTTCTCATTCATAAATGGAATAAACTGTCCATATATTTTTTATTTCCACCTGATTTATAGCTGTCCGTTTACTTGCAGATATCAGATTTGCTTGGGAGAGAAACAGCTTTATCTAATACACTGTGGACACTGAAAGATGCTGCTCAGAAAACTTTTTTTGATATTTTGAAAACCCGAGGGGAAAAGCTTTTGAGGTATCCTCCCCTTGTTGCTGTTGACCTTTCTCCACCCCCGGCAGTAAGAGAAGGAGTCTCTGTGCTACTTGAATTAGTTGAGACCCATAACAGCATGATGCTTCAGAAAAAGCCTCCTTTCGATCCAGTAATATCTGCTTTACTTGATCCAATTATTCAGGTGTGTTTATGCAGGACATTTGATGATATAAATATCATAATCTTAAACTTGCTTCTGGTTTCATGGTGCTTAAAACATTAACATGAGTTTTCAAGATGCTTGAAGTTTCTACATATGTCATGTTCCCATTAATTAAACGGACTTCACCTAGAGTGCCGTTGATTGTTGTGTTGTATAATCCCACAAACAGATGCTCTCTATTAGCCGGACCAGTCCATAAAGCAATTTCAAGTTAGGTGACCTGGCCTTGTAATCCAAACTTGTTGCAGGGTCAGACTTTGAAATCATCTTGTGGAAAATTTAACTGATAAAATTTTATCACTGTAACTGTTCCAGATGGACTCATGTTACAGGCTTAATAGGTAGATTCACTCAAGTCTCTTAAACTGGCTTTAGGATTCTAACCATGTTCTTGTACAACGTGTGAGGATTGATTTCAAGATTTCAGTCAGAAATTGAGAAATGTGGTTGTAGAAGGTAGAAGCATCCAACCCAAAATCCATGGGCAATGGGTGGAGAGGCTTAAGATCTTCTAAATTGCTATGCAAAGGCTTCACATGCGCAATGCAATACATAACAGTGGGAGTCTCTAATCAATTTGATATGTTGAATAAAATCTATTACTTCCATCATTGCAGATATGTGAACAAGCAGCAGAGGCACACAGGTCCAAGGGAGTTGGCCACTCTTCAAGAAGAAGTAGAATGAGTTCTGACTCAGGTCAATTCAGTAAGTCATCAGTTGATGCACTATTGTCCAGCAGTTCTGCCCCATCACCTCAGGTTTCTACTTGCCCTTTTCTTTTCTCATTACTTTCCCTGTTGTCTGATTGCAAATTTATCTTGATACGCGTATTGTTAGGTTTTGTTGTAATTCTCATCAATTCTACTGTATTGAAATTTTCCTGGTGCCAAGTTATGTCATATCAGAATCCCATCATCCCAAACACCCCCGCCCCCCAAGATCAATCTTTGCAGACTACAAGGACATCCCTCCCACTTTTAGATATTTCAACAACCTCCCCTTTGGCAAGCTAGTTTTAAAGATTTTCTGTCACTCACTCCCTTTCTGCCCAATTGTTTTATTCGTTATTTGTGTAACTGAGTTTTAAGACTTAATTAAAACTAAAATTTCTGAGCTTTTCAAGATGCAATCACTTTTATTAAAAAAAATAAAAACTTGTTAAAATTTTAAAGTTCTACTCTGCAACCAAAAAAATAGTATGACTTCCTCGGAGATTTAGGTATATAAAAAGTAACTCCTCGGGATTAGAAGTCTATGTTTGGAAGTAGCCTCTTCCAAAAAAACTTTCTAGGGCCTTGAATGTTAATGATTTCTGGCTTTGTTCTTGTGGTTGTAATATTCCTTTCTAAGAGTCTTGAATCCCACATTTCGAATTCTGAGCCTTTTGTGATAATCTAAGGTCCTTCAAATTGGTTCCTAGCTGTTTTGTTCCTAATGCCTACTTCATGGATTGATGCAGTCTAGTGAAACATCCTCTAAGGTTTTCCTCATCAATTGCTTGTGTGCCATCCAACAACCATTGTTGGGGCATGAGGTTGCTGCAGAGTATGTGAAGAGTCTTGGGGTGATGATAGACAGACACATACACGGTCTAGTAGAAAATGAAGTCGATGCAATCCTTACAAGATGTGGCTTGTCCAACAAAATGTCTCACTTCCGTGACTCAGTCAACAAAGAGTCCCGCAATACTCCATTGGTAGAGATGGAGGATACTTCTCCAGCCGCTCTTTCTGAGAGTTTGAAGGCTTTCTTTGGGCTTGTTTTGGGAAGTGAGAGCTCCCTGCCTGAATTTGAGCAGATGCAGGTTCCGAAGTTGCGTGCTGAAGCTTGCATCCAAGTGGCCCGAGCACTGGCAGAAGCCTATGACCTTACATACCAGGCAATTATGGATCCCAAGAATGGCTACTCAGATCCCAAGTCACTTGCAAGGCATCCTCCAGACCAGATAAGGACCATTTTAGGAATATGAAGAAGCACTATTTTCTTCTCCTCTTCACTTCCTCTTGCCTCCCATTTGCCCTCTTTTTTTTTATATATATATTTTTTATAGATTCTTTTCTTTGTTGAAGTGATTTTTCAATCTCTTGTTCCGAATATTCTTTAGCCAAAAAAAAAATATGTAGGTACATATTTTAGGATGGATATTCAGGTGGAATATGACATTATTATGTGGGATATATGACTTCAAGTCAATGAACTGAATTGTATTCTTCTTGAAGGAAAAAATTAACTGAATTAAGTTACCCCTGTATTCAAATTTAGATTTAGTTTTCTTTGCTCAAAAAGAAAGAAATATTTAAAGATCTTCCATCATTTTTGGAAAAATGTAGATGTTCAATTCACTGAAGTTGTGTGTCTCAAGCCTCAACTCTCAAGATTGATAAGTAATCGGAAAAAAAAAATTGAAACATAAAACAAGAAAGCTATTGCCGATCTAAAGAACATTTTGAGGTTTTGACTGTTTGTTCAAGAAAAAAAAAACATTTTGAATGGAGGAGAAGTTGTTATGGACTATGACTACCTTGTAAACAGAGACACTATCAAAGAGTCGAGTTTGAAACTTCATCGCATGTGGTTGCGTGTAATTTTTGAAAGGAGGCGGTCCATGCATTTCGATAATTACGTTAAACTCCAAGGATTATCAATGTGATTAATACAGAGTAAAAAAAACTAAAAAAGGTCAACCAAAAAAAAACCCACTTGGGAATTCCGGGAGGCAGGGTTGTTCTTCATTTCGTCTCGACGTGGGTTTTTTATTTTTTATTTTTCGGTTAAAAATGAATTGACACACCAACGCAAATAAAAATCACGACACAAAATTATTATTATTTTCTGGTGATTAGTTTCTGTTTATGTGGAGAAGGAAATCTGCAAAGCCAGCAAAGTCTTGAAGACAATGGATAGAGTCTGATTCACACAAAATCCAACAACTCTTAACCAACAAACTGCCATCAACCTTAAAACCTCTCTCTCTCTCTGATCCAAAAGCAAGAGAGAGAGTGATGGCGGCTGTGTCAGGAGCAGTGGCTTCTTCTTCAGCAGGTGTTGCCGTTGGAGGAGATGTTTTGAAGGCACATGCGGCCATGGCAATGGTTCAACTCTTCAACGGAGGCTATCATGTAATTACCAAAGTGGCCCTCAATGTGGGCATCAACCAGCTTGTGTTCTGCGTCTACAGGGACCTTCTTGCTCTTGCCATCCTTGCTCCAATCGCCTATGTCCGTGAAAAGTATGCTCCTTTTTTATTTTTTTCCTATATTTTTTTCATTTAGTTGGATCTTGTGGCACCCAATAGTTCTGTTCTAGTGGTAGTTTTCTGTAATCTTTGCAAAGACATAGACTTGGGTTTGATTGAACAGAAATTTTGTATTGGATGCTTAGCAAAATAAAAAAGCTGTGATATTGAGTGAATTGGAGACTATATATCTTGGTATTGAGTCGAAAATGAGCACTTGCTATAACAATTTAAGTTTAGAATCATGTATAGTGGCCTTTTTGTTGGTGAGAACAATGCGCTTTATATGATAAGTCCCCATATATAATGCAATTACAATACTGAGCAATTAACCTTTCAAGGGGTGTATCCAAATGGGCCTTAAATTTGAACAGGGGCCAAGCACTTTCATCCTTTGCACATGGTTCTTCAGTTTATGTTAATGGTATGATCATAAATGGACTTCTGTAACTTTTCTCATCTCCTGTATGTAGACGGATTCGACAACCAATGAACAGACGCCTGTTCATGTCCTTCTTCTTTCTTGGGCTAACTGGGTAAGACAAGATAGTTCAATGCCATCCTTATGGTCAACTGATCTAATGATGCAACTTCCCTTTGACGTTTGACTTTTGTTGGTTCTTTGTATTGAACAGGATTTTTGGCAACCAGCTTTTGTTTCTTCTTGGTCTTGGCTACACAAATCCAACTTACGCTGCTGCCATACAGCCTGCTATCCCAGTTTTTACATTTATCCTGGCAGTACTCATGGGGTCAGTTTGAAAAAGTTTACCTTTAGCTCTACATTTTTATATTTCTCTAGAATCTGTTCATTCACACGTACACGCATTTCATCTTCTAACTTGTAATGGAGGTTACTTGTACAATATCATATGTGAATGTTATTCATGCAGCACAGAAAGAGTGAACTTGCTCAGAGCTGAAGGGCAGGCAAAAGTTTCTGGTACACTTGTATGTGTTTCTGGTGCCATATTAATGGTCTTATTCCGTGGACCTGCTTTGATTGGAAATACAGAGCCCGACTTTACAGCACAAAGCGAGATAAGTGCCAGAGGTCAACCAGAGCCTGTTGGGTGGTTGATGTCTTCTTTCCTGGATTTTGGGCTAGATCATTTTCATCTTGGAGTTTTATGCTTAATAGGGAACTGCATGTGCATGGCGGCGTTTCTAGCCATTCAGGTGCATGACTATATACTTTACCTTTATCTGTTGAATCTTTAATCATCTCATTTACTTTCAAGGTGTGCAACTAAAAAATTAAAAAACAAAAAAATTCACCTGACAAATCAATAATGTTGAATTATCAACCGTTCTAGAAGGTAGGGGTGCATCTTTTTGCCACTTTTGACAGACACCTATCCAGAATTACAAACATTCTATGGAGAATTTGATATTTTTCAATGCAAGAATGTTGATTTCTGGGTGAGTAATCACATTTGACCTTTCCTATCAGTGGCTTTAGGGTTCCTATGCTAGCCAAAAGAACTGCAGGCCACAGAATTACGGAGGGTATAAGTGTTAGGTGACGCTGTCATGTGCTATTGATTTTTCATTGTAGTGAGTGAATGATGGAAAAGCCTTTCAGAAAATTGTCATGATGATGAAATGGCTGAGGATTCTTCCGGCAACATTATTGATGGGTTCGTTTCAGCTTTCTTCTCCTTCCCCAAATTATACTAAACCGTTGTTGCCTTATGTGTTCTTTGAATCTTTGGTAATGATGATAAAATGGCAGAGGATGTCTTTGGCGACACTATCAATGTCGAGAATGATGGGTTTGTGCAGATGATCGGCTTGTAATTCTGCTTTCTTCTATTTTCCCACTTATGATGGACAATCATACTATTGTAGAGGTGCAGAGAGGAAGGGTTTCTCTACTACTAGAGAGATGAGTGGTAACCATAATGCTTACATTTTGGCTACTCAGCCAAGAATTTGGGGGAAGTGAGCTAAAATTGATAATAATTTTCAGCTGGTTTGGATAGTGTATGAGTGAATACCAATATATTTGGATGATGACATCTAATGGATCTTTCAAGGTTAAAATCGGCTTCAAGGTTAAATCTGCTTCTGAAACTGATCTCAATACAACTGGCCTCTTTTGTGGAAGCTACAAGTTCCTCCAAAATGGAAAACTTTTATGTGAACCTTGGTTCAAGACAAGACAAAAAAGAAAGAAAAAAAAGAAGATGGGAAGCAGAAATTGACTCACAACTCTACTGCAATTTGTGTAATGGGATTCTCGAGCCTTCAAACCATTTACTGCCAGAGTGTTCCAGAGCTCCAGCTCAGCTTTTCTGACTGAATTGTTGATAATCTGAGATGCAGATCCCTAGGCAGAAATCCTTGCGTGGAATATCCTATATGTGCATGATGGAGATGTAAGTTGATTTTTAATCATGATATTGTGGTTCCTCCTCGGTCTCATATTAGAGTAATCACTTCAGCACATGAGTACTGGTTAGCCAATATGGTAACAAACCCCCAAGTCAAGAGGCCTTTCTCTCTTGGTCTGTCCCTCCCAGGGGGTCTTGGTGAATGGTCAATTGCCTATGTTGATTTAATTAGAGATGAGGGACTGCTTGGGTGATGTGTTTTTCAGAACATCTTACAGGTGGTGGCATCCTTATTGCTGAGCTATGGGATCTTTGGTTCGGACCGGTTTCTGCAAGAGGACATCCTTGACGTAGCTAGACCTGGGAGTAGTTTTTTTTTTTCCTTGAGCTTTGGCCCCATTTACACCAAAAAAAAAAAAATTCCCTTCTTCCTTGACATGCCTGCTTATTTGCATTTGTTGTTGGAATTTCATGATTCCATCATGTTCTGAATGAGCTTACAGGCCATAGACTATCCTGCCATCATTAAAATTATCCATTCTCCAAAGTAGGTGTTTTTCAACTTGCTCAAGTGTTAGGGAATATACAAATTTCATGTGTTTTCAGTTTCTAACAGTTGATACCTTGACGTTCTGTTATTACGATGGAAACTTTCAGGCTCCACTTTTGAAAAGATATCCTTCCAACCTGTCAGTCACAGCATATTCGTACTTATTTGGTGCTTTATTCATGGTGGTGACTGCATTATTTATGACAAATGAATCAACAGACTGGAGCTTGACACAGTCCGAGCTTTTTGCAGTTATTTACGCTGTAAGTTTCCATCTGGCTGGGTATATGTGGTTCTTTTGTAATAGATTACTATTCTCCAGGTAATAAAGAAATTGCAATTCTAAGTAAAAGTTCTGAGCTATTGCGAGCAGAAGCCTAACCTTCTTCTTCGCTTTTTTTTGGTGAAGTAATCCATCAGGATTCTGATGGCCGATGTACTAAATACTATGTGAAGCAAAACGCAAATAGAAACACCACTTCAAAATAATATCTAAACATATAGGGAAAATTTAGCAATGCAATCTGAACTTTTCCATTTTTTCGTTTTTGTCCTTGAGCTCTTTTTGTGCCAAATTGCCTCCTAAAATTAAAGTAAGTTATTTTTTGTCAAAAATGGTATCATTAAGGATATACTAGTCCTTTTAATTTTATTTTATTTTAAGAAAAAGGAAAGTTCTTTTGCTTTTGCTCCACTTCTCTTTCTTTCTCCAGATTGACCTCCACACCCATCTCCTTCGTATCTGTGTTGGGAAAGAGAAGTTTGGTTACCAATGGTAGACTTTGTGTTTTTATATGATTCAAGGGGAGGGGAAACTTTCTGGCCCAGGCAGTTTCAGAATAGCATTTATAAACATTTTATACGGTGATGACTCTATGGCATGTCCATTGGCTGTATGTCCTCTTATATTATCCGTAAAGTAGTCTGTGACTATTTTGCAAATACTGAATCATATGGTTTATACTTGACTGTGCTGCTATGAACATTTCGTTGAATTCTTTATGCATATAATTTTTTTACCAAAATCTATTGCCAGTTCAGGTGGCTTTATTGTTAGAAGTATGAACATCACTCCTTTGTTTTCAGGGAATTATAGCATCTGCCCTTAATTATGGACTCCTGACGTGGTGCAATAAAATCTTGGGGCCTGCTTTGGTTGCTCTTTACAATCCACTTCAGCCTGCAGCTTCAGCTTTTTTGTCAAGAGTTTTCCTCGGAAGCCCTATTTATATGGGAAGGTTTGCTCCGGCCACACCCTCCCTCTACTTCTGTGACTAATTCCCTTTGTTGGTTGGCGATAGATTGATATAAATTATATAAATTTAAAAATGTCTTGTTTTGTTTGATTAAACTGAGTTCTGCATCATTATTACTTAATTTAAACTAGTTTAGAAGTCACATGTGTTCTTTTGTAGTCTGCTATTTTTTAACTGATGTAGTTTGCTGGAAATGATGCTTACTTTGGTTCTTTTTATTTTTCCTGTGAAATCAGTGTTGCAGGGGGATTACTAATTATTGCTGGTCTTTATGTGGTGACTTGGGCATCCTTTAGAGAAAGACAAGCAGCTTTGGGTGTTATACCGCAGATTGCTCGTGTCGCTGAACCTCTCATCCACAAAGATGCAACAATAAACAAGACACCATTCCAGAGAGTACATATTTTACCAAAATCATCATCAGATTAAGAAAACATTAGATTGTTTGTGATGTAAAGTTTTCGCAATCGAGGAATTTCGACAATAAAACCCCGTTGAGATATATATGATAGTATGTGTTTTCCATTGATATGATTCCTTTTTGAAAAGTCAGTTAAGGAGATGCAGTTGAGTTACAGTAGGTATTAACTGTATTTGTACCCGTACGTTTGGCTATTCAGTTTGGCTACCCAGGCCGGGAAAGTGGAGAATGATAAAAAAAATTCCTTGTTTCCTTTTTGAACTAGGAACACGGAATATTACAGTACTGGTAAATTCCTTTTTGAACAAAATATCATCTACAGTGTTGGCCGGATTAAATAAAAAATGTGTTGATGGATCAGCAGGAGAAAGCTGGCCATGACTGCTTATGCTCTAATTAAGGAACATGAGAATAGAAGCTAAAGATTGTTGGTGCTTAATTGGTGGTGGTGCTCATGCTTACGTGAGAATGATCGAGAGGTCTGCGCGTGCTCTATGCTTAGATGACTAATGACAAATAATATACTTTGGATAATTAGATCGACTAGTTTGATATTCAATTCGCACAATTATATCAGATAGAATCCCACTTATATATAACAACGACAACCTAAGATCGATCTGCACTATTACGTACCTTTTGATCAATAATTATATATTTTGATTGGCTAGCTAGCTAGCTTGAAAAGAACCCCATCAACAACTTGTATATATAGTAGTAGTTAGGATATATTCATATCATTTTAACAATCATAACGACCATTATCGACCTCCTCCCTCCATCGGCATGTGTGTGTGGTTTAACAATTAAACAAAGACATGATCGATCACGAAGTGGGTGGGGAGTACAACGAAAGCACAAGAGAGCCAGGCGTGGTTTCGTGGCTTCTGTTTTTTGTCTACAAAGTCGATCTTTATTAATAAACAAAACATCATGTATATCTAGCCTTTGTCCTAGCAATCTCGCATTGCGTACTTGTCATTCTCCTACCATTAACACACACACACACATCATATCTCTCTCTCTCTCTCTCTCTGCCTCATTGGTGGCAGTGGCATGCTTTGGAATCGATCACATGGGTCTGCATGTGCCAAATGCATGCATGTGTATCACACGCCTAAAGGAGGTTGTATATGAACATGAATCAAAAAATTAAAACCCCCTATCAACTGGTTTTAGTCTGTGAAAATTTTTAATGTATTGGAGTATATATGTGATGTTCTAAAGTATGATAATATTTCTCTAATTTTTGTTTTATATCAACTAATTATGTGTAAGTTTTAACTCGTGTAATTAAGGCATGTAATTCTAAATCGAGAAATATAATACTCAATGGGAAGTCAATCACCAATCCGATCTCTCATTTTTCTCCTCTTGTAAAGATCGAAGAAACAGAAAAGGCCGGTTGTACAGGCATATATACCATAGCTAGGCATTAGGCACCCATTCAGGACCAACATTATTTATTTCTGCCAAACTGAGATGGCATGCATTATAAGGAAACATGATCCATCGATCGAGTATATAATCCTACCCAATCACCTTTAGCAGATCTCTTTCCTAACTTTCACCCAGTACTGTGCTCTTTATCGATCATCATCATGTACTCATTCCTCGATCTGGTGCTTTTAAATGACATCCGAATCCTATATATATATATATGCCACCATAACTAATAATGATCATAATCGATAGTCAATAGTAACAAACTCAAGAATCATGTCTTTTTTTTTAACAGTAAGAATCATTTCTATTTGACTACTTCATTGCCAGTACTACTACTCAAAAAAAGAAAAACGAAAAGATAATCACAATAGATATATATAACTGATCGATCCGCATATGTTTGATAATGCTAGTGTAATTAAAGATAATCTAAACTATGTTAATCACCAAGGCCTCAATCAGTTGGTCGGTTATCGCCATCCATCAAAGTAAAGACTAAAGAAAGGTGGTCTACCGCCACACATACAGACATACAGTTGAGCATTCCCACGAGACGTACGTACGTACACATCATAAAAAATATATAGGAGAACAAAAATTGGAATGAGAATGAATTATTTTTATTTTTCAACACGTACGACTCAAATTGAACTTCACTTCTTTCCTAAGGCCTCGTTTGGTTCACAGATTTTAGGCCGAAGCAAAGGAAATCAAAGGAAACTCAAGCATTTCTTGTGTTTGGGGTGCCAAAAGAAATGAAACATTTTTCTGAAGGAAAAGAAAATAGGGGGGAAAATGGTTCCCTCCATACCGGCATACCCCATGGGATTCATTTTTCCTCCCACTTTCTTGCATTTATTATAAAATATTTTGACTATTTTCCTATCGTTGCCAAACACTTGAAAATAAAGTTAAAGGGAATTTGGATTTCTCATGCCTATGGAAAGGGAAACGAATTTATTTCATTTCCTTTCCTTTCTATGAACCAAACGAGGCCTAAAGACTTCTAAAATTTCCCTAAATAAATGCAAACGAATCTCCAATTTAATTTGTATAAAATTAACGGAGAGAAGTGATTGAGTTTTGTTGTAGAAGAAATAAATCACATTTTTGAGAATTAAGGGAGGAAGTTTAAGAAAGATCTTCATGTTGAGAAATTCACAAGAAAAAAGTCAAGATCATGTAAATGAAAATAAGAAGAAGAAAAAAAGGTGGAAACAAAATTTTAGGGTTTTCAGTTCAGAAAAGAAAAGAATTAGGGTTTAGATGGAAATGAGTTAAGCATGGCCCCTCCCGCCAAATGATTTGAAAGCGACGGCCGAAAATCATCCTCCCCCAACTACAAAGTGGGATTGTAAGCCACGTGTCGATCTACCAACTGCCTTGTCATTTGGCAAACAAACACACTAGAAATTGACCGGAAAACTCAGTCCTGCAATGATTTTGTTAACAAGCAAAGCAATTCCAACTTCGAACGTACAGTGTACGTAAAATGTATTCAAACCCTTATTGGAACTAGACCTCACAATTTCTCATATCTTCGTATTAGTTACGAAATAATGCAAACTTCTACTATGTTCCGAAGTCTAGAATATGGTAAAAATTCACTAAAATAATATTAAATTCTCTATAGTAAAATTAAGGAATCTCACGAATAAAGACTAAAGCCTCAAGCCTTTTAACTTTTTAGCTTCCACAAATTCCAGATTTATCTCATATTCGAAAGATTAGCGTCGGTGCTGAGAATTATGCTCAGTTACTATCTAGCTAGCTTAGGGATCGATTTTCTAAAGATAAGTAAAGGCCAGATAGAGAGAATCCAAGTGATGCGATATGAAGCTATATATGCACATAGAACAGAACACAGATCGAAATGGTGAAATACCAGATAGTGTAGGACAGCTTGACACAAGGGACACCCGTTAGGCGACCTTATGATTTTCTATTGGACAAGAAAAGGGTCAACCAAGCAAAATAGAAACTATATATGTGTGTGTACATGTGTGTATATGTATGTGAAAAAAGCATAGGCAAGGTGGGATAGAAAAGAGAAAGCACTATAAATAAGATATGCGCCACCAAGCAAAGCTAAGCTAGCGTCAAGTAGCCAAGACTAGTCTTTTTTCTCTTTGCAAGTCTTTGAAACCAGAAAAGGGCAGGCTCCACCATATATTCAGGCCAGGACCCATTAATATATTTCCTCTTATCTTTCTCAGGTCGATCAGAGACGTCTGAGATCGAGTACACACACTCAGTGCTCTCTGCCAAAAGATTTATATAATTCATATTTTTTATGGACACAAATTGGAATCCCATTGATGGGTTCTTGCTAGCTTTAATCATTCTGCTCTCTAGCTTATTCAGCTTTGAGTTTTTAAATCGATTAGCAAACAAAACAAAAGTGACAGAGATTAGGGCAAATTGGGCAAGCAGACAATAGGCAGATATATAGAAGACTTTGTTTTGATTAGCATCTTACTTGGGAACTTTTCCCCATTACCTTTTTAGATGATAAATATTATTATTAGTAATATAATATATGTATACCATTACGCAAGAGTCATATCGAATTTTGGGCGATACGAATGTTGAAAACTACAGTCCAAAATGATCAAATAACTGTAATTTTAAAGGACAAAGGAATATAGGAATCAATCAGTTGGCTGCTTTACAAAGAAAAGAACCATTACTTTCACTTTTAATTTACTTAGAAATTCTTTAGACAATTCAATTCACCGCAACTCCTCTTTTCTCCTCCTCCTTCTCCTCCTAGCTAGCTAGCTTTTTCTTTTGAACTTATTCTTTTGCTGTTAAGAGAAAAAAGTAAATTCTACAAAGAGAAGCACATGAATATATATGCATGCATATGCTTTATAAATAAGAATGTGTGACAGCTGCATGATCACCAAGTTAATTCGTATCACATTATAATTTATTTGTTATACTTTTGAGTCTTATTTTTGACTAGGATAGGACTTAGGAGATACAAAAAAAAAAGGTATTTTGACTTGATAATGATGTTGAGTCTTCCAAATTATATGACTCTAGAGCAGCGCATCTTATCGATCATCTCGCAATTGTGATGGTAATTATGTAGCTAGCTAATAACATTATCATCGATCTCTATAGAGTACGTCCCGAATTAATCAAAAACTACAAGACAGAAAAAAAAAAAAATATATATATATATATGCTAGTTTAAACGTACTATAGCCAGTGACTAGGTAGAGTAGCATAAATAGTAGGTTAACTGGTTAACAGTTAGTGTTGGAATAAACAAAGATAATAAGATCAGGTGGGATCCCACCCACCATCACCAATTCACCATGGAGGGAGGTTTAGATAGCTAGGCACACAGAGACAGAGAAATCAAGCTGATCGATCGTCCTCCGTCCATCTTTAACTGCTTGTATATATACCTCTCTATCGATCATCTATATAAATACCCACATGCTCCATCTGTCCTCTCCACTAAGAAACTCGATCAGAAAGTAGCTAGCGTACTAGTGACTCTCAGTTTTCTGATCGATCATCAAACAGCTGCAACAGTACTTAATTGGTACGTGGTACCTATATACCTAGCTAGCTTCGATTTCCTTCCGATCAATCCCTGTAATTAGTAGGAATCCAACTAGCTGTGACGTCATTATGGAAGGTCTGCCGTCGGCGGAGATGTCTGAAACCCACAACAACAACAACAAGGCTGTCCTTGCCTACCCCGCCGCCGCACAAGTTAATGCACAATCTTTTCTACAACTCGCCTTGTACCCTATTACTCTAAAGGTACGTCGCTAGCTAATCTCTCTCCATTTACTATATATATGTTTTATTACTGCCATGCCAGCCCGATCGATCTTGGTTTTGATCCATTTTATAATGTGTTTCTTAGCCTCTCAGAATTAATTAATATTGTTGTGGGTTTTTATTACTAGCTAGAATGATTTTGATCTTAGATGATGATCAATGTATCGTTCTTAATTCATATATATTTGCAGTTTGAGGAGGTGTTTTACAAAGTAAAAAAGGAGCACAAGGTTGGAATAGTGCCGTGGCCGGCTAGTAGTAACAGGCCATCATCGGAGAAAAGTATACTGAACGGAATATCAGGTACGGTTTGCCCGGGAGAGATACTAGCCATGTTAGGCCCATCGGGAAGTGGCAAAACCACTCTTCTCACAGCTCTCGGCGGCCGCCTCCACGGCAAACTCTCCGGCAAGATCACCTACAACTCCCAGCCATTCTGCGGTTCCATCAAACGGAGAACAGGATTCGTGGCCCAGGACGACGTGCTGTACCCGCACCTCACCGTGACCGAGACTCTCTTCTTCACCGCCCTGCTGCGGCTGCCCAACACCATCACTCGCGACGAGAAAGCGCAGCACGTGGAGCACGTGATCAGCGAGCTCGGGCTGACCCGGTGCCGGAGTAGCATGATCGGGGGCCCACTGTTTAGGGGAATATCAGGTGGGGAGAAGAAGAGGGTGAGTATTGGACAGGAGATGTTAATCAACCCGAGCTTGCTTTTGCTGGACGAGCCCACCTCGGGTTTGGACTCCACTACGGCTCAGCGGATCCTGACCACGATCAAGAGGCTCGCCAGTGGGGGTCGGACTGTAGTCACCACCATCCACCAGCCTTCGAGCCGCCTCTACCACATGTTTGATAAACTGGTCTTGCTTTCCGAGGGCTACCCCATTTACTATGGCCCTGCTTCCGCTGCCCTTGAATATTTTTCCTCCATTGGTTTCTCCACTTCATTGCCTAGTGTCAATCCAGCTGATCTCTTGCTCGATCTTGCTAACGGTACGTACGTACGTGACTAATTAATTAGGAACGTACAATTATTTCATTAATTTCTGTATGTTGGATTTACTGATCGATTTACCATTCAGCAATTAATAAATTAAGTCGTATATATATGGTACATTAATTAATTAAAGTTCGATCACCACTTAAAATTTGTGTGAAGCTTAATTAAACCCTAAATCCTAGGTGATGGATGAATGAATGAAAAGAGAAATAAATAAATCACTAGTCACATATATATGATGCATGTCAAGCAACATTAATTTTAACGGATACGTCATTAATTCAACAAATATATATATACAGGAATTGCCGCTGATTCGAAACCTGCATTGGATCATCAACAACGCGAGAACATGGAACAGGATCAAAAGATGGTGAGAAAAGCTCTAGTTTCTGCCTACGACAAAAACATTTCCACAAGATTGAAAGCTGAGCTATGTGGTGCTGGTTTGGAGGTCAACAACGTCTACAATACTACGTATATCAAAGAAGCTGCGTCTGCAAGTAATTAACTAAACTTAATCCATATTTATTTCTTTCTAATTTTGGCTAAGAATGAATTGATCGATCATCATGTGCGCGCGCGCAGGAGGAGGACACGATCGACATTATTGGTGTACAAGCTGGTGGCACCAGTTCAAGGTACTACTCCAAAGGGGACTAAGAGAGCGAAGGTACGAAGCATTCAACAGGCTAAGAATTTTCCAAGTACTAAGCGTGGCGACGCTGGGCGGACTCCTGTGGTGGCACACTCCTTCCTCCCACATCGAAGACCGCATCGCCTTGCTCTTCTTCTTCTCAGTCTTTTGGGGGTTCTACCCTCTGTACAACGCAGTGTTCACATTCCCCCAAGAAAGAAGGATGCTAATAAAGGAACGATCGTCGGGAATGTACCGCCTCTCTTCCTACTTCCTAGCCAGAACAGTGGGAGATTTACCACTCGAGCTGGCACTCCCCACCGCATTCGTGCTGATAATCTACTGGATGGGCGGGCTGAAACCCGACCCGTTCACTTTCATCCTTTCGCTACTTGTGGTTCTCTACAATGTCCTTGTCTCGCAGAGCCTGGGCCTGGCCATAGGCGCCATTCTCATGGACATAAAGCAAGCCACCACTCTGGCTTCTGTTACGACCCTTGTTTTCCTCATCGCCGGAGGCTACTACATTCAACAGATTCCTCCCTTCATAGTGTGGCTAAAGTACTTGAGCTACAGCTTCTACTGCTACAAGCTTCTGCTCGGGGTGCAATACAGGGAGGACGATTACTACGAGTGCTCCAAAGGAGTCTTGTGCCGAGTCGGAGACTTGCCTGCCGTCAAGTCAATGGGGGATCTTAACCATTTGTGGATCGATGTCTTCATTCTTGCCTTGATGTTACTCGGTTACCGACTTATTGCTTATCTCGCGTTGCATCGAGTGCGCTAGCTACCTACCTACCTACCTACTTCAAATCAATCATCGCCGGCCATGCCACAGTCTGAAGAGTTTTCGCCTACCTTCTTCAACTGGCCGGCCGCTCATCGATCGTCGACTCGATCTGCATTATTGCCGGCCCAACAACTAATAATTCATTAATAAGATCGATCCAGATGATTAATTAGCCGGAACAAAATCGATCGTGTACGTGTTGCATGTAATGCTAATCAAATTTTGAGCCATGAATGCTTGTGACAATCCGAGCTAGATGGATATATGATTGTAGCTTTAATTAGATTAAATATTACTGACTTGATCCATCGATGGCGTTCCAATTATAAACCTAGCTATGTATGGTGACTGGTGAGAGGAAAGAACCGATGTTCTTCTTCATATACGCATGATATATGAAAAAAAATAAATTAAAATTAAAATTAATGACCGCACCTTTTAGTTCTTTGGCGAGGAACAATGACCGCAAGTTTGAAGGCTCAAAAGTTCATCCCTTTGAATGCTGAAAAGCTTTATGAACAATACCACCCAAAAAAAAGAGGCTGCTTTATGAACAAAATAGAGAAAAAAAATATCACAGTTCATTGTGGTGGTTCAAACTTAAAATAGTGTTTGAAAACAACACATTGCAGGAGGAGGGCCACATGGTGTGTGGATCCCCTCCACATAAGATCTTTGAAGTTGGGTGGAGGCCCATGCAAAAGAGAAAGGACACGTCATTTCCTACTTTGGCATAGTGGAAAACCCACGCCATAATTTATTATCGAAGCAAAATAATGAAGGGTTTTTTTCACCAACAGTGTCTGAACTCTTGTGCCCCGGCCAAAATGATACCCAACTTTTCAAAAGAGTCAATGTGGTACCTGGACTCTAAATTTCTTATCAATATCATACTTCTGTTAAATTTCTGTTAACTCCTGTTAAAAAAAACACGTGTCAGTCATGTGGGATATTAATTTTTCTTTTTCTTTTTCTGTTCCTTTCCTCTTTTTTATTTTATTTTCTTTTCTTTCATTTCTCTTTCTTTCTTTCTCCTTCCCCGCACAAACTCTCTCTCCCTCCTCACTGTTGCCGTCGAGGCTCCAAGCTCCGGCCAACATCACACAACACCTACTACTACTGATTCTTGCTGATTCGGAACCGTAATAATCCCTTTTCTATGAAACAATTCAATCCTCACCCTCATCGCGCTCATCCAATTCGAAAGGATCGTACAAATCTTCCTCGGCTTGAGGTCTCTCAAGACCCCACCTTTGAATCTCATACGCCTCATATCTCCTCCCACTCTTCAACAGCTTTTCATACGCGCTCTCATCGTA
Source organism: Rubus parviflorus (assembly GCA_029955375.1). Taxonomy (NCBI): domain Eukaryota; kingdom Viridiplantae; phylum Streptophyta; class Magnoliopsida; order Rosales; family Rosaceae; genus Rubus; species Rubus parviflorus. The sequence goes on along the minus strand of JARGGL010000001.1, from coordinate 1,978,299 downwards.
GCAACCCGAACTCGAATTAGAAGTCTGCAACTCCATTTCACGATACGACGTGTCGTGATTGTTTGAGCGATGACGGAAATTATCCTCCGCTCGACGATCCCGTTCGTACTCGGATCTAAACCTAGCGCTGCCGCCATCGGATTGCGAATCGCGCCTATACTGGGGTTTAAGCAATTCACGGTCGTAATCGCGCGGCGAGTAATTCCTCGACCGGTCCCAAGAATCTGGGCCGGATTCGTGGTAGTGGTGGTCAACAAATTGGGACAAGCGATGACGAGGGCGCAAGGCGGCATCGAGAGCCGCTTGGTGATTGGCCCGAGCCGTTCTGGAATGGTCGGAATCGATTGGATGTGGGGAGAAGGTCCTTTGGGGATGTGGCGGTGGCGGAGGGGATGGTAGAGCTTTGTAGGAAGACAGAGATTGTGGAGGTGGAGGGGGGCGGGGGCGGAGCTGTGGGGGCTAAGGTGACGGGGGAGGCGGAGTGTGGTGGTGGTGGTGGTAATTGTTGTGGTGATGGTAGTTTGGGAAATTTGGCTCGGAGGAGGGAGGGTGAGAAGGAGCCTTGGATGGTGGTGAAGGTACTGAGGGAGGTCCATGGGGACATAGATCTCTTCTTTGCTTCTTGGGCTCTCTGGTCTTCGTCTTCTTCCTTCACAAATTTGTGCCAAAGGGAGAGAGAGTTCGTGCAGGGAAGGAGAAAGAAAGAAAGAGAACTGAAAGAAAAGAAAATTAAAAAAGAGAGGAAAGGAACAGAAAAAGAAAAAGAAAAATTAATATCCCACGTGAATGACACGTGTTTTTTTTAACAGGAGTTAACAAAAATTTAACAGAAGTATGATATTGATAAGAAATTTAGAGTCCAGGTACCACATTGACTCTTTTGAAAAGTTGGGTATCATTTTGGCCGGGGCACAAGAGTTCAGATACTGTTGGTGAAAAAAACCCAATAATGAAATATAGAGCAGGACAAGAAAATCTAGGTACTATCTTGTCTCTTCCTTGTATATTTTAAAATAAATAAAAGAAAGTAGTAGGTTGGCCGTAACTTCGAAGGATGATGATATCAAAAAAGAAAAGATACAAATCCTAAACACTAATTTAAGGAGTGGAATCATCATCTTATTTGTGGGATAACATAATCATTGTTGTTTTTGAGGTCGAAGTAAAATTTATTAAGGAGAAAATTATGAGACATCCGGCATTAATTACAACTCAAAACAAAAATAGTCAATTAATTGATGCGTTAGATTATTATATAATTTAGATGTATCATGATAAGAAACATTAGAAACTAATGTGAGAAACATCAAGTTGATGCTCGTATAGGGCGAAGCTAACTATCTCTTCTTGAAGTACACGAAGACAATCGTGTGTGCATCATATTCGACAATGAGAGAAGAGCAACCTAATTCAAATGTGGTTTTAGGTCCGTAAGAGATTGCAATGTTCTCAATATGCTTAAAAAGACGCAATGCCAAGAGATTATGAGGTGGCTCAAGTATTTGTCAAATAATTTTATTTTCGATTAGCCAAAAAATAATAATTTTATTTTTAGGGTCACATACTTACTTATGTATTTACTTAATTTCTTTTGGGAATTGTTATTAACACACCTCAAAATGTTATTAACACACCATTGTATTTTTAAAGATAATTTTTTCAAACAATATAAGGGTATTATGAATAATTTATATAATAAAAATAAATTTTAAAATACAAAAAAAATGTGTTAATAATAATTTGGGGTGTGTTAATAACAACACTCTTTCTTTTTGGTTGACAAAATTTATTGTTCTACATAAGAACACGGTAATAGATAACGAAGGCCCAAATTGAGACCCAATTGGCAAGGTCCAGTCTCTGGCGTGAGAACGACAAGTCGTGTACGGTTATTTAGTCGAGCGTGTTTTCGACTATATAAAGAGGGAAAAGGGGAATGAACACGGTCCGGTCCGTTTGCGTTTTATTTAGGGTTTTGCAGAGCGAGAAAGAGTAGAGAAGGTAGTCATGAGCAGAAGTTTGGGAATTCCAGTGAAGCTTCTTCACGAGGCCTCAGGGCACATCGTGACGGTGGAGCTCAAAAGCGGTGAGCTTTACAGAGGAAGCATGGTGGAGTGCGAGGATAACTGGAACTGTCAGCTCGAGAGCATCACCTACACCGCCAAGGTACCACTTCATCTTTATATTGATTTATGCGATTCTTGCTAGGTTTAGGTTTCTGCGTTCTCCGCCGTCATCTAAAACCCTAGATTCGTCTAAACCCCTATTTTGAATCTGACGGGTTCACTTTGTACCCTAGAATCGTTAGATAGAAACCAAATGTAACCTAGTTTCCCAAGACCCTGGCCCCTTAGTGGCCCTAAGGTAGGTGGAGAATATTAAGAGATTTCAAGAATTGAGGTAGTCGAATGATTTTGAGGTTGAAACTGGCTAATAATATTCTTAATCATGGGGTTTTGGGTCCATTACTGTTAATGTATGGACTACATTTGGAGTAAATGATTTAGATTCTTCTGGAATTTGGTTTCCATGACGCCCTCAAGGTTACAAAATGTAACACTTATTCTGCTGATCTACTTGGATGCCTTGTATGCCAGGATGATGAGGGATTCTTGATCAATATAAGAACATCCGCCCTTGCATGTTATTTAGTGCTTCTGTTTTAGAAGCATGAACAATTTTGTTCGTCTTCTTTTCATTTATTTTGTTGGCTTACAGTAGTTGCTAATATAAGTACGCCTGTCTGCAGGATGGGAAGGTTTCACAGCTTGAGCATGTTTTCATTCGAGGGAGCAAAGTGAGGTATATACATCCTATTTTGTTTTGACAGCCCTATTCGTATTTCTTAATAGAAAGTATTGCTTTGCTACTCCAAATTGACTGTTACTCTGAACTGATGTGGATTTTTGATAGGTTTATGGTCATTCCAGACATGCTGAAGAATGCTCCAATGTTTAAACGTCTAGATGCTAGAATCAAGGTATCTTTCCATTTCCAATGATGATAGATCTCTCCTCGATTTTAATGGATTAAAGTTTTATTGGTCTGACTTTTTGTTTTTAATCTTGAAGGGCAAGGGTGCTTCACTTGGAGTTGGCAGAGGTAGAGCTGTTGCAATGCGGGCCAAAGTAAGTGTTCTTGTCTCAACTTGATTTATGTAGTTCCTTTTTGTCCATAAAACCGATAAGAGGTTATATTTAAAGCGTAATGATCTAGGATCTGTCATTATCTAGTATTCATGTAGACTTTCCTGTGCTAGAAGTGTGGATTTGCATTGTTTGAAATACCGGGGTTTCATTGTTTTGTTTGCTTGACACAATTGAGTTTTTTAATTAAATAAATAAATACAGGAATTTGCTTGACCAAAGCTTATTCTTTTGCAGGCTCAAGCTGCTGGTCGTGGAACAGCTGGTAGGGGTGTTGTACCCCCGGTACGGAGGTAATCAACCCTCTGTGCAGCCCCTTTGCAGAGTCACTTCATTATGCCTTTAATTGGTGTAACAGAATAGGCTTCTTTGTTTGGGAGAGGAAGAAGAAATCAGAGAGAAAAAAATTAATATGGTCATGACAGGCTGCTCTCTGTTTGTATGCATGTTTTGGATGCCAAATCTACTTTTGACTCTTACTGTACTATGTAGTTTCTATTGTTAATGGTAATGTAATAGCGGAGATTTTTGGGTGTCTATAATTCTCGGATCTTTACATTCTGCGGTCTTTCTTTACGAGTTTTCTGCTCTCTTTTTGATTACTGGGCTATAAAGTCTTTATAAGTAGCTCTCGAACAACAACTCGATGATATCCATTGTCCTGTAATTAGTGATCTACCATATCCTTGTTGAAGGTATTGGTGGCTTGCCATTGGGACGGACACCCATGGGAGTAGTCAATAGTCATTAGCATCATGATCAACAAATGATGGCTATGATTGATATTTCAGAGGTAACTGGAGTCGAAGAATAAAGTGAGCAACTGAAGTTTCATTGTTTTATTTGAATAGTTCAACTGATACACATAACTGAAAGTTTAATGTACAAGTATCATTTGGACTAATGGGAAGAAAGGTTCCCATAAGATGTTAAAGATTAGTGGAAGTAGCCATAGAGTTCTAAAAAGCAAATGCAGAAATTCCAAGGGTTGGAAGCATCCATTGTTGGACCTGTCAGAACAACCCTAAAGAATCTGAACGAAAGTAGTGCATTCGGTCCTGTAACTGGCCATGATGCGAACTGCCCCGGCTTGCATATAGTTTGGTCATTCTCGTGTACTCTCAGATTTGTCCATGTCTTCCCATCCAGAGATCCCTGGAATACATGGAAATACAAGTTCACTTGATACTCTTTCCTCCATAAGAACCCAGGAAGCGAGCAACAAATGATAAGGAAGTAAAATTAAAAAATATACAGCTTTATAAGGTTATCTTTACCTGGAAATTCCAATATCTCATGTATGCTCTGGAACCATCATGTTTCAAGGTGTAGTAGTTGCAAATAAGCTGTAGAAACCAATATTTGTGCATCAGAATGTTGATCGAAACAAAATTAAAGATACCTCCAATATTAGACGCAAAAATATTTTAAATAAGATAAACAAGTATATTAGACAGGAAGCTGATCCAAATGATACTAAGATTAAGCAAATTAATTTCACTGTCAACTTTTCGGAGTAGGTCTTCCACAGGAGTGAAACATATAATACCATATAAATAAGTAATGCTTCTCTGATTAAAAATAACTTATATCTATGGGGATCAATATGATGCAGAGTAAAGATACAGAAATACCTGATGATCTGCACCAATGTCGACCATCCACCAGGTGTAATTCCGCCCATCTTCAATCTGTGGCCCAGCAAAGGATGTTCCCTGATGCCACCAATGTATTGTTAAATTACTAGTAGAGAAGCTCACAGCCTTATTATAACATTTCAATTATCATACCTGGTAAGTTCTTGAGACCAAAACCTTGGGATCAGTGAACCTAGAAGGGGGACTGCTAGCTGTAATTGTAATTCTCTGAAACAAGCAATTCATAAAGGATGAGCAGCTGTATTAGAAAGTGATTAATCCTATGGAGAGCTATGAAAGGGAAACAAGATGAAGATAATTTAGAAATTTACCTTGGCCAGAACAGGATTAACCCACTGATGTTCCCCATATGATGTGCCTGCAAAGTACAGAACTCCATTGCTGTCCCCATCACATATGTACTGGAGCTCCTTATAACTAGATCGCCTATGTTGGATTCTCAGTCTACAAAGTAAAACTACGTTAACCAACTAGAATAGCCATTCACATTAGCCAAGAATCCATTTCAAACACATCAGAAATGTAAAGCTTATGCAAATGATTAAACTATGCAAGAGTACAAAAACCTCAGAGCATGAAATTAACCCATTCGACTATGTACCAATGAAACATGAAAAGGTCAGCTTAAGCATTAGCAGTGGTGATATCTATTAACTCCACCTGTTCTACCTCTACCTTCACCATAAAAGAGGATATACACAAACTGAGTAAAACCGACAGAGTTGTTCCACCTCAAATCTTCATTTATTAAAAGTTAGAAATAGCACTTAAATAGTTGACTGACTAATGTGCAAAATTTTACATGTCTAAACTATTGATTGAAAACCCTAACTAAAATAAGTAAAAGATTGGTTGTTCTGTATCCTCTTCTCAGCAACCAAATATACAATTTAGTTTGGGGCAGGCCCCTTAAAGTGGATAGCAAAAGCTTGAACATGAAAAGAATACTCACTTGTGCTCATTTCCTGGTTTTGTCAATCCATGCTCGATATAATTGATGGCCTCCTTGACCTGTGATAACAGTATGAGAAGATATTCATTAGAAAAATAAAGGGTTGAGCTTCATTTATGCCGGAAAATAGTATGAAATAATGCTCAACTCACAAGGTTATTAAAAGTAGACATATGCCTGCTAATGTTGCTCTTCTCGAACTGCAAGATCATCAAAAATAATGGTGAAGTCAGACAAAAACTCTCATGTCTTCAGTAGAGGAGCTGATACATCCACACATGAATTAAGATTTGCTGATGCATCTCATATCCAAGGTCTTCGTACCTTCTCAAGCAAGGACAAAGGCAGCAGCAAAAATCGAACAAGCGGTATAAGGTCATGAACTGTCTGTAGCCTATCCCCAAAAAGAACTTCTGCGGTGGAAGATGTCATCATCTCATCCACCACCTCCCATCCACACACTTCCTTTGCTTTCACACCCCACATTAAGATTGCATTGAGAACCTTCTCTTCGGATGTTACAGTCAAATCTGGATGCTGCAATAGCATAACCTACTATAAGAGAATACTCCAATTGAAAAGGCAAAAGTACCAATTTCTTAATGTTTCCTCCAACTAGTTGCACTGACAACTAATTCTTGTCAATTATACTAAGTTATCAAAGCATCCCTCATTTAGTTACCGCTCAATACAAAGTAAACAATAGTAGCTAAATAACCGACAAGCACAACGTGAACCTCAATTTTGTAAAACATACAACTCCCATAGGGCATCATTGTTTTAAGATATGAGATCTCTCATACTGGCCATTTTGTATACATGATGTCATACAGGTAACTTGAATGGTGAGAGCTTACCTGAATAATATTTCTAAAGGTCATCTCATCTAAAAAAACGAAGTCAATGCTTGCAGTTGTGCAATAGTCAAAGTGCATAGAGAAGTTCGTCTCACAAGTTTCTTCAATAAGTTGACATGATGGAATTGATGAAATCACTTGAAGGATCAGACAGACCGAGTCCTGCAACAAAATTCAACAGTTAGCTTCAAAAGAAACAGTTCAATTACTTTGCCAAAAAGTCTGCTTCCTCGTCCATTAAACTTGTGCATAATAGAAAAACTCTTGTTGAATGACCTTCTTCCACTAGAACTCCATCCCTGCATATAATGTGCACATGAAAGGTATCAATATCTCTATAATTCATTATCATAAAAGGGATCTCTTCTTTTGTTTTCAGAAGTCCGAAACTGCAAGTCCCTTCTCCATTCTTTTATTCTAATCATGCAAGTTGCATACTGTAAAAACTGACAAAACATAGGCATGGTTTGAAATAGTATACATGGATTGAATTTTGTTGCAAGACAAAGATTACCAAACTACCTCTGAGAGAAATTCTAAAAGCGTTTTGCAGCATTCCTGATGAAGGAGAGTGACTCCAAATTGATCAGCCAACAGAAAAAGTTCAAGTAACAAGGCACCAGAATCCATAGTAGCCTCTAAATTGAGTTCCCCACTATACATGAACTCAAGCAAAGCCTGAAACGCTTCTGGTGATGTGTCTCTCAAAACAACCTCCGAGGAAATTGTTTCACACATTCCATTTGTGAACATCTGCACAATGCAAGATCAGGAACAGAGAAAATTACACCCCAGGAGCACATCGATTACAGCGTTATGCTTTCAATAAAGATACGTTTCTACTCCAGAACAATTATGTGCATATGTGACAGGCATAAGGGTGCACACAGGACAGAATATTTATGAAACAAAAAAAAATACCTTTGCAAATGGGAGACTCCATAAACTGAGAATAATTTTATGTGACTGGGCAATAAGACCATGACCTTCAATATAGATATTAACATCACTGTACTTGTTAGTTGAATGCAATTGTCTAAGCCTCGGTACATCGATGGGCACTCCAAACGGGAAGGCTGTCCAACAATGTGGCCTAGTGCATGGGTATGATAATTCCACACATTTGCCCGAGTCAAACAACTTTTTATTTAGTTTAAATCGTTCCATGGCTTCCTCGCATTGCTTCACTAATGAAATCACTTCGAATTGTAAGCCTAGAGCCCTCAAGGATCCAAGCTGCGATTCTGGAATCTGTATCAAACAGTGCCATGAGACCCATCAGAATTGGAATCTTTGTAACAATGTTATAACTGCCAGAGGCACCTAAGATAGCATATTTAGCATACTAATCTGCTGTCAAATATTAAAATTGATGAACTTGGCATACAAACAAACTCACATGATGAGCATCTATAGCAAAAATAACACATTTTTGTAAGTTCTACGTATTCAACTATTCATGCAAATTGCTCTATGCTTTTGAGATCTCAATAGGTATGTATTTCCCAATAAGAGCATACACAAAAAAACGAGATACGAAGATGGTATACCTGGGTTTGGCCTGTGTAAATGTATTCAAGTAGAGCATGGAGAACAGGATAAGTTACCCCCTTTAGCTGGAGAACATGTTCTGACGACAAAGGGAAATTGCCAGATGCTGCCAGAATAGGCTTGTGAGCAGGTACATGCCTTTCTTCTGGACCAACGATGAAAACAACATCAGATAATTCCCAACTTTGAAGAAAATTTTCGAGCCCCCATTTCTCATAACCCGTTCGTTCATCTTCCAACTCCTCTTCACCAGCTTCCTCACATATGTAGTCATTGCAATCCAAATGCTTCCACAAGGATATATGGTTGTGAGTTAATGGTAATACACTGACATTCCTATACCCAACATGTTTATCCCAGCTGCTAAGCCCAATATAACGAACACTACAATTTGGATTCGAATCTAGCCACTGAAAGACAAGATTCTGAAAAGGGTATCTTCCCTTGCCAATACTGATCAAACCATCACAGATACTGATCCAATAGCTCTGAAATGAAGAAGAACAACAAAGACCAACACCCTCCACATCCACCACAGTTTTCCCATCCACCTCAATTTTCAACCGCCTATTCCTATGACTACCCAAAATAACAGTATAGTGAGGACTATTATCTTTTTTGTAATGATAATGCTGGCTTCCCACATTCTCCCGGAACACCAGTGTTACATCATTGTGAGCAAATGCTTCAAAAGCCACACATCCCCGCCCAGCTTCCCGGAATTTCAAATCATTTCGCCAAGCACACTCAAAAGGTGCCACTGTAAGGAACTTTTTCTCTTTCTTCTCCATCGTCTCAATCCCACCTTGACTGTCTAGAAAGCATACAAGTGAAAAAGATGAACCTTTATGCTAAAATTCTTAAGTATTAAGACAATGGAAAACAAACAAGATATGCAATTTGATGCTATGACAGACAGACAGACAGTTCAAAAAGTAGCCAGAAATTGCTAGAAGACGAGGACACTCAACTTGCCATAATATCTGAAGCCACTAAACATCAATCACAGATCGCTATCAATCCTAACCATATCCTTATCCAAGTACACCATCAATACAACAAAATATCTACAATCCCAATAAACGACAAATCAACGCCATGACTATGGATAATAACAACAACAAAATCAATTTTCACATATCAAATCTCGGATAATAATAACCCACTCACTGATTATGGAAAAAATTTCTTGTGGCGGGTATTTTGTTGAACTTTCACGGATCCATATCGGTCGGCGAATTGAACCTGACCACAAGAACACAGATATTTAGACAAATGGGAAGGCAGGACATTTGATCGGCCAACTCAACCCCTTCAACATAAACTTACTTGTGGGTCTAATTACTCCTCCAATGAAATTAAAAATTCATTTTGTGATCAAATAAATAACAACGAAATCAGATTAATTTTTAGATGTAAATACCCATAATGGAGAAGTTTTTGGTGGGAAGCACGTGTCAGATTTGAAGGTATTAAAAACCATATAATATATTAAAAATCGAAAATGTTAGTGTATACTGTATAATGAGATGGATAAGCCTACTATTGGGCGGTGCGTATACTTTATTTATTTTTTATTTTTATTTTTTTTATAAATATGATGAGAAATTAGGATCACTATCCTCACTTTGCTTATTCGGTCACACTGAAATAGTTTAGCTAAGCAACGTGGACACGTGGTCACGGATTTGGAACTTGAAATTTACAGAGCCCCCAAAAGTAGAAGTTAGTTAGTTAGAAATTAACCAACTTTCAAATAGCTATATCTATTTTAGGCAGAGTACCACAGACCCGAAAAGCCCGCGAAAAGCTGATTACCAAAGAAACTCACACAGCACTTGGAATCCATGGAAATCAATGTTAGGGTTTCGATCCCATCACGCTCCCACTTCCCCGATCCCGTCAACGAGACCTAAACCCTAGCTCGTTTACTCGTAAATCGAACATTTATGCATTCAAAACCCTACAGAACTAGTCTTTTAATTCTCTGGTGAATCCAACATATATGTGAGAAGATCCAGGCCGATGGTGATGGATGGAGAGAGAGATGAAGGTGAAGTTGGTGGAGGAGGAGGAGGCGGCGGAGGAGAGGAAACGGTAGAGGGCGTGATTCAATCGGCGGCTCAATTAGGAGATTTCCGGAGGACGCAGAGAAAAGACTGTTATAACCTGGTGCGGCGTATGAAGCTTTTATTGCCGCTTTTCGAAGAGGTGCGAGAGCTGGAAGGCCCGATTCCGGAGAGGGGTGTTGTTTGGTTGGCTAATTTGAAGAAGGTGCTTCTTACGGCCAAGAAATTGCTCAAGTTTTGTAATGAGGGGAGCAAAATTTATCTGGTTCGGATTTCAATTTTGTGATTTCCCAATGTGAACTGAATTTTGGGTTTGTTCTGATTTTCGTTTTTTTTTTTTTGGTATTTTAGGCAATTGAAGGTGAGGCAGTCATGGTTAGATTTCATGCGGTTCATGAAAAGCTCAGTCAGGCTTTGGATGGTTTGCCTGATGAGCTTTGTATCTCAGATGAAGTTAAGGAACAGGTTTGTACGTATCCTCAATCAAATGCTTTCCTTCTCTATATAGATGTTCATTTGACATGAATTTGGTAGTAAGCTTTTGTTTCGGTCCAGATTGACCTAATGATCATGCAACTTAGACGAGCAAGGAAGAGAACAGACACACAAGATATAGAACTTGCAATGGATATAATGGTGGTTTTGTCTAAAAAAGAGGACCGAAATGCAGACAGTGCCATTATAGAGAGGCTGGCGCAAAAGCTAGACCTGCGCGAAGTTGAGGACCTCAAGATAGAAACAATTTCTGTAAGGAACCTTGTTAAAGAAAGAGGCGGGATTAGTGCAGAAAGTGCTCAGCAAATCATCGATCTTCTTAACAAATTCAGACTACTTGCAGGAATGGAAGTAACCAATGTTGTTGATGACCCTGTTGTGCCGAAGATGCTAAAGTGCCCATCTTTGGTGATTCCTCATGAGTTCCTCTGTCCAATCACACTGGAAATAATGACTGATCCTGTGATTGTTGCAAATGGACAGGTGACTTTACAAGTGACAAATGAAACTGATTCTTCTAATAATACCTCACACTAGAAACTAATCTTCTTTTTTATTCTGGTTGTCTATCTTCTCAAGACATATGACAGAGAAAGCATACAGAAGTGGTTTGACACCAACCATAGGACATGTCCAAAGACCAGGGAAACTCTACCTCATCTGTCACTTGCACCAAATTATGCTCTCAAAAATCTAAGCTTGCAGTGGTGTGAGAAGAACAAGTTCAAGCTTCCGGTAAAAGAAACCCCGCCGGGACAGGAAAGCTCCTCCACCGAGCACCAAGAGGAGATTTCATCACTTGTTGAACAGTTATCTTCGAGTCAGTTACAAGTGCAGAGGAAGGCTGTCATGAAGATTCGTTTGATCTCGAAAGAGAATACCGAGAACAGGATTTTGGTTGCCAAAAGTGGAGGAATCCCACTACTAGTGCAACTTCTTTCCTATCCAGACTCTAAAATTCAACAGCATGCAGTGACGGCTCTCTTGAACTTATCAATTGATGAAACAAACAAGAAACTCATAACCAGAGAAGAGGCCATTCCAGCTATTATAGAAGTCTTGCAGCATGGAAGCACAGAAGCTAGAGAGAACTCTGCAGCAGCTTTGTTTAGCTTATCGATGCTAGATGAGAACAAAGTAAGAGTGGGGTTATCAAACGGCATTCCACCATTAGTAGATTTATTGCAAAATGGGACAATTAGAGGTAAAAAGGATGCTGCCACTGCACTGTTTAACTTGTCTTTGAACCAAGCGAATAAGGCGAGGGCCATCAGTGCCGGCATTGTACCGCCTCTACTCAAGATACTCAAGGACAGAAACCTGGGAATGGTGGATGAGGCTCTCTCAATCTTCTTACTACTCGCATCACATCCAGATGGACGGCAAGCCATCGGACAGCTCTCATTCATCGAAACTCTTGTTGACTTTATACGAGAAGGAACCCCCAAGAACAAGGAATGTGCAACATCAGTTCTTCTTGAGTTGGGGTCAAACAATTCATCTTTCTTACTCGCCGCACTTCAGTATGGAGTATATGAGCATTTGGTTGAGATCACAAAGAGCGGAACCAATAGAGCTCAAAGGAAGGCAAATGCACTCTTAAAACTCATAAGTAAAAGTGAACAGATTTAAAGTAAATTTTTGCTCTCTTTTTTTTCTCACCCAATTTTGTTGGTTATGTACATGATTTTATTTAATCCTTGGGTTAAATGAGATGTGTAAAAGGCATTTATTTACAAAGAAAAAGTTCATTTGATTCTTATAAACCTTTTTTTTTTGTTCAACATACAAAGTTCTAGCACAAGGGCTGTGATATAAACAATCTGGAAATGAACCCCTCCATTTATCTTGAAAATAAACCAAAAATGCACAGTTGAACCGCATTAAAGGGCGACCAGGCTTTGAAAGGCTCCCAACGTATCTGTATATATTTTTAAATATAAAGGAAGCACCAATGCATAAACCCAGAAAGCACAAAAGTTAAAGAATCTGTAAATGAACTCATTCTTGGAGAAAAACTCCATTCCTCATATAACATACGCAGTCGTATATAGTCGATGTTAAGAGAAACCATTGTACATTTAGATTCCCTCGCCTCATGACAATAACCAAAACTGGATAACTGCAAGCACACTACAGGGCAATAACTCTAAGTAGCAACATGGAACGGCCTTGAAACTGATTCATGTAGGAAAGCAAGCATCACCTCTTCAGCAGACAAAGGACTCATCATCTGTCAACATGTCGGGGGTCTCAGCCAAGATCACATTTTGAGACCGTATCGATGCCCTCTGAAATTTGCTAAACTGCAAAGTAGAATTCCAATTAACATACCACAAAAGGATGAGCAATGATAGGATTAGTAGGAATGAATGAAGCATACCATCTTGATTATATCAATCATCCAGGTAATAGTAGGACCCAGCATTTTTTTGTTCTCTGTCCTTTGTTGAGTTCATTTTGTTGATTCTTGGACGAAAGTTTGTCGGGTCTCGTCTAAATGTGATATCCAGATGCTGCATCAAAAGCAAAAACAAAAAAAATCAACAAAAAGTTGCTTGTGGAGACAGAGAGCACTTCAAAGCGTTTTACCATTCCAAAACTAATTTGAGAGTGGTATTACAAATAGCATGAATTAGCAGGAAAGTTGTGACTATGCACAAACAATTAACAGATAGCATGAGTCAGTAGGAAAGTTGTGACTATGCACAAACAATTAACAGAATCAAAACTAAATTCATATCATCACTAGCTACTCTCATTAGAGGGGTCAAAATAAATTGGTCAGAACACTTACAGATAAGAAGAGATTCATCCCAGTCAACAATGACTGCGGACAATTTGCAGTACAATCAATCGACGGCTTCCCTTCATAGACAATAACTCTATCTGCCAAGTAGGTAGCCATGATAAAGTCATGTTCAACCACAAATGCAGTTTTCTTGGCATGCAGGATAAACCTCTTTATCACTTTTGAAGCAACAATACGCTGCTCAGAATCAAGATATGCACTTGGTTCATCAATCAGATAAATGTCTGCCGGCTGCATCAAGTAAATAGAGAAATATATTAGAATGCATCCGTAAAGGATGACGCACATGCACTGCCACCATGCCTTATTGGTGTCCAACAATAATTTATAATCCATGCACACAGACGGACAATTCCCACTCAACTCAGATGCATCTAACTAACACAACAAATAGAAGGCATACCAAGTACTGAAAGTGATAATCCCCTAAAATAAATCCCTTTTGGTTAATTCACTTCAACCACCCAATCTCTTACTTCGTACTCAGTACAGGCAGGTTGAAAATAGGTAATAGTCATCATTATTTCTGAATCCTATTTTTCAAAACAACGCTCTGAACAATGCGATCTTTTACCAAAATATTTAACTACACTGCTAAATCCACTTGTTTCCCATCTGCTGTACAAGTATCTACGGCACAGATGATAATAATAGCTTATTGAATTTTAAAAATTTCAAAATTCCTAACTGAGGGAGAGAGATGCAACAACTTAACCCATCAACATGATGAAGCAACCCAACTACATTTAAACATTAATTTAACAACATAATGATTTGTGTAAATAATAAATAACACTCATTTACCTTTCCAAGGCATAGGCATAATGCAACCCTTTGCAACTCTCCGCCAGAGAGATTCACAACTTCTTGATCCATTAATTGCTCAATAAGCAGAGGCTTCATCACATCTGACATGAACTGGGGATGAGTATACGAATCACGTATTTTTGAATGTAACAAGTGTCTGACAGTGTTTTGAAACTTTGGACTGATTTTCTGCGGCTTGTAAGAGACATTAAATTCAGGTATTTCCACATCTGAATTTTCTACATTATCAGGTTTCAATAGACCAGCCTGCAAAATGTGAATACGCAAACTCAATGTCTCAAAATAATAACACACCGAAAAGAAAAAGAAAAAAAGAGAGAGAAAACATCTCAAGATACAAATTGATTTATGACAGGAAGAAGAAAAATACCAGCATACGGATAAATGTTGTCTTCCCTGTTCCATTCTCACCCAGCATCACAATAATCTGCGAATCAGTAAATTCACCCTCCATCACACGAAGCCTGAAGTTTCCCTGTGTTTTACTCATTGTTGGGTATTTATATCGTGCATATGTCTCAATTTCCTCAGCACTTTCCTGTGGAGTCTCAGCGACCTAGAAAAGGCAACAAAGTAAAATCACAAAGTACTAATAAGTCAAAAAGCATTTCATGGGAAATATTTATAGTCTTGCCTTGAAGGTCAGTGATTCATCCCGAAACCTCAGATTTTCAGTGGGAACAAATCCAGCCAAGAAGATGTTGATTCCTTCTCTAACTGAGAAGGGAAGGGTTACAACTCCATATGCACCCGGTTTCCCATATAAACAGCAAATGAAGTCCGATAAGTAATCCAGGACACTCAAATCGTGCTCCACAACAATTACATAGCTGAACAACACATAGACATGTACCCATTACCCAAACTTGCTGGAACACAATCAAGAGAGTGAATTTCCAATTATTATGCAAAGAAAATTTGAGGGAAAGAGAGATATACGACAAACCTATTAGGCCTGAGCAACGACCGAACAACTTGGGCAGCTTTAAGCCTTTGTTTCACATCAAGATAACTTGAAGGCTCGTCAAACATATATATCTCTGCATTCTGTATGGCAACAACAGCAATGGCAAATCTTTGAAGCTCCCCACCTGATAAATCCCCTACATTACGATCAATAACCTGGTTCAGCTCAAGATCAGCACACAGGTCTTCCTTCACACCCCTCTCATCTTTCTGGTTGAGCACCTCCCCTACATTTCCATGAACGGCTTTTGGAATGTGATCTACATATTGGGGCTTTATAATGGCCTGTAAAATGAAAAGAAAACTATATAAGTATGGAATTAGGAGGAAGAAAATTTTTATATGAAGCACCAAAACTGTATCCATGATACAAAAAAACGCAGAAATGCATGCTTTTTGTTGTAAGGACTCAGGGCTAATCTAACTTGTTATTCAAAAAGAATGGTAGACACAATACGCCAGCTTGATACGCCTAGAAATGAGCAGACAATGGCCTTGGCAAAAATATCAGGTCAGACAGGCCAGGCTCAATGTCAATACTAACAGTAATCAAACAGATGACCATTCTGATTTGTTTAACCCAACAACTAGGAGTGTTTATCAGTCTGATTGCATAGATTGATCAATCTGGTTTGGTGACTGATTGGTCTCGGTTTCGTATTTTTAATTCAGTTCATTGTTGATTTTCATCGACCACCTCCGAAATAGTATATATAAACACACCTGGTTCAACAATTTACCATTCTGAAATGCATACCATGGGGTAATTATGAGAGAGCGATGTGTTCTATATTGGAAATCAAGTCGACCTCAATCCTAATAGTACTGTTAACTAGTGCTAGCTTATTTTCAAAATGGACTAAGAAATACATAACAAGAGAGTCGGAGACAACCTGCAACAAACTTTATGGCGTAACTAGTTTCCTAAGTAGTTGAGTGAGTACAATCCCATGCAAATGAAAGAAGAAGAAAAAAACAGCAAAACAAAAAATGACCAAAAGTCTACATAATATTAAACAAACCATAACTGGTCAAGACATGGATTACATGTAAGGTAAGATATATCTAGAATTGAAACCGAAAGAATTTTATTAAGTTAACTCATATCCAATCCAGCAAGAGAAGTCACAAGCATCAAAGTCAAAAGGGTACCTTCAAATTATCTTCCAAAATACGGGTAAAATAATTCTGCAACTCAGATCCACGAAAGTAAGTCAAGATTTCCTGCCAATCTGGAGGATTCTGAAAAAGAATGATACAGATTAAGAATGAATCAAACAGAAACTGCCAAAATGATAACATAATCAGAGGGGACAAGTTGAAAATAATATTTAAGGAGAGTTACATTGAAACGGCCTAAATTTGGTTTCAGTTTTCCAGCCAAAACTTTGAGGGCAGTTGACTTCCCAATTCCATTAGTTCCAACCAAACCAAGAACTTGACCCGGCCTTGGGACTGGTAACCTGAAATTGTAAATTGCTACCATCTCAAAACGACAAAAACCAAAAGTCAAGCCTTCCCAATAATGTGGTAAGGTACTAACCTGTGTAACTTGAAAGTGTTAGCCCCATAACGATGGGTGGTATCTTTGTCTAAATCCTTTGGCAAGTTAATGATCTGAATTGCTTCAAACGGGCATTTCTACATCATAACAGGAGACAATAGTCACAAAAAGAGGGAAAAAAAAACTTTTAAAACGCAATAGAGTAGAGAACAACAAGAAATGTGATAGAAAACACTTCTTACTGACCTTAACGCATATACCACACCCAATGCATAATTCTTCAGAGATAAAAGCAATTTTGGATGCAGTAGTAACCTCAATACATAGTTTACCTGCAGATTGATCGATCAGGTAAGACAATGTCTATTTGTAACACTATAGAACAACAGCATATAAATGGGTTCAAACACGAGGTAATTCATAAATCAGCTCATTTACAGAGTCGCTATGATAATGCATAACAGGATCTAGCAAATACAAAAATATTAAAGCGAGTCTGTCCAGAGCTGCCCAACTACACTTTTGGGCCTTTCTTGCTACTCACATTAATGGTCATCAGAGCCACACTGACTATTAGTCAGGCAATGAATAAGTTGACCATGCAGCCCACACAATACAGGAGTTCATGCTTAGGAACATTGGTTAAGATCTTTCCCTTCCTCATGCAATCCCCCATAGGAAGGCTATCTTGGAGTTTAATAGAGTATCTGGGTATTTCTCCGTGCAGGAGGCATTCCATTTCCTTCTTTCTACTTAACCTAGTGATGCAAGCTATTCTCACATCACAAGTAGCTTTTGAAAAGAAAAAAAAAAGTAACACATTTCATGATTAATGACAGCTCAAGTGATTAAGGAAAAAAAAACAGCTAAGGAATCCTAGTAATCAATAGTTTGATTCACGCATAACCTTAAGAAACGTGATAGAGACATCGGTAAACAAGAAAAAGAGATTGCTTTATTATTTATTGTAACAGAAAGAAACACCCATTAGCCTCAGTAATTCAACAAATCCTTATTTTATTTTCTTTGATAATTGCACAAGTATATAAATATTAGGGACAATTATGGAAATTACATATACATAAAAAGTAGCCATAGTATACCAGTCTTGACGACGGGACAGCTCTTCTTGCATTCCTGGCGGCACTTCTTGGGCTTGCATCTGTCAGAGCTCACTATAGCAATACGGGTTAACCGGTCCGACATCTCTTATTTTTGTTTTATCCACTGTCAATATATATACACAGACAGTGCATAAGTTCAGTAACATTGCTGGGAAGGCCTCTCTATGTTTGGTATTGCACAGTGTACACACTTAAAGTTTCTCCCTTTCTCCTTTAGATGGATCAAACTAGTGGTTATCAGTTCAAAACAGTTAAATTTTGACAAAACTTAATCAAAGCAGAGTTGGTCTGTTTGTTAGCTCTGGAATCCAATTCAACCTTAGACTACATGACAATTTCTTAATGGATGCGTGAATGATTGTATACGAAATCCAAATCATCGAATATACATCTGGATAAAATTGATACTTTTGGAGGTAAAATAGTTTGGTGCAGTCTACCAGGAATGCAATGATGAATAAACCATATCCCAAATCAAAGAATGAACAATCAATGACAACCACTCAGCATATAAAAGTGAAATCAATTCGTTCTATCCCCAAAAGGCCTTGAAGAGATCATTCATATATGCTTGGGGAGCACAATTGAGCTATAAACATCGCGAAAAAAATGAATTCAACAGGAAACCTGAAATTTTTACAGAAGCTAAAACTGATCCATATAAGCAACACACCTGATATGAGATTCTGCCTCGTTCATTATCAGTTAATACTAACAATCAGCAATATATAAAAAGATGGATGCTTTACCAATTTTCAACTATCCACGAATCCATAGATAAAGGTAGTGATAAAATAAAGGAATAATTACCCAGCAAAACGAAGCCGATGGAACGGAGCTGGCGGCCGAGATTGAGAGGACGGAGCGCTCGTAGCTGAGACTCAGAACAAGGCAGGATAAATGTGGAGGGGCGTGTGGCGTTGCAGAGTTGAACACAGGTAGGGTAGAATATTAGGGTTTCAAAAAGTAAAAGAGGCAGCTGCGGCGCGTGAGATTAACACTATTTTTTAACAAATTGTTATTAACACTGTAATGTTTTATTGTCTTTAACTTTTTATACATTTATACAGCAAATAGCCAAATACCAAATACCAAAAAAAAAATATACAGAAATTTCTTCTGCGGATTAATAGTAATTTCCGTATTTTACGTTTAGCATTTGTTTAGGGTGATTGATATATTTTTTTGGTAACAACCGTAAATGTTCTCTCTACTTTTTTCGGTTTGGTCACGTAAATATCAGTAACTTTCTTTTTACGGCTCTATATTTGCAGGCAGTCTTTAAATTTTAAAGGGAAATATCCAATAGGTCCTAATTTTCACACAATATTTCTCATTAAGTTTGGGGATTTTTAATTTTTCTTAATAGATCTGAGTTGGGCCTGTTTTACTCCCATCAAGGACAAAATGTGCAAAGCCTGATCTGTTTTATTTTTTTTCAGACATTTTTGCCCTTTGCTTCATTGGGGTCGAGCTGCACGAACAAAAATCGATGTCCAAATACTCTTCAAATATCGATTAGCACTGTGAGATGGTGATGAGTTTGCTGCCGTGAATTGGAGGCGTGGGTGTCCATTAAAGGACTGAGATCTACGGCAACACTGGCGGTGCAGCCTGGGCTTGAGGTCGTGGATGGAGAGAGCTCGGGGAAGCCGAGAGAGAGAGACGCCGAGAGCTGGGCATGGTGGAGCGACGTCGTCTGGGCTATTGAGATCGATGGCGGCGCAACTGAGAAGCGGCGGAGACAAGCACGGGTTCGGCGGTGGTTGGGTGTCCAGAATTGGGTGCCCAAATGAATGGGCTGTGCAGCAGTGGCTCTATAAAGCTCACGACGGTGTGAACTGTGGTCTGAGGATCCAAGAGCAGCGGCGACACCGTGGTGGACAATCCGAGCTTGGGCTCGACGGATTGAGTGGCGCTGTGACTGGGTATGGCAGTGGAGCTTATCGAAGCTGCCATGATGCTTGTCTAAATTGGGATGGTTGTGGTTTTGTGTGAATTATGATTGCAAGTGATGAAGAAGAAGAAAGAGCACAGGTTTAGGTTGATGAGGAAGACATGGATGTTACTCTTTGGCCGTCGTAATGCTTTTGTTTAAAAGTTTGGCCAATTTAACATGTAGTTATGTTCTCATGTTTGCAGCCAGACCAGCATTCTACAATTACATTGTCGTAATGTTTGTATTTGGTGTTGTGGCACTGTTTGCTTGTGGGCTCGCAGGAATTGGGGCTGGTTTTGGCATTTGGTAATTGAAACTTAGTTGAAAATTTGAATAAGGACAAGGTTATTATCATTATCTTGCAATTAAAACTTTGAATTATGTATATCTTGCAGGTTGTACAATTTGACATATATATGCTACCACTCTCTGTATCTTCCTTTTCTATATGTAACATTTTTGGCAGATTTTTTCCAGGTGATGATTGTTTAGAATCATTGTTAAACAATATTTTCAGGTTTTCAACAGCTTATGGGAAGACGATAATCATTTAAATCTATCTTGTTTACAGGAAGAACAATTTCTTCTGGATAATGCATATTATTCTGAGATGAAGAATGCAGGGTTCTTTGATGCTGATTGGGATTAGTCATTTGGTAACTTGTAGCCTTAAGGTCCTGCTTTGTTCTTTGATTCAGGATTGCCTTGAGGCCCTGCTTTGTACACATTGTAAATAAGTTAAATGGATAATGGTGCATTTTGTGGGTAAAGTAGCTAAGCTTGCACTAAATGAAAACCTTGTACTCTTTGGGTAATAATTGTAAAAAAGTTTATTGACCTCAATAAAATACACAAAAATGATGTTTCTTTGTTCTTTGCTGATTAAGACCCAGAAACTAAAATTTCACTTATCTTATAAAATTTTGTTGACCTCAATAAAACAGTTTATTGACCTCAATAAAATTTTATTGAGGCCAATAAAATTTTATTGACCCCTCAACAAAATTTTATTGACCCCAATAAAATTTTATTGACTCGCGGAACTCACAACCTCTCCCTTAGCTCTGCGGCTGAGAGGTGAGATGACTCCAAGGCGTTGAAAATTCAAGCTCTGCATCGTTGCTGCACTGGCGTTCTCGTTTGTCGACTTCAATAAAATTTTATTGACCCCTCAACAAAATTTTATTGGGGTCAATAAAATTTTATTGACCTCAATAAAATGTTATTGACCCCTCAATAAAATTTTATTGATCTCAATAAAACAGTTTATTGATCTCAATAAAGCAGTTTATTGACCTTAATACAATTTTATTGAGGCCAATAAAATTTTATTGACCCCTCAACAAAATTTTATTGACGCCAATAAAATGTTATTGACCCCTCAATAAAATTTTATTGACTCTTGGAACTCACAACCTCTCCCTTGGCTTTGCGGCCGAGAGGTGAGATGACTCCAAGGCGTTGAAAATTCAAGCTCTGCATCGTTGCTGCACTGGCGTTCTCGTTTGTCGACTTCAATAAAATTTTATTGACCCCTCAACAAAATTTTATTGACCTCAATAAAATGTTATTGACCTCAATAAAATGTTATTGACCTCAATAAAATGTTATTGACCTCAATACAATGTTATTGACCCCTCAGTAAAATTTTATTGACCTCAATAAAATATTATTGACCCCTCACTAAAATTTTATTGATCTCAATAAAGCAGTTTATTGACCTCAATAAAATTTTATCGAGGTCAATAAAATATACAATGATGATGCTCATTTGTTCTTTCCTTCCTACCACATAAATAACTTGCTCCTTAAACAAAGGTGATGGTCCATCACATATTGTACATGCACTAATTCCCTTACTCCAAAATTCATCATCCCACATTTTGTGTTTGTTTATTGGTTAGGATATTGCTAGTTACTTTGTAAAATTTTATTGATGTCAATAAAACTTTATTGAGGTCAATAATTTTTTTTATTGAGGTCAATAAAATTTTATTGAGGTTTTATTGACCTCAATAAAATAATCTAAACAAGGGAAAATTGTGACCATAATCAGCAAGAATTGGAAGAAATGGAGCAAAGTATTCATTTTGGATAGATAAGCTTTAGTTATCATATTGGAAATTGAGGTGCAGCTGTCAATGAAATTGGTTGTGGAATAAGAACAGAGAAAACAGAGCAATTAGAACAAAACAAGAGCCCTCAAAACAAAGAGCTAAAATTCACAGCCAAAATATGCAAAATTAAACAAACATGTTTAACTTAATCTGCAAAACTTGTTTTCATTTGGGTCGATGTTAACTGAGTACAGTAAAAACAAAACGAGCGAACAACTAATAATCATAGCAAAGACTTGATCAGCCAAGTCCAAATTCAGCAAAAAAATGGCGGCATCTAGCACAGAATTGATCAGCCAATTAAGCCCTAATTCCGTTGCACCTGCTTTTGGAATTTGCTAAATTTGTTATGATCATTTCTAGCATAAACTTGGGTACACGTACTGCTACTTCAACACTCCGCTTCTAGCTAATATGTAACTTAATTGATTAGTTTCATTGGTTGCTTACTTGCTTTCCCATAGAAACCATTCAATCTATTGATCCTTACAATGCATACATTATATACACTTAATTCCATGAGTACTCAGCCGTTCAATTATTTCTTCAAATCCTCAGAAGCTAGCCTCTTCCATTCAAATGAAATTAACCTGTTACATATTTCAACATTGGATCGTTAATTGAGCAAACAACATTGCAAAAGATAATTGTTAATATTGTCTGCAAACAAGCCAACGCCAATATTTTCTGTGTAAAATGGAATATAAAGCATTGCTGTCTCAAACATATATGCAATTGTTACATAATATTTTTAATCAAAAATGATCAGCAGCACTGTAAAATTCAGATTATAAAAGGATTGAATTGAATGTCTAAAACAACCAAAAGCAATCCCAGACCAAAAGCCCCAAATTTTCATAAGCAATTGAGTACGTGGTCTTACCAATTCCAAAGCACCAAATGAATTTTCGTTCTTTGCTTGATAGTTGCCTCATCGGAGAAGAGTGCCACGACTCTGTCATAGATACAAGCTTCGGTGCAGCCAATTCCAAGCAATCGTAGATGAGAGAGAAAACGAGGAGAGAGAAAGACCAAGCAATCGTAGATGAGAGAGAAAACGAGGAGAGAGAGAGATCTGGTTTCTCTCTCCTTCAATCGACGGCCTCCACGCACCACCATAACGCAACGCAGGCATAGAAAATCTCGCCGATCTCCTCCGTCGAACCGAGCCCAGGCCTCTGCGCTCCATTTCGCAGATCCGTCACCATGAATTCTCAGCTCCCTCCTTCACTGTCATGCAATGAAATGATAGTGGCATGTTGTAATTGTTCTCAAAAGAATAGGACATAATTGTAAATTGATCAGCAATTCTGATTTAATGGGCCGGAGGGGCACCGCTTTTTTCAATCAAACTCCATGGGAAATATTTCCCTAATTTTGTCCTTGCTGGTCAAGGACCCAACGTGGCGACATGCTTAAGGAGTTAAGGTTGTATCTGCAAGTCAGATTAGTCCTTAACTGACAACGTGACATCAAATGAGACAACAATGTCAAAATACGAACTACCTTAATTTTGACACCTCACAGAGTTTTTCCTTGGAAGTACGTAAGTACTTACATATGCAAGCCCTAAGATTTTAAATAAATAAAAATTTATTGCTTGCAAGTGCTATAATATAATATACCACTAATATTTTGACAACAACAACAACAATACTAGTAATAATACACTCCCCTTGATCTGATCTAAGAGTCAATCCCTGGGGTAAAAAAAAAATCTAATCTAAGAGGGTTATTTCAAGCATAGACAGAGCTGGGGATTAACTTATATTAAATATTACAAACAGCTAAAATACATGGCATTCGTTGCAACTTGTAGACATGCCAAGTAAAAACATCCACCAAGATGGGAGCTTGATCTGTTCACAAGAACCTCCAAGTAGCTTCAAGCTCCTTCTCATCAGCACAGTTATATCCCAGCAAATAAGCTCGTGCTGCCACAACAAATAACAACAGCAAAATGAGGTTTGCACATAAAGAATAAAACAAAGCTTTTGGTAATCAACATTCAACTTCTGAAGATAACAAATAAGGCAACTGAATTACCAAATCGGCCAGATCCCATGAATGGTTCTGCCTCATCTGTCGGATCTTCTTGTTGCTGCTCCTGAAAGGTTTGTCAAGAAAATTATTATGTATTGGGAACTACATAAATCAACATACATGATCAACAACTCCCCTAAACAGCAACATGGTGCATTTAACATTACTACAAGAAATAAGAAAACAATGTGATCAAGCTACTCTACTGCACAAACATCGGTGGTTTTCAGGAATTAAGTTTAAAAGTACAAAACCACAAACTTATTTACTCTTATTTTATCTGGTTTATGAGTTTGAATATATCTTTTAGGGGAAGGTGGGACTAGGAGAATATATGATCAGTTCATCATATGTATCGGGCACTTCCACCCCCACAAATGATGAATGATGATGAATGAGGTACAACTGTATGCAAACTTGTAGTATGACAATTAAAAGTTGCAAGGTAGAGAAGATTTCACTCACTGCATCTGACTCTGCTTCTGCTTGTGATAGTAGATTATCAAAGCAATGACCAGATATTCTGCAGACCCAAAGCAAATTAGCAGGATCCATAACAGCTTCTCTGCAATTATCATCACATACTGAAGAAGAAAACAGGAAATAAAATTGGATGAGATCCAAAATCCATCATTAATTCTATATGTGTCAAAAAACAAGGTGCATGTATGTCATTGAGAGTATCTCCTACCATGAACCTGACCAGTCTTCTCACAAACAAACACATCTCCAACTTGGTAGTAAGTACACTTTTCACCGGAACAAGTATGATCAGTTACCACCTTATCAGTCAGGCCTTTACTTCTTTTCCACAAGGACACTTGATCAGCTACTGTCTTGTCAAGAATTAACCCATCATCATTCACCTTCACATGAAAAAAAAAAAAAAAAGCAAATGCAAATCAACAGATAAAGTTTAAAGGATTCTTCTACTTCTGAATGTTTGCTTTATAAACACCAATATATTATTAAGAATTTTATAAAAAATAAAAAATAAAAAGAGAGAGAGAGAGTGAAAAACCAGGATGGTCAAGATTTCTATCAGAAATAGGCAAAAAAAAAAACCCACAGGATGGGAGAACAAACAAAAACATACAAAACCCTTAACCCACAAAAACAGAGCAGTCCAGCACGATTAAACCAACACACTTTAAAATGCCTAGACATAGAAACCCAACGAGACATAAACTTAATTATGTCATATAGTGAAGACACTTCTTCTTTGTCATCAATAATTGTTCTATATCTTTCCGAGCATACCACCAACAAAGAGGCCAAAACAGCACAGTTCCAGAGTGTATTAGCCCTCTTGTCGGCACCTCTCTCCAGTCCAAATTTCCTGAGCAATGAATAGCAGTCCTTAGGATCCTCCCAGCCCAAACCATAGACCCTGACCAATCTGTCCAAATCCAAGTTATGAAAAAAGCAGTGCAATAAAACCTGGTCAGAAGATTCACCCATTGTTTTGGATTTGGAGAGTGTACACCAATGAACAGATAATGAAGAGTGGGGCATTCTTTTTTAAAGTATCACAAAAGTACTGATTTTTCCATGAGCTACCAGCCAAGCAAAAAGTTGAATTCTTGCACATAAACTAGAGGGACCAAAGAGTTCAAGTTATTAAGAAAAGAAAGGACTTGCACGAAAAAACCCCATATTCATATACAGACCACACTCACTTTGTCAGGACAAGTGTGCAAGGCAACATTACTAATGCAAACCAGCAAATCAGAAAATTCAGTGACCTCCCAATCACTTAGGTTTTTTCTAAAAGTAAAATTCCAAGGAACAGCCTGGGAAGAAGAGAACGATACTAAGGATGAGATGGACGCACACCTGTACAAATCGGAAATGAGCTATGAAATGTGAGTCTCACCTACCCAGACATCCTCCCAAAAACAAATTGTAGTCCCCTCCCCGTAACTTGGAACAGGAAAAAAACAATTAAGGATGACCTTGGGAAATTCAGACCAAAACAAAATATTTGTGATATAAATTTTCAATGGCATGCAACGGAACCATTAGAACACGGGAGTCCAACCATTTCCATGCAGTCCCTACTTACTTTAGTAACAGAACATCACAATGAATCTTGTTCAAGAGGGAACGGCCACAACCACTATGCGCAACCCATAAAAGTAAACTAAATATAGTGGATGAATAGGAATAACAGCAGGCTCTTCTCTAATCTCACACTGAAAGACAAGTTTATAAGTATAAGAAGTAATTTGAGGCTGAAGTAACTCCAAATACCTGTGAAGGAAGAGGTGCTTGGCTTCTTTTGGCCGCTTGCATTTGGATATAGTACTCCTTGAACTCAAGTGGGCAATTTCTACCAAGATCCACCATGTCCTCTTCATCACGCTGCAAAAGAAAAGAGTTTTCTTATAGGCTGGTATCATTTATCTAGGTACAATTATGAAAACTTGAGTAATCCTAGTCCAATATAATAAGTGCGTCGAAACAGGCAATGATGATTTGCAGCAATTACTACAATATTGTAGAGAAAGAAGCACCTGAATGTAAAGCTTTTTCCAAGGACATTCGCGTAACTTTCTGGTAGGGGGCAACAGACCCCATCGCATACGATACCTGCACATAGACATATTAGCACATTATTCCAAATTTTCGAAAGATAACATAAGATGGCAAATTGAAGAAGTAATTACAGAGACACTAAGACAGTTAGTTACTCACAAGCGTTGCCATAAGGATTCATCAGAAGCTGCATGATTGAGAAATCTACAGACGAGGGAACAAGCAATGAGATCCTCAGAAGATAGGAACTTTAGGATGTGACGGAACAGTTCAGGAGGGATTTTGCTCAAAATCCCCGTCTCAATCCTTACGAGCCTGTTCCCGCTACTATTACTAGCAATGGCGCTTGAAGAAGATGAAGAGCAGCTTCCTTTATCTTCTGTGCTTTTGAGATTCTCTGTCTCATCCTCACTTATACGCATTCTCTTTGCTTTGGGCTCCTTTGCCATCATATCCTCCTCCTCCTAAAACGCAACCAAACCAATCAAAACGCAAATTGAAGAAAACCAAACCCTAAAGATCGAATTTTTAAATTGATGAAATGAAAGCGATATGTTATTGAACACTCAGATTAGGTGAAATCGAAATTGAGGGAAAGATGAAGAAGATAACCTGGTCGGAGACCTCGGAGAGCACCTCCGATTCAAGGAATAGGGCCAAACTCTCGTCCTCATCCTCTGATATCGTCATGCCGGTGGCCGGAGATTGAAATACCAAACGCCCAATCGGAGAATGAGGGGTGAGTCCGATTCTCTTTATCAAATATATCTTCGCACGTGTAATTACTGTTGTTGGTCATGTACACGTGTGGGTGTGACGGAATAGTTCAGGAAGGATTTTACCTTTTCTTTTTTTTCTTTTGCTGTGCATGGCACTACAGGCTAGTCTAACAAACTGTATAGTACTATATCGGGGACACAGTGCCTAAATTAAGTGAAAAATTACATGAATTTTTGTAGAGTACATTTTCAATAATAGCAAGAGTCTCGTCAAATCACTCGAACTATTCCCTAGCAATGAACAACACTAATTACTCCACAAAAGACATGACGTATTTGGAAAGAATGAACACACGAAGCATAAAACTTTCTTTTGGGCAATATGCGTTTAGAGTTTTGGGCTACATTCTGTTGCATTTGAAAATTGCAGAGGGATACTTCATGAGTGGAGTTATGAGCATTGTTTGACACTTCTCAACAACTGCTGTAAGTGTCTCCCTAGCTCTGAACGAGCGTCATAGTAGAGTGTCCTCGAAAATTGGCTGCGAGCAGGATTCGTTTAGACTAGCTCAGAACCCAGGAGGGAAAGAGAGTACGAATCCTTGCCAGTGATGTGAAGTTGTTTGATGTGTAATAATGTGACCCCTTTGCCACTCCGCTTCTTATTCACTTCCTCACTGCATAGCTGCAGCTTTGACTGCTTAGTTCAGAATCCCTGTGTTCTTTTTGTTCGCTCTTGTGCATCTGTTACTTCTGTTTGGATCTAATCAAGCTTTTCTTTTTTCTTTTCTTCATTGATAAACATGGCAAATTCTTGTATAAACAAAGATGCAAACGTACTGCTAGTATGATATATTGTTCAGAAAAAACAGAAACACACCATAAAGAGTTGTACCAAAGACACATTTCTGAAAGCATACCATCATCGGCCACCGAACATGCCTCGCATATCATAAACAGATTAACCACAAAAGAAACAAAGCCCATAGCTCCAACATCAAAGTATTTAACAGGGCAAATTATTCAATGATCATCGAAGATTAAGCTGCCATATCCTGCTGCTTTACTTTTTTATGGCCTTGTTGGATTTGTTGGCATCGAACTGGGAAAAAGTGGCTGTTGCCCCGTGCTTTTGATAGTGGAATATGTAAATTCCGGGGAGAGCAATCTGGTGACCTCAGGGAACCCAACTCTGTCTTTGCCGTGCAATAACGTCCTCAAGTTCTGCTCCCAATTCCGGTCTTTGATTCCAGGACTCTAAAATAAACAAACACAATTGACAATAAATTGCTGGTCTGTAATTCTAAGAATCAAAGCAGCAAAGCATTACCTGATTGTTGTGGAGTCTGATGAACCTGGAAATTAAGAGAGCAGTGGGAGAGCGAGAGCGATCAGAAGGGTCAGGAATGCCGAGAAATTTGCACACCTCTGGAGGGCAACCCTTGACCTTCAGTTTTGATTCCGAGACGGAGAGAGCGCCAGCCGCCGTCAGAGATCCTCTTATCCTATGACCACTAGCAACCGCCATCTTGAGTAAAACCCTAAACCATATATTTTCACACCTTTATTTTCTTTCTGCGGAACCGACCTTGATTTACTTCCCATTTCTTAATTTTTGGCTGAACTGGATATGATTTCTCTTTCTTTCTTTTTTTTTTCTTTTTTTTTAATTACACTTTTAATTTACTATCTCCTGTAACTAATTTACTTTACTTTAGTAATTTTCATTCTACCACAATCTTTTTAATTTTAATAACTTTATGGGTGTTAATTTGTGATTTGCAAGTGCCAATAACATTATGTTTCTTCTTTACAGAAAGAAAAGAGCAAACCTTACACCAATGGATTATCCAAACGTGCAACTTTGCTTAAGAGATGGAATGACAAGCGGTTTAACGAATACAAAGACCTGAGGGTTCCAAATGCTACGAGCCTACGAGGTTACAAGAAACAAAAGAGACGGATAATTGGTCGTGTCAGTTGACTCGGTTTCTTCTCAACACTGTGTAAAGACTGTAACGCTCATTTCCACCGGAGCACTTTCTAAGCCAGCTCTTCCTCAAGACGTTTGAAAACCTCTCTTCTGATAGGCACAAGTGATGAACTGGTGATCACGACTAAAATGGTGTCCTCTGCCAAGACCTTCATAGTCGGAATCTTCAGATATATTAGGGCTTGTGTATGCTTTTTCTACTTCTATGATGCCTTTTTTCTTCGGTTTCATTATATGAGTAAGAAAGCTCGTCCCTGCTCTTTTTACTTCTATTTTGCCTGCCTCTGTCAGAATCTTCAGACGAATAAGAATGCCGGTGTCTGCTCCGGTGTCTTCTCTTGTCACTTTTATGGTGCTTATCCGGCTCAGAATCTTCAGACGAATAAGAATGCCGGTGTCTTCTCTTGTCACTTGCACCGTGCCTATCAGCTTCAGAATCTTCAGATGAATTAGCACAACCGTCTCTGTTCATGTCCCTTCTATTATGCCTATCAATCTCAGAATCTTTATATGAATGAGAATGCTTATGTCGGTTCATTGTACTTCTATGATGTTTTTCATGATCCGAATCCTCAAATGAATAAGAATGCTTGCCTCTGCTCCTGCCACCTCTTTGGTTCTTATCAGGCTCAGAATCTTCAGATAAATCAGTACCTCTGTCTCTGTTCTTGTCCCTTCTGTACTGCCACCTATCAACGTCAGAATCTTCAAATGAATGAGAATGCTTCGGTCTGTTCTTTGTACTTCTGTGATGTTTTTCATGATTCAAATCCTCGAATGAATAAGATTCCTTGTCTTTATTCTTTACTTTATGTCTATCAATCTCTGATGAGCTCGATTCAGAATGATTACGCTTCTTTCTCTTTAGCTTGGATCCTTTCTTCTTTGACCCCCTCTTGTCATCCTCGTCAGAAGATGACCCGTCTTCTCCACTAATGGATGGTGACTGCTTTGTTTTGTGCTTGGTCTTCTTTTTGGACTTCTTCTTGGGTTTGCTTGAGAAGTTGGCCAGCAACTCAGGGATAACATCCTCACTGAGGAATCCTAATAATGGATGGGGTTGGCAGTTATTTCGCATGCACCACAAACACACAAGATATACATGCATATTACAGAATTGAACTGAAATTGAAAACTAAATACCTCCATACTCGTCAAATATATCCTCCTCGGCAACTATTTGCTGGTTGGGGTCATCTGGTCTAAACCCTCCACGTGGAGGACTAATTCCTGGTTTTTGCTTGAGTTCCCACTTCAGAGGCTGCAAAATAAGGGGGAAAGAACGAATTAGCTATAAGTTTCATAACCAGCAGAATGTAGCATCCTAGTTTTTTTCTTTTTTTGGATAATAATTATATAAAAAAGGATTAATCAGTTGAAAGGCAGCCAGGTACAGGACACTATATTTTAGTTGTGTCTCAAACAGAGCAAAATTGTAAAGAAGCAGGGTATTCAAATCCCAGACAACATGAGGTTAAACCATTAACCATAGGTCTAACCCTGGTTGGTCTCTCCGGGTCGTATCAACCCAACTTAAGACTCAAATCTGTTAGCTCCAGCCCCAGATGCAAAGATAGTAAAAACATTAAATGGATCTAAAACAACTTTTGACTGTAATATAATTCACATCCAAAGAAATGAAAAACACACACAATTTTATGATCCATGCCCTGTGCTTTGAGGCTCATGCAAACCTAATCGTTCTACCATTCAAAGAAATAAGAAAACTTAAATGAGCAAAGACTGACCTCACTAGGATCTATGTGTGCAAGGATAGCAGTCAAAGGGTCGTCCCTTTTCAATCGGCTCTCTTCATTAGGCATTATAGCATCCTTCAATGGACATTCACGATCACCACTTTGGTGACCAAATGTTCCACACCTGACACACTTTACATTGCGCACTTCAACTCCAAATGGTTTTGCCCTCGTAGGAACCCCCGTCTCCAGCCTTTAAAAAAACAATATAGTATCAACTTAACTGTGGGAATGCAGTGTAACTGGGGACAATTATAGCAAATAGCAAATAATAAAAATTGGCTTTTGTGTTGAAAGGTATTGTTACATGTACCAACTGTGAGGTACTTTCGAGTTTTAGCAGATATAGACACCAAGAAAGCCCAACCATCATTTACAGAAAGTGATAACTACATCTTCAGCCAAGTGAAAGCAATCTCATGTTGGAGAAAATCAAAATCAGTATCACATTTAGTCTTTGAGGAAAAGCAAATCTAAGTACGAAATCCAAACTCCATTTTGTAACAAAGTGTATAATTCAATGTCTTATAATCTAACCGAGTTACTACCCTATATGTATCAAGTGAACAAATGCAACCTACAACAAGCGTAACCCCTTTTTATCAATATCTCGGTGCTAATATTATCCATTGTTGCCACATTTGTTTAAATCAAGAAAATATAAAATAACTTTCATGCTGTAAATAGAGCTGAAGACACACCTTGGAGCATTTTTCAAAACTTCAAACTCTTGTTCAGTAGGTAAACGACGGCCAAACACATCTTTGGGCCTCGGTTTCTTGGCTTCTTCACCACTAGGAGGCACAGACTCTGGCGGGCGTTGCCTGATGAGCAAGATTCAATTCAATTAGTTCAAAGATAAATTGATAAAAATACAATCAATTGCAAAAATTAGAATGTATTCTACATTGAAGTAGAAGGACCATCTGTTTGTGTTTGTCGACCCTCTCTTATACTCTCATCGGCAAGCTCTGCAGCTTTGGCACTTTCGGCATTGTAACCAGGCGGACGAACATACATAAAGCTAACGGCTTTCATTGTCTCAATCTACAAATGATAATAATGACCAAGTTGAGCAATCTAGTTTAGGTCAAATGTCAAATAAGCAAAGAAAGAAAGGAAGGAGATTATAACCTTTTCCTTCTCTTTCTTGGAGATGAGAGCTGCCTGGCGAAAAAACTCCTGCTCTTGCGCATACTGCAAAAATCATAGAGAATCGAAATTACGAACAATAAAATTTTGAAAAAAAATAAATAAATAATTGTGAGTTTTGATGGAGAGAAAGACGTGCCTCGCGGGAGACTTCTTCGGTGCGACGCTGGCGTTGGTTCTGGATCTGCTCGGCGATCCACTTGCGGCGTTGGTTGGGGTAAGAGAGAGGGTGCCATGGCTTCTGGTTCAGGTACGAATGGCTCCACGCCGTGCCTGACTTGGTCTTGAAATCGACTTCGCCTCCTTTGTCTGAGAATCTCTTACTCAGCCTTATCCCTCCTCCCTCTTCGCCTTCCATCGCTTTCTTTTTCTAATTCTTCTGCCAAGACCTTCTATAAACTATTAACTCTCTGGTCTCTGCCGCTGCTCATCTGCTGGGTACTACTTTGGTGCCCGGTGCCGGTGGGTTGTTTCGCATATTGGGCTTCACTACTTGGCCCATTTTCTCTCTTCTTTTATATTCTTTCTTTTTTGTTTTTTATTTTTAATTTTAACTGTACAATATTCTTGTTCAAATTAATTTGAACACACATCTCCAAATTTTCTATTATTTAATTTATTTGTATACATTGCGTTTCCTAACCTGAATTGTATATTTTGCGAAATCACCATTTAAAGATCAACTATATAAAAAACCAACCAAATCAAAAACCGTTTAACTATGTCAAGCAAATAGAGGATTTGGTAAAGTTGACATTATCATGACCAACTATCTATATGTTTCATGCAATCGGATGACATTTATATAGAACATCTTTGAATACATTTTAGAGAATGAACCATTCATATTATTAAATTACGATGCATAGTGTAAAATATAAGATTCAACAAGTATGTCCCAATTAGGTTGAATGAGAGTATTTTCTATTTTTAGTTTGAGCCTCATTATCTTCATCCTTTATTCATACAACTATAGGCACGAGTCTTCAGTTCGAAGTGGTATTGGGGCTACAACTAAAAAACTTGTTTCACAATTTGGGTGTGTTTAGTAAGGATGAGTTCGAGTCATTTTCGTTAGGTTTTCAATAGAAACTATAAATTTACGTATCTAACCAAATTATATTATTCATTTGGTTCGGTTTGGGTTGTAAGTTTTTATGGTTGAAACCAAACCGAATCAAATTATTTACGGGGTGATCGATATTATTAGTCTTACAAAACAATGAAAGTAACCCTTTTTCGGTAATTGAAAAAAAAAAAAAAAAAAAACCTCTTTTTGGTAATTGAAGAACCAATTAAAAAATATTTTACGGGGTGTGTTTGGATGAAGGAAACAAAAGATGAAATTTAATTGAAAGTGAGAAATTCATAATTTATTAATTTCAATTACCTCGTTTAGCATTCTCAACTTGAAAATTATAAATTTCTCTATGGAAAAAAATGAAAGAATTGATTGCTCGAATTCCTCACTTCAATTTCCACCAAAATAAGAGTAATTTCGAATTCCCTTGCAAAAATTTGTTTTTATTTCTTGATTAGTTTCCTAAACAGGTTTTTTTTTCATTTTAATCTTTTAATGTTTTAAAAATTCTTAATTTATTACGTATTCCAAATTCCATATAGATACAACCAAACAATGAAAATTGAATTGATGATATTTTAATTGATGGAGTTGTAAATTCCACAATTTCAAAAATTCTAAAGAATTTACAATTGTCGCATCCAAACACACCGTAACTTTTCCCCCATCCAAATTCTAATGAACTCGTTTTAAAAATTTGCGATTTTGGTGTAAATCATCCTTATTGTTCAAAAGTCAACCAAAGGCAAATAATCGATGAATTTTATTTATTTTTTATCTCAAAAGGCAAAGGGAAAATGAACAAAAATGTTCTTTGGGTTTAAGTCCCCCCCCCCTCCCTAATGGTTCCCTTGCTTTTTGTTTCAATAATTTTAATAACTTCGGTTTATCATTGGGTTTATACGATTTATTTTAACTTATTATTAGTAAAAGTTGATAGGAATCATATTTTAAATTCATTCCCAACTCGTTACGTCAACTTAATAAAATGATTGTCCATTGAAACTTTAGTCACTGGCTCACTTGTCATCAAATCAGCTAATCAAATTGTTTTATCTCGAGCAAAAATATTCACGGAGCAGTTCGTCTGAATCATATGTGGCATTAATAAAAGAAAAAATAGTATTCTTTCAAGTATTATGTTAAATTTTGTATCAATGCAGTAAAAAAATCATAATATGTCACACTTCAGAGTAAGGTCCCATAATATCTCAAGAAATATCAAGAAATAAACAATTGGGAATACTATTCTAAAAATAAAAATAAAAATTGGGAATATTGTAAAGTCTGAAACACGTGGAAGCAACACGTAGCCATTGCAGCGGGGATATAAAAGCAAACGGACCAACGGTGGTGGAGGACTTGTCCTCATTCATACTGAACCATCCGTCGCATGTCACGTGGATTATAATACTTTGTTTAAGCAATCAAATCCCTTTCTCCAGAAACTGTACGAGCAAATGTAATCAAATCCGACGAGGAAAAGTTGGAAACAAGTAATGATGTGCGTGAATGCGGGTCCCCAGAAGGAGAACCAACCGTCGAGATTTTTCAGGCGGTTTCTATCACTGATTGGAACAAGTAGCAGCACACTGCCTTCTTATTATTCTGATAATGGCACTGGGAGAGTGAGTTTCAGACTCACAGACGAGACAGTGAGGCCGAGTAATCGGTGAAGAAGATGTTGGTCTCTTCGGGTCTTCACTTCACTCCTTCTATTGGGTCTTTATCATATTCCAAGGACTACCTGAGGCCGAGGGTAACTCAACCTAAACCAATCTCTTTTTCGCTTCAGTACCACAGAGTATTGACTCCGTCAAGAAGCTCAAGATGCGGGAAGGTAGGTCTGATTTACATTTTAACCGTGAATTAATATCACATGAGCCTTGATTTCTCTTGAAGTAAAGTTTTGTTTATTGTTTAATGAGAATTTAATGATGATCATTGTTGAAATAGTTAAATCGGTCTTGTATTGCTTGATCTTCAATACTAAAGTTGTAAAGGCATAGGATATCAGGTTATTTTTCTTTATTTGTCAGTATGCGTTTGAGTTAGTAATTTGGGATCTGCAATTTTGTTTGTTAGTTGGAGCGTAGTTCCAAAGTGTCAGCAGTTTTGACCGAGGACAGCTCAACAATGACAGTCAGTGATGAAGAGACGGAAAATATTGGTATTTTGAGCACAGATCCAAGCTTGGAGCCATACAAAGAGCACTTCAAGTATATAGTAAAAAGATATTTGGATCAGAAAAGTCTTTTTGAGAAATTTGAAGGAGGTTTAGAGGAATTTGCTCAAGGTGATTTCTATTTCATGTCATCAATGCTTTTCCTTTTTGGTTTATACATGGATATCTATGAATTTCCTGGAGTATGTGGAAGGCTGCTGGATCATATTCATATTGTACATCATATGGGACTGTCTAGATGACATCATTTTTCTTAAAAATGGTTCTCACTATGAATAACTGTTTTGCTGCTTCTGTAGGTTATTTGAAATTTGGATTTAACAGAGAAGAAGGTGGCATTGTGTACCGTGAATGGGCCCCTGCTGCTCAGTGAGTTCATTACATTTTTGGACCGAGTTCATTAGCTTTTAAACAACCATTTGATTAGCTTTGGAGGCGTAATATTTGTTGGTTTATTAATTAGAAACTAAAATTCTAATAACTTAGGGAGGCACAACTTGTTGGAGACTTTAATGGATGGGAAGGCTCCAACCACAAGATGGAGAAGGATCAATTTGGGGTATGGAGTATTAAGATACCCGATTTTGGTGGGAATTCAGCAATTCCTCACAATTCAAGGGTTAAATTTCGGTTCAAGCATGGAAATGAAGTTTGGGTTGATCGTATTCCTGCTTGGATTAAATATGCCACTGCGGACCCAGCAAGATTTGCTGCTCCATTTGATGGTGTGTACTGGGATCCACCACCATCAGAAAGGTAACAGTTCAATTTTTCTCTACTAAGTTGTAATGTGGTCTAATGATATGCAGAGTTTCATTTTCCAAGTGAGCCTTTTTATAATTCAACTTTATGGTAATATGTGGTTTTTCCAATTATTTTTATCCATTGGATCATGCAGGTATCAGTTTAAGTATCCTCGTCCTCCAGAACCCAAGGCTCCACGAATATACGAGGCTCATGTTGGAATGAGTAGCTCAGAACCCCGCATCAATTCATACAGAGAATTTGCTGATGATGTTTTGCCTCGTATCCAAGCTAATAACTATAACACAGTTCAGTTGATGGCTGTGATGGAGCATTCCTATTATGCATCATTCGGTTATCATGTGACAAACTTCTTTGCAGTAAGCAGTAGATCTGGAACACCTGAGGACCTTAAATATCTAATTGATAAGGCCCATTCCCTAGGTTTACGCGTACTGATGGATGTTGTTCACAGTCATGCAAGTAATAACGTCACTGATGGCCTCAATGGCTTTGAAGTTGGTCAAAGCTCACAAGAGTCCTACTTCCATGCAGGAGATAGAGGCTACCATAAGTTATGGGATAGCCGACTTTTTAACTATGCTAATTGGGAAGTTCTCCGCTTCTTTTTATCCAACTCAAGGTGGTGGCTGGAGGAGTATCAATTTGATGGGTTTCGATTTGATGGAGTAACTTCCATGCTGTATCATCACCAGGGCATAAACATGGCATTTACGGGGAATTATAATGAGTACTTCAGTGAGGCAACAGATGTTGATGCTGTTGTTTATTTAATGCTTGCCAACTATCTGATCCATAAAATATTGCCATCTGCAACTGTAATTGCCGAAGATGTTTCTGGGATGCCTGGACTTGGTCGGCCCGTCTCTGAAGGTGGTGTTGGTTTTGACTACCGACTGGCAATGGCCATCCCTGATAAGTGGATTGATTATGTGAAAAACAAGAAAGACGAAGAGTGGTCGATGAAGGAAATTTCATGGAGCTTGACAAATAGGAGATACACCGAGAAGTGCGTCTCCTATGCTGAGAGTCATGACCAGGTATGAGGTTTTCTTTTTGTGCCCGTGTGTAAGAAAGAGACGAAAAGAAAACTATTAGAGTTCAAATTTTGTCATGGTGTATATGTTTTTTTTTTCTTTCAAAAATCTTTATAATGTCAATGGTCTTGTTTCATTTTTTCATTATTGTTGCCAAATTTGACCCTCTCTCTTTACAAGTTTGGTCCTACCACTTGTTGCAGGCAATTGTGGGTGACAAGACAATTGCATTCTTTTTGATGGATGAAGAAATGTACTCTGGTATGTCTTGTTTGAATGATGCTTCTCCTACTGTTGAGCGAGGGATTGCGCTTCACAAGGTTTGTTCTGTTACTTTTGTACTGGAAGCAGGATTGCATATGTTGCTTTGGTTCATAGGTGTCTGTTTGAATAGTCTCTTTCTCATGCTCATTTTGTCTTTGTTTTGAATGTATATATAAGATTATAAGGGCAACATCAACAAGGATCACAATGATCAGATTGCACCAAACATATTCACCATTGTATAACTGACAAGTAGCTAAATTATTTATATTTTTAATGATTTTTTGGGGCACTGGCTTACATTTTGGATTTGGAGAACATCTGAACTACTGCCAGTTTTTTTTAGCATATTTATATCTGAAGTGTTCTCTGACTATAAATATTAATTTTGTGTATTTATTTCATTCTCATTGTTGTCTTCCACTTTTTCAGATGATACATTTTATAACTATGGCATTAGGAGGCGAGGGCTACCTTAATTTTATGGGAAATGAGGTAAGCACATTGGCAAGTTTGTTGCCTGCTATACTCTTGGTGCCGATGTTCAGCAGGACCTTGATAAATTTTTATATAGGGAGCACCATTTTTACTTTTTATTGTGAGAATATTTAAAACATATGAAAAAGTACTGTTGGCAACCCTGTAAAAAGGTTGTTTCTTTTATCACTGGTTTAAAACTTTAATTTGTAAGCAACACATATAATTGAGAATAACAGGTGAAGAAGATAAGCTAGTATTCCTTATATAGCCACGTTAAGAGGAAAATGTACTAAAGGGTAATGTACTTCAAAACTTGATTTGGGTGGGTTTACTGCCTCTTCTTGCATTTCCTAAATAGGGAAAGACGTATATCCTCATAATGCCTTATGCTAGTTATGCAATGTCAAGATTTCTTTTGAAGGTTTTTTTAATGAATGGTTTTATAGTTTGGACACCCTGAATGGATTGACTTTCCAAGAGACGGCAATGATT
This sequence comes from Rubus parviflorus, assembly GCA_029955375.1. Classification (NCBI taxonomy): domain Eukaryota; kingdom Viridiplantae; phylum Streptophyta; class Magnoliopsida; order Rosales; family Rosaceae; genus Rubus; species Rubus parviflorus. Next base: position 1,939,775 of record JARGGL010000001.1, on the reverse strand, counting down.
GGAGTTATGAAAAGTGCAGACGCCAATGGAACCTGGTGGATACAGATCATTTAAGATATAAGGTCTGGAGACCCAATCTACATTTACAGTTTTTAGCATTTGTTAATTTTTGCATGCTTTGTTATGTGTTATGTCAATGGCTGCTCCAATTAAACTTGTAACCGTTGTGGGATGAATTGAGACATAACTACATGGCATCCACGTAGAGTTTTCAAGTGTGCTTGCTTGTGAGCTTTCATGTATGGTCTCATATAAGTTAACACAAATCAGATGGATAACTGGACCGGTATAGTATATCTATTGTCATTCCATCTGATCTATTTCAGAATCCTTTTCCTAATCTATAAGAATCAGTCTCGGTTTATGATTAAAAACTTGCGGCGTGGAATCATGGTGCAACATGGTTATTGATGGGCTCTGCAACTTCCACTCCTGTATCATGCAAAAGGACACCAGTTGAATTTAGTTTATATACCTAGTATTTGACTTTGTTTGCTGAACCCCACACCCCCCCCCCCCCCCCCCCCCAAAAAAAAGGAGTTTATGTTGTATAGTTGATTTCTCTGCTTTTACATGCAATAAATAAAGTTTAATGTCAGTTCTTACATCCTTATGCTTGGAACTTGTCCAGTTTATGAACGCATTTGACAGAGCTATGCACTTGCTTGATGAGAAATTTTCATTCCTTTCATCAACAAAGCAGATAGTGAGCAGCACAAATGAAGAAGACAAGGTAAGATGTCTGTTGGTAGTATTCTTTCGTATTATACAAATATTGGTAAGTGGATAAGTGGTTTACCAGGAATAAACCAATTATATTAGTTCATATTATACCAATACTTCTGCTTTGCAGTATGCTTCTGAGCAGCAACCCTTGTAATTACTATAGGTATCTCTAGTGGGTAATGTTTTTCAAGTATGACCCATTGTTGGCCCACCAGTCAACGTTTCTCTTTGCAGTTTTATGAATACCAGTTTATGGATAAACTAGTCAAGTGAAAAGCAAAACAAAGATGATTGACTATTTCAACTGACAATTATTTTTGAAACGTGATAATTGGCTGTTGCAGGTTATTGTCTTTGAGCGTGGAGATCTAGTTTTTGTGTTCAATTTTCATCCAGTCAACACATATGATGGGTATATTTTCTTTTGCTTTTATCGATGTAGCTGCATGCTTGATAGAAGCAGTTTGGGCAATGCTTGTACTGGGGTAATAACATTGTTGTTTATTCAAGTGAATTGTGTTATGAAACATACAGGTACAAAGTTGGGTGTGACTTACCTGGGAAGTACAGAGTTGCACTGGATAGTGATGCTTTCGAATTTGGTGGACATGGAAGAGTAAGTAATCCCTTTGCATACCTATTCCTAGTGTTGTTTTAAGCAGAAGAGAGTATGACAGGGATATTGCAATTAAAATAAGAGCAAAAACAAAAAGGAATGCACCATCTCTCTTTTTGATCAGAAGTTGTTGATATGTTGATCACATTTTACTGGCAGGTTGGGCATGTTGTAGACCACTTCACATTCCCAGAAGGAATACCAGGGGTTCCTGAAACAAATTTCAACGGCCGTCCCAACTCCTTGAAAGTACTTTCACCACCTCACACATGTGTGGTATGATAATCTCTGACAGTTTTGCTAATCATGACTTTCAAGTATTTTTTTTTTTTTTTTGGGTCGTCAGGATTTTCAAGTATTCTTGCATCTAAAAGGTTTGAAGTGATGTTTTCTCATTTGCTTTAATCTTGGCAAATGAACATCTGTATTGATCTTAATTGTTTTCTTAAAAACTTTTTAAGGTTTATTATCGCGTGGATGAAAGTAAGGAGGCTGCTATGAAGGAGAACTCAGCAGCAGAAGTTGTGGTTGGGCAGGAGAAGTTAGAAGCATTTGGATCTGTGGAAGATGACAATGTTGGTCTAAGAGCAGAATAGACTGGCGAAGGGTCATCGGATGAGTAAAAGTTGTGCTCCCTCTGCGATAGATTCTGGATGTGAATAAATAACAGGATTGTTCAAATGTATAGAGAAATGTAGGACCACGCCAATGCAGATGCAGTCGCAGACTAGAATGTAAATGGAAATAAACCATGGCCTCTTCGGATAGCTTTGGTATGAAAACCAACTGTTGTGCTTGTAATTTTAGAACTGAGTTCTGGATTTAATATATATGCTTCCCAAGCTCAAATTATCTTGCACAAATGTTAAGGGAATGAACGCAACTCCAACTGAAATGACCATGCTAAATTGACAAAGTGAATGACCCCATTATAACACTAAACACATTGGGCCCAGAGAATAGAAAGAAAAGATTTAAAAGCCCAGCCCAAATCGAGCAGATGCTTTTATTCTTCTTCTTCTTCTTCAGGCGAATTCATCTTGTAAGGAAAAACTGAGAATGGAGAAGAACAAGTACAGTATCATAGTCCCAACCTATAACGAGCGTCTCAATATTGCCCTCCTCGTCTACCTCGTCTTCAAGCATCTCCGGTAATTTGAAATTTCTCTCATTCATTTCTTCTTCAATTGAAATTACGAAACGAAAATCACAGTGACAAATCCGGGGTGTAGGGATGTTGATTTTGAGATAATCATCGTCGACGATGGGAGCCCTGATGGTACTCAGCAGGTGATTCAACAATTGCAGCAACTCTATGGTCAAGATCGCATCGTAAGCACTTCGTCTTCAACATTTGTTTATCTTTTTTCTTCGAGGCTTATTAGTTATTGTAGTTTTTTTTTTGTCTCATTTATTTCATTATCATGTTGCAGCTGTTGAGAGCTAGACCAAAGAAGCTTGGGTTAGGTATGTGGTTGCTGTTTTGTTTTTCATTTTTCTGTTTTAAGTTGAATAAAGAGGAATTATGAAATTTCAGGAACGGCTTACATTCATGGTTTGAAGCATGCATCTGGGAATTTTGTTGTAATCATGGACGCCGATTTATCGCACCATGTAAGCGTAATAATGTCTTTGATCATATTGAGATATTAATACTAACTTCTTTAGTTTTTGATCATCTTCTAGTTTTTGTTAGTTGAATGAGATTTTTGAGTGTAAAAACAAAAAATGCCAATGAGCTTGTTGCCTTTCTATATTAGTATAGACTGCATTGGAAGCATATTGATTGCTAGAAATGTTTGGGGGAATTATATTTTGAGCAATATTTTCCTCTTGCCACCGCATTGTCTAAACCATTCTGTTCATAGTTTCATTGTAATTTGCCATCCGCTACACAAATTTTATTCATATGTTCTGTTTATTTCTTGTTGTGCAGCCAAAGTATTTGCCGAGCTTCATTAAGTAAGAACAATTTCTTCTCTTGCACTCCCCTACTACACCATGGTATACTTAAGTTTTTGAAATCCTAGAATTTATTGGTGGAATGGTTATTAGGAAACAGTTGGAGACTGGAGCAAGTATAGTTACTGGAACCCGTTATGTCAAAGGCGGGGGTGTACATGGGTGGAATCTTATGCGCAAACTAACAAGTAGGGGTGCCAATGTTCTTGCACAGACACTTCTATGGCCTGGTGCATCAGATTTGACTGGATCTTTTCGGTACTATGATCTAATTGTTGTATTGAGCTACATAATATATCACACTTGCGCAATTATAGGACTGACAATGTTGTGGCTCTTTTGTAGGCTTTATAGAAAATCAGTGCTCGAAGATATCATTAGTTCATGTGTTAGTAAGGGATATGTCTTTCAGATGGAGATGATAGTTCGGGCTTCTAGAAAAGGCTACCAAATCGAGGAGGTAGATACAATTTTGTGTTGTATTATAATATATGTTGAAATTCATAGCTCTATGATCCTGAAGCAAGCTTTGCATTCTTGTCTATTGCCTGTTGACATCAGGAAACTAGTCAGATTTCTTAAAATTTATGCCTGTCTTTTTTGTGTCTCTTGAAGATTGCACCTTTCCACTGTCCGAACAATACCGAACAATACAGTTCTTGTGTCTATTTATCTTGCTTGGGTTCCATTGTTGACATGTTCATATTCTTCCATTACTGGATTACTATGAATGTCTTATTGGATGGTAATGAATGGTTAAATGTATGCTCACTTGCATTTCTGTCTTCAATGCCTCCTACCATGAATGATTTTTCTTTTTAATTTCTGATTTTGTGATTGACTAGATAAAAAATGCTTGAATACACAAAGCAAACCTGCCCTTTTGACAACCATTGGAATGAAGTATTAGAGTCCTGGAGTATTATTAATCATTCCGTTGTGTCTTAAATCGTGAGTGCTTGTATGAGGCCTTGCGTTACCACCAAAATCTGGCGTATACTTTTCGGTTTATGTTTAACTGCATTACCAACTTTTAACTGCATTACCAACTGATCCCGAGCCTTTTGCCTGTTTTTGTTCTTTCCCATCACAGGTTCCAATCACTTTTGTTGACAGAGTATATGGAATTTCAAAGCTCGGAGGATCTGAAATTGTCGAATATCTCAAAGGCCTAGCCTATCTTCTTGTTACAACATAGGCTGCATAATTTACAAGTCAAAATTCATTTTGCTTCTCGTGTAAACCTTTTGAATTTACATTTACATTTTGGTATATAGAATTTAAGTGATCGAAATCAGTTTTGGTCATAATTGCTATTTTGTATCGCTAGTTTAGGCCTGTTGTAAATGCTTTCAAAGTAAAAACTAAAGTTGTTTCATCCCTGTGACTCGATTGTGTGGTAACAGCAGCTTATCATTGTATAGATATCTGGCTTTGCTTTTTGGCATGTATATTGCAAGATAAATTTGGTCCAGCCAATAATTTTTTCAACAATATCTAGAACTGATAAGTTATTATTCAGACAATAGCATCTGAATGAATTAACAGAGAATTTCAGAAAACAGAAAAAACAGAGGCAAGCCAAACTCAACTAAGATCATCCCAAACTCAAATCACAGAGTTTCAGAAACAGAGAATCAAAGGCAAGCCCATATACCCAAAATGAACACCATACCCCAAAACTCAAATTCCCTAACACCCAACTCTTCGAGACCCAACTTTCCGAGCCCCTCCGATCGCAGATTTCTGAGCAGAATAGAGAGGAGGCTGAGCGAGAGGAGGCTTCTTGTTCTCTTTGCTCATGCTTCTCAGCATATACCTCGGAGTCTCGCTTGTCCTCTCCACCGAGTAAGCCGCAGACACCGATTTCCTCAAGGTTTCGAGCTTCCTGGTCCCACTGCCTCTCTTCGCAGACTCCACAGCAACCCCCAGTTTCTGTTTAAACGCGGACTTAAACTCTTCCCCTGTTCCGCCGTACTTCCTCTTCAGCCTCTCATTCCTTCTAGCAGAGTACTCCTCGTAAAATTTTCCCCTTTCAAACAGAGAGCTTGAATTGGCACTCAGCGATTTACCGAAACCACCAGCCTTGTCACCATCTTCGTTCCCAAATTCATTGCTCACCATCTTCGCCAGAGCCCTCAATTCGCACGAAATGGAGCGGTATTCGGGTCGGAGCTCCGGTTCTTCCATGTCCCAAGTGCGGCTGGGTTTCTGGGATTTCGTCAAGGACCCTGAATCAATCAAATAATAGTATCAGAGAGAAAAAAATCGCAGCGAAAACAAATAGAAGCAAACTTTGATCGGTTTGGGTAGAACCCACCTGGGGGGGTTTGCAGAGAGGTTGAGCCTGATCGGAGGACCCGACTGGGTGGTCGGAGCCTCATCGGCGACTTGGCCAGTGGAGGCTTGCGATCCAATTTCATCCTTGACATTTTTGGGTTCAAATTTCAGAGTGAGAGTAAAGCGATTGTTGTATTTGAATAGTCAAAGAGGATGAAGGAGCGTATCTTTGGTTTCTTGTATCTGTGTCGCTTGGTTTTATTGAGGGAAAGGGATCTGTCTCCAACGGTCATATGTTTGATCGGACGGTCTAGGATTGTTCAAGATTTGAACCTTGGCTTGGATATGTTTCCAGTCAATTCATTAAGTACCTTCTAATTGAGGGGGTATGAAATTTCAGGGGGTTATGACTATATATGGTAACCGTTTTAAATATGAGGATCTGTCAACTAAAACGCTCATTTAGAATTAAAGAATATTGGGCTAAATATTGACCAAGAAAAAAGGATATTGGGCTAAATACTTTCCTTCTTCTCATCATTTATCAGTATTGGGCTGGCATTGAGCTACAACTTTTGGGTTTTTTTTTTTTTTGGCAAGATACAACTTTTGGGTTTGGACACCCTTCCTCCAATTTTGTTTTGACTTTTGACACCAAGACTCCAAATTTTACCATCTTCTTTTACCACCACACGTCACCGTAATGTTGAAAGAATTTAAATTTCACCCTTAAATCATGAAAAGTTACATCGTATCTCAATTGCTAGATGTTACTTAGACTATTTCATGCTTACAAATTCGCCGGGATTCTTTTAGTGTTTATCTTCCAAAACACCCGCATTTGGAAAAACAAAATTTATATTTCGTTGCTTAGTGAAAGAAACCGAGAATCCTTGAACATAATAATGCAAAAAACATTTTATACATACTTGGAAGGTGAAAACTTTGGCGGACGCATATTTTCCTTTATCCTTTGTGGTTTCCAAATATGGAGGAGGCATGAGAATCAATCACTCAAATACCACACTGTTGTACAGACAAGTCATGATCTTACGACAGCAGTAAAAACCAAACTCATATCATTTTCAGAAAGTGAAACTACGTTTTGCTAGGCTTTTGTTGAGTTCTACTCTTTGGCCATTTGTAACAAGACTACGTGCTAATGCGATAAAGTCAACGTCGATTCGAAGTGGTAAGGACAAATCCAGGCGGCTGCGATATGATTCCCCTATATAAACCTGATGCATGACATTAGAAACGTCATTAATTAATTAATTACGTACGCATTCGAGCACTAAACATGTATGCGAGGACGATAATTAAGGATTATGTATTGATCTTGAGCTGATACATACAAAGTGATCACCGTTGTAATCGATGATCGATTGTTGTCAGCAAGACCAGTTTATATCATAATCCATATATGTATTAATTACTACTTTAATCTCATAATTAATCTTTTATGTGTTAGTCTTATGCATATGACAACCAAAGCCGGAACAGCACCTCAGGTAGAAAGATTCCAATTAGCCTCTTCCCAATAGACAAAAAGCTAGCTAGCTAGCTACTGATCTAGTTATCCACTCACTTAGTTAAGTAATTAATTAAGTACGCGCGCAGATTATCATAAAGAATCTATATATATAGAAGCTAGCTAAGTGCATTAATTTATTGATTATATATTTTCCGACCGATCATCTCCATTATATTATAATGATTTTGGTACTTATATAATTAACTGGTTAATTAGTCCTAGCCTAACAATTATTACTATAAATCACCTGGAATCAACGTACGTAACCTCGATCTTAAGCTTGGCAATTCATCAATCGAAACGACAATGAAAATGAAGATGGAAGTAGAAATCATTTCCAAAGAAAAAATTAAGCCATCTTCCCCAACACCCTGTCACCTCAAAACATTCAAGCTTTGCCTTCTGGATCAGCTCATACCAGCTCCCTATGCTCCAATTATTCTTTTTTATGATCCCATAACTACAATTACCACCACTAAAAGATTGGATTTGCTCAAGGCATCTTTATCTGAGGCCTTGACTGAGTTCTACCCACTTGCCGGGAAGCTCAAAGAGGACAACCTCTCCATCGAGTGCAACGATGAAGGAGCTGATTTTTTCGAAGCCCGAATCAACTACTTTTCTCTTCATGAATTCCTCAGCCAACCCGACCTTTTTGATTCGATGCTACATCAGTTCCTCCCTAGTAACATTACTAACACAAGTTGTACTAGTGTACTTACCAACATTCAAGTAAACGTGTTCAAGTGTGGTGGCATTGCCATTGGCATATGCATCTCGCACAAGCTCCTTGACGGTGCTGCCTTATGCACCTTTCTCAAATCCTGGACTGCTATTGCTCGTCGTCGCCGACCATCACCATGCATAGCCCCTAATTTATTTGCTGCGGCTTCGCTGTTCCCCGCAGAAGATCTATGGCTCAGAGACTCAGCGATTGACATGTGGTGTTCCTTGTTCATAAAAGGCAACGAGCCATCCGTCACAAAAAGACTTGTGTTTGATGCCTCGGCTATAGCTACTCTCAAGCTCGAGGCTCAAACAGCCACGCGCGTTGAGGTGGTTTCGGCTTTCATATGGCAGTGCTGCATGGCTGCCTCTGAAGAAAAACATGGCCTCCAAAGGCCTTCGTTACTGACCCACGTCGTGAACCTGCGCACCAAGATACTGAGTTTGATGAATTTGGAGTACTCTACCGGAAACCTCCTTTGGCTGGCAGCCACACGATCTAATACTGGAGATAATGATGATCATGATCATGAGCAACACCAGAGGTTGCCTGGCTTGGTGAGTGAGTTGAGGGAGGCATTGTCGAAAGTCGATAGTGATTTTGTGAACAATAAACTGCGAGGGGACAAGGGGAGGTCTGTGATTTTTGAGTCTATAAAAGAATTGAAGAATAGTGATGGGGTGGATTTAGATTATTATGGGTTTAGCAGTTGGTGTAAGCTTGGGTGGTATGAAGCTGCTGATTTTGGGTGGGGAAAGCCCGTATGGATGAGCAGCATTGGTTCGAGTAGTGCTCCTCATTTCATGAATCTGATCATTTTGGTTGACACAAAGTCTGGTGATGGTATAGAAGCATGGGTCACCTTGGATCAGCATCAGATGGCTCTGCTGGAAGCCAACTCCAACCTCCAGAAATTGGTTTCAGTGGATCCGAGTCCTCTGATATCATAGATTGATATGTATTATCGAGTCTTGAAATCAGTTAATTTGTTATATGGTGAACGTAATTTCTAGCTGAATAATGTATTTTCTTGTTAATCTATAGTTTTAATTGGTCAACCATATATATTGTAGAGAAAATATCAGTTCTCAATTTGATACCCTATCTGAATACTGTACCTAAAATTTTAATAAATCACATGTGGACACGTATATCTCTACTACTATAAATGGAAGCGTATAGTTTGGTGTCAAAAACTTCACCAAATTATGAAGCATCTATAATACCATTCATAATATAAAATAAAAATTATAATAAAATAATTGTAAAAAGTTATTATGATAAAAAATAGAAAAATATACAGTAAATATGAAAAAAAAAAACAAAAAAAAAAAGATTGGTAACAAGGAAGTTTTTACGTTCTTTCTCTATTTACTAATAACACGTGCATCGCTCGAATATAAGGCTATCAATTTAAAATGCAGCGTATATTTGTAATTTCGAATGGGCCGGTGTAATTGTGATCCAGATCCGCAATGGATCATGTGATCCAGCTACGTGTGGTGGGCTTGACCAATAAAGAGTTATAAGATAAAGCGGAGCTATCAAGACCGTTGAACGTGGGAAGTTGGACAATCATGACAAACTGACAGAGACAACCCCTTGTATTCCCATACACACACACAGCTTCGAATGGAAACTGAGAAGAACGAACAAAAAGAAATGAAGAAAAGAAATTAGCGAAAAACAGAAACACTTTCTTCTTCTTCTTCTTCGTCTTGGCTTGGACTGAGTCCTGGTATGGCTCATCACCTTCGTCTATCCATCAGTTTCTGTATCTTTGCTTGGTTGCAAGGTTTCTTCTTGGTCGTCCATGGCGATACTAATCTCACTCACTCTTCTTTCACGCCCATTGACCGCGATCTCTACCATTCCAGGTGAGCTTTATGATCTATAATTCTGTACTGTACCATTTCAATCTGCCTCGTATGAATTGTGCTCAATTGGAAATAACAGATTCATTGATTTTGCTTTTGATTTCAATTTCGCGTTTTCATGGGGTAAGGAATTAGGTCTGACAGTTACTAACGTTATGTGAAGTTTGAATCTTGGCCGTTCACTAACTTATTATTTGGCTGTGAACTTGGGGATTTCTGAGGTAATTTAACCTTGAACATTATATATATAACAAACAAAGTATTCCTTTGCTTGGTCTACAGTGAGGATTTGATGGAAGAAATTAAAGCTTTGGTCCTTCGTCACCCGGACAAACTCACTGTAGGTTGCTTTTGCCGGTCAATCATTTTTATGAATTCCATTTGATGTCCTAAAACTTTGGTTTCAATGACAGTTGGATACAATTAAATCTCGAAACAAGGGTTACTCTGCTGAGATCGCAGTAGTCACTTATTGCCAGAAAAGGCAGGAGACTGATGACATGCCAAAGTTTCGGATCCTTCTTGTAAGCGTTCTATGCTTTTTAACGTGTTGGATGACATGATTCCCTTTCATTAGATTTTGATTGGTAATGGCTGGTGTTTTTGACAGATGATTCCTTGTCTTCCAGAGTTTTGGGCAGCATGGAAGGGAGCTCATTACATCTGAGGTTGCTTTGCGAATCCTTTCAATCTTGAGTAAAGAAAAGTTTCTACCCAACCTAGACCAAGCCTCCTTAGACCGGACCCTTGACCAGCTTGTGATAAAGGTAACAACTTTATTAAACTCTTTCTCTAATAGTTATTGATGTAGCTGCAATTTGCTTTTACCAAGTGATATTAATGTTTGTGCAAACATTTTTGCTTTTATTCCATCCACTAAGCAGCATACAACCATAGGATAGTAGCTAGCAATAAGAGGGATACAGTAGAACTTGAAAGCAATAGATAGTCCCCTCCTTCTAACCTCATCATCTCCCAGTACAAGTCTTTGGCTTTCAATAATACTTGTCTTGCATTTCTCCAGAAATATAGAGAATATTGGTATGGCCTCTGCTGTTTACTCTAGCGTGAGTACATTAGCTCTAACTTATACATTGAGATGATTTCTTTCCATGTTGTTCATGGATCCATTTCATCTATTACTCTTGAGCATTTTGTATTTTTATTATCTTTTAGAGGGTTTCCCATTTCTTTTTTTCTCTATTAGTTGAAAAGCTATTCCTAAGCTATATTAATCATCTTAGATCCAATGTCCTAGATATCGAAATATTTTCCTCTTGAATTTTAGCTGGTTTATCCGGAGATACATTAAGAGCTTTCAACTTTGGTATTTTTTTGAGTTCTGATTCTAATTTATGTCAGGTGGTTCCAATGGAAAACCTAAACGGCCGCAGACTTGTTGAAGCAGGGGACCTCTGTGAGAGGAGAAATGGTAATGCTGTGGATTACTGACTTCAAAAGATATACACACACATACACACTACTATTAATAAAATCCTCTTTGTCAATCAACATATATAAGAATGGATGGTATGGTAATTGTAAATTATTTCACTTTCCATTATTACTTGCACTTTTACTCCTCTTCTTACACTTGTGTGATAAACTTATTTAAATGTTAAAGTTTGTATTTTGTGTCAGGGAGAGGAGTTGATCTCAACCGTAATTGGAGCGTAGATTGGGGCAAAAAGGAGAAGGTTAACCAATGCTGCTCATTTTTTTTTTTTTTTTTCATGCCATGTCATTTCATCATGTTGCTTGTTTATTTCATCATTAAGGTATTGTTCATAATCCCTCTTGAGGTGGACAATCTTTAAGATAAATAGCAGTGTGTTTACCATAGAAATTCATTTCTACTGAATTTTTATATGTAATGCACCATTAGATGAATCTGTAGTCTAGTTCAGTGGTGTTGCTGCTTCACTCTTTAACTTAAAAATCAAATTGTCTGTTCATTTCTTGGGCTATACTGTGCTTGAGACTTCTAAATTTTTTGCGTTGCTCTTAAATAACAGGATTATGATCCATATGAGGAAAATCCTGGAACTGCTCCTTTCAGTGAGCCTGAAACTCAAATAATGCGGAAAGTTGCAGTGTCATTTGATCCACACATATGGGTTAATATACACTCTGGGATGGAGGTGGGTCAAACTAACTTCCAATTATATTCCCTCATGTTCACTCCGAAATCATATCTACCTTTTTAAGTTTCAGATTAAAGCACTTATTTTATACTTAAAAAAGCTATGTCATGATATGATTTGCATTACTTAGAGAATCTATCCAGTTTTTTTTTTCTTTTTTCTTTTCTCTTTTACCAAGAGTTATGGTGCTCCTTAATTTTTGCATCAGGTTAACTTAGGATTTTGGCTGTATAGTCTGTATATGACACATTCTTCACAAAGCTTTTGATTTTTTCTTCAGGCTCTATTTATGCCGTATGACCATAAGAACACGACCCCTGATGGAGCGTCCTCGCTAAAGATGAAGTCATTGCTTGAAGAACTGAACCATCTGCATTGCCAAAAGCGTTGCATGATTGGGTCTGGTGGAGGTTCTGTTGGGTTAGTATTACTAATACCAAGACCCAACCTTGGGTGTGGTAGCAGTTCACTTGTTCATTGTTATTATTCTTGTCATTATTACCAATAGCATGCTACTCTTTTTAGTATTCAATATTATTTTCATTACAATGGCCAATGGCCAATGGGGCTTGGGTGGGGGTGCAATGATGTGTGACGCCCTGACTGCCTTCGGCCTAATGGCTAGGGGCACAATTCAGAAACTTGATGGTTAGGTTTGGCCTGCTGGCCGTGCTTGTAGCCTTGTTCTGTTCTTTTCTAATAATTTAATTTTCTTAAACAATATTCATGTGATTATTGTGATAATAAATAGCCATTGTCAGGCATCAGCTATAATTCTGAGCCAAAGTTCCAAGGATTCAGTGTTTAATATTTCAAAATTTCTTGTGGTAAGATTTTTCATATACTTAATATTGCTTAATTGCAGGTATCTGGCACATGGGACAGCAACTGATTATATGTATGACATTGTAAAGGTGCCCATGGCTTTCACCTTTGAGGTTTGTCAAAACACGCCTCTTTTTCCTTCAAATTTTTAATTGCATAGCACTTTGACTCATAGAAGGAAGTATTCTTTTTCGTTGTGACTCAGATATATGGAGATGGAGCAGCCTCATCAAGAGATTGCTTTAAAATGTTCAATCCCACCGACTTCGGTACCTTCAATGTACGTAACTTTTTGGTTCATCTTTTATATAGAGAAAGGGACTACTGTTGCTTATCAGTGCAAATATTTTTCACTTTCAGAGGGTTCTCAATGAATGGTCTGCTGCATTTTTCACAATTTTTAAATTGGGGCCAAACCTGCTCGGTGAAAATTATTCAAAGCCCGCCTTAGACAAGTGGGTGTCCATAGATGAGTATCTTGACGGGTACTTGGTCGAGAGGAGTAGTAGATATGGAAAGAAGATGGAGGTGCTTGAGCTAGGAATGCAGGAGATAAGAACATATTTCAGACTCTTCTTATTATCCTCAGTTCTGTTAATGTTCATGTTCTGTTCCAGAATTTCAAAAAGCAAATGTGCTAGGCCAATTGTTTCTGCTATTGCGCTCTGAATTCAGAATATAGGGGTGTTTGCCAAATTACGTCTCATAAAATTTTGATTTGTAAAGTACACAGTACACACCATAGGAATATTTTTTTAACTTATAGGTGTAATGATTTCTCTGTAAAACTCATTATATTTTTTTAAGGGAAGCATCAATTTGTGTGGCCAAACAGAGAGAAGTATCTGGTAGACTGAATCTGCTTATCTGCATTTACTTTAAAGTGGAAATAGGAAATGCTGGGATAAAAATGCCCTTCCTTTAGAATAAAAAAGAAAATAATACAAATGTAGTGTTATAATTACATTCCACCATGGGATAAAAATAATTGGAAAATTTTACATGATACAAGCAACAAATCATATTTTATCTGGTGCTTATGGAAAAAGAATTACAACCTAAAATTATAGTGAGGGGATGGGTTGTTTCTTCAATTGTTCTTGTGTTCGTCATTGGTCAGTGTCTTTGTTCCCAAACAGTGGAACATGATTGCCCTTAAAGCTGAATTCGATCCTTTGCATGATGGCCAGCGCAAATCATCAATCATCGTTCCTGCAAAATCATTAGACCAGAAAATGTTTGATTCAGTAGCTGGTGATTCATTGAAACCTTTGGAGATGCTGACACACTTTGTGAAACTTATTTCCAAAAAAAAATTCGACTCTCAAAACTTTAATTCATGCTTACATATGAACATACATATGCATACATACTACTTATGATAAGCAAGACGAAAAGAAAAGTAATATCGTGTTAGGGTTTCGGCCAAACCTTACCAATAATACTCTCTACTCTATCAAATATAAAAGGTGAACATATGCAACTTTGGCTGTATGAGTCAATCATATCATCTCTGATTCAGTGTCTGTTTCATGTATTTCAGAGCAGACCGTAACATTGCCCTAGCTTTCCTATCAGGAGTGCACCTAGAGTGAATCATTTCTTCATACACATCTGGAACCTGAAACCAAAACCAGCAACTTGCATATTTCAATATCAAACAACAGCAGATGCTTTTTCTTCAAAAACAAAAAAAAAAACAAAAAAACAAAACAAAACACAGTAGATGCTGAAATCATCTAGCATGTACATCACAGAATGGGAAATATATACAATAATCTCTCTCTAATTATTCATAAGAAAATAAGAAATGGAGGCATCACAAAAGCCCAAAGGCCTGTGATGCATACAAAAGAGAAGGAGAGGTCATCTATAGTAAGGATTAAGGACATTACATAGGATTCATACCTTATAAAATTTATCAACGCGGATTAGGGCTTTCATAAGTGTAGTATAAGTAACCACGTCTGGTTTTACATCCTGCAGTTGTAAAGAACATAGTGGACTTGGTAACATGGAAAGATCAATTGTACCATTGTGTGCAGTAATTTTAAAGGTCATCAGAAATAACTTACATTTTCCTTCATGTACTGCAACACAGAAAAGGCTTCAGCATCCCTCCGATCTTCACCAAATGCATTGATTAACGAATTGAGAGCTAAGAGACTGGGTTTCAAGCCGTCCGCTCTCATAACCCTGAATGCATTGAGTGCTTGCTCAGACAAACCCTGTCAAAGATTCCATCAGATCAAATTAATGCTCAACCATCACACTCATGATAAGACCATCCAATTCATTCTCAGAGATCCAATAGAAAGAGAAAACTAGTTATCTGAAGTAAGATGAATATCTTGCTGGTTGGCAGTTCATCAGCATAGAGCTTCCGCAGTCCAAATAAAGTATACAAATACACACACACACACACACACAAATTTGAATAGACCGGTGATTGAATAATTCAGGAAGAAAGAACTTGGTATATATTAAACACTGTCGTCACTGGTAATATTAATGACAGTTTTGAGATGGTGTCAAAGCTAAAAACTGATGATCATGTCAACAGAAGTAGATATGTCATTGAATGATAAATCAACCACACAATGGTTATGCAATTAAAAGTGCATAACTAATTAGCGATACCGTGGTTTCAATTCACAGAACTATGCAATGAAAAGTGCAAGTAACATCACATAAGATAAGATGGTACACAAGCCCACCATTAATAGAGGTTAGGTCTCATCATTCTTCATGCTGAGAACCGTTACCAAGTATTATGTAAAATCAGAATCAACTGCATAATGAAATTGTCTACAAGTGTAGAGAAGACAACTTACCCTTTGTGCATAGGCATTAATCAAGGCATTATACATAGTCGGGGATGGTTTCAAGCCTGCAGACTTCATTATCTCCAAGCACTCTATTGCATCATTAAATCTCCCCGACTTCCCATATATGTCAACCAACGTGGTATATGTAACTATATTGGGAAGTAAACCCTCACTCTGCATCTTTCCCATCAGGCCTTTCACTTCATCCCATCTCTCCTGCTCCCCTAAGGAGTTTATCATGATGTTATAGGTGGTGGCACAAGGCGCGCACCCACTCTCCTGCATTTCCTCAAACAACTCCTCTGCCCTCGCATGGTGGCCCGACTTACAATGACTATCTATAAGGGTATTCCAGGTAACAGTATCCGGCTCAATCCCCTCCGATAACATCCTTTCGAAGGTAGCCATAGCATGATCAAGGCAATTAGACTTTCCAAAAGTATCAATCATCACATTGTAAAAATGCCTATCCGGCCTTACCCCACTGCTCCTCATCTCCCTCAGAACTTGAAATGACTTTTGCCACTCCCCTCTATCACGGTAACTGGCTAAGATCCTGCTGAAGACATAAGAATTGGGCTGCACATTACTAGCTTCCATCTCCTTCAACACAATTCTTGCACTTTCCCACCTCCCAGCATTTGCATAAGCATCAATGAGGAGGCTGTAAGTGTGCTCATCCGGTGAAATGCCACTCCTCTCCATCTGTGAGACAATGGATTCGGCATTGTCCAAAGAAGCTGCCTTTACATACCCTTTGAGAAGGGCATTGTAAGCCCTAGTCCTGGGTTGCAACCCACCTTCTTTCATTTCCTCGAAAATAGCTTCGGCTTCAACCACCCTACCGGAGTTTCCCAAGGCCGAAATAAGGGCCACCAGAGTGGCGGTTTTGGGGCTCAATCCACTGGCCTGGACCATGGCTAGAAAATGCATAGCCTGGCTAGGCTCCCCGGCTTTTGCGAAACCAACAATTAAATCATTCAAGAGCTGCCCATCAATCTCAATATTCTCACACTCAATCTCCCTATAAAGCTTTAGCATAATTGGGGAATCAACCTTGTTTGAGCGGTTGAGGGACTGAATTACCAGGCTGTAGTTCACGAAATCCGATCGATAACCGTCTTGCCGCATCCTGGACATCAAATTGAGCGCCTTTTCCAGGTCTCCGTTGCGAGCACACGCGCCGATTAGAGCATTGTAAGTCAACGGAGTCAAGCTTTGCCGCTGAGAGAGCAAGAAGGCCTCGTAGAGTTTCTCGGAGCGTCCGAGCGCGTGGATGAGGATGGAGTAGAGCAATTCATATGAGAAACAGAGGTTGTGCTTCTGGAGCCAGGATACGAGGGCGTACGCTTGTCCTATAGAGGAGGAGGACGAGGACGATGAGGAGCAGAGAGATTTGAGGAGGGAGTGCCAGAGTGGGGCCGGCACGGCCCGGTACGACTCGGCCAGGTGGAACTCGGCCGGGTCGAGTGACGTCGGGGAGGCCGAGTCCGTGTCGTCATGAGTGGAGTTGGATGAGCTGGAAAGGAAGGTGAGAAGTGGAGTGAAGTCGTAGCGGGAAACAGCGGCCTGTTCCTGGTCGTCGTCCAAACGGCGTCGTGAGGATGAAATTGGGGGGAGATGGGATTCGGTGGAAGTGGAAATGGCACCGGGGGTGGCGGCGGAGAGTGAGGGAGGCGCGTGGTGGAGGTGGTGGCGGATGAGTATCGGAGACGAAGCTAATTGAACGGAAGGGAAGCGGGTCGAACCAGGTAGTGGCAGAAGAAGCATGTCGACGATGATTTCAGTGAATGATTTCTGCTAATTCATCTAATATTTTATCGGTTTCATTTGCTGGGATATTTTCTCGTTTTTGTGGAGGGAAGGAGGACATAAATGAGATTGTCACAAACAAAAAAAAAATCAGTCGGGGCCTATCTTCTGCCACGTATGCATGCATAATCGCTCGCAATATAAAGATGTTGTTTTAAAGTTAAAAGCTAAAACCGGCTAGGGTTTTTCTGCAACTGTCGCCATATGCCATAACAAGAGGGTAATTGATTTTTCAATCTTCTTCTTCTCGCTCTCGATCAGTTTCTCTCTCTATTTCATGCCAATGTTGCTAAGAATGCTCTAATTAACAATTCTGTACCTTTAGGAATAGGCACTAGTAGTGAAAAGAGGGCTAGCTAGTTCTTTACCTAGCTAGGGTAATTAATTTTGGTCTTTCTGCTGTTGTACGTAGACCTAAATTCGCTTGCTGATCTTCCTTAATTATTATCTCCACAAGCTTATGGTTATGGCGATGCCTCTGCTGACCATGAAAGAAAGTATCACTGCTTGTATTTGGAAATTCCTAGCTCTGATTAGGAATAGAAGCCAACGCCAACCTTATTAATTAATTAAGCAAGAGAAACACCATAACAAAAATAAATGGTATTTTGATCATTTTGGATCCTAGCTATCTCTTGTAGCGTAAGAGATTTATTCTGTTTGAGTTTGTGAGCTATCATATAATATATTTTCATCATTTGTTTACAATGAGCTAGCTGTAATTAACGTGGTTGATATATGGTCGATATATAATCCTCTAATTAACGTACGTAACGTTAAGAATATTGGTCCATTAATGTTGCAGGAGTTGGATCTACAGAAGCAAATGCAAGGAGTTGGTGGTCCTGTTCCAATATGGCGAGGACTTGCTCATCCAGAGTTACCCAAGCTTCTATTCCGTCTCCTAACCTGGTATCCAGTAGAGCTACTATGTTTGCAAACGGGCATTCAAAACCGGGTGAACCAAGGCTACTAATCCATGCTGGCTTTCCCCAACCAAAATCGATATGATAGAAACCAGAGCCACGCAAACTGCTGAACCCGATTCCATCTCCACAACTTTCCACAGCATTGAAAGCCTTGGCATCATTCTTGACTACTGTTATAAGGTGTTCAAACCCTCCATCACCCTTAAAGTTTGTAACGAATTCTTCATTGATTTTCATCTTTGCTTCTCTCAGTTGGCATACCAAATAGCTGAATAACTGATCATCATCCGTCTCCTCCCTCTTTTTATGATGATGATCAGCCAATATGAGTGTAGGAGCCAACCAAAACAAGTTCCCCATAAAACATTCTGGTAATTGGGGGACTGCTCGCTGCCGCATATTTACTGCATTGACGACCAAACTCGGCCTTGGAAGACCGGAATGTTTCACTTTGAAAGCTGCCATGGCGCACTTCCAGATGAGTGCTGACACCACCTCAACTCTGGTGGGATTTTGCACACTCGAGCTGCTAATAGCGGCCTTGGTCTTCAACTTGGCCATGGCTGAGGCATTAAACAGAAATCTCCTCGTGGCACTTTTACCTATTCTGAAAATTGGTCGCAACAGACCGGCATGGGTTGCATCTCTCGGGTATGCAGGATTGGGAGGGAAAACAGATGCGGCGTCAAATGTAGGAGTAGGAAGATTAGCAACCACGGCAGAATTGGCATGGGCAGCCCAAGCTTTGAGAAAAAAACTTGTTGAAGGCGCATCAAGGACCATGTGTGAAATGGTAGCACCAATGACTATTCCACCGCATGCAAAGACAGTGACCTGTATCATAACGATGGGAGCACCTGCAGTGTGACCATCCCATGTGGTTGGGGATTGGACAAACTTAGAGATTAATGAGAGATCAGGTTGGCTGAGAAAGTTCGCTAGATGAGAGTCTGTAAGGGCCTCAACATAATAGGCTCCTTGGTCGTTGCAATCTACGGAAACATTGTCTTTGATTCTTCCTGCTAGTGGGTAAAAAAGGGTTAAAGTTTGGGACAGGGACTCCTTTAACAGTTTGGATCTCTTTGTGATAATATCCGCTATCTTATTGTTCGTGTTTGTGACACTGCCTTGTTCCTGCAGCTCCATGGGATAGTAGAGGACCATGGGAATATAGACCGGAGGAGCGAACTGGTCCAAGACAGACAGGTTGTGGGTTCGTAGGTGTTGCGGTGTGGGTGAGGAGGGTTTGATGTACTCTGGGGACGTTGTGTAAACCTCCATGATCGTTCTTCTGCGCTTAATTGGCTTTAACTAGCTCCCTCGTCAAGTCGATCAGTTGGAGCTAGCTAAGAATCGAAGGAGGGCAAATTTTACGTACTGTCAAAGGTTTGTCATTATATCATTATATAGTAGTACGTTCTAGCTAGGCATTTAGCTTTTGCCAACGCTTGCTCCAATTAACTTAATTTCGTGTAACCGTACTAGACATTTAGTGGACATTAAACTAGTCGGAAGTTTAATATTTTCTTTTTGAACTTCCAACTAGTTTGGTTTATTTAATGTTTTAACTGATAAATAAGGGAATTAAGAATATGATGATCTTTCTCCATCAACAGGAGCCCGGCTGAAAATTAAGCCGACTTAATAATATTTTTGGTGCTTCTGATCGATAGATGTTGCTTGCTCTGGTACAATGCAATATATATATATATATATGTATATATGTATATTAATATTTAACACCTAAATGAATTCTTTCCAGTTACAACAAGTGAGGACGGCCGATCTTTCATTGATGAGAAACAGAGTTACCAAGTTCAAGAAGACTATATATGATCGATAGAGGCAAAAGCAAGGAAGCTTTCATCATGCTCTAATATAGCCATGTCTTGTTCACCTAGAGAAACCCAGGCTTCAACTCCATCTCGGGACCTTGTATCTGTTAAAAGAACCGTATTCATGAACAGAGCCTGTGCAGCATTGTCTGCACCAACACAAGACACCCACATAGGCTTTCCCCACCCAAAATCAACATCATACAGACCAAAGTTGCACCAGCTGGTAAAACATATGTAATCCAACCCACCATCAGATGCTGCACGAGAGAAAGTGTCATCCATCTCTTTTGAAACCTCACAGATTTTAGCGAGCCCTTCATCCCCTTGCAGGCTTTGTACAAAATTGCCATCGAATTTCTTTATTGCTTCCCTCATCCGGCTAACCAAGCTACCCAGTTCCGACTCTTGAGGGCTGCTGCATAATGCAGCTGCAGCGCAAGAGAGAAAGTTTCCCATGCAGTTTTCTGGAAATGGAGGCACAGCTCTTTGACGCAAATTGACTGCGTGGGTGATCAAAGTTGACCTCTGCTACCTCTGCCCATCATCATTACTTTTGGCGTTGAAGAAAAAAGCAGCCGTAGCGCATTTACAGATGAGTGCCGTAACAACCTCCACACGTGTTGGATTTTTCACGCTTGAGCCGCTGGCTACTGTTAGGGCCTTAAGTGCGGCAATAGCTGCAGCATCAAACACAACTCTTCTTGTAGCACACTTTCCCATTCTCAGAAAGCGGCTCCACAAAGCCATTATAGATGCTTCTCTTGGGAACGCATCATTTTGAAGGAACACAGATGGGGCATCAAAATTAGGCTTACATATATCAGATTCAGGAGCCTTACGAAACCTTGCAGCCCAAGCTTTAAGAAATGTGCTCAGCGCAGTTCCATCAGCAACCATGTGTGAAACCAAGACACCAACAACAATACCGCCGCATGCAAAGTTGATGACTTGGATCATAGCTAGGTGAGCTCCAGCAGCTGCTTCAGTAAAACTAGCAACAGATGGAAGGAACTCACTGAGCAATGAGATATCAGGATGCTCAAGGAACTCGGAGAGATAAATGGACTCCGCTTGGGCCTCTATGAAACAAGCCCCCTCGTCATTGCAATCAACAGAAAGATTGTCTCCAACTCTTCCAGCAAGTGGGTAAAAGTGAATCAAGGTTTCTGAGAGGGATTGCTTTAGCAGCTGAGACCTTTGGCTAATACTAACATCATTGTTGGAGTTTGGGTGGGTGGGATAGAAGAGGAGCATGGGTACATAGACAGAAGGAATGAACTGGTCAACAGGGAGAGCTTGTCGGTTTTAAGGTGCTGGGGTGTTGGGGTGTTGGGGAAGATGGCTTGATGCATTCTTTGGAGATCATTTTCACAACCATGGTCGTCATGATCCTGAACAGCTCAATATTGAATGAAGCTAGGGATATGAGGTATATATGGCACTATATACAAGCAGGCTAGGAATTTTAAACTAAGCTGCAGCCAGCCGGATTGGAGTATTAATCATCGACTTAATCAATCATACATATATATATATATATATTAGTCTTAGCGAGCGGCAAGCATGTAATTTATAAAAACAAACAAACAAAATGATAGTAGAAGAACAAGGAGGATCCTGCAGATCGAAAAATACAAGTTATGAAACCTATGTAGTTTGGCTTAACATGAGGGGACTAGGATTGAGAGATTCGAAAGCAAGTCATCACTACTTGATTAGTTCCTTCATCTTAATTGTTTGATCAGTTTTATCAATATTTTCCCATCCAATATTTTTTGTAGTTTTGTTATTTCAATTGGAGAATAATTAAAAGGGTGAACTTTGGTCTTTGGACTTTTTTTTTTGAACAATTTGGTCTTTGGACTTTAAATAGGCTTTTCTAAACCAACTATAGGAGGCATGTTGTGAATAGAAAATCGATCCTCAAAAATCATTTTTTAATTAAGGGGCATGAATTAATGGTCGAGCATCCTCGAAGTCATTACTGTATTTTGGTTTAATACATTTGACCACCAAAAAATATTGAGAACAACTTTAACTTACGAAGTAGTTGTCCAATATTATTTATTCTCCTTAATTTCAATTGCAAAAATAAATTAAAAAGGTGACACTTAGACTGGCCTTTCTAAACCAACTATAGGAGACATATTGTGCATAGAAAATTAATCCTCAAAAATTACTTGACAATTAAGGGGTATAACTTTAAATTTGACCCTATAAAAATATATTGAGAACAACTTTTACCGACATAGTTATCATTAAATGTTGTTCTTCATTTTTTTTATTAATTTGAGAAAATTAATTTTATTGAGAACAAATTCTAGTGACTAATTGTTCGTCGGTAAATGTCGTTGTCCAATTTTTTTCTTATAGTCTTTAATTTTAATTGGAGAATAATTAAAAAGGTGACCATTGGGCTTTGGATTTGAAATAGGCTTTTCTAAACCAACTATAGGAGGGATATTGTGCATAGAAAATCGATCATAAAAAATCACTTGCAAATTAAGGGGCATGAATGCTTGAGCATCCTCGAAGTCTTTACTTTGGTTTATATTTGACCAGCAAAAAAAGTTGAGAACAACTTTAACTTACGAAGTAGTTGTCCAATGTTATTTAGTCCTTAATTTCAATTGCAAAAATAAATTAAAAAAGGTGACACTTGGACCTGGAATAGGCCTTTCTAAACCAACTATAGGAAACATATTGTGCATAGAAAATGGGTCCTCAAAAATTACTTGAAAACTAAGGGGCATAACTTTAAATTTGAGCACCAAAAAAAATAGAGAACAACGTTTACCTACGAAGTAGTACGTTGCCCAATATTATTTATTTTACTAAATTTCAATTGCAAATAATCTAAACCAACTATAGGAGACATATAGTGCATAAAAAATGGGCCCTCAAAACTTACTTGACAACTAAGGGGCATAACTTTAAATTTGACAACAACAAAAAATTGATAACAACTTTTACCTACGATGTAATTGTCTAATATTACTTATTTTTCTTAAATTTGACCCTAGAAAAAAATAATGAGAACAACTTTTATGAATTACATAGTCGTCATTAAAGGTTGTTCTTCATTTTTTTTATTAATTTGAGAAAATTAATTTTATGGAGAACAACTTTTAGTGACGAATTGTTCGTCGGTAAAGGTCGTTGTTCAATATTTTTTATAGTTTTTTATTTCAATTGGAGAATAATTAGAAAGGTTGACCCTTGGTCTTTGGACTTTAAATAGACTTTCTAAACCAACTATAGGAGGCATATTTTTCATAGAATATGGATCCTCAAAATCACCTGCAAATTAAGGGGAATGAATGCTCGAGCATCCTCAAAGTCTTTACTTTGGTTTAATATATTTGACCACCAAAAAAAATTGAGAACAACTTTTACCTACGAAGTAGTTGTCCAATGTTATTTATTCTCCTTAATTTCAATTGCAAAAATAAATTAAAAAGGTGACACTTGGACTGGCCTTTCTAAACCAACTATAGGAGACATATTGTGCATAGAAAATGGGTCCTCAAAAATTACTTGAAAATTAAGGGGTATAACTTTAAATTTGACCCTATAAAAAAATATTGAGAACAACTTTTACCAACATAGTTATCATTAAAAGTTGTTCTTCATTTTTTTGTATTAATTTGAAAAAATTAATTTTATTGAGAACAAATTATAGTGACTAATTGTTCGTCGGTAATTGTCGTTGTCCAATTTTTTTCTCATAGTCTTTAATTTTAATTGGAGAATAATTAAAAAGGTGGCCATTGGGCTTTGGATTTTAAATTGGCTTTTCTAAACCAACTATAGGAGGGATATTGTGCATAGAAAATCGATCATAAAAAATCACTTGAAAATTAAGGGGCATGAATGCTTGAGCATCCTCGAAGTCTTTACTTTGGTTTATATTTGACCAGCAAAAAAAGTTGAGAACAACTTTAACTTACGAAGTAGTTGTCCAATGTTATTTATTGTCCTTAATTTCAATTGCAAAAATAAATTAAAAAAGGTGACACTTGGACCTGGAATAGGCCTTTCTAAACCAACTATAGGAGACATATTGTGCTGCATAGAAAATGGGACCTCAAAAATTACTTGAAAACTAAGGGGCATAACTTTAAATTTGAGCACCAAAAAAATAGAGAACAACTTTTACCTACGAAGTAGTTGCCCAATATTATTTATTTTACTAAATTTCAATTGCAAATAAAATCTAAACCAAACTATAGGAGACATATAGTGCATAGAAAATGGGCCCTCAAAACTTACTTGACAACTAATGGGCATAACTTTAAATTTGACCACAAAAAAAAATTGATAACAACTTTTACCTACAATGTAGTTGTCCAATATTACTTATTTTTCTAAAATTTGACCCTAGAAAAAAATAATGAGAACAACTTTTATGAATTACATAGTCGTCATTAAAGGTTGTTCTTCATTTTTTTTATTAATTTGAGAAAATTAATTTTATGGAGAACAACTTTTAGTGACGAATTGTTCGTCGGTAAAGGTCGTTGTTCAATATTTTTTATAGTTTTTTATTTCAATTGGAGAATAATTAGAAAGGTTGACCCTTGGTCTTTGGACTTTAAATAGACTTTCTAAACCAACTATAGGAGGCATATTTTTCATAGAATATGGATCCTCAAAATCAACTGCAAATTAAGGGGAATGAATGCTCGAGCATCCTCAAGTCTTTACTTTGGTTTAATATATTTGACCACCAAAAAAAATTGAGAACAACTTTTACCTACGAAGTAGTTGTCCAATGTTATTTATTCTCCTTAATTTCAATTGCAAAAATAAATTAAAAAGGTGACACTTGGACTGGCCTTTCTAAACCAACTATAGGAGACATATTGTGCATAGAAAATGGGTCCTCAAAAATTACTTGAAAATTAAGGGGTAAAACTTTAAATTTGACCCTATAAAAATATATTGAGAACAACTTTTACCAACATAATTATCATTAAAAGTTGTTCTTCATTTTTTTGTATTAATTTGAAAAAATTAATTTTATTGAGAACAAATTCTAGTGACTAATTGTTCGTCGGTAATTGTCATTGTCCAATTTTTTTCTTATAGTCTTTAATTTTAATTGGAGAATAATTAAAAAGGTGGCCATTGGGCTTTGGATTTTAAATAGGCTTTTCTAAACCAACTATAGGAGGGATATTGTGCATAGAAAATCGATCATAAAAAATCACTTGCAAATTAAGAAGCATGAATGCTCGAGCATCCTCGAAGTCTTTACTTTGGTTTAATATATTTGACCACCAAAAAAAATTTAAAATTGAGAACATTCAACTTTTACTATCGAAACTTTCGTCTATTAAGTTTTTTGTCCAATAATTTTTTTTTATTTTCCTTTATTTAAACTAGAGAAAAATTAAAAAGGTGACCCTTGGTCTTGGAATATGCGTTTTTAAACCAACTATATGAGACATATTTGCATAAAAAATTTATCCTGAAAAATTACTTTGCAAATTAAGGGGCATAAATGCTCGAGTATCCTTGAAGTCTTTAATTTGACCACACAAAAAAAATAAGAACAATTGTTGCCGACGAGAATTGCGTCGGTAACGGTTGTTCTGTAATATATTTTTATCTAATGTTCAATTAATTTTAAAAAATATTAAAAAGATGGCCCTTTCAAGATCCTGAGGCCCATCAACCGAGTTTGGTCCATTTGGTGCTTCTCTTCTAGCCGAGTATCTGATAGTGCGCTCTCAATCAAAATCCGATTTAAATCACGGCTGTCTGTGCCCTGTGAAAATCCGAGGAGAAGGTTTAGGATTTGGGTCATTTGGTTTGAGATAAAATTCTTCTATCCGTCAAATGCGTAAACCCTAAAAAGAACGCCAGAATTTGGTACTACCAGCAAGTTCCAAAATCATGCACAGACCTCTGTAAGTACATTGTAGTTCCAACGTCCTCATGTTTGGCTCACTAGCATCACCTTCTTCTCATTTCGACTTGTACTTGTTTTACAGAGCGAGGATTCCATTTCGGTCAATTGCAGACTCATTTTGTAAATCAACAACACAATACCATGTATGCCTTTATCATCTATATACTTCCATTCTAACTATGCTATATGCTCGTTGCTGATAAAATTTTGGTTACCAATATCATTGTCAACTCGAATTTTTGGCTGCAAATTGAAGTTAATTTTCTTTTGTTATTGTTTTTCTTATATTGTTTTCATCATTATTGTTAGTTCTGATTCATTACTAGTGTTGTTATTGTAGGGACGAAGAATTGTTGCAGAGAGTCTGGACTATTCCCGAACTCTTACAGCATCAACTGGTAATCTTTCATAACTCTTGTGCTTGTGCGAGTGTACCTAGATAAGTAAATATGTGTTTTACAGATGTGTAAGGGTGCACTACAATTTGCTGGGCTTATTTTATCCATTCACAAATTAAACTCTTGAACTGCAATTATCTAAAGTTGGCTTCACAATCTTTCTTCTTATTTATTTAATCCCTGGTGATGTCCTGAGGTAGGATAAAAGTGAATATCATCTGCTTTATGTTTTTATAGTGCCTGAAAAAACGAATCATTGGTTAGTCATCTATGTGCATGCACGGACTTGCGTGTGTGTTCTGCGGTCCTGCAAATATACTCTGCAGAAGAATTTAGCTGCTTTAGGATGATCCCAAAAATGTGGATGATCAATATGCAAGTCTATTTCCTGAATTTGAGTGCAAGGTTGTAAATGCAGGTCAAGATGTTTTGTGGAATGGAGCAGAATCTACTACAAGGAGCATGCAGATGCAAATCGTTGATGCTCTACGCTTGGGTGAGAGAGGCAAAGCCTCCAATCTTCTTTTGAATCTTAGCCAGGGAAACGACTTGTTAGGAGCTGACGATTTCGTTTATATTCTAAACTACTGTGCCAGGTCACCTGATCCTTTGGTAAGCCGAAAAAACGTGGGATTAGTTGACGCATGTGTTCATTCGTCTAGGCAGGATGACTTGTTCTATCTTTGTTTGTTTATTTGCACACCATTTAATCTAGATGTTTGACATGCATGGGATAGAATCTCAAACACGTCTTACTGAACTGAGAAAATGATAATAAATGCATTTGAGGAGTTGATATTTATGTCTGTTTGAGGTACTTGTGAAGAGTATCAGCAGAATACTTGGCAAATTATGTATATATATATACACATAATTTTAGTGCCTTCACAGACATATATGTGTGTGTGTGTATCAGTAGGATCATGATATAACTTTCTGAAATCCAATTCACTGTTTGTAATTATTCCGTCCTGCCTCTCGATTTTCTTCAGATATACCATTCTGAAGTTAGAATGGCTCCCACAATTTTTCCACATGTCAATAGTTGCTATTAGAGGTACTTTTGTCTCAACTTTAAGTTTATTTGGCTCATATCATTTATGGAAGTTGTTTCCTTTTCTTGCAGTTTGTCATGGAAGCTTGGAGAATAATGGATGAGAAAGAGATTAGCGTGAATAGCATATGCTCCTTGCTTATGATGCAAGCTCTATGTAAAGGAGGATACTTGGAGGAGGTATGATTCAGTTATACTATATATAATTAGACAGCATTATCTAGCTAGCCTTGTCAGTTGGTAATAGTGAAGTTATCTCGTATGTATTACTCTGATATTATAACTGTAGTTATCGAACTATCAGAGCTACATTATTTGCACCATCTTTGTCAGCTTTTGTTATGATCAACTAATTATTCTCGTGTTTTCCTGTTGTTCTTTGATCAGGCATTTAAATTGATAAATTTCCTTGGAGAAAGTCATGGTATCTATCCAGGTCTACCTATCTGCAACAGTTTCTTGAGAGCTTGTGCCAAAATGCAAAGTATAGTTCATGCCAATCAGTGTTTGGACTTGATGGAGCAACAAATGGTTGGGAAGAATGAAGTTACATATTCAGAGCTTCTCAAGGTGTGTAAAGTAAAACATTTTGTATTGTGCTGTTTAAGTATCATTTTATTCCTCTTTTCAAGCACAGAAAGCCATTGACTCATCACTGTAGCTGTTTTTTTTTTTAGTTAAAAGATCTTTGGGCTTCGTTTTTGCTATGATCTCCGTAAGAAAACTAACCTGGGAAATGATTTTGATGACTGGTCAATTCAGAAGATTATTAATCTCCTGTTTTGTGGCTTCAAATTATTTGTGTTGTAAAGCTTCAGTGTTTTTGTAAGGGTATCAAATGATCAGTTTCAATTTTTAACGAAGACCCCAATGATAGTATTTGAAATTTCAATGGATAAGTGTGGAAATAATGTCCAGTTTCCCTAGATATTGAGAAATGTTATGTTTTATTTCATATTTATTTTTGCTAGATATTTGATCCTCCTCTTGAATTTCTGCAATGCCAAGATTTAACCTTAACAAGTTATTTTTACATCAATTTTAGGAATGATAAAGTCATGTTTTTTGTACTGTTTGATTGCATTGGTATGCTTCTGCATAACCATAGGCTGTGTTATTTTTCCACTGAGACGGTGATATGACTAGCTTTCCTTGTAATTCACTTTTATCATGAATTTTGTGAAATATTGACTTTGGAACCAAATTATTCTAAGTTCAATTTTGTCAAATGATAGTTCTGTATTTTCATTTCTTTTAGCTTGCAGTTTGGCAGAAAAACCTGTCTGTAGCCCATGAACTCTGGAAGGACTATATCAAAAACTACAGTATGAGCATTATCCCTCTACGAAAGTTTATTTGGTCCTTTACTAGGTTGGGAGATTTGAAATCTGCATATGAGACATTGCAATATATGTTGGCTTTAGTCATGAGGGGAAACAGTTCTGTTAAAACTTTTGAAGGAAAGTTGTATTCTTCGAGATTGGACATTCCTATACCTTCAAACCGTGAATCAAGCTTGAAGAAACTTGATTTGGAGGAGAATAAACAGTCTGCCCCTTCAATATACTGTGAGAATTTGGATGGCCATGCTGTTACTGCAGATCAATGCACTACTTTTGGCTTGGGTATTGGAGAATCTGAGAGTGTTCCATTAGATGTGCTTGATATCCATATAACTATTCCCGTTATGAAGGTCTTGAGATGGTCATTCAGTGATGTGATACACGCTTGTGCAAAATTAAGAAACGGTGGCCTGGCAGAGCAGTTAGTCCTACAGGTACAGTAACATCTTGTGTATGTTCTGTGTAATATCATCTCATACAAAAAAGTTACAATTCCCTGTAATATCAGATGGTGAAGGTTATGTTAGATAGTAAATATTCTCATATGGAGAACGACGTAATTGTATATATGTTTAAAAAGTGTAGATTACTGTTTTTGGAAACTTATACCATTTGTGTTTCTTTTGATCGGCTATTGTCTTCATGGATTTCAATCATCTCTTTTAATTATGTGATTCTCTATCTTTCCCTTTTTTATTTGGTATATACTTGGTTCAGATGTCATCTTATGACATACTAAAGGGGCCCCTTTTCGTCTAGATGCAAAATTTTGGGTTGCAACCATCAAGCCATACATATGATGGCTTTGTCAGAGCAATTGTTTCTGAGAGAGGTTTCAGTGGTGGAATGGAAATTGTAAGTTATATTGTTTTATTGCATATGTTTCTTCAAAAAACTGATCTTGCCTTTAAGTAATCTACTTCTTCATTTTATTTTATTTTTAATTTATGATATTTGAAGCATTTTTATCCTTCTGCAGTTAAAAAGTATGCAGCAGAGAAATTTGAAGCCATATGATTCCACTCTTGCAAGCCTTTCAATAGGTTGCAGCAAGGCGTTAGAATTGGGTTTAGCTGAGGCTCTGCTGGATCAAATATCCGAATGTTCAAATCCACATCCTTTTAATGCTTTTCTTGCAGCATGTGACACAATGGTGAGCTGCTATATTGTAGATCTGAATTCTCTTATCAGAAATATTTTCTTTCCTGTAGCTTCATTTACTGAAACTTCTTAAATTATGAAATTGGATTCCCTCGCACTAGTGGTCATGTTGTAGGGTCCTGAGCATTCGACCCTGGTCCCTAATTCTTTTGAATATTCTATCCGGTATAGTTAGTTGGGCCATGGTTTAACACAAATTTGGTTATGGTAGGAAGAAGATTATAGGAGTTATGCTTCTATGTTCTTGTGATGATAGTTAATTATTTTAAGTTGTTCCAATAATGGACATTAACATGTGCATATCAGAAAAAGTGTGTATGCTAGCTGAGGGCAGCATGATAGAAATATCAATGAAGATATGTTTTCTGTTTTTCTATATTATTTCCCTATGAAAGTTTCATCTGTTTTCTGCTCAGTTGACATTCTCCATCACTTGAAAGCTCTTTTCCTGTTTATTAATAATTTTCTCATCAAGTCAAATATTGTCATGAACCGTGCAGGATCAACCTGAAAACGCGGTGCGGATGCTGGCTAAAATGAAACAACTAAAAGTTGTGCCAAATATTAGGACATATGAGCTGCTGTTTTTATTATTTGGTAACGTGAATGCCCCATATGAAGAGGGCAACATGTTGTCACAGGTAGATGCTGCTAAACGGATTTTAGCTATAGAAATGGATATGGCGAACTATGGTATTCAGCACAGTTATTTGTCGATGAATAACTTGGTAACTCCTAGCCTCATGTACTCTTTTTACTTTGGAGAATTAAATATACTTGAATTTTGGAAGCAAATACTTAAATTTTGCCTTTGACTATTTGAGTTTGTAACTCTTTATCCGTTATTATAGTACTGTGGTGATCTAGAAGTATTTACCAAGTGAACTTATATGCACTATGCACGAATATCTATGGCATTCATTCATTTTTATTTTTTATCTTTTCCCAGTTGAAAGCCCTTGGAGCGGAAGGGATGATGAGAGAGCTGATCCATTATTTACATGTGGCGGAAAATCTTTTTTGTCGTAATAGCATTTATCTGGGAACACCTATTTATAATACGGTGTTGCATTCACTTGTTGAGAGTAAGGAAGTATGTGATTCCATCACCATTTTTGCCCTTTATTTTGCAACTATACTGAAGTTTTGACTAGTATCGTATTATTCGTACTTTTGTTTACATGCAGAGCCAAATGGCAATTAAGATATTTAAAAATATGAAGTCATGCGGTTTCCCGGCAGATGCTGCAACTTATCATATAATGATCGATTGTTGTAGCATTCTAAGATGTTACAGATCTGCTTGTGCATTGGTTTCTATGATGTTGCGAGATGGCTTTTTCCCACTAACAGTAACTTATACTGCTCTCATAAAGGTATTTTTATTCTATTTAGGACATTCATGCTTCTATATTGGTATCCGTTATTATGTTGCGAGTCTACTTTATTTCAGATTTTGTTGGGAGATGATGGCATTGATGAAGCATTGAATCTTTTGGATCAAGCCAGCTCAGAGGGGAATAAACTTGATACTATGGTATTTAATACCATTCTTCAAAAAGCCTGTGAAAAGGTATATCATAGGTGTTCCTGTTGCTCTTTTTTCTTGGAGGTTAGAAATAAGAACTGTGGTTATTCATTGACATTATCTTTACTTGGTCAACAGAAAATTCTCTTTTGATTGCTGGGTTTGTGAGTAATATTTGCTTTTTCTTCTTTGAAATGGATGTCAGGAACTGATTGATGTAGTTGAGTTTCTTGTTGAGTGGATGCACCGAGAAAAAATCCAGCCTGATCCGTCAACCTGCTCTTTTGTTTTCACTGCATATGCCTACTGTGGTTTTCACAGCACAGCTATGGAAGCATTGCAGGTTCTGAGTGTGCGTATGATGTGTGATGAAGATGGAAGCTGTCCAGAAAAGACAGAATTTGAGGATGACTATATCTTTGCTGAAGATATGGAAGTTGAATCCCGAATTATCCAGCTTTTTAAAGATTCTCAAGAGAACCTAGCTGTTGCCCTTTTGAATTTAAGATGGTGCGCTGTGCTTGGCTTTCCAATTTCTTGGTTGCCTGATCAAAGCCCATGGGCAAAAAGACTCTCAACTAACTATATTGCGAGGAAAGGAGCTGCATAATATAGGTGGCACTTTCAACTCTAGTGAGTTGCCCTTGATTTTGTCGCATGGCAAGGGTGATGCATTGTTGTTATACAAGCTGAAAAAGCTCCTCGACTTCAAAGACACTGATCAGCCGTTGATGAGGCCACGCTGCAACTAACCAATTTTAGATAAATAGCACTAACTAGGATTGTCTGAAATCAAACAACGCCACTGATTTATTAGATCTGTAGTAGGCTACAATTTGAGAAAATTAGATGAACACAATATTTGCTCAATTTTCGGTTGTACAAAGTTCTCTATAGAATTCTTGGATCGGTGGGATTTACCCTTGTATTATGTTTAGCTGCCAGTTACCGGTTGTATATTTGAAAAGAGAAATTGTGTGCTTACAAGATGGAGGATGCATGCTTTGGTGTTCGATAAACCGTGGGAAGAAGCTTCAAT
The DNA here is from genome assembly GCA_029955375.1 of Rubus parviflorus. Lineage (NCBI taxonomy): Eukaryota > Viridiplantae > Streptophyta > Magnoliopsida > Rosales > Rosaceae > Rubus > Rubus parviflorus. Next base: position 1,907,237 of record JARGGL010000001.1, on the reverse strand, counting down.
ATATTCTTAATATTGGTTTTTTGTTTCTCTTACTGCAACAAGTTACTTCTGCTGCTATTTTCCTGGTCATATTCTTAATCTTGGTTGCCTGGTCATTTTACTTCTTATTAGTGATTACTCAGGAGCCATATTAGTCCACGAAGGGCAAAGTTCATCACTGATGATAGGCATAGAGGAAACGCGATCTTCTCTTTTCATGGATTTTTTCTCGATAAGAAGTATTAATATTTTAATCCAATCGCCAACTAATGTTCATAGATCTCGAAGTGGAAATGAGAAGTTAAAATGATAAACCAAAACATAAAATGGTATTTAATTTAATCAATAGATTGAAACCACTAACTATGTCTGCCACGAAAAACTACCCTTCTACATCCAGTCCAACTCTCGTCTCATCATGTGTCTACTAAAAGGGCACATAACTATTGTAGGCTTGTAGCAGCAGCTCACAATGACCCATCAGCCTACTTGAGCCTTCCCATTAACTTCCATTATTTGCGATTCCACAGAGTGCTTAAACATTTTCACCTGGAGGCAATTCAGCAAGCTTTGGAGGATTCCCAAGTACTCGTTCCATATCAAAACGAACTTCAATGTTGCGAAGGCTATATCCAACCACCATCAGCCAATAAAGCAGCTTAGCAAGTTCCGGTGCAGTTGTCGTTGTTACACTAGCCTGTATACAAGAAAGTTATTTTCAGTTGAAGTATTCAAGTAGAATTCTTCAAAATAGGTCAAGCTCCTATCCCTAAAACTAAGAATAATATCAGATATGGGGCTTTAATTCATATAACTTTACTCCAGGATACAGATAAAATGGTTAATTCTAGTTTTCAGACTGTTCAGTCCAACCCCCCTGCCCCCACAGTGGCTATTAGGTCAAAAGAAAAAGTCACAATCTGCCTCCAGCAACCAATTTCACACTGACAATAACTTTCTTGTATGCAGATTATGACTTCTACAGAAATGATTGGAAAAAACCTCATCACAGGAAGGATGCACTGAAACATAAACCAGAGACTAAAGTAGAGAGCTCAATACAAAAGGCATACCTTCATTTGATTAGGATCTGAAACAGCCAAAAGCCGCTTGATGAATGTATCCATTGCAACCACAACATCGTCTCCAGCAGTACTAGTCAACTCCTACAAATTTTAAGACATTTAAACGAAGTCAGCAAGACACATACTGCACCTTAAAAATAAAAGTAAATGGAAGCAATAACAATTCCAATTCATGACGGAAATAAGTTCACATTATTTAGCTATCACACCCTGGGGATTATGGCCCAGCTGACTAGTAGGACCATTACGACCAAAATTTTTACCTCGAACAATAATAATAGTAAAATAAAACTAAAGCTGGTCTTTTCCCATTCCGGAGTAGATATCATCTAGCAGACGTTTCACTGCCCAGCCATGAACACAAAATCTAGCCAACAAAAAAAGCATTTCAGGCTAACAAAAGGGAAGCTGTTTACCTTTAAATTTTGGGGCTCAAGAGACTTGAGATACTCCAACAATTCATTTTGTCCATTGGCAGATTTCCTACCAACTTGATTATTCAATTCCTCAATCTCTGCTTCAAGTAACTCAATGTATTTCTTTGCATCTATTCTCTCAGGACCAGAAACATTATTCCACCTGATAACTTCACCTGACACATCCTTCTTCTGTGTGCCAGATGCATAATCTGGTGCATCCTATAATATTCACAGGGTCAAATTATTGCACCATTTAAAGATTCTACACAGAAACATCTCAAGAAGTAAAACAGAAATGATAAATAGGTCATTTGAATGACTACGAAAGATGGGTACCCACAGCTGATTGAGTGAGTGAACAACATAACTAAACGAAGAAAAAGAAAATTGTTGTTTACACACTAACAGATTTCTATGGAAAAGCAGCAGCCTTGAAGAGAATCACTAGTTAAAAGTGAACAGCTTTGAATGCCACAAGGTTGGCGTATAAATTAGAAGACAATACTTTTGGGATCAGGTCTATACCAAACATTCCAATATGATGCAAAGAGATAAATACACATTACATGAGTTTTCCATGTCAGTAACAAAACAAAGGGGTCTGATCATTGAATATGATGTCATGGCCTAATACAATTACGAGTACATTGTAAGGCAAAGCATTCTCTCCCTCATGGAGGGGTAATGTCAGGTGTTGTCACCATAACCTTTTTCTTCAGCAACTGATGATATAGCAAAAGGTTTTATTCAGTGACCAAAGGAAGTTCATAACTAGAAATGGAAAAGAAAAAGAAGGAACCTTTTTATCTTGCCCTTCAGGAAGAGCAACTGGCTCTAAACTCTGCTGCAGTTCCAATCTGTACTGTGCATTTTGAAACATATATCCAGTCATCATGATACTGTACATGAGCTGCGCAAGATTTTCGGCAACCTGAAACAGAAGTCAACCAATCCCACTGAATATACAGATTGCTTAAATGCAACAACTATGGAAACATGGACGTAAATTTGCATCAGCTAAAATTGTAAGTTATATACTTACTGTGGTAACTGTCACTGAAAAAAATTGTGGGGGTAGCGTTCCAATCATGTTTGTCACAGTTTGCCGCATTGCATCAACCACCTACATGATGCATAGTGAAAAATGATTCATTTCTGCTGAGAAGGGATGGATTTAGAATCAAAATAGATTGCCTCTATCCTTGCATGAGCGAGCAAGGCATACTCTTCAACATTAAGATTGTACGGCTATGTGCCAAAGAGATATAAAATACCTGCTGGGGTGCTCTTTTTACAAACAGCTCCATGAATTCAGGCTGCACATTTTTTACATATTCCAGTAGAATTTCTCTCCTGTTCTTCGACTGTTGAATTCAGTAAAGTAGAAAAAAAAATCTAATCAACCATATGAGCTAGCATGAAATTATATATAGGTTTCAACTACATATTGCCTGAAAGCAAGCATGACATGCCGAATCAAATCTTTAACTTGATGGACTTCATGATGAAGCAGTGACATGAAATCCATGTACCATAATGTGATGGTCTTATATTGTTAAGACTTAGACTAAGCGACATCATCATCTATGCATGTTATTGAAACTAAAACAGGCTTTGTTATTTTGGATTAATGATGGCCTCTACTCCAATGACGGATAATCATAAATGGCAAGTAGAACATGGACAATATCAATAAGGACCAATGTGCTTCACAGCCTCAACCCTCATTATCCATTCCTAACAAAATCAATAAAGCCAAATACAATAAACAGATAGATAGAGCAGGCAAGCCAATTGGGCCAATTGGGAGAGACGAAAGAGGAGCACCAGAGTGCCGTTGGGAGGCTTGGAATCACCACCAGAGGCATTGAGACCATCGTTCTTCGAAGAATCGTAAGCGTCAAGTCTGAAACTGATTCTGCTTCCTCTGTTTTTCGTCTTCATGGGGAAACTAATCGAAGAAGAAGAGGAGCCAACCCAAGAATGTGGGGGACAAGAAGAAGAGAATTTTGGTACAAGAAAAGAGGGCTTCAACGTCAAGGAATACATCTCGGCTGCCTCCAGAAAACCCAATAAATTTATGGAAATCCTCCTAATACTTTGGTTTATTCACTGCTTTCCCCCTAAAATCCTCCGACACACTTTGCCATTATAAACACAAGCAACACAGTGAGAGAAAACCCAGAGAGAGGCGCAGGGATGAGGTTTTGCACTTGTGTATAAAATGTGTGTAGGCTAAGCACCATGCGGCAGCATTAGCATTGTAGGCCTGACCCAATTGATTAATTTTGGGCCTGAAGCATTCCTGCTAATCTTAGGATAGTCTAGATTCTAGTCCAAAAGGCCAATGTCATCTTCAGCTGGGAATTAAAAGGAATAGTGGTATTGGAAATTTCAATAAAACCGTGCAAGAAAGAGTGTGCGACTGTGTTTATTTGATAGGAGCAGAAGACACGGGAGCAGAGAGTGTCAGCAATAAAACCGAAAAAAGAGCAAGTGCCAGCCAGGCTAAGCCAAGTTGGCAGGGCGAGCGCCCACTCACACCTCTGACCAAACCCATCCTACACCAACAGGAAACGAAACCAAATCCCCTCTTCCAAAAATCAAATTGCATCTTCTTCTTCTTCAATGTAGCCGGCGACTCATTAGAGCTTTTCAGATTTAGTACAATTCCGTTGGCGTTTCATTTCGTTGCTCTTTCCCGTTGGTTATTATCAAGGGAAAAGAGCTCACGAACCAGAGCGCAAGCAACCCCATCACAATACAGAAATGGCTTTTCAGCGCCGCCGCCACCACTACTACCACCGGTTTCGCTATCTTATTCCGCTCATTTCCGCTATCTCCGGGGCGCTTCTTATCCTCTTCGCTATTCTCTTCTTGTTTCTCGCTCCTACTCCTATCGATGTCCATCAACGTCAGGTGTGCCACACTCTCTTCGCTTCTCTCTCTCTCGCATTCATGTCCCTCCACTCCATTTTTATCTTAATTTCTTATATTTTCGTTACAGAATGATCGCGTCGACGAGGTGATTGGAGATGCACTGTTTCGCGTGCCGGTTAGGGTTTATTTTTATTTATTTATTCGCTTTGGTATTGATTTCGATATGAAGCTAATGGTTAGGTTTTGCTGGATCTTTATGGAATTTCACTTACTTGTTTATAATCAGAAAGGTGGACGAAGATCGGATCGTGATCTTTGGACTTCGAGGAATTCCAACCTCTACTACGGATGCAGCAATGCCAGCAAGAAGTTTCCAAGTGCGTACTTACTATAGTTTTCCTTTCCTTTTCATGTTTGGGAAGCATAGGTTCCCCATTTTCAGTATAGCAATTCAGGGTTGTGGAATTGATTAATTCAATTATGAATTGTTACTAGTTTAGTTCACTGTTGTATATTTATTCCACATGGTTGTGTAAACTAGCTTTTCTCTTTGTGTTTACAATCACAATGGTGAAATTAATTTGATAAAAATTAACTAGCGTGTTTATACTTGCAGAAGTTGAAGATGTCACGCATCCTAATAGGTATTTGGCGATTGCAACAAGTGGAGGCTTGAATCAACAAAGAACTGGGGTAACCTTCTTCACTTTTAGATAGGATGTTTGATTTATCTGAACTCTGACGGTTAAATACTTAAATTGATGGTGTAAGTGAAGGTAAAAACGTAAAAGGAGTATAATGTAGAGTTAGAGGGCCTGGAGTTTATTAAGATATGATGCTTGGATGTATGCAGTTCTAACCAAATTTTTTCTTTGTATTGGCGGGAACTCCAAAGACAAAATGCTCTATTGCATTAGTTGGTATCCACGATTTTCAAAATCTGAGAGTAGAATTAGAGACACAATTTGGTTGCCTTCGATTCAGTTTATTTTAACTGGAATTAGTGTAGTTGTCTCTTAAATTGGGTACAGCGAGAATTCTTACAGTTGGAATGAAGCTTACTGTATCTGTACCTTTGGCAGATTACAGATGCAGTCGTTGCTGCTCGCATGCTGAATGCTAGTCTTGTTGTTCCAAAGTTGGACCAGAAGTCTTTCTGGAAGGATGTGAGGTCAGACATTGAATGGCATATATATGCTGCCCTCTTTATATGCCATCTGGATTTGGCAATTATATTACTTAGATATACGCACACACATATTATATATTTGAGTAATAATATGTGTGTTTGCTTCTGCACATTCACTAGTTAAATTTTTTTATTACATATTTGCAATAATGTGTGTTTGCTTTTCTTCTGCAGCAACTTTTCAGAGATCTTTGATGTTGATTATTTTATATCATATCTGTCAAAAGACGTTAAAATTATCAAGCAGCTCCCAAGAAAGGGAGGTAAAACATGGACTCCATATACCATGCGTGTCCCAAGGAAGTGTAATGAAAGATGTTATCAGAATCGTCTAGTACCTGTTCTTTTGAAAAAGCATGTAAGCTTCCTGTTCTCTTAAGCTTCTAATTTCTTGTATATGGTATAAAATTCTTTTATATGAGTTCCTATAAGGTAGTAGTACTGCCTTCTCCTTGGCTCAATTTGTATCTTAATATTATTTTCTGTCATTGGTTACTTTAATGACATGACATGATGTTTCTGTATTCCATGAAGCTAGATTTATCCAGTACTCCTTATGGACCAAATCAAAACATTTCTTTACTGCTATAATCAATCCTATGAGAAATCTTGACCTTGCATTTTATGCATTCCTTTGCGAGCTATCTTGTTTTTCCCATTTTTCAAACCTGCTGTTTTATTCTGATAGATTGATCATGTATATGAATGTATCCCATTGAATCAAACTCCTTTTTCATACAAAATTCTTGAAGGCGTCTTTTTTGCAATCACAAAATGTTTAACTCCTCAGATTATATTTTTTAAGGCCCTAAAATTAAATTTATATTACAGCAGAAGTGCTAAAAATATGATCATTGTAATATTTCTTTTAATCCCATACCATTAGAAGTCATCTCATTCAGTTCCTTAGATTTTACTCAATTGTTTTTCCGCTCTTAACCCATCTGTGATATGTTTAGGACTTTAGGCTGATTAGACTGGACCCTGTAGTCTTTATCAAGCTTAGAGCTAAGATAATATTTTTGACCACTCAGTCAATAAGTCAAAGCTTGAGCCCAAGCTTTAAACTTTATTTTGTTGAAATTTAAAAGCTAAAATTTATGTTAGTATAATTAAAGCTTTATGATTACATGTAAAATTAAAAAGAGGCTCGCAAGCTCACGAGCTGAGCCCTAGTCAAGCTTGGGCTTAGGCTCATATGTTAACTCACCTTATGTTTAGGCTTTGACCTTGGCTAGACTTTGACCTTGGGTTTGATCTGAGTACAAGTATCTGATAATTCTGGAAAGGCACTTATTACTCTTCATTCTGTGACAGGCTGTTCAGCTCACAAAGTTTGATTACAGACTTGCAAACAGGTTGGGTACAGATTTGCAAAAATTGAGGTGCAGAGTGAACTACCATGCTTTGAAGTTTACTGAGCCAATACGGAAAATGGCTAAAAAGTTGGTTCATCGAATGAGGATGAAAAGCAAGCACTATATCACATTGCACCTGAGGTAATTTTACTTGTCTTTTCTATTTTCTGTATTTAGCACTATCATTTAATTATAGAATTAAATTTGGTAGCCTTTTTTTGAAAGGATATTTGGTAGGTTTTGCATTGTTTCCTGTCTTTCTTGGATATTTAGATTGACCCATGAATTTGCATATCAAGCATGTGGTTCCACCCATCATGTTTGTATGTGCATTGGTACTCATGCGTTTCAATATCTATGTGATATAAATGCGTACATGTTAACAAGTAGACTAAAACAACCTCTCAAATTTACAAATTGTGCAACTTCAAGGGTTGCTTATGAGGTGATTTCGTAATTCAAATAATTTATCGTTATAGGTATGAACCTGATATGCTTGCATTCTCTGGATGCTATTATGGTGGAGGAGACAAGGAAAGGAAAGAACTCGGTGCAATACGAAAAAGGTGGAAGACTTTACATGTAAGTCTTAAGTGTAATTGAATATGGTTCCCAAAATCATATTATTATGTTTGACTCACAATTACCTTCAATCATTTGATTCAAGATAAAATGATTAAAACCTTCTTTTTTTATTGTTAAAAAAAAACTTTATTTTATAGGCAAATGAAAAAAATTGTTACGATGAGTGCCATGTCATGAATGCATTGCTCTCTGTTGGTTCCAAACTTGAAATCTCCTGACTATGCTGTGTGTATTGGAATGATTTCTCTCCATTTGTCTGGATCTATGTAATGTATGTATTTGACATATTTTGTATTGAGTTGCAGATAAGCAACCCTGATAAGCCAAGGAGGCATGGCAGATGTCCCCTTACTCCAGAAGAAGTTGGTCTGATGTTGAGAGCACTGGGTTATGGCAGCGATGTTCATATTTATGTGGCATCAGGGGAAGTGTATGGAGGGGAAGAAACATTGGCACCTCTTAAGGCACTATTCCCTAACTTCTATTCAAAAGAGACGATAGCAACCAAAGAGGAGTTGGAACCATTTTATTCATTTTCTTCTCGCATGGCTGCACTTGATTTTGTAGTTTGTGATGAAAGCGATGTTTTTGTCACTAACAACAACGGTAATATGGCCAAAATATTAGCTGGACGAAGGTAATTTGTCTTTTTTTTCCTTTTTTTTTAATTCTCTTTTAATCTTATTCTTCTGCCCTCTTGCTGTTTAGTTTTGACATCTGTATTTGTTGCAGGAGATATTTTGGGCATAAGCCTACTATTCGTCCAAATGCTAAAAAACTTTATCGATTATTCTTGAGCAAAGAGAACATGACTTGGGAAGCTTTTGCATCTAATGTTCGTACTTATCAGAGAGGCTTTATGGGTGAGCCACATGAAGGGAGGCCAGGCAGGGGTGGGTTTCATGAGAACCCATCCACCTGCATATGTGAAGATTCTCAGGCCAAAGTCAAAAGAGATGTGGATCCTAGAAAATATGGCAAGGGTAGTAATGTAACAAGAAAAGATGAAGTAGAAGTTGATGCCCAAAACTCGGAAGATGATCCAGAATGGCCTGATACTGATGAGGATGAAGATCTAAGTGTCCCTCTGGAGAATGATCAGTTTGACAGAACAGGAGTAGATTATGATGCAGTCAACTCTGAGGAACCTGAATTGGAGGAGCTGCTTTCAGACTAGACAAATCTATCACGACTCTAGTGCACTATTGCTTCCCCATATTGGGCTCATCAACTATTTCCAGCTCTAAGCCAGAAGTTTTGACCATATTCCCTCCCTCCATGTCACTGTATATACAAAATCATAAGGAAAGATAAAGTGGATGCCACTTCTAGGAATACTTTGGCTCGAGGCTCATTTCATGACAGTTAAACTGATTTTTGACCTTCAACTTGAAAACATACTATGCAATACAGGGGCATGATGCAAGGATCTCTACTCTCTAGCTGGAGAATGAAGATGGCTCTTATACATTTACAGAGCTACGGGTCTTTGCAGTGATGGGGAAGCGTGTATGTGAACAGATGTCAGCGGCCAGAAAATGGATGATGTAACCAAGGTAAAGCAAGGCTTATACTTGAGAATAGATTGCTCCAACGAGGTTTTATGAATTCTTTACTATTTAGGTTTCTTTGTTGGGGATCTTTTGGCATGCCATACCTATTCTTGGATTTTGATCAGAAAATTTAGCGACAGATCTATGCTGTAAATTAAATCTAAACCAATGGGAACATTTTTGGGTAGCTTTTTGATTTTCACCATTTTAAAGTCAATATAAGAGGGGGGTGGGAATCTGACTACAGAAAGTTATAGGAATTATTTTGAAAATTGAATGGAGAAATTTTGTTTAATTTATTAATCATTCTTATCGGTATTGTTGTCCTACCTTCTTTGTTTGAACAAAGACTAATTTTATTTATTAAAATAAGGGTAACAATTGGAACTTAGAACAAAAATGTTAAAGAAGTTCAAATAGTTTCACCCTTAAGGAAATAGCCATCATCTGGCCTAAAGTTCGACTCATTTTGAATGTCGCATATAAACTTTTGTGAAAAATATCACCTTTTCTTGAGAAAATAAAAGTCTATGGAGCAGCTAGACAGACTCCAAAGTTATCGAAAAGGATTTAGGGTTTAGGATTTTGAAGAGACAAGGCTAAGCAGCTATGTGTGACCAGCGGCATTTTCAGATGAAAAACCTAGTTTTAGGGCCTCAAGTTCGTGTTCTAAAGTTTCGGGAAAATATGAATGATGTCGCCAACATATTCCATACGAATTTAAGATTCGCTCAGTTTGAGACACATATACACGTGAACTATAAAATCAGATTTTGATTTTCAAGTTTTAAAGACAAAGCACATTACAAGTTGGGACCGGAGTAGTGCTTTAAGTTGCAAGTTGTAACCCTTAGTTGCCGCTAACGTTCATCCAGACACACTTTCAAAAGTCCTTTCACTTCATATTGCATGGTTTAACAACACTGTAAAGTTGCAACGGAACTCCCAAATGAATAATGGGAAATGTAACGGAGTCCAAAATGAAAAGATAGGGATTGAAAGAATCAATAAATAAATTTAAGAGTAAAATTCCGTTACATGAGTAGAGTTTCAACCGGCGTGATGGGACTTCGAGCAATATTCTAAACATCCTAAATTCAATCACCTTTTTCATTGTGGAGGAAATTCCTCAGGCGGTTCATTCTCTGGAAGTGGTTCCTTGTCTGGAAGCGGTTCATCTTCTGGAGGTGGTTCATTCTCTGAAAGCGGTTCACCCATTGCAGGTGGTGATTTCGTAAAGTCAAAGTTAGGGTAGATGTCAGGTGGCTTTTCACGAGGTTTAATTGATAGTAACTGGCTAGAATCGCCTACAACATCTGCCCATCCGTAATGCGGCGCAGCCCTTTAATCAAAAAGAGACGATCAAAATTACTTCAACAGAAGACAGAAATATATAAGATTTACTTAATCTGTAGAAATCATTTTGACTGCTTACGTATACAATTTCAGAGTGCAAATGTGTGTATGAATGTGTGTGAGTGGAGAATAGAGACAGTGAGCAACTCTTACTCGTAATAGGTCTCCTCATCCACAACAATATCCCAGCTTTCACCTGTTGTGCTCTTCCCATATTTGTGCACTTTACTGCAAAGAGAAAGTGCATGTGAAAAACAACTTTATACACAGACCTGACTCAAAAGTAGATGCCAATACAGTTCAGCAAGGTTATTCCGTTTGCATACCCATTTCCTATGTGTTCTTCTCCCCATGTCCTTGACCAACCTAGACATCAGAGAACAAAATATGAGCTACACCAAACTCCATAAATGAAAAAATCATATGAAGAACATGGAGATCTGAACAAGTGGAATAAGTCGAAAGACATCCAAGACGCAAAGAATTTATTTAGGCAATACTGAGATAAGCTCATGAAACAATCCTTTTATCAACTCTTTTTCAACAAGTAGATCAGTAAAGCAACAATATGTCAGTAGTAATAACATAGATATATTGAACAACAATCATCACCTAAGTACTCATGCAATCTAGGTTTCTTCAGTGCATAAACAGCCAAAGAAATCTGATATAAAGTAATCATAAAGGACAGTTTTAGATCACGAGGTGGGGTAATTTCTGCTATATAAACATTTACATCAATGGCTGAATATATATTGTATGGGCACCAGCTCATTACTGGAGATTTCCGCAACGAATGTGTTTAATAGAATAATTTCTTCACGCAGCACTACTCAGCCTACAAGATTAGTAGAATATTATACATCATGTCTTTTATGAATGAGCTTTAGAGAGATGCAAAATATTGATCCAGAGTATACGATTCTCAAGGAAATTTCTCAAGTTTTGGTGCCATATTCGGTCGATGGTAATTGAGACCCCTTGGACATGAAATGTGTACTTTCGTTGATAATGTAGTTCAAATTGCAAAAAGGAAGAAATAAGGAGTTCAGTGCAAACTATCAATGAACAATGTGGATACTAGTCACACTAGATAAGGAATGTTGATACAAGTATACTGCATGACATAATTAACGCATAAGTAAACAAAAGAAAGGCAGACAAATCTTGTGAGTAAAACATATATATTCAATATTCTCGGACATACGTTCATCGTTTTGAGATACATGCCATGTTTCCCCTTGTCGTGAACCTATACCCTCAAAGAACCTCTCTTCCCACTTGTCTCCCCATCTGGTTCCAAGTGCAGTCTCTGCCCATTTATCTGTCCTGATTTTTACGAAAACAAAAAAGGAACTTGAGGTAAGACAATTCTTACGAAAAAAAAAGAAAGAAAGATAAAAGGGTCAGCTGGCTAAATATGCCATGCTCACTCTTGATAAATAGAGAAAAAAAATATCTGAGGATTAAAGATTAGAGTACTATACAGAACAATGTGATATCAAAACAGATACAAAGATATGATAACAAAGTTTTGTTTTGGTTGCTTTTTTTTTTTTTTTTGAAAAGTTATGACAATAGAGAAATTAAACCAAAATTTTTTTTCGCCCATTGACATTTAAGCATGTAATGATTTCAGGTAAATTAATTATATTCTACATATCATATAGTCAGTAAGAAAACCAACCTCCTACCAAATTATCAATGATCAAATTAAATGACTCGATACTTTTTAGCTATATTGTGCCACTTTTAATTGTAAAAGATCAAATTATTGACGCCACATTAGAAAAGGTATTCTAAATTTCAAAGAGGAACAATTAGCACAATCAAGAATTAAATCAAGTTGGTTAGAAAAAATAATAAAAACCATTTGAGAACAGATCCCCTTCCGTCATAATGCTCTCCCCACTTCTCCCACCAAGACTGTTCATTAAGTCTACCCCACTTGTGTGCTCCTTTCTCGGTCCAGCCTTTGGCATCATATTTCTCCCACCTGTATCAAAATTATGTGTATGATCATACATATATTCCATATATATCATCATTTGTGTAACACACTATACTACTAATAAATTAACAATATATCAATTAGCACCCAAAATGTAGCTTACCATTTCTCATACCATCCAGCATTTTCAGTGCCTGATTTTGCTTGTTTCTGTGCACTTCTCTCGATCCTTGCTAGGTTACTGCACTTTCAAAGTTGCAGCATTTATAGTATTGAAAATAAGAGATGAAACAAGAGGTTTAAGCAAAACTGTGTCTAGCTAACTTAGTAATACTAAGTAACCAAAAAAATTAATCAATAAAGCTAAGTAAAGACCTCCATTCATCTTGATGAAGAACCTCTTGCCACGTTTCCCACCATGAATCCCCTTCGGCATTTCTACCAGATTTCTCCACACCTATGAAAAGATAATATATGCAAATAATGCATGCCAATATATACCAATAAAAGATAATAGTGATATTAGCAGAAAGATTAATAATTGAAAATGTATAGATACGACTAGGTAATCTAGTATGTTATGCATAATTGTCATTCCATGCCCTCAAAAACGAGTTTGTTTGCCACGGCAGTGGGAAGTGTTCAGCTCAGAAATTCTAAAAACATGGATGAATACAAAAGTAGTGCTTCAATATTTAGATTGCATTTCATTGTCTATAAGTATTTAAGCCATACACCAAAAAACAAAAAAAGGACTATTGCACATTTATGTGAGTGAATTTGTTGTTTTGTATATGTGGAATTACCAGAAAATTATGATTTTCTTTTTACTAAACATATCTAAAATCATTGAAGTTTCAAAATGATTGGTATTGACGGTATTTGAAGATAGAAACAAGGAAGAGATATACCTAGCTCTTTGTATCCAGTCCAGTCACTTTTCTCCCACCACTGTCAATGAGATCAATGAAATCCAATTAAATGCATCCACCTGGGATGATACTTGATGGGTTTATAAAAACAAAGCCAATGTATCAGAGAGTTAGAAATGTCATGATACAGGTAGCAGGACATCCAAATTCCCCCAATTTGTTTAACACTTTTGAGTAAGAACAAAAGTAATTACACAAACAAAGACTTTGTGTTGCTTTCCACATTAATCTGAATCAAATACAAATGGCTGATAAGCTATGCTGTGTGTTGGTTGAGTTGCAGAAGAATTGAAGAATGGTAGTCATATATATACCTCTTCTTTCCACTCTGAAGAAGAGTCATGAGAAGCACCACCCATCCTTGTCCACCTACATCTGTATCCAGTTTTGCCCAGCTCCTCACCACTTTCTCGATACCAAGTACTTCCATCTTCATTAGTGCCAGACTCATTCACATGTTCGTTTAACAAGCTGATGCCCCAGTCTTTCTCGTTGGCAATACCAGTATCTAGAAAGAGCATACACAAAATACAATATGCTTCATCACTCATCATTCAAATAACATGATAAAACACAAAAAAACCATCCCCAATGACATAAAAAAATTACCTCTTTTCGGCGGAGTGTCACGAGATTGTGGACCAGAGTTTCTTTCAGTACAGCGAGGGCGACGGCGAGGGTGCAATTTGTCTTGTTTGGACACAAAATGAGATCTGCAGTAATACAAAATGGATAGCAATTAGCGAATTGAACACCAAATCAAATCCAGCGAGTGGGTAACGTACTGAGCAGAAGGAAAGGGCAATGCAGCAGAAGCTTTAAGTCCAACTCTGTGAGGCCTTTTCTTGGAATCGAACCGCCACTCTTCGCACTTCCTCTTCTCCGCACTCCGAATCGGAACCACCGAGTCGGAGCAGCAGCAGCAAGTGATTCGACTCATACCGAGTCGGTCGCGCCGACTGCCGACGCTGAGTCTCCTCCGCTTGGTCAAGTCCTCCAGGTCGAAGCCACCGACATTGTTACGGTGCCGATGCGGTGGATGATGGAGGAAAGAGAGGCGGCTGAGCTTGAAATCAAAACCTCTAGTAGTGGCCGCCGCCATTGCATTTACGGAAATGGCATCCCCAATTCCCAAGCTGAAGTTGAGAGAGAGAGAGAAGTGGGGAGTGGGAGCGTAGGAGTAGCCGGTGTTGTTGGTTTGTTAAGTCCAACCAAGTAAGGAGAGACTTCGGTTTGTTTGTTGGGTGGTGCGGCAATTAATTTAAGTATTAACAATGTGATCTCCTACCTTTCCTTCTTATAAAGTTTAGTGTACGTTTTGAGGATGGGGGCCAATGAGAGCGAAACGGAGAGAATTTCGGAGAAGAAATTACGAAAATGGGGATCCTCTCCTCTCCTCCTTTTCATTTCCACATAGAGAGAGAAACTGACTGACAGAGGTCACGGTGGTAAAGTGTGATTGGGCGGTGGGTGTGAGACTGACTGTAACAAGATAGATCTCATGAGAAATTGAAAATGAGATCGGTGAAGGTGCAAATTGCAACGTAATCAGCCGTGCCTCCCTCCGCCCCCAAGAAATTCAGTGTGACCGTCACATTGCCACGTAGCGTGACGGACTACTGTGATTGGACTATATCTTTGCTTAAATAAAGAATGGTCAATGATAGATACACTTGAGGAAAAAAAAAATAGATGTAGTCCAACCACAATAGTCCGTCATGCCACGTGACAATGTAACTGTCACATCCAATAGAATTCTGAGATTTAATCTTCGCACCGTTACACGTGAGCAGGCGAGATCTACTTTTGTACCTCTATGAAGGTGACACGTGTGGCCCACTTAGCCGTCTCTCCACTTTTAACAACTCATCCATCTAAAAATTGGAAAAAATGATTAAATTCAAAATCTGTTGAGATTGTTGAGAATTTTAAATGATGATCGTGAACTTATATGGATAAAAAGTTTTTTTTTTTTCACTTTTAAATGAAGTTGATTACAACTCTTTACCTATTTCAAAGGGATTGGTTAAATTCAGTTTTCAAACCCAAGTTCATCCTATTAATCATCCTCTAAACTTAATCGTCTATTTCGTGCATGCTACACACCTTAAAACTTTATTAGTTTCATAATGATATGCAAAAATTGAGGATCTAGGTCTATATGCAAACGTGTCGATGTCTTTATTTGCCCTTAGCTTCTCTTCGCACTAAACTAACAATGCACCTCTTCCTTCTTGTTTGCCTAATCTAGGTTTTAGATTTGTCACTCTTTTCCCACTCCATTTTAAAGTCAAGGAAGGGGCATATAGTTTAGATAAGTTAAGGCAATAAGTCAAGGGTTAAACATTGTTAACATTGACTTTATTATAATTTTTTTTTGGCAAGGTGACTTTATTATAATTGAGTACTGGATTTACACAAAACGAAATATATACTTGGTTCAGTTGGTTGAAGTGGTTTTAAGTTGTTAGGTAACACAAACTGTGAAAGTCGCAATCCTGAAGCGAAACTATTGCGACAAGGATTCCAGATTTCCAGAGTGACCCACTACTAGTGGAAAGGAAAGTGGCAGCTTGACACTCTCTGTCTCCTGGTTTCAACACGTGTCAGTAGCTAGCTTTTGACCATGTGGCTCTTGTTTGTGGATAAGCTAGCTTACGTGTAAATCCCCGACCTGGCATCGAAGCTCTGGTGGAAATATATGCCACGTGTCAGGATTATAAATATGTGGGATTGGATCGCTGCTGTTGGACGAGGAAACCAAACAAAATATTTTCTGATATCAGATCAATGATACGAGCGTCAGCCCCCAGATTGGATAAGCTTAATGTCACACTCAGGTCAAAACGTTTGAAAAGCACTCGCTACCGCCCGACTTCAGAGACTTTCTCACCCACATAATGACAATGGAAATACGTGGACTCGGAAAATTTGAAGACCAACTCGTAATGTAAATCCAAATTTCAGGCAGTTCCTTCAACTGCTTCAGTTAGCATTTAGCAACCAATTGCCAACTGACTTAATTCTCCTCCCAAAAAACATCATGGAAAAAAAAAACAAAGAAAGAGTTGAAGCAATAACGAGACAGCTGAACAATTTTGGGGTTTCATACTAATTCCTAATGCTCTGCAGAAACCAGAAATAGTTCAATTTGTATATGCATAAAGGCTATACAGCAGCAAAGCAACGATATCTCATTTTAGACTTTAGAGAGTGAGGTTTATATAATATCTCACACCTTGGTAAGGCAATAGCTGCAATACGTGTACATATAGGGGAAAAATGAAGTTATCGAATAAATATGAAGTCATAAAGGGGAAAGTGATGAAATTTACTCATTTACACATGCAACTCAATCGCCAAACATTACCCTTTTGCCTGTTTAGAGCCATTGTATTCGCCGGTAGTAGTAGTAGCAGTAGTAATACATACACCAAAATTTCTGCTGATGTTTATATCGGAATATCATGTATAATCACAGAGCATAATTCACCCAAATATCTGAATCTAGAATTTGATCATTACAGTTAACAAAGATATTTAGAATCACACGCACCGAGTGAAGCAGTCTGTCTCAGACCTTATTTCCTGGAGAGGAATGGTTTCACTGATTCTACAACTACCTGCGTTTCATAGAAAAGAAAAAATCAAATTAATTGATATGATCCATCACGGCATTATAGGTCCACATCAGACACAACTTCTCAAGTTATTGAAACATGGTCATTTGATTTCAAATGTATATTGCAACTGCAACAAGTTGCAAATGCATATGACATCGAGTATCATTTAACAGAACACAGCACAAAATTCATGCTCTTGTTGAATTTTTTTCTCCCTTAGATCTGATAAAACTAGGTGCTTCTTTCTGTTTTTTTTTTCCAGACTACAGATTTCTGGCATTCTTACCCTCCCATCATAGGATAGTGATGCAAAGATCCAAGGTTCACGAGAGCTCCAAGCAAGGCCTATAATATCAAAGTAAAAATAGTTAGTTTAAAATTAAACTCTATGTATATACCTAGGCAGTTGTGGCAGTTACCATAGATACTATCTTCATAATCACTGTAAGAGTGGAGCAATGGATCACTCCGCCTAGTTGGTGACTCTACAAGGCTGCCAAAAACAAGGCAAGAACCATCCCATCAATCAAAAAAGTTAATCAGTCAGCATGCGAAAAGCCTGTGGAACATCGGTTTTTAAATACCTTTCAGACATTGATTCATTGTTGCTAGATGCAGATGTGAACCAAAGGTTAACAGTTGAGTCTGTACCAGAACTCTGCAGTAATATATTTTTATTAGCTTCGAGTACTAAAACATGTAAAGCACAGTTTTTGGTCACTTCAACAAAGTCAACATAACTCTAAAGAAAGAAGACAGGGCGGGGGAAACCAAAATGCTATCACTGTGGTGTCACCTGGTACCATATTTGGAATGCAAGATGAGAAAAAGATGAAGGATCAATACAATACAACTTATCTAATAATTTGGGGAATTTAATAAATCCACTTATGTCACATATATGCAGCACACTAACCCAAATCTAAAATTTGAATCATAACTCTGCTCGTGTGTGTGTGTGTGTGTGTGTGAGAGAGAGAGAGAGAGAGAGAGAGAGAGCAAACCAAAATCAGCCCGTCATACTCAGGGTTACATCTGACAGCCCAAGTCCTGGAAGCATATTGAAGAGGTAATAATCAGGCACTTAAAGTATGCAATATTGAAACTTCTTCCATACAGCTCACACATTCTACTATGAACAACCCCAAAAAGATGCTAAAACATACACGGGTTCAGGGAAAGACATGGTTGTAAAGATAAAATCCAATAGTAAACAATATAGTTACCAGTGTGTGTGTCCAGGAAGTTCCTGGAAAGGAACCTTTGGCTTCCTCAGATCCCATATGCGAATTCCAGATTCATCTTCTGCAGTCATCTGTAAAAATGTTAACCATTTGTGCTATGGTAGCAGAAACAAAAAATGGCATCTTCAGAATATTTTTTCTTAAAAAAAAACAAAACAAAAAAAAAAAAAAGAAGAAGATATAAAGAAAAACTTCAGGCCATTTTAAACTCAATTTAGAATGTACACATACATACATGCTGTTTTTCCTGGTCAAAATCTTTTGATAAGTGATGTCATATAAAGTTGAAAGTAGATGGTTCTTTTGTGAGATTAAATAATTGTAACTACTGTCACTCATTTTCTATGCAACCAACAGACAGTTGATACATGTCTCTGTGTGCATGTAAGACATTCAATTTTAAATGGACTCAAGCTAATCGTTGGAGATGAGGAATAAAATATACTCATTGAATGGCACAAGCACATTCAGTGGAACAGAACTACATTCTTACAAGTATATGCGTCTTCTTGGGATTATAATCAACATTGCGGACATGAGCATGTTCAATTGAATTTGTCTTCCTGCACATAAGCAACTCATATTTTTTATCAGTTAAGAACTTTGATGACAAACTTGCATCAATGAAGGTGAACCTCATAGACTTAACAGCCTCTAACATAGTTTAAGTATTTCTTGGTTGATCAGACTCATCAGAGTAATTATATTGTACAAAGAGTTTTACAGAATCTAGTTTCACCTATTACGAGCAAATTCAACAAAAGCAAAAGATAAATACAGAGTAAAAACTGAATACATGCTTCAAGAGAGACCATAAATTTTAATCATCCAGATTGATCCTGTTTAACAAATAACGCAATGTAATTTTTACAGTATCAAAACATACTTCATTGTCCGTAAATCCCAAAATTGAATGGATGATTCACAAGTTACTGCAACAGCATTCATGTCATGTGGATCCCATGCTCCACCAGATTGAGCAACCAGACCAGCTGACTCCTGCGATTGTACCTGGATTGAGCAAAAAGGCCTAAATAAGAATCAGTCAGAAAAATTGAATTTAAAGAGATACGCCATCAAGTGCAAACTTTAGTAGCAAAAGTTTTGAAGGTCTCAAAATCCCACTAATAGCTGTAACAAAACTCAAAACAAAAAAAGAGACAGGAAAGAGGCCAATTTTGTTAACTTTCTCCTCCCCCCTCCTCTCCACTGCATGAGTGCATTCTTCCCCAAAAACATTTCTTTTTCTCCTGCATTCTTTACATCTAGTAAACACATTTTAACTTGGAAGAAAATTGTCTTAGTTTTAAATATTGGAAGAAGACACAAATTCTGTTACTTATCCATATATGTATACTACAAGTACAGATGATTGACAAGAGATCTCATGGATTCATTATAAAATACCTGAGCAGCTTTTTTGGAAAAATCTAAGCTCCACAAGGAAATATATTGTTCATCAATGCTAATCAGCTTATCATGCCTTCCAGATGGCCACCAAATAATGCTGTTCCATGTATAAGTGCATTGAATAAGAGAGCCAGAGAATACATGGAAGGATCAATAAGTCCAACAGAGAATACAAAGTTTATTCAATTCTGAAAATAATAGCAAAACAAGTAAGACAAAATCAACCATGAGATATATCCCACAAAGAACTATTGCCGTATAGGACATGTTCAAGAAGCTGACCACAAGATTATATCAACTAAATAACTCTAAGCACTTCTACGACCCAAGAAGATAAATGATTTCATACCTTAAGTTTAATCATTATGAAAGAAAAAAAAAATTATATCTCCAAAATACCATTTACTATTGGCATACAGCTTTCTTTTCCTTTCAACAGTTCTCACAAAGTCTAAGGTATTCACAGTATACCAAACAAGAAAAAAATACAATTAGAATTCGTGAAACACAACTAGGCAACTAATGTAAAGAGAAGGACCGGGGTAAACAAACTCACGATTTGATTTTGCCAACATGCGTATCAAGGGTGGTAATTTTTTCCAACTGAGGAGAATTCAATTCACCATATAACTCAGGGATCTGCCATATTGCTGCTCCATATGATTCACCTTCAAGCACATTTAACTCTATTAAAAGACTCCCCGATGTTGGAGATACTGGAGTTGCAGAGACTTCAAGGCAGAATAAGATAAAGAAACAAGATGAACTAAAGAGAGGAAATACGCAATTAAAAGTAATTTTTGGCAGATATATGCAGTAAACACAAAAAGTTTTTGTAAACAGTTATCAGGCGAAGTACACTGAGGTGCCATGGTTACTGATCCAAAACACAACCAGCCGTTTTTCATATTCTTTGGCATTCAGCTATAAAATCGACAAGCTATCCTAATGGATTCAAATGTTTAATCATCAAGCAATCAAAGTCGACAGTTGCGATTGTACCACCACTCAAATGTAGACATTACTGACAAATCATTCACAACATAGCAAAGCAAATGCATCAATTCCATTCAAGCACCATTCATAAAAAAAAATGCGCAAAAAAATTATAAATAAATGAAAAAAAAACAGTAAAAGAAAAATGAACAAATTACCAGTAGAATAAACAGTAGAGAAAATACGCTGGTCGAAGGGACAGGATGATAGGTCCCAGATCTCGTTGGGGTGCGAAAACAAGCCCTCGCATACGAGCTCGGTCCCATCCGAAGAGAGCCGAATCAAATGCACCTAGTCAATTCCGATTCGAATCACATTAGATCCAGATCCAAACTAGAAACTCCGAATTCATTTAAAGTGTTATGGAAGAAGATAAACCTCATTTTCTTCTCTGAGACTAAGAGTGCCAGTGATAAAGCTAGTATGATCTGTGTCAGCTTTAACATCTGATATACATCTAGCCTGCACGCCACGCACAGAATCAGACGGTTACAATCAAAATTAGGGTTTACGAATTTGAGATTGGGGAAGGGGTGTTGGGAATTGACCTGGTATTTCAGACCATATCCGATGCCCGATGATCCTCCTTGCATTGCTGCACTACTGCTTCACACAAACGAGCACCTCTTGCATGCCAGACTGTCACAGTGATTACATTTACAACGCCCAAGACTTTCATTTTTCTCCTTTTTTTTGTTTCTTTATTATTATCCTTCTTTTGGTTGGGCCAACATAACGGGTTCTTTGGATTATTTTGGGTGTAAGAAGCCCAAAAAAAATGAGGTTTATGAGTTTATCTTCTTCCATAACACTTTAAATAATAGTCAGCCGTAGCCTCAGCCGGTCATCCTTGTCTTCCTTCGGTCTCTGAAATAAATGTTGACCAAATTCAGAATAGTATATCTCATGTGAGCCTATTATTTTTTGGAACTTCATGTGACTATGTGAGCCTATTAAGTTGACCGTCCGGCAGCCTAATAAGTTTAATTTGACAATCCTAATTGGCTAATTCTAATTTCCAATGACAGCTTTGCAATTCAATTATAATCATGGAGTGGAAGTGTATCGTCCGATTGTGCTTTAATTAAATTTACCACAAGAGAAGAATCATATTCTACAATGGTATGATTAAAATTAAACGCGAATGTCATTTTCAACTAAAGATACAATGCCCATTATTTAATCCCTTGAACTATTTCGGATTTTTCCCTAACTGATATATCAACGTGAAACTTAGTAGCAACAATAGGGGGAAAGTCGGGAAACCATGCTAAAAGAATCTAATCTCAGTGAAGGCATTTTATTAGCACAATCCCAAACAAAAAAAATCTATGATAAATTTCACAAATAGTCATTTAACTATGACAATTTCGACACTTTAGTCACTATACTTTCAAAAATATCACTTTGGTCACTCAACTTTAATACTGTCTTTCACTTTGGTCACTTCATACATTTTTCACTTTGAGTGACTAAAGTGATATTTTTGAAAGTATAGTAACCAAAATGTCGAAATTGTTATAGTTGAGTGACCATTTGTGAAATTTTGCCAAAAATCTATTGAATACGGCCATTAATTTTATTTTATTTTTTTCATGGTTTTGGCCTTTTGGTTCACAAATTTATGCAAATGAGGTCTCTAAAGGAATTTAGATTTTTCACATTAAAAACTTGCCAAATTTCATTTAGAGTTAACCATAATTATCACCTCATGGTTTTTATCTCATTAATAATAATCAGGTAGAGATGTTTACCGCCTAATAAATGTGGTGAGCAAATTTAAATCCATCTCAAAAGGCCGAATAAAATTTACTGAAAAAGACCAACATAGCTCAATTAAAAGCAATTAGAAGCACCATAAAAAAAAATACCATGTATTTACCCACCCAAAAGAAGTATCATGTATTTATCCACCCCCAGTAACACTAACACATCTCCTCACGCCAAAACGCGTTGTTATCTTCCCTTACTAATTGGAAAAATGGAGAATTTGAAATGCAAAAGAAACTGAAAAAAGTTGAGAAGTAAAACCTAAGTCACCCAATTTCTCATCATATTAGTGGCCAGATGGGAAAATTGGGGTCGGACATCAAAATCCAGTCCAAGAAAAGCGAGCGATGCTAAAGAATCCCAAAAACGCGAGCATGTATCTCGCCAGGTGCTTCTCCGATCTCGATCGGCGGCTTCTTCTCTTAGTAATCCCACCCCTCTCTCTCATAGTCTTCTTCTCACTCTCTTCCGCTCCCACCAACCCTCTCTCTTCTTTTGCCCCAATTCGATCCTTCATTCTCGGCCGTACGTTCCTACAGCCACAGCACAACTCAACTGACTACCGGACCAATCGCAGCAGCGGCGACGCCTCTTCGTGGAAGGATGAGTTGGATCGGTCGAGAATTGCGGTGTGTTTGGTGGGTGGGGCCCGAAGGTTCGAGCTCACCGGGCCGTCCATAGTGGACAAGATTTTAAGACAGTATCCGAATTCGGATCTTTTCTTGCACAGCCCGATGGACCCGAACGCATTCAAGTTCTCGCTCCTCAAGAGCGCGCCTAGGCTCGCTTCCGTCAGAATCTTCCACCCCAAACCCATCGCCGAGTCCGAGTTGCAGCTCCGAGTCCTAACCGCCCACAACTCGCCCAATGGCATCCAGGTTTCTTTTTTTCCTTTTTAAAAAATTTATATTTCGTTTATTTCTGTTAATTTTGGTATTTTTAGATAGAAAAAAAAGGTATGATATCTAGAGTCTATTTGACGAAGACAAAGTTGAACCGGGTAGTTATCGAAGGTTCTCTTATCAAAGAGACGGGTCTAAAGTTCGCCGTTTCAGTCATTGAGAATAACGTGTTTGTCGTTATTTCTTGCTGCAGCTAGCGTTGTGTTTTCGTTTCTAACTTCATTAGATCGTAGGCGTTTTACTTTTCTTGACAAGAAAATTCTCAAAACTTTTCAAATTTGAGATGCTACATTGTCAATCCGTCACGAATAGAACATGGTCAAAATGTGGCAAGTTTATTGTTCGTCCACCAAAATAAACTTTATTAGTGTTGCCTACCTTCCTTTACTTCTTTTAAATTTTAATAAAAAACGAGATAAGCCAATTTGACCAAAAAAATATAAATAAATGAGAGAGAGAGCGCTCAAAGAATGCAGTCACGTGCGAGTGGACTGGGGAGCACGTGATTAAGTAGGTCATGAATGTCAGCATTTGAACAAAAATGGAGGTGGGTGATCATTGCCATTCAGCCTGAACTGGCACTACTGCCAAGAGCTAGCCACCTACTGATTTTAAACATATTTTATGTTAAGCAAAGAGTCAAACCTTTAATTTCACTTCTCTTTTTGGTCAAAATCTACGCAATGTTTTATCAATCATTCTAGTATTTTACAATCTACAAGTAACGTATTTTGAATTTTACACCCGTAAATAAATTAATTTTCACCATGATGAAAAACATCTGGAATGGTATTTGATATTTTCTTTCGGCTTGTGTAGGGTCTTTTGCAATATTTCAATCTGGTGGAAGGCTGCCTAACTCTAATTCAAGAATACCAAAAGCAGAACAACTTCACGTACGACTGGATAGTCCGAACCCGAGTCGACGGGTACTGGAACGCCCCGCTCCACCCGAAGTACTTTGTACCAGGTCAGTACCTAGTTCCACCGGGTTCCACCTACGGCGGACTCAACGACCGCCTCGGCATCGGGGACCTCAACACCTCCATAGTGGCCCTCTCTCGCCTCTCTCTCGTTCCCCAGCTCGACTCGGCCGGGTTGCACCAGCTCAACTCGGAGACGGCGTTCAAGGCCCAGCTCACCACCCAGGGCGTGCCTTACGTAACAGAACGGCTCCCGTTTTGCATCGTGACGGACCGCAAGTACGGGTTCCCGCCGGGCCGTTTCGGAGTGCCGGTTGCAGCGCTGTCGAGCCCAGGCCCATTGAGCGGGGCGAAGTGCCGGCCTTGCAAGCCTGTGTGCCAAGGCCCGTGCGTAGGGGACGTGATGATGGGCCTGAACAAAGGGTGGAGCTGGACCCAGTGGGCCAATGGGACCTTGGAGCTTTGCGATGCGAATGGGGATTGGGAAAAGGGTTGGGAGAAGATATTTGATCGAGTTGCTGGGAAGAAAATGAGTGCTGAGCGAAAGCGAGTTTGGAGTTTGACGGTGGACAAGTGCATTGCAGATTTTAATCAAATGAAGAACCGGACAGGGATCTGGGACACGCCGCCGGTGGCCGAGATTTGTAGGATAGGGGTCGGTGCAGGTCCCAAATGAAGCTACAACTTCAAGCACCTTTGAAAACAAGAAACTAACAACAACAAAGGCATACAAACAGAGGGAGAACTGTTAAAGAGAAGGCATAGAGATATATTTTTGGCTTGTCTAGAATTTATGTTGTATCTTAGATGTAGTATCTTTGTTTTTTTTTTACTATTATGCGAGTATTGTGAAAAGAAAAGAAAAAATGGTTCCATCCTAATCTATGGCATACGAGAGATTAATATGATGGATGGATATTTTGGTAACGAAAATTGTTAGATGCTCCAGTATGCAGAAACTTGAAGTAATATTAAGTTGAAGGAATACAGCCAGCAGAAACTTGAAGTAATACAATTACAGATTTGTAGAGACTCAAAAAGAACACAAAGAGTGTGTGGGAATTTTCTAATATGGTATTCAACTCCCGAACTGGAGGATATATACAGAATATACAAAGTCCTACTAGGAAACTAATTATAACAATTATACTGTGATATTCTCTCCTTAATTACACAATCCTAATCAATCCTAATCAATCCATAATTACCACAATGACAGGGATACCAATCACATGACTCACGCCAACACTCCCCCTCAAGTTGGAGCATACAGATCACGGATGCCCAACTTGTCAAGTGAGTCATAAAACGCCTTGCTAGATATTGCCTTCGTAAGAATGTCTGCCAGCTGCTCCTCGGTAGGTACAAACGGAAATGAAATAATTTGACCATCCAACTTTTCCTTAATGAAATGTCTATCAACCTCCACATGCTTCGTTCTGTCATGCTGAACCGGATTATGAGCAATTTGGACAGCAGCTTTATTATCACAATATAGAGGCATCGCCTTCTTCTGTTTGAACCCCAGATCTCTCATCAAGTGCCTTAACCACAACATCTCACAAACTCCACGAGCCATTCCTCGATACTCTGCTTCAGCACTGGAACGTGCTACCACCTTTTGCTTCTTGCTCTTCCAAGTAACCAAATTACCACCCACAAACGTAAAGTAGCCTGAAGTAGACCTTCGATCAGTAATACAACCTGCCCAGTCTGCATCTGTATACCCACAAACATCCAAGTGCCTATGCTTGGAGAATACTAACCCTTTACCTGGAGCAGACTTTAAGTACCTCAAGATTCGAATGACAACATCCATATGTGCTTCACTAGGATTATGCATAAACTGACTCACAACACTAACTGCATAAGCCAAATCTGGTCTAGTGTGTGACAAATAAATCAATTTCCCAACTAACCTTTGATACCGCGCCTTATTTGTGGGTACCTGATCCGGATATTCTGCTAACCGATGATTCTGCTCAATAGGAGTATCAACTGGCTTACAATCAAGCATGCCAGTCTCTGCTAATAAATCGAGGACATACTTTCTCTGACTCAACATAATACAATCCTTCCCTCGGGCAACTTCAATCCCCAAAAAATACTTCAAATTTCCCAAGTCTTTCATCTCAAATTCTGAGGACAATTGACTCTGCAACTTCTTAATCTCCTCAGAATCATTACCTGTTACCACCATGTCATCAACATAAATAATCAAGGCTGTAACCTTACCCTTCTGATGCTTAAGGAATAAGGTGTGATCCGAGTTACTCTGCCTATATCCAATTCTCCTCATAAATGTTGTGAACCGACCAAACCAAGCTCTCGGAGACTATTTTAGACCATATAATGACTTCCTTAGTCTACACACCACCTTCTCTCCTGTGGAAGTACCATATCCTGGAGGCAAGTCCATGTACACTTCTTCATTCAAATCTCCATGAAGGAAAGCATTCTTCACATCATACTGTTGTAGAGGCCAATCAAGATTAGCTGCTAGAGATAGAAGTACCCGGATTGTATTGATCTTTGCCACTGGTGCGAAAGTCTCATCATAGTCCACTCCATACTTCTGAGTATAACCCTTTGCCACTAACCTCGCCTTATATCTGTCCACCGACCCATCTGAATTGTGCTTCACAGTATACACCCATCTGCACCCAACAGTTTGTTTTCCTGGAGGCAATGGTACCAACTCCCACGTACAATTCTTCTCAAGCGCATCCATCTCCACGGCCATTGCCTTTGCCCACTTCTCATCCTTCATTGCATCCTGCACTTTACTAGGTAGTGACACAGAAGATAATTGATTCACAAATGCTACATATGGTTTAGATAACCTATGGGTCGACACAAAATTGGCTACAGGATACTTAACCTTAGCGCTCAAACTTGGTTCATACTTCTTTGGGGGCTGACCACGGGTTGACCGATCTGGCAAGACTTTAATTTGAACCTGTGTAGGATCAACTAAAGGAACAACACTAGACAAAGGAGGATTATTAGACAAAGGGGAACTACTACATACCTCAGGCGAAGACTGAACAGGAGAGACCGCTGATGGAGAGGGAGAGACTGGAGTAGCATGCACATTGTTCGGTAATGTATTGTCGACTGGTCGATGCTCCCCCTGCGACCGATCGAAGTCCGTTTCGATCTGTCGAACAGACCCAGTCGACGAATCAGACAAAGCGTATGGAGCAACTGTAGTTGTCGGATGAGAAGAGTCGATGGGCTGAGACAAATCTCGAGACGGGTCGAGAGATGCGTCAAGAGCTGCTGGAATTGGCTCGATGAAATGGTCCTGGGATGAATTTGCGATGTCAAGGCTAGTATTGGTCACTTCTTGGTATTGCTCTTCAAAGTAAACACTCTTCTCCCCCTGACTAGGAGCCGAAGAAGACGAAAAATAACATGTGTCCTCACTGAACATAACATCCATGGTGACATAAAACCGTTGGGAGGGAGGATGATAACACTTGTACCCTTTTTGATGAGACCCATACCCGACAAAGACACATTTAAGAGCCCGAGCATCTAACTTGGAACGTTGGTTCTTATAAAGATGGACATAAGCTACGCAACCAAAGACACGGGCTGGAAGGGTATTGAGAGATGGAATGGTGACATGACTAGACAAAACCTCAAACGGAACACGATCTTGAAGAGAGGAAGATGGGAGACGGTTAATAAGATGGGAGGCACATAGCACCGCCTCCCCCCAGAGATATTTAGGCATATTAGCACTAAGAAGGAGGGCACGACCCATATCCAAAAGATGACGATTTTTCCGCTCAGAAACCCCATTTTGTTCCGGTGTTTGAGGACAAGTGGTTTGGTGAACAATCCCATGAGATTGGAAATAATCATGAAACGAATGGTTAACAAATTCCCCCCCATTATCAGACCGAAAAACCTTAATGTGAGCATCATACTGGGTACGAACAAGATTATGGAATGCTGTGAAGGCGGAGAAAACCGCATCTTTTGACTTAAGCAGAACAACCCAAGTTAATCTTGTAAAATCATCAATAAACAAAACAAAGTAATGCATTCCCGAAAGGGTTGGATGTTTGGAAGGTCCCCACAAATCTGAATGAATTAATTCAAAAGGCATAGTACTAGAATGAAAACTTGGAGAATAACTGGACCGATGACTTTTAGCTAAGGCACAAGTCTCACAATGTAGGCTAGAATTACTTATTCCCAAAAACAAAGAGGGCATGGACTTCTTCATGACACCAAAAGACGGATGACCCAAACGCCGATGCCATAACCATAACTCATCCAATCGATCAGAACTCAATGTCAGGGCAACTGGACCTTGTGGTGCTTGTGTCTGTCCTGCGTACATGCAATCCAAGTGAAACAGTCTCCCCCTCAGGTCTCCCTTGCCAATTATCGCCCGAGTGCATAGATCCTGAAAAACAACATACATCGGATAGAAAGTTACAGAACACTTGTTTTGTGAGTTCAATTCAGACACAGATAAGAGGTGATGGGATAGAGAGGGTACATAAAGAACATTAGAAAGAATAATAGAAGGCGTAACTTGTATGGACCCAACACCTAGGACTGGAAAGGACTTGCCATTTGCATTGGAGACATGTGTTATAGATGGGGAAGACAAAGTGGTAAACAAGGACTTATCATAGGTCATATGGTCAGACGCACCAGAATCAATTATCCATGTATCACTACCAGTAAAGTCAGAAACATTTAAAGCAATACCAATTTTACCTCGATTTTCCTCAGTTAGAGGAATATTACCCTTAGTATGGTCCTGCCCCTCCACACCATAGAAATCAGGTTCTTGCACCAGCTGAATTGCCGCCTTGCTTCTTTGATTATTATTGCCACCTTTCCACCCAGAGTTGTTGGAGTTGATTCTCAGCAATTTGGGGCATTGACTCTTGTAATGGCCAACATTTTTGCAATAGTTGCAAGTCACCTGGTTGTTAAATTGAGCGGGTCCCCTGTTGTAATGTTGGTTTGACTGAGACCCTGGATTCCTGGGCCGATACTGAGAATTCCCATTATGAGGAGACAAAGAGACCAGTGGAGATGACTTGGCTTGAACTGTCAAGCTAGAGATTTCGGTGTGAAGGTTCTTCATGGCTGCCTTGTTGGCCTCGTCCTTCCGGATATATGCAAAGGCCTGCTCCAATGTTGGTGGTTGTGTGAGTCGCAGTAACTCATTTTTGGCGCCTTCAAAGTGTAAGTCCAAACCACCAAGAAAGATATGGACTCGCATCTTGTCTTGCTCTACTCGATACGAAGTAATGTCAGTATCACAGGTCATCGGATTAGGATGCCTATTATCAAGTTCCTGCCATATAGTCTTCAGACTAGCATAATAGGTCACAACAGATTGCCCACTTTGAGTCATCTTAAAGGCCTTGGTGTTTAGCTCATGGATCCGGGCAAAGTCACTCCCATCATAATAAGTAGCGGCAACTGATTCCCATATTGCTTTGGGATAATCAAAATTAGCAAACAATTGCATTACCTCCGGAGTCATAGCTTTGAGAAGAATCCCCATCACATTCGTATTTGCCGTGTCCCATGCTTCAGCTTTTGGTCCTGCTGATGGCTTTGTAGTGCTACCAGTGACATATCCCCACTTGCCAATTCCCTGAATATGAATCTTCATAAGCCTCTGCCATAACTGATAATTGGTGCCATCAAGCTTCACACCAAAACTGGAGTTATCAGTCACGTTCTGGACAATTACAACATCACGAGGAGCGGAGGACGAACCTTTGTCTCCTTCTTCATTAAACAACGAATTAAGGGCCAAGTCTGCCATTCTTCTACTTCAAACAACAAGGGACGTGCACAGGGACGGCAGAGCTTCACAAACAACCAATTGAGATGGGTAAAACAGATTGAGATGGATTCAAATAGATTAAACAATCGAAGCTTCACGAACAAAAGATTGAGATGGGTCAAACAAGATAGGATGGCAGAGCTGCTGTGCGTATGACAATGGAGACGTGCGGCAGAGGATGACAAAGACAAACTCTTATAATTAAAGAGTACAAACAGATTTTGCAGCGGAAACAAACAAAACAGAGTCCAAGAAGGATCTTGGTGCTCTGATACCAACTCAAAAAGAACACAAAGAGTGTGTGGGAATTTTCTAATATGGTATTCAACTCCCGAACTGGAGGATATATACAGAATATACAAAGTCCTACTAGGAAACTAATTATAACAATTATACTGTGATATTCTCTCCTTAATTACACAATCCTAATCAATCCTAATCAATCCATAATTACCACAATGACAGGGATACCAATCACATGACTCACGCCAACATAGAGCCTACTGAATATAGGTTTGGCCAGTTATGTCAAGGTCTCGGTCGCCGGTGGAAGGTGGGGGTTTATGCTTGGGTGGCATGCTGGGTTCAACTGGTCCATCGGCACTTTGGGTGTCACTCGCCCTCGCCACCGCCACGTGTAGCTTTTCCTCACCCTCACCGGAAGAATAATATATGCTTCTCGTTACCGTACAATCCACCGCCATAGGCCTCACAATTAAGTGGCTTC
Organism: Rubus parviflorus; assembly: GCA_029955375.1. NCBI lineage: Eukaryota > Viridiplantae > Streptophyta > Magnoliopsida > Rosales > Rosaceae > Rubus > Rubus parviflorus. The sequence continues at coordinate 1,876,522 of JARGGL010000001.1, read as the reverse complement.
ATTTCTGATATCAGGCTACCTCCCTCTTCCGCTTTCCGCTGCACCTCCTCTCTTATCTGCTTCTCGCGCTCCTCTTCCATTACTCTACTTAACTTATTTAATTACGTGTGTAAATTAATTTGATCGATATATATATGCAGCTTTTCGATCTCAATTCTCAAGCTAGCTCGATCCAAATTGCTAGTACTACTATTGACTCCTAAATATAAAGTCCACCGTCAAACACGTGTCAATCATGATGACGTGGCTAAAAAATAAGCTACCTTGACATTATTAATGGGGGAGATTCTCTAGTGAGGACCACTTAAATGAGTACCACTTGATTAATGATTGTGATATCTATTTTTCGATTACATCTCGACAAATCAAACCGTTGAATATTAAGATATTCATGAGTAGATCACTTCTACAAATTTTCAACAAAATTTGAAATCGTTAAGGTACCGAACTACACCAAATAAATGGACGAACCAAATCTGTCAATTTTGAACCATTCATATTCATAAATAGTAAATTGTTGAAGGAAACCTACTTTGTGTGTGCCTTGTCAACCTAGGATTAGATTAGGTAGTATAGCATAAGGATTACATATTGAATAGAAGTCCCATTGGGATATGGATTGTACCCTTGTGTATCTCTATATATAGAGGCACCTATTCATTAATAAAGATACTCTCTATTCCTGTGCTATTTGCTCTGTTCTTTACTTTCTGCTTTGTGATTGTATTTCATATTCCCTTAAACACGTTATCAGCACGAACCTCTAGCCCTGAGATTAAAAACCCTAGAAACCCAAAACCTAGGTCTACCGTGCTCATATTACACCGCTGCAAACAATCCGCACGCCGCCTCCCATCGACCGTTCGACGCCCGACGCTCGACCGTTCGACGCCCGACGCTCGACCGTTCGACGCCCGACGCTCGACCGTTCGACGTTGCTTCTGCCGGCTTTCTTCTTCTTCTTCCTATCTTCCGGCTGCATCAAGGCTCAAGGTTTCAAGACCAAGACTCAAGAAAAAGAATACCAAGTAAGCTTTTATAAACGTTGCTGCTTTATGAATTTAAATTCATCTTCTTTTTCTCAAGGGACTTCCAACATCCCTCCTCTACCTCTCACCTTTCTATAACGTGAGATTCTTGATCTATACTTTACACGAGACTCAACAAACTATGAGAAGCATTAGGGGAGTGATCGAGCTTCATATCGCTTGCGGTATGTGTAAGTCATGAGCACCTCTAATGTCATCATGCTATTGGTGATGACCTCAAGAGCCGAACTGTGGGGGTTCGAGCTAATACTCCGGATGAGGAATCCGTAGAGAGAAGAGACTTTGAACGAGGAGTTCATTGAATGATTTACCTCCGGATGAGGAATCCGTAGAGAAGAAACGACCTATGGTTCATGACTTATTCCCTACTAGGCTCACCTGTTTGGGTATGATGTCTAGGTATGTAATTTGAGATAAGTGGTATTAAGGGAGCTTGCTCACACCGACATCTCTTATTATGTATCTGGTCATATCTGAGTAGAGCTACCGAAAAGGTTTAAGGTTATGGCCATACTACACCAAAGTTTCACCTAAACCCAATACATGGAAAACGTTTCTTGAATGCATAGCTCAGAAACCATATTTGTTTTCGTGGGAGTTTAACTCCGAAAACTAACCTCAATTCTCTTGTTGTTTCAGATGGCAAATTACCTGAACAAGTTGGACTTCACACCTTTGGACTCCACGGGCATTGGATACCATAAGTGGGTTCGCGATGTACGCAACCACCTGAAAGCTCAAGGTAGCATATCTGCAATCAATGAGCCCCCTGCAGCTGCACCTGCAGATAGCGCCGCCGCACCTGTGGAAGGACCACTTACTGCCGCCGCTGCAGCCGCTGCTGCCGCTACTGCACAAGCCACCGCTGATGCTTTAGAGGCTAAGAATGCCAAAGCAATCATCATGATGATACGTCACATGGATGAATCTCTACAATCCGAGTACCTCAATGAGGAGGATCCCAGAAAACTATGGGTTGCACTCGAAGAGCGTTTTGGCAATGTTCGTGAATCCCTGCTTCCTGACCTAGAGGTGAGATGGCAACAATTGCGTCTCTGTGATTATACCTCGGTCCTAGAATACAACTCGGAAGCACTCCGCATCAAATCCCTCATGGAATTCTGTGGGAAGAATTGTACTGATGCGATGTTGATTGAGAAAACCCTCTCTACCTTCCCCGTCTCTGACTTGGTAGTTGCAAAGAACTACCGCATTGAAGTACAGAATAAACGGATCACAAGATTTCATGAGCTTATCTCTGCTCTCTCTGTTGCTGAAAAGCACGAGAAGATACTTGTGAAGAATTATAATGCGAGGCCCGTGGGAACAAAGCAAGTTCCGGAGACCCATTATAATGGCGCCCCAAGGAGAGGCCGCCGCGAGCGAAACCCTAAGTCTAGGGACAATTCTGGACATCCTGGTCCATATGATCGCTTTGCTCAAGAAGGTAGCCGCCGAAATAGGCGTGGAGGAGGCCGAGAAGGCCACCCAAGAGGAAGAGCCGCCGGCCCTATGATAGGGACCGGCGCTAATGCGGTGCCACTAAGGGTAAGAGCACCACGCGTGAACAACGCGCCTCAATCAAAGGATTCCGATCAAACATCTTTGTGCTTCAGGTGTGGAAAGACTGGCCATTGGGCCAAGATCTGTAGAACCTCTCAGAATGTTGCTAACGCATACAAGCTGTATCGTGAAGCCATGGAAGCTCACAACTTTGAACAAGAGGTTGACGAAGAGAACGTCAAATTGAGGGTTGAAGACTTTGAAGCTGGGAAGAGTGATGACACTCATGATTTCGCTTAAGTCCTTTATTTTCCATTGTATTGTTGATTTAGTTTTGGTAAAAGACCAAGTTGGAACTTTGGATGTTATTCATTTGGTTTATATCTTTAATAAAATTTGGAGTTGTTTGTTATACTCAATTTTAATTGCTTGCTATGCTCTATATGCTCCAAGAGGAAATAGATCTCTTCTGAGCTTCAAAGATATAAGAACCAATGAATTCCATGTAGAAATGCATGATGAGAATGGAAAAGAATCCCTTTGCATTACCTCTAATGACTGCGGCAGAAAGCGCATCTTAGAGAAGCTTATGTGTCTCTCTAGTGGGTTATATGCAACCACTATTCGAGCTATTGAATCAAACAATGTCATTCGGGATGACCCCTTGGATTCAAACACATATTGGCTTTGGCACGACAGATTAAGACATCCTGGTCGTGATATGATGATCCGTGTATTGAAAACCTCACACGGACATCCATCATATCGAGCTAATCGAAGCATGAATCAAAAGTTGATTCAAGGAGATGAGACAGATATGAAAAAAGGCAGAAGTGCCTCTGTCCGCCGCCCGTCGACCGTTCGATCTCTTCTTGTCGAACGGTCGACCTCGTCCAGCGTGCGTCGTCGACCGTTCGAGTTTCCTGTCGAACGGTCGAACCCCCTCCAGGGAGCGACCGTCGACCGGTCGACCATTACTGTCGAACGGTCGACTGAGACTGTCCTCAGAAATTTCCTGACGGGACAAAATCCTCCTATGCTTCTGAAGCCTCCAAAGCCAACTGCTCATTATACAAAGCCTGTTCCTTATGGAACCTAGGACTGAGACCGTCCTATGCAAAGGATTCTAAAGTACTTCTCACATTCTTACAGAGAATCCAAGGGGATATCTGTGGACATATTCAACCACCAAGCGGGCCATTTATGTTAATGGTGTTGGTTGATGCATCGACATGCTGGTCACATGTCATGATGTTGTCCATTCGTTATGCTGCTTATGCTAAACTCCTAGCACAGAGTATTCGCCTGCCGGCTCACTAACCGGATCATCCCATTAACTATCAGGCTTGATAATGCTAGCGAGTTTACATCGAAAACTTTCGATGACTACTGCATGGGATAGATGTTGGGCATCTAGTCTCACATGTGCAAACCCAGAATGGTTTTGCAGAGATTGCCATTAATATAATACAAATGGTCACGAGGACATTGGTAATGCGCACCAATCTTTCTCTCTCTGCCTGGGGACACGCAGTATTGCATGCAGCTCTGCTTATTCGTCTGAGGCCCATCACCACCCAACTTTTGTTCTGCGTTACAGCTAGTGACTGGGTACGAGCCAAGCATATCGTACTTACGCATATTTGGGTGTGTTGTTTATGTGCCTATTACGCCGCCACAGCGTATTTATATGGGTCCTCAGAGACGAATGAGTATTTATGTTGGATTTGAGTCTCCAACCAAAATCCGCTATGTAGAACCCTTGACAGGCGATCTATTTGTCACTTCGATGAGACAGACTTCCCGTCGTTAGGGGGAGATAAGAACGTGAACGTTCAACAGGAACGACTGGAATTGTCGTGGCCTGTCCCCACTCTGTCTCATAACGATCCCCCTACTGCAGAAAGTGCGTAGAATTATAGATCTTCAGAAAGTCAGAGATTCTCTTCCTGACGCTTTCTCAGATCTCAGTGACTAGATCATATATACCAGCTGCATACATGCCTGCAAGGATGCAAGTGCCTGAACAAGGACTTGGACTCAAAGTCGCTATTGCAGCTAACCCTATGGGAGGGACAGCTGGTGGCGCCACTGCCAGTAATGGTGGTGATGTGGCTTAGGCCGTGGCTCCGCTGAGGAAGCGTTGGAGGCCACCAGGTTCGAGGGATTCGCGCCCTAGGGAATGGGCTGCGATGGCACCAAATAACCCTCTCATCATTGATACTCAAAATCCGTCCATGAAAACGTTCCGGATTATGGTTATGTCCAAAAGACATCTTCGGGGGACGCCCTGTCGCTAAGACCTATCCGTGGGAACCTAGAGATCTCGATTATTACACTAGTGTACATGAGACGTGGGATAGAAACTCCATCACAATTGATGATGTGTTTGCATATGCTTGTGCACAAGAGTTCATTGAGAATGATGATATTGAACCTCGCTCCGTTGATGAATACCGACGTAGAAGCTTATTGGCCTAAATGGAAATATGCGATCCAGGTTGAGTTGGACTCACTAACAAAGAGAACGGTATTAGGGCCGGTTGTGCCAATACCTTCTGGAATAAAACCTGTTGATATAAATGGGTCTTTGTTAGAAAGCGTAGTGAGAGAACGAGATATAAAGCTCGCCTTGTGGCGCAAGGCTTCTCACAACGCCCTGGAATCGACTACGATGAGACATATTCTCTCGTAAAGGACGTCATAACGTTCTGCTACCTTGTCAGTGGTAGTTTTCCGAAAAACTGAACATGCAGCTTATGGATGTGGTCATAACATATCTCTATGGGGATCTAGATATGGAGATTTATATGAAGGTCCCGGATGGGCTTCATCTACCCAAGTCAAGTGGCTCTAGACCACAGAGCACGTTTGCAATCAGATTTGCAACGTTCACTATATGGATTGAAACAATCCGGACGGATGTGGTATACCCGTCTAAGTGACTACTTGATTGGAAGAGGGTATGTGAACAATAAATTATGCCCCTGCGTGAAAACAAGTTCTGGATTTGCAAGTGCCAGTGAATGCTTGAAATCCGTGTTTGAGATGAAAGATCTTGGGAAAGGATGCTCAGGAGATTTAATATGGACAAGGTCCATCCTGTTAGCACTCCCATGATTGGTCACAGTCTAGATCCAAGAAGGATCCGTTTCGCCCAAGGGATGATGGTGAAGACGTTTTAGAGACTGAGGTACCGTACCTAAGTGCAATAGCGCATTATTGTACTTGGCACAGTGTACAAGACCCGATATCTCCTTTGTTGTTAACTTGTTAGCTAGATTTAGCTTTGCGCCCACGCAACGCCATTGGAATGGCATAAAGACTATCTTTCGATACTTGAAGGGTACGATTGATATGGGCTTGTTCTTTCCCTACAGAGAGTTTCAAAAATATGGCAAAATGGGTGAGGAACCCGTGCCTACTGACGACCGTCGACCGGTCGACGACCGGCCGTCGAACGGTCGACCGACGGACAGAAAAGCTGACGTCCCTTTTTCCCAAACACCTTGTGATGTTTTGGTTGATTTTGCTGATGTTGGGTATCTCTCTGACCCATATGAAGGTTGTTCCCAAACTGGTTATGTCTTTACCATGGGTAACACCGCGATATCTTGGAGGTCTACTAAGCAGACCCTTGTCGCTACTTCTTCGAACCATGTTGAGATTATTGTTCTCCATGAAGCAATTCATGAGTGTATATGGTTAAGGTCTATTGATACACATATAAGAAGTACATGTGGTTTGAGGTCAACCACTGATGAACCTACCTCTACTTATGAGGATAATGCTGCCTGCATTGAGCAGATGAAGCAAGGTTTCATCAAAGGCGACAACACCAAGCATATATCGCCTAAAGTATTTTGTAATCAGCAATAGCAGAAATTCCTTAAGATTAAGGTTAATCAAGTCCGTTCTGAGGACAATGTGGCTGATTTATTTACTAAGTCATTGCCTAAATCCACATTTGAGAAGCATGTGAAAAGCATTGATTTGCTTAAGTTATCTGACCTCCCATGATTGTGGAAATCAGGGGGAGACGCAGACTTCAGGGGGAGTCTGGCGTCCATGCAAAGTTTCCAAATGTGAAGGGTGTGTTGTACTCTTTTTCCCTTCGACCAAGGTTATTTTTCTCCCACTGGGTTTTTGTTACTTGGCAAGGTTTTTAATGAGACAACGTGAGGAGCACCACCTAGTGTTGACGCCACAAGGGGGAGTGTTGAAGGAAACCTACTTTGTGTGTGCCTTGTCAACCTAGGATTAGATTAGGTAGTATAGCATAAGGATTACATATTGAATAGAAGTCCCATTGGGATATGGATTGTACCCTTGTGTATCTCTATATATAGAGGCACCTATTCATTAATAAAGATACTCTCTATTCCTGTGCTATTTGCTCTGTTCTTTACTTTCTGCTTTGTGATTGTATTTCATATTCCCTTAAACATAAATCACAATTATAGATGACTTAACGATTTCCAATTTCATTGAAAATTTGTAGAAGTGATCTACTCATAAATATCTAAATATTGAACGGTTGATTTGTCGAGATGTAATAAAAAAGTAGGTCTAATCGAGACATCGAGTGGTACTCAAGTGGTACTTATTATAATGGTCTTCACTAGAGAAGCTCCCTTATTAATGGTAAGGAAATAAAAGGTCCTATTAGCAAAAAAAAAAAAAAAAGGAAATAAAAGGTCCTCTCCGTGAGGAGAGGATCCGAATCCTAATTTGTGATACATGATTATGAATCGTGAATGTCGTTATATTTATCCTTTCAGGTTCTGTTTGCAAAGTACCCTTTTCTGATTTCCTAAATCCAATATCCTACTGTTACTGTACGTACGATAAAAAAAAATTTGGGATGTTTGACTTTTTAGGTTTATATCAGTACTTATACTCGGAATAAAAAATAAAAAGAAATAAAAACATGCCCATATCGTGAGCAACAAATGACCACGTATGTTTGGTGTGGCTTACTGCCTTCATGCATGGTACTATGATAATAGAAGTACTAGTGATCCGCATGAGAAAAGTTGCATGCAGGTACGTACAAAATGAACTACTCTCCTAGAGTACTGTACGTTGATCCTTATAGTTGGAATTTCACAAATGTGCAAATTAAAATAATATCTTTAAAGTAATTTTCTTTGGATGTTACATGCATGAGATCGAGTACGTGGATATCGAGCATTGATGTTCTAAACAACTTTCAAACATCCCCAATTAGCTAGATGATCGAGTTTCAAACTTCCAATCAAGTGACCTCAAAATTAAATTAATTACGTAGATCTATAAATGGAGAATATATCTGCTTGTTAGCTAGCTAACTAACTATAATCTCCACGTGGGATGACTCATTGCCACTGTGTATAATGTAATGTTTGTCTTTTATGATTCATGCATGCTCTTTATAATACAAACGTGAAACCCTAGCCTCAAAACATCCATTAATTTCTAACACTTTCATACACCTAACTATATAAATTATGCGATTAATGCATGGGACACGGAATCTCTGACTTCATTTTGAATTCTTGTATTAATTCATATATATAAATATAATATATAAATGCACACAACTTGATCGAGTCAGATATTAAGAGTAAGACGAGGACAAATTCATCAGAGTCTATCTGTCATTGTCTGGTTCTAATTGAATTCCATTCCTGATCAAATTACACAAACTAGGGGATCGATCCGGGTTTTAATGTACTTAATCAGCTAGTTAATTAGCCTGGTTAAACGTACGCGCAGACGCGAATGCACTGTTGGAGCATTTCACATGCGCCGCAGGAATTAGTCTTTGGACCTAGGAAGCCTTTGAAATACATTAACTCAGGTCAAAAAAAAATATTTCAATTAATAGATATCGCAAATTCGCACGTATATATGTACAGTTCAAAATTGTAATCTCCCTCGATCAACCCGCGCGCACGCGTTTACAGTTGAAGATTAATTGCATGTAGGAATTAATATAAATATGTAGATCAATCTTGTAACATATCATCCCCATCGATCTTATCGCTAGTTAGAGCAATGTGACAGGAAAACCATGTGCCTAGCTTGGTATACACCCAAAAGGCACATGATTGATTAATTAACTAGCAGCTAATTAATTAAGTTGGTACCTAGCTAATCAAACTTACAGCCTGTACCTTCTTATCATCATCCTCTGCCGGCCACTGCCTAGCTGCCTCTTCAATTCTCCTCCATCGTTACTATAAATATAAGCTTTACATTATTAACATATATATATATATATATATATTATTATAACGGTCCTTGCTCTCCAGCTCCGATCCGAGTCTTCGAAAAACTCCAGTCAAATCGAGAAATGGTAGGCGTTTTCCGGCGCTCCCTTTCCTTTCCAAACAAACCAAATCCCAACCGTCCATCCAAACCCAGGTTGTCCCATCACACAAGATCCATCAGTCTCCCGTGCAGATCACACCCCTTGATTTCTCAGCTCAAGGATCACATCTCCGAGCTACAATCCTGGTCCTCCACACTTGATTCTTCCTCCGCTTGGCTCGTCAACGGCCTGACTCACCTGACAGACTTGCACCACTGCCTCGACGACACTCTCCAGCTTCCACAGACCCAAGAAGCCCTCCGCCGCCAGCCACATTACTCATCCATCGAGAACCTTCTAGAACAGTTCCTCCGCTTCGTCGACGTGTACGGGATCTTCCGGAGCTCCGTTTTGGCGCTCAAGGAGGAGCACTCGGCGGCGCAAGTGGCCATAAGGAAGAGGGACGAGACAAAGATTGCGTTGTACGTGAAAGCTCGGAAGAGAATGGCCAACGAAATGTCTAAGCTCGTGAACCAAGTTCGATGCTGTACGAGGTCATCTGAGTCTGTCTCTTCCAATTGTGTTAACGTGGGAGATGTTGAGCTCGCCGCTGTTGTGAGCGACGTGGTTCAAGTGACGGTAACCGTGTCTCTTGCACTTTTTAACGGGATTGCATTGTCATTTTGGCCTCGAAAATCGAGCACGTGGATGAATATGGGGCTAATAAAGAAAGCCAAAGTTGATGATCATCAAGATCAGGGGATTCATGAGTTTGAACAAGTTGGGGTTAAAAGCTTGTTGGGTTTGAGAAAGAAAGGAGACGAAGAGGTCAAGATGATTTTGAAGAAAATGCGAGAATTGGAGGCGTCCATTGAAGGAATTGAGACTTGCACTGAAAGAGTTTTCAGGAGTTTGATTAACGCGAGGGTTGCACTGCTCAATACTCTTAATTACTAGCTAAAACGTACGTAATATTTTAAAAATTAATAGATAGAGATGCCATCTAGCTAGTTGATCAAAACAGATTTTTAAGGGGTACGTGTACGTACATGCAGTTTGGTTTAATTTCTTTAATTAATTATTTTGTAAATCAATTGTCTTCAAACTTTAAATATTACAGTTGTGTTTTGGTAGACAAAGATTTCTTGTACTCATGGTTCTTGTACTTCTTCTTCTTCTTCTTCACACATTAGTTGTGATTTGTACACAATATGATTTTGCTGTTTCAAAAGGGATAAGAAGTAAAGGTTCTCCTTGACTAGCTATCATGAACAAATTCGATCATTAGTTTTAGTTCAGTAGTGGCAAGGCTAGCTAGCGGAGCAGCGGTCATGCCTAAGCACATGGCATGGCTGTTCTCAAATCACTTGGAGTTGTTTGTTGTTGTTGTTGTTGTTGTTGTTGTTGTTGTTGTTGTTGTTGTTGTATGTGTATTATATATCATGGATTCTCCATGCACCATCATTGACAGCTGATCATGGCCGGTTATTAAGATGGGGGCCGGGGCTACTCGATCTAGCATGTTTTTGTTCTCCGATCCCCAACGTACTAATTAAGTGGCCGGCCGGAATAATAGAGATTGTGGCCCCTGTATATCATTGACATGAACCTTTTAATTAAATTAATTATGAGTTCTAAAAGTTGTAGAACATGCAATACCTACTAGCAGGTTGGTTAGCGAATGGCTTTAATTATGTGCCAAGCTAGACATCCAAGATCCATTAATCCAGAGTCCATGATTGGCCGGTATACATACAAACACATGCATATAGTTTCCTGGATATATTTTACTTTTTGGGATGCCCCTTACAGCAGGCTTCGGCTTGGAATCAAATTATTTAACAAGTTTAATTAACACCTGGTTCAAAAAAGCTGGTTCCCTCGCAATCTGGCGGCCTTCCTATATATACTTTCTAGTATAACAGGTCATATGTTCGATTGAATCACCATGCCAAAGTGCCAAACACAAACACCTGGTTCAAAAAAGTTGTGTTATAAATTTCAAACTTTTGAACCAAATTTGAGCCCAAAATGAAAAGCAATCCTGTATATGTAATATAGTATCACTCATATGAATATGTGTGATCGATATATGTAATTCATAGATAGTTAGGACATGGAGGAACAGAAAAGTTTGCCTTTCCTAGGATATAGGACTCAACAGAGGTCCATGTCTTCTGGTCCTCTTCTTTTTTATCTATCGACCATCTCCCACTTCATCAAAAGCAAACAGAAAAAGAGACACACAACACAGACACTTTCAATCTTTCATGATCAAAGTGATATTACACAAAAACAAATACTGCCAAATTTTACTGAGTTGGAATTCCACCGGCCACCAACGACTACTCCTTTTCACAACATGTCCTACCTCAGATTCAAGAATCATCACATCCCTTTCAACTTTCAAGTACATCACATCGCTCTTATTTTCCTCATTCACTCAAAACCTACCGTAATTATTATCCAATTTCAAAATATTTCCTTAGGAATTCACTTCCACATCAGTAAATGACATATGCAACGGTTACTTTCTTCCGTAATTTACCATATATAGACGTAGAACATTCTAATTATTATACTTTTGACCCAATTAGTTATGAATGATTAATTACTACTAAAATGCTTGATTTTGTTTTTGAAAATAAAACCATGCCCCTTTTAGCTGGTCAAACGCTTCATTATTCATCAAATGCCATGGTGATATGCTATCTACCCATAACGAGTAGAAAGTACAAATATGAATGTTTTTTAGAGGATGATAATTAAGTTTTATAGTGAGTAAAGACATGTTTTTCTAACATTCATAATTTAAGGTGCGTGCTTAACACAATAATAGTTTTGTCCACCGAATTTAGCCTCCCTCACACTTGAATAATGCATACTTAATTACAAACCTATGCTACTAGCTAGACTTAGCGTCAAATGCTTCATTATTCGTGTTTTGGTAAGAATTTAAAATAAGGACAATTTTTAGGTTGAATAATTACAAAAATAGAACAAAATCGCATGAAAAGTGCAATAAAGAATAAAATCAGGGCCATGGAGGCAAAAATCTGAAAATTAAAATAGAGACGTTATATATGCCTATCCCGCCAGCTTTTCCCTCACACAATTAAGGAAGGTTATTCATAACCTCACTTTATGCGCCTACCAATTAAGCTTAAGCTCCCTATTTAAATTCTGCATTTCTACAATTTGAAGTGCAAAACCCAAATCAGAATAATCACAGTGCGATGGGCTGCGCCCCCTCAAAGCTTGACGAGCTCCCGGCCGTGGCTTTGTGCCGTGACCGGAATAAGTACCTGGACCAAGCTCTCCGGCAAACCCAAGCCCTCGCCGATGCACACGTGGCGTACGTGGAGTGCCTCAGGACACTTGGCCCCACTCTCCGCCGTTTCTTCGACATTGGAGTAGAAGAACACTGCAATTCTCTGACGACGTCCGCTTCCAACTCGAAGTCGGGTTCGGGCTCGGGCTCGGGTTCTCGGGTTCAATTATGTTCCGACTCCGAACCCGAAGATGGTGCCGATAAACAGTCGGACGAGTCTTTAATTACTCAAATTCGCAGCTACGGCGATTTGAACTCAAGCGGCGTCGTTTTCACTTCCAACTTTTCCAAAACCCCTCCGCCGCCACCGTCTCCGATCAGCTCGACTTGGGATTTCCTGAATCTCTTCGACGATGTATACGAGAGATGCGAATCGATTTATGCTCTCAATGTGGAGACTGCTACTGATGACAAAATTCAAAATAAAATCGACAATGATGTCAGTAAAAATGTCAAAAATGCTGAAGAGGAAGCAGAGAGCAGACCAACGGAGAAGAAGAGTGATTCAGCCAAGTCGAGTACTCCGAGCGTCGAAGTGAAAAACGGCATCGCTGAGGTGATGACAGAGCTTCAGCTTCAGTTTCAGAGAGCTTCCGAGTCGGGCAATGAAGTTCTGAAGCTGCTGTCAAATAGTCATCATCACAGAATTAATTCTGTTCATCCAGGTATTATTCAATGGCTCAATTTTAGTGCTCATCAACAAATTAGCTAGAATCTCAGTTTGATCAGTAAAATTTGTTTCTTTCTTGACCATTTATATGATTTTGATGAACTGATTTGATGTTGGATAAGCAGAGTGTGGATTTGATGAGGAAGACTCGGCGATGAGTTCAGAGGGCCTATCATACACTCTGAAGACTCTTTTCTTGTGGGAAAATAAACTTTATGATGAAGTCAAGGTATATGTGCATACACAATTTATTAGCTTCAGAACTTGCTGGTTATTTAAATATTCTTCTGTATTTTGGTTTGTAGTTATGTTATCAGTAATATATCTTGTAATGTAGGCTGAGGAATTGTTGCGTGTGACGCATGAGAAGAAGAGTAGGATGCTGAAACAGTTGGACAAGAAGGGTGGTGACTCCCCCAAAGTCGACTCTATTCACAATTCACTTAGCAATCTGTTAACGAAAATGAAAATTGCAATTCAGATTGTGGACAGAATTTCGATCACCATCAATAAGTTGAGGGACGAAGAGTTGTGGCCACAGATTATTGCGCTAATTCACAGGTATGTGATATTTGTTTCTGTTTGTTTGGAATTTGGAAATCTGTTTTAGACCTGTTAGGGTCCATGATGGTTATTGTTAGGGTTTAAACTTAGGTGCAGGTATTTGTCTTCAGATTATATTTCGATTGAACTAGGCAGAAAGACTGATATGCTAATTTGGATCTCATAAATGCTTATATGCAGAATGTTTTGAATCGTTTGATGTCAGATTAATTTCTGTTATAGTGTACAATGTCCTGATTATTCTAAAGAATATTATATTTTTGCAAGTCTACCAATTTTGATACGATTAATGTGAAACCTCTTAACTGGTCTGACATGGTTTGCCATTCAGCATTTAGGCTGGTCCTGGTTTAGGCTCTGGGAATTTTTTTATGTTATTTGCAGACTCCTTTTGATTTCCATGGCTTGACTGTGTCTACTTATTCATGCAGGTTATTTGAGATGTGGAAGGCTATGCTGGAATGCCACAAGGTCCAGAACCAAGCAATTGCGGAAGCCAAAGGCTTAGATGTCATTGCATCAAAAATTAAGCACTCCAATGATGACCATCTTGAGACTGTGATTCAACTGAAGATAGACCTTCAAAACTGGAATTTATGCTTGTCCAATTGGATTGTCACGCAAAAATGCTGTGTAAAAGCATTAAATGGTTGGCTTCTGAGATGTCTTCTATATGAGCCTCAAGAAACAGAAGACGGTGCAGTACCCTTTTCTCCTGGTAGAATGGGAGCGCCACCCATTTTTGTGATATGTAACCAGTGGTCCCAAGCTATGGATCGACTATCGGAGAAGGAAGTGTTGGAAGCCATCCAGGGATTTCAAACTAGTATAGATCTTCTTTTGGAACAGCATAATGTAGAACTGCAGCAAAGGGTAATTGAAAACAAAGATCTCGGGAGGAAAGTAAAACTTTTGGAGGAGCAGCAGCAAAAGATGCATAAGGCTGGAAAAGGAAAAATATTTGGTTTACTCGGAGGAGAAGACGGTAGAGTTGTTTTACCTGGAGAAAGACTGCATGAGAATAATAATAATAGTTATAGGAATGTAGAATGGGATCTGAAGCAGACATTAATGGCCATGGAGAAGTTCACTGCAAACTCCATGGAAGCATACGAAGAGCTTCATGCGCACGTTGAACAAGTCAGACAAGAAGCTAATTGAGACGAGACAAACCAGTGATGGCAGGGTTACCCTTCAATTAGAATTTTAGGGTATTTCTACTTACCTGAGTTAGAGCTAGATCATTGGATTAATTTAGAAACTCAATTGGTTTTCCCTTTGTGGATATCCCAATTATCAATTATGTTGCCATTGCTGCTTTCTCTCATCAATAAGGGGTTTAGGCTTGGCTGGAACATGTTTAGGGTTCTTTGAGAGGAATAGCAATACCATCCTGGTGATCATCATTTGGTACAGGTTTTTGAGATGCCAAGATTTCTGAACAACAGAACGAATTTTGGTTCAATTTACTACTTTAATTCCTGCTATGCTTAGGAAAAAGAAAGGTTGCTGATTAAGGAGTGGAATTTGATTTATTTACCATTAAGTAATTAGTCTTAACTTTCTAACTATACAATGCTATGGGTTTCTCATTGGACATATTTTAGGCTTGGCAGCCCGTTAACCAGCAAGGGCCCGTTAAGATTTCGGGTTAGTAACGGGTTAAACCTCTTAACAATTCCATCTGTTAAAACTATCCCATAACTAGCGAAATCCACCCATTTGCCGGGCATAGTATCAGAGGGTTTAGGCTTTGCTTACTTTGATTTGAGTCTTGTGTTTTTAATTAAGCATTATTTATTTTTCAAACCTGAAATGAAATGGACATTTGGAAATAAGCGCGCAAGTGTGAAAAGAGCAAAAAGGCAACGTCCTTTTCCGAGCCCGCATTATACGTTATGTCAAACGATACGCGGTTCTCATCCCATCACACATAGATCCAGACCCAGACCATATATATTATTTTTGTCTATTATTGTTCATTTGGGCCACACGACCTACGATTTCCAACTAAACACGCATAGCATAGACTAGGGCCTTTGTCATTCGTCTTTCTTGTAATTAATTCGTCTTTTTCAGTGGATCACTTTTTGTTTAATGACCATGCATAAATTTGCGCTTGTTATTGACATGTTTACTTGTTTTGAATGCGAGAACAGTCCATGAGTCACACAAATTCTTAAGGTCAATTTCGATAAGCAAAATGTAGTTAAGAAGAATTGATTTCCTCTTAAGTATCCAACTCAAAGTTATTCCTTATGCTTTTTGATAAGGACTTTGCTTCTATTTGTACACTCGTTTGTGTTAGTAGACGTAAAAAAAACCATACATTGAAATAATTTGTTTATTATCATACTGATTTTATGTAAATAAACGCGCCACTACTAGATGGAAAACAACATTAGACATGATGATTAATTTTGCTTTTAAAAAGGTGGTTATTTAATGCAAGACGGGGCATTTGATATTTGGCTAAATGATGCATTTTGTTCTTGTAATGTACATGTTAGATCTTCTGGAATAGGAGGGGAGCCAGCCTGTGTCCATGAGATTTGACGTTATTTTTTTTGTGCCCAGCGGTGCTGTGGTTTCGAGCATTTTGGCAAAAAAGCGTATCTAAAAAATTTAGAGACGTTGGCCGGTACGTACTCTGGTTGGTTGGTGCAAGCGGAGAATGACGAGAATATCCTTTACGATATAGAAAAAGGGGCAATTCAACAGTGGGAGGAAAAGAGAGAGAGAGAGGGGTTTGTCAGTGCAGAAAAAGAAAGAAAGAGACAGACACAGAGAAAACGCATTGCAAATTTGCAATTGAGCAATTGCAATGCGAAGGAAAAGAAAGCTGCTGCTGCTTCTGCTTCTGCTTCGTATCACTCTTTAGATTCTTCCTTCTCTTAATTTCTCTGTCTCTCAAAAATCCTTTACATAGCTCTCCCATCCCAAGGCCCTCCCCTCTATATGATTGGCAAGGGACAAGTGCTGGGGGAGGTGGGGCACTGAGTCAACTCGGCCGAGTTATGGGCTGCTGCGAGTCCTCGTTTATACGACGACCACCGCCACCCGAAGATAAGAACGGCCGAAGACAGCACCGGCACACCTCGGCGTTCAACGCCACGTTTACACACGCTCCGGACATGTCCAACGGAAACGACGCCGCAGCCGCAGCCGGAGACGTGCCGGGATTCTCGGAGTTCTCGCTGGCAGACTTGAAAGCCGCCACCAACAACTTCAGCTCCGACTTCATCGTCTCCGAGAGCGGCGAGAAGGCCCCCAATGTCGTCTACAAGGGCAGCCTCCAGAACCAAAACAATAATAACCGTCGGTGGATCGCCGTCAAGAAATTTACCAAATTGGCCTGGCCTGACCCCAAACAATTCGCCGTACTCTCTCATTTCTCCTGAGGGTTTCCATTTCCATTTCCATTTCCATTTCCATTTCCAATTCCAATTCCATTCAATTTGTTTTCCTTATTGTTCTGTTCTGTTCTGTTCAGGATGAAGCTTGGGGAGTTGGGAAGCTGAGGCACAAAAGGCTTGCCAATTTGATTGGATATTGCTGCGACGGCGACGAGAGGCTGCTGGTCGCCGAGTACATGCCCAATGATACCCTCGCCAAACATCTCTTCCACTGTATGTCTATTTTATTTTTTTGCGTTAATCTCTGCCTGCCTCAATTCGTTGCTTTTCTGCGCGAGAAATTCAGTTCTGCAAGTTTTTTAAAATGTGAAAAGGACCTTTTGAGTTGCATTACCTTTGAGTAGAATTCAGAATTTAGCTCTGGGGCCTCTTTGAGAGAATAGGAATATGCTTACTTGTATACTGGCAAGTTGTGGAAGGCTATGAAAAGTTTTAGTTAGTTTGCAATAGAGGAAAACTTTCTCCTCTTTTCCATTGGATAATAGTTTACTGGGGCCTCCAGAACGCATGTTCTGTTGAGCATGATGTTGTAATCTCAAACTATTTTTACAGAGCTGATGTCTTATTCTCACAATTATTTTGCCTAGAGTTATTCAAAGTTTTTGTGAATATACATTCAGTTTACACTTTCTTGACAGGGGAAAATCAGACCATTGAGTGGGCCATGCGATTAAGAGTTGCTCTATTCATTGCTGAAGCACTGGATCATTGCAGTAGTGAAGGCCGTCCGTTGTACCATGACTTGAATGCGTATAGGGTTCTCTTTGATGAGGTGCAGTCTCAAATCTCCTTTCCCAAGCTTGAATATATAATCTTTTCAGTTCTAACAAAAAATGAAATATTTTTATCACATATTTTTTCAAACTTAGCTTCGATAAGTAGGCATATTTCTTCTTGTCTCATATGAGATCAAACTGGTAATGTTGTGGATGGTCTCGGCAGAATGGTGATCCTCGGCTTTCTTGTTTTGGGTTGATGAAAAACAGTAGGGATGGAAAAAGTTACAGCACTAATCTCGCCTATACACCTCCTGAATATCTAAGAAATGGTAGGTTTACCTTCTTACTTCAACATGTGTATATATGTCTCTATTCTACCTATTATGTAATGAACAAATTTTTTGAGACACTCTTTTTCATTGTTGTGATTAATTTTATTGCATGCATCACAAACAGCATCACTGAAAGATTCATTAAGAAAGTTCGTTTCAATTGTGAATACATCTCTGGGTAGTAGTTACCAGTAGAAATACAGAAGTTTAGGTGCAATATTCTTGTTTCAGGTATACGAAAGATATTTATGATATTATTTGGGAGAAATGCTTTGAAGAAAATTGGCATTTCTTAAGGTTGCCATAAAGGTTGACAGAGAGATCTCAAGTGAAATTTTATGCTAAGAAAAATAAGAAGATTCAGATCCATGCAGATATCATGTGTTTAGTAACTCAAATGGGTAACTACTACAAGTTTAGCACTGATAATTCTTTTTGTATTTGGCTTAAATATTAAGAGAGTTATCAATTAGTGAGTTTGATGTTTCTGCAATGTCAAGTATGTAAAGCATATTAGTAGACCTAAGGCCGTGGTTAGAAAGGAAAATATTAATGTTTTGAGATACCTTAAGAACGAGTGAACTGAACGCAGACTGATGCAATGACTCGTATTATTTGAAGAGTCGAATGAACTATGATTGAGTTGTCCACCCTTGCCCATGGTTTTGAAAGTTTTTTTTTTGGTATGCCATTGGTAGTATATGCGTAATAGATGTCCTGCTTAATTATTTAGCATGATATAGAGATGTGAAAATTTGACTGCATGGCATCTTATTGTATGAAATTCTTCTGGCTGAATGAATTACTTTGGCAAGGGATTACGAACTATAATTGTGTACGCTGCAGGAAGGGTAACTCCAGAAAGTGTTATCTTCAGCTTTGGGACTGTTCTTTTAGATCTCCTCAGTGGGAAACACATCCCCCCAAGTCATGTAAGTATTTTACAATGTCATGCACTTGTTCTCCTGTCTGTCAGTTTAGGATGGACGTATAATCTAATAGCCGAAGTGCAGTGTTTCTTCCTTAGTAATGCAAAAATCCAGAGTCAGTATGGCAACAGAGGAATTGTTTGTTGAAATGCATCTTTCTTGGAAATTTTTAGTACTTGGCATCAGGGGTCCCCTTGTTTTCCCCCAGTGTGTGGTAGGAAATAGAGTTGAATATTAATCACTCACCGTTGGACACAGAAGTTGACTTTTCTTATAGCCACTCGATTTCATGTACCAAAATAAATATCTTTCTTACTTGATAGGAAGTTCACTATAGTTGAAGTAGTAAGGTGAGATTCATCATTTATGACACTGATGTTGAAGAGCAGTTTCCAGCATGGATCTTAATTTTTTCTTCCCTATTTTTGTGGTTTCTATGTTTGAATATTCTTTCAATTTTGTAAACATGTAATTTCCTTATAAAGGCTGGGAATTTGAAAACAGGACCTGTCTATAATTTGATGTTTGTGTATGCAGGCTCTGGATATGATTCGGGGTAGAAACATTCTTCTCTTAATGGATTCACATCTGGAGGGTAATTTTTCAACTGAAGAGGCAACTGTGGTTTTTGATCTTGCTTCACGATGTTTGCAATATGAACCTAGGGAGAGGCCAAATACCAAAGACCTTGTTGCAACACTTGCCCCATTGCAAAACAAACCTGATGTAAGTCTTCTTGCTTTCTTCTCTTATGCATGCAATGATATGTTATTTTCTTTCTGTTTGTTTTAAATAATGCATTTTTCATATCATCATTCATCACCAACATTTTCAACAAAAAAATAGTGCAACTAAATTTCATAAAATATACTTAAACGACATTGTATTGCTCATGTGACTTTGATCTTTATCATGCTTTCTATTGCATATTATCATTCCTTCCCAGATTGATTCTGTTTCCTCAAAGCAATTTTATCATTTTCTATTGCATATATTCCAGTAGATGCTTAATCAGCATTTCTTTTATGATGATGATGCAGGTTCCGTCTTATGTGATGCTGGGAATTCCAAAGCACGAAGAAGCACCTCCGACTCCACAACACCCTCTTTCTGCCATGGGTGATGCCTGTTCAAGGATGGACCTCACAGCTATCCATCAGATTTTGGTAATGACACACTACAAAGATGATGAAGGAACCAATGAGGTAATTGAATTCTGCAAATGTAGGTTCAGATGCTTCTCTGATCCCTTTCTGAATCCTTTTGTCTTTGTTTTAGTTGTCTTTTCAAGAATGGACTCAGCAAATGAAAGACATGTTGGACGCAAGAAAGCGCGGAGATTTGGCATTTCGCGACAAAGATTTTAGATCTGCCATAGACAGTTATTCTCAGGTAATATGCTGAAATGAAATGTACACAGAATGTAGCATCTCAGAAGGGGTTAGAGCACTCCATTTCTAGCCCCTGTTTAACAATTTTCATGCCACAAGAGTGACTTCATTTCTCACCCCTGGATAATGAATTTCATTTCTATTGATGAATGAAATCTGTGAGGATGCAGATCAGTTCCCCTTGTGATAGTTGATTAATTTCTTTCTGTTTATATTGCAGTTCATAGATGTTGGGACCATGGTTTCTCCAACTGTCTATTCCCGAAGAAGTCTTTGTCATCTCCTTTGTGATCAACCAGATGCTGCCCTCCGAGATGCAATGCAAGCGCAATGTGTCTACCCCGACTGGTCCACGGCATTTTACATGCAGGCAGTTGCTCTTGCCAAGCTAGACATGCACAAGGATGCAGCTGACATGCTGAATGAGGCTGCTGCGCTCGAAGAAAAAAGACAACAAAGAGGGAGATGATCGTGAAATTGCCTTGTAATTATTTGTTTTTGTAATACGACTGCCTCCAAAAGCATTTATTGTTGTATTGAAGCTGCTGCTACAGCTGTTGTTGTAACAACACAAGTAGGGTTATGTACAATAGGAAATGAGAGAGTTGTTTCAATCCCAAAATGTCAAATAGACTCGTTTCTTCTGCATACTGAACTATTTTTTTCTTTCCTAATTGGATTAAATAATTAATTGGTTCTTAACGTGTACTTGTGTATATGAAAATTATAATACAAACATTTTTACGCTGAGTGATGATACATGAATTTACTTTGAACTGGACAATTATGCGACATATAGCTCAGCCTTTCCATCAATAAAGAGGCTCATGAATTCTTCACCATCAACACTTTCCTTCTCTATGAGGAGCTGGGCTAACTTGTGGAGGATATCAATGTGGGTTGTGATGATCTCCGTGGCCCTTTTATAAGCTTTCTCTACCAGCTCCCTCACCTCTGCATCCACGATATCGGCGGTTGCCATGGAGTAATCTTTTTGGGACGACATCTGCAATTGAAACGTACATAAATCATCAGTAGAGGCACAATTATCATGCATCTCATAGGCAAAAGTAATAGAATAATAAGAATTCGCATGTAGATGATAAGACGGTGAACAAAGTATGGCAATTGCTTAAAGTCGAGGGCCCTGCTTTACCTGTTGACCTAAGAAGGGATTGCCGCCCGAACTACCGACCGCGACTTGCCCGATCTTTTTGCTGAATCCAAATCTCTCGACCATCTGCCTTGCCACCCTTGAAACTTGCATGAAATCGTTTGATGCTCCTGTTGTCACATTCGCCTGACCAAAGATAACTTCTTCGGCAACCCTGCAACAGCAAAATGAGGGTGAGGACAAAATTTCTCCTACACACTAGATTTTCAATACAGCCCATATGGATTTTCTTAAAAACTCAGAAAGGCCTTAAAAGGATATCTATAGACTTTTCAAAAGCATTTAAAAAGACTTTCATTTCTTCTGTAATGCTCTCAGGGCATTTAGAGGTAAAAGACTAAAGAGTTGTACAACTAACCTTCCTCCAAGGGCAACAGCCATTTGATTCTCCAGGTAGCTTCTGCTGTACAGTCCAGACTCAAGTCTCTCTTCACTTGGAGCAAAGAAGGTTAGACCACCCGCTTGGCCACGGGGGATGATGGATATCTTGGCTACAGGATCATATTCAGGCATCAAGGCACCAACAAGAGCATGCCCAGCCTCTGCAAAAAAAAAAATTCGTAATACATAACTAAGCAATCCAAACCAAATAATGGCAAAATCATTAGTTATTGGATGGGAAAAGCTTTGTATTATTCTATATACCATGGTAGGCGACTAATTTCTTCTTCTCCTCCGAGACTACAGCATTTTTCTTCTCTGGTCCGGCAATGATCCTCTCCAGAGCATCAGCTATCTCATCTTTACTTATTTCTTTCAGGTCACGTCTGGCTGCAAGAATGGCAGCTTCGTTCATCAGGTTCTGCAGATCAGCTCCTGTGAAACCAGGCGTTCTCCTTGCAATCTTCTCAAAGTCCACATCCTTTGCTAGTGCCTTTCCTCTGGAGTGAACCTGCCATCAAAAAGTGCTCTAGTTCAGAATATGGCATATAGAGGATGATTTTGGTTTTCGCTAACTTTAATCATAACAGTTTGTTTTGTTGAACTGAGACAACTCTAGTAATACAATTGCAGAGTCCACACAAAAAACTTGAAACACACACTATATAGTCTACAATCATGCTCAAAGCAAATGCATACAATTACAGTCCACAAAGACATCTCGCTTAGTTCAGCATGTATATAGATTTATGCTTCACTAGATGTTTAATTACTGTTAGTAACATTTTTAACTGATTTCACTTTATTGCAGAATCCATAATCCCATTAAACTACTTATGCTTGCTTATAATAAAATTGCTATTGTCAGTCATATGCATATTATAAACAAATAAAATGAAGCCAATTGAATTCACTGAACTGATAGAGTTAACTAACCTGCAGGATCTTAACTCTCCCAGCAACATCAGGCCTGTCCACGGTTACTTGTCTGTCAAACCTCCCGGGCCTTAACAGCGCCGAGTCAAGAACATCCGGCCGGTTAGTCGCCGCCAACACAATCACACCAGAATTACCAGAAAATCCATCCATCTCCGTCAAGAGCTGATTAATAGTCTGTTCTCTCTCGTCATTTCCACCCCCCATTCCTGCCCCTCTCTGCCTTCCCACTGCATCAATCTCATCAATGAACACAATGCACGGCGCTTTCGACTTGGCCTTCTCGAACAAATCCCTAACTCTTGAGGCTCCAACTCCCACAAACAGCTCCACAAACTCCGAAGCCGCGCACGAGAAAAATGGTGTGCCAGCCTCACCGGCCACGGCACGAGCCAGAAGGGTCTTTCCGGTACCGGGTGGTCCGACCAAAAGACACCCTTTTGGGATTTTGGCTCCTAGAGCAGTGTACTTATCTGGGTTCTTCAGGAAATCAACAACCTCCTGCAATTCCAGCTTTGCTTGGTCAGCTCCGGCAACATCAGAGAAAGTAACGCCAGTTTCTGGAACTTCCTGGAATTTGGATTTGGACCTTCCGAAGTCCATGGGCCCACCGAGCCCACCGGGTCCTCCGGGACCTCCCTGGCCTCGCCTGAAAAGGAAGAACAATCCCGCGAAGGCGATTATTGGGAACAGCAAATTGCCGATGAAGTTGAATATCCCACCTCCCGAATCGCCCTCGGAGACGGAAATATCAACGCCGTTCATGGCCAGAATGTCGATGAGGTCGGGGTCGTTGGGGACAACCACCGAGGCTCGGCGGCCATCGACGGCTGTGAGCTGAAGAGCAGACCCTTCTTTTGCAAACCTGACTCTTTCCACCTTGCCCTTCTTCACTGCGTTCAAGAACTCGCTGTAGCGCCATTGGCTACCTTCGGGGAGGTCGGTGACGGCCTGTGATTGGGGCTTTGGGGCAGTCAAATTGAGGTTCTGAGAGAAAGGAGAGGAGTTGGGCTTGGTGGGCTGGGCTTGGAGTACCGTTGCGGGTGTAGATGGTGGTGTGATGTTGTCTAAGGCAAGAGCTTGCTGGGTGGTGGTGAGTGAAGAGAATAGTAAGGTAGCTAGAGTGGCTTGGGATGTAATGGATTTGAAGGACTCCGAATCGGGTTTTTCGCTGAAGATGTTTTTAGCGATTAGAAGCTTTCGTTTGGAGAAGAAAGGCAGAGGAGGAAGTGGTGCTGCTGATTTAGTGGTTTTGGGGGTTGGAGGAGAGTGTATGATTTTAGTGCCGTAGAAGCTAGAAGAGAGCAAAGGGTTGGTTGTTGAAGCCATGAATATGGATTTGGTTGCAGTGCTTCAGAGGCTCAGAGCAATGGGTTGGGTTGCGTTGGTCTCTCTTCCTCTTCTTCTTTTCTGTTATCTCTTCAATAATTTCAGCGCAAATCGTACGTCCACGATTTGCTTATTGTGCAGAAGAGAAGTGAAAATTTTATTTTATTTTATAGGGGGAAAGAGGCGTGGAATACATGTCGTGGCAAGCTTGGAACTGGAAATTCTTTTTCACTTGGCATTTTGTATTTGGTCAAATTTTTCACTTGGATTTTGATTGAAGAAATTTGCTTCAAAGCAACACCATATGTGATGAATTTGGACTGTTGCTTGGGTGGTTCGCCTACGTGTTCTCTTCGTTATCCATTCATTTTCTTGCACTTGTGCTTACACATTGGGCCTACAGCTTTTTTGGATTTCTTATTGGGCCTAACGTACTCTGGATTAGCTGTCTCCTTTTAATTAAGCTTTGGAAATATTTGTCCAAAAAAAAACATTGGAAATGCCATGAGCCTTGAGGGCAACAATAATCCAACAAATTAGTCACTAACTTTGTAGAGTCCAGCTATGTTTGACTTGAGAGAGAGCTGGCTGCGACTTAATAAAATTAAGCAACTGTTTCTATGAACTTTCCCATGAACTATTCTTTCAACTCCTGTAACTGTGGATTTTGGTCTCACAGATTCTATATATGTCTGATCGATCACTAGGTACTATGTCCTACATTGAGAAAACAAGAACCATAAGCACAATTGTGGTTAAGTGATCATTCCGTAACACGTCCATTATATTAA
Organism: Rubus parviflorus; assembly: GCA_029955375.1. Classification (NCBI taxonomy): domain Eukaryota; kingdom Viridiplantae; phylum Streptophyta; class Magnoliopsida; order Rosales; family Rosaceae; genus Rubus; species Rubus parviflorus. Next base: position 1,851,712 of record JARGGL010000001.1, on the reverse strand, counting down.
TCAATTCTTAATACTTGGCTAATCTTAATTTGTTGCAACATCTTGTCTCCTTAATTTCTATGCGACGCGACCGCGATTCATAGTGCGAATAAAAGGTTGGATGCTGTGGAGATTGCCATTCAAGATCTTCAAGTTGAGTTGGAGTGCATGTTCAGGCGTTTGATCCACACCAGAGTCGATCGCACTTCTCAACATCCTTACCAACTAGTTAATTATAGTTGGTAAGTTACTTGTAGCCAATGATTATTTGATTCTTTGGTCCATTAATTGTAATTTTACTGATTCTTTTACTTTTTCTTTGGTGAACAATTCTTTGATTCATTGCAATAAACTGCTTTTGCCCCATCCATTAATTCTGACTTCTACTGAATTGTAACAAACTGCCTCCGGACTCCAATTAATGGACACAAAGAATGGCAGCACACGAAGTGTTTGAAACTGTTGATAACATTGTTGAAAATCAATTGAGTAGCAGAGAAACAATGGTACAGCACATTATTAGAGCAAAACCGAAATGCAACTGGTTTCAACATCACAAGGTTTTACAACATACAAGCGAGATAAAATTTAACATTTTTTGAATCGGAGTTTCATGTCCTGGACATTATGTCCATCACAATCTCTTTTAACAATCAGTTTATTAAACAGAAATCAACAAAGATGCTCCAGAACACATTTGCAGCAGTCCAAGATCGAAAAAGCCCTTTATGATTTCAACTTTTGGATCCTCAACAGGAGCCCTGCAAACAATGAACCAAACTTCATCTCAATTGACATATCCTTCAATGGAAAGACTAAAGTATTTAGTATTGAAATCCAAAACTCTGAAACAAAAGCTAACAATAAACAGAAAAGGTCACTGGTTCAACCCATGGACCTCCTAAATTGCCAGCCACTTCTTGAGTGAGGGCCATGGAGCAAGCAGACGATCACCGAGCATAAATTGAGTAAAACCTAACCTAGTGTCCAGAGTTTCCTTCATCCAACACACATTGGATAGTAAGCCTAGTCCATATTACTAAGTACAAAGGTATAGAATAATTGCTCAACAATGTAAAAGCATGGCTAAAGTACAAACTCCTCTCTCCCAAATGTCGCAACTGAATTACTGATGAAAGAATAGAGTATGACATGAAGTAAAAAGCAAACATGCAACACATATTAAGAGTGTACGATAAGTGGTTGTCAATTAGTGAAAGAGGAGGCATTTAGGGTTGTCAATAAATTGTACCTAATGTTCATCATGGCCATGGCCATGGCCATGGCCATGACCATGACCATGACCATGATCATCATGGCCCTCCCAGGGATGTCTCCAACCCTAAAACACACAATATGAAAGTGAGTCCAAGTAAAGTATAACACGTAACACCGACAAGTGAAACCAAGAGAAAGTCTTACCAGCACTACAGGACCATCTTGCTTGGCCCTGTAAAGTACCCAAAACCTGAGACATCAAAGTTTAAACAAAATCCGTAAGCTGCAGAGAAATGCAATATGAAAACAAAGAGAAGAGGAGGGAGAGACAGAAATCACTATCTATCCCCATTGTTGCAATAGAGAAAACTGAAATTCAAAATAACAGAAAGAGAAAGGGTAACTTAGTGATGGACTTAGAGGAAGCAATTAACTCATTTATTGCAGTAACATTTGTATGAATGAAACAAGATTATTACTCATAGATGACATCTTCAGGTTTTCAAGTTCCATGTACTCGGTATGAGCTTTATAATGTATTGATACAACTCTTACCCTTATTCTTTATGCTCCAAATCTATTCTAACTCGGTCACTAAACTAATCATCAACCAATTGTTGCGAATAATAAGAAATCCCACTACACAATATTATCAACCCAGAGTAAACCCTTTACTTTTCAGCTCCAAAGCCGCTTATTGAACGGCTAGAATCCCAAATTCAATCAAAACATTGTTTTTTTCAAGTATTCCACTTTCTTGATGGTAAACTTTCATGTCTGCGTACCAAACAAAACGATGAATAAAAATAAAAATGAAATTCCTCAAACATTACAGATAATACCAAAAGATTAACAACAAAGCACGCAGATCCGAGATGACAAAGCGCATTGAATTGAACGAAATTTAATCGATAATGATTTGACAAATATGAGCAAAAATGGTATATGGGTTAAGACTAAGATGTAATAATAGGGTCAAAATCTGAAGAAGACTTGTAAGAAGTGAAAAAGGGTAAGAGTGAGCGCAGAGGGATTACCACATGACGGCGCACAGGCCTTTGCCGGTGATCGTGTGCCACCGCTTTGGCTGATGCACAGTGATGCCCTTATATGTTATGCCATCTCCGTGTCCTCCTCCTCCCATCTTCACTCTTCTTTTCCTCAATTCAGATCCTTTCAGAAATTCTCTTGTTGTTGCCCACCTTGAGACTTGCAGTAATGCTTTTGTTGGGCCTTTTTTTGGTTCTGATGACATCGACGCCCAATAAGGCCCGCCCACTTGATAAGCAATTGAATAATATTAAGCCCACAGGTCCACAATCAATTTTTCATACATAGGAGACTTTTCATTTTCTCATACAAAAAAAGAGACTTTTCATTTTCATTTCCGCAATTTTTAATTTTCAGAGACTTTTGAGTGTTTGACAAGTCTTTCGCAAAACATTTGTGATTTATGAATATACCCTTCGATACAATATTATACTGATACATTAATGTAGACTGTCAATTTTATTAGTACATTATGAGGAGCTAGTTTATCATTTAAATCTACCGTAATGAAGATTTTTTTTCATTTAAAACGAACCAACTAAGTTACTATATATTCTCGTGGAAGAAAATCAACCAAATACTAATACATTTTTCTATATATTCTCCAATGTGAAAAAGGGTGAAAGTTGAAATGATCGGTACTCGAGTGATGATCGAAGCATGGGTTACACGTGTGTCAATTACAGCATGAAACTCATTTGAAAATTGAATGGTCAGTGCCAAAAGCCAAGTATTCCACAGTCGTGAATCCAGGATAAAAAGCCATCGCTCAATGGACACTAGGACCAACAAGAGGCCATTTTTATTTCAGAGCCACTCGATCCAATGGCACACAATAGCGCCACTCCGACTCCGGCTACCGTCGATCCCAGAAGCGGCTTCTGCAAATCCAACTCCATCTTCTACAGCAAGCGGAAAACAGAACCTCTCCCGCCCAACAACTCCCTCGATGTCACCACATTCATTTCCTCTCAGGCCCACCACGGCAACATCGCCTTCATCGACGCCGCCACCGGCCGCCACCTCACCTACGCTGACCTCTGGCGCGCCGTCGATGCAGTCGCCTCGTCTCTCTCCGACGTGGGCATCCGAAAAGGCCACGTCATCCTTCTCTTGTCCCCCAACTCAATCTTCTTCCCCGTGGTCTGCCTCGCCGTTATGTCCCTCGGCGCCATCATAACCACCACTAACCCCCTCAACACCACCCGAGAAATCTCCAAGCAGGTCGCAGATTCGAAACCCGTCCTCGCCTTCACTACTCGCCAGCTCCTCCCCAAGCTCGCCGGTTCACCTCTCTCTTCCAATTCCATAGTCATCATTGACGATGATGACGTGGACCAAGTTCCTAATAACAAAATCTTTGCCTTAACTTTGGGAGTGATGATGAAGAGGCAGCCCACCGGAGGTCGATTCAGGGAAGCGATCAACCAGGACGACACGGCGACTCTCCTATACTCGTCCGGAACGACAGGAGCCAGCAAAGGCGTGGTGTCGTCGCACCGGAATCTGATCGCGACGGTCCGGACCGTTCTGGGGCGGTTCGTTTCGCAAGTAGCAGAAGAGCCACAGACGTTTCTCTGCACCGTTCCGATGTTCCACATCTACGGCTTAGCGACGTTCGCCACCGGTTTCCTGACCTCGGGATCCACAATCGTTGTGCTCTCGAAATTCGAGATGCACGATATGCTTTCAGCGATCGGGAGGTACAAGGTTACCTATTTGCCCCTGGTGCCTCCGATTTTGGTGGCGCTGGCGAACGGCGCGGATCAGATAAAGGCCAAGTACGATCTGAGCTCGCTGCACTCGGTTCTGTCCGGTGGGGCCCCGCTGAGCAAGGAAGTGATCGAGGGGTTCTTGGACAAGTATCCGACGGTCGGCATTTCCCAGGGCTACGGGTTGACTGAATCGACGGGGCTGGGAGCGTCGACTGACACGCTGGAGGAGAGCCGGAGGTACGGTACGGCGGGGATGCTGTCGCCGAACATGGAGGCCAAGATTGTGGATCCGGATACTGGTCGGGCTCTCACAGTTAATCAAACGGGTGAGCTTTGGCTCAAGGGTCCCACCATCATGAAAGGTATATATACTCCACTCCACTACTACGTATTACCTAACCGTGCTATGCTATTTCTTTCTGTCCTTTGTGACTGCCAAATGCCAATAGATTAAGACTTTTAAGTAAGTCCATTATACATTTCTAAAGTTCCAAAGAAAAAAAAAAAAAAATTGTTATCATATTTACTTGAATTTAATATTTTGGACAAAAGAAAAGGAGTTTAATATTTATTTTGCTCAATCATCGCATGCATTTGTGATTAACGAATAACGAGTCTTTTGCTAACTTAATTGGTACATATATTATGATGGATGTACGAACAGGGTATTTCTGTAACGAGGAAGCCACTGCATCGACGGTGGATTCACAAGGATGGTTAAGGACCGGAGACCTGTGTTACATTGATGATGATGGATTCATCTTTGTGGTTGATAGGTTGAAGGAGCTTATTAAATACAAGGCGTTTCAGGTTACTCAACAACATATACTATATGCATGCATGTTGAATATTTGCTTCATAAACAAAGAATATATTAATTAACAAACTGTGCATGAGTACGTTCTGATTCATATTTTGAATGTTTTAGGTGCCCCCAGCAGAACTAGAGGCTTTGTTACTCACTCATCCCCAAATTGCTGACGCTGCTGTTATACCGTAAGCTCTCCAATTAGCAAATGGGGAGGGGGGGGGTCACATTTCATCTCCAGTTTATCAAATCGATCAATTGATTGTGTACTTGGCTGTGTTGATTTTCAGATTTCCTGATGAGAAGGTTGGGCAGTTCCCTATGGCATATGTGGTGAGAAAAGCCGGAAGCAATTTATCGGAGACCGCTGTCATGGACTTCGTAGCGAAGCAGGTCAGTGTTAATTTGCCTGCCAAGTGTTTGTTTGCTCCGTACAAACATACTTAAACAGGAAATGGCCGGACAATCTTTTACATTACAATATTGAGGAATTAAACTAATGATTTCTGTACGCACTCCATCCATCCATCTCTAGTTTGTTTGTTACTAATTGGCACTATATATTACATATGTATATATGCAGGTGGCTCCGTACAAGAGGATTAGGAAAGTGGCGTTTATAGCTTCCGTACCTAAGAATCCATCTGGCAAGATTCTCAGGAAGGATCTTATTCAGCTTGCAACTTCTTCCACTTCTAAACTATGAAGTCTAGCTAGCGTTGGTTTCGAAACTAGTTTAGGTCAATATTTTGAAACGCAACCAAGTACCTACGGGCCTTGAATTGCCCTCTTCCACTACTCGCATTTTGCTATATGTATGTATATGTTTACTATGATGGTTATTAATTGTAATATATGTTTGCCTGGTGAATTGTCATAAAAGTTCTTCAATTTATTACTAGTTGTTCCGATCTTAAATCTCAAGCTGCAATTCATGCCACTGCTGCTCATGAATCATTACAGCAGAGACTCATAGTTGGACTGGGAATATTATTGATCTCTTTTCATTAGTTAATGTTGAAGATGCATGGGTCGCACTAATGCAAAGCCCAATTCCTCACACTAGGCTAGCCATCCTTTAAAACCCAGTGGCCCAGTGAAATAGCTTACTGAAATAGTGGCCCATTACAAGTTTATAATTAATTGCATCTAGATAAGATTGATTTCTGCACAATCTCTCTCATAATTCAATAATTGGATTGCTTATATAAGCTTGGTAAGTATTACTTTTGCAAAGAATCAGTCAAATAAAAATTGTTTGGTCATTTCTGTTAAGAATGAAATCTTGTAGAGTTTCCTTTGTTTTAAATCCATGCATGATTAGAAATGCTTAATTAGGACAGAAATGTAAGCTTCTAGATTTTAAATTAGAGAGAGGCACCATATTGCCTACTAGAAGGGATATATATGAACGCGTTCGTTTGACAATTAATCCTGGAATTGAATTTCTGATGATTTCAGACAGTGACTTAATTGGATCTAATAGACGACTGCCGCGTATCCGATATTCCGATGGATGCATTATTGTAGGAGTCAATAGAGAAAATTACCTCCAATTTCAAAGGCCTTTTTGTAGTCCCACAACCGCGGAATGATATGAAATTAATATTAATTTTTCATCCTTTTTCAAACTTTCTGGAAGGACAGAGCTCTCAGACTCTCCATGTGGCAAAGGGAAATTAATATGCTCTAATTTTGGTTGAATTTTTAGCCCAACAGAACAAAAGGAATATGAATGGATCCAATAGTATGATGAGATTAATATACATGCATGATAATTAATCATCCATGGGTTTGAACATGCATGAATGATTAGGGGAACAAAGAGATCGAGATCGAACCCAATATGAGTTATTTTTGTAATTAAGACTTAGAATTTAGGCGGTGGTCGAAAAATGAAGAAGTCAAGCTAGATACCATGCCAGATGAACAAAATTTCAAAATCATATATACATATATTGACTAAACCCGGTCTAAGAATTTGACACAAGTAAGGAGCAATTCCGTTCTGGGATAGGTGGTAACTGCTAATTAATCCAATTTATAATTAAAATGATTCATCATGAATAATTAATACTCCTGCAGCCGGAGAAGTTCTTATCCCTAAATTAAATAGTATCAAATCTGATGAATGTCTTTCTTGTCGATCTCATTATTTAATTATTATAATTGCTGTAGAAATTAAACTCGTTTTGAACGATAAACAGAGAAAATTATTAACAACGCTAGCTATGAGGAAATAATATATTCCACAAGTGCCGGTCAACAAACGCTGTTGAACTCGACAGAAGTACTAATGTCAGCAACCATGACCAAACTAACGAACCTGCATACATGTTGCCCAATAAATGACTCTAGCTAGTGATCTATATATATAACTCCATCGATCATTCTTATTCGGTGAAGCTTGCATTGCTAGCTAGCACTAGTGAATTAATTAGTTAAGGGCGGGTTCATCAAAAATGGCAGAGAGTAACGAAAGAGAAGTGGATGAGTTCACAGTGGAAGATGATGACATCTCTCCTATCCCTATGAGCAATACATCACCCCCGGAAATAGATTCTGCGGTGGCTCATGATCACGTCGCGTCGGCGCCTCCGGTGCAAACAGATCAATCCAACACTAGTGGAATGAGTTCACCGTCTTTGTCGGAGAAGCCACTTCTGAATCTCGCTATAGTACCTGTAAATGTACGTAGAGCAACCCCGAGGTCTCACACTCCCAATTTCTTCACGCCATTGGGTAGCCCTATTAGAAGGGTCATCCAACTTACCAAGTTTGACCCTCAGGACGCGTGGCTCCCCATCACCGAGTCAAGGAATGGCAATGCCTATTATGCTGCCTTCCATACACTTTGTTCCGGTATCGGAATTCCTGCCCTTGTGCTTCCTGTCTCCTTCACCATTCTTGGATGGTAAGAAAATACACCAACAAATAACAAAATTAATGCTTCTACTTTGCTTTCAAATCCCTAACAGAAATGACATATCCTCCATCCCTAACTTTTATTCTACGTACAATTTGATCCTTTTTGGTTTTCACGCATAATTTTGTTAACTATATAACGGCAATTAACTGCATGCAGGACATGGGGGATCATAAGCTTGACAGTGGCGTTTATATGGCAGCTCTACACCCTATGGCTTTTAGTCAAGCTTCACGAATCCAAAGAAACCGGGATGCGCTACAGTAGATACCTCCAGCTCTTCAGCTCCACTTTCGGGGATAAAATGGGGAAGATCTTCGCCGTCTTCCCCATCTACTACCTCTCCGGCGGCACGTGCGTGGCCCTCATCATAGTGGGAGGTTCCAGCATGAAGCTCTTCTACGAAATGCTGTGCGGCCACGACTGCACTTCGAAGCCGCTCACCACGGTGGAGTGGTACCTGGTGTTTGCCTGCGCCGCGGTGGTTCTGTCCCAGCTCCCCAACTTGAACTCCATTGCCGGAGTCTCGTTGATCGGTGCTATCACCGCCATTGGTTACTCCACCATCATGTGGGTCGTTGCCGTCACGGAGGGCAGGCTTGACGGCGTTTCTTATGACCCTATAAGGGAAAACTCCAATACCGCTATGATCTTTAGCGTTCTCAATGCTCTTGGCATTATTGCTTTTGCTTTTAAGGGTCACAATCTTACCCTAGAAATTCAGGTAATATATATTGTGCTCAAACAACATAATTAATAGTTGATCCAAATTATTATTTTACTAAACAATTAATTGGTGTTGGATTTATACAGGCAACCATGCCTTCAAGTGACAAAAAGCCATCCCACGTGCCAATGTGGAGAGGGGTGAAGTTTGCATATCTAGTCATCGCACTGTGCTTATTTCCTCTAGCAATTGGTGGATATTGGGCGTATGGACACAAGGTATGTACATATCTATCATCTACTTATGTGGTTGTTCTAAGGTGAAAAATTAAGTAGACAAAAATATCATGGTTGCCGGATCCTTTAATGGCAGTAGTGGAGTGTGTTGTTTAATTCAAAATTTTTTACGTAATGAAATAAAATGAATTACAAAAAAAATTGAGTTTATAGTAGCTATTTTACGGTTTATTCTTTTGAAACATTCAACATTTAAGTAGAATGAATGATACAACATGTTTCAATTTTTAATATATCATACATGATGTTGGTTAGGCCACAACTGGATCACCAGCATAATATAATATGTTAATATTGTAATGTGTATATTAAATAATTTTTAAAAGAAAAAAACCAAACCATCTAGAGTCTTTGACTCGTTACAATTTTGTATGAGATATATGGCTAGGTTATCATTATTGTATGTTGACTCTTGTTTGTTGAGTACGTAACTGAGAAAGAGCTAGGGTTTTATATGTCATCAGTTTGACTTGATCATATATATAATATTAATTTGGTTTTGATAGACCGTTTAATTAGTACTGAATGTATTTGGTTTCTCAATCGTTCATGATGTGTTTTAATAGATACCACCGAATGGGGGGATGCTTACTGCAATTTATCAATTCCACGGGCGTGACACTTCAACATTCATTCTTGCGTTGACCAGCTTGTTCATCATAGTCAATGCCGTAAGCTCATTCCAAATCTTTGGGATGCCCATGTTTGATGATATGGAGTCCAAATACATCACTCGCATGAACAAGCCGTGCCCATGGTGGCTCCGATCAATTTCTCGGGCCATGTTTGGATTCGGCTGCTTTTTTATGGCCGTCGCAATTCCCTTCTTGGGTAGCTTTGCCGGTCTCATTGGAGGGATTGCCATACCAATTACCTTCGCCTATCCTTGTTTCTTGTGGTTGAAGATTAAGAAGCCCAGAAAATACAGCTTCATGTGGTTGCTAAATTGGGGCCTAGGACTTTCTGGCACCGCTCTCAGTATTATACTCATATCCGCCGGCATTTATGTTGTCATCGACACCGGAATTCAAGTCAGCTTTTTCAAGCCTCAGTAAATTGCATGTTCTATCCAGTACGTACGTATTGAGATTCAGTTCATTAGCTCATTAGGATTCCCTCGATCGCGTCCCATATTCCTGTTGTTTCATGGTGATGATACATGTTATATTTGGCCTACTTAATAAATCTTAATTTATATATTTCAGTACTTGTACAGTTGTACGATCATCCATCCAAGCTGCTTTTTGTGATTGAATGAATTTTGTTCCAGTAGCTTGTAGTACTTGTAAAGTTGTATGACCATATATATATATGTATGTATATATATGCATGGGAAATATTGTAGTTGTTGTTGTTGCATGTAGATTTACAAACCATTTCGCAATATATAAAATTCGAGTAATTAGCTTTATGAATTTTTTTTAAACAATGGAATTAGATCATGCATTTCTAGCAATTTATATATTTGGAATTCTAGTTATATATATATATATATATATATATATATATAGCCTTATAATCATGTAAATGCGCTAGATACTTGATAACCTTATTAATTTGCTTAAAAAAAAGAAGAAGTAGATAGCACAAATGGTTCACTTTTTTTTTTCTGTCAATTATAGAAATGGTTGCTACTTGCATAGTCATCACCAAATAAGTTTTTGTCAGTCTTCTTTCGAGTCTTTGTCTGCTTATGAGAAAGAGGGAATAATATAGTACAAACTATCTTTAGCTATTTTAAATATTGATCTTCACATAGCAAAGGATAATGAAACAAATACATAGATATCTAAAATGGATTTAGGGAGCTTCAAAGTAAGTTTCACAAAAGCAACCATACAGAACCACGATCTAAGTATGAATTTCCACGAAATTAACTTAGAAGCCTCGATCAAGTAGAAAAACAGCTATAAAAAGTTTTCTTCATGCATGCAGCCTCTATATATATGCGGATTGTGACTTTTTAACAAAAAAAATAATGAAACTTTATCAAGGAAGGAATAAGATTGAAGACATGAACAACTTAACAAGAAAGGAAAAGTATAAGCAATTATTTGAACAGGGTCGGTCAGCAAAGTGAACAGAGCGAAGAAACCAGGAAGCTCGATCGCTGGTGAGTGCTAATTAAGTCATTGCGAAACTACGTACCCAAAGTACGTACGTAGATGATGTAAAGCTACCAAAACCAAACCTGCCTTCATCTCTTTTCATTATCAGAAAACTAATTACTTTAATTATAAGTACAATTAAATTTCATTCCTCTACCCAATGTATTTCCACACGTGCACAGATGGCTACCGGTACAGAGTTGAAAGCTTTGTTTTTGATTAATCCTTTAATAGTTGAAAGGTTGAAGTCTTTGCTTAACAGATAACGAAGCCCAGCTAGCCTCAAAAAGAAAAAGTGCAGAAACACCATTGTATTATAGCAGCCAAACAATGGGTCCTCAGTCAAAAGATTCTACTTTAAACCCAGCCCACATGCCCTTCAATTCACCAACCCCGACCATAACCAATAGCTAGCTCTCTCTCACTATATATATATATAGCTTCTTGACCCTCATGCACCACCACACTCCAAAACTAGTCCGAGCAAATTAATACAAGCGATCGATCATATATATATATATCAAAAGAGAAATGAGTGAGGTGACGGAAGTGAAGGTGAACTCAAGGAAGGTAGCAGGCCCAGAAATCGAAACTCCGGTGGCCGATATGACGTCAAGCCCGGCTGGTCCCCCAAAAACGCCAAAGAGCCCGTTTGGTTCGCGTTTTATGAGCACTCCTTTAGCCAGCCCCATGAAGAAGGCGATCGTGAGCATGCAAGGCTACTTAGAAGAGGTTGGACACTTCACCAAGCTTGATCCGCAGGACGCTTGGCTACCCATCACTGAGTCGAGAAATGGTAATGCCTACTACTCGGCGTTTCACACACTCAGTTCTGGAATCGGGGTTCAAGCCCTTCTTCTTCCGCTCTCTTTCACTGCCCTCGGTTGGTAAGTACGTACGTACTAAACCCTAATTAACTACTATAATTGATTTGGTCCTTAATTAACTACTATAATGCTTGTTTAATTTTGTAGGGCGTGGGGAATCATATGCCTCTCAGTGGCTTTCGTGTGGCAGTTGTATACTCTGTGGTTGCTGATACAGCTCCATGAATCCCAGTCTGGGATGCGCTACAGTCGATACCTCCGCCTTTCCATGGCCGCTTTTGGTATTCATATAACTATATATATCAAGTTATCAGCATTACCATGCATCGATCAACATTACCATGCATCGATCCTCATCGATCATCATCGATCTATTCATCTGATTCATCTCATCCCTCAATTATCCAAACTAGCCAAAATCAAAATCTTCTGAAAATAATTGATGGATGATTATAAGAATAACAACTAGAGCAACTTTTAGGGTTCATAATAAAAATAAAAAAGGATGTAATTATTATGCATGCTTGCTTTATTATGTTGAGGGCGGATGAGCATCAATGAGGAAATGTTTGTTTTATTATCTCAAAATAGTATTTGGTGTAATCAATTTTCTACTTTTGTTCTCTCGTTGTTGGCTTTTGATTTTTGTTTGTATTTGATCATTCGGAGATATTTTCTTTAATGTATTTTGTAATTTAAAAAAAATTGTTTAGTGGAATGCAAAATATGTGTTTTTTTTATATCTTTAATAATAATAATAATAATATGTCATTTTGATTGAACATTATTGGCTTTAGTGGGACGGAGTTGAGTTGGCCCTCCATTTACAGAAAATACCAGTCATAGCTTGCCTACACATACTTTTGACTTTTTGACCCCAGCTTTAACTACTTTAGTAATTAGTACTTTACATTAAAAATAAAAAAGACCTGTAATTATTGATCAAGTGCTGATGCATGCTGCTCAGACATTAGTACATTACACTGTACATTACGATGAAGCTAAAAGGCAGCTAGTTGGCCAAAAAATCTCATTGTCAGTGTCATGTTTTTTTATTAAGGGGAGAGCATACTCAGAATGGCCAAACCTATAACCTTTTTATGAACTTGTATTTACAATGTGAACCTTGTTTTTGTAGAGTAGTCAGTACTCAGTAGGAACTGTCAAGTCGTCAACTTAATTAACTGTCACTTAACGTTACGTGACCGACAGGTGAGAAACTAGGGAAGTTGCTGGCGCTGTTTCCAATCATGTACCTCTCAGGTGGCACGTGTGTGACCCTGATCATGATTGGCGGTGGGACCATGAAGATTTTTTACCACATCGTTTGTGGTAACAATGAAAATCCATTGACTATCGTAGAGTGGTACTTGGTGTTCACCGGCACGGCCATTGTTCTTGCTCAGCTTCCTAACCTCAATTCAATTGCTGGGGTTTCACTCATTGGAGCAATCACTGCAGTAACCTACTGTACTCTCATTTGGATTCTTTCTGTTACCAGAGAAAGGCCAATTGGTGTTTCGTATGATCATCCAGTACTTCCACTCCGGGTAAAATCTGACAAAGCTGCTTCGGTTTTTAGTATTCTCAACGCACTTGGGATAACTGTCTTTGCTTTTAGAGGCCACAATCTTGTGCTTGAAATACAGGTAAAATAGCTTAACCCACTTGAATTCTCTCCGTTGCTGATAGTTATTCTGCTTCTGCTCATATCAGTTTATTTGCAGGGGACTATGCCTTCGAGCACCAAGTGCCCGTCGTGTCTGCCAATGTGGAAAGGCGTGAAGTTTGCATATCTCATCATCGCAATGTGCTTGTATCCCCTGGCAATTGGCAGCTATTGGGCATACGGAAATTTGGTAAGATGCATTGTTTGAAAAATTATTTAGTGCATCTGATACAATAATAACGTGACTTTTATTTCACTTAAATATCATCACACGTTTAATTAATGTAACCAAAAAAACAAAATCTATGAGCTCTAAATAAGAATTCAAATCCTTAATCTTTGAATTGTAAAGCACAGGGATACTTTGAGTGAAATGACATCCACTACTCATACGGAGTATCAGATGCACAATAATTTTCTCTATGTATGGTTTGGGTTTGAACAATTATACATAAAGAAAACATTCTAATGCTTATTTCAGCCACTAATGCAATATGAGTCCATGGCAGATACCATCCAACGGAGGAATGTTATATGCTCTGAACAAGTATCACGGACGCGACACGTCAAAATTTGTCCTAGGTTTTACAAGCCTGCTGGTTGTGGTTAACAGTCTAAGCTCGTTTCAAATATATGCAATGCCGGTATTTGACAATCTGGAATTCAGATACACTAGCAGCATGAACAAACCTTGTCCATGGTGGTTACGCACAGGGTTTAGGATTCTGTTTGGCTGCTTTGCATGTTTTATAGCGGTGGCACTACCATTCTTGCCGAGCTTGGCAGGGTTGATTGGAGGAGTTGCAGTACCAATCACCTTGGCATATCCATGTTTCATGTGGATACTCATCAAGAAACCTCCTAAACATATAGCAATTTTTAATTGGGTACTGGGATCCTTGGGGATAGTCCTTAGCATCTTAATTGTCACCGGAGCAATTTGGAATATAGTCACCATTGGAATAGACGTTCACTTCTTCAAGCCTCAATAAGTAATTGCAACAACAAGGGCATTACAAAGTCTGGCAGTGATGCTTCCTACTGCAAAGTATGGTGCTAATGTATATCACCAGCCTCCTGATGTTGACCTTAAGCTATCAAATGGATCTCTTTCAGTTAGTTCCTGATAGTAAAACCAGTGCCTAGTAAAAGGAACAGACCCAACCCTGTCTCAGGGAAGGAATCAACAACTTCAACAACTGTTCGGATATCTAAAATAAATGTACAACATGCTGCATAACACTGTGGGTACGTATCTGAATTCTGAAATGTGATAACACTTTGTTTCTTATGTAATGGTATTGTTGATAAGTAAGACAAACATCATCAATCTCTCAGTACTTGGTAGGCCAAATAACAAAAACTCTCACTAGTAGCAGTAAAGAAACCGTACCTTCAACTAATCATTCCTCCTTTCTCTATGTCTGCATATTTTTTCTATCTTGAAAGATGAAACGCTACTTTGATCAGCATCTTCAAGAGTAATCACATTGATTTTTACTTACTTTTGAAGGTGTGATTACACGCTCCACTAAACAAAAGAGAGGATACAGAAGCAATGTCCAAGAACTTCCATGGTTAACTTTGGGTACTGCGTGACTTTGTCTGGTATTACATAGATAATGGAAGAAGCATCCTTCGTTTCTTTTTCCGAGCCAACTTCACTTGCCTAGTAACCTTTATGCACAAAAGCAAAAGCATTGCAATGCATACTAGGATGAAAGCAAGTCGCATATGCCTGAAGTATAACGAAACTGCTGAAAAAACCAGGAAAGCTAGAATAACCAATTCCCATATTACAAAGAGCACAACATCTACCCTGCATCCACAAATTGGGGAGAAACGAAATATATAAGAGATAAGATCATGATTAAAAGGAGCCACAAGTGAGATAATGCAAACACAATATGTTTATGCGTTTACATGGATGAAAATTTCATAGTTAAACTAAACTTATCTACTGGTATTTCCCCAGTAAGGAAAGATCAAGTTCATCAAATACAAAAGGCAACAGAACGTCAAAAATACAGTCATAGACAATATCAATTCAACAAGAGCCGCCCGCATACAATCATCATTCGAGATAACCCTGACACCTCATGATGGAAATTTGTTTATAAGAATGATATAGCAACAAACACCTCAGCATTCGCACAAAAATAATGATTGACCACTTACATGGAGCACAATTACAAAAACCTTCACCATTCGTATGCTCAAAGTAGACTAGATATACATAAAAATAGACTAAACAATAGAATATGCATCAATACTAAGCAAAGATCAACAACGTTCAGAAAATGCAGAATAACACTCTCTGGAAGATGAATCCAACACCTTTTCATTGTTTTTGCTCCATTGAATTCTTATAGATTTAAAGGGACAGCTCTATGGAAGACAGCCACTCCGAAGTTGAATAAACAAGCACTACACCAGCAGAAACTTTTGTTCATCGTTATATGTTCCACCACTGATATGATATTACCTCTTTTCTACTATTAATATGGTAATGAACAGAGATAACCTATCTGGCAGACTACAAACATCAGCAGGTGAATCTTAAAAAACTTTAAAAAAAATCCAGACCCATTTGCTTAGAGATAAGAATTTAGCTTCAACAACAGGGATTCAGGTCAGGAAGCTGAAGCTATTACTAGCCTCAAATAAAAAATTTAGCAACTTTCCAAGCAAAACCAGAACAATAGCTGATTATCTCAAACAATACCAGGACAGGTAGTGAATCAAGTTCTTACGCATATAGATCCTACAATAAGCAAACAAAAAAATAATATAATGATAAAAATTTAAGGAGAAATCAAAGGGAAATTGTTAAGTAGGCACGAAGTATTGAGAATTTCACCTGGACAAAGTATGATTAGAGGTGGAAGAGAAGAAAGAGACGGAGGCCCAGTCATGCTTCGATCGAATCTGATACTCTCTCAACTGATCTGCCAGATTCGATCGCGTTATCATCTCTGCAAAGCCCTTTGCTTTCTTCTTTTGCTTCAATCTATATCTTTTCAGAGAGATCGGAGTCGGAGGTCTTCTGCGGGATTGCACGTCGCTGGGTTCACAGCCTAATGAACTTCGCCGTTTTCACAGCGGAATTGAACGTCGCCGGGTTCACAGCGGAACTGAACGTCGCTGTTGTCACCGCGAAATTGAACGTCGTTGGATTCACATCAGAATTGAACGTTCGCTGGGTTCAGAGCGGAATCACCGTTCCGCGGACCTCCTCTCACTATAACTCTCATCCCTTTTTCGCTTCTTATTTGTTTTTTTTTTTCAGGACGGCTAAGAATCAAAGATAGGCTAGGCCCACCAACTTTTTTGAGGCCCAAAAACTTTTTTTAGGCCCAACATAGTTAACTGTAATTTTTCATGTGCCCTAATGTTGGGTTAAGTAGGACAGTCCACACACACGAGACGCATGACACCCACATGGAAGAAGCGGACCAACCCCAAAACCCTTCCGATAATCCTGACGACGTCGTTTCTGACGAACTATCGCCGGAAACTGACCTTACCCGCTCTTCGAGCCCTCAGGAAAACAACCATAACGATTCCCAAAACCAGTCGCCGGAAAACCCGGCTGCACCTCCCCAAACGACGGTTGAAGCCCCCATTTCGGACTCTCAAGATGACTCCTCTGAACCCATCCCTGAAGACACCCCACATGGACCGCCTCAAAACCCTAGAAGCCCTGCCGGAACGGTTCCAGCCGAGACCACCGGCCTTCCGGCCAAGAGACGCCGTCGCAGGAAGAAATTCTTCACGGAGCTCATCGGCACTCCATCCTTGGCCAAGAGCCGCCGCACCGACCTCAACAAAGAGGTCGACACAGAAGCCCTAATCGCACTCTCAGTGGGATTTCCGGTAGACTCGCTCACTGAGGAGGAGATCGAGGCCAACGTGGTCCCCACCATCGGCGGCGTTGAGCAAGCCAACTACATCGTCGTGCGGAACCACATTCTGTCCCGGTGGCGGTCCAACGTGTCGTTCTGGTTGACCCGGGAGCTGGCGCAGGAGTCGATTCGGTTGGAGCACAAAGGCTTGGTCGACAAAGCTTACAGCTTTCTGGTGGAGCACGGCTACATCAACTTCGGGCTCGCTCCGGCGATTAGAGAAGCGAAATTGGGGTCCTTTGATGGAGCTGAGAGGGGCAATGTGGTAATTGTGGGTGCTGGTTTGGCCGGTTTGGTAGCGGCGAGGCAGTTGGTGTTTTTGGGATTTAAAGTTGTGGTATTGGAAGGCAGAAGTAGGCCTGGAGGGCGCGTGAAGACGAAGAAAATGAAAGGCGAGGGCTCGGAGGCCGCAGCTGATCTCGGTGGGAGTGTCCTCACCGGAATAAATGGGAATCCACTAGGGGTTTTAGCTAGGCAATTGGAGCTGCCTCTTCATAAGGTGAGAGACATTTGCCCGCTTTATTTACCAGATGGAAAATCAGTGAATTCTGAAATTGATTCTAGAATAGAGGCTTCTTTTAATAAGTTGTTAGATAGAGTTTGTAAGCTTAGGCATGCAATGATTGAGGAAGTTAAGTCTGTAGATGTTCCATTAGGGACTGCACTTGAAGCTTTTCGACGGGTTTGTAATGTAGCCCAAAATCCTCAGGAGCGTATGCTCTTGGACTGGCATCTTGCTAATTTGGAATATGCAAATGCCACCTTGATGTCTAATTTGTCAATGGCGTATTGGGATCAGGATGATCCCTATGAGATGGGTGGTGACCATTGTTTTATTCCCGGAGGCAATGAGACCTTTGTGCGAGCCCTTGCGGAGGGCCTTCCAATTTTCTATGAAAGGACTGTGGAAAGTATTAGGTATGGAACTGATGGGGTTTTGGTCTATGCAAATGGCCAGGAGTTTCGAGGTGACATGGTTCTTTGCACTGTGCCATTGGGTGTGCTTAAGAAGGGGTCAATTGAATTTGTCCCAGAGCTTCCACAAAGGAAGAGAGATGCAATTCAGAGTTTGGGATTTGGATTGTTGAATAAGGTTGCCATATTATTTCCTTATAACTTTTGGGGTGGAGACCTTGATACTTTTGGGCATTTGACTGAGGATCCGAGTATGAGGGGCGAGTTCTTTCTGTTTTATAGTTATTCTTCTGTGTCAGGAGGTCCTCTTCTGGTTGCGCTTGTTGCAGGAGATGCTGCCATTAAGTTCGAGCTGATGTCTCCTGTGGAATCTGTGAATAGGGTGTTAGAGATACTAAGGGGCATTTTCCACCCAAAAGGTATTGCTGTTCCGGACCCTATTCAGGCAGTGTGCACTCGGTGGGGGAAGGATGACTTTGCATACGGGTCGTATTCATACGTTGCTGTAGGTTCATCAGGAGATGATTACGATATTCTTGCAGAGAGCATTGGGGAGGGGAGAGTGTTCTTTGCTGGAGAGGCCACTAACAAGCAGTATCCAGCAACCATGCATGGAGCTTTGCTCAGTGGAATGAGAGAGGCTGCTAACATATTGAGAGTAGCCAAAAGGAGGTCAATAATCCCCTCAGAGAAATTAAATAATGTTTGCGAGGAAAGTGGGGATTTGGATAAATTATTTGACGCCCCTGACCTGACTTTTGGGAGCTTCTCTGTTTTGTTCGATCCAAAGTCAGATGATCCCGATTCTACATCCCTGTTTAGGGTGAAATTTGGAGGGGGGAATTTAGACGTGGGATGTTTCAGTCTGTATGGCTTAATTTCAAGGAAGCATGTCCTTAAGCTGAGTGAGGTAGAAGATGATGGGAAGAGGATGAGAATGTTAAATTTTGAATTTGGGGTGAGGCTGGTTGGGAGGAAAGGTCTGAGTGGCGTTGCGGAATCTCTTATCACCTGTGTTAGATTAGCAAAATCAGGTATGGAGCAGTAATAGGTATAGGAGACTTGGTGAGAGCTGCTTTTGCATAATGAATCAGTTCATTGTTTGAACAGCTGGAGGGATTTCACTTCACGGTTAATTGTTGTTGTAGTAAAAGTAATTATTTATGCCAAGAAGACTGGAAGACGATGTGATTCTTGTCGATCATAGAGAACCGCCTCGGTTGTTTTCTGAGTTGCTTAATAATTCTCCAGTGAAAAACTGATTGTGAGTTCTTCATTCATCCCCACATTGGCATTGCAGTATCATTTTCTATTCAGATTGCAGTATCATTTTTCTATTCAGATTGCAGTATATTCTTCACTTTAGTTCGTAGGTGTTGGGATATTGCTAGTCTAACACCTTCAAATTTGAAGTTTGAGACTTGGCCCAAATCTGCATCTATAACGGCATCCACAGAAATGGCTCAAAATGCCGACAGCCTTATTACGAGAATGTGAGCTTCTGGACCAAATGCTGAAACCCAAATGATATTTCTTTTCCCCAATTTACAAAATTATTGACTTTCTGAATATTATCTTGCAGAGTTTCGTATTTCAAAAAACTTCCTTCATTTTCCTGTTGAATTTTATTTCACCTCAAGTTCTTTATTTTTTTCTTTTTTATTTCTTCAATTGTTGGAACCTTTTTGGGTGAAGAAGAGGCAAATTTTAGTTCCAACCCAAGTAATTTTTTTTTTCATTACAAGGTGTTCTTAGAAAAGTTAAAAAATTTGTAAACTTGTCTCGATCTTAAGCTCATTCTTCAAGCTTTATTATTTAATTGTCATCCTCCACCGTAACAAATTATTCACCATCAATTGCACGTTTACTCTTTCATTATGTGAAATGCATTTTATGCACCATATTATAAAAGTTAAATTATGAAGTTCCGTTCATATGCTCACTCTCATTCCGATTTTCATACAACCAACTACTATACCAACTCCTTAGGAATAGTTGACCATGTGACTACTTGAGTACTGAATATGAACTCCTAGACGATAAATGAAAAATTAAGTGTACAATTTTACCAAAAACATTAGGTTTCAGACATGATAAAAGGTAAGAAAGTATAAATTTAAGGGTTTTTATCATCCACAGGCCCTGAACTTTCGCCCACCAAACTCATTGGTGCCCAAATTTCAAAATTGATCTTAGAGGTGCCTAGACTTTTAAAACCGTTCATTTGTGATGCCTCCGTCGAATGTTAACATTCCCTCAATTAAGAGGGGCAATATGTCATTTCACACTATTTTTGTTTATGAAATGACCTTGAAGCCCTCTCCCCTTCCTTCCTTCCTTCCTTCATTTATGTTTTTTCTTTTTTTGCTTTCCTCCTTCCTTTCTTAGAAGCCTGTGACACCTCCCTCGGTGCGGCCATCTCTGGTTGCCGGACTGGTGGCGACGTGTTCGTCTCGGTTGGGGAAAGAAAACCCAGTTCTTGGGTTAGCCGACCGGTGACAGATGGCGGCGAATCGAAGGAGAGAAGCTCAATGGTTCCAGCGGTCTGGAGACTGGGTTGGGTGATGGCTCTGCAACGGCGGCGTGGACTGGGAACGCAGGTGCATGCCCAATGTGAAATTGGTCACGGCGTGGAGGCGTAGTGCTAGGAAGAGCACGACAAAGATGAACAGAGAGCATGAGGGAGGGAGGGAGGGAGAGAGAGAGAGAGCGTGGTCTAGGCTGTGATGGAGGCACGCTGTGAAGAATGGAGGAACACGGCTCGGTGGAGCTGGTGTTGGTGGCTTGAATGGCTCTGGGCAGAAATGAGAGAAAGATGCGTGACGGCGGAGCTACTGGGTGCACTGAACAATTGAAGAAGTGGTAGTGTCGTGGAGTGGAGTTGGAGATGGTGTCGTGTTCGTTGATTGGAAGAGAGGGAGGGGAGAGAGAGAAGAGTCCGGCCTCAGAGCTGAACATAAGAGTACGGAAAGTCCATTTTGACCCTTATTTCTAAATTTCATCAAGGCCTTAAAGGTCATTTCGTTAAAATAGTGTGAAATGACATATTGCCCCTCTTAATTGACGGAATGTTGACGGAGGCATCACAAAGGAACGGTTTTAAAAGTCTAGGCACCTCTGAGATCAATTTTGAAGTTTGGGCACCAATAAGTCTGGTGGGCGAAAGTTCAGGGCCCGTGAGTGATAAAAACCCTAAATTTAAACAATAAGCAATGAAATCGAGGGAGAGGCTCTAACGAGGACACTTATAATGACGACTTAGTGAGGACTTTTCGATTAGACTTACTTTTTGATTACATTTCGACAAATCAACAGTTAAATATTTAGATATTTATGAGTAGATCACTTCTACAAATTTTCAATGAAATCGGAAATCGTTAAGTCATCTATAATTGTGATTTACCATTTATGAATATGAATAGTTCAAAATTAACAGATTTGATTTGTCCATTTATTTGGTATAGTTCAGGGTTTAGGGTTTCAGTACCTTAACGATTTCAAATTTTGTTGAAAATTTGTATAAGTGATATTAAACGGTTGATTTGTCGAGATGTAATAGAAAAATAGATATCACAACCATTAATTGAAAAGTCATTACCAAGTCCTCATTATGAGGGTCCTCATTAGAGCCTCTCCCATAAAGTCAAAAAGAGCAAGGAATAAAGTTTGAAGGGTAGCTTGGAGTAAAAATGTTGTGAACACCGAATTGTTAAATCCAAGTATCACATAGGTTAGCAAATTGATACCTCTGATCAAGGAAAATATAGAAACTTAAACTGATGCTGGCTTGAAAGTTGAAACTAAAAACGGTACGACTCTTTGATAACTGTGGGCAAGTGGCACAACATATGCCAAGAAAACGACAATCATCAAAGCGATAGAAAATGTCTCAAACTCGAAAAAAAAAAAAAAAAAAAAAGCGATAGAAAATGTGAAGCTTACGGTGCACCTACCAGCAGTCCCGAAACCCTTGCTCAATCCCCGTCCCCCAACGCAAAGTGTCACGTGGGCTCCACACACCGACTTTCCCAAATTTAATCCAATCAAGGCCGACACTCCACGGGCCCCACATTTGCCACCCCCCACGTTCCATCTGACACGTTGCGGCCACTTATTGGCCCATGCCTACTCCTCACCACTAGTACACCGTGTCCCTCTCTCTAATTAGCATCTTTCTACTTTCTTCGGCTTTCGCCTTTTGACCGTTTGGTTTCCATTACTCCTTGGCTTATCACACACGCACAACTCGCAACTGGCACATATGCTCTCTGGACACGTGTCGAGTATCTGTAGAGAGTGGGAAATTGAGCGCGTGAACATATATTTTTGTCTATTTGATCCACGCAGAGGTCGGTAATGCCACTGGGTATAGGATTTGGTGTAACTTATCAAAAGAAAGAATAGGTTTTGGGCCAGCTAATTAAATTTACTTAATCGCGTGACGTCCGTGTGGGATGGTGCTATAAAAGCTCACACCCTCAGTAAGCTTAAGCCTCATCATAAACTCAAAGCATTTCACCACTTGGTATCTCTAAGAAAAAGTCTACTAATTGTTTGCTTGTTATCTGTGTTTTCGAATCGATCTTTAAGAATGGCGGAGTACAACAAAAGCCACGAGTACGAGAGCAAGGCCGAGGAGGGCGGTCCAGTTGAGACCCAGGATCGTGGGTTGTTTGATTTCCTGGGGAAGAAGAAAGAGGAGGAGAAGCCTATTCATCACGAACAAGAGGAGGTGATCGTCACCGAGTTCGAGAAAGTCAAAGTGTCCGAGGCGGCTGAGCCAGCTTATATAAACTATGACAAA
Organism: Rubus parviflorus; assembly: GCA_029955375.1. Lineage (NCBI taxonomy): Eukaryota > Viridiplantae > Streptophyta > Magnoliopsida > Rosales > Rosaceae > Rubus > Rubus parviflorus. Next base: position 1,828,825 of record JARGGL010000001.1, on the reverse strand, counting down.
CCTGCCGAGCATGGTTATCATAAGGAGGAGGAGGAGAAGAAGCACGAAACTCTCTCCGAGAAGCTTCGCCGATCCGACAGCAGCTCTAGCTCTGTAAGTCACCTTTATCTATCTATCTATCTATCTATCTTACTAGCTAGACCATTAATTAATTTAACCCTGGTTCCTCAGAACTGAAGTATTTGATTTTAAGTTTGAATTGATTTCTTTTTCGAATACATATTTATATATGATCGATCATTGTTAAATACATTGTCCTTGGTTATGAATTTGTTAATCTGAACTAACAACATATATATTGGATTAATTTAATTACAGTCAAGCGACGAGGAAGGAGATGACGAAGAGAAAAAGAAGAGGAGGAAGGAGAGGAAGGAGAAGAAGGGATTGAAGGAGAAGCTCAAGGAGAAGATCTCCGGCGACAAAGAAGAAGAAAAGAAACACGGATACGAGGAGGACACGGCTGTCCCGGTGGAGAAGTTCCACGAGGAACACGAGCGTCCATATGATCACGGTCCAGTCCACCATGAAGAGCCAACTGTAGTTGTGCACTCCGAGGAGAAGAAAGAGGACGAGAAGAAGGGTTTCCTTGAGAAAATCAAGGACAAGCTTCCCGGACAGCACAAGAAGCCAGAGGATGTTCCGGTTGCGTCTCCACCACCTCCAGAGTATGAACATGCTGAGCCTGCCTATAATGAAGGCGAGGTCAAGGAGAAGAAGGGTATATTGGAGAAGATCAAGGAAAAGATTCCTGGGTACCATCACAAGACCGAGGAAGAGAAGGAGAAGGAGAAAGAGAAAGCTGCTGGTTCTTACTGATCGACTCCTTTGTTGTCCCAAAGAGTGATCCATCGTGATGGTGTGGGTGTGCCTTCTTTAGTTTGTACGTGCTTATTTTTGTAAGTTTGTTTAATAGTTAGGCGTTCATGTTTGATATTAAAAAAAAATGTATTTTCCTTATTTGCTTGTGATTTAAACATTATTGTTAATAAGATTTAATATTCCTTTGTATTTTCTTAATATGGGATCGAAGAGCTCGAGACTTTTTATTTTTATTTTTATTTATTTTTTATTTTAAATGCCTACGTACTAAACCGACCTTTTCCGTTACAAGAATAAAGTGAGATTGAAATGGAGCAAAGATTAGGAAGGTGCTTGCTTGAGACTTTGGGAATGGCTTGTTTGAAGAAAAAAAAATGTATATGTGGCAACAAAATAAAACAAGATAAATTTTATTATTGGCTTGAGTTTGATTTTTAAGATGACCTTCAATTTGCAATGCAACATATGTTGGTTTCTATATTTTGTTCATACTTTTTAGATGAAATCTTTTTATTTTGGTAATTTGATGAGACTTTTATTGAGATAAAAAAAAACATTTCAATTCCGTCATTTTAGAGTAATTAGATTCAGGGTTTGTGTAAAAAACTTAAACCATATTAATTTTGTTGCTAATGCATGTACAAATATGAGACAATAGTACGTCAAAGTGATGAAAAAAAATTCGGTTTCAGCACCTCTGTAGAGAAGTACGTTATCTTGGCTTTCAACTTTGCTTAAATTGGAAATGATAACTAAGTTTTAGTTTTCTTAATGGATGAACGAAAATATATAGCTCAATTGTTTAATAATATAAGAACGATATTTAGTGGATGAATATAGACACCAGACAGGGAAAGGTTCAATAGAATGAATGTTACCAATTTTGAATCCTCCAATTAGTTTAGGCCAAGTAACTTAGATACAAAAATGATGACCTTTTCAAAAATGTGCTGGCAAGTCTTCCTAATTATGGATCAACGATCCTTCGATTTCTTGCAATATTTAATTAACTTTTGGATAGGTATAAGGATCTCAATCATTCACTTACAGCCTAGAAAATTCGAGTACGTGGAGTGGGATCATATCTTATGGATTTCAGGTATGAATTAAAGTGAATCATCAACTCCATTTATGTTTCACAACCGGATTTCTTCTTTTGAGGAAAGAAAAAAAGAAAGAAAGGAAAGAATAAGTGTAATGTCTCCCTCAAGGCTCAAGCCCACAATCAGAGTAATTTGCGCGATCGACGCAAAGTACTTAAGGAGGAGTGATGACCAAAACGAAAGACTAGTGGAAATGGTGGAACCAAAGTTTGGAGGAATTAAGATCATGCACGAAAGATATATAACCATTTCTTAAGGACCGTATATCTCTGAAATAAAAAATATATTTATGTATATAAGTTTTTTTCATTACATAAAACTATACACTTTTAAAATACACAATTTTTATGTCAGTTGTCATATTCAATCATTTAAACAGATCTGACGGCTGACATTAAAACTATATATTTTTAAATATATAGTTTTATATAGTGAAAAAAATTTATATATATATATATAGTAAGACTATGATATGTTAACATTTTTCATACATAATGATGAGAGAAAATTTTTGTTAAGGTAAATAAGGTTCTCATTTGAGTAACTAAGTCCTAAAAGTGATAATTGTAATATTTTATGACTTGACCACACATATTACAACTTCGACAATTTATGTGGTAAAACTCTCGTTAAGGTAAATAAAACCCTCATTAGAGTAAGTAGATTATCGTTTGAATAATTAAGTCATAAAAGTTATAATTATACGTATGAAATACGTTAACGTACATTATAATTTTTCATATATATATATATATATATATTTCGACACATAAAATAGGATGCTGCTTCAGTGCCCAGGGCATACAGTATCCGGTAGAGGAGATGCATTTGCAGGGAGAGGGTGGGGGCAGATGAGATTCAAGGGTTTAAGAGACTGCCACGTGGCCAAACACTTGGTGCTCGGTGTATGGCAGAATTTCCCCATAAAATATGAGCAAATATTTCAAACCTTAATGTAATCTTAAGCTTTTCGAATATGACCATTACTAGATTAGGCCCACATTGTGTGGTCTAAAGTATAAACTCCATAGTTTATATGTTGCTGCACGCTAAAGTCATGACAGTCATAATTGATCTCGATGACCCAAACCCATCATCGACTATGTCGATGCATGATAGTTATAAAGCTAAATAAGGATAAGTACGTATATACTTAGAATTAAAAGAAGAAAACATAAATATTGTCCTATTATCAATTCGATATGTTCATCAAGCTTTTATAAAAATGACAATTTTCAGATGAGAAGTTGGTAAGAGTTCGTCACGACTTTGCAACATACATAATCGATTCGTGATATTTGTTATGAATTGCTCATGAACGGTTAATAGTTTTAGTATTTTGTCAAAGTTAATGAAGACATAGCACAATACACGCTAAAAGTAAAGAAAACTGAATATAAGAATATTATGAGTGTTATTTTTCAATGCTCCCTTAAATAAAAGTCATTAATTTTCTTGTTCCTCGATTATATTTATTTTCATGATACTAAATTAAATTATAAGTGCCAACACATGTTGGTTGAGTTGGCATGAGCGGACTTGTGGTTGAGCCCCAACTCAAGTTCGATCCCTGCTGCCAGTAATCTTGTAAAAACTCCCTCATTGGGGGTGTTGGTGGGCGATCTAGAAAATGTCTTAGATTGTGTATTCAGTATTCACACAACTGCCCCCCCTAAAGCAATAAACATCAACTTTTTGCATAATTCCATTCCAGTGGGCTAGGCTGGGACACTATCCAACTTTGTAAGGCCTATTGGGTTAAGGTCGTGGGTTAAGGTCGTAGGTTTGCTCTGGCCTTGGTAGTGTAGGGAAGCCTCCCTCTTACCTAAACTTTTTTGCACAAAAAAAAAAAAATTATAAGTTCCCAATAGTAAAAATATGTAACTCTCGTAATTTTAAATTCCAATTTAATTAAAGGGTATTGCTAAGAGATTCGTAGATGCATGCTTATGGGGTGAATCCAGATTCAGATCCAACATTCATATCTCAACTCCCTCCTCCTGCTACCATTAAATAGTAACTTGTCCACTATTCCATGCCCCCATTTTACTAAGACAGCTCAATGAAGTGATCTGCCTGCAACAAGCTAGGAGTGGTTATAGTCTTATAGAAGTAGCGGCTACAATCTAGCCATGCAACCCACTTTAAGTGGATGGATGGATGGATGGGAAATTGGGAGGTAGGGAGCTGAGGAGCTCTTCTACAATACGAGTGCTCTTTTACTTGTGGGCCTTCGGATGAATTTTCCACTTTTTGATGTGTATGCTCATGAGCCATTGGATGCCGGATGCATTGTTCTAGAGCCCTATAGAAAATTTTGTCTGATCCTCATTATGTTCTAGGCCGATATATATTTTTTAATTAATTACAAAAAATTCTCGAATTATAAAGTCATTTTTAATTTTATATTCATATATTAAATTTTATCATTTTCATACTTTATGTTTGATTTCGTTAATAAATTCATTACTTAAATGTATTAATTCATGAACTATTCTGTTAACAAATTCATACACTAGAGATATACATTTGTTAACGAAATCAAACGTGAGGTATACAAATAACAAAATTTGATATATGAGTATGAATTTGAAAAATGAGATTATAGTTTGGAGAATTTTTGTAATTAATCTTGTTTTTTAAATTAAAAATGAAAATTGAAAAGGTACAGTGTATATATTACTTGGCGGCTAGACTTGCAACAAAACCCAAGCCTTGTCCATATTCATTGCAGTCGGTCGGGGCAACCAAAGAAAGAGAATGCTGTCTCATCTCCTGTGCCAACTCAAACCCCTCTGGCGCCTCTCGACTTGGGTCAAGACAAGCGATGGAAGACGAAGACTTCCATTGGAAGTCGATCATGACTAAATACTAGCCAAGAGAAATAAAAATAATCGTACAAAGAAATCAATTATTAATTAACTAATAAAACTAAGCTATATATCAAGCTTTATGTATCCACAACTCTCAACTTCATGGTAATGATCAATTTTCAAATCAAAGATGAAGATCAGAAGCAAAATTCCACTCTTATCACTAATCGTTGTTGCTATAGGTGTTATAACATCAGTGAGTAGTACTACTACTTCTAGTGATGGTAATGGGGAGTATTTGATCGGAGTGGGAAGCTATGACATGACCGGACCAGCAGCCGGAGTGATAATGATGGGTTATGCCAACATGAACCAAACCACTGCCGGTGTACATTTCCGGCTAAGGGCAAGGACTTTCATCGTAGCCGAGAGCTCGCAAGGTCCAAGGTTTGCCTTTGTTAATCTGGATGCAGGGATGGCTTCACAGCTTGTTAATATTAAAGTGCTCGAGAAACTCAAATCAAGGTACTTCCGTTCCATATATGCCAATCCAATCATACTAGCTATCTATAAGGTAAATGTTAAGGGTTAAAAGTAATTTTGTTCTTCGTTTTGAAGGTTTGGGAATTTATATACTGAAGAAAATGTGGCGATTAGTGGCATTCACACCCACGCTGGACCTGGGGGATATTTGCAGTATCTGCTTTACTCTCTTTCAACTCTGGGATTTGTCCAAGAATCATTCGACGTCATTGTCAATGCGATTGTGCAGAGCATTGTTCAGGCTCATGTTAACCTCAAGCCTGGTTCTATTTTCATCAACAAAGGTAACCAACCTAGTTAATTACCTCATATATATGAAGTCTGTACGTAACTAGCTTACTGCAATTAAACCTACTAACCAACCTTACTGATCGAATATTATTTAACTTTATAGGGGATGTGGTGAGCGCCGGAATAAACAGGAGTCCAAGCGCTTATCTGCTAAACCCGGCGGAGGAGAGAGCCCGGTACCCGGCCAACGTTGATACCCTGATGACTCTCTTGAAGTTTGTGGATGGTGCAAGTGAGCAGAGCATTGGAGCATTCAGCTGGTTTGCTACTCATGGAACCTCCATGAGCAAAGACAACAAGCTCATCAGTGGAGACAACAAAGGTGCAGCCGCGCGGTTCTTTGAGGACCAGTTCGCTACAACTCCCATCAGATCAGCTCCCTTCAACTCCTCTAACACACCAGGTAACCAACTAAGCTCATCTACATGATCAGCAAACGTCGACCAATTACATTTACGTACTTTGGTTATTTGCAACAGATGTTGGCAAGTTGGTAACCAAGGCACAAACCATCAAAGCAACAGGAGGACAGACCTGCAGCAAAACAAGCAGCAAAGAGTGCAAGGTGAGGAAGAACGACGGGTCACTATTTGTGGGAGCTTTTTGCCAATCAAACGTTGGAGATGTGACCCCGAATGTGCTTGGGGCCTTTTGCACTGATACTGGAAGACCTTGCGACTTCAATCGATCCTCCTGTAATGGGAATGACCTGCTTTGCCTTGGCCGTGGACCTGGGTACGTATTCACTACGTATTTAGAGAACCTTAACCTATTCAGCTTAACTGTGACTTTGTGTTGTGTGACAGGTACCCTGATGAAATACGAAGTACCAAAATTATAGGGGAGAGACAATTTCAGAAGGCGGCTGATCTATTTACATCGGCTACAGAGAAACTGACCGGGAGTATCGATTATCGCCACGTGTACCTAAACTTTACGGATATTGTGGTTGAACTAGATGGAAACAAGAAGGTCAAAACATGTCCAGCAGCAGTTGGTCCTGGTTTTGCTGCTGGAACTACAGATGGACCTGGTTTCTTCGGCTTTCAACAAGGTGATACAAAGGTCAGCACTCTTTGGGGCAAAATCTAATCTCCAGGCATATCAGTCTTCCCTGCTTACTTTAGTACTTACTATGGTTTTATTCACAGATACCGGAGGAATATATAAAACTTAGGGATGCACTGAAAAAACCTAGCCAATATCAAGTGGACTGTCAAGAACCCAAGACGGTTCTGCTCTCCACGGGCGAAATGTTTGAACCTTACGCATGGGCGGTAAGACCGACTTTTACTAGATTCAGATGCAATACCATACACAGATTTTCATTCACCGTATTGACGTATTGTTATATGGATATTTCTAATTGTTTAGACTTCATGGTTCAACTGCAGCCTGCAATTGTTCCTATACAAATGCTCAGATTGGGGAAACTCATCATACTTTCTGTCCCAGGAGGTTGGTACTCTCTTCAAAATCACATTAGCATCTTTACAGATAGAAGAACTCGTTCTACTTTATACTTGTGCTGGTAGCATGTGCACTTTTGCATCAATGCAATGACTATTTGCCCTAGCTAGCTCATTATTTGCATACTCAACCAAATTGCCGAGATTAAGCAAGATAACACCTATAAGCTTTAACAATAAGCTCGATCTAAGCTACTGAGCCTTGCAGAATTCACCACAATGGCGGGGCGGCGGCTAAGGGAGTCGGTAAAGGAGACATTGATAAGTAACAGCAAAGGTGAATTTGATGAGGAGACTCATGTTGTAATAGCAGGCCTTACAAATACTTATTCACAGTATATTGCAACTTTCGAGGAATACACGCAACAGAGATATGAGGTACACACTCAACTGATAAGAAAAACTCATGTCTTTAGTGGGTTTGACATGAGACTCATCTTAATGGAGTTTAATTCCATCTTGATTTTTCAATACATAATGGAATCTGCAGGCTGCTTCGACTCTCTATGGTCCTCACACATTATCAGCATACATCCAAGAATTTGAGAAATTAGCCAAAGCAATGGCAAAGGGAGAAAAAATTGTTTCTAAAGGTCCCTCACCTCCAGATCTTTCCTCTGTACAAATCAAACTCCTACTGGGACCTTTTGGAGACTCGCCTCCACCACATACAAACTTTGGAGATATGAAACAAGATATAATTATACCAAAAAGTGGCTCATTCAGAAAGGGAGATTTGAATAGACCAAATGCCACATTTTGGAGTGCAAACCCAAATTATGACCTGTTGACAGAAGGCACATATGCAGTGGTAGAGATGCTACAAGGGAAACACTGGGTTCCAGTTTACGATGATGATGATTTCTGCTTGTTTTTCAAGTGGAAACTAGATGACAGTGGATTACATAGCATAGCAACCATAGAATGGGAAATACCAAGGGATGCAAATTTTGGGGTGTACAGGCTAAGGCATTTTGGTTCATCAAGGAAAACCAAGGACTCCCCCATCATCTACTTCACTGGTGCATCTAGTGGGTTTGCAGTGTCGTAAATATGTATTTAGTATTTTCTTCCTTGCATATCCTTCTAATAGAAAATAAGAAGAGCTAGCAAGAGTTCCACTTTTGATGATATGGTTTATCATTCATGTGTTTGGATGGTAGTTCCTTATTGAACACTGAAATCTTGCATGTTAAAATAAAGGCTGTTACTAATAGAAGTAACTTACTGATTGTTCATACAGATTACACAACGCAGACATTTCCCTTCAATGAGTAAATCAAAAGCTTTGTTGATGTCTTCAAATGTCACCTCATGTGTCACAAACTCATCTAATTGTAGTTCCTGATAGAATGAAAAGCTAAATCTCAAAATGACATCCAGGTATAATTTAGGCAAAAAGCAATTAAAACAGACAGTTAACTGCTAAATCACCTTGTTCATGTAGCGATTGAGGAGAACAGGGATATCTGACTTAGGTTTGAGTCCTCCAAATAAGGATCCCATGAGGGTTTTGCCCCTATGAAGCACATCATAAGAGGGAAGGATCAACTGTGACCCTGGCTTGTCCACACCTAACACAATTGTTTTTCCCCAACCCTGAAGTTAAAAACAAAGATGCTTAATAAATTGTTTAATAGAAGGCAATTAGAGCTGCGCTGCTGCCTAATCTCATCCTGATGTGGATTAACACGTTCATAAACTATGAAGTCTAAGATACATGAGGAAATCTACAGAAACTAGACCCCACTGGATCTGTATGATAAGAGATCACATTCTTCAAGATTGAAAGTTATGATAAGGCATGACACTATGACAGTGAGCCTTTGAACGAGAGCGTGTGCGTGTATGTGTGTGTGCAAGAAACAGACCTTCCGGCAGCAAGCATAAGCTTCTTGCACCAGTGATGCCAGTCCAACACATTCAAAGCAATAATCTGCACCCCCGTCAGTCATCTCAATCAGCACCTGGCTTACATGTGAAAAAGAGTAAGTGTGCCACCAAAAACATCTCCACTAGCAGAGATGAAATGTTAATGTCAAGAATAACACTGGATAAGAGTACAAAAGCAAATAACGAAAACTCCAAAAAGTTTGTACATAGTTTCTGAGAAAGACCTCTCTAACAGATTTATTCTCACAATTTGCAGGGTTGATAAAGTCAGTGAGTCCAAACTTTTTTCCTGTGTCAATAAAAAACAGTACAATATTATCGTCCAAATCCTTGAAAAAATTACAAAGCTAATCACTGCCTAAAGTAAATACCAATTTCAAATTTGTCCTGGTTCACATCCACGCCAATAATTCTAGTAGCTCCACACAGTCTTGCTCCTTCTGCAACCTGGATAATTCAAGCATGGCTGTTATTTTTTCAGCCAAAAAAAAAAGAGAGGCTAAGTTCTGCAAAATGCATACAGCTAATCCAATTGAACCCAGCCCAAATATAGCCACAGTTGATCCCGGCTCCACATTTGCTGTTCTCCAAGCAGCACCAACCCCTAAAATCGGATTTGTGAAATATATTAATGTTTTCTAACTTTTGGTGAGATATCACAAGCCAGGTTCACATGCCCCAATAGGATGGGGTTTCTAAGTGGAATTCAAATCCAAAATTTTCAATCAAGTCACGAAAAATACCAGAAGAACATAAGGAATTACAAGTCTACCTGTCGACACTCCACAACCCAGAAGGCCTGCAGCCTTGGTTAGAGGTATTGCAGAGTCAATCTTTGTGACATGGGCTATGTCCACCACTGTAAACTCGCTGAAACTAGACACAAATAGGAAATGGTGTAACACCTCACCATTGAGGTCTGTGAATCTGCTTGTCTCATATCTTGGCATAAAAGGTGAGACCTTGAAGGGGAGTTTTGAGCATAGGTTGCTCTTTGTTGATCTGCAATCTACACATTCTCCGCAGTCCGACATGAATGTTGGGATGACAGTATCTCCTTCACTTACCTCATTGACATCCTCCCCAACACTCTCCACAACCCTACACGGCATAAACATTCCAGTGTGTAAGTTTATGTCATTTAATACATCTATGTGATCCTTAATGCCCATACCTTAGTTGCATTGTGTAAATAAAAACCACTTCATATCCTAAAAGATGAAATTTTCCCTTATTAACTGAAAATTTAAAGACGAGAAATCCGAATGCCGGTAAGTAATATAACTATATGGTCTAATTTGGTTTTGAAAGATGAAACAAGGTCACAAAGTGTTGGAGCTCACCCGATAGCTTCGTGACCGAGGATTCTTGGGAAAATAGCAGGAAAGTCCTAGCAAAAATAAATTAACCATGAACAAACGTCAACAGCTTGTTAATTGTTTTAAATAATAGTATCAACTATCATGTATGAGTTTGAGGTGCTAAAAAGGAACCTTCATTTTCCAGAAAGTGACATCACTTTGACACAGAGAAGTATAGATGATTCGAATGCGAACTTCTCGGGGCATTGGCGGTGCCACTGTGATCTCTTCGATCACTAGAGGCTCACCTGGCTTGCGACTGACCGCAGCTGCCGTTTGTATTCGAATTAGATATGTTCATGTCAGTTTCAGACCATTCAATATAAACAACAAGGTTAACGAATTGTGATAGAAACAATTTTAACTTTATAAGGTAATGAATAAGAAGAACCTCTGCATCGAATAGGCTTCCCTCCACTTCCACTTGACAATCTCTCATCCATGGCCACCACAAAGACACAGTCCTTCTCTCTATTCTCTTCTGCCGTTGATTTCTAACAAACAAACAATTCGATCTGAACTTGACTTTGCTTTTGACTTTGGCTTTCGTCCCCGACCTCTTATTACACAGACAACGGAAATGACGAGACACTGGAGTCCATCATGTTTGTTATTTTTTTGGCAATGTAATCATGTTTGTTCTATAAGATGCCTTTTTTTTTCTGGGCTAATATAAGATGCAATTTTACAATGTTATTTTTGGGATGATTTTCATTTTACCTTATTTATCATTTTAATTTTTATAAATTACAACTTTCCAAATATTAAAGCTCCATTCAACTGTTTTAAAGAGCATCTAAATGACCTCTTAAAATTTAGGAAAAAGTTAAAAAAAAATTACTCCAACGACGAGCTCTATTACACTTTAAAGATAGCAAAATCGCTAAGAACTTCTAAATCTAAAGAGAGAGAAGATAATTCCTAGAGGTTTCTAAATCTTTAAATAATCTAATAATCTATTTTAAAGTTACAATTTTTTTTTAATTTTTGTGTCCATATATATTACCTTAAAAAATAATAATAATAATTTATGACTACCTAAAATTATAGGCCGACTAGGCGACTATTGTAGGCATGGTTGGAGCAACATATTAATCTAGCCGCCATGAGTTCAACATCACAGGCTTTTTTTTATTTATGGAAAATTGGAAACATCACAGGCTTTGGCGTTCATGAGGCTTGTCCACAGCAGTACTAACGACTTTAGAGCTTCTCTAAGCTACTGAGCCTTGCAGAATTCACCACAATGGTGTGGCGGCAGCTAAGGGAGTAAAGCAGACATTGATACGTAACCGAAATGGTGAATTCGATAAGACCAACATTGTAATAGCAGGCCTTACAAATTTGCAACTTTCAAGGAGTACACACAACAGAATATGAGGTACATGTTCAACCAATAAGAAAACCTCATCACTTTAATGAGTTTGCCATGAGATTCACATAGACCCAACTTGGGAAAACAATAACTAATTCCTCTAATAAAGCAAAGGCTGCAATCGCATCTCATTTTTATTAGAGACAATAACTAGATGGTAGTTCCTTGAACACTGAATTGCATATTGAAGAAACGGCTGTTACTAATAGAAGTAACTTACTGATCGTTCATACAGATTACACAACGCAGACATTTCCCTTCAATGAGTAAATCGAAAGCTTTGTTGATGTCTTCAAACGTCACCTCATGCGTCACAAACTCATCTAGTTGTAGTTCCTGATAGAATTAAAAGCCAAGACTTTAAAAGGACATCCAGGTATAAGTTAGGTGAAAAACAATTAACACAAACAGTTACTGCTAGATCACCTTGTTCATGTAACGATTAAGGAGAACAGGGATATCCGATTTGGGTTTGAGTCCTCCAAATAAGCATCCTGTGAGGGTTTTACCACTAGTGAGAACATCATGTGTGGGAAGGCTCAAATGTGACCCTGGCTTGTCCACACCTAATACAATTGTTTTTCCCCAACCCTGAAGTTAAAAACAAAGATATATTCAATATATTGTTTAATACAGTGAAATTAGAGCTGCACGGCTGCCTAAACGCATACAGATGTGGGTTACATGCCTTGGCTGAGCATAGACTTCATAAACTATGATATATTGATATTGAGGTAATCTACACGTTTGGATAGATATTGAGAGAGAGACCTTCCGGCAGCAAGCATAAGCTTCTTGCACCAGTGATGCCAGTCCAACACATTCAAAGCAATAATCTGCACCCCCGTCAGTCATCTCAATTATCACCTGCTTTACATGGGAAAAATTAATAAGTGTGCCACCAAAATCAAATAATGAAATAGTAATCTCAAGTATAAGTGTGCAAAAGAAAATCAACTAATGAAATCCCCAAAAGTTGTGCATGTTTTAGAGAAAGACCTCGCTCGCTGATTTATTCTCACAGTTCGCTGAGTTGATAAAGTCAGTGAGTCCAAACTTTTTTCCTGTGTCAACAAGAAACAGAACAATTTTATTATCCAAATCCCTTGCAAACAGAAACATGCCATGCTTCTCCTGTGAAGAAGGGTATCCTATAGCCATACGTTCATACACACACACAAAGCTCTTCACTGCATAAATAAAATTATGTACTTCTGATAAGACTCATACCAGTTTCAAATTTGTCTTGGTTCACATCCACGCCTATAATTCTAGTAGCTCCACACAATCTCGCTCCCTCCGCAACCTGGATGATTCAAGCATGCTGTGAGCCTTCTCATACAATCAATCAAATATGTGCAAGAGAAAAAGAAGTGAAATGCTATCTAGACCAAGTCCTGCAAATGCATACAGCTAATCCAATTGAACCCAGCCCAAATATAGCCACAGTCGTTCCCGGCTCCACATTTGCTGTTCTCCAAGCAGCACCAACCCCTAAAACCGGATTTGTGACATAAATTAGTGATTTCAAACTTTTGGTGAGATTTGACCAGCTAGGTTCACAATCCCCAAAAGGACGGGGGTTTCTAAATACAGTTCAAATCTAAACAGTGCAAACACCACATCAAAGCCAAGAAAAATACCCGATGAACATAAGGAATTACTAGAATACCTGTTGACACTCCACAACCCAGAAGGCCTGCAGCTTTGATTAGAGGTATTGCAGAGTCAATCTTTGTGACATGGGCTATGTCCACCACTGTATACTCACTAAAACTAGACACAGATAGGAAATGGTGCAAAACCTCGCCATTGAGGTCTGTGAATCTGCTTGTCTCATATCTTGGCATAAAAGGTGAGGCCTTGAAGGGGAATTTTGAGCATAGGTTGCTCTTTGTTGACCTGCAATCTACACATTCTCCACAGTCCGATATGAATGTTGGGATGACAGTATCTCCTTCACTTGCCTCATTGACATCCTCCCCAACACTCTCCACAATCCTACAAGGCATAGACATTGATGGTCAAGCATATCAGCTCCGTGACCAATACTTAATACATGTATGTGATCCTTAATGCTTATGCTAGTACACTGAGTAAATAAAAACCATTTGATATCCTAAAAATAAAATGCTATCCACTAAAAATAAAAAAGTGACATAACAATATGGTCTAATCTGGTTTTGAAAGATGAACAAAGGACACAGATGTTGGAGCTCACCCGATTGCTTCGTGACCGAGAATTCTGGGGAACATTCCAGGAAAGTCCTAACGAAACAAAAGTAAACATCAATAGCTTGTTAACAATAGTTATTAGTATCAAGTTATGTGTTCCAGATGCTAAAAAAAACCTTCATTCTCCAGAAAATGAGGTCGCTGTGGCACAGAGAAGTATAGATAATTCTAATGCGGACTTCATGAGGCATTGGCGGTGCCACTATAATCTCTTCGATCACTAGAGGCTCACTTGGCTTGCGACAGACCGCAGCTACCGTTTTGCAACAGAATTAGATAAGAAAACCATTCATTTTAAGCAAAAAAATAAACGAATTAGAAAGAAAGTAATAGAAAGAAAATTTAAGGAGAGCGAGAAGAACCTCTGCATCGAATAGGCTTCCCTCTACTTGCAGTTGACAATTTCTCAGCCATGGCGACCACAAAGACAGTCTTTCTTCCCTGCGACTATTTATTTGTGTAGCAGTGTCGATCAGTCGGTGTCTACTCTTGACTGTAATACTTGCAATCAACAAATATGAATTGTATTGGGGCCAAAACAGGACCCCTCCACCAAGATGGCAGCTTAGACTTCGCTGGCTATGATTTCTTGCTGAAGGAGTTGGTGGGAAAAACAAGTCTCTACTAATAAAATATTGTATTGCTCCCTTTAGTTTCAATGATTGCTTTTCGATCCCTAGCACCACACCTTAAACAACAACAAAAGGAAAGATAAATATCATTTGTTGTCGCATCAATTAACAAACAACCATGTAGTAATGCTCATCCTCGGTTGAATGCTATGTTCTAGCTGTCTTCTTTTTTACCAGGAGTTCAGCGGTTAGGTAAGTGTGCCTATTATAGGCAATATAAATGTCTCCGTGAAAACTCAAGTTTAGGTCCTCTATGTTTTATCTAACAGCTCTCGTCATTAATTCTAGGTTAGCACGTTGAGCACCATAACCCGATCTTAGTAAATCATGCATTATCTCAACTGTTTACCTATGCTTGTCTCATTTATCCATTAGTATACATTTAAAGATTGGTATTTTAAATATTATTATATATATTTTTTAAATAGAGAAGAGAGATTCGAACTTGAGACATCTTACAACAATTTATTGAAGAAAAATATTTCATTACTAAACGAAATGTTAGTTGGCTTTTTAATTTAATCCAAATTGTTTAAGCTTTGAAAATGCTATGGGGTGGATTCGATTTGGCATGGCCCGACCTGATTATCGAAATGGTTACCTCAGTTTCACCATGTGAATCAACAAATGAGCTAGTGGTGTTGGCGAACCGATTTGACGCCAAATTGGAATATGTATCATGTTAATCAAGCGATTCGGCCAAAATTCATACCTAAATCCAGCTAGAACCGACCGTACATGGCAAGATCTTCACAAATACGCGCAAAGGAGAATAAAGAAAAATAAAAAGACTATCTTGATAATGTAGGTTTATCCATCAGTTGCCGCAGGTCTTGACCGTTGGCAGAACCAAATCAAAACCAATAGTGTAGATTGAGACGGTTTTTGGTTTCTTGGTGCCGTTTCACTGAACTTTAACTTTCTACCTTATTTATTTATTTATTTATTTTTTATTACGAAGCATATCCAAAATTGGAGGAGAAAACAGAGGCAAACAAATGAAGCCCAAATGAAATAGTTGAAAAATAATAGCTTTTAAAAAAAATATTTATTTGATCAATAAATCACTCTAAAATCTAGACCTTTAGAAAAGAAATAGACTCGAATAATTTACCGCAACTCGAAGTTTCCCGAAATTTCCCGAAGTTCATAATTTGGGGTTTTCTAAATTTTAGTCATTGGATTGTAAACCACTGCGTATTATAGTCATCGTCCTCCACAGTTTATAATCTCGGCGCGCAGAGAAAGGAAAATCGGAATCGCAGATAGGGCTTTGCCGCCGTAGGGGTTGAAAAGATTTTCCGGTGAGTAGATTTGCTTTGATTCGTCTAGTCTAGCCTAGCCTGTGGAATTTGGAATTTTCATTCTGAGTATGATTGCATAGCCTGTGGAATTTTCATTCCGATGTCTACATAAAAGCCATCGGAATCTAATGCCAAGTTTCGTGAACTGGTCATTTGAAGGTCCAAGTCAATGAAATCGAACAGAGTCTAAAAGGGTTTGACTAGAAAACCCTAGAAATCTGGGATTGCTCTGTCATTGGGCAATTTCTAATACTGTTCAGGATTCAGCTCAATATAGCCTCATCAATGATTCTATTTCGCATTGTATCAGTCAATTTCTCTTTTCTCTTTTCTGCTTTCTTAGCGTTTTTTTATGTATGACATGCCATCCGTGAATACTTAGGTCCCAGGATGTTTGAGATCCTACATGCTCATCTTCGGACATGTCTGATTTTTGGTCTTAGCTTATCAAATTGGATGTTCTTCTAAACACATTGTACAATTAGCAATTTTAATTTATTGTATGTGCTCTAATATGCAGCTGCTGAAATTGGAAAGATGAGGTTTTTTTTGGTAATCATTTCAGATACAATTTCGTTGCTGTTTTAATCTGTTTTGTTTTTTACACACCTCCTTAGGCCTTTCAAAACCAGACATACCTTGGAGGCTAGCGAATTAAATTCATGACATAATCTTTGGGTTGCTTAAGACCTTTAATTGTTCTATAAAAAAAAAGACATTTAATTGCATACAGACATGGAAGTTATCGAAAAATGTTACATCTTTCCTTATTGTTTAATGAGTCGTGCGTTGTTAGCACATTTCATGCCATACTGTTACGTTGGACGTAATATATTTTGCTTTCCTTTTCCAAATGTAACCAAGCACCAGACTTTTTGGTGCTATTTCTGATCTCTTTGCTTTTCAATTAAACATCTGGCTCTACTTATTTGGTTTATAAAGTGTAGTATGCTCCTAGTCTTCTGTACTGTCGTATAATGATGACAGTATTGATTCAGTACACCCTTTGTTTTCAGACATTCATTGCTTTTAACTAGCATGGCAAATCAGTACTCGAATGAAGGCTCTGGTCCCAGCAATGTTTCTGAGGAAACTTCTGATTCAACTGTTGAGATCAATATCAAGACTTTAGAGTCACAGATATACAGTTTTCAAGTGGATAAAAATGTGAGCTTTAGTCTTCCTTTTTGCATCTTTGCTTTTCTTGTTTATTCTGAAGTATTCACTTGATATTCTGCAATATTCTAACAGTGAACTAGCTTCTAGGAGCTACACAATTGCAATATGAGCTCTTCAGGCTTGTTTCTAATATATTTGTGCTATATATAATGGGTTTCAGATGCTAGTGTCATTGTTCAAGGAAAAAATAGCTAATCAAACAGGCGTCCCAGTTGGTCAGCAGCGGTTGATTTTCAGGGGAAAGGTGCTAAAGGATGATCATCCTCTTTCCGAGTATCGTATCCTACCATTTCAAACGTTGATCTTTTGTTCTTGATGTATATAGAATTAATCATGTAAATAGAATTGGACATGGAGATTTATGACATTGCTATGACTTTTCCATTAATCATTAGGAATGTTATTATTATTATTAGGAATGTTGAAAAAACTATGTTCAGTACACGCTAAATCTGTTATATGTGTTGTTTGCATGGGTTTTCCTTGTGAAAAACCATGTTTTGCTGGTGTGAGTGTGCATGTGTGTATACTTTTTTTTTTTTTTTAAAAGAAAAGAAAAGAAAAATTAAAAAAGGCACATCTTTTATTGA
The DNA here is from genome assembly GCA_029955375.1 of Rubus parviflorus. Lineage (NCBI taxonomy): Eukaryota > Viridiplantae > Streptophyta > Magnoliopsida > Rosales > Rosaceae > Rubus > Rubus parviflorus. The sequence continues at coordinate 1,811,215 of JARGGL010000001.1, read as the reverse complement.
TCAGAGAGGTAAGGGAACAAAGGCCGGGACAAGAAGTTGATTAGTTTTTGTGTAATACCAATACAAATGTTGACATACAAGTCCTCCTTAACCTTATTTTGTTTTTGTTTTTTTTTTTTTGAAACTCTTTTAGGTATTCATCCACAGAAAAGAGCTGTTGATCTCATCATTTGATTACAAATAACATTTATTTTGGGACTTATCTAGTGTACGTCCGTGACTTTTTTGATAGGAAGTACATCCATGATTGATCCTGTTGTTCCTTCAGTGTACTTTGTCGTACACATCTTACATATTTATTTATCAGTTTCAGTATGTGATCCTTAACCTTTCTTAGATTTGGAAAATGGGCATACATTGCACTTAGTTGTGAGGCAGCCATCCCAGCCACAAACTTCATCTGGTACTAGTTCTGGTGAACCTCATGCTAATACCGGTAAGCAAGGAATTTGTTTTGGGCAGTGTTGCTACTACAATTTCACGTTCAGAGTATTCCCAAAAGATTAGATAAGCTTACAATATTCTTGATCAAATTTGGCAGGAAATGAGGGTAATGGGGCTCCTCGTGGTCGCATTGGGCAGATTTCACACAGTGTAGTTCTTGGGACATTCAATGTTGGAGATCAAGGTGAAGGCATTGCCCCGGACCTTAGTCGGGTTTGTATTTTCTTCTTGCATTGTGAAAGTGATTGGCTCTACATAATGCGGTCAGCAGTTTTCTTATAGGAGTATTTTCAGAAGCAAATTATGCTCTGTTTTTCTTTATTGGTAGGTCATTGGCGCAGTTTTGAATTCTATTGGAATTGGCAACCAAGCTACAACTAATGTTACCGGAAACATGCAGTCTACTATGGTGAGCAATGCATTTTTCGTGATTACAATTTTACAACCATACGTGTTCAATATGCTTGTACATTGTTCGTAAGTTCTCAGTCTGTACAATATAAATAGCATAAATTACAACTTCTCTAGGTCCTGCTACTTAAGTTATTCTTTGACTTTGTTGCAATCTTGCAAAACCAAAACAAAACAAAAAGGGTAGTAAGTGCTTAAGGATTATAGCTCCATACAAGGATAATAAAAATTTCTCATATCGGTTGAATTTATGTAGTTTTTTTCCCCCCCACAGTCAAATATTCCTGGTCAGTCTCCTCAAGGAAATGAAACAGAAGGGTTGCATGGTAATGCAACTAGTCAGACTCGAGGAGGAATTAATGCACAGTCTGGACAGACATTTCCTTCTCAGCCATTTCAAACTTTGCCTCAATTTGTGCAAACTCCCCTTGCTGCTGGAGCATCTCCCTTTCCTTCACTAAATACGGTATTATTATAATGTCTTTGGCATCTCTCGGTTTTGGCATGCTTTTGATTGTGACATGTCTATGACTGTTTATTGTCTTTTGTTTTCTGTTCAGCCAATTCCGGACGCTTTGAACACACTCGCCGAGTTTATGAACCGCATGGAGCGGGCATTATCACAAAATGGAGGTAAACCAAAAGTTTCTGTTATTGTTTTGTAAAAATTGATGGCACATGCTAACTGCTTTATGCTTTATGTAGGCTACCAGTCAAATATATCTGCAACCAACCCAGGAGATCTATCAAGGGTGAACTTACCTTCCAATGCTCAGGGGTTGCCCACGCCTGAAGCCTTGGGCATTGTTCTTCGTAATGCCGAACGGCTTCTCAGCAGTCATGCTGCTTCTGCACTATCTGTAATAACTTAGAAGGCTTTTACTTTTTGCATTTCCACTATTGATCTTTTACATTGTGTTTGTTCTCTTTTAAAAAAACCAAGTATGGGCGTTAAAATATACGCAGATAGAACATAAGTTCTTTACGGTATAAAATCGATTATGTGATTTGTCATTTGCTACAACTTGTAGCACATTGCAGGGCGGTTGGAACAAGAGGGAGCATCTTCTGATCCCTCTGCAAGGGGCCAAATTCAGACAGATTCTATGCAAGTAGGGCTTGCAATGCAACATCTAGGCGCTCTTCTTCTTGAGCTTGGCCGGACAATTTGGACACTCCGTATGGGACAATCTCCTGTACGTTCTACTTGTATTTCAGTGACTTGGTTTATATAAGTGAATACTGAATAGTATAGTCATTTACAGTTGTGGCTGATAACCTACAGGGAGAAGCTGTTGTGAATGCTGGGCCAGCAGTTTATATTTCCCCATCAGGGCCTAATCCCATAATGGTGCAGGTTCGTTGATGCCTATAGAAGGCACTCATTTTCTTTACATAATATCAAGTATGAATAAGTGAACATGTCAATAAGAATTTATGAATTATTTACAATGTAATGGAGGCTTCAAATTATAGGAAGATGTGTGATAATCAAATTTATCTCAACAACTGTGGTCAATTTAACCCTGCATTTTGTACTGCTTGTCAATTTATGCTTTCTTTGAACTTTAGTTAATTTTGTTTTGAAAAGGTCAAAAGGATACGCTGCTTAGATGCCAACCAAGCATATTGATCTCTGTTATTTTGCAGCCTATTCCTTATCAAACAAGCTCCCCTTCTAGTGGTTCAGTACCTCTTTCAAATCCTATGAATTTTGGTCCTGTTGGCATTGGAAGTGCTCCAAGGAACATAAACATTCATATACATGCTGGTAAGCAAACATTATGAGTGATTTGCACCTGTACCTTATTGTGTATCATTGTAAACGTTGTGTATCCTCAGGTACCTCACTCTCTGCACTTGGTGCTAGGGGAAGTAATGGGGAAGGGATGCAGGGGGAACATCGTAATGGACCTGGGTCTAGGGATTCAGGTGCAGCACGAGTGCTGCCAGTGAGAAATGTCATTGCTACCAGTATCCCATCATCCCAAACTGGTATTGCAATTTCCAGTGCATCACAACCTGGTCCAGGTGTATCTGTTCCACGGCCGCCTTCGGAGTCCTCACTTTCCTCCATTGTTGCTGAACTTAATTCACAGATTAGAAACTTTGTTGGTAATATTCAAGGAAATGATGTGATTCAATCAGGTAGCTAGTCATTTTTACTTCAGATACCAGTGGATGTATAATATTATTCTAGTCTTACTAGCGTGTTTGCTCTACAATCAGGTCAAGCGGTGCCCAGTGTTCAGAATTCATCTCCTGGAGTTGGATCACTTAATAATGCAGGGAATGAACAGATCGGTACTGCAGATGTCCACGGAGGTCGGCAATCTAATTTTTCGCTACCTGGTTGCACGTCTGAAAGTGAAGTTCAGAAGGTATTTTCTGGGCATTTGTGAATACATTTTTTTGCTGCTGTTTTGTTGTCTTTTTCACGGACTGATGGATAATCCTAGGCCCAATCATTTGACGAGTTAGTAATTATCAGGATTCTGGAAGTGTACCTCTCTTGAGAGATGATTCAAGATTCCCAGGCAGACATCCTCTTTCAAGTGGACAAAATACAACGCCATCTGAAGATGACAAAGGAAATGCTTCACAATCCGGTGCGAAACAGGATATGACTGAGGGCGCAAAAGCTGTTCCACTCGGATTAGGACTTGGAATGTTGGAACGTAAGGTAAGATGATCTTGCAGTCCATGTTTTTGCTTTCAGCAAGCAATGAGTTGGAATAAAACTTTTGTGCATTACAGTCCACAACTGCACTAGGCATTCACTGGTGTTTTTGGCAAGTTGACTGCTTGGATGGTCAGCAGTTATTTGGCCATATTACACGGGGTGATGGATATTATACAATCCCATATTGAGTCTTGCATGATAACACTTATAATACATAATGTCTTGGGTTGCTCCACCCATTGTCAATTGATTTTGCCACAAATGATATAAACCATTGTTTTGGCTTTAACTCACGTTAGTTGGATGCTCTAACTTTTAACATGGTACAGCGGGAGCAAGTATCCACGTCTTACGCCCAAAAATTGCAGTTTCTCCATGGCACCCAATATAATTTATCCACGTGTTTTGCTTAGTTTGGTCGCCTGTGAGCTTGAGTGTGTTGAGAATATAGAATCCCACATTGGGAATTCTAAGCCATGCTTCACACTATATGATGTTCTGGGCATTTCCATCTATATGATGTTCTGTTTTGAGGCTCCTTCATATTCAAACAAAAATAACACTCTGCAATCAACTCACATTTTTTTTTAATTCAATCAGAGACAAGGCAGGCAGCAAAAACCTCCTCACAAGAATGGTAGTGGTGGAACAACTAGTGCTTCCTCCAATCAGAATCAGCAAGTATCAAGTGGCCAACAACTTTTGCAGTCTCTTGCAACTCATGGTTCTGCTGGAAGTAGGTTGAACACAAGTGATGCTCCTGCAAGGCAAACAGCCCCCACTGTTGGGCAGGTTAGAGATGGTAGATCATTGGGAGGGCAAGGTCCTGTTGACCAAGTTGATATGGGAAGTGTGATGTCTCAGGTCCTGCAGAGTCCTGCCTTGAATGGTCTGTTGGCAGGTGTTTCAGAGCAAACTGGGGTGGGTTCTCCTGATGCATTGAGGAATATGTTGCAGAACTTTACACAAAGTCCGCAGATGATGAATGCTGTCAACCAGATTACTGAACAGGTTGACACCCAGGATTTTGGAAACTTGTTTGCTGGGCTTGGAGGGGGCGAAGGTGGTGGAATTGATATGTCGAGGATGTTCCAACAGATGATGCCCATTGTATCTCGTGCCCTAGGGGCTGGGTTGACTCCTGCTCAACCATCCCCTGTTGTGGGACCTGAATCTCATTCACTGTACAATGAGAGGAGTCTCAACAGAGATGATAATGAGGTTGATTTTTAGCATCTCTCCTTCAGTAATTATTTGTAGTTTTCTTAACACATTGAAGTCAATAAGCAATGTTTTTTTTTTTTTTTGTTTATATTTAGGTAAAGGTGATGATTTGTCCTTGTGTTAAACAAATTTCTTGTGTAATTGTATGTTTTGTTCATTCTGTCTAGATTGACCTCCAACAAGTGGTTCAAAGGATTGAGCAGCTGAATGCACCGGCAGATGTTTTTCATGCTGTAGTTGAAAATTCAGTTCAGCTATCTGGGAGAGGAAGCAGTCCACGAGAACTTGTGGATGAGTTGTGCAGGGATGAGGGTCTCTCCAGTGTACGTATTCTTTGCTTTGAAACTTGCACGAGTGCTAGTATTTAGGGTTAGCCTGACCTGTCTTAGTTAATTAAGTTCTCTTTTCCACGCGTGCAGGAATATGCTGAGATCTTACGGAGGGACATACGTCGAAGACTTGAGGGTGAATTGGGGCTGGACAAGTGCTAATACTGCCTCGCGGGTGCTGCTATGGATAGGGTAGATGGTTTCCCATAGTTGGCAATTACAAGTTTCCCAAACATGGTTGCACTGTGTTTTACAAAATGTCACTTGAAATTTATTTTACAGGTTGATAAGAAGCGATGTACAAATTAGGTTTGGGCTTTGATTTGCTTTGATTGTGTATTATAAATCATCAGGAACTTATTTTCTTGTGAGAAACTAAGCAATGAGCAGTCATTTCTGAAACCAACTGCATTTTATTTGTCTGAAACTCTCAATTTTCAGTTTCTTCAAAAACAAAAGGGGGTTTGGTTATCTCATTGCAAAACTTGTAACTAGTTATAAACCGACACAGTAAGCAAAAACACATTGTACTCGAGTGTTCCGAATACTGTTCATTGGTGAATGCTATTTGGATCGCCTGGCAAAGGGCTTTTTCATATCATGGGCTTACTCCATTAATTACTTTCGGCCCACATATATTTGCATGGAACAAAATTTTCCATAAATAACATTGGGCTGGGCCTTGAGGTTCCAATTCCCATTTTGAAAAAAAAAAATTTGAATTTATAGCACTGTAGTAACTAGAAGTCAAGTAATTTTTATTTTTACTACACAAAACTAACAGTTAAAAATAAAAAGATAGAAAAATGAAACCTAATTAATATTCATGGGGTTCCGGGGAGTTAGTTTGGAAGACGAACCCACCCGCCTTATGAAACGCACGGTGGCGAGTTATTGTATTTAGAGGGAGAGGAAAATAGTGGTCAAGTAATTGAGCACCTACTCTGTCTTTTGTTTCGCACCTCCTGAGCTTTCAGCAAGTTTGATCATCATCTTAAATGGAAGACTCGGGCGGCGGCAAGCCCAAGAAGTCTGGTTCTCGCCAGTGCTGCATCTGTAATCAGAAAAGAGCTGCTCTGAAGAGGCCCAAAACCCTAGAACAGGTAATTTCGCCTACTCGGATCGTAAACCCCATTTACCTTGTGTGTGTTTGTTTGTTTTGTAATCGAAATTGTTGCTTATGAAGATTTGCAGGGAGTGTTTCTATGAGGTATTTGAGGAGGAGATACATCAGGTAATTGTAGAAAACCATTTGTTTAAGGCTGGTGAGCGCATTGCCATTGGTGCCTCCGGTGGAAAAGGTAAAGTAACTAAGCAAGGGAGTTATGATACTTCCATAGTGAGTTTACAAGTTAAACTTTTTTCTGATAATTGTGTTTTGTGCCATTTTATACTTTCAGATTCCACTGTTCTTGCTTATGTATTATCCGAATTGAATAAGCGGCACAATTATGGATTGGATCTCTTCCTCTTGTCAGTGGATGAGGGCATTACAGGCTACAGGGATGATTCTCTTGAAACCGTCAAAAGAAATGAAATGCAGGTGAAGTGGTCTGAATTTCGACTCCATGTTTTTTGTCATGTACATTATGTTATCTTTTTCACTTTTTCTTAGTCTATTTTAATGGTAATTGACTCCTGTTCAAAATTTTGATGCAGTATGGATTGCCTTTAAAAATTGTCTCGTACAAGGATTTGTATGGGTGGACCATGGATGAAATAGTAAAGATGATTGGTCTCAAGAATAATTGCACATTTTGTGGTGTTTTTCGTCGTCAGGTATTTCACTGAATTGGAAATTCGCTGTTTTTATTTTGTTAAAGTCTTGTATACATGTATCCGGCTGTCATATGTTTTTCCAATAAGGTACCAAAGCCGTGCTGTACTTTGTTCTGCTTATAATTTGGCTTTCCTCAAGAAGTAGTTGAAACTACTAAAACTGCTCCTGTAAACCTTATTGCCCATAACACCTACACTGGCATATATGAGCTTTCAAGGATTATCAACTTTGATTGGTGCGAGGAATTACATGAAATTATTAAACTGAATGGATAAATTTCTTAATCTTTAAGGCCCTCGATCGCGGTGCTGCATTGTTGAAAGTTGACAAGCTGGCAACTGGACATAATGCAGATGATATAGCTGAAACAGTTCTATTGAACATATTACGTGGTGATATTGCAAGGTAATGCATTGTTCGTTAAGATTTTTTTTTTTTTTTTTTTTCTTCGGTTGGTTTGTGTTGTGAACTGAATTGCTCGTCTTATTTTGTAGATTGAGTAGATGCACTTCAATTGTCACTGGTGAAGATGGACCAATTCCAAGATGCAAACCTTTTAAATACACCTATGAGAAGGAGATTGTTATATATCCTTGCTACTGAAAAATATTCAATACTGATTTATTTTTTTTGTCACTGTTTTCATCTCTATAATGAGTTGGAATTAGTAAAGCCTTAACTCGATTTGCACGTATGCATATTTCAAGAGGCTGGACTACTTCTCCACTGAATGTAATTAATTTTTCCTGTATGCTCTTTTAGTCTTCTTCTGTTATTTCCCCTCTACCTGCCACCCTTTTGCACTGCATTTCTATGTGTTTATATTTGTGTATCTAGATCTTAGAGAGCGTTATTGTTAAAATTGCAGGCATTTATTCACCCAATGCTTATCGTGGGTTTGCTCGTGAGTTCATCAAAGATTTGGAAAGAATCAGGTTGTTACCTTGACTCTCTTTGGGCATTGTTTCAATTGTTGGCATTTTAGTTTTCACAAAAATTAGTTATGTTAGGTCTTCAGTATGTAGTATGCTAGTATGGACATCCTACATTCCTAGTTTAACGTTTTACTGGACATTTATCTACTGAAGACCTAGGGCCATACTTGACATCATCAAATCAGGGGAGAATTTCAGAATTTCTACTTCTACAAAAATGCCAGAACAGGGTACATGTGAACGCTGTGGTTACATTTCTAGCCAGGTAAATTTGTTACTTCTTTCACCTTAATGAACATGAAATCTGTTTGAAATATCAAGTTGATGTTAGACTCTCAATTTACTTTCATTATTTGGTAGAGCAGACTGGCTAAGCAAGATAAGATTGTTGTCCTTCCAGAATTAGAATACTGACTGTAGCCATGAGCTGTGCTAGCAGTAGGTCTTGGTCCAAAAAAAAAAATTGTATTCGTACAGTTATCATTCCTGTTTTCTTAGCATACATCTCCGCTTCCTACTGCAACTCATTTTCCCACTCCCTTAACTCCTCCACCATTGTCCCCTCCTCTTCTTTGTCCCTCAGTTTGTTGAAGTAATCTTTATTTGTAAGCTTTTCTATTCTGTTTTCCTTGTATTTCTAAAATTAAACTTCTCCAGGAAAACTAATTCTAGAGATAGAATTCATAGATAGACCTGAATCAGCCACATTCCTTACTCTTGGAGCTCTGACATTGATATCACCCCTATGGTCAAACCATAATTCTGCAAAGATGTATGCTTTCGCCCACTCTGAATCGCCAAGAAAAGAGCAACTGAGCCAGCTTAGGATTTGTCAAACTAATTGCTCGGTCCTTTCTCACTTACATTCAAAATTAGGAAAGCCAGGTCAACTAGTGAACTCAGCCTTGTTGCTAGCACAGCTTGTGTAGACACAAGTTGATTAGAGAATCTGATCACGTGTCTGTCTTTATCGTGCAGAAATGGTGTAAAGCTTGTGTTTTGCTTGAGGGACTGAATAAGGGCTTGCCAAAGCTGGGAATTGGTCGGAATCGAGGAGTTAATAACAATAAGAAGAAGGATATGAAACAAAGTAATGGAACTAAAAGTATTGAGAGCAAACAATGTGGGACTTTGGACTTCTGATATGTAACCTGGAGGTTATAGTATCGAATAATGGCAGTCACGCAGGCAATGCATACATTAAAACCAAAGTAACAAAGGACAATGATAAAGAGCAACAAAGGAAAGGAACTTCGTATTCCTCGTAATTCAGCAATAGTGATGTCCCAGAAAGCACTTGCAATGGTTTGTTGTACTATTAGTTTTTCTTTTCATCTCTTAACCAGTAGCGTATCAGATGATTAGTGTGGATGGGGACTTTGAGTTTTTGAAAACCAAATTTAAATGTAGTTTAATTTTGTTGAGTTTACAATATAGTTTGGGTCGGTAGCAATACTGAAGATATTGAATTGTGCCTACTCTATTTTTGTAAACGGTTAAGATTGAGAGTGGCAATATACACTTTTGGGGCTAATGAATTACTGCTGGCTTCAATTTAGTAATTTACACTACACGGTCGCCAAATGGAAAATTATCACCACAGGCAGGAGGCTCAAAATTGTAGGATAGAAATGATAATGTCCCAGTAAAAACCTTCTCTTAAAGAAAAAAGAGTTTTTATCACAAATGGTACCTGAACTTTACCTCAATTATATACATAGTACATGAATTTCACTTTTGATCACAACCAGTACCCGAACTCTTCGAGTTCATTTTAAATGGTATCTGAACTTCAATTTTTGTCACACGTAGTACCCAAAGTTTTTAATTTTTGTCATAAGTAGTACCCAAAGTTTTCAATTTTTGTCACAAGTAGTACCCAAAGTTTTCCATTTTAGTTTTTTTTTTTTTTTATAACACGGGCACTCATGCGCATAAAATATCACAAAAATTGGTTTTACTCTTTAGGTACCAAAAAAGATGAAATAAAAAACTTTGAGTACTATTTGTGATAAAAATTGAAACTTTGGGTACTACTTGTGACAAAAATTAAAGTTCAGGTACCAAGTATATAATTAAGAAATAGTTCAGGTACTATATGTGATAAAAACAAAAAAAAAAACAAAAACAAAAAAAAACACATGGCTTTACTTTGAAAATTTCATAGTTTGTCACAGACACTTATCACGTCCTGATCACGTGATTATACAATGAAGAAGGGCTCTCGTTCATTTCGGTTAGACTCGGAGTCATGGCTTCTTCAGCACCGCCGAGCTCAGCCCCCGGCGTCAAAAAGCCGTTGGGGTTTTTAGCAAACGCCATGAAGCGCAAGGACAGCTTCATTCAGTTCTTCGCAATGACTGGAATTTTGCTTTTAAGTGTGAGATCGTTGGGTCAAAAGTATCGCCTCCACGATCTTCATGAGGACACCGCGGCTCTCAAAAAGGAGCAAGAAACCCTAGACAACCGAATGAAGAACATCAAGAGTGATCTCCTCCACGAAGCCTCTCTCGAGCCCACTGGTATTTTCGCCTCCAGGCTCCGCCGTCTCTTCGGCGACCAACAATGATTTTGCAGTGAGCCCTAACCCTGTGAGTTGGATGTTCTAAGGCTTCTTTCGCTTTCTTCTTCTTATATGCGATGTAGTTAATTGTTCGGAAATGCAAAATGAACCTGAATTTGATAAATTGGATGCTCATTTTCGTGTCTGATTTTCGATTAGGCAAGTTTTAATAGTTTGAATGTGGCATGGTACTATATACTATATTAAAATGTGCAACACTCGGCTTCATTTAGGTTTTCTTGAGACTTGATTGAGTGTGAATTTTATAGGCTATAACATTGAAATGGTCTCATTTTGGTAGGGAATATATCTATGATTTTCGGTTAGTTACTATGTGAGTTAAAAATCAAAGAACAGGGAACTTGGATTCAAATGTTATATCCATCTTGATCCTAGTGACATTTGGCAAGTTATATGGAAAACTGTATGTTGCTTTGATTCCAGATAAAGTTGAGCACCTTGAAGTCTGTAAGACATTTAAGAACCCATTGACAATGTGAAAGTTAGCAGTGATTAGTTGTGTAAAGAAAGAGGGCATATGGGTCTTTAGTTTTTTATTTGCTCATATATGTAAAGTCTGTGTTCCACTATGAGTTATAGGTAAGTTTGATAGACACTCTTGTGTCCACCAATTCTGTGCACTTCTTTGTTGCTTGGGAAAGTAGAGCTTCTCTCTTTTGCTAGGAGTAGAATAATCAAAGTCTTGAGCATTTTTGTCAACTGAATTACACAGGTAATTTGTAATTGTTTTGATAACCATGATTCTTGTACAAGTTAGATATGCTCAAATATAGGTAGGTGATATAAATCAAAGAATAAACATGTATTGGTGTGTCTTCGTGTCTGGAGTTTTGGAAGTTGAAGCGTCGCCCAGCATATCTGTGCTCTACTCTCTGTCCATCTCCTTGAATCGTAGTTTCATAGGATTCATCGATCAATCATGCTCAGCACTTAAGTTTTTGTTGCCATACCTTTGATTCTTGTCTGTCTCTGTGTGATAGAGAAGTAGGCTGGTTGGATTGAGATTATAAAATCAGATATAACAAGCTTTCCAATATTGTGAGTTGATTGGAACTGGGTTTGGGAGGAGACTCCTCCGAGGAGTTGATTGGAATGAGCTGTCCAATATGCACCTGAGTTCCCACCCTCTTTGATCTCAGCAAAGTTCAAGTATGTTGTTCTCTTTTGTGTCTAAAGATATCAAAGCCTTCATTCCATATCTGTAACACTTGTACATGTCAACTGACTCTTGTAGCCTTGGCTTCTGACCTTTGAGCATTTTCAGGCGTTTCGCCTTAAATGTAGCCATATTGTATGATTAGAGGGTGCTATATATTAGCCTGGGAATATATAGTACATGTAGGCTCTGAACTGTAATTGAACATTAAGCTTCATTTGTGAGGTTTTTTTCACGTGTGACCTGCATAAGACTACTCTGGGCGGACAATGAGATTGTCTCTGTTTACTATCATACGGGCCTTCAAAAGATATAGGATGTTTATAGGATATATTTCTTCTCGTAAGGAATAGTATGCAGAAATAGTGTTGCTTTAGTGGTGTTGTTTTTCCCGTCTTAATTTATGTTCATATTCCTAGCTTACGGTTTTAGTTTCTCTTGTGTGTTTACTTTTGGTTAGGTTTTACCCTCAGCTCCTACTGTATTGCTCTGCCCTCTTTTTCAATTAAAGCTTCAGTTAACCAAAAAAGTGGTATTTTGGTGTCATCAAATTCAAATTTTGAAGCTAGCTCAAATGACTAGTGAAGACCAATCATTTGTTTTATGTTTTGAAATATTCGCTGTTTTTTTTTTTGAAATATTCGCTGTTGGATTGATATTTGAGACCAAAGCAATGTGTGTTTGTTTATCTTCTTTTTGTGTGTCAGACCAAAAAAAAAACTTCTTTTTGTGTGGGTCTCACTACATGATTGTGAGTCCCACATAAGTCATAAATCCTTTTTATTAATGTTTTACTTGAACAGCTGTGTAACCATAGACATTGATTTGCTGCTTCTGTGGTGTTTGGGTTTGAGCTCAACATGCCCACTAATCACGGTTAACGGGTCCTACTACCCAGCAAAGCTTCCTATTGAACCTGGGCAGATTTGTTGGCATTTGAAATTCATTTCTTTTGCTTTGTTTTTGAACTTCAATTCGAAACCGCGTAAGCATCAAGCATGTGTTATCTGTGGGGGAGTTGCCGCGTTGTGAGCCATGTGCCTCCTGAACTTGTGTACAAGTATATTTTACTTGCCTCCTTTGGATATCTGGTTGGATTGTACTTTTAGGTTCGGATTTGATACATTCTATTTGTGTTCCTGGGAATTATCGTGTTAGCTTGAATGTCTCAAGGTAAATAAATAATCAGTCACACTTATCTCAGTGTGGTTAAGAGAAAAGCCAAGAATCTATAGCCCAGAAAAAGTATACATTAATGCTACAGTCGACTACACGTGAAGATGTATATTACAGAAGAGCGAGTCCCAGTTCATTTAACTATGAATGCTTCTTCTATATTTCATGTGCCTCTACAATGTCATTAAGACAAAATTCATTCATGTCCTCACTAGAGAGATGGTCGAGGTCCAAAAAATGACTGTTTAGAGGCAGATGCAAGAGAGAGCATTGGAAATTAACTACATATGAGTGTCTATGATCCGTGATATGTAATTCATGCAATTAACTATATGTATGCACTATGCACAGAGGTATGAAACTAAGATTTAGTTGGTCTAGTGATATCTCTCTTCACCCTTCATATAGGAATTAGATTTAGGGATGGGATGGGATTGGCAATTGGCAAGAGAAAGTTGGAGAAGAAATGGGTTGACTTCACTAAACAGTGATGAGTGAGAGACCGAGGGCCCTGGTTGTTTAAAAATCATCACAATATTCACATGCACTCTCTAATTGGTTTTGGATCGCGCCAAAACGAAGGCACCACCGCCCTTCTCACACAGAGCCGCCACCTTCCCATGTGGGAGACAAAAACACACACACACTCTACTTCAAATTTCCCATTTCATAATGCAAAAATGAATAATACCAAGGTCCCCCTCACCGACACCGCTATTTTCCTTTTTCCCCTTAATTTTTTAATATTCTTATTTTCACTAGTATATTTTTTCAGACAAAATAAATAAGTAAATTTATTTTTCCTTTTTCCCTCTCTTTTTTTCGGCCGAGAGCTACACATCCCACCCTTCCTGTACCGCACTTAAATACGTGCCATTCCCCATCGAAAGTCCTTGTCATTCACTCCTCTCTTTTATAGTCACACTCCCAGTCCCAGCTCTCTCATATCCAACCAATAATCCAAAGAGGCAAAATCTCTCTGCCTCTCATCGGATTCAATTAGTTTCAAGCCTTAAAAGAAATGCCGCTGAAATTAGCGGGAGGTGGTGCAATTTCTGCACTTCTATGCCTCAGTCTCACTGCTACTCTCTTTGCCATTGTCGGCGCTGAAGATCCCTACAGATTCTTCGAATGGAATGTTACTTACGGCGACATATACCCGCTCGGTGTTCGCCAAAGGGTTTGTCCAAATCTGATGATCAATTTCTTGTATTAAGTTTTTGATCCATGAGATCAAATATGATTCCGATTGAAATTGATCGGATCTGGTCATTTTTCAGGGAATACTCATCAACGGCCAGTTTCCGGGCCCAGATATTCACTCCGTTACCAACGACAATCTCATCATCAATGTCTACAACAGCTTGGACGAGCCTTTTCTCATCTCCTGGTACACACTCTCGCACTCTGGCTCTCAGTAATTAAACACACCAGAGATTATGCTTTAATATTCTATTCATTGTTTGGCTTATCACTTATGTATGGAAAAAGACAAGATTACCCTAACTAATCCTTATTTTAAGCCTTTGATTAGAATGCGGTGCTGGCATAATTTCGTTACTGTACTTATTGGCGTCATGTGATTCATAACACAGCTAGCCTAGTCGGCGTAGCTCATACTGCACGTACGCTAGAGTTGTGATTAAAGAGAATGTCTGACGCGGACGCCTCTGTTGGATTCACATTAATAAAATATTCTACTTTTTCTTTTGCTTTTTACCAAAAGAACCAAGAACAAATGGAAGCATCAATTTTCCGGTGGACTAGACCGCCGGTTTCAACTTTCAAGTTAGATCTGGGCAAACGCTCTGATATTTCGTAGGACTTTGCCGTAGTTCCTATATTTAGGGGTTCGGTTTAAGACGAAAAGGACCCCTATAGAAGCTTGGTGGTCAGTTATTGGAGGGCGCGGATCTGGTCACCGTTATCAGTAATAGACTAATAGTAGTCTAGTTTTGTTAAACATCCTAGCTGATTCAGATTAGTGATGTTGATGTTCCCTTTCTATTAGTTCAGCTTGATGATTAAGAAACCAGATCTTTTTCATGAAAAAGAAAGTCCAAAATAGAGACCAAAGGGTATTTAAGTAATTTGAACCTGAGATTAGGTAGTCAATTATGTAGGCTTGGGAGCTCAATGCTTTTGCCATGGATTGTTGTGGGAAAATAAATTTTATTTAATTCAAGCATCAGTGGGTCACGCTTTTGCAACTTTAGTGGTGCAACTGCGTTGTATATTTATTTGTCAAAATAACTAAATAATTAATTGTCCTTGACTCCTTTGTTTTTTTAGAGAACTCTCGCAGTATCTTAAAGGTTTTTTAGGCCCAAAAATTAATCTGTAATCGGGAATTTTATCAGAATGCTTCCTCCCCTAGCCTTGACTCCTTTTTAAGGGACAGAAAGAAACAATTAGATAATCTGGAAATTAGATACTTTGGGGCATTAGAGTTTGTTTGTTGTTGATCTGGAAATTAATACGGGCAGGTAAATGATTATGTAATTAATTAAGTAAATGTGTGTTGTTGACTGTAAGTACAGGAATGGGATCCAGCAGAGACATAACTCATTTGAGGATGGTGTGTATGGAACAACATGCCCAATACCTCCAAGGAGGAACTTTACATACATTCTCCAAGTGAAGGATCAAATTGGGAGTTTCTACTACTTCCCTTCTCTTGCATTCCACAAGGCTGCCGGTGGTTTTGGAGGCATCAGAATTCTCAGCAGGCCCAGAATTCCGGTCCCTTTCCCTGATCCTGCTGATGACTACACCGTTCTTATTGGGGATTGGTACAAGTCCAACCACACGGTAAAACTTTTTTCTTTCTTCTTTATCTACTTATATCATCCATTAATTACTTTACTACACTCTTTAACCGAGTCTTGCATCACCAGGAAAACAACTAATTAATTATCAATAGTAACTAATAATTATTAAGGATGAACAAAATGAATGTGCTGTCTTCTTAGTGCTGCCAGTGGACAGCTGGGTTTGTTGACCGCTCTGTGTCGGTAAACATGCGTTCTTTTAAAAATTAGAAAATAAAACTCATTTTGCTTCTTCTCTTTTATTTTCTATTTTCTTGTCTTTTTCCTTCTTTTTTTTATAAAAAAAAGTGAACAAGCCACAACATTTTATCTTTTATTTTCTCTTAAATTTACACGTGGATATTACCTGTATGACGTATAGTATGTGCTCACAATCTTCATATGACACATCTGTTTCCAAGATGTTGCTCACAATTTTCTTCCTTTGTAATTTGCATCATAAAATTGAGTCATTATCGAAATTGGCATTGCCTTGTTGGGTTGGGGGCCATGGATAACTATGTGTGTAAATGTTGGACCACGGACCTAGTGCTGTCGCCCAACTGCATGTTAACTTCTCTACCTGCCCATGCCAAATTGAACATGCTTTTTGATGTCACAACTTGTTATAAGCTAATAATTCCGAACAGTAAATCTGAACAAAACAAATGTCAGAACCCAACCAAATATTTAATTATAAGGAAAAAAATTGAAAACCCGGGCCCGCAATTATTAGGGCCTGCGAAGTGTTGGTTTTTGGCTAAAAGTCTAAAACTCAAAGATGGAGGAGTGGTTGGGAACAACTTGATTAGTTTTGATTGCTTTGTTACAATGGTACGTTACCCAATTGGCATATGGATCAAGTATTTGATGATTTATTTTTGTTTGTATAGACCTTGAAGGCTCATCTTGACGGGGGTAAGAAGCTACCTTTCCCTGATGGAATCCTTATCAACGGTCGCGGGCCCAATCAATTTTCTCTCACTTTTGAGCAAGGTGTGCCTTCAATCTCATTTCTAAAAAGCAATTCATTATTTCATTGCTTCCAAATGTTGATACCAAGCCTCCTATTGTTTACATCCATGGTAACTATTATGTGGGTACATTGTCCATTGCAGGAAAAACTTACAGGCTTAGGATATCCAATGTTGGGTTGCAAAACTCGCTCAACTTCCGCATTCAAGACCACAAAATGAAGCTGGTAGAAGTGGAAGGAACACACACCCTCCAAACTACATACTCATCTCTTGATGTACACGTCGGCCAATCTTACTCTGTTCTAGTAACAGCTGATCAACCCGGGCATGACTACTACATTGTGGCTTCCTCTCGTTTTACCACTCAGGTCCTCACCACCACTGGCATTCTTCATTACAGCAACTCCGGGGGCCAAGTCTCTGGCCCGCCTCCTGGTGGACCTACCATCCAAATTGACTGGTCTTTAAACCAGGCCCGCTCTATCAGGTACTTGCTAATTCCATTCACTTAGATGCATTGTTCCCTTGGTCAAAAAAAGATGCATTGTTCCCCTTATCTTCAGGAACAACTACTTCTGAGTTCTGATTAATGTACATGTTCTTCATAATCTAATGCATATGTTATTTCAGGACCAATCTTACGGCAAGTGGACCAAGGCCTAACCCACAGGGCTCATACCACTATGGACTCATTAATACAACCAAAACTTACATCTTAACAAGTTCTGCAGGCCAAGTCAATGGCAAGCAAAGATATGGAGTGAACAGTGTATCCTTTGTCCCAGCTGACACTCCCCTTAAGCTTGCCGACTACTTCAAAATCGATGGAGTTTTCCGTGTTGGAAGCGTCTCTGACAGGCCTACTGGTGGTGGATTGTACCTTGACACGTCAGTTTTGGGTGCTGATTACAGAGCATTCGTCGAAATTATTTTCCAAAACGACGAAGATATAGTTCAGAGCTGGCATCTTGATGGTTACCAGTTTTTTGTTGTTGGGTGAGCGCATCTATACTGTTCACTTCTCAATGCTGATAACTAAGCTCCGTACTAATCCACTGGTCTTTTTGTTGTTGCTTCTTAATTAATTTGTAGCATGGATGGAGGGAAGTGGACAGATGCTAGCAGGAATGAGTACAATCTCCGAGATGCAGTGGCGCGTTCCACCATTCAGGTAACTCCTTAGTCTACTTCGTTGTGGTTCAGTATCAAATACCAGTAGCTAAAGCCAAAAGTCCAAAATGTGGACTGCTAGCTCGATCTAATGAAGATACATTTATGAAGGTGTATCCCGGCTCGTGGACTGCTATATATGTTGGACTTGACAATGTGGGAATGTGGAACTTGAGGACTGAGTTTTGGGCAAGACAGTACCTTGGACAACAATTGTATCTGCGTGTTTACACCACATCGACTTCAATTAGGGACGAATACCCTATTCCGAAGAATGCACGTACTTGTGGCAGAGCCAGTGGCCGTCGCACACGACCCCTCTAGAGTCCAATCCAGCAACTGAGAAAATCCAGCCCTGTCTAGCTTAGTGAAGGTTGAAGAGTAGAGTGTTGCCTCTAATTTGTTCTTGGGTCGCCTTTTAATTACTATTTATGATGTGAAACGGGGAGCATGCATTTGCCATTTCAACCGTGGAGGACCTCAGCTCGAGGTCATATTCTTTTCTACAACAGATTGTATTCCCTTTAATTTGTATGTGTCAGGTTTTCATATACCTAATTAATCGATTATGATAAAGGTTAGGTGACCATGTAGTTGCCTCTCAAGAATTTCATTGATATGTTGCCACAGATAAATATTAGTATGCCGGATATTGATCGAGTATATATTATATGTTTCAGAAACTTTCTGGAGAATGTGACATTAACCTTTGTTCCTCTTATTATAGAATTACATATTCTGCAACTGTGTATCTATAACTATAAGTAAGAGGATATCATGAGAAAAATGTAGGATCCGGCTCCTCTGAAGTTACTAGGCCATGAAGTTTTGTGAATTTCATTAAATCCTAATCCTCCACCCAATCCTATAGTTAAATAATTGCCACATCAGCTAAAATATTTTTAGAGGAGTTTTTACAAACTAACGATATTCCCGCGTCGTTAATATTATACGTCTGATTCTCATTGTCCAAAAACAAAAAACTCCAGTCTGACTCTCACATTATCCTTCTTCTGTTCTTTCTCTATATTTAAATGGAAAGGAAACCATCAGAGTATCAGACCAAAACAATGGAAAAGAAACCATAGTTGCAGCTTGGAAATAAATAAAAAATCATAAGGAAGATGACGAATAAATCTAAAGGCAACACAAAGAGACATGAATACAAGGCCAATTACAAACTCCTCATCTCCGAACTAAAATTAAGGGGATAGAATAAGAGGACGAATGGATAGAAGAGAAGTGATTCTCCCTTTGCGGTTCAAAATTGAAATCTTCCGGAGAGGAATAAATTATGGAATCAAATTCAGCTCAAATCAGAATTTTCATGGAACAATTATATGCAGAACAAACAAACTTCTCTTTCAGATTTCTCAAGTCTGAAAAATAAAAAAGATATTGGAATGAAGAGAAGAACAGAAGAATTAAAGGAGAAAAAAAAAACAATGGGGGGAATTAAAGTGAAGTTTGAGGTAAAAACCCAAAAAATGTATGTTAGCTGATGTGGCAATTATTTAACCATAAGATTAGGTGGAGGATTAGGATTTAATGAAATTCATAAAACTTCACGGCCTAATAACTTTAGAGGAGTCGGATCCATACCGGTTCTTTCCTTGGGCGCAGGCCATCTGCTGGGAGTAGAGCTGTCAATTTTGACACGACCCGATAACACGACTCGAAACCCGCACGATTAAAAAATGGGTTATTTGTGAGTCAACCCACCAAGACACGTTTAATAAACGGGTGGGTTTAGGGTCAACCCGCAAACTCGCAAATCACCCGCGTAACCCGTTTATTTTATTATATTATGTCAAAATTCAAGAAATTTCACGTGTTTATATGCTTGTATTGTATTTTTTTTTTCTACTTAGTGTAAGTCATACACAAAAATCTATAGTGATAATTCTTGTGAAATAATATATCGTGCATTTTATAACCTAAAATTAGTTAAATAACTCGACAAAACTCTTTTATATGTGTGAAATTAATCATTTATTATTTATTTTGGCTGAAATTATTTTACTAAATGGGTTATACAGGTTAGGTCGGGTAACCCGTTTAATAAATGGGTTGAGTTTGGGTTTTGGTTTGGATTCTCCGACACATTTATTAAAATGCACCCATGATTTAAGGTACAAAATTATCAAATATGCCTAATTAGTTTGTCCATAATATGTGTGCTATAACAAACAATTTTTTGAGAAAATTTCGGCGTTTACACAAAATGATTTCTAATACCCAATGTGCCACAATATTAATTAAAATATCAACCCCAATAGTTCATGATCAAAATAGGGTTCCATCTTTCAATTTTACAAATTCTAATTAAAATCAGTTAATGACAAATAAAAAAAATAACGAAACTATCATTAGCGACGACATATTCGTCGGGAAAAGTGGTCTTCCCTATTTTTTTTTTAAATATTTTGGCTTCTGCCCATTTTATTAATAAAATACTTCCCTTCTCGAACAATTATTCAACACTTCAACTTAATACCAACTTATTACTCGAGGTACCCATGATTTACCTAATTAATTTGTCCAAAAATGGTGTGCTATAGCAAACAATTTATTGAGAAAATTTCGGCGTTTACACAAAATGATTTTCAATCTCTAACGTGCAACAATAATAATTAAAATATATACTTCGATAGCTCAGGATCAAAATGGGTTTCCATCTTTGAATTTATTAAACTTCTAATTAAAATAAGTAAATAACAATTAAAAACAAAATAAGAAGCTACCTTTAGCGACGAATATTTCGTCGGGAAAAGTAGTGTTCCCTATTATTAATTTTTAAATATTTTGAGTTTTGTCTATCTTATCAATTAAATGCTTTCATTCTCGAACAATCGTTTAACATGTCAACTTAATAACAATTTATTAAGAATGCACCCATGATTTAAGGTACAAAATTATCAAATATGCCTAATTAGTTTGTCCATAAATAGTGTGCTATAACAAACAATTTTTTGAGAAAATTTCGGCGTTTACACAAAATGATTTCTAATACCCAATGTGCCACAATATTAACTAAAATATCAACCCCAATAGTTCATGATCAAAATAGGGTTCCATCTTTCAATTTTACATATTCTAATTAAAATCAGTTAATGACAAATAAAAAAAATAACGAAACTATCACTAGCGACGAAATGTTCGTCGGGAAAAGTTGTCTTCCCTATTTTTTTAAAAAATATTTTGGCTTCTGCCCATTTTATTAATAAAATAATTCCCTTCTCGAACAATTATTCAACACTTCAACTTAATACCAACTTATTACTCGAGGTACCCATGATTTACCTAATTAATTTGTCCAAAAATGGTGTGCTATAGCAAACAATTTATTGAGAAAATTTCGGCGTTTACACAAAATGATTTTCAATCTCTAACGTGCAACAATAATAATTAAAATATATGCTTCGATAGCTCAGGATCAAAATGGGTTTCCATATTTCAATTTATTAAACTTCTAATTAAAATAAGTAAATAACAATTAAAAACAAAATAAGAAGCTACCTTTAGCGACGAAGATTTCGTCGGGAAAAGTAGTCTTCCCTATTATTAATTTTTAAATATTTTGAGTTTTGTCTATCCTACCAATTATATGCTTTCATTCTCGAACAATCGTTTAGCACGTCAACTTAATAACAATCTATTAAGAATGCACCCATGATTTAAGGTACAAAATTATCAAATATGCCTAATTAGTTTGTCCATAAATAGTCTTCTATAACAAACAATTTTTTGAGAAAATTTCGGCGTTTACACAAAATGATTTCTAATACCCAATGTGCCACAATAATAATAATTAAAATATCAACCCCAATAGTTCATGATCAAAATAGGGTTCCATCTTTCAATTTTACAAATTCTAATTAAAATCAGTTAATGACAAATAAAAAAAATAACGAAACTATCACTAGCGACGAAATATTGGTCGGGAAAAGTGGTCTTCCCTTTTTTTTTTAAATATTTTGGCTTCTGCCCATTTTATTAATAAAATACTTCCCTTCTCGAACAATTATTCAACACTTCAACTTAATACCAACTTATTACTCGAGGTACCCATGATTTACCTATTAATTTGTCCAAAAATGGTGTGCTATAGCAAACAATTTATTGAGAAAATTTCGGCGTTTACACAAAATGATTTTCAATCTCTAACGTGCAACAATAATAATTAAAATATATACTTCGATAGCTCAGGATCAAAATGGGTTTCCATCTTTCAATTTATTAAACTTCTAATTAAAATAAGTAAATAACAATTAAAAACAACAAAATTCGTTCAAAAAAAAAAAAAAAAATTCGTTCAAAAAAAAAACAATTAAAAACAAAATAAGAAGCTACCTTTAGCGACGAATATTTCGTCGGGAAAAGTAGTGTTCCCTATTATTAATTTTTAAATATTTTGAGTTTTGTCTATCTTATCAATTAAATGCTTTCATTCTCGAACAATCGTTTAGCACGTCAACTTAATAACAATCTATTAAGAATGCACCCATGATTTAAGGTACAAAATTATCAAATTTGCCTAATTAGTTTGTCAATAAATAGTCTTCTATAACAAACAATTTTTTGAGAAAATTTCGGCGTTTACACAAAATGATTTCTAATACCCAATGTGCCACAATAATAATAATTAAAATTTCAACCCCAATAGTTCATGATCAAAATAGGGTTCCATCTTTCAATTTTACAAATTTTAATTAAAATCAGTTAATGACAAATAAAAAAAATAACGAAAAGAGGTCAAGTTTGAGTTTGCATATTTTCAACACGTTTATGGCATGTTTACTTACTTGGAATGGGTATGGGAATGAATCGGAATTCGTTCCGATGGAATTCATTCCAAATACATCCCCCCCCTTGGTAATCAAACTCCGAATATTCGGGAATGGATTTCCCTTTTTTAGTCACTTTTTTGTGGGACCCACAACCATTCCGATTCATGTGTATGTTAGTAAACACAAGAAAACTCAGGAATGGAAATCAATTCCTTCATTCCCATACCCATTCCAAGTAAGTAAACATGCCATTATATCTTGACACGACCCAAACCCGACACAATACGACCCATTGACAGCCCTAGCTGGGAGTTTATTCTAGTTAATAATCATATATTTTGCAACAAATCCAATAAATCTAGGGCTCAAAATGTTACGTTGAGATGGTTTGAAGATTACAAAAGAGATTCAAACACTATGTAAAGTGAAATTGGTTTTTTTCTTTCATTAACTAGGAATATTTGAAGATGACCCAAAAAAATAAATCAAAAGGTGTATTATTTGAGTGTCGATGACATTTTGTTGCTACTCAATGCATCACATTAGAGATGGGCATGGTCGGTCACTTTGTCGTTTTGGTTCAAATCCGTTGACTAACCTATAAGTATTGGGTTAAAAAAAATAGTTTCGGCCATATTTACTTACAAATTGATTTCAAAATTAATAATGTGGCGGTTTTGAAGTAGATCGCGACATCGCATAAGATTGGTTAGAGCATCTCCAACAATAACCGAGGAAATTGAGAAGAATATGATTCTAAGATAAATTTGATACTTGCATTGTGGTATGACTGACTTTGTGGATGGCATGGGCATGGCCGAGAGCTAAAGTCGAAATTATGGCTACATCGTGACGACATTCGGTTCCAAATGAGCACACATTAGCCCTACTTCTCATCGTAACGAAAAGCCTTAAGCCCTCGAACGTGTCGAAAGCGTAAAGTTCCTGTGTATGCGGATGTCGTCATAGGCTCGTCACGCGCACGCCATTGTCTGTGCTTGTCCCAACACTCCAATCCTTTTTATCTATTGACCCCGCTGCCCACATTAGCCACCACCTCGACCAACACAGAAGCAAGACCCGACCATAAGCTGGAATAATGCTGTTGATTAGGTAACGCCGTCGTTTTAACTTCATCAATTTCTGATTTCTAAGAAAAAGCCGGGGGCTATAGTATTTTGCTAGCCCTAATCTCTCACAAGTTGCTCTCGAATCCCTGTGTATTGCAGTGCGTCGTCCCAATTTTGATTGTGCCTTACGCGCAGGGGAAGACCGTTGATCTTGTTGAATTGTTCTCGGTGGTTATTTACTCAACCGCCTTCAACGCCTTTCAAATCGATTCGCTCTGTCTCCTTGGCTTCATCATCCTCAAAACCTAGAATGGGCTCCCTCGGTGCCTTAGACCTTCCCTTGCAATACCCGACGGTCCGCAGAGACGAGTCCGTTGTCGATGACTACCACGGCGTCAAGATTGCCGATCCTTATAGATGGTAACGCCCCTAAACCCTACATTCTAATTAATTCAAGCATTTTAGGGTTTCTATGAATTTGGTTGAGCTTTATTTTTTTATTTTTTGGGTTAATCTATCAAGGCTTGAAGATCCTGATTCGGAAGAGACCAAGGAGTTTGTACAGAAACAAGTGGAATTGACGCAGTCGGTGCTAAAGGAATGCGATGATACGAGAGGGAAGCTCGCTGATAAAATCACCAAGCTGTTCGATCACCCGCGTTATGATCCACCTTTTAGGCGAGGGAACAAGTACTTCTACTCCCATAACACCGGGCTTCAAGCCCAAAACGTGCTCTATGTGCAGGTTGGTCTTTAGGTCAGAACTGGTTTATTGAAATGCTTATAAATTCATTACCTGCCATGTATTGAACTGTGTTTAATTGTGGTTTTAGGATAGTTTGGATGGAGAACCAGAGGTTTTACTTGATCCTAATACGCTTAGTGAAGATGGGACTGTAGCTTTAAGTACATATTCAGTAAGTGAGGATGCCAAGTACTTGGCCTATGCTCTTAGTACAAGTGGCAGTGATTGGGTAACAATTAAAGTGATGTGCGTTGAGGATGGGAGGGTCGAGCCAGAAACTTTATCTTGGGTAAGCACTGGAGTTTATATATGAACTAATATAAATTGATATGAGGAATTTTATGGAGACCATTAATCAGTAAGTGTACTATTTCTTTCGTCTATTCTTGCCTTTCAGGTCAAGTTTTCTGGTATTAGTTGGACACATGATGACAAAGGGTTTTTCTACAGCCGCTATCCAGCTCCAAAGTAAGTAGCAAATAGCAATCGTGCTTCTTTACATTCAGCATAATGCGTGACATGTGTTTCTTTAATCAGAATAGCCGTAGCTTGTAACTTGGTTGTAACAATTCTAATAAGAAGAAAGAAAAATTTGGAGAAACTATTGTTGTGCTTATTATTATTGTAGTTGGAAAATATTTGAAAAGTTAAGATGGTTAATTAGCTATTACGAGGCTCTGCTTAATTTTGGCTTCAAGTTGAGCATCCTGAATATAATGGCTGAAGGGTAAAAAAAGGAATTACTTGATCTTTTTAGGGTAATTAGGTAGTATTGGAGCCTTGGATTGCTATCATCCTCAATTGTCACACTGATTGCAAAATGATGAAACTGAAATATTACAATGTCGTTCTGTGCTGTAGAGAAGGAGAGGATATTGACGCTGGCACAGAGACCAACTCAAATCTTTATCATGAGTTATACTACCATTTCGTGGGTACTGATCAATCAAAAGACATATTATGCTGGAAAGATTCTGAAAATCCCAAGTACTTGTTTGGAGCCAGTGTTACAGATGATGGGAAGGTAAGTTGATTTTGTTATCTTCTTGGATGTATAATGAGTGTAATGTTCATTTTCATCTTGTTGACGCAGCAGTAATATGTATTGCCCTCAAACTGAAGCCTTGAATTAAGACAGCTTACTTATTCTCTCCATTCATGTTGTGATTTGGCATCAGAATGGTGTTTACATTTTATGACACTCCAATAAAATCTGCTTAAAAGCAAAACTGCTAACATTAATCCTATTTGAAGTAGGGAATCCCCATGGGTGGAGAAAAGGGCCCTCTATTTATAAGAGGGTTGCTAGCATTAATTGACGTTTTAAGTTCTATTGTTATTGTTTTCAAGTTAGCTACCTATATGGCTCTGTCCAATATCTGTCATATTAACGCCGCTTGCATTACTAGCCATAAGTTGGAAGTTTTATTTCAGATGGGCGTCGACATCTCATTCTTTAGCTCAGTCTATAGAACAGAATTACTTTAATAAAAACCGTTCTGTAGAGTCAGAAGTCCTTGTTTTTCACATAGAAGTCTTTGGACCATTCTTGTAAGAGTGATTTAATGAAGTGCACACTACAGTTTTTTTATGCTTTCATAAAATGAAAATCGGCTATTATAGTTCCGTATATGGTTTAGCTTCTGCATTTTTAAACTAGGGATTTATGTTTTTGTAAAGACCAGTTCCTTGTATAGATTAGAGAAAGCATATTTGTGTGATTATTTTACCCTACCTAATCATTCTGTTTCTTTTTCTGTTGTGTAATCTGCAGTATGTTCTTCTGTATATTGATGAGGGTTGTGACCCAGTCAACAGGTTTTACTACTGTGACATGTCTGCACTTCCTAATGGGCTTGAAGGTCTGAGGGAGAAAAATGAATTGCTCCCGGTTATCAAGCTTATTGATACATTTGATGCACAATATCATGTAATTGCAAATGATGACACCGTTTTTACTTTTCTGACAAACAAAGATGCTCCAAAATATAAGTTAGTTCGAGTTGATCTGAAGGAACCAACTGTTTGGACTGACGTTATCAAAGAAGCTGAAAAAGATGTACTCGAATCAGCATCTGCTGTAAATGGTAACCAACTGATTGTTAGTTACTTGAGTGATGTGAAGTATGTTCTACAGATAAGGGATCTGAATTCAGGTAGCTTGGTGCATCAATTGCCCGTTGACATTGGCTCAGTTCATGGGATTTCTGCAAGACGTGAAGATAGTACAGTTTTTTTTGGCTTCACAAGCTTTGTTACACCTGGTGTAATATATCAGTGTAATTTAGACAATGAAATTCCAGATATGAAGGTATTTCGTGAAATTACAGTTCCTGGGTTTGACCGTTCAGACTTCCATGTCGACCAGGTGATTACGTTATTGTCTGACATACAATGACTCTAAGATCTCATTCTTTTTAATCTACTTTTTTATTAGTTAACACATTCTTGTGGTTTTGATTCTAATCTATTAAAAATACTATTAGAGCAGCTAATAACAACCAGCAAATATTGTTTCCTTTGGGATTTTCAATTCTGCAGGTATTCATTCCCAGTAAGGATGGCACTGAGATACCTATGTTTGTCGTTGCCAGAAAGAATATTCTCTTGGATGGATCACACCCCTGTTTGTTATATGGATATGGTGGATTTAACATTAGTCTCACGCCATCATTCAGTGTTAGTCGTATTGTACTTACAAGACATTTAGGTGCTGTTTTCTGCATAGCAAATATCCGTGGGGGTGGAGAGTATGGGGAGGAATGGCATAAAGCAGGCTCCCTCTCAAAAAAGCAAACTTGCTTTGATGACTTCATTTCCGCTGCTGAATATCTTATATCTTCCGGCTATACCCAACCCAGGAAGTTGTGCATCGAAGGTGGAAGCAATGGTGGGCTTCTTATTGGAGCTTGCATAAACCAGGTGTGGCTTTTTAGTTTTGTTTATTATCTTAAACTGTAGTGAATGCAAATAGGAATTTTTTTTTAAAGAATGTGCTTTGTTGCAGAGGCCTTATCTTTTTGGTTGTGCACTGGCTCATGTTGGTGTTATGGACATGCTGAGGTTCCACAAGTTTACCATTGGTTAGTTTCTTCCTTCGTGCCCACTCTGAGTTTTTTTGAAATAGATGTGTGATGTATAAGAGTTTTGCAGGTCATGCATGGACTTCTGATTATGGATGTTCTGACAAAGAGGAAGAATTCCGTTGGCTAATTAAGTGAGTATTGGTTTTAATTTTGATTACCTTCCATTTCGAGCTGTCGAAGCATCTGATTGCAACTTCTTATTATACTTCTGGAAAAGTTTTAAATGTTTGTAGTAGTATTTCCCTATCTTGTTTTGGCCTCAATGTTGTGGTGGTTAGTGAGATATATGGCACAACTCCGACCCCAAATCTTCTTAGAACTCCATAACATGTATTCTCGCTCATTTTTGGATGAATGTCGGTGTTCAACATAAGATGGATTGCATTAGATTGCCTCACATATATTGCATTGGATCGCTCAATGTGAACATGTTATTTTTGGATTTCTCTGCATTTCTTTGGGATGCAAGCATATATTGGATCACATATATTGCATTCCTCCCTGCCGTTACTTTCAGGTACTCGCCCCTACACAATGTCAGGAGACCATGGGAACAACATCCAAGCCAATCTCACCAGTACCCACCTACCATGCTATTGACTGCAGATCATGATGACAGAGTTGTTCCATTACACTCGTTGAAGTTATTAGCGGTTAGTCTCTTATCTGAATGGAATTCATAATCCAAGCTCATCTGCATGCCTAAAGAAGGATTCTTCATCATTTTTTTGTCCTTTTTTTTTTTTTTTTTCCCGATACAACATAATTTTGTGTATGTGTACATATGACCTATTTTTCTTTTTCAGACCTTGCAATATGTGTTGAGTACAAGTTTAGAGAAAAGTCCACAAACCAATCCAATTATTGGACGCATTGAATGCAAGGCAGGGCATGGAGCTGGACGTCCAACACAGAAAATGGTGAGTATTTGATTGTATTTATGTTTGGAATAAATTTGAGTCATTTTATCAACACACGCACCGTCTCGTCTCCGTCATCCTCTCTTTTTCTTTCTTTTTTCTCCTACCGTCTAAACTACCTGGTGAACCTTTTCCATGCGCCCAAATTTGGGTCTGTGTGTCTAGCAAGATTCCTTCAGTGATATTTCTTGGGTTCTTTTACTGCAGATTGATGAAGCTGCTGACCGGTATAGTTTCATGGCCAAGACGTTGGGTGCATCATGGATAGAATAAATTTTTATGAGGTGGAGCATATGGATAGTCAATTTTATTGGTTAGCTTAGTGCAGGCCATTTTTTTCGTTTTGTTAAATTATAAATCTTAAACTTTGGAATGTTTTCGATTGTAATTATGGTTCCAAGCAAGTGAGCCAGATACTGAAACTTGAGCTAAAAAGTACTTCTCGAAAACCCCCAACATTCCTGTAACAGGGGCGACAGGTTTGCAGACATTTTTGGAAAAAAAATATTAAACTGGGTTCCCAAGTTGTCTGTTAATGGGCTTCAGGCCTACGTTTTGAAAAGGCTTCACGTTTTGAATCATTTTGCCTGTAATTGGGCCGAAATGTTGGCCGAGTGGGCAGGCCCAAATTTGGAATAAGCTTCAGCTTTTGAATCATTTAGCCTGTAAGTGGGCCGACAGTTTTCTTGTATCAGGCCCAAGTCTTCTGTTAATCGGCCGAGTTTGCTGTTAATGGCATCAGGCCCAAGTCTTATATTAATGGGCCATTTTCATTAATGGGCTTCATGCCCAATTCTTCTGTTAATGGGCCGAGGTTACTGTTAATGGCATCAGGCCCAAGTCTTCTATTAAGGGGCCGATTTTCTGTAAGGGGCTTCAGGCTCAAGTCTCCTGTTAATGGGCCAAGTTTTCGATAATGGGCTTCAGGCCCAAGTCTTTTATATTGGGCCATTTTCTGTAATGGGCTTCAGGCCCAAGTCTTCTGTTAATGGGCCGAGTTGTCTGTTAATGCTTCAGGCCCAAATCTTTTGATTATGGGCCGATTTTCTGTAATGGGCTTCAGGCCCAAGTCTTCTGTTAATGGGCCGATTTTCTGTAATAGGCATCAGGCCCAAGTCTTCGATTAATGGGCCGATTTTCTGTAATGGGCTTCAGGCCCAAGTCTTCTGCTAATGGGCCGAGTTTTCTGTTAATGGGCCGATTGTCTATTATTGGCTTCAGGCCCAAGTATTCTGCTAATGGCATCAGGCCCAGGTCTTTTGTTAATGGGCCGATTTTCGATAATGGGCTTCGTTGTAATGGGCTTCAGGCCCAAGTCTTCTGTTAATGGGCCGAGTTTTCTGTTAATGCTTCAGGCCCAAATCTTTTGATTATGGGCCGATTTTCTGTAATGGGCTTCAGGCCCAAGTCTTCTGTTAATGGGCCGATTTTCTGTAATAGGCATCAGGCCCAAGTCTTCGATTAATGGGCCGATTTTCTGTAATGGGCTTCAGGCCCAAGTCTTCTGCTAATGGGCCGAGTTTTCTGTTAATGGGCCGATTTTCTATTATTGGCTTCAGGCCCAAGTATTCTGCTAATGGCATCAGGCCCAGGTCTTTTGTTAATGGGCCGATTTTCGATAATGGGCTTCGGGCCCAAGTCTTTTTAATTGGCCATTTTCGGTAATGGGCTTCGGGCCCAAGTCTTCTATTAATGGGCCTATTTTCTGTAATGGGCTTCAGGCCCAAGTATTCTGTTAATGGGCCGATTTTCTGTAATAGGCATCAGGCCCAAGTCTTTTGTTAATGGGCCGATTTTCTGTAATGGGCTTCGGGCCCAAGTATTCTATTAATGGGCCGAGTTTTATGTTAATGCATCAGGCCCAAGTCTTTTGTTAATGGGCCGACTTTATCAATTGGGTTTAGGCCCAAGTCTTCTGTTAATGGGCCGATTTTTCTGTAATGGGCTTCCGGCCCAAGTCTTCTGTTAATGGGCCGAGTTTTCTGTAATGGGCTTCCGGCCCAAGTCTTCTGTTAATGGGCCGTGTTTTCTGTAATGGGGTTCAGGCCCAAGTCTTCTGTTAATGGGCCGCGTTTTCTGTTAATGGATTGAGACCCAAGTATTTTGTTAATGGGCCGATTTTCTGTAATGGGCTTCAGACCCAAGTGTTCTGTTCATGGGCCGAGTTTTCTATTAATGGGCTTCAGGCCCAAGTTTTGAAGTACACGTGTTGACTCATTTTTCCGGGCCGACAGGTTTGCCTGGCCCGAGTTTTCCGTTAATGGGCTTCAGGCCCAAGTTTTGAATAAGCTTAACGTTTTGACTCATTTTGTAATCCACTATTTTTTTTTTTTTTTTTAAAATTAAAAATCTTTCTTTAGTGACTTCAACCATCTTGTTTGGTGAGAAATATTTATGAATCTCACTGTTTACCATGTATCAAATTAAAATATTCAGTCAAAATTGAACACGGAAGAGTCCAATAATGATTCCCTCAGCATAATCTAAAGTTCCACTAATTCTTCTCGTGTGTTCTAAAGCTTCAGCTTCACCAGTGCTTTCACAAAGGAGCGGTTCCTGACTTCCTGCTAGAGCAAACTCAGTTTTCAAGCTGCACAATAATAATAATAATAATACCGAACAACAACAACAACAACAATAATAATAATAATAAAGAATTAAAAAACAAAGACAAATAATAGAGGAAGAAGCTATATACCTCATTCAGTGAGAAAACAATCCATTTTCACATCTGTTACATCAAGTCGCAGTATCTCTGCTCTGGTACCAAGAATTGATCCAAAGCTGCAAAAGACAGTCTTGTCAAATTCACTATATTATTTCATGCACATTAGGTTGTTCATATTCATGAACCCTTGAAGTTGGGAGTTTACACCATTAAAAAGCGAAAATTCAGAAATGGCACCCACAATCAGTTTTGTACTTTGTTCAAAATATTATAAAATATGACAAATGTCTGTAATCTCCATGATAGCCTTAGTGAAGGAATCATGCTCCATAAACATTTGTAGCTTTAAACGTGTTGCAAATTCACTACAAGCTGTTACAAACTTTACGCAGATTGATTCTTTCATTAAGAGTAAAAAATTTTGATGACACTCCTATAAGCCGTGTGGGAGAGATAAGATGCACAGGGCATATAGAACCGTCCCATGGAAGATTTTCTCGAAAAAGGATATGTACAGATCCAGACTAACAATGTTGTGAATGGTTGGGAGAGACAGAACTCTAACCACTCAAACACAAGGTTGTGAGGAAAAACGTAAATTATACCTAGGTTGGGTGCGTCCAAGGTCCCCATGAACGAATTCCTTGATATATGTTCCAGCCTGTAATGCAAAGACATCAGTTATTCTTCCATTTAAATTAGAGTCCCTGTGTGGTGGAGCACCAGTTGTGAAGTACAAAGAGTTGAATCAGAGTGGTCAATGGCCAACATTTCAAATAAGTAAATAAGTTGAATCATATTCGAAATATTCAAAAAGGTTGTCCTCTAACTTACCCAACCTTAGTTGAGGAAGCTGAATAAAAGCCAACAGGTAGCAAAGTTAATTTAAAAACGGTAAAGAACAGAATGGGAGGGTTTAATCTTAATTCCCAAATGGATTTTTTTTAATATTTTTTAATATAGTATGAAATGTAATAAAATAGGAATGAAATGATTCACTGACTATGGCTTCTCTTATTATTTCAAATTCATTGCTTCAAATTTTATAGTAATAAGCTGTTAAAATCACCTGGGTACATAGGTGCAGAAGAAAATACTGAGAACTCCCAACAATCCTCTCGACCCTCATCCTAAATCAGAAAGTATAGAGATAAAACTGTAATTAATTCAGAAGACTGAAGTCGTCTTACAATTTTTGTTCCATAAAATATGAATGATCCACTAACCAATGTATAATCTTCTCACGTTCCAATGGACTTCGGCGGTGAAGCACCCTGATTGGAGTCCTTTGCAGAATATGCTGTGCAAAATAAATACACATCTCACAATATTTCCATTAAGAAAAAGCCTCAAGACATAACTACTATTATTGCAATACAAGACTCCCTCAATCGTATTAATTACTTGAAGTAAATATTATAAACTGACGTATTTATAAGTTAACATTCCCTAACTGGTTAAACTTATGATAACCAGATTATTCTGATTTTGCTTTGTTAGGACTTTCAGTTGAACGAGATCGGCTAGACTTGTGAGTCATGCCAAAGACAACAAGAAAGTGCACTACATATCTGATTATTTCATGATGTCAAGTTACACATTATTAGTGGACATAATGTCCTACATCTTTGTGCCTATGCAAAGTCATTTCGAGACAAATATTCTTTCATCAGAAAGTGAAAAAGGACATGCAAAGTATGAATCTGATAAAAATTATTGACTCCATACAAAATGCAACTTCTCCTATCACTGACTTTCCACAAACTCTAATTGATGAAGACCATCATGTTGTGCTCTTAATTTTAAGATACAAAATAGAAAAGAAAAAATTATGAGGGTTAAAGAACAGCTCACCATGTCCTTAATTGAAGATATAGACTGCAAGTCTTCATCCTTGAGAATGCGAGAAGTCCACACAAGTGCAGTGTATTGCTTCTGCATGAAAATACAAGACAGTGAACAATAGGACATCAAATCATGGTCTGATTTGCACAAGGCAATTCAGAGGTTCATGCATATTAATCACGAATGTAGACCAAAAGGTGAGCAATTTCATCACAACACAGGAGAGAGATACCGAGAAAAAAAGAAGAAGAACCTGTTTCTCTGCTTCTCCTTCACGCATGAGATCCCACGACTGACTGCCCACCAGTTTCAGATTTTTCACACCAACCTGCATCCATAATGTGCTCTTTTGTAATTGTTCAATGACAGCAAGAAACAACACTATCAATTAGGTATTGAGATTACCAATTTATTTTGCCAGTTATTTATCTTTGTTTGCAGATTTTTTACAGACTCCTCGGATGGGACATGGCGTGCATTTTGTACCTCAAGCAGGAAAGGCCTTCCAGAACCCAACATCCGAACCTAAGAGATTTTTAAATAATTCAGAATTTCATTTATTAAATTCAAAGCACAGTAAAGAAGATCTCCATTACATCAATATCTTCTCTGCCAGCAGCATGAAACTTGTAGTTATCACCACGACATATAGGAAGAATGTTGGTACCTATTATCTCCTACAAAGAATACCACAATCACTGTCAGTATTCCACCCATTGTTTTCAGAAGAAGCCAAATTCGAATGATTATACCCAATATTTGGACTGTATATTACCTCAACAGATGCTTCTCCCATTCTTTCATCATCGATAATCCAGTAGGTTTGACTCACATTTCTCGAGTACTGAAACACAGAATTATTAGCTAGTCCATATGACAAGTTGAGCCTAACATTTTAAGTTCACATTTGTACAACCAATCTTCCTTTGTTACAGGGGGTAAGTATTAACAAACTTCTTGAACCATTTTTCACACATAACCACACAGACACGACAGCTACTCCTTGACATGAAAGAGAGCGAGAGAGTCTTTTGTTAGTTTTTTTACCACCCAGCATCCAGTAAATTTCCTTTCGCACAAAATAATCCGAGAATAATCCTTACATCTTTGTGGTGTCCCCAAATCAGTGAATACGGTCCATGCTTAAACTTTTTTTTTTCTCGTGGAAAACCAAGAAAAAGTTGAAAGGGGCATAATACAAGCAAATAATAAGATCTGAATGCAGAAGCTAAGGAAGTTTAAATCTTAACACCACAAGCTCACATTTGAATATACTTAAATAAATAACAATTAGTGGGAAAGATTACAATTAGCTTACCTTCAGGTATCTCCCACCAAAGTATATTTGTGTCCTGTAACAGAGGAACTCCAAACAGCAAGGTTGATTGGTCTAGAAAGAATGAAAAGAAAAGTGGAATTAGAATCAACAACATAACAGTATTAGCAAACAACTTCTTATAGAACTTGCGAAGAATAAAAAGAAAAGCATCAGTCAATTAGAACAACATAACAGATTTAACAAATGCAGCATAAGAAACTTGTGCAGTACAAAAAGACAAGCATCAATTAATTCAACTTTGAAAAAGGTAATGCTTGATACTGAAAAGGGCAACTCCCTACTTGTATGCAAAGTATATCCAAATTGAAAAGGTTAGCACTTTCATAGCTAAAGAAAATAATAGAACTCACAGATAAAGTTACATATCAATATGCCTCCCAAAAAGACAAGCATCAATTAATTCAGCTTTGAAAAAGGTAATGCTTGATACTGAAAAGGGCAACTCCCTACTTGTATGCAAAGTATATCCAAATTGAAAAGGTTAGCACTTTCATAGCTAAAGAAAATAATAGAACTCACAGATAAATTTACATATCAATATGCCTCCCATCCCCCCCACACACCCACACACAAACATTGACAATAGTCATTGGATTGAAAGAAAAGGGGAAGTGAGACCACATGAAATTCCACAAACGTACCTGCTCCAGAGGTAACTTCAGATACGTCAATGATTCATTAGCTTGCAAACTCCCAAAGGACCTTTCAACAAGTGCACCAGCTTCACTTGTCAAAAATCCAGAGCATTTAATGTCATCATCACTTGTGTCCAAACCATTGTGTGTGCCTGTAAAAGTAAGAGTTAATAGGACACTTGACTATCAGGCTGTTTACAAGAAGTTGGAATATTGAATGCCAATGTAATACTGATGTCAGCGTGCAGGGATGCCGAACTGGCATCATATGCACAGACATGACACCAAAGGAAGATTCACCTCACGTGATTTTGGTCTAACAAGTAAATTTTCAAAGGGAGAGAAGGATGACAAATAGATAATGAGCTGTGGGACTTTCCACTACTATGTGGTGATAATTTTTCTTACAAATACTGACATGGAAAAGCTTATTAACAAAGTTCACTTAGCTAGTTAGGTCCTATTCAATGCACTACAAATATCAAACTTGGTATTAACCAAGATTCTTGCACTTAGCAATCATAATTGCAAAAATGCGGAGGGAGAGGGAGGAACCCTTAAAACATGCAATCTATGGAACACATCTTAGCATATAAATTTACAAGTTCTTGCTTATGGATAGACAAGAACAATTGCTGGTAGTATAAAATTGAACATGCCTATTTTCCTTCTTTTGCAGTCGTGGCACTCCTCTACAGAATTCTCAACTGTTTTTGATGATACAGGGCATGCGTATGTCAAACGGATGCGGAAAGTGCCTATGCTTGATTTGCAATCCTGCAAAACTTCAATTTATAGTAGATCAGTGACATGTTTGAAATTGACATATTCTTGGTTCTTATGAATAATATAAAAGTCGCTCGTTCTCAATGAAATTCTAATTATTTATTAAACTATGTCATATACATAACGCAATTCGAATCTGGAAGGAGAATCTTTGCATACCAACATAGTTTCAAGGGTTTCAGTGAGAGAAATTTTTAGAGCATCTTTTGCAGAAATGCATTCAGGAAGTGCCTTTTCTGGGAACCAAAGTTCAGATTCATACTTTGTTTTCATATGCAACCTACAAAACAAAATCCAAAATTAAAAACCCCAATACATAATCTGTACACCAGCTCAAAGAAACTTAAATTTGAGCTAAACAGAAAATTAACTACTCTTAGAAAGTAAATAATACAAAGGCTTTATCAAAAAGAAGAAAATGCTAAAGTTTAAGTAATAGATGAGATATTTGGCCCAAATTCAAAAAATTTAAGAGATTTTCCCTTAAAAGAACAATGCTTACCAAACAGAGCGTTCATTTTCCAGGATAACAGGTGGTATAGACACTTCGAGAGAAAAGCTGTCAATCTCAAATCCCTGTTCCCTAATCAGGTTGGAAATATAAAAAGCCAACTCTTTTGCGCTCTCCTTTTTCACCACCTTCTTATCCTCACAATAAGTGAACTGCAAGATTCCTAAACAAATCCTACAAACCACGGGCTCTCTTAAATTACAGTGGTTGTTTGAATCCGAAAAAACTGAACTCAGCATTGAAGGTGATAGTGGAGAACGATAATGCACACTCTCTCTGACCCCAAATAACCGCAAAATGCATCTGGTGCATACCTACAACAAAATAATACTCAAAATTTCAAGCGC
Source organism: Rubus parviflorus (assembly GCA_029955375.1). Taxonomy (NCBI): domain Eukaryota; kingdom Viridiplantae; phylum Streptophyta; class Magnoliopsida; order Rosales; family Rosaceae; genus Rubus; species Rubus parviflorus. The sequence goes on along the minus strand of JARGGL010000001.1, from coordinate 1,774,794 downwards.
ATTTAAATAATCTATCCTCGACGATCTACATGTAATACTCAATAGGGTTAAGATTATCCAGTACGATATACACAGTAAAACGACTCCCCTCGATAAACACAGCGTGGATCTTAAAATAAACAAACCGAATTCGACTCTAGTCTATAAACTTCACATGTATTGAAACCATAAGCGATGCTGAAATAAACAACAAATAAAAAAGGCAAAATGAGCGAACAGAATAGTATGGTAGGTTGAAGAATCTCACCCCAATAGAGAATAAATCGATCACGGCGTGGCAGGGGAAACCTCGAACGACGTCGTAGAGAGCCCGTACATTGTCGCCATTAACGGTCCCCTGCGAAGCCTCTTCGGTTTCTGTTGCCATTTCGAAAAGTCCTCGGTTGACCGGCTAAGTTCTGTTTAAGGGTTTATGGCTTTATGCGGTGACTCTAACGCTGCGTTTCAATGGCTAATCGAGTGAAGTTTTACCGGCCAAAAAGAAAAACGTCAGTCCGTAACCTTTGAAAAGAAAAGGAGTCAGAAACCCAAAAATCCCCAAATCGAATTCCCAAACCCTCAAATTCAATCTCAATCTCTCTCTCAAATCCAATGGCGCCCAAAGCCGAGAAGAAGCCGGCCGAGGAGAAGAAGTCAACCGTCGCTGAGAAAGCTCCGGCGGAGAAGAAGCCCAAGGCAGGAAAGAAGCTCCCAAAGGAAGTCGGAGCCGCCGCCGGAGACAAGAAGAAGAAGAGAACTAAGAAGAGCGTGGAGACCTACAAGATCTACATCTTCAAGGTCCTGAAGCAGGTCCACCCGGACATCGGAATCTCGAGCAAGGCCATGGGTATCATGAACAGCTTCATCAACGACATCTTCGAGAAGCTCGCTCAGGAGTCCTCCAGGCTCGCCCGGTACAACAAGAAGCGACGATTACTTCCCGGGAGATCCAGACTGCGGTGAGGCTCGTGCTTCCCGGTGAGCTCGCCAAGCACGCCGTTTCTGAGGGGACTAAGGCCGTCACCTTCACAAGCTCTTGAAGGCTCTTGATGGGATTCAATTTGGCTAGCTCTGTGTGTAGGGTTAGGGTTTTTAACTAGTAATTCTGTATTTCGTTTTATCTATGTAAGTTGGTAGAAACGAAATGAAATATGGTGGTTCATAAAATGACTTTTGCGAAAAAAAAAAAGAAAAAAAAAAGAGTGTCTATCGACTTTGAACTCTGCGTTTTAACCTCTGTTGAAAAAAGGGCATCCCATTAGCCAAAAAAAAAAAAAAAAAAAAAAAAAGGGCATCCCAAACAACATTTTTTTTTTTTTTTAAGCATAAAAAAAAACATTTTTATTTTGGAAAAATAAGAAATCAGGATTTGACTCAAAAAGAAATTTCATTCGATAATAGTTTGCACTTTGCAGCCATGAGGTAAACTGTGATCTCATTTAAATTTTGAATTTTCTCCATGTAAGTTTGCACTAATTTTGCCGATGAGTATATTTGTTCTAGTCTATATTTGATAAAAGATGTATTAAAACTTTTGAGAAATGAAGACACTACTATTATAACTAAAAGTAAAAAGTTCATAACCCTGTAATATACAATACATAATCTTATAGTTTACAGCAATACAAGAATAAAAGGGCAGATTTGCATAGCTAGTTTGCTTCAAAGAGCCAGATATGCACAGCTGGGTTTATAGAACCAAAATTACAGTGAGGACACGATCATTTTTTTTTTGATAAGGTGAGGACACCAACATTGAGAGGATGAATTCTAGTTTTTAAATTATTTTTTCCTTCTAAATTTTGTAGAGAAAAAAAAAATCCGCTGTTACTGTCTTTTCCAACTAACAAAACTCGGATACAAATGTTAAAATAAGTCATCAGTTGCAATTTGACCACACCAAAACCCTTTCTGCAAAATCTTAATCCCATCAAACTATAACGTCAACATACAATCATACATAAAAGTGCCGCGACAAGGGCATATGTCTAAACAGATTTGATACTGGCATAGTTACTGGCAAATTGTTCTATCCAGCTTTTCACATTCTATTTTCTCTCTGTCGTGGTGCACATGTGATGATCTCATCAACTCTAAGAATCATCTCTGCAGCCTCTGTCGCAGAGAGCAAGACGGCCTGCTTAACTTTAAACGCTTCAGATATACCTCGTTCTGCCATGTCTCCCACCTGCCAGAAATCAAATTACTATTTTTTTTGTTCTTTTGAAGAGAAAGAAATCAAATTACAGTGACCGTCCAGAAAAAAGATTCGAGATGTTTCTACATTAAATCCAAGGAAAACTCTGCAGTTTCTTAATATGACAACATACAGCCCCACCTCGTATTCCTTTTGTCTACTAATTGGACACCCCATAAAACACGGACACTGGATATGAGTTTTCTTTATAAGAGGAAAACAAGACCATAGTTTCCCTCAATTAAAAAAACAGTTGCATAACCTTATCCAACTAGTTGAAACTTGAAACAACCCTGATAAGTTTGTAACATATGCTTCACATTGAATGTCAGGAATGCATGATGGATGCAGCCTTTGAACGCAATAACTGTACACCAAAAGTTTCCTATTTCTACTTTTTTGTTTTTTAAATATAGGTACTTACAGTTCCAGAGATGACATCGATCCCAGCAGTGCATCCTTCCTTATGGTGCTCAGCACGTAGCTGTGCAACCAACTCAGCACTGTCCAAACCAGCATTGTCAGCAATGATAGTTGGAATGGTCAAGAGTGCCCGTGAGAAAGCTTCAATAGCATGAGATTTCTTTCCAGGAGTCTTCTTGGCTAGCTCATCCACTTCCTTCGCCATAATCATCTCCGGCCATCCACCTCCAAGCAAAACCCTGCTGTCATTAACTGTCTGAGACAGAACACACAAGGCATCGTGCAGAGACCTTTCAGCCTCGTCGAGCACATGATGGCTGCAAAAGGAGTACAAACATGTCATAACATAACATAACTCAATGTTATAAAGAACTAATTTCAATAACAGAGTCAGAACAAAACTTGTATATAAAGGTTTAAAATGAGAGATGAGGAGACAACGTCTGCTTCAGAATTCTCTATATCATACATACATATATACATACATATATGTGTGTGTGTGTGTGTGTAGACAGGAAAAGCTTATATTTTTAGAGAACACTTAAGACATACATTCAAGCTTATATAAGTACTACATGGATTCTAGAAGTCAAAAGACTGGAAAATAAAAAATGGAAGAGTTACATTCCTGGTCAGCAGCAAACTACTTGACACCACAAGCCACAACACAAATGCATGCAAAACATGACTCTGGGATTCCAAAAGCAATATGACAGATAGATCAAACTCAATCAATAGACTAGAAGTTTGTTATGGCTTAATCTCCTTATGGAGACAAGTCTCAGGCATTTTAAACATGGCAGCATGTGCGTCGCATGTGAGATAAGCTATCCCAAAGGATAGATTAGGAAAACATTAGTCACATGAAGAAAAAAGAAAACAAATAAGGTATCCATTCCATTCCAGACTTGCATCTTTGGAAATTGCTAATATAAGAACACCTCAGTAACATAAACAGGCAGTAAATGATTAGCAGTAGATGAAGCAAGCAAAGTACTGTATTCCATTCCATGTTTGTATATTTCAAATACGCAAACCAACTCAAAAATGCATCTGAGAGCTGGTTAAGAACTAAATTGGAAGAAAATATAGAAAGAAGAAATACCTTGCGCCTCTCAATACTATTGTACAAGCCTGGCCCAGTTCAACACCAGAAAAGTGGATCAACTTGTCCTCACCAATCATAATTTCCTCAATGAGGTCACAGTGCCCAAGCTTAACTGACTCTGGATTATCAAACGTGGATGCAATTTCACCACCAGTTACCAAGGCCAAACGTTCAATGCCATCAAAATCAGCATGCTCAATTGCAAGTATTCCTGCATCTGCAAAGAGTTCTTCTGGGAAATTGTAAATCAGCTGTCTGTTTACAAAGCAGTTAATCCCATGACTGATAATCTTCTGCACCTTTTCCCTCATTTTTTCTTTTTCAGCCCCTTCAATTTCAGCAACCTTAGACATTGAATCAACTCGAACACGAGCCCCATAAATCTTCACTTTGTCTGTGTCCATTGCTGTATTGGCAACCAAAATCTTTGCATTCTCTATGCGTTTGGGTTGACCAAGACCTATTTTCTTGTCGAGAATAAATCTGAACAAGCAAACCAGAAGTCAAGAAGTGCCCACAAAAATAATAACATTCACATCCTGAAATACAGTTGTATAATTGACAAAACTGGACAGAAAGATCTCCACAACTACACTGCAGAATCAAACTATCAGATCTAGCAGACCCAAAGCATCTCATAATGAATGTAAAGAGATCATAAGCTCGATAGTTCATTTTTCTTCTTACCCTTCATCTAAAAAGGAATCCTTCAGCGATCCCCCTGGTTTCTTTATAATTTGGATAGACTCTAAGTTGGTGCTTCCCTGCCATTTGCAACAGCCTTATCAAACAACGTGAAGATACAAGAAAAGAATGCATATATTTTTTTACATATATAATAAAACAAAATAAGAAGTGGAAATATACACTATCACTAGCACATCAACCCAATGTAAGCAGGGGAGGGACTTAACCACGCAACTAGAGCAAACATCATTTTCAAAATTAACATTGAACCTCTTTAAGTTCTTAACCACCCAATGTTAAGTTGCTAATCTACCTGTAGCCGCATCACAGCATCCACAGCTAGTTGTGCAAAATGTTCCTTATCCTGGGAAAGAATTTTGGAGCTCAAAGTAGTCTTTGCAATTTTCATCAAGTCTGACTTAAATCTCTCTGCACAATCGAATAATGCCATCCGTCAGTTTTAAGGGACCAAGGAAAACAAAAGCAAGACCAAGGGCATTCATAAGCTTCAATCTCAGATTGTATATACAAACATCATATGCCTAGAATAACACATATCAGCAGCTACTAAAAGAAATCAATCCATGAAGAGATAATTGGTGAATGGTAAGAAGAAATCTCAGGAGCCAAAAGGACAGCAATTACATTAAAAATAGTAAGCCGCAGTACATACCAGAATCTGCCTTATTATCAACAACCTTCTGCAACAAAGCATCGCGAGCACATTCAGCTGCCATTCGATAACCTACATAATCAAACAAGCAGCATTACAGCTAAAATACAACACAATAAAGGCACATAATGTATAATGACTAAGCTAGTATTACATCAAGCAGAACCTATGACAAACCTGATATAATTGTCATTGGGTGAATCTTTGCTGCAACCAGCTTTTCTGCCTCCCTTAAGAGTTCTCCCGCCAAAACAACAACAGAAGTTGTCCCATCACCAACTTCATCATCTTGAACTTTTGAAATATCTGATCCTTGTGTTAAGGATAATCATATAATGAGATATAATATCTATTTCTACTGCCCAGGGTCAGTTTCAGTAAATAAGCAATAGAAGATCACAGATAACTTGCCAGCAAAGTCTTTCAGAAAATTCAACTATGTTAAAGATAACTCAACACGAAGAAAATTTCAACTCTGTTACAATCATCATGCATATATATGCAATTGTTAGGATACCAACAAGGACTTTAGCAGCTGCATTGTCAATATGCAGGGACTTTAAGATGGTGGCCCCATCATTAGTAACAGTAACTTCATGTCCTCTTCCTGTTGATTGCAGTATTTTATCCTGTCCAAGTAGTTTAACAAGACCGTGACCAAAAGGAGACAATAAATTTAATTGCAAACTGTAAGTGGTTTTTAGTCTGAAAACACATTTAAGTAAAAGAAACTCACCATTCCCTTAGGCCCTAAGGTTGTCTTGACCAAGTCAGCAATTGCCATTGCACCCACAAATGAAGCCTACAAAATAATAGATAAGTTATAAGTACGAGTAATAGATCAACCTGTAGCCAACTTCATTTCAAAAAGAAATAGACAAAAGGAAGATTGAAAGAGGCTAGTGTAGAATGCAAGTCAGGACAATAGACAATCTCAGAAGACCTTGGGAATACATAATTAATCAAATGTCAAATAGAGGATTTGAATAACAACCCCCCACCCCACAAGAGAGAGAAACCTAGTACAATAAACATTTCCGTGAGTCCGCCCCAGTCTTCTTCCACATTCTTGAATTCAAGTTCATATACAATGCTTCATTGTTTTCAGTGACATCCAAAAGGATAAAATAAATTTCAACCAATAATATCAGTCATATTCTGTCAAACCCAAGACATCCAGAAAGTTTGAGCCCAAGCTAAGACTCTAGCCACAAATTATACTCCTATCCCACAAGGCTGAGTACTAATTTCTATGTCGTGGCAATGTTGCCTTGCAGTAAAGCAAAACCTTCAAATCTGAGTGCGTACTATATAATCAGTCATTCTGAGACACAGCTATGTCTCTTGAACCAATACAGAAAATAAGAGAAAATAAACTGCAAGTGCACTTGAATGAATATGACTGCAAACTTACCAGTCTGGCACGCTCTCCTTTCTCCTCACTAGCATCATCTTTGAAAATGTTATCGACCTATCACATTCACCAATTAAGTCAGATACAGCACCCAGAGTAGGAGTATTTAATAAACATTATTTTGGTAAAGCAGTATTCATGAACATTTACATACCGGCATCGTGTAGATATTTTATGACTACTGCAACCTGAAAGATTTATGAAAATGAGTTTAAATAAAGTGCAATACAATGTGAACCATACCCACAAATCACAGCCAATCATAACTGCGTAACCCTAACAACAAACAAGAAGTATTTCGACCATTTCCCCCTTCCTTACCACTCATTTCCCAGAGAACCAAACGAACTGAGAGAGAGAACACACTCAAGTAAGGGAAAAGTAAACTAAAACCCTAAACCTCGAAAAGTTGAAAACTGAGGAACCCTAACCATGAGAAAGCAACTACCTGATCTCGAAGAAGAAGCAAAGTCGGAGAGGGCGAACGGAGAATCTGAGAGTCTGGATCCCGCTCGAAAACTAGTTACGGCGTCGCGAAGAGGGCTTTGCACTCTGCTTCACTTGTACTAGCACTGGTCGAAAAGGAGGGGTTCAGAGGTTAATTGGTTATTTATAGTTCAAAAGGAACCTCCGCTAGTAAGCTTGACTAGGCCTGTAAAATGGGCCGGCCCATTCTTACCTACGCGTGGGCCTGACAGCGAACTGAGCTGATCTGATTGGCTTTCAAAGTGAAAGGTAGGCCTGTTAGCTTAATTATAATACGGAAGTTGTACAACCACAAGACTGTTCAAAGAGTTAATTTAGTTTTGACATTTTTATTTTTTTACAGTTTAGTGTAAACTTCCTTCAAATTTCTCAATGGTTGTGCAAGTGGTTTCTTAACAATTGATGAACACAAGGTCCCTCCTGTATATACCAGAGAGAGAGAGAGAGACCATCAAATTAAATTAAATTAAAAATATTAGCTAGAACTAGTTGTGTTCCGTACACTGTGATTTAAGACCCTGACCTAAACCAAACGGCCAACAGAGAGCTCATAATCTCAGATCCCATCGTTCAATTCCAATTGTCTCAGCGCGTGCAGCCAAACGCTGAGAGAAACACGTGGTCATATTCATCTTCCAATCCACCAAATTAAAAAAGGACCGGTTGTGCCTCCTACGTGGGGCCGGCTGTTACATTTACAAGTAGCCAAGGGTAAATTAGAAAGAAAAAGTAGAGTGAGAAGAATAGTAGCAGCAGAGTGATAGTTAGTTTTAGCGGTAATATATATATAGGGTACATCTTTGATCTTTCGTCCTCCACTTTCCTTTTCTGACATTGATTGATCTAGAGTCTTGATCCATGGAGAGCATCGGCGTCTCGTTCTCTTCTGAAGATGATGAGCTGGAGGTGTTGAGCGAGCGGTTCGAGAGCTATAGCTTGAGTGCGGACGTGAGTGAGTCGGAAAGCTCATCAAGTAGTACTAGCTTTTCCTGTCGGAAAAACGACGGTCACGAAGGCCATGCTTCCACTACTATGACTTCTTCGCCTCTCTCCGGACCGGAATACGCGGACATCTTTTACGGCAAGACGGCGCTGCCCGTCATGTTGCCGGCCTTGGGTGGTGGACGAAATGTCGTCATTCCCGCGACCACGGAAAAGCCTGAGGCTGAATTGTCCGGTTAGTTTTTCGTTACTTACTTTGGAAATGTTTGCAATTGTGATTCAAAATCCAACGTACAATAATTTCGAGGAAAGTGGGAAACAATATATTATAATTACAATGCAGAATTCTGTCATCTGGAATTCACAAACAAACCAAGCTTTGCTACTCATTCAATAGTACGTCAATACATATATCGTGTGATTTGCAGAGGTTGAATTGTTGAAGGAGCGATTTGCAAAGCTTCTACTCGGAGAAGATATGTCAGGTGGAGGCAAGGGAGTCTGCACTGCTCTTGCTATTTCCAATGCCATCACAAATCTTTCTGGTTTGTACAAATTCTTGTCTTGTTTCCCTATTATAATTGTCCTCAACATCGATCCTTCTTCCTCTTGACGTACTGTTTGAATATGACAATCTAATCTCATTGTGATAAAAAGTGAAGAGAGGATTGTTATTTGCTCCTAGCTATATAATTACTGATCAATCAGACGTACAATTGGTTTTATATTAATTTGTTTGGATTGGTTTGCTTTGGCAGCTACTGTGTTTGGAGAGTTGTGGAAGTTGGAGCCATTGGCGCCACAGAAGAAGGCAATGTGGTGCCGAGAGATGGAATGGCTTTTGTGTGTGAGTGATTCTGTTGTTGAGCTCAAACCATCAATACAAGAATTCCCTGGTGGTGGGAGTTTTGAGGTTATGGTCACTCGGCCACGCTCGGATCTATATGTAAACCTGCCTGCCCTCAAGAAACTGGATGCAATGCTGCTTAGCCTCCTTGATGGCTTTCGTGATTCCGAATTTTATTATGTTGACCGGGGGATCATTGTTGCTGATTCTGATACCGAAACATTTTCCCGGCCATGGTCTTCCTCCTCTGCTAGACCTTCAATTAGGCAAGAAGAGAAGTGGTGGCTCCCATTCCCTAAAGTACCCCAAAATGGTCTGTCTGAAAATGTGAGCAAGGCATTGCAACACTGCAGGGAATGCGCCAATCAGATTCTTAAGGCTGCCATGGCCATCAATAGTAATGTGCTGGCTGAAATGGAAATCCCAGATGCTTATTTACAGAGCTTGCCCAAGGTATTTTGAAACTGTTCCTTCATGATGATTTTTTGTGTATGAATATACTACAATAATACATATGAGAATATAATACTTACTTTCACTATCTGTATCTCTTACTCCTTGCCTCATCTGATTTCTCCGTTACAATTAATGACCCAGCTTTTGCTTTAGTAAACCTTGCAAGTTAGGCTTCATTGTTCTTTCTATGTTTGTTTGATTTATCACCATTATAAATTAATGTTGACACCGTTCCACCAATCTCGATCTTCAGAGTGGGAAAGCTTGTTTAGGCGAAATCATTTACCGTTTCATAACTGCTGATCGGTTCTCCCCAGAGTGTCTTCTCGATTACTTGGACCTCTCATCAGAGTACACTACTCTTGAAATAGCAAACAGGATTGAGGCTGCTGCACACATTTGGAAACAGAAATACCTGAAACGCCATCTGGCTCCTGCAAAATCTGGAAAGTCATCCTGGGGTGGAAAGGTCAAGGGATTTGTTGGTGACATGGATAAAAGCAAGCTTCTAGTCTCCCGAGCCGATACCATCTTACAGAATCTAAGGATACGGTTCCCTGGCCTCCCACAGACCGCTCTGGACATGAGCAAGATTCAGTATAACAAGGTATATATAGCGCCGAAAGATCTTTTGGCAGTAACAAATATGAACATCAAAATTGACAGCACAAGTTTTACTCATTTGGTACTGATCGAAGACTAGCTAGACAGTGAATACTGAATAATGTATACTAGGAGTCTGCATTTGATAATATTGTATCTCTACATTTAGGCTCAGATTAATCCTCTAGCTGTTTAGTAATACTAAATAAATTTCATCTAAATATACATGCTGCAGGATGTGGGGCACTCACTCCTTGAGAGCTATTCCAGGGTGATGGAAAGCTTAGCCTTCAACATAATGGCAAGGATTGATGATCTCCTATATGTGGACGATGCCAGCAAGAAACGCGCAGCTGCAATGTCGATGTGTCTGTATGAACAAAGAAGGTTTGGTGGTGCTGTGCCGAAACAGAAGAGGATGTCGCGGAGTCCTTTCTCAATTCAGCACAATTCTTGTGGCCCTTCAACTACATTACCAGCTATGGATGATCCTCCCTATCAAATAGCTAGAAGCCCTGGTGGAAGGACACATCATTCTACCAAGAACAGGAATTTAAATGACTTGCTGCATGACAAGTTATAAAACTCAACTTTCTGATGATGCTGATACAATAAAGACCTCGTATGGAAAGCTTCATTAAAAACTGTCATACTTCTAAAACTAGTTTCTAAAGCCTAAAAGATGATTTGGTTAACCTGATGAAGGAGCAATAAGTCGAGGTTAGTAGATATATATGTTGTTGTTTTTCTACTGTATGATCCAAGAACATAGCCAGATATTCAGATGGTATTTGCATTGGTATATACTCTATGATTGATTCAATCTTTTATTAGATGTATAAGAACCGGGAGAGAAAGAGAGATGTAGTGTTCAAAAGGAGGGGCAACTAAACTTTGGGCCGGGTTAAGTTTACTACCCTGCATGAATATGTTGAGGTTCTGTATGTGAATATGTGATGATGATCGAATACACTACAATTTCTGGACCAAATCTCATACATCATCAAGCCCAAGAGCAAACTCAATCATAAACAGGCCCAACGAAATATTCTTTGTAACCCCATGTTTACAAACTCAAATCCAAATCCATCAAAGCATTAAAAAAAAAAACACACACACACACACATTAGTATTATAAAAAAAAGTTGGTGACCAATAAGGTCATATACTCTATAGAGTTGCCCAATAAATCAGACAAAATATAAATTTGTCCAACAAGGTCATGTAATGAAAAACATGGAGCAATATGACCTTTCTATACAACATGTTTTATATAATTTACGAAATATGTCACTGACTTCAAACCCACCCAATTATTGTTTGACAATAATTGGTTTATTAAGTGACAATAAATTTGTTATTGTCAGATAATAACTGGTTTATTGAGTGACAATAAATTTGCTATTGTTAGACAATAATTTGTTACTGTTAGACAATAATTTGTTACTGTCAAACAATAACTGGTTTATTGAGTGACTCTCTCTCTCTCTAACCAGGTCGAATTAACTCTCTTTCTCTCTCTTTAACAAATATCCAGCGACCCTAATAATAAGGGACAAAATTGTCAAGTAAATTTGGTTTGAGCTGTTAGAAATAACTTGTTGGGAAATAGTGCGACCTCTTGGGCAAAATACCAACCTTATTGATAAATGTTAGGAAACCTAAATCTAATTGGGAATATTTTTGAGATTATTGACCTTATTGGTAATTTTTCTTATAAAAAAACAACAAATGCTCACATTGAGCTATGATGACTTCTATATTTCAAATCCTCGGTAAAACTAGAATCCATTATTAGGCATGCATAACATGCAATAGTCTCACTTACTTTAGTATAAACAAATAATACTAATCTTTGTCCCGGATTACTTGCAGCTGTGTGTGAGAAAGCTTCGAGTATAATCATTTGGCTCTGTGGGTAGTACTAATTAGCAAGTTCATGTGGACAATTAATTATCTTAATATATAAATTAGTAGTTAACCTCTTTTACATTGTTCAAATGATTTCCTAGAAGAGATGCAGAGATTTAAACATGCCTTATCTCCACCATCAATCATGAAAACGAATAGTATAATATATATATATACACACACACACACGGATTTGATTTCCTTTTTGTGGATTCCCTAGCCTTTTTCACTTGCAGCCTTACAGAGTGAAATGTTCACATTCTTATTCTTACTGCAACTGCCAAAGACTCTGTCAGCTAGCTAGTTTGGAGTCTCTCTCTCTCTCAAGTTTTCGTAGTCGTTCAAAAACTGTAGGGAGGCAAAGGAACAGTCTTTGAGTTTAAGGTCAAAGAAAAGGAGATTACTCATTGACCAAAATCAAAAAGCATTGACTTGACCTGTGAAGGAGCGAGGGACACTGCTCAAAGTCTCAAACCCAGCAAAGGATTGTGGCCACCACACTACCAGTGAGAGCCGAAAGCGACCCTCCGCTCCAACACGAAGAAGCGCTTTCAGCAAGTTCAAATTTATATTAGCCTTTTGCCCTTTTCGCTTAAAAATAAAACATATATAAAAATCTATGCATGTTCTCCATTCCTTGAAAAACCATGATTCAAATCCAGATACAATGATCGTGTATACAACGCGCCAGGAAGGTGCGTGGGGTAATATTCGGGGCTATATTCAATGGTATTGTCAGGTTTTCAATCATGAGCCTACGCATATGGCACAGAAACGACTTTTGTTCTTCTCTTGAGGTCTCTTGGTGGTACTGGAAGGGCTGGCCTAGACTGATCCCATTAATAATGAACAATTTAAACAAGATTCAGTTAATGCTATGAACACTGAAATCCCAATCAGACCCAGATAGAAAGTTAACTGTGCATTGTATCACTCAATCTTACAACAAACAGGACTACAAATCAAATTCAAGACTAGACTTGATCGATGGAGATAGCCATAATTTTGGTCATGTCTGAATCTGGGGGAACGTTATGTTTCTTGACCCCCTCTGAACCATAAACGTACTGCCAGTACGTTAATGAAGGCCAACACAGATTAGAGTAGAACTAATAGATATTGAACAACCCTAGCTAGCTAACATATACAAATGGGAATGGAACTAATCATCCATACAAGATGATCATAAGTAATTACTGTGTATAAGATTGAACCAGGATAAAACAAACTAGTCCCTAGCTCCTTGATGATGATGATGATGAGGGTAAGTGAAGATTGTATCAAATTAAAGGATAAGAAAGGAGACCCAGGTGAGAGCAAAAATGAAACTAGGGTTCCCCACTTTCAAACAACAAGTAGTCGGCACAAAATCTAGCCAATTCTACCACTTGAATAGAGTAAGATGATGATCGAAACTGCATGCATGGAGGCAGAAACAACCGAGTTATGCTTGATGTGGTTCCACAACTTCCACTGATCTGATCAGATCTGATCTGATAGATGCACTAACAGACTAACTCTGCAAATTAAGCAGACAAAATTAGGACAGAGACAAAAAAAAACGTACTTTTGATATATTTTATCTCCTGCTATTCATTCTCAAGTAGAGAGAACTAGCTAGCTAATAATATGAAAATTGATGAAGCTAATAAGTGAGAGGGTGTATATATCCGATCCATAAGCTTCGATCTTACCCGGCCTGGATTTGATCATAGTAGCTAGCTAGCTAGAGATTAAGTTATCACGAGGGTTTTACAAAGAGAGACCAACAGAGGACAGTTGGCAGTATGCCCACCTCCATAAATATATCTTCAAATACACACACAGATGTAGAGAGTGGAAGGAGGTGGACAGAATGCCAATAAACTCTGTAAGAAACCCTTTGTTAAACCCCACATGATGATCATGTTCATGGAACACACTCTTCTTCTTCGCATACCGATCGATCACCTTTGGCCCAATTAATTAAGCATGTATGTAAACACATAACAAACACAGTTGGGGAAAAGATATGGAAGGAGTGAGGATGAGAATTATTAAGGTGAAGAAGAGGGCAGATATATGGTTCTATTTAAGGGAGGGAGGGACTGTAATAAATGAGATGAGGGAGGAGGAGTTGGGTGTGGGTGTGGGTGTAATGGAGTAATTAATATTGAGAAGAGAGAAAGTAAGTGCAGGAGGAGGAAAAAGGTGGGGATTCAACTTTCAATTCAATAGAAAAGTCGTGAGAGATTGGATGGTTCATTTCTATTCATCATCATCGTCGTCGTCCTAGATAGATAGATAGATAGAGAATTAAGAAGCATATTTCACAAGAAAAGGAAGGAAGGAAGGATTAATCAAATCATAGACATAGACATACAGACATAGATCTCATAGATGATCATCATGGTTTATTCTTCCTTCCTTCCTTCCTTCCCTGCCTCCTCGTTTTTGATGAAACGTACCCATCCCAATCTCTCTCATATTTTTCTTGCCTTCCTCAACACCTTTTGCTTCACCAGGCCTGCACCCTCCTCGTTTCTGATGCCCAACAATAAAACACTACTGGGTCTACCCACCAAATAATTACAAACAAAATCAATTTCACAGGCTAGAACAAACTAATTAAGCATCTTTTACTTTGTATGTACGTTGCTGCGTTTTAAATCTTCGGTTACATTTGGCAAATGCTCGACTGGAGGTCCATCTGGACCGTCTATATCCCATAAGTCCATTTATCTAATTAGCAGAATTAATATATATTTTCTTTTTATTTAGCAGATGGAACCCTTTCATTAGGTGGGTGGGGTTTTGAATTGATATATATATATGATTTATCAACCCCAACTTAGCTAGCTATCTAGTTTCATTTAAATGACGTCCTATATGTTGCAATTAATTTGTAAATTAGTTTAGAGTTGAGACTATTAGTATAATTAATACTAGTCTTCCTACACACGCCTTGTGCGTGTGGAAGGCGGCGTTCGTACGTGAGAGAAACGTTCTCGTTTATTTAGCTTTTTCGCATTATTTGTTCTTCGGTTTTGTAATAAATTTTTTAAAAAGAATAAAATATATATATATATATAATAAATAAGCAAGTGGGTAAATTGGTGTGGGGCCTTCATAAATATGGTTTTAATTTTCTTTATTATTCTATTTACTGTTTTGCCCTTAGTTTATTTAAGTTTATATATTGGCTAATATAGTTTAGGAGGGACAAATCTTGAGTTTTTAAATGTTTACCAAGAACCCAAGTTTTTCCATTATATATATATATATAGATAGGTATATAGATACACCAGTACGTAACAAAGACTGAGGGAGAGTTGAAATGGGAAAAGAGCCAGCTAGCCCGGCTAACTTGTTCAGATGATGGTTTTGGGGTCCTACTAAACCACTATGTGTGGAATCCTAGGTACCTCCACAAACAAATTAAATTTTGACCTACATATTGTAACACGCATTAACAATGTGTGTGCCATTAAAAGGTAAAACTTAGGTCAATCCTCGATCTCCAATTATCTAAACCCTAACAATTACACTTTTATCTTCCAGACTTCCACTACATATAGTAATACATACAGTAGCACCACACACCCTTTTGGCCTTTTCATTCATTGTGTCTGCATGTGCTGGTTTTTTAGTTTAATTATGATTTATTTCTTTAGCTTTAGTAGTGGATAGTTGGATACACTAGCGCGCTAAGCTTTTATCGATCTTCTTCTATATATAGTCTGAGAGTCTCAGAAAGAGAGAAACTGAGACAAGAAATCTTCTCCTTTGTCGATTGATACGTCTTACTCATGACCCCCACGACCCCCATTACCCCATATATATGTATGTGTGTGTATATATATATATATATCATCTCTTTCACAACAAAACAATCCCAGCAGCAATGCTAAGCTTTCTGCAAATTTATAAGAACAAACTTTCACAGCTCCCGAACCAGTAGTAAATAGCAACAATTAATTATATATATATATATATATGTGCATGCATTTATTAGACCAACCCAACTTATCAACTGCTTAATTGCTTCCAATTCCTATTTCCTACGTACGTACTATTTATTAATTGTTGCAAATCTACTCCCAACCATACAAACCCCTATATACATATATACGGTCCAACCCCATTAAATTTTCACAGTTTAATATTTCAAATTTCACCACCCGCCAGAAAAAAACTACAGAGATAGATTTGTGTTCATATGTGCATCTGGTGACCTGTCTACGTCGTCGTCCCATTAGTCTCTTCGTTCTGCGAGAGAGAGAGAGAGAGAGAGTTCCATACCATCCCAGTTGTCTTGGTGAGCTTGTGGTGTCAGAGATAAGTCATGATTGAATCATTGGGACAAAGAATACTTATTAATGACACATGCACCACTTACCTGTTTGCTCTGCTTTAATCTCATCCCAATTTCCAATTTCCAATTCACTGTCAGTCATGCAAATTAATTTAGATTATTATAGTTAATGTATGTAATCCAGGGAAGGGTAAACGATCGACCGAGTATAAGATCGATCAACCTAGCGAACCTAGTTAGCTACCTCGCTATAGGGTCCAAGTCCACCTTTCTTTTTTTACAGATTAATTTCCCTACGTACGATGTTAATGTTACGTATACGTACACAAATAAATAATATTAATGGCTTCATTTCTAGAGGGGAACAAAATAAAGCAGCAAGTATTTTCCAAAAGAATAAAAAACATATAGAAGTAAATAATAGTACTACTTTTTCAGTTTTTCTTAGTTTAGCTGAGTTGAATGACTTGAAAAAAGTTCATGCGCTTTGTTCCCTGCACTTTTTTGCAAACCAAAAGTATATACGACTTTTATCCATACTTCTTTTCTTTTTCAATAATTCTATTGTCTCCTTTTCGCAAAAATATATGAATTAGTTAAAACGGGGTGGGAATGAGAATGGGGTTAATTTTTTTCATTTGCAAATTAGTATAAGATGATAGATATGTAAGTTAAAACATACGTAATTTATTATAATTTTAATTCTAACGTTTTTTTTTGGTGTAATTTTAATT
The DNA here is from genome assembly GCA_029955375.1 of Rubus parviflorus. Lineage (NCBI taxonomy): Eukaryota > Viridiplantae > Streptophyta > Magnoliopsida > Rosales > Rosaceae > Rubus > Rubus parviflorus. Next base: position 1,758,040 of record JARGGL010000001.1, on the reverse strand, counting down.
CTTAAGTTGTTAATTCATAGACAAACAGTCAAATACTAATGTGTTGAAATGTGGTTGACTAGTCGTTCAATAATCTAGAAACAGATTGCAGAGCTCAATGCATGGAATGAAAATCCACCAATTTTTATGATTACCTTTTGCTTATTTATATTGGTGGGGTCTAATTTGTTTTTATCAATCGACTGGGTCACACATGGATCATCGACACTGTGTTTGTCACGTGAGGGAGATGGCGCAATGCCGTATTTATTTTGTTTTGGTTGTAATGGTGATCGATTTTTCAGATAATAATGAAGCCGTTGAAAAAGAAAAAGTAGCTCTACTTAATATTGGGTTGCCTTTGTTTTGGTTGTAGACGTTAGGTTAGGGAATAGGGAATACCTATGCATTTGTGTGAGTAAATTTTCAACGCTGGAATGATGAGGACTGTGACGAGTCTCAAGTCGAAACTGGGTTGGATGTGATGGATCAATATCTTCAATCTAATCTTACTAATTAATTAAAGCGTTTGTTAATTGTTATAGTTTACTAATTAATTAATTTCCAAAAAAAATATAAATCTTACTAATTAATTAAAGCGTCGGTAGATTTAGAGAGATGTATTGTACTTGGATTTAAGCTCTGATTTATGGCCTTCAAAGCTAAAATCTAAACTATAACCGATTAATGAGATTAAAAAAATAATACAGCATTGTCCAGCCTGAATTGCCCAACAGCGGCAAACTTTTACCGTACGGCATCGTATTGGCCAGTGGCGCTTGGAATTGGGCCACTCCAATGGTCAGCAACTCAGCGTAGTTAATGAGGACATGGTGAATTTCTTGAAGAACAAGGAAGAAGAGCACTCTCTACTACACCCAGATTCTACGTATTCCCACAGGTCTCGTTGTTGTTTAAATTTGCAAGTAAAGAAGTTAAACAATTGGTAAAAGAATGCCAAACCTCTTGTAGAGTTTATTTTCACATTTACCATTTGGACTCGGTAGTAGTGCATTGTGGACTTGTGGGGGAGAACGTTGAAGCCCCTCATTTATGAACTTATGGAAGAAAAAGCAATAGGATTGACTTTTCCTTCAGACTTTCACTCAATATGGCAATGCTGTAGGGCACTAGCAATGCAATGCCTGATGATAGAAAATGAAGTCTCAAACGCTTCCGGTCATAAAAGTTTCTATAATGTTTCCCAGTACAAAAAGCTGGCCTAATCACTATGCATGGGTGGAAGCTACAGGTACTTTTCAGGCAAGAAGAGAAAGTAAAATGTGAAGAAAAAAAAAACTAAAAGAGTGCCCGTTCAAAATAGCGAGACTGCGGGGAGCACTGAATCACCAGTTGGCTGATCAGAAACAGCAATATTATTTTGTTTTATAAACTATAATGCATGGGAATGGAACCTTGTAATTTACTTGTGCCAAATAGCATATCTGTGGCCAGAGGTTGCCAGCGTCCACTCCCTACCGTCTGGGCACCATGAACTATCCCCAATTTTCATGCACACTTTCTCCCCGATTATAGCGGAGTAGAGGTTCGGCTGGGCCTCCAGGATCCTTATAGATGATCGGCTGTGAATGTCTTTCTGCTTCCTAATGTGGATCTGCAGACAAGTTCAAATGCTTAAGGAACAGTTTCTGCCAGACACAAGGCAATAAAGGAATGAACTAGCTATCGGCATACCAGTTTTACAATCTGACCATGAATGGAATCACCCCAATCATACAAGTGGTCATAAAAAACGGAAGGTATTCCAGGGTGCGTCAGTATGTATGCATAACCCTGCATGGAGAATGAAATTATATTTGCTACTGCATTAAGTACATTTATGTCTCACTACCATATCGCTTCAAGTAGCAAGACAGACGCTAATTTGACTCGATTTTATGAAGAATTATGGATTATAACAGCAGTAATATATAGCATCAAGGACATAAACACGATAATGTCACTACAACAAGAAGACAACAACATTTTCTTACCTCCATAATATGATTCGAAGGGAAGGGCCAGTGAGCCTGCAGACAAAATGATTATGAAGTGAGTGGATTAACTTTTATACCGGGACCAAAAGCTCATCATCTGAAAAGATAAGTACCAAGTAACATAAATGTGACACACTCATGCAAAGCAAATGTAGTTGTTATGTTATGCTGGTAGTAGGCCAGGCTTTGTTAACAGTTCAGGTCGAACCTGACTCGCTCAGCCCAAAAGAGGCAGGCTGAATTCTACCTTCAATCTTTTTTTTTTTGGTGAATAATTCTACCTTCAATCTTGCAATGAATTAATTATAAGAAACTGAAATTCTTCTCTTTCACATATCATTGAGATATGAAAGTACCAATCAATCATGTCATGAAAAGGGTGATACCAGAAAAATACAAGCCCAAATTCTCTACTCGCATGCAATATGTGCATCTGAAGCAAATTAATGAATTAAGCAGCTTCTGAGAAGGTATTTCATTCAGTTCTGCAGAATAGAAAAATATATACTACCTGTGTTGAGCCTGTATCATGGTTATCTAGGAATGTGACAGCTCTAGAAGGCCACCATCCAATTACACCTGGTGGCTTCCCTTGGGGGTCACGTAGGCGCCATAATTGTCCTTTAACAGCTTCCTACACAGAAGGATGCATGTTTAACACCAAATTAAGGGGAGAAACAAACATAACATGTTACAAGGAGAATCTCAATGAAGATGCCATTCTTGCAGAAATGAAATAATATAACATGTTTGCTGAGCCTAGACGTTATTACAAGATTGAAAAAGCGGGCAGTCCTATGACCGAGCATACTGAGGGTACTCATATGCATAGATGAGGAGATATTTTGATGTAATTGTTGCCTGTTTTCTTTTTCTATATAGAAATAAACAGGTTAATCACAAAAATTTCTGAAAAGTTGGTATAAACTGGGTACTATCCGTCCAATGGATCTAATGGCTGGACTCGTATCCAATAGTCAAAACTAGAAACAATGCAGATGCCGACTCTAGTAAAAGATTGTATGTGTGCATGTGTGGGTGTATTAAGCGGTGACGTGGGAGTTGAATATCTCAGTCCAATTGAAATTGGATGATACCTGAAGAATTCCCTTGGTTGTGAAGTCAAATGCAGTTGATAGCTGCCCTGTGCCATCAATCCAACTTATTATCCGCTGTCTGTGGCTATCTGCAAGTAGTATCCATGGAAACAACATAAACAAAACACAGAACTCGTTATAAAGGTAAAAAATAAATAAAAGAAGAAGAGGAAAGGAGAATATCCACCAAGTTACAGTACGAGTCAAATGTCTATCGAAAAGCAAACCAAAGAAATGCCATCAATAAATCCAAGCTAAGCCTTTCTAAATTAACTATCAACCTTGAGGTATTTTAATTAAAAATTCAGAGTAGAGCTTCATTTATGCTTGTAACTATTCATTCAAACTAGAACAACTGAAGCTAACTGTGGTTGGTTGATCAGATCAGTTGAAATGGTGCTCAATAAACATCAATATATTATACCTTGGTTGTAGTCTAAGCCATGACCATTGTAGTTGCAAGAATCCCAATACTCCCCAACAGAATAAATTGGTTTTGCTCCTTCAATATACTCTTTCACATATTTAGCTGCATATCTATTTTAACAATTGGAAACACATAACAGAGTAAGCAGTAAATAAACCCACTTTAATTTATTTTGTTTTTAACTGAATTTTAAGTCTGTATAACTCTTACCCCCTTGCAAAATCAAATCGAAAATCCTGAAAACCAACAGTATCGCGTAGCCACTGTAGCCATGCGGTAATATCCTTTCTAACAAAAGGTTGGCTATGATCAATATTTGGAACCCCATTGAAATTGTCCCCAGTGCTTCGATTCCCCTGGTATGTAAAAGTACAGACATTCAATGAGATTAGTAGACATTGTATCATGGATCGAATAGTCATTCAAGTTACAAAATTATAACAAATTTCTTTACCAGTCCACCAGTACAAGATGTGATGGCATGTTCATCCCATGACAATGGAATTCCATCATAACGGTTGTACATTCCACCATGCCCTCGGGTAGTCCCAACACGATGATTGATAACTATGTCAGCCATTGGTCTAACTTTACATTGCTTCATTTTTTGAAGTAAACCTTTTAATAGGTGCTCAGACCCATATTTAGAATTGAGGGAATATATGTTCTGAGGGAGGTAACCTGCAGTATGAGGAAACACAATGGACATGAATCACATGATGATCCAGTCCTCTATATGCAGAAAGAACAAAAAAACCAACTTCATGATTTTAGCGCACCAACCTTCAGGTGCAAAGGAATGAGTTGCTGGCGGCAACCATGCTGATGAAAATCCAGATTTTGCAATATCTGGTACTTTACTTTCTAAATTTCTCCACCAGTCATGTTTATGAGACTCCCAATTAAAGGCCTGTCGAATAATTCTGTCAAACAACTTACTTAAACATTGTCCACTAGCTAAACATGATCGATAATCTGAGATATATCATAGCCTTTCATGCAGCCAAACTGCAACTATTTTACTCTATATCCCAAAAAAATAAATGAACACTTATCCAACTACTTGAACAAATCAGAGGTAGTTAAAGCTACAATGGATTCACTTTGGTCATTTTGTACGGGTGATAGTTTCTAACTTTTTATGCATCAAGGGCTCCAACAATGTCTTGACAATTTTTAGGTTCTATGGATATTGTCGAGTTTACCTGTAAAACGATTTCTCTTCCATTGCGTATTGAAGCACCTGCACATGTATCCAAAATCATACTTTAGCATCAAGAAAAGGGAGAAACACAAATATCCTCCTCATCAATTTTCCCATATCGGTACATGATCCAGCCCTTGAACATATGTTTCACTGTGCTATCATTGGTACAGTTGAAACTGGGATATATGAAACATAACAGATCCTTGTATCTCCAGTCTCTTGTATGAACTGGATATTGATTATTGAATCTCAATTCTTTAACATGGATTATAATGCTTGCTTCTCTTATCACTACTTCTCGAGACCAATTTATTCACCTATCATCAACTTTTGCCTAATTACACCACAGATAGTTTTTGTGTCCGGTAGGTCAGGAAAGCATGAAGGTTATATTTTAAGGAGATAAACAACTGCAGAGCCTAATCTATGCCTACTCAACAGGTAAAGATAAGGTCTAGATGTTCTTGGAAATTCTACATTCATTTTTGACAAACAAAGATCTGCTTTTTAATAATACAATACTAGGCCCATTTAGATCCTTGATTTGTCTCTAAGGTTAATGTACCATCATGTGAAAGAAAACATACCAATATCAGTCTGCTGATTGTTTTCCTGATTATCCTGCATTTCAACAAATTGGGAGACTAGTAAAAAACATGCAACATGCAATTTGACCACTACAATTCCAAGGAGATCATAATGGTTTCAAATCTTCCCATATGACTAAAAAACACAGTTAAAATTATTCCAATTCTATTAGAGAGAGAGAGAGAGAGAGAGAGAGAGAGAGAGAGAGAGATTGGTAAGGCATGCATACATTGCTTAGGTAACCCATTGCAACTCACGATGTAGTTTTCCGGTACCGGATTGCAGATGTAGGGCGCCAACAATTGTCCTACACGGATGAGCAACTTGAGAAAAGGGTCTAATATTTCCCATTGGCTAGTAAAAAAAATGAGGGAGAATATATTAACTTCATGCTGATAATGAGTTATGAGTTCCATAAACGATTCCTTAGTGCCTCTCTCATATTTTATTTTTCAATAATCAAGTTTAAACCGATTAAATTTCATGCCAGACACTTTTACATTAGCTACTCATACAGACTTCGAAGCAAGCAAGAATTCGTTTAGGCTAGTCGGAAAATCAGAATTTGACAAACTAAATCCGGACCGACTTCGTTTGTGGAACTTTTGTTCCATAATAGCGCGCAAATGATTAATACCCGTTAACATAAAAGGAAAAGTGAGATTACAAAGGCCTAAAAATAATAATCATATAAAAAGACGGTAAGAAAACCCAGCAATAAATCACAGAACGAAAAGAAAGCAAGTCCTTCCAACAATTTTGACATAGGAGAAAATAGAAAAAGTACCGAAGCTAAGGTTGCGATCGCAGAGTGGGCATGTGCTTGAACCGTTGGCCGATAAATATAGCAGAGAGGTAAAGTTGAAAATTCGGAGTCCACCGAATCGGTTCACGCGTATTAACCAGAAGTAGAAAAGGTGAGGTGACCAGAGAATAGTATTGATTGGTTCGATGACACGAAATGATAGAAGGAATTTCGAATTTCGGAAAAACGATTGAAATTAAAAGGAAGAGAGAGAGAGAGAGTTTGTTTGCTTTCAGAATGGGGATCTGCGTGTGAGTGTGAGCGTGGCGCTTTGCATTTGGTGCTGCAATGGAGTGGAGGGAATGTTCATATTCAACGGGATCTCTTTGAGCAACTGACAAGTGCCAATTGCGCGGGTAGGTCCAAAAGCTATGTGTGATTGGAGTGGTGAAAGTCAATTGCACCCAAAATTAACTTTTACCTTTTAAATATCATGTTTTATCGATGGTGAAGTTTAGCATGGGCAAAGTTGAAGGAAAAAAGGGGTTTGGCAAGTTTGGCACTTTTTGGCATGTCATGACACCTCCAAATGTGTCAAACCATGTCAACTCCGTTTTTTTTTTTTTTTTTAACTTTGCTCGTGCTAAAACTTCATCAAAGTTAAAACATGATTTTTAAAAGGTGTTCCAATTGACTTTGCTTTAAAAGCTCGAGTCGTCTATTAGTTATGATTTTCCAAAGTCAAAAACTAAAAAAATAATAACTCATAAACGAGTCGAAATTTTTTAAGAAAGTCAATTGAAACACCTTTTAAATATCACGTTTTACTAATAATGAAGTTTTGACACGGATAAACTTGAAGGAAAAAATGGGTTGGCAAGGTTTAATATGTTTTGGCATGTCAAACCAAACATGCCGAACCATGCCAACCTCTTTTTTTTTTAACTTTGCTCGTGCTAAAACTTCACTAATGCTAAAACTTCACTAATGCTAAAACATGATTATTAAAAGGTGTTCCAATTGACTTTGCTCGAAAAACTCGAGTCGTTTATAAGTTATAATTTTCCAAAGTTGGAAACAAGAAAAATCATAATTCATAAACGAGTCGAGATTTTTGAGAAAAGTAAATTGGAACACCATTTAAATATCATGTTTTACCAATGGTGAATTTTAGTACATTCAAAGTTGAAGGGAAAAAGGAGTTGGCAAGGTTATCATCTTATTATCATGATTGACTTCTAGAAACCACTTTATGCTACGAGAGCTGTGATCTTGATTAGTTTTGGTCGACAATCTCAAACAAATTTTTGAAAAAATTGTAATTTAATAATTCTTTTTAAGGGTCAAGTAAAAAATTACAATTTTATAATTCTTTTAAATTTTTAAAAGAAAGGTTTTTATGTCGCACCGAAAGTGATTTCTCGGGTATTCGTTAATTCGAACCGAATTGAGTATACAAATTTTCCTAATCTTTATTCTCTTAAATATTGAAGCGTGTGTCTATAATTTGCGGTTCCCAAATCTCCATTAAACAATTAAAAGGGTCTCGTTCTAGGGTTTTATCAGGGTACAAGCTAAGGCAAACCGCAAATCTGAAATGGCTTAGAGCCTGAAAAGTTGTTCTAATGAAGTCCTTACATAACATCTACAAGTTCCAGTCACACCACTGAAAATGGAAAACCCAGATACAGAACCCACAAGATCACCGCCACCTCCACAAGAACCAAACCCCAAGAAGCTCAAAATGTCCACCACCACCACCGATGACGAAGAAACCACCACCGCCACCACCCAAAAGCAAAGATACAAGCGCCGAAAGGTTGCAATTTTCTTCGCTTATTGCGGCGTGGGATACCAGGGAATGCAAAAGAATCCAGGCGCCAAAACCATCGAGGGCGATCTCGAAGAAGCCTTGTACCTCTCCGACGCGGTTCCCGAGCAGGACCGCAACAACCCAAAGCGCTACGATTGGGCCCGGTCGGCCCGTACCGATAAGGGCGTCAGCGCCGTGGGGCAAGTAGTATCGGGCCGGTTCTATGTCGACCCTCCGGGCTTCCTTGACCGCCTCAACTCGAACCTCTCCCCCCAAATTCGGATTTTCGGATACAAGCGTGTGACGGCGTCGTTTAATGCGAAGAAGTTCTGTGATCGGAGAAGGTACGTTTATCTTATTCCTGTGTTTGCTCTTGATCCGAGTGCACATCGTGATAGAGAGAGTGTAAAGGCTAGTCTAGGGTCTGATGAGGAGTTTGTCAAGTGCTTGGAGTGCTCTGATAGAGGGCGTAAAGTCGGTGGCTTGATGGGTAAGCGCACTTATGAATTGAGAGGCGAGAGTATGGAGGTAGGCATTTCCTCCAACACTGAGGACACTATGGTGGAGTCTGAAATTAATGAAGAAATTAGTGTTGATAATTCGAATTCTGAACCTATAAATGAAATCGGTGTCAGCAATACTAATGCTGTTTCTGAAATTGAGGTTGGAGATAATGCAATTGTCCCAAATGATGATACTGATTTGAAAAATGAGATTAGCATTAGCAATGCCAATGGGGTTTCTGAAGTTGAGTTTCAGGATAATAGAATGGTTTCCAATGCTGATACTGATTTGAATTCTGAAGCACTGAATGATTCAAAGGTTATTGTTGGTGAAGAGAGCGTTTGTGGGGGAGAGAAGAAGGCTGTGAAGGGAAGTGGAAGTGGGTTTTGTTATGGTGAGAAGGAGAAGGAAAGGTTTAATAGAATCTTGAGTTGTTACCAGGGGACTCACAATTTCCATAACTTCACCACTAGAACTAAAGCTGAAGATCCTGCTGCTACGCGATACATTATTTCGTTCAATGCAAATACCACAGTTACAGTTGAGGGTATTGAGTTCGTTAAGTGTGAAGTTGTGGGGCAGAGCTTCATGCTTCATCAGATTAGGAAGATGATAGGGCTTGCGGTGGCAATCATGAGGAACTGTGCTCCTGAGTCATTGTTAGAAAGAGCTTTGCAAAAGTAAGTACTTCCATATATACTTTTACTTCATTCTTTTGAGGTAATATGCAAGTTCTAACTGAAATTTATGTAAATTTTAGGGATGTCAACATTAATGTGCCCACCGCTCCTGAGGTTGGTTTGTACTTGGATGAGTGTTTTTTCTCGTCATATAACCAGAAATGGGGAGGCACTCATGAAGAAGTTTCAATGAAAGACTATGAAGCAGAGGCAGAAACTTTCAAAATGAAGTATATATATACTCATATTGGAGCCACTGAGCATAAAGAAGGTGTTGTGGGTCTCTGGTTGCACTCGCTGAACCACCGCAATTATCCGGATTTAGGTGCTGACAACAATGGAGACACCAGATTCCCCGATTTAGGTGCTGACAACAATGGGGACACCAGCAACGGAAAAAGTGCCGATATCGCCAATGTGGCCCAGTAAATTGTTTCAGACAATCAGATCACTTCCATGTATGCATTTTTCTTTCTTCAGTATCTACAACTGATTATTAGCCAACATAAGCTTTTACATCGTTTAGGAACAAATGTAATCCATTTTCCTTCACTGTTTAGGAGTTGCCATGTAATTCTTCTCAGACAAAATTTTATGATGAAAGAAGGAATTTCAAAGCTTGTGAAAATTATTTGCAACTCCTTGAAGTTCCACTTTTTATATAGAGAAATGACTTCCTAAAGATGGGCCCTGTAAATAATTTTCTAAAAGCCCAATCATCAAGGGCCCTGGGTGCACAACCCAGTTTCACCTTCGTAGTCAAAGTCAGCGACTTTCAACTTACTCTTTGAATCAACTTTATTGGGCGTGGAATTAACCGACTATTCTGTTTAAAGTTGAAAATCGAACCGAGGTTGGGGGGTGGGGAAAATGGCCGCGGATTGGACCCAACTCCCACCGGAACTGGTAGAATCAATCTCGAAGAAGCTGAAAATCTACGCCGACTACCTCCGATTCCGAGGCGTGTGTCACAGCTGGCAAGCCTGTGTCCCCAAAACCCCTCAGCACCTCCCTCCTCAGCTGCCATGGCTGATGCTCCCCCAATCCCAGCCCAACCAATCACACCGCGCGTTCTATAACCTCTCCAACAGCAGAGTCCACTTCCTCCATCTTCCAGAGGCTTCTCACCGCAAGCGCCGCTGCGGCTCCTCACACGGCTGGCTTGTGATCCTCGAGGAAACCCCTTCCGTCCTCCTTGTAAACCCTCTCACACGTGGCAAGCGCCACCTCCCTCCGCTCTCCACCTTCCCCAACGTTGTTAGTTTCGATCACTCTCAAATTGGCCGAGAATATGTGCTCCGATCCTTGTCCGGTGAGCTCTACACGCGCAGCTTGATCCAAATGCGCGATTCTTTTGTGAAAAAACTCGTGCTCTCTTCCAGTCCATTGCAAGAGGAAGGTTTTGTTGCCCTGACGATTGTTAATCAAACCGGCGACTTGGCGTTTTGTAGGGAGGGAGACCAGAATTGGACTTTTATCGACGAGGCTCGATGTTATTCAGAGGATGCCATATTTCTCAACGGCTTCTTCTACGCCGTTGATAATCACGGCATCGTTGCAGAGTGCGATGTTCAGGATCCGTCCCCTGTGGTTAGGATCATCCAAACGCCGAGGCTGGACGATGCAGATATGAGATATTTGGTGAATTCAGGGCCCGATTTGTTATTGGTTAGCAGGTATTTGGATATTGATCATGATATTGTGGGCGATGATGCAAATGTGAATTACCGAACTGTGGGATTTGATGTGTTTAGGATGAATTGGATGGGGCCGAGGTGGGAGAAAGTTGAGAACTTGGGTGATAGGATGCTGTTTATTGGGGAAAACTCATCATTTTCATTGTTGGCCTCTGATTTTCCAGGATGTGTGGGGAATTGTATTTATTTTACGGATGACTACTCCGAGTTGAACTATGAAAGTGGTGTTGGGGGATATGATTCTGGCATTTTCAGATTATGGGATGGAACAATTCAGGAATTGCCCCCTTATCCAAGGAATTCGGATTACCAGGTACATTGGCCTCCCGGCTCTCTACCACTTTGGGTTATCCCAAATCCCTGCTAGTACAGGATCTTGAATGTAAGTAAATCACAATTGTCCATGTTGTATTCTTCATATACTAAAATATGTGCAGCTGCTGTGTTCATTGAATTCAGTATTTTTCTGTATACAGTAGTATATTCTCTGTTTCATGTTCTTCGTAAACAATCTGTAAATGCACGCTAATAAATCATTCCAATAAGCCATTGTAATCTTTGGGGATGTCTAATGACGCAGATAAAACTGCATTTCACATTGCATGGTGAGATTGATTGCTAGAGTTTTTCCTCTAACTTGATCTACTTTAGTTTGTTGCTGTAAAAGACTGTTGCTATCCAGTCTCATTGAACTTTAATTTTGCTACTCTTACCCAATGATTGCCAGCAAGAGTTCAAACAGGGTATCAGGGCTTATAAAGAGGAGTTTGGCACTGAGTTCTTTTATCTGACGCTGCAGGGAGGTAAGCTCTGTGGTCAAGCTGGAGCGGTTTCTGTTAGTATCTAAGTTCTTAGTTTATATTGGATGGGATGAATGGTTTAACTACTACAATGAACAGAAGCTGGAGGGGTTAGTGATAATATGATATATAGGTACACTGAGCTGAGTTTGCACTTCGCATTTCTATTGTTGGTACATTCATGGGGCTTTGACATACAGTTTAGTAATATCAGCATGCCCCAGTAAAGAAGACCCATTTATTATTTCTCCATTTACAATTTCATTTTCCAGAATGACTTTATGTTGGGATATGGATAAATCAGAGGCATGTTTTATGATGCCTTGTGCGGCTCTGAATTAGGTGAAGCTATTCTGCACTGACAAGTTTTAATCATATTTCTGAAATCATTGTCTAGATTGAAACACCAAGCGCCTCTGTTTTTATGCTTATTTTGAATCTGTATTGTGAATAGCATTTTCCTAGAGGTTGATTTTGCAGCAGCATCCGTTCGAGGTTTGTATTTGCCATTTCCCCCTTGGATTAGCTTGAAATGAGTTTTGTCAATTTTGCATCCTTTCCATCTCTTCCAACTTGTTATTAGCTAGCCAACAACGGAGTAGTTTTTGTACAATATTATATGAACAAAAGGCTCTAAAACAAACCAAACTCTCATATATCCTATCCTCCAAGCTAGGGCCTAGGTGCAAGGTGCAACCATAACCAGTGAGCGTAATTGGTTCTGGTAACTAAGCAATACAACGCATGGAGTACACGGCCATAGCAGGTGGTGCACCATACACTCTAGGATGGTCACTCTCTATCCCATAGTCCATCATCGGATGGTACTCCAGCTCCTCGTCGTGATCGGACACAAACTCCGGTATCTCCATCTCATTCCTCCTGACCTGGTCCCAAAGAAACTCCAGCCTTGTCACGTAGTTCACTTTCCTGTACAACCTGTGTGCCACAAACCACAAGCAAAATATAACAACCCTCATTATTACCGTGCGTTACTTGTTAATTACAAGGCGTCAGTTACGTAAAATGCCATCGAAACAAATTAACTTCATACTTACCCTCCGGTGAAAAGGAGACGACCAAAGGTGGCCAGGAAGAGTCTGGCCTGCAAACCGGGGTGGACAAAGTAAACAGCTTCGAGAGATTCCTTGATGTTGATCGGAATAGCCTCGTAGATTGATCGGAGGGTAGAAATTCCGGGGAAGTTTTCGCTGCGCTGAACATCTGTGTGCACGTATACAATTGAAAACGGCTTTTCCTCCAACTTTGGGAAGATTTTCTCCTTCAAGTACTTGTTCAGAGCCTCGTTGCTCACACTTCGAGCTGATCGAGATAATAATCAATCAAATTATAAGATATAGAAACGAAAACGAAGCGAGAAAGAGAAACAAACCGGCAATTGATCAATTACCTGGAAAATACTTGCCGACGATGCGAAGAACCTTCCGGCCATGTTTGTCTCGGCCTTGGATCTTGAAAACTTGCAGTTTCTCTATTACGTTCATTTGCAGTTGGTCGGATAGAGAGCGTGTTGCAGAAGAAGAAGGGCAGTTCATTATTCTCGAGTTTACAGAGAAGGACTAAAGACAGAGTGAGATAGCGGTTATGACTTCTCTGAAAAGCGGTGGTAGCGTGGTCGCTGAGGCCATGTTGCTTTTGAGGGGGAACATATGTATTTCATTTTCATAAGAAAAAGAAGAATCTTCTTCATGAGTAGTAGTGGGGTGTGCAAATGGGTGTGTGTTTATAAGGGATAGGGTTATTGGGCCCGGGCCTTAAAGAGCGTGACGGATGCCTTGTAATCATGAGAGGGGCCCAAGGCATATTCTTAAGCATCTTCTTATTGGATTGAATTGAACTCTGCCAGAGAGTGTGAATGACTGAAGCTAACTCCAACTCTGTGCCACCGAATTTGGTCTTATATGGTATATTGGATTTTTGGTATTCCATCCTCATCTTCGTCTTAATTGGAAATTAAATCATTGTTATGTAATTTTTAATATAATTTCTATTTCTTTGCCAAAAAAAATATATTTCAATTGGAAGCGCATCCGTTTACTTGTTATGTGATTTTCTAAAAATGTCATACAAAATCTTTAACGGGTGGATTTGGTATGCCCTTATCTAAGAGGAAGAACAAACAGATAAGGCAAAGCATCTTTTTTTATTTTATGGATTTTGAAACTTTTCAAGCGTTTATTGTCACTAAAAAACAAGAAAAATTAAAATAAAATAGATTAGTATCAAGTTATTTTATTGAATTATTAAAGTTCATCAGCTAACAAATTAGCTTAAGCAATGCGTCGACTGGCGGGGCCAAAATTCTTTGATTCTTGATGTACAACAAAACAAAGTAAGTGAATGGATGGTGGTTAGTTAAAACCTAAATAATTTGAATAAAACAACCATATTAAATGCTCATAAGGAAGTAGTTGTGGCAAGTGTGTTTTAAAGTTCTCTGTGAAATGGAGATTATAATATGTATGTAGGCCTGAACTCTGAAGTAGACGCATCACTTCCATATATGTAATGTTGCATAAGCCGAGGTAGAAACACATAATTGCAATTACAGAACCTATATCCAACTTTCGACGGCAAAATTTACTACAGGAGTGTAAATGTGAATATCCTCTTTTGGGTTTGTTTCAGACTCAGTAAACTGTACACGTGGCGACCTTAGAGTCTTAGAGATGCATCAAGTAAAAACGAACTATAGAAGGATTAAAAAATATGGGGCATTCCGAGAATCGAACTCGGGACCTCTCGCACCCAAAGCGAGAATCATACCACTAGACCAAATGCCCTCTTTGATTTAATTGTGAATCTTATAGTATTAATTATATTTTCAAAGGGCACCAGAGTTGTTTGGGCCTTTGATAGACTTTCTGAAGCTCTGCGGATTTGGATGTATCCTGGACCCAAGGAATCCACAACCTGTCAACTAACTCTAAAGTCCTAACTGAGATTTCTGAATTTAAGTACCATTTTGATTTTCTTAAACATGAAACAAAATGAATTTTCTTCCTTCTCATTAGTTGCAATGAAAATGCAAATTGAGGTGAAAAATAACTAAGAGATAAACCGGAAGATCAAAAACATTTAGATTTTCTGAGCAAAAAATGATGGATAATAGGAATTTTCTCAGTCAGTATCTTAATTCTTAAACTAAAACCACACGCTTGGTGGAGAAGGAAGCAAGGTCAATGGATAAATGTGGGGCACATATAAGTCAACCTCTTGGTCCACACAATCCACGGCCCTTATTGGGTTCATAAAACAGCACACGGTACGCTGGAGTGCACCCTATTGGGCCAATCAGAAATCTTGCAGCAGATGTACGTCAAGATTTTGTATCAGATATCAAATCAGAAGCCGAACAAAGTGCATGTCAACCTTTATAAGACTTTTGACAAGAACTCAGAGAGATTACACATCACACTCTGCGAACATGTCAGACTTGGAACCACTCAACACTTAGAGGGAGGGAGATAGCCAATAGGAAGGAAGGAGGTGTTGTTATTATTATTATTATTATTATGAGTATCAAGTAAAATCTAACTCTGTAACAAAAATAAATACTCAGAGAATCCAATTTTGCACAACCGTTACATCCCACGCGTCCAGCATTACTCTTCTCTATATCTGAGCCTTGGGTCAGACTATTTACTGTTGCTTAATTACAAGCTTATCTTGGAAATCATCATCTACTTCTTTCTTTACTGTCGTCATTATAGTTATTGTTAGGCTGTTAGCTCTCTCGTTTACCCATCAAAACTCTACCTTTTCTGTTCTTGATTTTTCCGGCGAGGCTGTGAAGTAGTCGTCGCCGGGAATATGAAAGGCGAGAGCTCGAATGGGTTTCAGGGAATGCATTACTATCCTGCACCGCTTTCGACCCATGATGAAGTTGTTAACGACCCTCTCGTTTTCTGGGACACTCTCAGGCGCTTCCACTTCATGATGAATACAAGGTTTATGTAAGCCTCCTCCTCCTCCTCCTTCTTCCAAAAGGGTTCACAAAAAATGTAATTTTTTTTTTTTGGTTTCATGGTGTCTCCTCTCTAATATATGTATTCTCTCCTTTCTTTTGTTCTTTTAATTCGAAAAAAAGGATTCCTGTGATTGGAGGAAAGGAGCTAGATTTGCACATATTGTATGTAGAGGTAACAAGGAGGGGTGGTTATGAGAAGGTTTGGCCATTCATCGATTGCTTTATTTCATCACTCTTCAATTTTAGGTACATTTATTTATTAATTATGTTATTAAATGGTGTATTTGAAAAATCTATCTCTGTAGGTTGTTGAAGAGAAAAAATGGAGGGAAGTGGGTAATATTTTCATGTTCTCCCCAACAACAACAAGTGCTTCTTTTGTGTTGAGGAAGCACTACAGAAGTCTCCTATACAATTATGAACAGGTTCACTTCTTTAAGAAGCAGGGTCCTTTATGTTCCCCTACAGGTATTACATTATTAACCTCCTATTTCTTGCCCAGTATATCTTTTTTTTTTTTTTGGCAATCGCCCAGTATATTGTTTTACATTGACGGTTTATTTTGACCGTGTTCCTAAAAGTGTTGCTCTTAATCCGGCATCTTTTTCTGGTTCTGCAGGCTTTTTGGTTTATTTTTTTTTAAATTCTAATTTGGTGGTTTTGTTTCTCTCTAGATCAGTCTCCGGTTGCCTTTTCCATTAGTAACCGTAACAGCTCAGACAAACCTGAACTGGCTCTGGTGGAATATTCCCCCAAAATGCCGAAACGGGCCAAACCCATAAGAGACTTTCCGGTTTCGGGTACTGAGGGTAGGTTCATTTCCCTTCAATCTCTGCAATATTTTTACTTTGATAAAAAAAAAAAAAGGGAAAAATCCTACTGGATAAGGTGGTGACTACTTCCAATCGCTGAACCGACTACCACAAATGCTTGATGTGGTTTCTGTGCCTCAAAATTTTAGAATTCACAAGTTATTTTTCGATGCTATGATGTGCTGATTTTATTAGCAATGCTCACTTGTATATGTGGAAACGCTCAGTGTATTCTCAGCTTCTGTATTTCAGGGCCCCACTCCTATCCCATGTTACAATATGTGGCTGCTATCCATATCCATATACTATGTTTCTTCTTCTATGTATTGATGGGTCTATTATCATATAGCAATAGTAGCACATCAGGGGCCAGAACCATGATTTCAATGATTGAGTCTTTTGTGGCATTGTCCCAAAAGCTCCAAACCTAAACGAACTGACTTCAACATGCATAATCTATAACTAGCTGTAGCTTTGAAACATTCTTAGTTACAAGGTCATGTTTTTCTCAGGTACAGGAACAATTACTGGGAAGTTTGATTGTGGCTATTTGGTAACTGTGAAATTGGGTTCAGAGATTCTCAGGGGAGTATTGTACCATCCTGCGGAGCCAGCTCTGTCTGATGCAAGCCCCGAACCCATCAATGCCCTAGTACCGTACACCCAAAGATCACGTCGTCGTTCCGGTTTGAGGAGGAGGAGGAGTAAGAGAAGGGAAGACCCCAACCATCCAAAACCTAATAGGAGTGGCTATAATTTCTTCTTTGCTGAAAAACATTGCAAGTTCAAGTCCCTCTACCCAAACAGAGAAAGAGAGTTTACAAAGATGATAGGCGAGTCTTGGAGCAATCTCACTGCAGAAGAGAGAATGGTAACATGTTAACATAATACAAGGACATAAGGGAAAATGAAATTATTAAGTTTTGTTCACGATTTCTTACAACTTTTAATATCTTTTTGGAAGATTAGTCACCTTTTTTTGTCATTGTTTTTCATAGGTTTACCAGAATATTGGACTGAAAGACAAGGAGAGATACCAGAGAGAATTGGAAGAGTACAAGGAAAAGAAGAAGCTGAGGCAGACTATGGAAGTCAACAAAGACACAGAGTTGATCCATAAAGCTTAAGAAGAGTCAAAGGAGGATCTCAACTCATCAACTCAAGACCAAAGAGTTTCAATGAGCCTTGGGTTTAATGTATAGAGAATGTTAAGCTCTAGTTTAATGTAGACCCCAGTTGTTGAAAAGAAAGTTTATGCAAAACTTACTTAGCAACTCCATGCTGGTTTCTAATTTACTAATCTTAAAGTGTCGTGTTGAAATAGAAAACAAGTGCTTCATTTTAGGCAAAATGCTTTTATTCTGTTTAGTTTTACTTTTAGTTTCTACTATGCAACAGAAAATTGCAGGTCATGAGGAAGAGGGACTTTAAACATTTGCAGCATATTCATTAGAAATGAGGATTTTCCTTGAAATGCATTACAAGATTTGTTATAATAGCAGCCAGAGCATACTGAGAGTACATTGCAAACTGAAAAGAAGATCCACAAGGATAAGCAAAGAAATAGAGATACAATACCCCCAAAAATCACATGCGCTTGCTAAGGCCATGAAAGAAGCGATGTCTCCTCCTCTTTGAATGCCTCCGAGAACCCTTCGACACAACATAAGGAACAAAATGCACCTGCACATGGATACAAATCTCTCAACATACAAATAAACAAGTGAATAACTTTCTAGAGCTCATTTCAGTTAGGTCTCCATGATGACAAGAACAAAATTAAAATGACAAAGGTGTGCAGAGAAGGATACCTGAGAATTGTTGCGAATGCCATACTCCTGAACTGCAGCATTGTCATCCAGTAGCTTCTCATTATGGTATGACAGGCAAAAATTCCCCCACACATGCTTCCTGCACATCAAAATCGACAATACAACCATCAAATTCTACCAATACCACATGAATTGAATTATGATTCAGTTGTGGAAGGAGCACAGGCATACATACCATGAAATGTGGCGGTGACCCATCTTGGATTGCTCCATTTCGTTGACTTTCTTTTTGATTGCAAGCTTAAGATCCTTGACCGTAGCAAAGTTCATGAGCGCCACATCTTTACAAGATCAAATTCAAACAAAACGATGCAGTTTAATTTGCAGTACAGTAGTGTATAGAGACAGGTAATCACAAATTCAAATTGCACACCAAGTGCTTGATAAAATGTCTAGGAGTGTACCGAAAGAGGTGGCGTCGAGCTTGAGAACATTGATGCGCATGGCACTGCCGAATTCGAGGCTGATGAGAGTGTCGACATCCGATAAGGTCGGTTTTCTGGGAACGTCGGCGAGTATAGGATCGTCCAAAAGGGCAGCCAGCGTCGACTGTAACCTTGCTTTCTTTATGTTGTTTTCCTTGTATCCTTCCACACTAACGCTAACTTCCCCTGTCGTTTTAGACTCCATGTTCATGTTCATGTTCATGTTGATGCTGATATTCCTCTTCTATTTAGTCTCAGTCCTGGGTTCTCTCTCTGCGTCTGGATTTTGGCGTATCTGCTCACGCTCAGCACACACTGAATTTCAAGGAAGCAGAGAAGCTGCGAATGGATTTAGGTTCGGTTGAAAGCCTCGTTTTCATTTTTCAGCGGCTTCTTTTGGGCCTACGTTGGGAATATTGACCCATATTCAGGCCTTTTTTTTTTTTTTTTTTCTAATAAGAATGGTTTAGGAACCAAAAAGAAAAATTTAATTAGGCAACATTTTTGTGAGAATGTAAGCAGAAAAAGGAAAAAAAATCTTTCTCGAATGGATCAAATACAGAGTTAGCAAAAACTCATTGTGCTGTGAAAACAGGGGAGCAATGTTTCCACATATTTTTGGGAGGGCAAGCCATTTCCTCTTTCAGTTGGATAAATTTCAAAGATTTATTGATTTAGACAATCCAGTACAGATAGTTGTTAAATAATTAAGAAAGGCAGAGCAACTCTCTCGGAACTAAAGCAAAATCTAAGAAGGTTTCCGGTTGAAGAACATTAATTATTCAAGCCTTCAAGTTCAAGTTAAGCATAGCACAGACCAACATTGAAAAAAGAAAAGAGCAAAGCAGATGCAGATTCAGTCGAGCAATTAGAGTTAAGGACTCTCAAGTCAGGCAGTCTCCTGCATCCCAACCACCTTCTGCCACGAGTCTCGGCTCGATATCTCAGACCACCACCTGCCCACATTCTCTCTAGAAGTGAACAGCTCTCCCATATCGGTGGCATTCACCAGGTAGTGTGTGTTGGGCAAGTGAGAAAGGTCAGCCAGAGTGAATTTATTACCGGCCAAGAACTGGCTCTCACCCAGCCTCTGTTCGTACACGTCCAGCACCTTCTTCAGCTTCTCTTCATTCTGCCTGATCGCCCCCTGGTCTTGCTTCAGCTTCATTCTCGGTGCGAATGCAAGCTGAAACACCAGAACCGAGCTTGGAGGGCTGAAGCTTTGCCCTTCAGCTTCTAGCCACTGATCTATGGAGGCTTTTACCAATGGGTTGTCCCCATCCCCATACAAGTCCTTGTTTCCCTGCCTTGCATACTTGTCACATATGTACCGGCATATGGACCTGGATTCTGAAAATACAAATCACATAACAAAATACAATTAGCCCCCTAAACCTATTATAGTAGGGAATGAGCTAGTAAAAGAATGCAAGGAAATTGCCAAATTGATAGGATCACATACCGAAGATGGAGATGTCCTCGTCTTCAAAAGCTGGCACTTGTCCAAATGGCTGTCACAGTCAAAAAGGAGAAACCATATATACTGTGAATTCAACAGAGTCGTCGTCTTTCACTGTGAATGTAGGAGTAAGAGAGGTACCTGGATCTTGAGGTATTCAGGCATCTTGTGCTCGCCTTTGGACATGTTGACCGGAATGAGCTGATAGGGAACCTCTTTCTCGAGGAGACAGGCCAACACTCTTGACACGGCGGTGGAGATGGGTGGTCCGTACACTTTCACCGGAGTCGCCATTAGGATTCAGATTGGATTTGGGTTTTTGCTTCCTTGTTTTTCTTTCTTTCCAGTCTGGTGTGTTTCTAATTTGTGTCGTCGTCCTGTACTATTTTATACCATACAAAAGCACCATATGTGTCGCTCTGCCACTTTATCCCTTACTTGAAGGAATTGAAAGGGTTGGTTGGTTGGGTCCACCAGCGTCCACGTACCACAAGTTGAGTTTTAAGAGCAAAAAAATAAAGACGAAGCAATTAAGATTTACAGCTTGAACAACCTTGCTTTTCGCTTAAAGATAGACGAACTAGTGCCAGGCCTGTCCCTTTAATTCTCAGAAAAACAAAACTGGCCCAATTCTCATTAATGCTTAAACAGCATGGCCGATTTCATACATGATACATCTAATACATGACAATAGAAGGAGAATCAAGCTAATCTGAAATCTTAAATACCAAATGTATCACGACTAATAAATCTCATCTACTGTATCTCTAAATTTCTCCTCATGAAGTTTTCCTCTGTGAAACATGATCACCCCATACAAAAGTACCAAAGCTTCACCGATTGTCAAACTCAATAAAAAACCTTAATCACCTTCTCTAGAAACTTTCAGCATCCATCCTAAGCCACTGTGCTTTTGAGACCATTTTGAAGTCAGACAGAACAAGGACTTTGCCAGGTTGATATGTCGGTGACAAGATCTCGGAGCTGATCTATAAGAACCTTGATATATGCATTTTTGTTCACAAGCTCCTACATAAAAAGTAAGGTCAATGAATTATTTTTACAGAAATATTTGAACAGGAAAAGCATGGCTCTTCTTCAGACATTAACAAGGTCCCAAACTTAAATTCAGTATCATTAAAGGAATGAGCTCTAGGAAGGCTAATTATTTCAGAAAAAAAGTTGTCATGGAGGTCATCATACTGTTCCAGAACAAGGCAATTGTTCACATACACCCTCCAAATAAAACCCAACCCATACCGATGCAAATATGCATTTCTAGAATGATAGATGTAGTAAAATTGGTTAACTACCTTTCTCAAATTGGAGGCTAGCTCATCTAACTTCTCAATTTCAGTTTCATCTGCAGGTGAGTTTGAACCAATTTCAGATGTTGCCTGTTTCAATTTAAACAGCTCCCTATGTTAGATTACCATATGGTTTCTAGAAATAAAACTGTTGCAATTAGTTGCATACATATACATGCACGTGAAGTCATGGACAATGAACTAGTACAAATACACCCAGGGTAAGACCAAAAAAAAAATACACTTTGTATTTGCAGGTTACAAATTTCGAAGTAGATGGAGCAAACATTTCCATTCAACTGGCTAAAGCCCTCCCACTTGTTCTATTTGTTATACAAAAATCTACTCCATAAATTACAGTGATTGAATCAAGGGCTTGAATCAATAACCTATTTAATCACTCTAATGGGCAATGAGAGTAGCTTTATATATCCTCCCACAAAATTGTGTATCTCCTATGTTTGATCCTCAATCACATAACTAAGAACTTACAGAAGTCCCACTGTACATTTTTAAAGCAATTATACATGAAAAAAAAAACCTTGGACATACAATTTTACTAGAGTGAATCCATATATGCAATATAGAAAAACATAACTAGAACAGAAATTGCAATTTTGACCTCAAATTGCAAACCCATATGCGTTGGATTTATCATGGTAGCTACGAATCACCAAATTAAATAAAAGGGTGTTTGCATTTGACCTTCTGAGAATTGGGAATTGCGGCGAGAACATTCCGGAGTGACGCCACGGAGTTCTTATACCGCATCCGAGCTTCCTCAAGAGCTCCTCCAGCACCAGGACCACCGGCACCGCTTGGGTCTCCGTGAGGTTGGGTACTGGTGTTTTCAGAAGAAGACGAATCACTATGGGCGACGCCATTCGAGTGGGAAGAAGGCCCGTTTGCAGTGTTGGCAGCTGTAACTGCTGAGAGAGAAGGACTGGTGGACCACAGTAGGGGATTGCAGAGCTCGTCGTTCATGGAGGAGAGGATCTGGAAAGCCGACTCAATCGTCTCTTCCAGATGCTTCTGCCCTTCTATCGCTAGCTCTTGCGTCGTCTTAGGGTTTGTTGATGATGCATTCGCGTCCTTATCTTCCATTCTTTTCGACCCTTTCACAGATGAGTAAGGGGACGAGTATTTCTATTACAACTCGACACGAACTTTTAATAATAATTTTACGAGTGATTCATTTTTTATTATTCTCAAAAAAAAAAAAAACTTTAATCTTAAAAACCTTAATGAATGATTTGACTCAAGGCATTAACTCTTACGATTATTGTGGTGGCTGCTCCTTCCAAGTTATCAACAAAGAAGATCAATCTCATGCACAAAAATGAGACGGATAGAATTATTTATTATTCTAATAGAAAAGGAAAAACGAAAAAAGAACTTGGGTGCATAATTATAGACTCAACAGCTAGATTAATCATATAGACTCAACAGCTACATAGTCAATCCTATAATGGATTTGAAGTTCAGTACATAATCCAACGCCTAATTGGGGAACCGGCAAGGACTAGTACCATGCCTGATTGAAACTTGGTCTACAATTTGTATTAAGCTAAGACTAGAAGGATATGGTAGGTGGTCTCTTAAGTCGAAGTGGCACTAGCAGCAAAGTTATGATACTGAATAGGAATTGGGTGGGAGTGGAGCACAAGCCGTCCAATTTGAAGGGAGCATGGAGGTTGAACTTGGCATGTTTCGGACATTGACATCGATAGGCAGCAAGCGATACTGAATATCAAGCTCTTTGAACACTTTGACCATGGCTTCAATCAGAAGGGCTCTCCGACTCCATCTCTCCGCCATGTCCTGGTAGTTCATCTTGTGTGTAAGCCACACTGATATCTTCAGTTTGTTCAGTTCCTCCACATCCCTCAAGACCACCATTGGTGCTGGGTGCCAGTGCTCACTCCTGGTTTCGATATACCTGCATGCATATATAACATTTTAAGCAACATTATGATCTTTCTGTCAATAAAATTTGAAATTAAAAGAAAAGACATATCCATTCCTATGCTTACCCTATGATTCTTTCTTTCACAATGGCCAACTTATCCAATGGAGTTGATATATGAACACAGAAATCAACAGCATCTCCCATGTCAGGACTACGATAATAATTAGCAATCGGCTTGGTAGCAAGAACACTGTTGGGGTATATAATCTTCTGGTTATCAAACTTCAGAAAGACTGTAGTTAATAAATTCATCTCATCAACTACCATCTGAGACACAAACAACATCAACTAGTTAGCTAGGGATATATACTTGTAAAGAGATCAACGCATAGGAAAATAATGCACACAGTAAACATCAAAATTTGAATTCCAGTTTTCACCTGGACTCCATCCACTTCACAACGATCACCCACATCGTATGGGTGCATTACAAACAGGAAGATGATTGCTTCAAAAACTGTCTTGCATGTGTTCCCAAAGATAAATACAACCAAGAGAATCTGGGAGCTTATGAAGACAAGGAAGTGGGTGATTGGAATCCGAAGTATAATCAGCCAGGATATCACAATGACCACCGCCACAAGGATGTTTAACAGATTGTGGAGTTCGTCCACTGCTGTTTTCGTATCGTTGAGAGACAATGCTAGAGCTCTTCTCTCTCTAAATGCACTCACCTGGAAAAAAAAACAGATCAAACACATACTTGCTTCAGTTAATGGTTCATGGACTACAGAAAACCTCTTTTGCTTCTCCAAGAATTTGGAGAGGCATAGATTGTAATTTTAGTTGTTATTTAACTAATAACAAAAACTGACAAGAACAAGGAAGGTGAACCAGTAAAGCGTTAATAGTTAAAGCATTAAGTATTACCACCCAATTTCTAAGAGAGGCCTTGCTGATCCCGTCATGGTCAGCTGCTGCTCCTAAGAGACCAATCGTCTTCAAGGCTTCATCTTTATGCATAAAGCGCTTCACATCCTCAAGGAAAATGCATCTGTCACAAGTCACACCAGAACACATTACCTCAATATGTTGAGGAGTTGCCATGTTATTTATAACTGCATTGATTCAAATTTTGAACAGAGATAACACTAACATGCAGATTAAGATCTCAAATAAAATACACATGAAATGGTAGATGAATATAGATGAGTGCTACTTACTGGGACCCTGGCTTGGCTACTTTGAGGAATATCTTCTTGGCTGCCTCTTTTGCCTGGCATTCAGTTCTAATCTCCAAAGAAGAGTCGTCCTCAATATCCAGTATCTGTTCATCTAGAGTGGTTAAGGAGCCGTGCCGGATGATATTCATCATTCTCCTCATATTCCAAGCTGATACATTTTTCTGATTTAGCTTATGCAAGTGGTTAACTGAGATCTCCTCATCTTGCTTCCCAGACTTAGGCGTCGTTTGGCTAGAAGAAAATCTAGGACTCCTCCCGATTGTGGGGCTACTTTGCAGTCCACCACTCCCTAAAACCCTCCCATTCCTTGGAAGAAGAGTTGCCCGGAGCTCACGAGGCATACAAGCCCCAGCCTTCTGAAACTCCCGAATCTCCGCAGCAGCCTTTTCCTCTTGTTCTTGTATGTGCTGCCTTTCGAACAAAGGAGGACCAGAAAGCGTCTCAATCACATACTGGTTGAACAAAGACTCCTGGATTCGTTCGAAATAGGCATTGACATGGAAAGACAAAGCAAGGACCTTGACTAGTATTGTTTTCAAAAGCCAGATAAGGGTACCAACCAGAAAACACACTAATGTCTTAGTTACATAAGGTAAGATCCTACTCTTGGTCTTCTCCTCAACCTTTTTATCAAAAATGAAATGCCACACCACCAAAACCAAACCCAACCACAGACAATTCTGCACAGCCTTTCTCAACCCATAAACAAAATACAAAACCTTTTTCCGCAACAGAAAATTGCGCTCCAGAAAGAACACAACTACCCGAATCCCCCAACCCGAAACCAATCGTCCACAAATCAATGCCAAAACTAGTAATTCCCATTTCCAAATCGGAAGATCCCACAGTGTTTGCCTCCTTAGAATGGGAATCCACAGATTACAAAACAAAGCAGCTAAAACAAGAACAAGACTCACCCACTGAGCCAATGTCAAAGTGTTGAACTTGATCCTCTTGTACTCTTCTGGAATGTCATCAACGTCGAATGCATCGTCCTCATCCTCTTTTCCAAGCACTCGTCCGGAATGGGCCACTCTATCTGATTTGGGCCGCCGTTCGTCAGGTGGGTCAATAAGCCTCGACCTCGTCTTGCTCATCGGCGGTTTCCACGAGTTTCTGGAAAAAGAAGAGTTTGAACTACACCTCAGAACTTGAGGTCCACCCGAGTTCGGAGCAGCCTCCGGTAGCTGATCTTTGCTTCTTCGCCGGAAAGATTCACTACCAACTGTGTTTCTTGGGCTTGTTTCTCCGTTACCGTCGATCTCGACTTCTACTTGCTCTGCTTTTTGTGCCATTTGAGGAGTATCAGTGTGGTTGAAAAAAGTGTGATTTCTAAAACCTTCCAACTAAGGAATGTTGCACAAATGGGGAATAAGAAGACTCTACAATTCTTTATCGTTCCCCCCTTTTTTCTTTAAAAGTGACGGGACAGAGTGTAAAAGACGCGAATGAACGGTGGTGAATTTTCTATTTTATCTTTAATTCCTCCTCGTTAAATTTTGAAGAACATGTTCGGGTTACTGTCACTGGGCCAGATATGCAGAAACCAGCCCAAATAACTTTATATTTTTTATTTTCTTGCTGAACCTGATTGTGCATAGTTAAGAAATGACAGTCACTGATACACGATGAGAATAGGAGGAGGAGCAATGCATCGGATTCGACTTAGCGTGCGTTTAAACCTGTTGGGTAGAATCTTTGTCTACCGTTGAAGTTCATTTTGGTGATAAACAAAACAAGAATATTAACAAATATCTAGAAGGTGGTTAGCATTAACAACCAAAATGGTCAAGTGTCTGATCATTAGTTAGATTAACAGAGCACAACTCCAAGGTAGCAGCATATAAAGAAATGACTTGAAAAGAGGTCGCTCCACACCTATCATCATATTATAAACAGAATCCTCATTAAGCACTGCCATGCCTGACTTTAGCTGATTTTCCCTTTCGTCGATCCTCCCTTTCGTCTGCAACCTGTATCATCACAATTTTCTACTTTCAACATTGTATACTGGACGACAAGAGCACTCGATAATCAAGTGTTACAACTTTTCGCGTACCCTTCTGGCCATCTGTCGCAACATATTTACAATGTCTGAGAATTCGGGTCTCAATGATGCGTCTTGCTGCCAGCAGCTCTCCATCAACTCCACCAACATTGGGTTAGTGTGCTTCGGAATCGTAGGCCTCAGACCCTGAAATTCATGCCCCCATGCCAAGTTAGCTAAAAACTCGTAAGTTAGCTATGCCCAACTCTCCTGGCTAGCCATTATTATATATTTGGATTTCGAATCTTAAGCAACCGCTCATGGCACACAAGTTGTACCAGGCTACCAGCTACTTAATAGGACAACTTCAGATCAGGATTCAGGACAAGGAAACTCAACTAATTGGGATCACCTACCTGAATCCATTTTCATACAACTTGGGATCCTGGATATGAACTTCCATCACGAGAAAAGATAAAGAAAAGGATTAGAAAAACGTATACTGGAGCAGTAAAAGAAGTACCTTCTTGACAACGCCAAGTGCTGCTTGTAGTGGGGTTAAGTTCTCATAGGGAAGCTGACATTTGAGTCACAAAACATAAATAGATGATGGTATGAATTCTGCTCAATTAATCATGAAGTAGTTTAAAGGAAGATGATTCTGAAGCATTTATTTGAATGTAACATTTTTCTTCGAGGGAAGAAAAATTCACTCGTCTTTTTACAGTATGAAAAGAGATTACCTTTCCTGTAAGCAGTTCCCACAGAACAACCCCAAAGCTAAAAACATCAGCTTTCTGATCATATGGTTTGTGTTCTATAACCTTCCAGTCAAACAACAAGAATCATGTGTCAGAAACTAGACAGGAACAACCGTCAAATTGTATCATATTACATACATTTTCCACATTTTCATACACGAATCGAATAAGAATAGAGAATCCCAGTAAAACAATTTCCCTAAAGGAAAAAACATGCAATTAAATTTTAGTGAACTAGAAATAATACCAGTCCAGGAATTTCCTAATGCTTAATTCTTTTTTTGGTGCAAGTCCTGATGCATAACTTTCGATAATGCAAATGAAATGGTTAAATACCAGTGATTAAATATCTGAATAACACAGACCTCTGGAGCCATCCAACGATAAGTGCCAGTTTCTGCAGTCATGACACCAGATTGTGCCTGTACTCTAGCAATCCCAAAATCAGCTACTTTCACAACCTGTCAAACAAGTATTTCTATCTTTAACAATAATGAAATTCAGATCACCCGTTAAATCTATGTACAGCCTTGGAAGAACCTGATGAGCTCCTATCAACAAGGAGCAATTTGAAACAAGGACAAGAATGCACACGCCTGCCCATGCCTCCCTTTAGTTTTGAGAAAAGTATAATAAGGAATAGTACATTGAATTTAGAAGATATATAAAGGCAAGCTATTCAAAAATAACTGACAATGAATACAAACTCTAAGGCAATACAGAAGCTATCCTAATCAACTTCTACAAAATTGGAAAGAGGCAAGCAATGTCAACTTATGGGTTACATCAGGACATTATAGCATTAAAACCTTCATAATCTTTCCACATTCAAAGTTCTGGCTCAAACCTTTGACCCAAGGTTTGCAAAGGTTACAACTTATACAAGTACAATAGTCATTTGAAAGCAATAGCAGATCAAAAGTCCAGTATTTGTAATTGCCGTGGAAACTTTTAATTACATTACTAACTTGAAAGCACTAGACAAATGCAACATGAAGAAAATACATAAAAATTTAAAAAAAAAAAAATCTTACTCCATTTCCATCCATCAAAAGATTAGCAGCTTTCAAGTCCCTATGGATTATATTATTTTGGTGCAAGTATTTCATTCCCCTGGAAACATCAATTGCAACTCTGAGCAAGGACTGAAGTGAAAAGGCACCCCTTTGCTTATGCAGAAAGTCGTACATGCTTCCGCCAGACAGAAATTCTGAGAAGGGAAAAAAATGTAAGCATCAGTTAAACTGAGCTGAAACCCTGTATGCACATAAGTACGAAGCCTGGCAAGGAATGTTTCTAAAAGTAATTCACAATTACCAGTAACTATGCAAAGGTTAGGAGGTCTAGTGCATGCCCCAATGAATTGAACAACATTCTTGTGACGAACTTTTCTGCACAGATAAAAAGTATGAGAAATGCAAGATTAAATGCATGAAACAGGCTGCTCATAGCCAGCCTTTCTGTCCATAAAGATTATGAAGGATGTTAAGTTAACCCATCATATTCAGAGTAACTACATGATGGAGCTAAGATAATTAATAACTACAAATAAGGAACACGGGGATAATAGGAGCTAAGATGTGACATAACCAACCTCATGATACAGACTTCTTGAGTAAACTCCCTCATAGTTTCATTCAGACGCTCAGTGCTAAGAACTTTAATAGCCACATCTTGACCACAGAAAGTACCTTGATACCTGTGTCAATCAACATGGTAAATACAAGTATAGTCTTATATATACCATTTTAACATGGCCTAAAAAGATGACAGAACTTACAAATCACCATTTGATCCAGAAGCAATTTTCTTTTCGTATATCAACAAGCTTGCATCAATTTCCCAGATATATTTTTCTTCATTGGATGTGCTGACATGATTACTAATGACCTTCATTCCAGTGTCTTGCTCCGGAATAGGAGAGATGACATTATAATCCAAGCAAGGATTCTTCTGAAACACAACAAAATATCAGATATTATAAAATAAATAGCAAGAGAGAGCAAGCATGACACGCCTGTTACAAAGTATCAGCAGCACTGATTTAACATATGTTGATATTTTGTTATATGGAAGAAATTAATAAAAGAAGGCATGCAAGAACAACCTACATATTCAGAATCTTTCAAAAAAAAAAAACATATCATGAGGTTGCATAATGCTTACTGAAATTAATTTACATAAGCAAATAAAGGAAACTACCTCACTCCATGGTATTTCTTTTGCCAGTGCCTGTCTAAGCTGTTCAGTTTCCTACAAATTTTGAAAAGCATGTATGTCAAGTAGTTCATCATAAATTAACGGGTAGAGACTAATCTAGGACCTTCTATGTGAATTACTGAATACATTTCAGTAATGACTAGCAATCCCATAATATAGTTAGATATTTCTCCTCAAGGGTAAGTAATCCATCATGGTTTTATTACAGATACCTCATATTCCCAACCATCAACGACAAAGACATCCAAGGAGTAGCCATCTGATGTAGAAAAAGCATGTGCTTCTTGAATGTTCAGTCCGATGTCAGATAATAAGGATGTCAACTGATGCAAAACATAAGATTTTGAACAGGAAATGAGAAATATTGAATTATGTGTAGCATAATCCTTTTGATAGGAAATACACATACTTTTATTACAGATAGCATCTCCAACCTTCTAACTGTTCATCGTATAAATATCGATTTATCAAAATTATCTAAAAATCAAAACTGCTATTTGATTTGACATGGCAGAACAGCTACAAATAAAAATTAATAATAAAAAAATGGAAACTACCTCACTGAGGAGTTTGGGCTTGTCATTAGTTGAAATTGTAATTTCATGCATTGGCCTGCAGAATATGAAAATACCAAAATTAGTTAAGTGAGAACAATGCAAACTTATAAATAGCATCCAATCCATGAATCCTGCTACGATGAATGATCTTTAGTGATTTTTATAAAAAATAAAAAATAAAAACTACGAGACAATAGCTCACAATCATAAAGGAAGCATTTCGAACATATGCAGTATTGTTTTACCTTGTAAAGGCATTCACAGTGTTATTCCCATGTTGAACGTGTAAGTTCTTGGCTTCAAGAGCAAGTTCAAGGTCTTCTGATAAACCAAAAGCTGGTGGTGGGTGACTGAAGATATGAGACATTGTGGCATATGAGAGACGTAAAGAGCTAGCAATGAATGGTTTTACATAAAGAAAAACAAGTCCAAATAGCTTTTCAATGAACCATGCCTCTGTTTGCCGGCATAACCAGAACATTGAGCATCCGCTTTTCTTGATGAGTTTGAACCAGAAGAAGAATGAACCTGCATAAATGAGCACGCAACTATTTTCAGTACAATTTTTTTATTTTTTTATTTTTTTTCAAAATGTATTGCATAAATTACCTGCACAAGACGGACTTGGACTGCAGGTCTAGTGGCAGGGTCGTGTGCCATATGCAATAGTCTTTTATGCAAGAGAACATCTTGTGCCCTCTCCACATTAACATCCAACGCATACCTTCATTACAAGCAACGGTTCAGATTGAAGCTTACACATTTATCATTTCTAAAATACTAGTCTGGTTTTGGTTAAGACGGAAAAGATGGGATTTATGAATTTGCCCTGTATTTGAGTTGATGGGTCACGACTCACGGGTCGGGTGGGCAAGTGGGTCGGTGCAGTCCACCATAAATATGGTTAGACGCATCTTTCTTTACATTTTTAAGAATTAACTTTCGGCTTTCTCAGAAATCAAACCATTTGGCCCAACATAAATCCTTCCCCATACAGCATCAAAAAACAGAAAATCTAAGAAAGAAGACGACCAACAAACTTCAGATTAGCACAAAATATATAGGCAGCCAAGTCAAAATTGAAAATAATTAATTATTAATTTTACACCGCCCATGTGAGCGTGACATATTAATTTATAGATCCATTTGCGAAAATAAAATTAAAATTTAAAAAGAATCAAAGATTCTGATCAGGCAGAATCAACGAAGAATATGCGAGAAAAAACAAAAACGCACCGCTCTGATACCAAGAATTTTTGCAAGAGTAAATTGCAGCTGACACCGATTACATGGATACGTAGTAACGTACGTAGATAGAGATTAGAGAGAGACCTAGTTGGGAGGCGATTGAAATGAGCCCAGAGTTGGTCTTCGAAACCGGGTAGTTGGGCCTCGGCGATATCCGAGTACTTGAGCCGAACAAGAACTTCATTGTAGATGTCAACTTTGAGTTTCTGGTTTCGGGTGAGAGTGGGCGAAAAATCCACGGGTATGCTACATCGACTCTCGGTGTCTTCCTCGGCCATGATCACCATCCACAGCTCTAAAACGCTGCGTTGCGATTGATCGATCACAACTGAACCCGGTCCGTGGTCCGTGGTCCGTGGTCCTTGCTCCCTCCTGCGTTTAATACGTATACAGGTACAAAACGACAGCGGACTATTGAGCGTGTCCTTTCTGAGTACGGAAACAAAGAGGAATGGGCACCGATTCTGAGCCCACGGTTTCCTGTCCCTCGCTCTTAATTCACTCTCACTCCATCGTCTACTCTTCTAAATCCATCTCTAATTGTGATCGATCAAGAAGAACGTTAAAGTAAGGGGGTGTTGACGTGGATTAATTTCATTGCTCTGCCCTTGCTTATATCACCCCTCACCGAAACACCGCCTTGTTTCTGTTTATCGTTATTGGATTAGTCATTTAAACAAGTATGTTAACGCTAATCCAGTACAGCACTAAAATTATAGTTTTTGTAAAATTAAAATTAAAATATTCCATCTCCAGCTTTATTCGTAGATAGCATCACCACAGGTCCACAGGGACCCACCTCTTCCACCCGCATCTGATTATCTCATTTCCCACTCGACCAACCTACGCAAATCATCAATCACTCGCATTTGTTTTTTATTAATCCCTAAATTTTTGGGTCTTAATTTAATCTTCTCCCTTCTTCAAGATTTTAATTAATCCTAGTCATTAAATTTTGTAGTGTTATTCTTCAGACAGCCCCACCCAACTTATGATTTAATGTGAACACCAATATATATATATGATAGCTTGAAAATCATGTACCCATGATACAGTATTAGATGTATGATTTATCCTGTTAATGGAAATGAATGGGACACTATGTGGTCCTTCTATCCCTGCCCATGTAATGTACTTTATTTATCATACACCTCATTAAGGATACACAATTACAATCTAAATTAGTCTAAATGATTATAATTTCAAACGGCTAAATTATTCTAAACTAGTACATTGTTCGAACGACTACTACATTTTAATTAATTGAACTAATTTGCATAATCGAGTCCGTGTACTCGTATATACCCGCCCCGCTCCACTAGTACTTATGAATTTAAGATCAATTAGTATGATTGAATATCACTCCATTGCTGATTAATCAAGTATTCAATATTGGTCTATCTTTGAATATGTGATAAGCTGCCGGCCCAAGCTCTCATGAGTATCACAACATTTAATCAACTATTAACAATACTAATTGGCACGTATACGTAATCCAGTAACTTTATAATTTATGGTGGACATTCCACCAATCATTTAAATAGTAAAATGTCATCAACGACAAGACAATCGGATGTTACCGATGTCATACATGTAACCTTAATTGGGTATGAATGTGATGGACTAATGTCTCCAAACGACTAAGCAAACACGTACATAACACATCAATTACTTAACTACAACAGTGGAGTAAACGAAGGTAAATATATTGTGTTGAGTAATAGATAAGCAAGTTAAAATTTAATTATTTATAATTTTGATCGAAAAAAAAAAGGAAATTTATGAGTTACTTAAGAATTGACTATGACTCTATGAGTTAATTAAATGGAAATTTATGAAGAAAAAAAATACCATTATTTAATTAGTACATGTATAGTCTGTACATGGTTGTGTGCTTGTGTATGCATGGCATAGGCCAATCCATAACAGCATGAGTGAAAGCTAGGGAAAATGTAACTAATAAGGTACCTTACATCATACATTTAATATTTGTAAGCGAAAGGGACCTCCACAACACCAAAGAAGAGTTCGACCCAATACAACAAGGTCCTCACCTCACTAGATCGAAATGAATGTCTCTCCTAAAGCTATAAGCTTGGCCCCTAAACTTGAGTATATATAGCACATATTCTTATATCCATTCACATATTAAAAACCCTACATTATTCCAAAGTGGACGTAAATCTACGTTGGATATGAAATCTTTTGTATAGACTCAAAAAAATACTCATGTCACTAGATCGACTAAATTGATGATACGGGTTAAAAGGCTTGTATTAGAAAATCCAATTTAGTTTGAAGGTGCATATTGTGATTAACCCTAAATTTGATAGACAAAGGTTAACAAAAAGAGAAACAAAGTTGGGATCGTTCTGAAACACTGGGACAGGGGGTCAACAAGAATACAAGATTGGTCAAGTTGCTATATCGTAACATGAATTTGCAAACAGAAGGATAATTTGCAAGAATAAAAAGAAGACACAAAAAAAGAAAACCAATAGAGTAAAAGTTTAAGAAGTGTCAGAGTAAATGATGATCGATCGAGCAGCTAGCAAATATATAGTCGGTTCCTGGGCAGTAAATGGTGGTCCGCGCGGTAACTTTAAAAGAGACCGGAATTCACCGGCCAACGGACAAAAATAGTGATGAGATTCCACAACTAGTACGTACGTATTTACGATGCAGTTGATCATCAGTAATTACACATGCACTGAGATAGATAGATAAATATAAAGCTGAGCTCTCTCATTAATGTTGAGCGCAGATCGAGTGCTGTGCATTCATCGATGATCGATCACCACCACCCATGAGAGCCACATCGATCAGAGCGAGCGAGATTCCCTTATTCAATGTACGTAGCTCTGTTGCCACTGCGTCTCTGCATCTGGAGAGAGAGAGAGAAGAAGAAGAAGAAGAATATTATGTATGGGGTTGCTAGCATGCAAGCTATTGAATGCTATGGTCCTTGGCTTAGGGTTTTGGTAGCTCAAGTTTTTAATGCCCCCAGCAAGCAGCAACGTGCAATAGTAAAATAAAAAAAAATCTAGCTAGCTATTTTCGCTCGCTAGTCGCTATATCTACCTCCTTAAATTAATACCTACTGACCCAATTAAGACATTCCCATTTCTCCTCGCACCTCAATATCATCGTCCTCGATCCTCATGGATCTGTCGATACTGGCCTTCTCGATCTTCACTTCTTTCTTTTCATTTGATGAATACATGCACTTGAAATAGTAACTGCGATGTTGGCCCGGTTCACTCAGGAGAAAAAAAAAACATAGATATATATCTTAATTAACATTAAGATCGATCGATGAAGGCTTAATGTGTGTTTTTCTGATTGAGCCGTGTCAATATCTCAGTGCTCTTTCTTTCTCGATCTCAGGTTAACAAGCGCGCGCTTCCTGCAGATAGCTATCTAGGTTGGTATTTCTTCTCATAATTGTCCATCCATCTCCTATCATTCTCTTTTTAAAAAAGAAAAGAATGTTTTTTTTTTGTTTAATTCCGAGCCTTTTGTTCTTTATATAACTTGTAATATGGAAAAAGGGTATAGATTCGATACTTACAGGTTTTGATGATTTTATGTTTATGGTATCTCGCTTATAGTTACATGTACATCTCGCTTATACTTACATGTACATCTCGCTTATAGTTTTTGTTTTAAACTTTATACTATTTTGACGATTTTATGTTTATGGTATCAAGGATGATCATCGATCTGTTTAATGTTATTTTGATTTCAAAAAAAAAAATTGAATTCCGTTGTTTTGATGAGAAACCATCAAATCAACTATTATATATTGCAAAACATTCCCACCAGGACACCAGGTGCTGGCATGGATTTTGATTTTGCAAATGTAATTGTTGAATATTAAGTTTCACTTTTGCACTAGAATCACAGTGAAAAATTGTATGAATATTAATTAATTCTAACGTTAGAGGGTCATAAAAACAACCTCCAACTGTGATTCTAGTTTCTACCGCAATCCGTACGTGTAACAGTATGGTGTTACCGTAATTAATTAAATACGTACGTAATGCGTACATTCACTGCATAATGTCCCATATATAATTAATGAAGAACACTATCATCTCCGAGTACGTGAGAGAGTGTTCTACGTATGTAGGTACAATGATATATATCATCATAATATACTGATGAGTGAGTTCTGAAACAGTACTAGACAGCTAACGGAATATCTGCTTTCTAGTAATAATTGATAGATGGATCGACTTAGGTTGTTTTCTCCGTCGTGAGCGCTCACAGGCATCGCGTACGTACAAATGTACAATAAATATAATAAAGGACTAACTGGTCTGGCCGGATATATATATATATATATATATATATATATATATATATATATATATGTATACGATCCTGTACGTACGTATTCTTAGTTAATTAATTGGTGTACGTACGTTGTAGATCGAAATGAATTTAAGTGATTTTAACCAGCAGTTAAAAATCGCATAGATTCACGCGCTTTTGTAATTAATGGAGTATAACGGATTAATCTTTCAATTAAGTAGTATTGGATGGATCGATCTGGGGACTGGGGAGGTAAAAACTAAAGAAGATGGAAGAAATAAATGTGCGATCGAGCGAGGGGAGACTCTTTAATAGAAAGAAAGAAAGAAAGAATGATGTCGGCATGCAGCTGCTTGCCTGCTTGACTTTTGCGGGTTGAGTCCACTCGACTCGAACTCATTCAATTTATTTCAATCAACTCTGTATTCCTTGGACTCCAAGCTTAAGCGGGTGAATTGCTTTGTTTCAATTTTGTACGTACGTGTTCCCATCTTAGGTTAACCAATCTCAATTTTTATCAAGTCACCATAATCTCTCCGGCCTTCCATTGAGGCTTAACTTGACAATTTACTCTAACCACCCTACATTAGATTCCATTGATCGAGGCTTCATATCTGTCCTTCTGGCGTTTAAACTGTACGTGTTGATAAGGTGGAGTAGCTATGTGGTAATGTCATTCAGTAACCCTTCTTCTTTTTTTTGGCAAATATTCAGTAACCCATTTGGTCATCAATAGTTTGAAGTAAAACAACGATTTGCTTTGTAATGGTGATTTTGCTGGCTAATGTTAAATGTTCATCTTAATGTGCTTGCAACATGAGTCATATTAATTCCCCAAGTAATTAAGATATAATTTTTCTTAAAAGTAAGATGAATTTGGTAATTTTTCTTGAAAGTAAGATGAATTTGGCAATTTTTCTTGAAAGTAAGATGAATTTGGTTCCACACTTGCACAATATCTTGGAATGTCAAGATTGACCCAAATGTAACAACACCTTAGCCACTCGTTGATAGATTTATGTGAGTTCTCCTATGCTTCAATGCAGAAGTTATCCTCTTCCACTAATTTGACATACTTGTGAAGCTAGCTCTCACACTCTCCACCTCACAATCTCACATCACTAAATCCAAAGCCATACCATGGGATTAGCATCCCACGTACACCAGCCAATAAGACCCATCCTCAGCAGATAACCCTTGTCCTCAATACCATTCACTCAATATCCAATCACATTTTCCTCACTCAAACACAAACCACACATTCCCGATCAAAAAACCACACATCACCCTATTAAAACACACCCTTCCTCTCTTCTCCTTTTGAATTCCATCCCTTTAAATTAAAGGCTTGAGGCGACCTGCTACAACAGAACACTCTCAACAATGGCCACCGTCACCCATGCAGCCGTTGCCATCCCATCGTTCACCGGACTCAAGTCCGCCGGTGCAACCAAAGTCGGCGCCAGCTCCGTCAAGGTTTCATCTGCAGTCCCAAGAATGAGCATCAAGTCCTCCCTCAAGGACGTCGGTGTTGCAGTAGCCGCCACCGCCGCCAGCGCAATCCTCGCCAGCAATGCCATGGCCGCTGAGGTCTTGCTCGGAGGCAGCGACGGCTCGTTGGCTTTCGTCCCCAGCGACTTCTCCGTCAGCGCCGGAGAGAAGATCATCTTCAAGAACAACGCCGGCTTCCCACACAATGTTGTGTTCGATGAGGACGGAATTCCCGGCGGTGTTGATGCCGGGAAAATCTCCATGAGCGAGGAGGATCTCCTCAACGCCCCAGGGGAGACCTACTCCGTCACCTTGACTGAAAAGGGTACATATTCTTTCTACTGCTCTCCTCACCAGGGAGCTGGTATGTCCGGCAAGGTCACCGTTAACTAAATTCTGTTCAGTTCTCTGTCTGTTCATTCTAAGATCAATGCTTCCTTTTCTGGGAGGTACTAGAGCTTATAAAGTATATTGACAATTTGTGAGGTGAATTGTTAAATTAAATATTGCCATTAATTGTGTTTGTCTGTTTGTTTGTTCATCTTCTTAATTAATCGAGTGTACTAATTAATTAGCTTGGTTTGGTTTTTGTTGTTTAAAGTATGCTTGAACAAATTAAGAAAGTGAAAGACATTAATTAGGCTATATACTATTGATGTAATAAATTACAAGCTATATATCCCCTGTTTCACTTCCGTTGCTAACACTTTACACTGAATTTGTAGTCAATCCCCTAGCCTTTTTGGGATCGATCATAGTGTGTGTTTGAATTCTTTCTCACTAAATTATAATTAATAGATACGAAAATTGGAGTAGCTAGCTAGCGAGGAGCTTTTAAGTAGTTAAAGCATCAGGAAGGGTAGTGCGAGCGCCGAGGATCTTACCGCCAACATCAGGGAAACTCTCTCGTCCAGGCAATGCGCCTACCTTCCCATTCGCATCAACCTCAACCGGGTATACGATGAGGTGTCCCTGCAATTCTGCAAACTCCTCCGCCGCGAACTTCCTCCAATTATCCTTAGCAATGTTGTTCACGCGCCTCACGCAATCTAATGTTTGAGGCTCCTTGAAGCAATTCTCAACCATCCCCATGTGTTCTACCCAAAGTGACATTCTATATCCATATACCTGAAACCAATCAACAAATATGATCAGCTTCATTACTATCCTGGTGTGCGTGCTATGGAGCTGGAGCTACATTGTACATACCTGGCCATGAGGATGCCGCTTCTTCTTACCCCACGTGTGATGCGGTTGATATCCCCCCATGGCTATCTCGGTGTCCCTAGATCCTGCCATGGATCGTTGGTTGATATTGGCAGAACCTATTATCACATACTCATCATCTACTATCATTCCCTTGGCATGTACATAAATCATAAACCGCTGAAACTTTTGGGAGGCCGAAACCTGAAAACCAATTGCAGTTAGTTCACATACTTTGCATCAGATACTAGAGTTCAAACACATACTCTGCCTTCAGAATACCAATGGCTTCAGTGATAGAAAGAAGTTTTGTATGTTATAATTACCGTGTGATTTGGAGAACCAGTTTTGGAAGTTTGGCTACTTGAACATGACACTGTAGTAGGTAGCTTTTCCCGATTACCAAGACAGTAAAAATTTAGGTAGTCATGTGGATGAGCATTCTCAATATTCATGGATTTCAGCTCTTTTGCTATAATTTGATACATCATTTGCATTGTCTGTCCCTGAAAAGAATCAAACAAGAAAATTAAGTTGGCAGCTGAGTTTGATGTATTACGAAAAGAAACGATTTGATACATAATTAGTGTAGCTACTATCATTAGTGCAGTTACAGCTGGAGTTTACTATGATTTGATACATCATTAGTGCAGTTACTTTCATTCGTAGTTAAAGCTGAGTTTGCTATGATTTGATACATCATTAGTGTAGTTATATCAGCAATGCGATCAGCGCATAAGTCATAGCAACTTACCTGCCAAAATAGAATTTCTTGCACCGCAGCAGAAGATGGCACACCTTCTGGCCACATCGGTATCACGATATAAACCGCAAATCGCTCTTTGGCTCGTATCTTACTAGCAATCTTTAATGCCAACTCCATGGGAATTAAATTGTCAGCACCTGTATATGTACCAAGTTGAATTAACAACACCTTAAATCTTGTATGTGATAAGAAAAAGTGGAGGAAATATGTCTACACTTGTTGCAAAAAACAGTCATTGATCGTGCAACACTTTTGCTATTATTGATTTGAATGCACAAAAAACAAAAGAATATATAACAACCTGCTTCTTTGTAAGATGGCCACGCATACGATGATCCGAGAAAATACTGATTCTCAATATATATGAAGTGTTGGGCAGATCTGATTGCTTCGATGTATGCTGTTTGGATGCTCTTGTCTATAACCAAATTTTTGGCACAAAAAAGATTCTGCAGTAAAATAGAGTGCCAAGGAATTGATTGATTAGATAAACACTATATGCGTTTGTTAATTATGTCGTTAAAAATTGAAAAAGGATGTCAGCCAACCTGATTCTCAGCTTCATAAACATTTTTTGGAAATCCTTTCACAGATCCGGAATCTATGGATCGAAATATCTGTCATTTTAAATTCTAAATAGAATAAGTTTGATCACGTCAGACCAAGTAGCAAAGGACTACTGGAACTCAATTAAAGCATGTGCATAATGCAAGTTTTGAGGAAATGCAAGATATGTGACACATTAGCTAATTATAACCTGAACATGCCAGTTTTGAGGATCATCTTCATCTGAAACACGTAACGCAGGATCATCATTGGAAGTGTTTGGTGAGGGACTAAGTATCCATGAGATGCGCTCCAACTTGATCAGAGCATCATCGTGCCAACGAGATACTCTTTTGAAACGTTGGCCCAACTCCGACCATCTTGTGGCTCTTTTCCAACGCTGCTCAAAATTAGTTAGCACATCATATGCAGCCGGCCCTTCAATTTTGCAATGTAGATCATGCCAGGGTTGTCTTGGACCCTTTGTTCCTCCCTATGTATATGTAGTTGGATCAGTTAATTGGCAATCTCAATTCAGCCTCAAAACTAAAATCCATATAGCTAAGTCCAGCTGCAGGGTGCAAAATTAATACTCACAGACAATGTGGGATTATGAAAATCATCCTGAAAAACCGTGTCAAGATCGCGAAACAGCCTATGCTCAGGTGTATCGTAGCGGCCATCACAGAGGTCTAGACCTCCTATAAATGCAGTTATCTTCCGATTATTTCCGGACGCTTGTGTATCTACAATCACACATTTCTGGTGATGCGTAAACAAGGTTCCAACAACCTACATTAGTGGCAACATGTGATATCAGCAACGCAAATTAATGTTTCAATCCATTATTAAATTTGTGATTAAATGAATAAATAAACAAATAGCTAATTGAAAGAGTTACTGAACCATGGTATAAAGCATGCCTGTTGCTTGAAAATGCTAAGCTTACTGCTGGCATATCGAGGTGACAGCACACATGACACCGAAGAGTGCTTAAAAAACTTGCGGGTTTCTTCGTCATGCGTTTGCATCACTCCACTCTACGCACAAACAATACACAAAATTGAAAATCAAACCCTAAAATTAATGAGTAGAGGAACCAAAATGAAATTAAAACGTTACCGTATTGATGAAGAATTTGCTGTGAGAAGTTTTATCATCCCAAACCAGCAACAAAACTCTCAAGCCTTCCTGGGATTTGTACTTGAGCAACTCACCCAAATTCAAATTGCCACCGCTGGGCAACGGCTTAGTGGGCTCTCTGACCAGCTTCACCTTGTGATAAATGGACCAACCCACAATGTACACCAAATGATGGGCCTCCAAAATTGCGTGACAAATGTCCTCCCAGCATTTTCCGTGCTCAAACTGAACCCCGTCGTCCAATTCTATGTCCTCCAGCATCGACTCAGGCACGTGAGCGTCCTGATACAGCGTCACGTGACCTCCTCGCCGCACCGGAAAATAACAATTTTCGACTCCTCCCAAACGCTCCCGGTCGTTGGAAATGCCGTACTGATACAACGGATTGTCCTCGCATTTTGTGAACCTCATTTCCAACTTAACCGCGGCGTCCGGTTTTGGCGGCTTGCCCAACGGCCCGATTATCGGGAACCAATCGCTGATCGTTTCGCCCGAGAGAATTCGCTTCGCCGAGACGGACGCGACGCCGATCAAATCCGCTCCGAACATGTCGTTGTCCTTGACGTAGAACTCGACTTGGGAGACGGGGTGGGCGAGAGGGATCTTGAAATGCTCATTCCATTCCGGGCTCTGGGAGTTGGAAATCACGCGCGTGCGAGCGACGGTAGCTCCGGCGAGGCAGACCGTGACGTAAGGGTCGCTGGTGATGATTTTCCGGTGAGTCTGGTGGTTTTTCCCGTTCGAAAATGGCTTGCGGCAAGCGGTGAAGAATTGGCGGAGACGCTCGGAGACCATGTCCATGTTCGGTAAACATCGAGCCTCTTTGATTTTCAAATCGAGGTTGCCGTGAAGGTGCACCACCGATGGCTCTGACGTCGGAGATTCTGATTTATCTTCCGCCATTAATTGGAATTGGATTTGGCTGCTAAGAATGTGATAATGGAGAAGCTAGGTAGGACGTTCGACGTTGACTTTGTAGAAGAAACGTAAGGAGGTGTATGGAGATTGAATTGCTTGGGTTTCTCCAACGAAGCCAACGGCGCAAACCGAAGGCGGTAAGAGAAGAGCAGCAATATGGCAAGGTATGGGGGGAGGTTATGGCCTGGCCTTCTGCGTGGAAACG
Organism: Rubus parviflorus; assembly: GCA_029955375.1. Lineage (NCBI taxonomy): Eukaryota > Viridiplantae > Streptophyta > Magnoliopsida > Rosales > Rosaceae > Rubus > Rubus parviflorus. Next base: position 1,716,162 of record JARGGL010000001.1, on the reverse strand, counting down.
TGAGGTCTGCTCTACAAGCAATTATGTATGGGAGTCGTGGACACGTGGAGGGTCCGTAGTAAACAAATCACTGGATGTTCTAGGTTGATGGTTGGAACGTCTTATTTGAATTTGATGCCAAGTCAGGCTACAAGGTTTTTTTTTTTTTTTTTTTTGAGAAAAAATATTTATGGCATGTTTACTTACTTGTAATGAAAATGAGAATTAATCGGAATTCTCATTCCGATGGAATCATTCATAATACCTACCCCCCTTGGTAATCAAACTCCGGATATTCAGGAATGTATTTCTCTTTTTTAATCACTTTTTCGTGGAACCCACAACCATTTCGATTCATGTACATGTTAGTAAACACAAGAGAACTCAGAAATGAAAATCAATTTCTTCATTCGCATATTCATTCCAAGTAAGTAAACATGTCATTAATTATCATTTATCATGCTTAACCATAAATGAAATTAAAACGTACTGAGTTGCTGTCATGCGGATTAAGGAAGATGAGTTGTGTAACCCAATTTAACAAAGTAGCTGGAGGTTGGTTTGATTGTTTGTTGGACTTTTTTGGGTTAAAGAAAAAGGTTTTGTTGACTTGAGAAATTTAGATGTGACGGCAGTTTCTTAATTTGCCCCCTAAATTTTAGACCGGTCTCATGCTTCCGACCAGTTTCCGGTCAGCAAAAGGCATACAACCATACCTGTAAGTCTTCAAGAGAAACGCCATCAAATTAAGTCCAAACATAAACAAGTAACTAAATCAAACGGAAAAACTAAAAAGAGCAAAATCTTGAATGTTTAGCGCTAAAGTACGAGGAAATGAATCGAGCTTAGGCATTATAAAATCTTATTGTACTTGTTCTCATGAGCTTATCATTGGCTTTATCTAGACTTCTCGCCATTCAAGTCAAATTATATACAGAACAAAAGAACAAGCAAGAAATAAATACTAATATATACATTCTGATTATTCTGTTCGATCTTAATTATGATTTCAACATATACTCGATCTCCAATTTCTAAACCTCGAGCTTTATGATTGGGTTTTCAGCATCATGTTTTGTTTACTGCTCGATCAAGGTGAAAACGATACCAGTCTCCAAAATGCCACCTTCCCAATTAATCCCGAACATGAAACAAAATTCGTCAATAATATATAGAAATTAAGCACTTGAAGAGATAACCATTGCAACTTAATAGTAGTTGATGCTTCAGGGTCCATCATGCGCCGGACAAGCTAGCAACAATTTCTGCACGAACTATATATCGATCACATTATGAAAACTAGGGTTCTGTGTGATTGCAATTGCTGCTGACCCGTTCACTTGATATGGGAGGAGAAGCCTTTATCATCACGCTTTGAATAAAGGCTATCATCTACACGTACATATAAAAATTCTTTAAATCAACTAACCAAACCAAAAAAGACAGCTGAAACAACATAATTAATACAGAACAGATGCAGGTAAACATGATTTCATATATATGCAAAACTAAAACTATACTAAATGGATACGTACGGGTGCATGCTAATATAAAAAGTCCGTCTCTCAACAACCCGGAACGTCAGTTGTCTCTAAGCGTAATGTATTGCTATTACATATAAGATCAAAGTAAATTGCTCGCTCAAAAGATGAGATGAACTTGATTTATAAACTATTCTAATCTGTTAGCTAGAACAAAGTGCTCGATCATGATGCTTTCACATATAAAGTCACTTATTTTATCATGTATACATGAGCGATTAAGATGCTTGAGCAAGTTAGACTATATATACTAGGACTCATTCCACTAAATTTTTTGTCTCTCACACCTGCAAATAGCTCAAAAGTAGTTGCAGATTACAGCAAGCATCATAAAAGTATAAGCTCTTACCGCAGCAAATCCAATGCATACAATACTAAAACCAGGAAAATTAAATGGCGCCCGTTCAGACAGGAACAAAGCTGGAAGAAAGGAGTTGACATTCTTAGTTTAAAAGAAAAAAAAATGTCTAAAGAAGAAAGTTAAATTGAATTTCAAATCACCTGTTAGAGGAGAGAAAGCAAAGGGAGATATAACATTTGCAAAGGAGCATATGCCTGAAATGCACCCTTGAGCCTTTCCCTGAAAATAAGAAAGTCACACAATTAAAAAAAAATGCCTTGGTGCCAAAAAGGCAAGTTATATGCTGCATATACATTCTTATGCATAACAACTCAATTGCAAATTAAGGATCAGTTTAAATGAGATCAGGAAAACTGGTCGTAGTCTGCCAATATATATAACTGTCAAAATGAAGCTTATAAATCAAATTGGAGCCACCCCTCAAGAAACCTACCTGCTCAGACGACCCAACTTGTTTTGATACAATGCTTCTCATCTGTAAAGTTTGAACTGAATTACTCCAAATTCAACATTAGGAAAATGTCAAACTTTGAATGAGAAATAGTGAAACTTACACATGGCTGTGCAAACACAAAAAAGATAGAGAACATAGCAGCAGCATATGGGACCTATAACATTTCACAATGTTAGCCATACTGAAGTAATTAAGCTAAAACATAAACAGGCAGCAATCAAAGCTATTGATAGACTTCTAGTTGCAGTAGACTATAAAATGTAATTGTAATTTCACATTAAGAGAAGCTTGAGATTGCCAGAAAAGTTGAAAGTAAGTACCCAGAAGGACCACGCAAACCCATAAAGAAACATCTGCATGCATCGAATAAGCAAATAATTAGATAAAAGATTATGCAAGTTGAAAATGTTACTAACAAGATCAAATCTTTGAAACATGTCTGGAACTAAATAAAATGCAGCTAGATGCTTACATGTGCACAGCTAAAAAAGAGCCCTATTGAAAGTAGCCTCTCCTCTCCTAAAACAGGAGCCAGCAAGGGCATGAGAACCAGCTGCATGAAGTTCTAGTTTTTAATACCAAGCTAGGAAAATGTAATGGAAACCATATATGAAGGAAGTTGATCGATCTGCAAATGTAATCACCAGCCAGCAGCCAAACCAAAGCAGTGAGAAATACCTGTGAAATAGTGCCTGCAACCCCCGAAATCACCATTAGGTCAGCAAACTGATCCTTGTTGAAGTGAAACCGCGCCTTTAAGTAGTACTGCACAGCAAACAATTAATGGATTTCAACCACTGCATCTTTTTATGTGCAAATGCAACACAGTCTAGCTACCAATAAACGATTCTATATATACAAATTATCCACAAACTCAAAATTGAAGGAGGTAATTAAGACTTACCAACATTGAAGCATGAAGGCCAACATCGGCAAGATTGCTGAAAAACGCAACAATCGCAGCTTGGGAAATTGTAGGGCTACAAATTAAGAGTGAGAAACTAATTGAATTTCGGGCATTAATTTGTAAAAGGGAATATCTATGTTGGCTATTAAGGGCGGGAAAATTGACTGACCTAGTTTTCAACAAGGCGATTAAATCAGGTATTGAAGGCAATGCTTTGGACGACTGCATTTCCACATTTGAATTTTCATCTGAATTCGAAACCTTTAGCTTTTCGTCCGAGAGCAATGGAGCGGAAACGTTATCGTCTATGATCGAATCCGGTAGGCAAACCCTCATGTACATTACTGCTACCACGGCCACCGATGTCGCAACCTAATAATTATAATTATTACAAGAAATTCATATCCTATGATTGCAGATAAATAGAGAATATTGATGATGATAGAGAGTCGGAGAGAGATAAGACCTGGAAAGTGGAGGGTGTGGAGATGAAACGAGTAAATAGGGTTCCGCAGACGAATGCAGAGGAACTAATCCCTGATAGAATTCCAAACGTCGAGGCTCGTCGTCCTTCTGGAACATTATCCGCCTGGTAATTGATATAAACATAAACATGGTGTTTAGAGCAATTAATATGCATGCATGAAACTAAGGGAGAGTAAATGGCCGGGCCTACGATTATTTACCACATAGGCGAGGGCGATGCAGTGAACGCTGCCTTCGCAAACCATGGCAGTGAGGGTCTTGGCCACAAAGTAGACGTAGAAGAAATTCCTTGTCCTGCTGTAAGCCAATATTCCTGTAATTAACCACTTCTTAATCAGGTTTAAAACGTAATCAATTTTTTCTATTATTTAAAATTAATAAACATCGAAAAACATGTATCCCTTCAACAATTACAAGCCTTTTAAAGTTTTGAAATATTCCATCAGATGTCTAATTAATTATCCATGAACGTCATTTTGGAGCTAGTTAGGGCCAGGAATTAATAAATTAAGGCATATATGCATGCTTACTTACCTAAGGGGATAACTGTGAAAATCATTGGGACAGTAAGCAAAGCTTTTCTCCCACATTTGTCTGAGAGATTCCCTACCAAAGGCATCATCACGAGGGTTCCCAGCCCTACGATCTGCACAAATCAATGATTAATCAAGAGCTTATTTTAATTAAAACCGCACTATGCATGCATCAAGATATTTGTTAATTACTTTTCTTTCTTTAAGTAGACAATATGTACAAGACGTGCATTATATAATTAACATGCATGCAGCAAAACAATAAAAATGTGACTGTTGCCCAAGTTTGTCCACAAGCTATTATAAATTTGAAACACGCCAAAATAGCACTAACTCAGTCACTTCTCGTGAAAAAAAAACATAAAACCGGCCCCAAGGGAAATTTCCCATGGGAAGAGTGAGGTAGACCCTAGCCAACACTTTTGTCATAACTGATCATGAGGATCAAGTTCTTTGTTCAGAAGTACCCTGAATATTTGGCATGCTTTTCCCTTTCTTTTTTTTGACCGGACACTGCAACTCGGTAAACTAATTAATCAAATAAATTCCGATGAACTGCCATCGATCGATCACTCGATGATGTTGCCGGACGGCTTACTTAAATTTGATGCATTAAGGAAAGCTAGCTAGTAACGTACACAAACTAAGAAAGAACATGATTGAAAGATGTACCCCCTGCTGAAATCCGGTGAGGTAAATAGCCAGAGAGCAGTGGTCTTTTCCGGGACAAAGCGCAGATAGAGTAACATCGGTTATTGCCGGAATCACCATGAACGTAGAGAAACCATGCAGAAACAATGTCATGAAGAGGTGGTTCAACCCACCTCCACCTGATGATAATGATGACAGCTTTTCCATCCTCATCGTACGTCGATTAACAATTTTGCATATATATACTGAGGACTATGAATAAGGAGTAAGCTAGCTGAAGGTAAAGCTAACCCTAAGTCTCCTGACGCTCACGAGAGAGACTGCGAGAAATGCTAGCAGTAAACTACAATATAAGAAGGTCCGTGGTGGATCAAGAAGATGTACTAAATCGGGAATAAGTTATGTACATTGCAACAGAAAACGAGAAAGTTGGCTTGGTTTTGATATTAAGAACAAGCTAGTAAAATGTGAATGTGTTTGCTAGTTTAATTTGCACTAGGTACCACTAGTAATTATAAATGGAGGCTTCCCTATTACGTCATGTATACTAACTAATTAATAAGACCGTTAATCAAGAGATGGAATTATTGCCAAAAAAAAACAAGAGATGGAATTGGACACATGCATGCAAGTGAGCAATATCTTTCGTCCTTCAATTCTAGGTGATGGGTAATGGCTTCGTAACCAAATTAAAGCTCTAATTCGTTTGGAATCTTAATTTGGTTGCCGACCGTGATATTAACATGGGTAACGTTTCTTAATTAATTAGGTTCTCTATATTTAGCTACGAGCTTAGCAGATGCAAGATTTTTTTGTGGAGTGATTGGCAATGATGAAAAGGTGGTACCTTGACAAAACTCAATTGGTAATTAAAGTGAGATACTAGCGCTACGAGGACTCAATTGGTGATTAGTGATCGAGTGGGATCGATGACGGATTAAATAGTAAACTACTGTGATTGTGGACCCTTAATTTTTAACTATTTGGCCGCACTCTGGAAATTTCCTTTTTCTCTATTTTTCTTGTTTGATCGATCTGAGGGAAATTTCCTAGCTTCTAATTGAGATTGTAGCTAGCTGGATTTAGATTTAACCGAATTCAGTCTAATAATAGAATATGATTGATCGAACATTTGGTTTGTATTTGCATGCGCGCGGTTATAACAAAGTAACAAGTTTAAAACTAAGGATATATTGGAGAGAATTATCGGGCCAGAATCGAGAAGTTAACAATGATGAACAGATAGACTTATTTTTCAAACCAAAAGTAATATCAAAAGGTGACCAATCAATTTGCTTGCGGAGAAAATAAAGAATAAATGGTAGCTAGATAGCTTGAGCCTGAATGCTGATCGAATATATACATATATATATATATATATGACGGTCGGCCGGCCGGCCAAAGTAGGTGAAAAGATCGAGTAGAGAACATACCGCTTGCTGAAATCCGGTGAGGTAGATAGCGATTGAGCACTCATCTCTTCCGGGACAAAGTGCAGTCATTGTAACGTCGGTGATGGCCGGGATCACCATGAACGTCGAGAAGTTGTGCAGAAAGATCGTCATGTAAAGGTGGCTTAGCCCCCCAGTCGAAAGCTTCTCCATTACGTACTCTCCCTAGCTAGCTAGCTCGCTCACGTACTCTTCGAGTCTTCGATATATCAGTCTCAATTGAACCGCTTGCCTTTTAAGGGAGGAGAGAAAAGTAGCTCATGAATTGGAATGGGCAGCACGAGCTACCATTTCCAAACTAGAATAGCTAAACTTGAAGCAGGCGCAGCAGAGACCTAGCTTGTTTTAAAAGAAATATGTGCATATATATAGTAATTATTAACCATTATATATATACATATAGCTTGGTTTATAGGAGTTTGAAATTAGTGAGCGAGGAATATTGGCCAAAAGCAACAAAGTGCCGAGGTGAAGCAAAGGATGCGTGGCTTGTAAGTTCCCCTCCCAATGAAAAAGGACCTCAGGCCATGCCATTAGTACATCTTTCTATTGATGCGTGTGAATTGTAATCACGCTTTGACGCGTGCAAGTCTGATTTATCTACCCCTGCCTTTCAATTTACACTTGCTAACCAAGTATCTATCTACGTTGTTTTCATTTTCATTTCTAATGCAAGTATATTGTTTTTTTTTTTAACTATCCACATCATAATAAAAAATTATCAATGAATCTTATAATTATAAACGGTATAATATAAAAAAGGAAAATTATTACACAAGTATAATTATGATTGACATTTTATCCTATAGAAGCTAAGAGCATGTGCATCCATAAAGCCTAAAAACTAAAGTCTAAACTAAAATTTAAGCTTCAAAAGTGACATTATTCATCAATTTAGACATCTCATCACTTTTGTATTTCCACTCATAAGGTCTAAATCTAAAGTCTAATTTGTTAATCAGTCTTTGATCCTTATCGCTATTCAATCATGACCGTCGATTGAAAGTTTAGCCTAGCTTTTGACCATGTTCAGTTTAGCCATCTCCAAAAGTCAGCCTGTGTTTAGCCAAGTCTATAATGATGTTGTTGGAGCTGACTTTTAGTTTGTATGGTCTATATATTAGCTTAGATTAAGCTAAATAAATCCCATTGGACATGCTCTAAGTGATCAGCTACACACCATATATATTCGCTGCACTAAAGAGACTTGTGCATGTGAACATCCTAGCTATATGAGATGAGAGAAGCCACCCTCTATGGAATTTCATAGTTTTCTTTTCAACACTATAACAAGTAAGTTCTATACGTTCAAACTTATGATGAGATTTGTCAATTTGTACAATTAATTTTTAACAGTGCAAAAGTTCTACTCACATTAACATTTTTTTTTCCAAAGTAATGTAATAAAAAAGAAATAGAAACACACTTTTTTTTAGTAGAAGAAATCTAAATATTTAGAATAATAGAGATGCTTAAAAAGAGGATTTTGCAACAATTTCTACACAAGCTTCGTTAAAAAAAAAAAAAAACAAGAAGCGAAGAATGACCCATCTAGGGCAAGGCATCAGTTTGGTTGGGTTGGACTTCAAGAAATCTTTTGATCGAGGGTAATATTGGATCCAAAAAGGCCTGATTAAAGGAAACCCACTTATACATGCAAATTTTCATTGCCCGAGCTCCGACTAATGGCCTTGATGGATTCAACTTGAACTTCTTCTTCTTCTTCTTCTTCTTTTTTTTTTTTAGGGTTTATGATGAAGAAGCTTCGGAGCCCCAAGAAGCTTTGCTCAAGATTGCACTTTAAAGCTTACTTTGGTTTGTAAAGCGCCTGATCGATCAAAGCTTTCTTTGGTTTCTTCTATTACAATTCAATATATTGTATGATTTAATTATTTATAACACAATAAATTCCGTATATTTCTTCTTTACTATAGGAGAAAAATTTCGGTTTCATGATGCAAGGAAAGGTTATTAAGTGATAATGTAAGTTATACTATATAAAGCTAGGTGAAATGGTGACAATGCTCAATTTTTTTTTTCATAACTACCAAGAGAACAAGGGTTGGTTAGTTTGTATAGAGATTTTAGAGGTCCAATGGGACAGAAAGATCGAGTTGTTAACATTTCATGTACATTTACAACTACCAATATCATACACAAACACAACCAAAACATAAACAAAATGTAATTCAACAAATTTTTAGTAACTAAACTTCCAATTAAACGATGCTTATCTCGTATTTTTATCGGCAAAAATGTTGATTAAGCTTGGATGATTGAAAATTTTCAACCATATATTTTTCAAAGGATAACATAGTTAGCTATATTCACTCTTTGTTTGTGACGAAGAACCCCAAGTACATACCTATGTACCTCTAAAACTGTAAACACTAAGAATATGATTTATGTTTTAGTTTAGTATGATGAAGTTTGGTGCTTTTCATAAAAGGTTTTTATCACATATAGTATCTGAACTATTTCTCAATTATATACTTGGTATCTGAACTTTAATTTTTGTCACAAGTAGTACCCAAAGTTTCAATTTTTGTCACAAGTAGTACCCAAAGTTTCAATTTTTGTCACAAGTAGTACTCAAAGTTTTTGATTTCATCTCTTTTGGTACCTAAGACTGATTTTTGTGATATTATATGCGCGTGTTAAAAAAAAGGCTAAAATGAAAAACTTTGGGTACTACTTGTGACAAAAATTGAAAACTTTGGGTACTACTTGTGACAAAAATTGAAGTTCAGGTACCATTTAGGATGAACTCGAAGAGTTCGAGTACTGGTTGTGATCAAAAGTGAAATTCATGTATTATGTATATAATTAAGGTAAAATTCAAGTATCATATGTGATAAAAATTCTTTTATATATTTAGACCTTTATTTGGTCAGATGGTGTGGCAAAAGTTGAAACTATTACATTACAAATTGAAGGGGAGTTAAGAAAGATGTGGAATATTCTTTATTACTGGATGAAGAAAAAGATGGGATCCAAAAGCAATTTTTTTTTCCTGGATTCGAAAAAGGAGAGTGGAAATGTGCACAAGTGGGTGGAATCACTGTTGGTAAAGAAGAAGGTTCCACGTGATTGCCTCGCTACCTTGAGGTCCACCGGCCATAGTGCAACTTGCAAAATTAAATTAATTAATAAAACCTTGATCATTATCACCAAAACAAGTATTAATTAAAATATCTACTGTGTGAGTTGTGCTAGCTGTGCTGTGGTATCTATCACACATGAGTCATGTACCAACATAACATTGCCTCAAAATGTGATCACGTGGGGTTGCAATCTAGCCGTATATCATATTATCCTTTGAGACACCTCATTTCAGATTTGTATTGCTCTTATATATTATTATATATATATATCAGACTTTCTCCACTACATAGGACTATGCACTTTTAAAGTACATAGTTCTAATGTCAACCGTCAGATTAGATCATTTAAACAGATCTGACGGCTGACATTAGAACTATGTACTTTAAAAGTGCATAGTCTTATGTAGTGGAGAATCATTATATATATATATGCCTAAGTGTGATTTAATCCATCCTAATACAGAATTATTAATATGGTGCGGAAACACACATGAAATTTGGGATCGACGGCACATCACTGCTTTAGTTGTAGCGAGCAGCAAAATAACTGGTGATTCTCTGCAACTGTGGATCAAATCATAAGATTCTTGTGCGCAATAAATGATAAATATGTCTGCGCATCACACATGCTTAATTACATAATGAGTTCTTTTTTTTTTCTTTTGTTCAGAATATATAATACCAAGTTTTATTGGAAAAAAAAATACCAAGTTTTCGTTTTCGACCAATTTATCAGTGCTTCTAACAAAATTTTGCCTTTTTATCAAATATTTGTTTATTTAAAAAAAAATATTGTGTGGATAAAAATTTAAACAATAATTCTTAAAATATTCAAAAGAGACATTTAAAGATTTAAAAATGACCATAAATATATATCTATACTATTATTAAAAGAACCCCCGTTGTCAATCAAAATAGCCTTCAAATATTAAATAGCCTTCAACTATAAAAAAACTGCACAACATAAAAAGTTTGCAGAGAGATAATTATCTAGTACTCACACCTATAGAGAAATAACTATCTACAAGACCACAACTCTCTCCAAATAACTTCGCACATTTTTTTTCTCATATATATTTTTTTTGAAGAAAAATATTGTCATACACATGCAGAGTATATGTCCACAATGCTAGTATAAACTAAAAGGAGCGAGCCAAGTTTTGGCCAAAAAAAAAAATAGCCGAGCTATAGACTTTTCTCTCCCTTGCATTTTTCATTAAGCAGTGAAAGTACATAAACCACCGTGGATCTTGGTATCACATTATTATTAGTAGTAGTATTGTGAAAATTGATGATGATAATGTCTAAGCTTTTTGAATGGTCTTAGAAATAGATACAAATTCAATAAGTTTTTTTTTTTTGAACAGTTGTTTTGATAATTTCAACGTCTTCACAAAACACGAATCACGTTTTCCTTATCCTCACGAATCACAAAAAATTATTTAGGCATATCAAACGAAAACGTACACCAACTTTAACGCTTGTAATATATTGACATCAATTATTTTGCCAACGGAACATTCATCTCCTATTTCGCGAAAGAACATCATATTTTTATCTCGAGATGTCAATCAAACGCTCAACTTTTAAATCACCAACAAACATTACTTTAAATCAATAAATTTGATATTTTTTATTTGATTCACCGGTTACCTTCACATCCTAAGTACATGAATTTTGAATCGAACCTAACAAGTAAAAGAGTCATAAATATTGTACTATAATAAATAGTGCAAAATTTCCATATATCTCCTTAAACAAAGCCCAATAAAAACCTGAAAATTATTTGGCAACAACAAATAATATTCCAAAATATTAATGAATTAATATTTAAAAAAGAATGTAGAGTTTTTTATTGAAAATGAACTCTATTTGGAGCGCAGGCGTTTTGTCTTTATCCGGATCAACGTGTTCAAATTTATAGAGCAAGAATCACGCACAAAGGTAGGCGCGTGCATTTAGGTCGAATTTGATTGTAATAAATAAAACATAAAACCCCAATTACAAATTAGAGGACCATATTTCTCCTTCTTCTCCCACTACCATTTATTCCTCTCCTTCCTTCCTTGCCTTTCTATCTCATCAAACAAACAAAGTCCAATGGACTCTCTGACTCTCTTCTGTACTGGTGCTCTCCTTGCCGGTGGGCTCTACTGGTTCGTCTGCGTTCTCGGCCCAGCTGAGCGACAAGGCAAACGTGCTTCAGATCTCTCCGGCGGCTCCATCTCCGCCGAAAAAGTCCAAGACAGTTACAATCAGTACTGGTCTTTCTTCCGCCGCCCCAAACAGATCGAAGCCTCCGAGAAAGTGCCCGACTTCGTTGACACCTTTTACAACCTAGTCACCGACATCTACGAGTGGGGTTGGGGCCAGTCCTTCCACTTCTCCCCCTCTGTCGCAGGCAAATCCCACAAGGATGCCACGCGCCTCCACGAGGAGATGGCCGTCGATCTCATCAACGTCAACCCAGGATCCCGAATCCTCGACGTCGGATGCGGCGTTGGCGGACCCATGCGCGCGATTGCCGCCCACTCGCGTGCGAATGTCGTGGGGATCACCATCAACGAGTACCAGGTGAAGCGGGCGCGTCTGCACAACAAGAAGGCCGGGTTGGATTCCCTCTGCGAGGTCGTGTGCGGGAATTTTCTCGAGATGCCGTTCCCGGAGAACAGCTTTGACGGCGCGTACTCGATCGAGGCGACGTGCCACGCGCCCAAGCTGGAGGAGGTGTACGCGGAGATCTTTAGGGTTCTGAAGCCCGGAGCGCTGTACGTGTCGTACGAGTGGGTGACTACAGACAAGTACAATGGGGACGACGCGGAACACAGGGAGGTCATTCAGGGGATCGAGAGAGGGGACGCCTTGCCCGGACTCCGGACCCACATGGACATTGCCGAGGCGGCCAAGAAGGTCGGATTTGAAGTGGTGAAGGAGAAAGATCTGGCAAAGCCGCCGTCGGAGCCCTGGTGGACTAGGTTGAAGATGGGCAGGATCGCCTACTGGCGCAACCACATTCTCGTTACCGTGCTCTCCTTCTTGGGTATTGCACCCAAAGGAACCGTCGATGTCCATGAGATGCTCTTCGTTACCGCTGACTATTTGACCAGAGGTGGTGAGACCGGAATCTTCACTCCGATGCATATGATCCTCTGCCGGAAGCCAGAAACAGCCAAATCTTCTTAAGTCTTGGGTTTTATTTTTACTTTCTTTCTTTTTGTCTTGGGCTCTGTTTTCCTTTAACCGTCTAATTTATTGTATTTCCATTCGGAATTATTTGAATTTCGTCATCTTTATTTACATCCCAGTGGTTTGGTAGTATAATGTAATTTTTGTGTCCCTGATGTATCTGGACTCTGATGATCTATCAAATCCAGATGGTTAGGATCAGTCGTTTTTCGGTAAACGAAGAAAAATAAATCTCTACTCTTTTTGTAAATTATTAAAAATCAATCTTGTAACCAAAAAAAAATTATTAAAAATCAATGTGAGCTGATATAATATTCCGGACAACGAATTTTGGACGACACATTATCCTGATATAGTTTGGATTTGTGTTTTCTGTTTGATGCTTGCATCGTGGACGTCGCATGCGATGTTTTCCCGACTCAGCATCAAATCTGCCCCTGAAGTTTCGGCTGTGATTATTTTTTTGAAATTTCAGGCTCTTTTCACATTAGTTGAAATGAAGGTCAAGTCCGAAGAAAAAGAAAAAGAAATAAGAAATATGAACGGTGATGATGCTGGCTTGGGATTGAGGTGTAGCGAATAATGAGTGGAAATGTGAAACCATGTGAGCAAACATAAAGCAGCAAGTAGGATGTTGGTTAGGTGGTGGACTGGTGTGAGTGAGTTTCTTCTGGAGTTCAGAGAGTTTGAAATGAATCAGTGTTGGCGTTTGTTGTGTCATGTTGTGCGTGGGCTGGGCCGACAGCTGGGGTTTGGACTTTGGATCTCTCACTCACTCATTGCTTCTCAACTCCTCTTCGTGTTCGCCATCTGTAAAGTCTTTTTGTCTTTTATACTCCGCCACCCTGTATTTATTTAATTACTTACTGTATTCCTAAGTTATTTTATTATAAGAAATATCTACGTTTATTTAATTTTGGATGGGGCCTTCTTCCTGGCAAAGATTCAAATTTCCTGCAGTTCATATGCCTCTTTGAGATTCGAGACTTATTCTGAATAATCTGATCGGTGTCAATAGACTTTCAGGTGAAAATTAATTTGCCAGAGTATTATTGATGGAGTGAGATAAGTGAAAGGACCTGAAAGATTGTGATTACTGAATCGGCAGGGGCATCTACTTTTGTGAACGGTGAACGCACATGCCCTTAACTTGAAACATCTAATACTTTTTTCTTTTTTTTTTCAATTTGTCTCATCATTGTGAAAAAAAAATAGAAGCTCTGATACTTTTTTCTTCTGAAAAATAGTGAATGCTAATCAAAGTTGTCATTTGATTCAGATGTTTTGTTGTTTCTGGAGTAGATATTTTTTACTTCAATTCCCCTTTTTTGTTATTTCTAGACAGTCAAAGAGTCATTGCATAATAATAGAATGAAGATAAACTTAAGGAATGCCCTAAACAAATACGTGTGGCTGGATATCCAATCAGATCAAAATTTGACCAATCACAATCCATAAGCCAAAAATCTAAATCATTTCTATGCCAAAGGATTAGTAGATATTTCTAATCGAAGGAAACTTGAGAATCTTCTCTTGATTATCCTAGTTGCGTTGCGTGAATAAATATCTAGTCTAGAGGTCTAGTCTTGTTGAAATGTCTTTATGCCAAAGGATTAGGGATCTTCATTCTACTACTTACGAATCTTTCTGTACAAGAAGAAGCCCACATGTTATAGATATGAAACGCTAATTTGGGCCAGACACCAGCTTGAACTGATATTATGGGCCTTGTGTAGTTATAAAGAAAGTGAAACTGAATATGCTATAAAAATATCCCAAAATACCCCCCCAGAGACCACATATTATTATGTGACATGAACCACAACCAAACGAGTGGATGTGAACTTCAGCCGCTGGAGATTTGAAGATAATTCCCACTGCTCGCTCCTACAACTCAACTCTCACTCTACTTGTCTCTACGCTCATAGCTTCAATTTTCCTCTCAACTTCAAATCAATGGCGACCATCACAAATTTCCTAGCCAAACCACCTTTATCTCTATCTTCAATCCCCAAAACCAGCTCTCTCTACCACCACCGTTCCTTCTCTGCCTTGGTCACCAAACTCAAACCTCAAGCAACAAAGCTAGAAGCCCAACAAACCCGCTTCAACTTCACCACAAAGGCCACAGCCGCCCCTGGCACTAAGAAAGTGGAGAGCGACGAGAGAGTAGTACAAGTCCACAGCATAACCGAGTTTGACGAAGCGCTTCAATCGGCCAAGAACAAGCTCGTGGTGGTCGAATTCGCGGCCAGCCACAGCTTCCAGAGCAAGAAAATGTATCCCTTTATGGTGGACCTGAGCCGCACGTGCGGCGATGTGGAGTTCTTGTTGGTAATGGGAGACGAGAACGAAAAGACAAGAGAGCTGTGCAGGAGAGAGAAGATCGAGAAGGTTCCGCACTTCAGCTTCTACAAGAGCATGGAGAAGATTCACGAAGAGGAAGGGATCGACGGCGATCAGCTGTTCGGGGATGTGTTGTATTACGGCGACAACCACTCGGCGGTGGTGCAACTGCATAATCGAGAGGACGTTGAGAAGTTGATCGAGGAACATAAGTTGGACCATAAGCTGATTGTGCTTGACGTGGGGCTCAAGCATTGCGGGCCCTGCGTGAAAGTGTATCCGACGGTGATTAAGCTGTCGAGGAGGATGGCGGACACGGTGGTGTTTGCCAGAATGAACGGTGACGAGAACGACAGCTGTCTGCAGTTCCTCAAGGACATGGAGGTGGTGGAGGTGCCGACCTTCTTGTTCATTAGAGACGGCCAGATTTGCGGGAGGTATGTGGGTTCTGGCAAGGGTGAGCTTATTGGTGAGATTCTGAGATACCAAGGAGTCCGTGTCACTTACTAGGTTTTAATAATTAGCAAACTACATTTACAAAATTTGGTCCTCGATCTTGTGAATTGTGACCATATACATGGATAGTGATAAGATTTGAATTAATGTAGAACCTACTCTTCTGGCTTAATTTGCACTAGTTTTCTTAATTTTGTGTGGAAATTAATGTTTAGAAAAGATGGTTGAGAAGCAAAACCTCTAAAAATTAAGAGCATTTTTAGCAGACTCTCTATCTTAACTCTTTAGTTATTTTAGAGAACATGTTTAGTTTTTCAGCTATTTTACAGCTGCACTAGAGCATCACTATCCATGTATATGGTCACAATTCACAAGATCGAGGACCAAATTTTGTGACCATATACATGGATAGTGATGAGATTTGAATAACATCTTTAACAATGCTAACTATTTTTTAACTAAATTTTAGTTAAAATAGTTTAAAAAAAAACTATTTTAGCTAGCCAGTTTGAAAAAACGTCTGCACCAATGCTCTATACTTTAGCTAATATTGAATTTAAATTATTTTTTAATTTATAAAAAATAGCTAAAGTGTATTTAATAATTACACAGAACAATTAAAAATGAATGTTTTAAATTAACAAAAATAATAGAGAGCCTCATCTCGCTCTTTATATTTATGAACCATATGGCTAAAAGCTAAAATATAGAGTCATTTAGGAGGTTGGTGCAACTGCTAAAATAGCTGAAAAGCTAAACATGCTCACTAAAATAACTAATGAGCTAAGATAGAGAGTATGCTAAAGATGCTCTAAAACAATAATCTAAATAAATTAGCTACAAAGGAAGTTAGCAATTTAACAAGGTAGGACTATGTATATGGTTAATCAAATGGAAAGCAGAAATATCAGCACCCTCAGAACTAGATAAATTATTGAAAAAATAGCAGCTCAAGAAGTTCAAATTTTAAAATAGGCTTGCAGGATTTTTTTTTTTTGTTCAAGGCTTTGCTTGCCCACCAATATAGCTCTTTGTTGAAATTTAGGCCCCAACTGCCGAGCCCATAATCACAATACAATATCTCCGGGTCATCAAGATTGTTCATGATATCCGGGTCAAATGGTGGTTACATTATAAATGAGTGAATGCTTTGAAGTAAATAAAAGGGATAATCGGCATATACAAAAAGTGTATTAGCAATTTCGAAGAGTGCAATTGCATTATTTAGTAGAATTATTAATATCCTTCATGAACTTCAAGGGAATTGTAGTAACCCCAGCCCTACAACTTTTGCCCATCTCAAAGTGTTTTGGCATTGGTATATATGCTGTAACGAGCATTAACAAAGTTGTTTGACCGATCAAAAATAAATTGTCTAGTGTATATACAAGTTCAAAGGAAGTAGATGTATTTTCCTTTTTTTTTTTGCAAAAAAATTAGATGGTGTTTTATTTTATATCCTTTCGGATTTCGGTTGTATCATTCTTATTATATAGCTTGTTGATTCGATCTGTTGACAGATCATTCTTATCTCCAATTAATCTTGCAACAATTCGGAATTGACATAGCAACCGCCGATTAATAAAAGTATAAAACCTTACGCAAAGCATCCATATACGCACAGGTTAATTGCCTCAATTATTGTAATGGTCAACTTCCTGTAATAGTTACCTAGCTAGCAAGAAACCTAAAACAAAGTACTACGTACTACTTGTCTACTTGTTTGTAGGCTAGCCGTGATAATATTCTTGTTGGATCTCTATTTACTTGATTCCAAAACAAATTCATCCTCAAGTTACAATAAAGCATAATAATTAAGCACAAGAAAACAACGAGAATCATAAAGAACCGAACTTAATTTTTTTAATATTGTATCATGTATGAACATATATAACTCATCAATCTGCGCTCCAATTACAGTTGTTTAATTCAAATCCTGATCGATCATCAACAAAAAAAAAAAACAACAAAAAAATTGAATTAAGATATTGATCGATGATGTATCAATTTGCTGTAACCATAGGCTTCAACTGAAGAGGACTAGGAGGAGCCATGGTTCTCCTCTTCCATAGATTGATCTCTTTCCTTGGCTGCAGAGCCACGTCACCTCCCGGTGACCCACCCATCGTCAATGGCGCCGAGAAAGCAATTCCAACATAATCGCTCTCTCCATCATCGTGGTCACTATTTTCTCTATCTTCATCTGAATGGTAATTCCGGTTGTGATCGTCATCATGACGTGGCGCAACCTTGGCCTGCGGCGCTTGCCAATCAAAGTTTGCAAAAGCCTGACCTCTTCCGCTGGCAAACCGCCTCATCTGACTCAGCGACGGCGCTCTTTCCGGAAGCCCCGCCGCCTTATTTTTATCATCAAGATCACTATGCGCATCGGATTTTTGTTTCGGATTTACACTACTAAACATCCTCCGAAACGCAAACGCGTGCTTCTTTATCTCGCGGGGAGACCCCGCGGCTGGTTTCGATTGGTCTCTGGGAGGCAAACCGGCACGTTTTATCTTCTTGATCTGTTGGTGTTGTTGTTTCTTGTGCTTGATTTGGCCCATGCACGAAACTTTGGGCGATGTGGGTTCATATTCGTCTACGCTGCTAAAGCTGCTGCTTCCGACGTTCCTCGGCTTTCTCCGAGCTTCGTCCGGAATAAGCGGGCCGGAGAACGCTCCTCGGCCGCCGTGACCCTTGTGCTTACTAGAGTTTTCCGATGATCTCTTAGGGCTGTAAGGAGCGCTGTGAAAATACACCGCGGAAGCAGCTTTCGGTAGGAATTTCAAGATCTTGCTTCTGGGTTTACCTTGTTTCTGAGGTTCCATTGAATATCGATTGTCTTCCAAGTTTAGTATGCAAATTGCTGAATGGCTTTATCTGACTAGTACCTCTATATATATAAACCTGAGATGTAGAGAGATCGACAAGTATGTACAGTGTGTACTAATAAAGGAGAAGATTATTACAATGATGTGTCTTATAAGAAGATGTGATCTGACATCGTCAAGAAAAAGAAAGGAAAGGTATTAAGGGTTGGTCAAACTAGGTGGTGTGACCTAGCTTAACCTCATTTGTTTAGGATTCAATTAAAAACTACAGCTTGCGTTTCCGGAATTTATCTGCACGGGATTTTATTTACTTTCCAAAGTTTTTTCCTTTCGTTTTCGGGTAAGTGCGCATTCAACGTTGCCTAAATTTGAATTAAAGTAATGAGCGAATACATTACAAGAATTGACTTTGTTTAGCCATAATTGATGGTTTTGTCCATTTATGACTTGTTAACTTTTAATTGGTCCAATTATTAAACATTACACGTGGATTTTAAAAGATAATCATGACAATTGTAGAACTAAGATAAGCTAGTTTTGACAGAGTTAGAGGATGATATCATGAGATATATATATAGTTGGTAAAAAATATATTGCCTTCTAAAAGATTTAATTTGTTTTTCTTGTTAGGGGGAAGATCATGTAGGAATGTTTGTTTCTTCTTGGACGTATAGGAATTGTTGGATAAATTAAATGGAAAAAGGTTAGGTGGCCGGATCATATATTTTTCAATTCATCGATTATAATTTAAAGCTTTTTTTTTGTGAATAAAATAAATTATATGTATGAATTTAAACCTATTTTGTTTTGCTCCAATCCTGGTCAAAACTATTCAATTTTTGGTAGAAATAAATAAATGTCCAAACTAATTTTCAGTTTGACATGAAACGTTTAACAATTTTAGATGAAGTTTTCGTCTCTGTTTTTGCCATTAGAAAATTGTGATCAATTAATATTGAAGAAGAAATGGTCATATATATATAATATATATATCAAAAGAAAAGTAAAGTACATTTACAGATACTAGTAGTAAAACATAGGCTACTTTTTGATTTATTTGGTGGGGGTGAACTAGTAATGCATCCCTTAATTGACTGATCGATCATAATTTTATAACATTAATATTTTCCCTACAGATATAATTACGATGACCAATCCATGTTAATTTGTTTAGTCATCGATTGGGAAATGAAGTTAATAGCTAGGTTTGCAGTAAACGGTTAGGGTCTGAAATTAATTAAGCAATTAAGCAAGCAAAGCTTGAAGTGGTCTCGACTCTCGAGGCTCCACCATGTTGAAAACTGAAGAGTATATTAATTAACATTACAAAATTTGGTGAGAGACGGATGCATGCATGTGTTCGTAATTCGATCGTATCCAGTTTAGTTTTGGGTAGCCATAACTAGTTTGACTTTCCATTGATGATCGAGCTAGCTAGGTAGGTCAAATATGTATGGCATCCATATCACATGGCATCTATGACGTTGATATATTAACGTATATATATTGATTGTATTTACCTTACAAGAGAGCGTTGACAGTAAAACAGTAATACAGCTAGCTAGTAAAAAAGAGAGACCGAGTTGGGAGTTATCAGATAGCACAATATAAACGACATAATCCACAAGCGAATTAGAGCATCATCGATACGTACATTAGGTAGTTTGGGTTTAATTAAATGATTGATCCAAGGGCGGGCGGGCACACGGTTTAGACTTTAGCAGCAAAATAGTCAGCAGCACAATTTGTATGAACTTGGTATGAATAATTTCATGCGGTGACCGTAGCTAGGATGAAACTATGAACTATATACTGGACTTTCGTGGACCAATTGGATATTTATATGATGCTGCACCTAGAAATGGGAACTATGAAGCTTCCTAGCTGCACCTAGAATATTTAAGATGTGAGGCACCCTCCAACCTCCACTGGGGCCTAATTAATAATGCTGATGTAGAACGTTTTATTGTCCTATTAACCTTTCCCATATATCCCATCTGGTATACGCTCGCAACCTTAATTAGTCCATATGCAATTATGCATGCATTTTACATTTTATCTTTGAAAATCATATAAGAAAGGGTACAAGCTTTGCCAAACCCCTACGGCCATGCATATATATCCGGCCACCTCAACCAAGGTTTCAGTTGCGAGATCATTGATTTTTTTTTTTGTGAAATTCTCTTTAAAAGAAAAAATAGTATTTATTTTTGATAATTATCTAAGATTTATGTCCTTCCAATTTGATGTAATTTTTTTAATAAATTTCTTGCAGACCGTTGTGATTTATCAAAAATAAATAAAAAGTTTAAAATATTCTCAATCTCATCGTGGGCTTTCAAAGAGATTAAAATTCTGAGCAAGTGGTACTTTGCCCCAAGTAAGTTCTTGAAAGTACGGCCCATAGACATATTATTTGGGTACGAAAGAAAGGCCTATAAACAAACATCTTAAATATACTTTAGAACCGACTCTGTTGGATCCGAAAATCCGAACAGCTGCCGCTGGATCCCCTCGTCTCTTTGCCTCAAGGTACCCAGATCTTTAGTTTTCATTTTCTGTAAATTCAATTCATTCTGGCAAAATTTTCATTTTGTTTGACCGTATATGAATAAATACTCTAGGTGTAGCTTTAATATGATGAAATCGATTTCTACGATGATTTTGAGTTCCACGATCTGAATTTCATTTCCAAAATGCCCAGTTGAAAAATAGGTAGTAACTTGTTGTGGGAATTTAGGAATTGTAATTTGCTGTCTACCTATTACATTTTAAAATGAGGAGAGGTTAATATTTGGCTTTGGTGTGGATAAGTGTTCGAGCAAGTCTGACTTGGTAAATGTGTGTGTTGAGGAAGAGAGTCGACTATGGCTCTTGCCTTAGATTTGCAGGACTTCCTTCTCCGTGCTCGAGTCCTGAAGCTGTATAGGCAAGCACTAAGGGTTACTCGAAGAGCCCCTGTTCATGCCAGAGGTCACAACACTTGCTTCAAGCAAAATCTGTTTGTTCAATATGTTAACAGATTTCAAAGGCATTGTTCATTTGCATATTGCATTTTCGTTCTATATTAATATCTTGAAGAGTATGAAATGTCATATATCCTCTCAAGTCCATTGCATAGCCTGAATGGCTGTTGATGTTTACAGGTGAACTAAGATCGACGATTAGACAAGAAATGGAGGATAGCCGAGACTGCAATGACAGGCAAAGGATTCGGTATTTGCTTAGTGAAGGATTAGAGAGATTAAAGCGCCTAGATGAGATGCTTGACATGCAAGGCCATCCTGAGTAGGGAAGAAGGAAAAGCTTTGTATTTGCATTCTGCCAGTTGTAGAATTTCTGAATGCTTAAACGGAGTCCCAGAACTGATTTCATCTTTGAAATTTTCATCATGATTAACCATGAAGCTCAGTCGCATCAATTTGTTAATGCTGGCTGTGGCCAATTCAACCAAGACTTATGTACTGGGAATGATTCAGTGGAATGGAAATGGTATTTCGACCTCATCCTGTATATGCTTTCACTTAAAACACACAACAATTTATTGAAAGGGAAAGGGGTATTACCAATATTATAAGGATCAGTAATTACCACCATTATAATTAAGCTCATATATGAAAAATTATATCTGCTATCCAAGTTTACAGGAATCTCATATATGTTACAATGGTCTGCAAGGAAGCGTCAAAATTGGTCTCCAAGCGTAGTAGCATAACACCAATAAAACCTACATCTGAAATTCATAAAAACAGGAAGAATGTTTCATTACTAATACAAAAGCAAAGCAACCACTGGCTACCTTCATTCTACACTGCTAATGGGCGAGTAGCAAAGCCCCTGTCAACCATCTTCTCCACCAATTCCTCATGCTTCTTCAACTGTCCTGCCTTCCTCAACTGTTTCAGAACCATCTCATAAACTGGCATACTCGGTTTTAGGCATTTCTCCTCAATCATCTCCCTACAGAACTTGTAAGCATTGTTCCAATGCCCCATTGCACAATACATGGAGATCAAGACCTTGTAGGTGTTCACATTAGGCTCCACTTCATTCTCATCCATCTCCTTCTTCAGCTTGAGCACCATATCAGTGGATTTCGATTCCGCAAACATCTGCATCAACACATTGTAGGTCACTGTGTTAGCCTTGCAATCCAAATCCTTCATCTTAGTGTACATCCTGTGAGCACCATTAACATCCTTCAACTTCGCAATGCAGCGAAATATGGGATTGAAAGTCGCTGCATTTGGGCTGCAGCCTTTCTTAACCATCAAATTCAGCACCTTAACAGCCTCTTCAACATTCTCATCCTTGCAGTGACACTCTATCAGAAAATTATAAGTTATGACATCCGCATTGCATCCCAGCCTCTTCATCTGATTA
The DNA here is from genome assembly GCA_029955375.1 of Rubus parviflorus. Lineage (NCBI taxonomy): Eukaryota > Viridiplantae > Streptophyta > Magnoliopsida > Rosales > Rosaceae > Rubus > Rubus parviflorus. The sequence continues at coordinate 1,693,493 of JARGGL010000001.1, read as the reverse complement.
TAAACTTGCAACACCTTTTCGGTTCGTCCAGCCTTTACATGAACTCTCATTAGATTGTTAAAAGTGATCGAATTCGGGTGGCAACCTGCATCAATCATCTCTGCAAAAACATCATGAGCACGAGTAATTTGGCCACACCTACACAAGGCATCGATCACAATGCTATAGCTATACACATTCGGCTCAATCCCGGCCGTCTTCATCTCCCTAAATACCCTCTCTGCCTCTGGTATGTTCCCAGCTCTGCACCACCCATTAACCAAGCTAGTGTACAAAATCACATCAGCCTCAAATTTATGCTTCAAACTATCGAAAAACGACTGCGCTTCACTAGCCCTTCTCTTCTTACAGAGAATACCAATCACAACTGAGAAGGCAATCCTATCAGGCTTGCAACCGTAGTCCTCCATACGGTTAAAGGCGTGCACCGCCTCGGCAGCCAATCCGGCCCTCACGTACCGCCGAACAAGAATGGAGAAGGTCTCGACGGTAATTTCAACATTCCGAGCTTTCATCAAATCGATCACGTGCCAAGCCAAATCGAACTGCCTCACCTTTCCGGCGAGGTCGACCATCTCGTTGTAAGGCTCCGGATTCTGTTGGAACCCATCGCGGGACGTGGCCCAGTTGAAGAAGGCGACGGCTTGGAGGATGGGGATGCCGTGGCGGACGCCGCCGCATTTCTCGATAACGCGGCGGACGATGGCAGGAGAAATGGAATTGGCGGCGGAGATTTGAGAGAAGTCAGAGGAGAGAGCCGGGATTGTGTAGCTAGGGTTTGGAGGAGTGGGGTTGGAATTGGGATTAGGGTTATTGCGGTGGTGGTCTTTGATTAAGCCGTGGAATGTGTCGGCGATTAGGGTTTCTTCGGTGGGTAAGTTGGCGTCAGGGAAAGTTTGGGAACCCTCGTCCTCTTGGAGATGAGCTTCTGAAGCTGAAGAGAAAGAATAGGCAGTGAGAATTCGTTGAGAGAGAAAGCGCCGGAAAGGGAGGTTTGATTTGGTTAAGGCCATGGCTGCTGCCCAACCCAGAGAGAGAGAGAGGCAAAATGAGAATGCTGAACCGCCAATATTGCTCCAATACGACTTCGTTTGGGTGCAAAAGAGCAATGGTAGATGGGCTTCAAATCCATTCAGCCCAAAACTGTAAGATGTTTTTTTTTTGGTAGGGACTGGTTTGAGTTACAAATTTATGTTGTTCATTAATTAAAAAAACTCGTAAAAATTTTGTCCATTTTTAACCAAATTGCAAATCTGTTTCTTTGAAGGTGTCCAAAATTACAGTTTGATTATTCACTAGGTTCTCCAGGTGGTTATGATTGTCCAATTTATAATTTTTTTTATCGACGAAATTAAAAATTCCGTACAAAAATATCATAAAAATTCAAGGAAAAGACAATGCCTTAGTTTGTTTGCTCAAATCATGAAATTCCAATACCCTTTGCTCATGAACATATAAACATACATGAGTAAACGTATAAACATACAGGAGTTAAGGACCCAACAAAAGCAAAACCCTAATTAGCAACCCTAAATCAACACCCATAAAAGAAGTAACTCTATACAAAACTATGCATGGTAGTCATTCTGGTGGCTTAATTAATCTAGTAGTACGGTGTGGATCGTACTTTGGTAAGCTCAACAACTCACCGAATGCCCGGTCAACCCATTGATGGACTTTGTTGATGACCCACTTGTCAATGAAGTCAAAGAATCCTTGATGAGGAATTTTAACATTCGTAACATCATCATCGGCTTCGCTCTTCAATATGCTACTCTTTGGTGCCCAATAAACTGTTGCTCCATCCTTGATTATTGGCTCCTTCACCTTCATATATCGGTCGTATGGATTTTGAGGGAATGGTGGTGCCGGAGTCCTCCATGGCTGCAAGGGTATCAGTTCCTTCAACGAGGTTAAGCTCGGAGACTCATCTTTACGAGCCATATATACATCTACTTATTTGTTTCTGTAGAGCTTCAAAAATTGTTATTGATATAAGGGATGTAAAATCCTTAATCATGTAACTCAATAAATCACAGTCCTCTTCTTGGTTTTATGTTTTAATTTTACGCGCAAAGGACTACTAATTAGAATAGTAAACTGGTTACAAAACCTTATTAGGAAAGGATTATGGAATCATTTTAAATTCTAATAGAATTCTACTATATGAGTTGTTCAGTACCTAGCTTTCCTGATTCTTGTGGGCAGGGAGAGTAATCTTAGCTTCACTAGGATTTAGAGAGAAATAAAGAGTCATTCACGAACCAGGATTAAATTGCTTGGTGACTTGGGGTAATAAACACAAAATTAAAAATTAGTTATTAAAGCAAAGTTGCTAACCTAACTTTGGATTGAAGTTCTAGCTAGCCTGAGTGCTTCACTGTAGACCATCCTTCCTTCACTGTTCAACAACGTCTTCCTATTGACTGTTTCAAGGCTTCTGTAAATTGTTAGGCCAGGGGGCTATATTTGACCCTAGGCAAAAATTTTAACCCCCCAAAATTTACTATTCATCCAAATAGTATAGGCTATAATTTAACCAGAGCGGATTCCCTGCACGGACCGTGCCGGTGCACGTACAGCGTGCTTATCACGTGTCCGTTAGAAACACTAGCTCCGTTAGTTAACTTCAACACAGCCTCTCTCTCTGTTTATCTGTTGAAGGAGGCTCTCTCTCTCACACCAAGCCCGACCTCCTTGTGAAGAGGAACAATTGATTTAGGCCAGACCTCAGGCAGGAGCATCCATGGGTACGAATCTTTCATGGCAGGGCAAGATGGACAAGAAGAAGGGGCTTTGTTCATGGCTTAAGGATCTTGAGGAACAAAGGAAGAAAAAGGTCTGAAAATCACCATGAGAACATATTTGATATCAGATCTAAGATCTACAAACAAATTTGATCTATGAGAACCAAAATCAGATGCAAAAAAGAGAGATTCTCCTTCAACAGAGAGAGCCCCCTCTTTGGGATTTGAATCGGTATAGTGGAAGTTAGGGATGATAAGGGGATGAACAGAGGACGTTGACTGTCAATACAAAGTTATGCTGAACAAACGGCTTAGATGTCTGACCTCGCATTCAACGGCTGAGATTGCAGCACGTCTATCTCACCATGTACGTGCAAAATTACGGTCCGTGTAGAAAATAATTTTCGATAATTTAACCGTCTCTAACCGATTGGAGGCTAAATTTTAATCCTTGAATATTTTAATGTTTTTGTCTAGTTTTATTCAAATTGGATGCATATGATGCATATGCTGGGCCCCACATTGAGATGCCATAAAGGCTGCCAAAAGGGCCAAGTTTGGCATTGGCCAAGTTTGGCATTGGCCAATAACCTTTTAAACCCTCCAAAAAATTTGTTAGTTTGGCATACCATCCAATTGGAGATGAAAAAGAGCCATAATTGGGCTATTTTTTAACTTTTAGCATCCAATTGGAGATGACCTTAGTGGCCAAAATTTCAATACTCAACTGTCAAGGTTATAATAAAAATAAGTTGTTATTTCATAATTGTTTTAATAATTTGTTTCTTCATTGTCTCTGATTTGGCTTCTTATTGATACATAATCCAAACTGAGGCAATATGAGGGCTCAAATAGGGTATTTGTGTTATCTCTTATGTTTCTCAAGTATTTCGTGCCAGACATAATTGATTTGAAAATTTTACCATATTTTTGAATATTGTAAGAGTTCTTACGTACCATGATCAAATATTTGAAGGAAGAGACTAAATTGGCGTTGGAGTTTATATTCAAATTTGAACCTAAACTCCAATGTATGTATATACCTTTGACCGTTTGACAAGTTGTTAGAAGTACATTATTTATTTGCAATTCTATGCTAATTATGACCAATGACGAAATTCTATGATATTTATTTATTATTGTTTCTTCAATATAAGCCAAAAAGTTTATCTGGAAGGGTAATCAAAGAGGATATATTATGGTAAATAATAAAAAAGGAAAGTAATTATTATAACATAATCCCAACTAGGAAGGAAAACAAAATTCAAGATGTTACCAAACCAATTAATTCCAAAGGAAAAAGAATATGGTAAGTAGAGAAGAAAATGGCGGAAAAGAAGTCGACTTTTGAACATTAGAATTCACCAGTCGGAAGTCGGAACCAATGTGCAGCCCACAACACTGCTAAACCTGGAAACGGAAACCACCACCCGTGAATTACTAGAATACCCAGTGTAGATTCCCATCAGGAATGTCATTCGAAGAAAAGTCTAGGATAGTTTAGTCAAATAAAACAAACTGTGGGACCTATAAATAACAGACACGTTTCAAAACGACACTTGAATTCTGAAATCCCCGAATCTCAGAGAGCCATAGTAGTTTTAATAGAGAAGCTAGAAATTATAAGCACTCAGCGACTCGTTATTGAATGACGATTAGATTTTGGTTGCCGGTTAGAGCTTTAAGATTTGGAGCTCGTTCAACAATGGCGAAGGGGAGGTATAGCCGGTTGCGGAGCACGAAATGGTCGACCTTCACGCTCGTCTTGTCGATGCTGTTCATGCTTACGGTGGTGCTTCTGATGCTTATGGCTTTGGGAATCGTATCCCTCCCGGATAGCACCGTCGACTCTACACCGAACGATCTCAGTTCCTTCCGCCGCAGGATCGTTGAGAGGTATGCATTTCGGTCTCATGAATCTACGGTCCAGATGAATTTGATCTGCTTCGAATTGAGCTAATTTTATTTCTTTTTTCCGTTTTCTGGATTTAATTATGTGTAATTGATTGTGTTTTTCAGAAGCGAGGGATTGGGGAAGAGAGAAAAGCAGTGGACCGAAGTGATTTCTTGGGAGCCCAGAGCTTTCGTATATCACAATTTCTTGGTTAGTTTCTTCATTTTTGTTATGTTTTCTTATTTTTAAATAGTTTTTTTCTACTAGGTGAATCAGATTATGAGGCGTTGGTTTTGGTTTCAGCTTAGATGTAATTTCTTTCCATCTCATCCACATAGCAAACCTTTGAAGATTTTATTGGTGAAGAAAACGTATGTATCTGTCATTATGCTGTGTTTAGCAAATTAGGTTTTTTCTTCTTCCCTTTCTTTCCCCCATTTTCTTTTGGTTGGGAAGGCTGGTGGTTATTGATTAGGACTGCACAATTTGGAAAATAATTTGAGCACCTGTTTTATAAACTCAGATGGACGAAATGACGGCTTCCACAGTTGACAATCTGAAATATGGGTTGGTTAGTGTCACTAAGTAAAAGAAAAATCTAGTTAGAACTTTAGCTTGTTATGTTAATCTGCTCATCACAATTCCTCTACCACATGTGCCTGTACGGCCTTTGTTAAAATGGTCTGGCAGTTGCAAGGCTTACTTACTAAGAAGTTTACTTTGTCGAATTTGTTGTTAAAATGGTTTGGAGCTCGATGCTGAAATTTGAAATGGAATTCATTGAAATGAGTGTTTAGTTATTTCATATTGTCCTAGAATGTTAATTTTTGATATCATTTTGATCAGTCCAAGGAAGAATGTGACTACTTAATAAAGCTTGCTACACCTCATATGGTAAAGTCAACTGTTGTTGATAGCAAGACTGGGAAGAGCAAAGATAGTAGGTACGTACTTCTAAGCATTCCATCTCAACCCATAGTTTAAGATTAAATCTAATAAACAGGACATGGTTTCTTTTGGTTTTCGAGAGGATATATAGTCTCGTGATATTTCTTTTGACACCCAAGAAATGCTTCTCTGCAGGGTCCGAACAAGCTCTGGCATGTTTCTAAAGAGAGGACGTGATAAAGTAATTAGGGATATTGAGAAGAGAATAGCAGACTTCGCTTTTATTCCTGTAGGTAAGTGATTACTAGAGTAGATGGATAATGCACACCACCTGTGACTCTCATTTTCTCAAAAAAAAAAAAAAAATTGATAAAAGAAAAGCATTTAATTCAAAAGAAAAGGTGCTACACGGCTCTGATCAAATGTTCATCTGACAAAAAGATAATATGTATTGGAAGAAATAAGCATTGAAATATGCAGTAATTCTCTATTTCTTTTTACCCTATATGCTTTTGTATGAACTCTTTTCCTTTCATCGTAGTTGTGTGTGTGCATGCATCTTTTGTACTTGTCCTTTATTTTCATGCATGATATTTGCTGACTCTTAATTTGACATGCAACTTCCAGAACATGGAGAAGGACTTCAAATTCTCCACTATGAAGTTGGGCAGAAATATGATGCACATTTTGATTACTTCCTTGATGAGTTCAACACCAAGAATGGAGGCCAACGAATTGCCACTCTTCTGATGTATCTGTAAGATGGTTTTCCCTTTTCATAAGTCCAGTGTATACTGTCTCGGTTTTTTTTTTTTTCCTTTCTTTCTTTCCCATCTCTCACATTTTTGCCATTAATTCAGGTCAGATGTTGAAGAAGGTGGTGAGACAGTGTTTCCTGCTGCCAAAGGGAATATCAGCTCTGTGCGGTGGTGGAATGAATTATCTGAATGTGGTAAACAGGGACTTGCTGTGAAACCTAAAATGGGGGATGCATTACTATTTTGGAGCATGAGGCCTGATGCTAGTCTAGACCCATCAAGTTTGCATGGTTAGTTACTAAGCATTTTCTGCCTTAGCTAAACGCTGCTATCTTGGATATAAAAAGAATAGGATTTGGCATGACCTTTTGTTGTACTGTTAATTCTTATGTTTAACATTTTTAGGTCTCAGCCATCTAACATATAATTAATGTTTATGATTTTAATTCATGTGGTTTGTATAGGTGGATGCCCTGTGATAAGGGGTAACAAGTGGTCATCTACTAAGTGGATGCATCTTCAAGAGTACCAATGATTCCCCCACTTACCGAAAGGTACTTCTTCTACAAAAGTTCTGCAGAGAAACCTTATTATGCTAGAAAAGTCCAAGACGTCTGAGAGATAGCATACCTTATAATTTTCTTTTCATGTGAGATGTTTATGATTTAGAGACCCTAAATCCTAATCTTCCCAAAACTTTATAACTTTGAATGTTTATTGAAACAACTGAGCATACAAGTTGTTGCTAACTTAATGTGCACACATTCTAGCATACATCTTTAAGCCAACTACCAGTGAAAGGAAGTTGTTGCATCCAAATTTACACCCTAAACTTTTGTTTGTTCATTTCTTTTGGCAGGATATGAAGAGAGAGATTCGTATTATGCAGTTAGGAGGTTTAAAATCACTCCCCATACCTTAGGAGCTGCCCTGCCATTCTCTTGATTTGCTGGTCAAACGGAAGGGGCTTCGTCCTTCGCTACTGATGCCATTGAGAGGACAGTCAGAAATTAACAAAATTTTTGTTATTGGACGCGAGATATGATTACAAATTTCTTTAACCGTTAAAAAATTATTACTTTTATTTTGTACATTGCTTGTAAAACTGAAAGGTAAAATGAGATCAATTTTTAATCATTCTTTTTTCTTTTAATCCAAATGTATGCTCGTCTGCTCTGATCCTTTTCTATTTTCTATCTTTATTTTATAAAAACTTTGCATGATATTATTAATACGCATTGTAAAACTGAAAGGCAAAATGAGAGCAATGTATGCTCCTCTACTCCTCTAGTATGTCTCAGTTCACCAGTATTTCTCAGTTCTCACACACCTCCATTCTAAGCAAACCCGGCCTGTAACTCTCGAAGACTGAAATGCTAATAATGTGGTTTCTCTTGGTCTGAATACTAATAATAATACTTTTTACTACTCGATCATCCCAATACTTCCAATTAATACTCCTATATATATGTACTAATTATGTGCAGATAGTTAATGCAATTAATTGTTTGATAGGGTAACAGCTTTAACGTGAGCATTCAAAAGTGTTCCCAAAACCAATCAATACAGGAACTTAGCTTGGTTACTTGGTCTCTCTCTCTCTCTCTCTCTAAACACTGCTAGGACCGCATCTAAGAAATGATTCTTCCCATTATTGTGGGTTTTCTGCCACTTTTCGTAGGCATGTTGGGCATGTACCTCCTCTACAGCTGCCTCTTACGGTGCGCTGCCTCGTCGGCGAAGCGGGATGCCCACGGGGGCTTGTCGTCCGCCGACCTACAGAAGCTGCCGAAAATGAGCGGGAAAGAGCTGACAATGGGTACGGACTGCGCCGTGTGCCTGGACGAGATTGAAGCGGAGCAACCGGCACGGGTGGTTCCCGGTTGCAACCATGGCTTCCATCTCCATTGCGCCGACACCTGGCTCGCCAAGCAATCAATCTGTCCGGTTTGTAGGGGCAAACTCCGTCCTCACCACTCTCCCAGTTCATCATCTACAGAAAATCCATGTTAATGTTACGAGTCGGCTAACTACAGTACTGATCGATCAGTAGTATCTACGGTGTTCAACTGTTGATCATCTGTAGGTATATGCCACTTTTGGTTATGTCATCAAAACTTAGTCTATGATTTCTAGACTAAGTTTCTTTATTAGATTAGATTTTTTTTGGATTCTGTATTAGATTAGATTTATTAATATTGAATCATTAGCATGCTAAAATTTTATTTTCAAACCTTGACCTAAATTAATATTAACACAATTCTCCACTCTCCCTTATTATTTGGACTAACCCAAAGGCAAAAAATTATTTAATTTCTGTTCTATCATCCGTGATTTTTTTTTCTTTCCAAAAGTGACATCCATGATTTGATGAGAATTAAAATGTGAAAAAAAGTATCCAGGCCATATATTAAAAGATTGGTTTAGCTAGAATTTAAGAGTCTAAAGATATATTAAAGAAAATTTAATATGATTCTATACATGTATTATTATATAATGGAACAAAGATTTGAGTCCAATCAGTATTTACTATACATGGTTCGAAACTTTCAAATCAACTTGAACGCGTTCATTTTAATTTTCTCTCATCATTATCATCTTGCCAAGTGGGTATAAGGTAAAATAATGAGGTGGTGGATCAGTCGAATTGGCACATTGGTTGCTCATGCATATATTATGATTGACGTGGAAGTTTCATCCTAAACACAACGAAAAATGAGAGCAACTTAGTAGCACCCTCGTACTGTTTGAGTGTAGTAATATATAATTAGTCTAATTCGAGGCTTCAAAAAACTTACTTTAAATTTTGTTATAAAAAAAAATTACTTTTAATTTCTCAAAATATTTATTTTGTAAAACGCCATTTAAAATCGTCTTTGAAAAAAAAAATCCAACAAATGAAATTAGTCATCCAACTAAGCCAAGAAATTGACCGTTTAAAAATTAAAATTGCACTCTAGAGATGAAAAGAATTTGGATGGCCTTTTGGACCTATGTTTGTTATATGCATTGTGATAAGTAAATAAAAAATATTAGGAACTTAGGATATCTAGGTTTCGTGGTGTAGTTGGTTATCACGTCAGTCTAACACACTGAAGGTCTCCGGTTCGAACCCGGGCGAAGCCATTTTTCTTTTTATAACGAAAGAAATAATGGAGGGAAATGAAACGGGCTTCAATGAGAAATTATTCTCTTCAAGAAGCATTTCTCTCTCTCCGAAATTAAATTTTGGCCTTCAAATTTTAGGAGGGAATTTGGTATAGAGTATAGAGAAACCATGAGCCGGCATCTTTCAGAGCATTTGCATCACACAGTCGTCCACTTGTTAAATCCGTCATCTTCGTTATCACAGGCACGACAAGCCCATGCCCTAATACTCAAGACTGGCCTATCCAACTATTCCAATCTCACCACCAAGCTCCTTTCTCTCTACGCCAACACCTTCTGCTTTGTGGAGGCAAAGCTCGTCCTCGATTCGATTCCACACCCCAACTTGTTCTCCTTCTCCACCCTCATTCACGCTTTCGCAAAGCTCAGTAACTTTGGCAATGCACTTGCTTTGTTTTCCCAAATGTTATCTCGAGGCCTCGTTCCTGATAGTTTTCTCTTCCCCAGTGTCGTCAAGGCCTGTGCCGGATTGCAATCTTCGAAATTCGCAAAAGAGGTTCATGCAATTTCATTTGCGTCTGGGCTTGCTTTAGATTCGTTTGTGCAGTCCTCTTTGGTGCACATGTATATTAAATGTGACCGCATAAGAGATGCCCGCAAGGTATTTGATAGAGTGCCTCAGAGGGATGTGATTATTTACAGTGCTTTGATTTCTGGGTATTCTCGTCGTGGGTGCGTAGATGAGGCCATGAAGCTCTTAGATGAGATGAGGGGTTTGGGTTTTGAGCCCAATGTGGTCTTGTGGAATGGGATGATTGCCGGGTTTAATCAAAGCAAGTTGTATGCCGCTACAGTTGCTGTGCTTCAGAAAATGCATTCTGAAGGTTTTCAACCTGATGGGTCTAGTATTTCTAGTGTTCTTCCTGCTGTAGGGGACTTGGAGGATTTAGAAATGGGGATTCAGATTCATGGTTATGTGATCAAGCAGGGACTTGGGTCGGACAAGTGTGTTGTTAGTGCACTTGTGGATATGTACGGGAAGTGTGCCTGCACAGTGGAGATGTCACAAGTTGTTGGTGAAATGGATGAAATGGATGTTGGTGCTTGCAATGCTTTAGTTACAGGGCTTGCTCGAAATGGTCTTGTTGACGATGCAATGGAGGCGTTCAGGCAATTCAAGGGCCAAGGAATGGAACTCAATACTGTGTCTTGGACCTCCATTATTGCTAGTTGTTCCCAAAATGGGAAGGATATGGAGGCTTTGGAACTTTTCAGAGAGATGCAGATCGAGGGTGTGGAGCCAAATTCTGTGACTATCCCTTGCTTGCTTCCTGCTTGTGGCAACATTGCAGCCTTGATGCATGGGAAGGAAGCCCATTGTTTCGCTGTCAGGAGGGGGATGCTTAATGATGTGTATGTGGGTAGTGCATTGATTGATATGTATTCAAAATGCGGGAGAATCCAATTGTCTCGGCTTTGTTTTGATAAGATGCCCACCAGGAATTTGGTTTGCTGGAATGCAGTTATGAGTGGATATGCAATGCATGGAAAGGCTAAGGAAACTTTGGAGATTTTTCATATGATGCTGAGGAGTGGACAGAAGCCCGATTTTATCAGCTTCACCTGTGTATTATCTGCATGCAGCCAGAATGGTCTAACAGAAGAAGGATGGTACTATTTTAACAGCATGTCAAAAGAGCACGGTATAGAAGCTAGAGTAGAACATTACGCTTGCATGGTCACACTGCTTGGTCGTGCTGGAAAACTTGATGAGGCTTATTCCATGATCAAGAAAATGCCATTTGAGCCTGATGCTTGTGTTTGGGGCGCTTTACTAAGTTCTTGTAGAGTTCACAACAATGTGACTTTGGGGGAGTCTACTGCAAAGAAGCTCTTTAAATTAGAGCCAAAAAATCCTGGGAACTACATTCTTTTGTCCAATATTTATGCTTCCGAGGGCATGTGGACTGAAGTAGATAGAGTTAGAGATGCGATGAAGAGTCTGGGTTTGAGGAAGAACCCTGGCTGCAGTTGGATTGAATTCAAGAACAAAGTTCACATGCTTCTTGCAGGAGACAAAGCGCATCCTCAAATGAATCAAATTATGGAAAAGTTGAATAAATTGAGCTCAGAGATGAAGAGATCAGGATACTTCCCCAATACCCACTTTGTATTGCAAGATGTGGAGGAACAAGAGAAGGAGCAGATTTTGTGTGGACACAGTGAGAAATTGGCAGTAGTGTTGGGGCTTCTGAACACTCCTCCAGGGTCTTCCCTTAGGGTAATTAAGAACCTCAGGATCTGTGGTGATTGTCATTCTGTTATCAAATTCATATCCAGCTTTGAAGGGAGAGAGATTTCAGTCAGAGACACCAATCGCTTTCATCATTTTAAAGACGGAGTTTGTTCTTGTGGGGATTACTGGTGAAGTAACAGCCTGGTGCAATAAGGGCTTACTCTTCAAGGAGACAAGTGTGCCTTAACAATTAAGGTGATCGATAGAATACCACACTCCATTACAAAGTAGAATCTCTATTGCTTTTAATCTCTCGGCTACCGGATGCAATGTTGTCTCTCCGAAACTGGAAGGTTTGTGGTATCACATTATCACTAGTCTGATTATATTCTTCCGCTGTGGTGCATTCTTAGTTCCTTGTTCCAGTGTGCTAATTTTCACATGAAATATGGATGAAAGGGGTTCGACCCTCGGATTTTGACAGAAAACAAGTACTGTATATGGTATTGCACAGCGTCGACACCACACGAGCCACCAATTAAATTGATTCAGACCCAAGTATACATAGTGCTTACTCTACAAAAGATTACTGATGGCATTCAAATCTTAATTTATTCGCGTTGTTATTTTTATAACAGATTCAGTTTATTCACATTCCTAACCAAAAACAATAGAAATTTTATTCACATGCGAGTTACAAATAGCCAAGAGGCAATCTGCTATAGACCTTGATCGATCAAGTAGGAAACCAGAGCCTGTACGTACTTCATGGTAGAGCAATCACCTTTTCATCAGAATCTGGAACTCCCCGTGTCATCATGGCCACAAACTCCTCGTAATTGATTCTCCCATCCTACAAATATGCAAGCATAATCAATATGTAGTCGTATAAATAGAGTGTCGTAAAACACAGAAAGATGCATGAAAATATATATGTATAATTTACTTTATCAGTATCCACATCATCAAGGATTTCATCTATCGTAGCCTCGTCCCCCATCCCATATTCAGTCATTGCTTGTCTTAGCTCGTCTCTGGTGATGAACCTGCGAAGCTTAAACCAGTCAATGAGTGTATTCAAGTACTGGAATACTGATGAGTTTTAAGGAGCAAGTCAACGAACCCGCTCTGATCCTTGTCAAAGTACTGGAAAGCCTTGTATAAATTTTCTTCCTTCTCCAGTCTATGGCGATGCATGGTTGCAGTAATGAATTCAGTGTAATCAATAGTCCCATTATTGTCAATGTCAGCCTAGGCAGAACAATCGAAAAATCATCATAACTCGATAATGTTTGGAAAAGTGAACGGCTAAAAAAGTGTTCAATTAATGAGATTTCTAGTACTCACAGCATCCATCAGCTGCTTTATTTCTGCTTCTGTAAGCTTAGATCCCAGTCTTGACAACCCAGTTCTAAGTTCTTCAAATGTGATACTACCACTGCCATCTGTGTCGATGTTGTCAAACATTTGTTTCAGGCCATGAATTTCTTCTTCTGAAAGCGTTTCTGCTATGACCTTCAGGCAAGTCAAATTTCAATTACTTACAGAAATTGGAGATGAAAAATAAAAGGTAAAACAAACAAAATTGAAAATGGAGGTGTAAGGAATCATGCCTTTAGAGCAAGTTTCTTCAGCTTGTTCATTGCTCTGAACTGTTTCATCCTAATGAGAACAGCACTATCAATAGGTTTGTCAGAGGCTTCACCATCTTTCTTCATCCATGGATGTTCTGGGTAAAATACACAATCCAAATGACATTAATGGACAACTTTCCCTAAAGTTTTCTGTTAAGGTATCACAAGCATTCATGCGCTTACCAAGAACTTCAGCTGCTGTAATCCTTTTCTTAGTGTCCTTTGTTAACATTTTCTTGATGAGATCCTTTGCCGCATCAGATATAGAAGGCCATGGTGCACTTTCCAAGTCAAGTTTGCCTTCTAATATTGCGTCAAATATCCCTTTCTCGGTCTCTAAAACAGAAATATTTGTTCAATCATATCAAAAGCATAGAACAAATTAATTAATGATTGGCATCAGCACAACACTCGGGAATTGAAATTGAAACACTGAGGAATTCAGAATTAAATCAATCAGATCCAAAACAAAATTGATTTATACATTGTTCATAGTAGCTATAGGATTCTTCAATCAATGTTACCATTGGGATTTTCAGATAGCTCTACTCTGGTGCAACACCAACTAAAACAAAAGAGAGAGTGCAATATGCGTACGTACCAGCCCAAAATGGAGGCACTCCACCTAAGAGAATATACAAAATGACTCCGGCACTCCAAATATCTATCTCCTTCCCATAACTCCGGCGCAAAACTTCTGGAGCCACATAGTAGGCACTCCCAACAATGTCTCTGTAAACTTTGCCTGGAGAGTTGTTAACAGGCCATATTCCTCAGTATGTCAAGAGCTTACAGTAACAAAATTTATTTTTACAGCAGCTCTGTGTAATTATTATGTGCTGTGCGGGTCAAATAAATATTGTGGATGCCATATGTAAGCAAGCAATTAATAACCATTGCAGCTCTAAAAATATTAAAATATTGTTGTACGTGTAATGTAAAGTCTAATAATAGTGACCAACAAGTCTTCGCTTATTCTGGAGTGAAATATACGTCCCGCTTAAATGTAAAGGTGCTTAAATGGACACAAAAAAGCGTCCTCCTCATGTGGATCATGTGATGTCCTCTTTGTCTTCTTCTTTACAAAAATGGTGACCTGGTTGACTTTATGATTGTCCGATGTCCTATCACATTGACTTGGTCTTCTTGACCCACAAAGTCTTTGGAGCAATTAATTCTTTCATTCCTATCTAAGCTTAGAAAAATGGACCAACATCACGTAATAATGTAAATCAAATGATCGATGAACTAACCTTGCTCAATGAAGACAGAGAGTCCAAAATCGATGGCTTTAAGCGGTGCTTGCTCATCCTTACTCACGAGCAAGAAATTCTCAGGCTTCAAATCCCTATGCATCACTCCCATAAAGTGACACACGTGAACCACATTCACAATCTGCCTGAAAATCTTGGCCGCTTCCCGCTCGGAGTAGCTCCCCTTGGCAATAATCCGATCAAAAAGCTCGCCGCCGGTACACAGCTCCATGATCAAATGCAGATTCTGGCGGTCCTCATAAGCACCCTTGAATTCGACTATATTGGGCTGGCCCGTCAAGTGCTCCAGAATCAGAATCTCCCTCCTCACATCCTCAATGTCCTTATTCGTCACCAGCTTTCGTCTCGATATGGACTTGCACGCGTATTTTCGGCCAGTCGATTTCTCTGTGCACAGACGAGTCACCCCGAACTGGCCTCTGCCCAGCTCCTTTTCGAGGGTATAAACGGAATTTACATCGACGCAAGGCTTGCCCAGAATTGGTCCAATCTGAGAAGACGAGGGGGTCTTGCCAAAAGAGCCTCCTCCTCCTCCTCCTCCTGAATACGGGCCGGGTTTGGGCGGAGGAGCTGGCTTGTTAAACGGGTCGTTGTTATGGGCTCTGTTGGGTATTGCTTGCTGGTAGCGATGAGGTGGTGAATCTGATGATGAAGAGATTGGGATATCATGGGAATGGGATTTTGTGAAACAGAGTCCCATCTGAAACAAAAAATAAAATTAGAGAGAGAGAGAGAGAGAGAGAAAAAGGAGTTTCAGTTTCAGACTTTCCGAGTGTGTGAATGGGTTTAAACTTTAAAGAGGTTTGGGGAGAGAGAGTATGTCCATATATATTAGTAGTGTGTAGAGCACGTACAAGGAAGGAAGGAGTTTTGTGTTTGCTTCTTCTACACTTGTTATTTAGTGCTTTATTTTGTGCTTTGCTTTTCGTCTTTGATGGTCCTGAGCATCTTCCTTCCTTCACTCTTTTTGGCCCGCTTGCTTTCGTGTTACGCATTTTCATTTCACGTGTCGGGCTTCGGTTACGTCTGGCCCATAACCACATTTTCATTTTCTAATTCTACACTTGTTCCTCTTTTGGGCTTTGAATATCAAGCTTCTGTTCCAAGACTCCTGCAAACTACCTATCACTCTATTCAAGTTGTCCTTCTCTCTTGCCATATTGATTGTTGGCATCATTTTCGGAGAGGCCTACAAAAGAAATGAATCCCCAGATCCAAGCTGCTACGACAGCAGTTAATCGAACACTACGTAGTCTCAATTACTTGGAGATAAGAACCACATTACAAGATAATACAAATTAACGATTCAGTTTGAGGGAATCGGAATCCGTAATACTAAATCAACAGCATGCAGAAACCACAAGTAGATTAATACGTACAAGTTTCATGATATATATGTAGCAAACAAATCAGCACGTACGTACACAAATGAATTAATCGATGAGTCACGTATTGGGTGCAGTAGCAGCAGCCGTGACACACTTGGGATGCACCTCGTATCCACATTCGAGACACTGATAAGCCCAACCGCATCCTTGTTCATCACAGTCACAACATATAAAGGGTCCTCCTCCATTCCCTTCCGACACCAAATTGAGCTCGTGCCTGTGCCCTCTATGGTACACCGACCTCGGCAGGCTCTTTGCCTCTTCGTCCATTTTCTTCTCCAGTATCTCCAATTTCGCTTCGGTGAAGGGATACGCATTTTCTTTGTACAAATTGATAAGATTTCTACCTTGCTTGGTCACAGTTTTACCATCTGTCCCCAAAATTACCAAACAAGGAATAGCTTTCACGTCGAAATGCTTGACCAGCTCTTTGATGTTGGGATCCTCAAAGGGCAATGCCAGCCATGGCATGGTGCTGAAGTAGGCTTCAAAGGATGCTCGGTCACGATCACTCGACACAAACACTATCTCGAAGTCCTCTCCATCTTGTTCATCATCTACTAGCATTTGCTCTTTAATCTTCTGGTAGATAGAGATTAGCCTTGGAGTGAAATTAACACACGGAATGCACCATTGAGCTGAGAAGTAGAGTCCAATTGTCTTGCCTCTCAATGAAGCCACAGGCACCTGCACGCATATATTTAAGTAGAAATTTGGAAAAACTTCTTGCGGAATTTATATTTTTAATGAAAATCTTGGTCATTTATTTTTGGTGGATTTAGTCCTTTTGAATCAATGCTAACAAGACTTTTGAATAATGGTATTAGTTATAGGAATTTATTCCTAATAGAAATTTAAATAGTAGGTATAATTGTAACAGAAAATTGAATAAATGCTTGATTATAGGAAATCTAATTAAAAGTTGAATGATATTAATATTTTCTGACAATGGTAAATTTTGTAAATAAGTCAAAATTAATTACCTGACTAGGCGTGGGATGACGCAGAACATAGTCTCTGTCGTGGTTTGTTAGTAAATTGGTCAACGTTTGGTTGTCATGCTTCTCTTTCTCCTCCTTGTGCAATTGTTCCAGCCTCTGTTTGGTAAAAGGAAAGGCTTGGACACCGTAGCGATAAATGAGTTCAACTCCATCATGCAACGTAGCCTCATCATCATCCTTGTTATCACTAGGTTGCAGAATAACCAAGCTGGGAATTCCTTCTATCTCGAACCTACGGTTGAGAGCTTTCTTCGTCTCCAAATCCGAAAACGGAATCGCCAGCCATGGCATGCAAGCATGGTAGCTGTTAAAGGCTTCAGAGTCTTCATCAGATGATACATACACAATCTCAAAACTAGACCCGCTACTGTTACTGTTTTTGAGCTCATTATAGATGCCAACTAGGACTTGGTTGAAGTTCCAACATGGCGGGTACCAATTGGCTGAGAAGTAGAGCCCTATTATCTTCCCATCAAGATCAGAAACTTTCACCTGAGCATAACCAAAATTCAGTCCTTTTGTTACATTAAAACCCAAAATGAAACTGCCCAAAAAAAAAAAAAACCCAAAATGAAAATCATAATTTTAAAGCAAAATGATAAGACCTTCTAATTAATGCCACGTACAGATGCAAAGGCATATATAACATATGGCTGCCAATAATGATGGATCTAAATCAGCACAGCTAATGTAGAATGGGCCGGTTCAATAATTCCAACGAGGCAGTGGACCACACCTTAAAGTTTGAGACGGCCCAGAGCCTAGAATCTACGAAAGCTTTGAATGTGATGTTCTACCAAATTTACTTTTTTCGAGTAGATAGGTGCCGGTGCGAGAGGATGAGACACGCGTCAGATCAATAACGTTAACGTGGGACAAAACGGACAGTTAAGTGCTACGTGCCCCTGCCAACGGCACACTGATTAAGACAGCAAATTTGGCATGTGAATCTCGTGACAGCTTTAGCATGACACTGGTTTAACACTCAATTACAGATTTACACAAGAATAATTTTTTTTTTTCGATGAAGGAAGAATAAAATGTAACATTACTAAATATTACTTGGCCTAAAAAAAATTAATTAATTGACAAAAAAGTATAATATAAACTAAATATTACTCACAGCCTGAGAGTGGAGGTGGTTAGTGTCAGTTAAGAAGAGTTGGGTAATTTATTTGTAGTTTTGTGCTTTGTTATGTTTTGATATTATTGATTAAAACATTTGTTGAAGTTCTTTTTACCTAATTGAGGAGAAAAATAACTAATTTGCATGACATGTTTTTACATACTTTTATCTGATCGAGACGACATGCATATATGGGTTATATGATAATGCATCAATGAGCAAGCATGCACTGACGCGCGTACATCAGTATATGGATCGAAGAGCCCTAAACCAAGCCTACTGTTAATGTTTGCATATTCTTGTCTACGTATATATGCCTGAATCGAATCAATCCTGAAGAATCAACTCTTAGTTTTTTGTTTGTTTTTGTTTTGTGCACGTAACGAAATCGATCGACGTTAACAACTCGATCATATTCATACATGAAATACGTACTGCTTCGACTACACGTATATACATATAATAGAGCGAGAGAAGTATATATGCAAAAGTAAAACAGTTTTGCAAGGGTACGTAGATTGCCATCAGAAAGCACCTACGTACCCTAAAGAGATATAGTCATAAATATCCTCCAGAGCAACTTACTCATGCTTTAAGAGTATTTATACCACCCGGCCAATTTTCTCCTCTTTATTTACAGATTGTTTCACGGACTTGGGGAAAAGGGCAGTTAATTTTTTCATGTCAAATAACTATATTTCCTAATTATTAATTAGGATCGGATTTCAGAGAATTATACCTCCCAAAATGGTACAGATTATATTCTAGATGCAGAGTTCTTCAAAATAAGAATTTCATCTATATATATCAACTTTTTATTTCTTATAAACAAAATTAAAAAAAATTATTTTTTTAATTATGCTCTTAACTAACTTGATCTTAATCAACAAAGAAGCTAGTTCGTTTAACCAAGTTTTTAATTTACAACCACAAAAGTCTAACCAGGTTAAGCTATATAATATCGTTTCCTGGCCTTTCCCTTTTTCTTTTAGAATTCAGGAATATTAGTGAAGATTTCTGCCGGAAATCTCCAAAGTTAAGCCAAAATTAATCCTATAAGTAGCTGGCTAGCTGTATCTATGGAGAGATCGAGAGAGAGAGAGAGAGAGAACCTGATTTCCAGATGGAGAGAGAAGATAATCACGATCTTTGGAGGCGAGGAGACATGAAATTGCAGACGTGGAGAGCCTGGTGTCAGCCTGAGCATCAACAATAGCAGCAGTACTAGTTCCGTTGCTTAGAGCTTGATCATGGTTCTTCATCATCATCATCTCCTTCATCACCACTAGCTAGCTAGCTATATACAATTAATATGATTAATATGGCAAAAGAAGAGTGCTAAATTAGTACTGGTGCTCTATATATATATATATATATATATATATCTCTGATCGATCATATGAAAATAGCTAAGCAAAGCAAGACAGACAGAGACTTATTAATATTCCAAAGAACCTTATTCTTCCTCCCACGTCACTGCGAATTGAGCCCCGTCATCAAAACCACCACACGATCTATCGAAGCATTCATCTATCTATCTATCCCTAGCTTACATAATTGGAGTTGGACAGTGTTGGGGCGAGTAGTACTACCCTGTAACTACAGCGTACCTTAAGCCGATGGTTCACAAATCAATCACCACCACGGTTTCTATCAACTGTCACATGGTCCAATTAATGGATAGGGTGAGAACTTAAATAATTAGAGCGAGCTAGCAGAGCGTGCCACATGTTTAGGTAATTAATTGCTGTGAAGCATGATATGATTGCTACGCCTACGTTGGTCCGTGTTGTCATAAACAAGTCTTTGAATTGATGGTTGTGATTTGTGAAACCGAGGGACACATGTCGCATGAACCATACATCGCCCTTTCCATTTTCCAATCCCGGCCTCTTTCGTCCGTCAACTATTCCTTTGCCAATTGCCTGGCCCTTTTCCTTTTCAAAGTTTAGCTTTACGTCCGACCTAAACTTTCAAAATACATTCATTCCACTTTTACCCTTTCTTATAGGAGAGCTAGGAAACAAAAAACAAAATCAAGACGTACTTAATTAAACTGTAAAGTCTTAAATGTATACAGATTTGATTAATTTAATTTTATCAAACACATTATGTATTAAGATGTTTTCCTTCATGTCATACTCGAATATAAATGCGGCTGTATGAACCTCAATAAAGGAATCAAAGCCGGTCCCGGCCACTAAAAGCAGCCGTGCCGCCGGCCACCTGTGTCTCTGAAATATTGCCTTGCGTGTCCAAGTGAAGAGAAAGTTGGCCAAAGTGGTTTTTGGAAATTGGAGTACGTGAGAAAGCTTAATTCGTGTCCAAACACGAGTCGTTTAGCTAACAAGCTCAGGAAGCATGCATTTCCAATAAACGCTACTACTCAATCTTAAAGTGTGACTCGATCATGCGTAGCATACTTTCACACACGTATTGACAATTGAGTGAGATCGAGAACCTAGCAGCTTCTTAGTTTTACACTAGTACTGAGTACTGACAATTGAGTTTTCAACTTTGTTTGGTTTTGCTACAACGACCCAGAAACGCGGAAAGAAAATTTAACCCATGGGCCGGGGCTGATGCTAGTCACTGCTGCTTCGAACTTGGAACATGTTGTATAATGGAAAATTGAGTCCATGACATCCTAAAACGAACTTTCACGTGCAAATTTAAACTGGCCGGGTTTGTATTGGGCTTTCATGTTGGTATTCTTGTACACCAGTACCCAACTTGACCCGAGTCCAAAGGTATTGCTACTTATACGTACGTACGTGTAACATCCATATATTAAATTCCATTCAGGCTCTTTAATCGGGATATACTCTGGCATCTTAATTAGGTTAAGGCAAAAGTAAGTAAGAATTTATACGCTTGGCACAATTAATTAAGCCTACAGCTGTTGATGGAATTGTGTGTGCATGAAGAAAGATCCATCGAATCGACATTTTCATTCAAGTAATTAAACGTCACAAAGTCAAAATTAATATTGATTCAGGAATCGAATCAAATATAATAATTACTTGTGCTAAAATCGTAATTCGATCTCAGGTTGGAATTGAGTATTCCCCAGATACTTGCATATACAGCTAGCACACCGTTCTAGAATACCTGTTAAACTGCATGCATGCAAATTTCTCAGATCGAGGCCGATGCACCGCCAGCCTGCCACCAAACAATCCCATGCACTCCGGGGACTAAATGGTCATTCACCATACTAATTAAATGGTCATGCCCGGCTGTCTCTATGTTAATTTGGGTTGAGAAATTAATTAAAATCTCATCAAATTAATCTTGTATGCAGTAAGTAATACAGTAGCTAGCTAGAAGACGAATCCATGATTTTAACTGAGATCATGCATAACAATACATACGCTACACACAATACTGTTCTACAGCTAGCTGACTGATATGATACTAATACTAGCTATGCATGTAGCTTATGCTATTCCATCTTTTTCTCTTAACGTAGGACTGTTTGGATCATTAGCTAGCATGGATTTTCATTAGATGGAGGAAGTGAGAAACTGATGAGTCTGGCCCTACAAACGGGACAAAAGGACTGCTTAGAAAGCCAGGTATCAGCGCATTGGAGATGGAAGGTGTGGTTACAACCGGGAACAACCCGAACCGGTTGCTCTCCCTCGATCTCGTCCAGACACACCGCGCACTCTGTCCCCTTGGTCAGCTCTTTCCCGCTGGTTTTCGGCAACTTCTCCAGATCAGAGGCTGACAACCCCTTTTCGGAAATCCGCTTCCCCGGCGCCGACGACCGGTTATTCGTGGCGAACCATAATAGACACATATAGACCACGAACACAGCGCTCATGCCTACACACGGTAGGAACAGCGCTAAGAAGATCGAGAAGCGCATTTCTTTGATCTTTGTTCTTTGTTTTCTGATCGATCGAAATAAATACAACGTACTAGCTCTAGCTCGTATATATACAACTAGGAGATTTAAGGTCAGTGGAAAAAAAAAGTGATGATCGAGTGCCATACTGCCATTAGCTTAGCCAGCACAACAAATTAACTGAGAATTAAATGATGGTTTGGGTAGCTGGAATCTGTGGTGCCGTACATGGTGATTTACAGAGCAGCAACCAAGGTGACGTGTATTTATGTATTTCGGAAGGATGATACAGGCCAACGTATTTTTGTTTTCAGTTTTGGCAACATGTATTGGGCCGATACTAGGCCCCATGTTTAGCAATACAATAGTATCTTGCGTTGAATCTAAGCCGGAAGCCACAAAACACTTTGATGTTCTCTTGCCAATTAAAAAAAAAAACACTTTTCATGTTCAAATTTTTATTTTTTTTGTATGGATGGGGGCTTAAAAAGTCCAGGCAAAACAAAACACAAGGAAACTACTTAGGATCTTTCCTAAAATTAGGAGCTCCACTCTAGTCATCAAGAAGAGCTTGAGTCACACATAAAGGAGGTTGCTCCAAGAATTGGGCACCGATGTCACCAATGTTCAAATTAATTTGGATATACCCGTTTAAATTCTTTCATATTTTTCAACATTTCGTATTATAATAGTGTCATGATCCCTTTTACGGTTTTACCATTTAACTTGGCCATAATCACGGGGTTATACATGTCTACACAAGACGAGAATAAATATCTGGTCCAATCCCAAAAAAGGGTAGAGGAATATTCGTGGCTGTATAAATGATTATCATGCTCAGTTGAGTTTACGGCTTGCACAGTCCTCTCGAAAAAAATGCAGGAAGCAAAGCACACAATCCTGATTCTAGAAACAGCTTTGCTCGTGTTTTTCGTGTTCGTTTTAAATGGGTGTGCGCAGAACTTGCCCCCTGCGAAGTACGATGGGTTCTTGTACCAAAATCGCCGAGTTGACCCGGATTCGATTCTGATCGAAGCCTTCTTTGACCCGGTCTGCCCGGACAGTAGGGATGCCTGGCCGCCCCTCAAACAGGCCCTAGCCTTCTACGGGCCTCACGTTTCGCTTGCTGTCCACCTTTTACCGTTACCGTAAGTAGATTCCCCTCTCTCTCTCTCTCTCTATTGCTTAATTGTTGGATATATAGCTTGAACCGATTGCATGTTTAAATTATAAATATACAAATTAATTGTAGGTTGACTCACAAGAATTGTGTTTTAAATTGTAATTATGATCTCTTCAATCATCAATTTTAATTTCGGATTTTAGACCTTGTGAATTGACAATCAGGACGGTGCTTAATTCGTGCTCTAGCTTTGAAATGACACACTAGTACGTCTTTGTTTTTGAATTACTGCAGTTACCATGACAACGCTTTTGTTACTTCTCGTGCTATACATATTGTAAATCAGCTCAAACCTTCTGCTACGTTTCCAGTGTTGGAGTGGTTCTTCAAGAATCAGGTATCGAATGATTAAACACTGCTAATCGGCCGGTTTTCATGCTCAATTTTCATTCTAGTCAGTTGCCCAAAGATAATTTGGTGCATGTTGTTATCCTTGTTCAAGTTTCTTTAATTTGTTCTTTAACTTGATTCCAATATTATTGAACAGGAGAGGTATTACAATTTACAAACGCGCAACATTTCTAGGGCTTCCATTGTAAATGACTTAGTGAAGCAACTCACAGAAGTGATTGGGAACTCCTACAATAGTGCCCTGGCAACGGGCTTCAATGACCGGAAAACTGATCTCACAACAAGGGTTTCCTTCAAGGTAATGCACTATTGTTTTACACATGCTTCGAATTACTTACTTCTAGGCACGCCAGCCAAATAAATTGCATTCCATTGCACGTACAATCTTTCATTCATTCTACTCGATCAACAATAATCTGACATTGAATGTCTTCTGTCATGCAGTATAGTACTTCAAGAGGTGTGTACGGAACGCCTACTTTCTACGTAAATGGATTTGTATTGCCTGATGCTGGCGACGCTAGAGATTTTAATGGATGGAAAAAAGTGCTTGAACCATTAGTTAGGGCGCCAAAGAAACAGGAAAGTCTGCATTTCTTCTTATGAAGGATGTAGCTAATTGCTTCATATGCTTGGTTGGTTGAAGAATAATGAAGTGCACAATGCTGGTTTCAATGTGTATGTTTGTGAACATGGCCATTAAGCCATGGAATAAATGATCTGTAATGCAACACCGGTGAAAATTGGATCTGGTGTGCTTTAGAATTTTGTACCTCTTATATATGATATTGCAATTTGCCTTGTGTTTTCAATTTTACGAATTATATCAATCGTATTATCATTTGAAGAGGCACACATACGTAAAGATTGTAGCCCACCTGGACTTTTTCAGTTTTTTCTTCATGGTTGTGGGTTTAAAATTCAACAAGTATTTTTTTTATTTTTGGAAAAAAATGAATTCAGACCAAAAAAAAGAAGAAGCGTCAATAGAAGCATGGACGTTGGCCCAAATACTTAGGCCCAGGCCCAATAAAGCAAATTACAGTTTGGGCGAAGTAACTGATTGGAGACATAGACGGGATAAAGAAGTAAAGAAGGTAGTTAGGGTAGTTTTGAAGATTGGGGTGGTATATAAAGCAAGAGACATCGCAGTGTGCGAATTAGGGCGTAAAAGAAAAACGAAGCCGTAGAAGAGGGCTCTTTTTTGTGTGGAGCACTACTTATCCGTTTTTGAACATCACGGTATGACCCAGATCCAACCAAACCTCTTCCTCCTCCTCCCAATTCTTTAACTGCCTTCTCACAATTACTTTTGTCCTGTGATTTTTTACGGCCTGATTGTTTGTGTTTCGTTCTTTCGAAATTTGAAGCTCAGTGAGTTTGGACCTAGCTGCTTCCTTCTTCTATTTTTCTGTGATTTTATAAGTGTTTGATGCATGGCTCTGATGTGGTTTTATTTGTTTGCTGCTTTGAAAACTGCTATGGCGCAAAAGATGGATCGGTACCAGAGAGTGGAGAAGCCAAGAGCAGAGACACCAATTGATGAGAATGAGATTAGGATTACCAGCCAAGGGAGGATGCGAAACTACATCACTTACGCCATGACCCTGCTTCAGGTCTCTATCCCTTTTTTTTTTTTTTTTTTTTTGGAATTCTGTTTGTAGATTTTCTCTTTAGCTTGCATCATGTTGTTTTATGTTTTATTAGACTCAAATTCTAGTGTTAAAACTTGTGGGTTCCTATGCGTTGCGGCGGATTTCCTCATGATATTACTTAACTATTTGAATTTCTGTTGATTGTTTGGGAACACGGATGGGTTGTTGGACTTATAGCCGTTGGGTTAGCTAGCTATTGATGAGATACATA
This sequence comes from Rubus parviflorus, assembly GCA_029955375.1. Lineage (NCBI taxonomy): Eukaryota > Viridiplantae > Streptophyta > Magnoliopsida > Rosales > Rosaceae > Rubus > Rubus parviflorus. The sequence continues at coordinate 1,668,186 of JARGGL010000001.1, read as the reverse complement.
ATTGGTTGGTAATTTATACTGATATTGCAAGTTGAGAACCGAATTGCATAGTCAATGTATGTATATTATGCTACTGGTTCTTGTATTAGGCTTGATATTCATGATGCCTTTTACTGTGTTTTGATCTGTTTGATGATGTGTATATTGATATATCTGGGCGATGGTGCAGGATAAAGGATCAGATGAAATTGTCTTCAAGGCTATGGGAAGAGCTATCAACAAGACTGTGACGATAGTGGAGCTAATTAAGGTTAGATGTCTGAATGTGCATCACTATGCCGGATGGTTAGATTTCTCACTATATCGAATAGGCTGATGAGCTGCTCTTATTACTTGTATTCCAGAGAAGAATTGTCGGTCTTCACCAGTACACTACAATTGGATCCACAGACATAACTGATACTTGGGAACCCCTTGAGGAAGGCCTCCTACCGTAAGAGTCATTAAACTTTATCCTGAACAACAGTGATTTATGCCCTCGTGATGGGTAGTAGCAAATGCAGTTTTTGGATTTATACGTCATTATTAGTTTATGCCTCAATAGTGTTCTGTTCTTTTCCCCAGACTGGAGACAACAAGGCATGTGTCAATGATCGTGATAACACTGTCAAAGAAGGAAGTAAATAAATCCGCTATTGGGTGAGTTTTTTTAGTTGCATTCTTTTTTCTTGTTCTTTTTTCCAATACAGTAGTCGCCAAGGCCATGGAGTTTTAGGACGATGTTATGTATTGACAATTTGACATTGGTTATGTTAATTATATAGTGTACCTAATTTGCACTGGTTATATCAACATTGAAGACTGCTGATGTCACATTTTCATATCTGCTGCATGGTTTGAGTTTATGTGATGAACTTTAATTCATCTCTACTTTTAGCTCTTTGAAAAATGTAGGTTAGGAAACTATTAGTTATGTTAAATTTGGTGTACATTTATGACGTGTTAGCTTTAAACTTTAGAAGAATTTGTTTAGTTATTATTATCATTATTTTCAATTTTCTATTAATGTTGATGCTTATTGACATCCATGAACTACTGCTACCATCAGGTACCAGCCCCCGTTACCTGCAGAACTGGTGAAGGCTTCTATAGAGATTGAATATGAAGGAGGTAGTGCCATTTATATCTGTTTTATTTAATTCTTTCTGATGTTAGCGTACATCTGTTCAACTTTTCTGTATTTTGCAGAGGACTCACCTAGCGGTCGTGGCCGTGGTGGCAGAGGAAGGGGAAGAGGGAGGGGAAGGGGCAGGTTTAGAGGTAGGTAGTCACTGATTTGTTAAATGCTTTTTCTATCGGTTCTGAATCTACATCCTTGTACACCTATTGTGTGCCCTTGGATCTTACTCCAGCTAGTGGTTTGTTAATATTGTTGCATATGGGTTCTATAGATGAGTGTATAGTTTGTGATACTTTTAGTTCACTTTTGATAAAAGGCAATTTTGTTTGTAATTGCAGGGAACAATGGCTTTGTGTCTGAATATGATGATGGAGGTTATGACCGCAGCGGGGGTGATTTTAGGGGTAGGGGGCGTGGGAGAGGACGTAGTTTCCGAGGCCGTGGAAGGGGAGGTTACAATGGACCTCAGGCTGATGTGCAGCAAGATGGAGCATACAATGAAGAAGCACCTCCTCAAGGTGGCCGTGGTATGTGTTTCACTAATTTTACACAATCAAATCGATTCTAATTCAACTAGTTGGATGTTTATCCATTTGCTTCTGAATACAATGTGTTGGAATTGCTGTACAGGTCGTGGCCGTGGCAGGGGAGGATATCGTGGAAGGGGCCGTGGCGGCTATAGGTCTAACGGGCCGATCCAGGCAGCTGCTTGAGGTGCAATATGGTTGTCATTGAACATCCTGCAAATGGCCAGTGTCTACCGATGGGAGCCTTATATTATCCTATCTATGTTTTCTATCTTATCTTTCTGCATGATGAATCTTTGTAGACTTAGTTTAGAGTCCTTTGAGGTTTTGTTGTGTAGATGTAGGTGACATGTTTTTAACATCTGGATTGATCAGCGCATTCTTTTATTATTGGAGAATTTTTGTTGCCCTCTTTTCTTACCTCTCATCAACAATTGATTTGAAGCATTTTTAGCTTAACTATCAGCCATCAGATATTAAAATGTACTGTTAAACATTACTCTTATTATATAACGAATTGCTTCAACTCACAAACAACCCTCATTAATGGGTGTAGATGAATTGGTTCGGCATCTGGGCTTGGTCTGCAAGTTCTAGATTTATATTAATTTTTTTTCCTAGATTTATAATACTGGATCCTAACTATATTATTTGGACTTCAATAATAACAATACTGAAAAAAAAAAAATCAGCAGCAGGAAATTGTTAGGTTGGCAGATATTAGTGAAGATTTAAGATGATTAACACTTACCCTGTTACTTCAGTATGATCTCTATTACAATTTGAAGCATATCCAGACCTGCAGGTACAGAAACCTCTCCCCAAATAATATAATTAGGATCCAGTACGTATTATAAATCTCAGTGAGTTTTCATTCATTCCCTTGGAACTTGGAACCGTACATTTAATCTTGGTTTTAGCCCGAGTTCTTGCCTCCATTTCTTGTGGTTCGTATGATTTTATTTTTGGTTAGATCTTTTCCAGATTCAACAATTCAAGTCGTGCATTTTTACCAGAAGGCTGATGAAATGTGCTCTATGCCGTCCATTCAGTATTTTGTTTTCTGTCTACCTTCACAACACTCTTCGTTTTCCCAATGGTTGAGCTTGTTCTCACTTGCTGTTAATCCACTTTTGCAGCCTGCCTTAGGTTTTCGAATTCAATGTACGTAACAAATGAGATGGTGCTGTCTTGGTTCGTATGCTTTTCGTGGAAATACGAGAGAAGAGAGGATCAATGTGACTGTATATTATCAGAACTGAACCAATTTTCTTGTAAAATTAGCGAGTGACTACTTGCCTTATCAATGACTCTCAATTCACTCAACTGGTGTTGCTGAGAAAATGAGTACAAACTCTGATGCTACTTGAAACTACATTACCCCGAATATCGATCAGATCCAAGTCGCAAACGAGCGAGTGTGAGATTGTGGACATGATAGGATGTAGATAGACTTGATCTGTTCAACCCCTGAATTGTGTTAGGACTAGGAGGTTGGTTTCATGTGCAAGAATTGACTTCCAATTATTCAAGCACCAAAACCAACTCCTCCTAACCATCTATTGCTTAAACTAGCTACCTTCCTTTATTATATATCCTACGCCTGAGAATGCGCCTAAGAAACTTGAAACTACCTTCATTTGTGTTTGTACTTTAATGTATCAACTAGCAAAAGAATACCAAGGACTTCATACTTATCAAAACATAAACTCCAGGACTTCATATGATTGATTTCCAAATTCTCAATCTCAACTAGCGGTGGATAATAATAATAATGGCCAGCTCTTTCTGCCCATTGATACATAAACTATTTCAAATCCATGGACTCTGTCAAACTGCTTGACGGTGCTACATCACATGGCAACTGTAATGAAAATAGCTGTAGTATTGAATGACGCCACAAATTCATTTCCCAAATTCCAAATTCTTCTGTTTTAATAACAAATAGAGGAAAAAAAAATGGTAGGTTATGGGTTCTATCGATCCCCTTTACCGTCGGATCAGGTTGATAATGTTGGAAATCAACGGTGGGGAGGAGATGCTTTTAACCTACCCAAATTCTTACTGAAGCATATATTCATAAACAAGCAGAACTAATCACATTCAGAATCTAATTAATGTCAAAAAGGGGAGGTCATGTGCATGACACATGAACAATAGTGGGATTGTATGTATGATCATCATATGCGTCAAAGGAAATACCATGTGAACCTGTATGATACGATCCAACTCGATCCAATAAATATTCCACGCACCATAAAAAAAAACTGCTATATAATATATATTTCTGTCATTTTATCTTCAAATAGCAACAACCTCTGCAACCCTTGCCTTTTTAAAAATAACAAGAATTAGATTTATGGATTTTGATTTCTTCACGGCTCTTGTGTTGGGGATGTGCATGTGGGTGTGTGAGAGAGGTGAGACTTATATAGAACATTAGAACGTGGCCGGGAATAATTGACTGAAGCAATATATTCAGACTTTGGCAGAGATGACGATTCAATTAAAATACAGAAAAAAAATCATATCATTTACGTTCAATCCGGCAGCACAGGTCCCATGTGAGGCTGAGGCTGTTTCATTGCTCAGTCTGTTTCGAATGGTTCCTTATTTAAAGAGAAACCTCTTGCTTGCAAATGCCAATATTTTGCTCTGATATATCGAGTTAGCTAATTAAGAAGAATGGCGGCCATGGCCAAACTCGTTTCTGCATTGGCAATCTTGCTCAGCGTTTCTTCCTATGTAAATGGATTCACAGCATCTGCGTTCACTAAAGGTCATGCCACATTTTATGGAGGAAGTGATGCCTCAGGAACTATGGGTATGTACTACGTACTCTATATATGCTAGCACTGCTATTAATTAATTTGCTTATGTAATTTGTGTTTGATCGAGTCCGTACTACTGCAGGTGGAGCTTGTGGCTATGGCAATCTGTATACGACAGGGTACGGGACTAGGACTGCCGCTTTGAGTACTGCTTTGTTTAACGATGGAGGCTCATGTGGGCAATGCTATAAGATCATTTGTGATTATACAGCAGATTCCAAATGGTGCATAAAGGGAGTATCCGTGACTGTGACTGCAACCAACTTTTGTCCTCCAAATTATGATCTTCCGAGTAACAACGGAGGTTGGTGCAACCCGCCCCTTCAGCATTTCGACATGGCTCAGCCCGCTTGGGAAAAGATTGGAATCTACAAAGGTGGCATTGTGCCCGTCTTGTTCCAAAGGTAAATAATGTCGTACTTTAATTTCCAAATTACGCGCGGCTTGACGGATTTTGATGATCGATGTGGTACGTGCAGGGTTCCATGTAAGAAGCATGGAGGAGTAAGATTCACCATAAATGGGAGGGACTATTTTGAGCTCGTTCTGATCAGCAATGTGGGAGGAGCAGGGTCTATTAAATCTGCCTACATCAAAGGCTCAAAGACAGATTGGATGGCAATGTCAAGGAATTGGGGAGCTAATTGGCAGTCCAATGCCTACCTCAATGGCCAAACTCTGTCCTTCAAAGTCACCACCACTGATGGACAAACTCAACTCTTTACAAACATTGTGCCTTCAAATTGGAATTTTGGCCAAACTTTTTCCAGCAATGTACAGTTTTCTTAATCACTCATCGAGCTTTCCGGTTCAGCTGGGTTTCGGATTTGGTTAATTTGGAAAGCAGCAGAGGCGTGCTTAACATATTTTACTTGAGCAGCCCGCCATAATTTTTGGGTTAGTCAGCAGTTTACTGGTGATCAAAACTGTGATGAAGAACAAGACCCATGAGCTTAATAGGGTATTTTGAGCAAAACCCACAAGTATGGATGTTGTTATCTGTTATAGGCTTATAGCAACTAAATAAGAAGCGCGGCTTCAACATGTAGAAATGTTTACCTTTTACTACAATTTATAATTTTATATTCTTGTAACATGAATCGTGATTGTAATAGTACTTACTGTGTTGGCATGGGAAATCAAAATGCCATATGTAATCATTCCAAAAAAAAAATGCCATATGAAATATCATTTTGCACAATGTTTATATTATGTGCTAGGATTTAGTGCTGCTTTATATATTGAAGTGGACTTAATTTGCCATTAAAAAAACAATATAGAGAGAGATTTGACCAAAGACAAAAGAGTGAAAGAAGCATCAGACTACGCCGTAGAATTTAAGTCTTCTTTTAAAAAAAATTAATTTTGTTTTTGAAAAAACTACATTGCATATTTAGGGCAATGCTTTTTGAGGCAAAACCGATCAATTTAAAAACAATGTGAAACATACTCATTCATTTTTTGTGCCATGCATTCTGGCATGGGGTTCTCAGAGTTAAATATTTTGATGGTCAAACCACTCTAAATCTATTTATGGACTTCGAGTATTTATTTTTATTTAAAAAGAAAGATACTAATATTTGGATAGTTAATTCATATCTCACCCAAAAGAGCTTAAATTAGAATCATGCGTGTTTTTTTTCTTCTTTTTTTGACAAAGTGAAAATCCATTAAACACCAAATTAACCGAGAATACAACAACCTTACAAACCAAAAGCAACAAACAGACAACCCCTCCTCGACCAAAACCTTAGAATCATGTTGTGTCCACCATTGGAGATCGAGTCGATGAATTATTAATTGGTTAATTTATAATGTATGATAAAGCATACCCCATGCATTTTGAGAACTCATGTCTCCAAAATCCAGTGAATTTCGACATTTTCGAGATATCTATGAGGTGAAAGTCACCGCTGAACTTTCATGCAACACGCCAACACGGTTACTAAACCAATCAATGAAAAAAAAATTGTTTAAGAGAGAAACAAATTACGATAATATTACTGGAAAAAAAATATAAGATTAATTAATTAAATGAGTAACTTTATTGCAATTCATTCACTCTGCCGAAGGAAGAAAAAAAAAAGGTTGGCAGGTAACCCCTCGTAATTAAGTAATCAACCGTCCGGTAACCTTAATTAGTTACGGCTAATTAATTAAGCTTAATTGTGTCATTGAATAGTGTATGTTTTTGCCGTAGCATGTTATACCACTTTTGCCACAAGCAAGATGAAGATGATGATGATCACATTAATAACGACTTGGGTTCGTTACTGATTATTCCTTCATTTAGTGGGTTGCCAATATTTCTTCAAGTACAAGTCTTCTGGATCGGTTGATGGTGAGCAAACACAAGTATACATGTTCTTCAAGCTCCTCCAACTGCTCAATTAAGTTAGAGTCATGGACATGAAATTCTCGCACAACCTCCTTAAATATTTCACAGTTGATTCCATTCCTGACACACAAATCTGCAACGGCTTTGCGGTGTTCTACTTCATCTTGTAATCTCCTCACCATCCGACTCATGGTATCGAAATCGTTGATCAATATGTAAATCCCTTTGGCCGCAACATCAAGTTGCTCCCCGTGGTTTTCGCGATTGAATCTCGTTTTTAGCCACTCATCCGCTGACTCCATTCTCTTCTTGCAAACCCCTAAAGAACACGCCATGATTGCTGGTGCTGCCAGAAGTCCGATCATGCTATGGAATGCAAATACAAGCAAGGCGATCAATAGTGCACTGTGTGACACCACGAGACCAACTCCACCAACTTTCTTGAGAATCTTGTTGCGCTTTGCCCTGCGCCGTATCTTCTTCTGTCTCGACGTCAAGTTGTTGAGCAATGCCGAGTAGCTGTCGTGGATGTCACGGAATTGCACCGGGCTGATAATCGACAACGGGTTTTTGAGACGCGCAAACGTTGTAAGCTCTCGGAAAATAGCTCGGCATTGCTCGTCAGTGTAATTGCTCCTCCGGCTTAGCTTTTTCATCACCTTCTTGATGTTGCGGTACTCGGCGTGAGTTTGATGGATGCTTCGGAGGAGTAACTCGCATATGTGGCACGCCTCTAAGCTCGCTTCGAAGTAGTCGGTGAGAAGGTGATGCACGTTTATTCCCTCATCATTAATCATGTCGTTGAGGGTTTCTTGCCGCGGATTAAGCAAATCTTCGGAGAGATTCATATAGAAAGGAACAGGTGGAGAAGATAGTCTAGTTGTGCTCGTCGTTGGCCGTTGTGCTGATCCGTGAACTCTATCCCACATTTCTACATATGATTTTGTTCTGAAAACTTCCAAGTACTCCTCGTTCACACTTAGCTTGCTCGGAAAGCTACCTCCACCACCGCCTTGGTCATTGACTTTCCGTGATCTGCTGCCTGAAGTAAACCATAAACCAAACATCAGAGACAAATAATCAAAATGACCAATCATAATGAATAAGAAAAATTTCAGAAATTTCTAATGCGGAACTCACCTGGCTTCGAAAACATAGATCTCAAACTGGAGCGCAGACCTTTCCTTATCTTGGGCATGTCAATAAAAAATTAGAAACTCAGATCTATATATGGGAGATTATTCTATCTATCTATCTATGTTTCTATTTCTAACTTGGTCTTGATGATATCGTTCGCTCTAGCTCTCTCAAAACAGCTGAAAAGAGAGGGATTGTTATTAGAAGAAGAATAATATAGTAGCGTCGTTCTGTATATATAGAGCAGCTAGTTTCTTAGACGGAACCGCTTAATTTCATTATAAGCCAGTTGGCAGTTCGCACCACTTTCAATTAGTTATGGATAAAAACGCTTGCTTTGGTCTCACGTCAGAGTCCCTCACACGCTGTGTTCTCTACGTGTAAGGCTTTGAAGACAATTAAGGTGGGCGTTTATGGTGAAGAAACAAACTGCCAAATTGCAAGGAAAGCGAAGATTACAGCAGAAACACAGGTGCTCTCAATATTAATTATCATCCTTTGCTTTTTTCGAATCCTCATACTATACGCTATAGAAAGATAGAAATTAATTCTCTCCCTAATCCATTTCTTTTTTTTTCTTCCTTTCTTTTTTGCGTAATATATTCATATACTGTTTCTAATTTTATGTAACGTGCTTCAAATGTGCACTATAAACATTAATTTTATTTTAAAAGGTTATATTAAGATAAAAACTCCAAGTCATGCATGATTTTTCTTTTTGAAGGATGACGATGAAGTGTATATAAAAGAAGAAAAAAGAAAATTAGAATTTTCAGTATTTGAGATTTGAATCACATATATGCTCTATAAGGACATAATGGATAGGTAGCAATTAATGGCACAAAAATATGCTACAGATTTTGAAAATTTTGATAACGTACGGCCGTACAAGATATGTATGAATTTGTTGCAATGATAAGAAAGGCAATGATAAAAGCAGATGAGGAAAGATGTTTAGGCAACTCTACATATATTTTTCCTTTATTTCTTCCCAAAACATAGGGAAATATGTTTACTCATAGTTCGCATTTGCCCAAACTTGAGTTCTAGTCTCCATATTCCTTTACCAAAACATGAATACTCTAATTCGAGTACGATGTCTTAATTTTGTTTGTGCCATACTTTCTAGTCACAGATTTAGGATAGATATAAAACCTACCTTATGATGCAAGCAACTCGATCAGATGGTTTCCAAAACTATATATGCTTGTAATTAATATTACAGAAATTCCAATGGAAAGCTAGTAGCTAGGCTAGCTCCATAAATAGTTTTACAAGCGATTGCCAAAAAAACAAAAAATACAAGCTCCATAATTTTTCCTCGTCTGCCGAGGTTCGCGAAAAAAAAAAAAAAAAAAAAATAAATAAATTACTGCCACGCATGAGAATTAAAGTAAAATACACAGACAACGCAAATGAACAAAAAAGACTTGCAAGCAAAAATACAAAGATTTATGTATATACATCATAATTAATTAATTATGATGATGAATTATATTGCTACTGACGTCAGCGGGTTGAGAAAGACCCCAAAGCCTTTATGAGTGTGGCTCTTAATAGGGTAAAATCTTCAAATTGTACCCAAACTATCACGAAATACATTTTTTGATACCCACAAATGCTTAGGGAGTCTAATGGTACTCAAACTATCACTCTGTTAGCCCCAAATGGTACCTCCGTCATGTTTTCCGTTGAAAAAAATTTCATCAAGGGTCAGACCAAAAACACAAAAAGTGAATGATTTTACCAAAATGCCCATGAGTGAATTTTTTGGTCTGACCTTTGTTGAATTTTTTTATTTTTTTATAACGGAAAACATAACAGAGGTACCATTTGGGGCTAACGGAGTCATAGTTTGGGTACCATTAGACTCCCTAAGCATTTGTGAGTATCAAAAAGTGCATTTCGTGATAGTTTGGATACCATTTGAGGGTTTTACTCCTCTTAATATGTGCTCGTGATAAATTGCGGCAGCCAGCGCCCCAACAAAGGCCCCCACCCAGAATACCCACTGATCGTCCCAAATTCTATCTTTGTCGAAGATGATGGCTGCTCCAAAGCTCCGAGCAGGGTTGATACAGGTGCCGGTGATGGGGATCGTGGCCAAGTGCACCACAAACACCGCAAACCCAATCGGTAACGGGGCCAAAACTTAAACACATGCAAACAAGAAGACTGAAGCATATTGATATATTATTACGTACGTACAATTAAGCTAGGATATATTGTACGTTAATAAACACGTACGTGAACCAGTTAATTAAATATGCGAAAATAAAAACATAAAGACCTTTAAAATTGTTAAGGGCGGGCTTAGTTAAAAGTCATCAACAGCATTGCTAGGATCGGTGGCAGAGAAGACGGTGTAAACGAGCACAAAAGTTGCAATGATCTCAGCTCCCAAAGCAGTTCCATTAGTAGCCAGCAGCCACAGTATTGGCACCTCCACCTGGTGAGCTTTCATATATAGTAATGCTTCATCACACCCTTTACCAACCCAACTCTCCACATATTGCTCCCAAACACTGTGCCACTATGTATGCCACTGCCCTTACCAGTGAAACCTAGCTTCCTCGCCAAGAACAACCCAAACGTCACAGCCGGATTTATGTGACCACCTGAAGTACATATATAGTACGTGTTCTTAATTAATTGATAATCTTAGTTTTTATAACAAACAAAACAAAAAAGTTTGAGGTTAATCAAATTTACATACCCGGTATTCCAGCATTTGAATAGACGAGGATGAAAATCATGCCCCCGAAAGCCCATGCAATGCCCAACACGCCAATAGTGTTGCACAGGTTGGATTCTTTTTGATACGTACCCGGCCTATTACTGTTGCGATTGTGATGTACAAAAAGAGAAGTGTGGTGATGATCTCGGCAATGACGGCTCTGTAAAAAGACCAGAGGCTAAGCTCCCCCGCGTCGAAGAGTGGTAATGGTGCCGGTTCGCTGTAGTCTCTAGGTTGCTGACCATGAGAGACCACCTCTCCTTCTTCAATCACTTCTTCCTTCAACATCTTGAACACTTAAAAAAAAAAAAAAAAAAAAACTCGTGTTATCAACTTTTGTTTTATGGGAGAGGCGTAAGAGAGTGAAAATTGTAAACATTATTTAAGGGAGAGGCGTAAGAGGATATGCCATAGAATCATCATGGCACAACCAAATTAATATGTTGCTGATAAGATAGACAAATTAAGGAATTAGGGTTGACGTGGCTAGCTGGAGAAGTGACGATCAAAATGCATGTGGCTGGTTCATTTTGTACGAAAGATAAGTGACCAAAACACAGTGATGAATAGCTTGACCTAATAATGCACCGGATCCCATCAGAACTCCGAAGTTAAGCTTGCTTGGGCGAGAGTAGTACTAGGATGGGTGACCTCCTGGGAAGTCCTCGTGTTGCCCCCCCTTTTTATTTTATTTTTATCGGTGGTGCTCTACTTTTGTTTTCATCTGCTGGTACATTTGGAAATGGAGAAACAAGCATATTTTTGAAGCCCATTTTCAAAAACCCAGAAATCCTGGTATGATTATCTCTTCCGCCATTAATGAATGGAATAATGCTCAATTGACTGTGGATTTGAATAGAACTTATTGTCTTAATCTTCTGAATTGGTCGAAACCTCCTGTTGGAATATACAAATTGAACACTGATGGAAGCAGGAATGGTCAATCTGGAAAAATTGGTGCTGGAGGCATCATCAGATGCTCCAGTGGTCTTTGGATTAAGGGCTTTCAAGTTAATTTGGGAATTGGTGAGGTCCTTGATGCGGAGACATGGGGTCTGTTCTATGGTCTGAAACAAGCTCTTAATTGCAATATTACTCACATTGAGGTTGAGACTGATTCTGCAATTTTGCTCAAGTTGGTTCTTGAAAATGATGTTTCTATTCATCCTCTCGGCTCTCTCATCTCTTGCTGCAAATCTCTGATGAGGAGATTCCAGAATATCTCTTTAAAGCATGTCTACAGAGAAAACAACATGGTGGCAGACTGCCTTGCTAAACAAAGCCTTAACCATGATTATGGTATCATTGAGTATGAGAACCCTCCTGTTCATGCCTCTTCTGCTTATATGGAAGACCTTGATGGTGTTTCTAGATATAGAAGAACTCCTACTGGGCTGCGTCCTGGTTGATTAGCTTTTTTTGTTTTTGCTTTCTTTGGGTCTTTTGACCCCTTTATAACCAAAAAAAAAAAAAAAAAAAAAAAGAATAGCTTGACCTAATCTCACACTCATTAATTAATCTGCATTTTCATTGCTATTATTAATACTTTGCTGATTGCTTTTCTAAGTGAAAGATCCAGAAAAGCAAGCATATTCGTGCATTCAATTAAATTGGTATATATTCTTCTTCTTCTTCTAGATTATGCTTAATATTAATATTAATATTTTTTTTCCAAGTGGGTATATATCCTTGTCAGTTTAATTATTGAAAGCGAGAAGATAAAGATGTGGACCTGGGCTTTGTGGCGAATTTGCTTTCACGTCAGAATATTGTAAAGCTAATTATTGATTCCATTAATGTATTTCATAAAAATGACAACATCCACAATTTGATGGATTGGGCTTTGAAATCAAGATGTCTTACCACAAAATGAACCTAAGGTCCAAAATATGTGTCTTTCTATTACTTGGGATGAGAGGATCTTCACTAGTACTTCCTATGAATAAAGGTCACTCGATCTCAAATATTTGTTGAATGTGAATCCAATATGTTAATTGATTGCATTAAGGGCAAGTGTATTATTTATTTCTTAAGGGTATTAAGGACCTTAATCTTGTATCAAAAAACTAATTTCTTTACCGAATGCATGCTAGCTTGAATTCACAATTATTTTCTAATTGCATTCTTAGTTCTCTCGAGCCCTTTAATATTTGTTTATTTACATTTCTGGTGAAAAAGAGAACCAAATATAGTTGAGGCTACCCGGGGGAATACCACTACCTCAGCATAAATTTTATTATTTTTCATACTAAAATACATGGACGCCGCACTTGAACAACAACAACTTGACTTATTCAACATGCATGAACCCAATTGTACGTATGAATACAATAACCGAATAACGTAACAACCATGACTGTTGACTCATATAGTTTCTCCAACAACCATTTTGAGTCTTGACTCTTGACCCAATTAACGTACAAAATAAAATGTAATTCACCCAAATGACACAACAAATTAAGACGGAAGACGACTACTTAAAGATTGGAAGAGATAAGGTCATCAACAGCATTAGCAATGTCAATGACAAAGCGATACCTAACGTCATTCTTTGCGACGCGGTCCAAGGCTTCGTTAATTCTCTCCGGAGTCGTGAGCTCAATGTCACACGTAATGTTGTGCTTTCCGCAAAGTTCCATCATCTCTCTCGTCTCCTCCATTCCTCCTATCACGCTTCCCTTCACTGCCCTCTTCCCTGCACGAGAGTTTAATTAATTAATTGAATTTGGAAGGCTAATTAGCTGGTGATGGTAATTTAATTAGTTAATTTGATTGGTACGTACCAAATATGATAGGGAAGGAAGGCAATGTAAAGGGCTGGTCCGGTGCACCCACAACCACCATAGTCCCGTTCACTTTGAGCAACTCCAAGAGTGGTCCAAGACAGTGCTTAGCTGACACCGTATTTAATATGAAGTCAAGGCTCCTCTTTCCTTTCTGTCATCATATCATATCATATCATTCATCGATCATACTTAAATTAACTATAAGCATGATTAATTTAATTAATTAATTACCCACCGAACCTGCATTTGTTGATCATCAGTGCTGACTAGGAAATGATCGGCACCCAAGTGCTCTTTGGCCTCTTTCTCTTTGGACGGAGAGGTGCTAATCACCGTCACGTGATGACCAAACGCTTTCCCGAATTTGACCGCCACGTGTCCGAGACCTCCGAGACCGACGACGCCTATCTTCTTTCCCGGTGTTTTGTGTAAGTCGTGGTCTTTCAAGGGGGAGAACACCGTCACTCCGGCGCACAATAGCGGCGCTGCTGCGTCCATTGGTAGGTTCTCCGGTATGTGCACCACGTACCTATCAGATCACATATGGTTCACGACTACCTTTAATTAACAATCAGGTTTTATTAATTATTTTGCCTCCAATACCTAGCAGCTTTGTACGTATATTGTTATTTGACTATTCTTCAATCTTCAATGTAACACACAAAATATCTTTTCATTTTTCGTTTCTTCATTTTCTTTTTCTTCTTAAAGCATAAACCTTTACAACCACAGAAACCCATATAAAGGATTTTATATCCCTAAGTCAGTCAGACCTCTACTCTCTCGCCACTTTCCCAAAAGGAGCATGGGAGACCATCACTACTCTGCAAAGATGCATGTTTCATTAAATATATATATGTAAAGCCACCTAATTTTTTTAGGTAGTAGCTAGAGAATTAATTCAATACTAGTTCAAAAAAAAGAGAGAAAATGAATTCAATAAATAAAAAAAAGGGGGAACTAGAGTACGTATTCTTCATTAAGAAAAATTCTGGTGTCTAATATATGACCTAGAAACCAATTAATTAAATTGTACGTCGTTTTTCCATCCAAAGAGAATAAAAAAGAAGCACTTGTACGTGGTTTAATATAAGCCACTATCCCTTTTTTGTCTTTTTGGCAAGTCTCCCACTATCCCTTATTCTCCTTAAGAAAAGTCGGTTCAGAATAGACCTTTCATAGACCACGACGTACTTAAAAAACTAAACTAATTAACCGCTTTAATTTCTTTGCGTTTTCCATTAATCGTGAAATAGTGATCGGAAGTATAAGAGATCGATAATAATGAATGAATGAGGTTGATTGAGTAGGTGTTGAAGGAAGGAAGGTAGGCAGGTACCTATGATCAGCGACCAACATTTTGGAGTAGCCACCGTAGGTAATACTACCATCCCAGAAGATTCCATTGTAGGTAAACTGAAGCTGATCGCAGTAGTTCTCCTGGGATTGCTTGCAGAAATCACAGTCCAAACACGACGCTGCCAAACACCCCACTCCGACTCTATCTCCCACCGAGAAATTCTTAACGTTGCTCCCGACTTTGGTGATCAGCCCAGTAATCTCATGCCCAGGGACAATAGGATACATGGTGATGCCCCAGTCATTCCTGGCTTGGTGGAGATCAGTGTGGCATATTCCGCAGTACAATATCTTCATCGTTACATCGTTCATGCCGTTTTCTCTGTAATTAATTAATCAATTAGCCCATGATATATCGATCATGAGAAGCTGAAAACAATCAAAAATCCATCCGGCCAGTTAATTAATTAATTAATACCTTCGCTTGAAGATGAAAGGGGAAATCTCGCCGGAGGAATCGTGAGCTGCCCACCCGGAAACAGTCTGTGTATGATTTGGAGTCGTCTGAGCCATGAGATCGATCAGCGATCGAGCTAGCTAGATGCTACTGGCTGATCGATGTCTTGAGTTGGGATATGTGGAAGAACTCAGTTAGTTGATCGATCGACTAGTGGAGTAGCTAGCGGTATATATATAAAGCATACTGCATACGTACGTATACTCGAACTGTAAAAAAGAAAGACTTTGAATGAAGAGAATACTGTGTATTCATACACATATGTATTTCCCAGTCCAGGTCATTTTCTATATAATAAGGATGCTCGATCTCGATCTCGTCGATCAATATATTTCCTTGAAAGTTGAAACACAGTGTTAACATTAATTTTATAATTCTGTCATCGCCTTTTTTACCCATGCAACGTGAAAAATGCTAGATAGTCTCGATCGATCATAGAATAATTTAATAAGAATTTATTAATTTGTGAAATTACTCTTCGATCTGAATGAATTAATTAATGTGGGGATTTGTCTGGGAACCTCACACTAATTCTAAGATTACTTGAACGTACGGCTGAACATGGGGTAATGTGCAATAATTAATGAAGTCGTAGGAGAAATTAAAAAGCAAGGATATATATATGATCATGAGAAAAGTGAAGCACACCCACTCCCACACCCATTAGCGTCGATCTGTGTTGCATAAATGAGTTTGTTGGAAATGTACTCATTCTCATCATGCTTGACATTATAATTATGATGAAATATACAAAAGAAAATTGGCGATTAGTAATTTAATATGGATATTGGTAAATTATGATAAATGAATTTTTTTCAGCACAAGAACAGATGATTGATTCCAAAGTAGCTCCTGTGGGTGTTTTTTTTTTGGTCTCATGCTCGTAATTTTCTAATGTACATGTAAAAGCTCATGGAAAATGAGCTGAATCCTTATTTACAAATTAACTCTAGTACTTTTGGTTGAAACCAACACTACCAATCCTTAATTTAACTCATCTGGCGTTTAATATTAGTATTCACATTGCATGATTACATCCTAAAAAAACAAACTAATTGACATTGCTTAAAAAAAAGTATGATAACCCCTAAAAAAAACGTATGATAATGTTTTTATGGGCCTGCTTAATATAATTTTGGTACTTGACTTGACTACAAATAAACTTGGTACCGGTGAATCGGTGATGATTTTTTTTTGGTATGGATGTTGACGATGGCGTGAGGTTGATATGGTTTTACGGTTTTACCTCTTATGTCACCATTGCAGCCAAACGAGTTATTAACCCACTAACCCCTTGGTAAGTAATTAAGGGCTGCAAAAGCGCACTGTGGTTACGGTAAACACTAAATAGCAAATTAATGGGATATATAGTTAATTTTCAGTTGGTGAATATTTTACCATATGTTTTAGTTTTTTTTTGCTGATATGGTAAATGTTTGTTAGGTTTGTGGATGAACTGTACTCTTACCATTACATTTCAGAGTCATGACATCATGGAATCTTCATAACCACGCAGTATTTGAATTTCACCGTAAATGACTCTACGCAATGTTTGTCTGATTCTGATGATAAAGAAATGTCATTTTTTCTATTCTAAATACTAGTAATTTTCCTGTCAAAAAAAATTACTAGTAATTTTTGTGTGCTTATCATCCAACCAATCTCATCCTTGTTTCTACTGCAGTTGAAGCGGTCTTGGAAATTTAGAACTCTCCGCACCTTTTCTTTTGGGCCTGCACCTAAAATACGATTTCAGTCCAAAACGTATCGTATCGAGTAGTTTTTCGGTCCATTTCGTATGTCACTGTTATGAATTAGGAAAACATGGTGTGCTGGATGATCCAAAAGTACAAACTATGCGGGCTGGTCTGTTTCAAGACCGGATACGGGCCCAGATTTATAGGTTATAGAAAGTAACAGAAACGCTTAAAATCAGTGTAGGAAGGTACGCTAAGGACTAAAAGGAAAAGTGGGGGAATAATAATTATCTTTTATTATTAGGAAGACATGGGGTTCTTGGTAATTGCAGGAGTTTCATGAGAAAACCTGTAGCCTGTGGGCTGTAGTTTCCTTAGTTCTGAGAAGACGCCAAAGCAGAAAGAGAGAGAGAGTCACACCGTTGGGTTTTCTGAGTGTGGACGGTTGCTTGTGCTTTTCACGTGCAAGATCCGTTTTTAATCTATCAAAATCCTTCTGCATTCTAATTTCTACCGAACAAAAACAATTCCTTTCTGTTCTTTCTCAGTAGTATTTGGGCAATCGTTCTACACTGTGTTTGTTTGTCTAATTAATTAATTATTTAATTGATTAATTTATATTTTGCCTTCATATACTGATCACTGAGTTTTGTTTGTCAAACTTGTAAACCCTAAATCGGCATGGCTACGGCGGCCGATTCCTCCGCCAATCACCACTCTCCAAGGCCTGAATTTTCCTGCGACGCCGGCGTCAATAGGCGTACTACACCCTGGGCCAAGGTTGTACGAGGGGATTCAGAGTCGTTATCAGCCAATCATCAATCTCCGCCGCCGCCGCCGTTGTCTTCTTCACCGATGGAGCAAAACCCCTCTTCCAATTGCTCCCCATCGAAGGCGGCGGCAGCGGCTCGTTCTTCGCCTTCTCCGCCGCCACCGGCGGATGTTTCCTCAGCTGCGGAGAACCCCAATGGACACAACAGCAATGCGGCTCGCCCAAATAAGCCAGCTTGGAACAAGCCCTCCAAGGACGTCGTTGAGGTTGGTCCTGTAATGGGTGCGGTTGCTTGGCCTCCTTTATCTGAGTCCACTAAGGCTTCACCTAAATTGCCAGCTGATTCCTCTTCCAAGACTGTCACAGATGTATCAGTCCCTGTATCTCAGGTATGGTTCTAATCGTTTAACTGATTGATATTCTTTGTATCTTTGGTTGCAAAGAAAATTAAGGAAATAAATTGATCGAAGAAAAATCGTTTTTTGTTTAACATCAACGAATTACTTACCTAATTTTAATTCAGCCAGGCGGTGGTTGTGTAAAGTTTTAGGTTTGTCAGGTGCCAAAAGAGAGGACTGGATAGTTAATTCTAAGTACTGATAATCATTTGCAACCAAAATCAGATGAATGCTATAATTTTTACCGAAGTGGACAGTTAATTCTAAGTACTGATAATCATCTTCTATGCGCTTGATGATAGGGACCTGTTATAACACCTTCACCCAACTCCAAAAAGCACCCTAGTAACCTTGCAAACACTAACTCAGCATCAAATCATGCATTGCCAGCTCGACAAAGACCAACAAAACGTGGTGGAGGGAGCAGCACAGGGGGTGCAAATACACATGCACACAGTGGTTTTGCACACCCTCCCCCACCGCCACCACCTCCACCATTCCCTGTTTTCCCTATACCAAATGGTTATGGTACTTTGGTGCCAGCCATGCCTGAACCTTCTCCAAGAGACCCCTCTTTCTGCGGCAGCAATTGGGACACTAGACCGATTGGTTTTGCGCCTCAAACACACCAAGTAAACGATCACAGGAATTCTTCCCGCAGGGGAAATTTTGGTTCCCACCCACGTGGAGATGGTCCTTACCACAACAATTATGGGAGCAAGCGTGATCATCAAGATCGTGGAAATTTTATGAATCCTAGAGATGTGCAGATGCATCAGCAGCAAAGACCTCCTCCAAGGGGCCTTGTAAGACCAGTACCACCAAGTAGTGGTGCATTTAGCCCTCAGCCTGCAAGACCATTTGCCAACCCCATGGGTTTTCCTGGTGAGTATACGTATCAAGAAAATAAATTTTATTTTGGTTTCATGGAAAGTACAACTAATATCTCTGTTTTTCATAGAGTTTGTTTACATCCCTACGTTGCCTTTGGAGCCGATTAGAGGAATGCCGTTCATTTCTCATACACCACATCCTGCAATGTTTATTCCTGTTGCAGAATCTTCTATGCCTCCTCTTCCTTCCTTGATAGTCAACCAAATAGATTATTACTTTAGGTACATTTATGTTTTCAGCTCTAATTTATTGCCAATTAGATACAATTATCCTTTGTCTCACTAACTATCTTGAAAATTGCTCATTGCAGTGATACCAATTTGATAAGAGATGAATTTTTGAGGTCAAACATGGATGCTCAAGGATGGGTTCCCATATCTTTAATAGCGAACTTTCCTCGAGTATGTTAATTATATTTGATTTAGTCCAATTTGCTCTCTGCTTAACCATATAGAATGTGAGTTATCTGGTGTTTATATCTTTTGAGACACAATATTTTATCACCTGGAACAACTCAATTTCTAAAGGACATGTCAGTCACTAAAAGTTGTAAATTTGCTTTTCCTTTGCTGCAATGATTAAATGGTAATAGTTTCATGTTTGTTGCACATGATTAATCAATACATGCACATTATAACTTTAGATGGAAACAGAGAAACTAGGATTTTTTTTTTCGTGGTCTTCCTGTACTAAATGAATAAGGGAAAATTATAGTAAACAAAAACCTTTTGAGCTTGTAAATCCTTGTCTGCATGAGTTCACCTCCATTCTCCCACTCCCCGCTCCTTTCTCTATGTTTTTTTGTTTATGGTTGATTTATAATTTTCTTCTCTGCAATTTACCATAATCTTTACTTTCTTTTTTAGATGAATATAACAGAATCTTTACCTTTGTTGATTCTCTGAAGAGAGACAGGTAGCAAAAATTTAGTTGCTCCTTGTTAACAGAACATGCTAGATATGTTTGATGCTAAAACTGTGTTTGTATACTTGTTTAATCGTAGGGAAATGTGAATATACCATTGGTCGGAATCCTGAATCATGTACCAGTTTATTTGGCATGTTATTTAAATCTTTAACTATGCATAGAATAAGCTCCAATAATTATTGAAACCTCGTGTAATAGTTTTCTTTGTCCTTGTGGTCCAATGGGGAGAAGGTACCAAGAGTGAGTTAAAGGAATATAGTCTCAAAGAAATGTTGTGATTGAAATAGTTTGTTTGTCTATTTAATAGTAAGCTTTTGCTTGTTTAACCATCTTGGGTTTGCTTGATGCTCAACAGGTTAAGAATCTGACAACCAATGTCCAATTGATACTGGATTCCTTGAGAGCTTCAAGTAATGTTGAAGTACAGGTGAGTTTCATATATTAGGTTTCCATAAAAGTTGCAATGCATTTTCTGAAATATGTGTTTGTGAAGAACTCTGATATTCATATTAGATTATGAGGTGATTTTCTCATCTTGAAAAGACTTTTTATTCCCCTTTGTAGTTTATAATGTTGATTGGAGGAAATGACTTACCTTAGGCACTTGTACCTTTTATGAAAATCTGGCAACTTGGCTGGCAATAGACTGTTTTTTTCCACATGGTTTGACTGCTGTTGTGATTGCCACAGGATGACAAGGTGAGGAGGTGTAACGATTGGACAAAATGGATATCAACTACTGGTCGGCTTGCACCCGAATCAGGCTCATCGCCCCCTGATGTACAAAGTTCTTACATGCTTTCAACTTCTTTTCAAAAGATGACAGTGGGTGATGCGTCTCCTAGCCAAAGTAGTATGGCAGGTAACCCAGATGCAAACTCTATGGCTATTCCAGAGAACTGTTCAACTGAGTCAACTGGAGTGTCGCAGCTCCCCAACGGGGAGGTCACTCAAACCAATAGTTGAAGTCGAAACAGATTAATATGTACCACCAAAACATTCCAGCAAAATCCAGTCCAAAGAAGTGCACTTTTGATTTCAAAGGGTCCGTTAATGAAAGGAGGAGGAAGGTTGCTATTGAAAGCCTGCAATCACCTTTTCTTTATTTTCTGTCACTTTGCCTAGTTTTGGCATGTTTTTGAGGCTAGTACAGGAAACAATAAGAAATAATTATAAATTATTCTTCAAGCATGACGAGTGGAAGATTGAGATGGAGCAAAGAGCAGGCAGAATTTTGGGGTTATTTGGTTGTATAGTTTGGATTTGGTGTGAATGTTTGTGCTTGCTTCTATTTTTTTGGTGCATTTGGGTGGTCAATCAGAGCTGTAGTTGAGATGTTATATTCATGGATGGGTATGTGCGTGTGAAAGCAAGTTTTTGGGTCTCTATCTCCAGTTCTGTAGCTCTAATTCTATTGGAGGCGATGATATAAGCTCGAGTGCACGAATGTTTGTTTGCCAATGATAGTAACCATGCTTGAAATTTTGTACTCTTAATTTATATTAACATTTTTTTATCTCTATTTCCTTTTGCTCTCTTCCTTTCTTGAGTTTACATCTTCATCACATGCATAGGTTGTAAATTATATCCCACGTACGTTTAGCATTCCTTTTCAAAATCCGCTCATCTATGATGTGCAATAAAAGGTTGGTAAACAGAGAAATACTTATCATTTTCTGTAGTGGAGGTATATATAGGTATATATAGAGTTGCAACAATAAGAGAGTCCATCTCTAATCTCTTCACACTTCCAAAACGTACCCTTCATCGATCTGATCTGATTCTGGTCTTGAAATATCGATTCCGATGACGATGGAAGATGTGTGGAAAGACATAAGCCTAGCTTCTCTGTGTGACCACAACTCACCGGCTGCTGGTAACTCCGCCACTACTAACGACCGTGCAGCTTTTCGTGGCTTCATTTTTCAAGATTTCCTGGCTGCGGCTTCCACCAAACTAACCCCTGCTTCTGCTTTAGCGGCAGCGCCACCTCCCACAACTCTTCTCAGCTTGAGTTCTTCTGGTTCCGACCAACACCAAATTCAAAGCACTGCTACTACTATTACTAATACTAGTGCTCCAGTGAAGCCAAACCCGCAAAGATTGCACGGTACTAGTAGTACTTCATCTTCTTTGATCTCTTTCTCCGCTAATAACTTTTCGGTGGCTCCGGATTCCAAGAAAAGGGCCGTAGAAGAAAGTGGGGACATTTCTAGGCGTGTCCGGCATAGGCGCATGATCAAGAACAGAGAATC
Source organism: Rubus parviflorus (assembly GCA_029955375.1). Lineage (NCBI taxonomy): Eukaryota > Viridiplantae > Streptophyta > Magnoliopsida > Rosales > Rosaceae > Rubus > Rubus parviflorus. Next base: position 1,645,951 of record JARGGL010000001.1, on the reverse strand, counting down.
GGCCTCCCGCTCCCGAGCCCGAAAGCAGGAACGTCCTTTCTGTCTATCTTTATTTAATCTATGTGTTTTTGTTTATTTAATCTGGCTAAATTCCTGAAAATAGATAGATAGTTTGGGAACTATATGCAGGCCTATACAAATGAGTTGGAACTTGAACTTGCACATTTACAGGTGGAGAATGCCAGACTCAAAAAACAGCAAGCAAAGGTACTTAGTGGTCATTAATTATAATTATAATTATAATTTGGTTATCCTTAGTTATTCATTTGGGTTTGTTCATGTGGGATTGCAGTTCAGCTTCGCAGCCCCTGCAGCAGCAGCATCAACTTCTCGGCTTCTAAAAAGGGCTCACTCTCTATAGAAAAAAAAAAAAAAAAAAGGAACCAGATGTTTGTTTTGGATGCCAAGCTACAATGCCAGTATTTAAGCTCAAGTGGGGTTACCTTGTTTTTTTCCTTTCTGTTGTGTTTTTGTACAAAGAAGACAAGAAAGATAGTTGCCATGGATGGGACATGTTTGGCTAAGAATGTCATCTTTTAGTCTTTTCCATCTTTTTCCAAACCTTATCTTTTACTCACCTGCTACTTACCATTATTATGTCTTCTTTCACTCCCTTAATTTTCTCTCTCACATCACGCTATTTACCTTTTCCTCCTCAACATCCTTTTTATAATTGTGGGTCGATTATTGCAAGCAATATCTGAAACTAATTATAAATGCAACCATATGCAGACGCATTTTAATTCTTTTAAGAAAATTAAATACAAGTTGCAATTCTTGTACGTACATTAATTGTAACAGCTAGTGCATTAGCTTACTCGTAGAGTCGTAGTCACATAATTATGAAAGAAAGAAATGAGATGATGCGTTTTGAAAATTATATTTGTTTACTTGCATGTTGTCCTGTGGAGTGAAATATACATGACATAAAACAATAATTTTTGTCTACTTGAATGACACTCATGGAAGGAAGGGATCTTACTAGACCTGTCAATGGAGCGGGTTTGGAGCGGATCGACCTAGATTCGGATTCGTTTAGCAACAATAATTTTTCAACCCGATCCGATCCGTTAACCCGGCGGATTACTGAGAAGCCAATCCAAATCCGTATCCGGCGGATTAACGGATATCCGATCCACGATCCGGATCCGTTTATTATATCAAGTATTATTAAATTTTAAATAAAAATATTAAATTTTTATTATGATACCCGATAAAACTTTGATAAAACTTTGAGACCCTTAACTCTTTAAGGCCTCAATTAGTTAAACTTTGATAAAATTTTAGTCTTATACAAAGTTTCTTTATAATATGTATATATTTATTATTTTATATTTTATAAATAATATTGTATTAATATAAATACGGACCGGGTTATTAACGGACCGGATCAACCTAAATCCGTATCCGATCCGTTAAGTAAACGGGTTAACGGATCCGGATCATTAACGGATTAACGGATCAAATTTTTAATTCAAATCCGTCAAATAGCAACGGATCCGGAGCGGATCAGGATCAAAATCCGGTCCATTGACAGGTCTAGATCTTACTATAATAGTAATGCCAAGGTTGTCTTTCCAATTAAAGGATATATATGTAATTAATTAGGAGACGGCTAGAAGAGGGCAGGTGAAAGAGTAGTGATTAATTAATTAACCCTTTTGTATTGTAGTCTTAAGTAATCAGTTTTGGTTTGTGTGAGAGTAAACAACAGGATAATTTGAATCATCTCGAGAGCTTTTAGCTGTTGTGCTTTTGGACTTGGGCCCACGAGAAGGTAAATTAACGGCCCACGCACAATATGCCAAATCACTTTCCAGATGAAGGGGCCCGATCGGAGTCGATATTTTCCCTTTTTCTGGAACTAATTCATCATCGTTTTGTTGTAGTTGTTGTTTAAGGCTTTAAGCTCATGATTTGGGCCTCACATTTTTGCTGGGCCAGGTCATTATCAACTTTTAAGAGTAACCGTTTAAAGAGATTCTTACAACAGTTGGCCGAATGCACATGATGGAGAAGGAGCACACTCCACCCACTCCACTCATGTTTTTTTCTTTTCTGGTGCATAATTCGGTTCAAAACGCACCTTTTAGTTTTATACTAGTTTAGACCCGAAAGCTAGCTTGACCCCACAAAATTAATCATCAGAAGAGCAGATCAGTGGTTTCTTTAATTTTTGAAGTTTTATTTGGAGAGATCAAAGGATAATTATATATATACAAGTACAAAGGAAGATTCCTAGCTACAAGGTAGGAAAATAAACTTTAAAATTAGCATTCAAAGGGAATGTCACGGTTGGTAAATAATAATAGATGTCTTGTATATGTTAAACAAAAGGAACTAGATGATATATAATGCATTCATCTAAAAGTCACGGTATGATACGATCTCCACCACCACCACCACTACGACAGTGGGATTGAGTGGAGGTATTGTATTTGCTGCTGGTTATCTGGATCATACCCACCGAATTAGTATCCCAATCTTGCTAGCTAAGCTCATCATCTTGGATCACCGGCCACCACTGCGTACGTACATATATAAAAGCATTCATTATTAGCTTACCAACTCATCGATCATCAATTCATTCAAGCCTTGAGGTCAACATATATTATGGGCATCTTCTCGATTTTCTTGTCGACAGTTGCGCTTCTCTTCCTTAGTACTAGTTGTAGTACTAGTAGTAAAGCAAGTACTGATCAGACGAGTAACAGCAGCCGCGTTTATGTTGTGTACATGGGATCTGCAGCTCCAAACTCTTTAACAACCACTACAGCTTCCTTGAGGACTCACCTTCTTACTTCTCTGTTGTCACGGTACGTACGTAATATATATATATATTGATCCGATGTTGACTTACGTACGTACGTACAACATGCAAAGTTAAGTTATATAATTATTAGTTGAATTTGTGATTATCGATCGATCACAGGAAACCAAATGCGTTGGTGCACATTTACAGTCATGGCTTCTCAGGATTCGCAGCTCGGCTCTCAGAAGAGGAGGCCCGTTCAACGGCTCGAAAACCTGGAGTTGTATCTGTTTTTCCTGATCCCTTATTCAAACTCCACACCACTCATTCCTGGGATTTCCTCAAGTATCAGACTGCTTTAGAAATCCACTCATTTCCTGACAGAATCTCCGATGATGATCATGATGATGATGATTCCACACCACCGCACACTAACGGATCTGACACCATTATCGGTATTTTAGACACAGGTCATCCGATCTAACTTAATTTCAATCTGGTACGTACGTACGTACGTACTTCAAATTCATAGCCTGACTGATCGAATAATATATATATATATATGTACAATTTAAAATAGGTATATGGCCGGAGTCAGAGAGTTTTAATGACAAAGATATAGGTCCAATTCCATCAAGGTGGAAGGGAACGTGCATGAAAGGACCTGATTTTACTTCCTCCAACTGTAATAGGTAAAATTTCTACCAACAAACACTAACATATATACTGACCAACAACAAGTCACGAGACCATCTAACCTCATGTATAGTAAGTAATTTCCAGTTCGACAGATAAAATCTCAATATTAATTGTTTGGGTACGTAAAATGTCAGGAAGCTGATAGGAGCAAGATTTTACAACTCCGGAGATGTAATCACTGAGAATGATTCACCAAGAGATTTAGTGGGACATGGTACACATGTTTCAGGCACAGCAGCAGGGAGCGTTGTACCGGGTGCATCCTACTACGGCTTAGCGGCCGGGACAGCCAAGGGAGGGTCCCCAGGTTCAAGGATCGCCATGTATAAAGTATGCACAGCAGAGGGTTGCTTTGGATCCGCCATTTTAGCGGCATTTGATGATGCTATTAGGGATGGGGTGGATGTTCTATCTCTGTCCATTGGTTCGTCAAGTTATCAGCCGGAGTTGAGCAGCGACCCCATTGCAATCGGAGCTTTCCATGCAGTGGAGCAGGGGATTATAGTGGTATCCTCAGCAGGGAATGATGGACCGAAGCGTGAAACAGTTGCAAACTTTGCGCCTTGGCTATTGACTGTTGCTGCCTCTACCATGGACCGGAACTTTGAGTCTAATGTAGTCTTGGGTGGAAACAAAGTGATCAAGGTGACTCACATTACATCATTTTTTTGTTATGGCTTTCTATAAATAATAAATCCTTACAACAAGGTTGTGAATCTCTCAGGGAGAAGGCATAAATTTTTCTGGTCTCCAAAAATCTCCCGTATATCCACTAATATATGCACTATCTGCCAAGACAGCAGACGCTGAGGAACCTGAAGCAAGGTATGCATGTTTTTCACAGCTTAAATTACACAACATCTAATTGGTAAATAAACATCTAAATCCACCTACTTCAATGTTCAGAAACTGCGACAGACAATCATTGGACAAAAAAATGATCAAGGGGAAGATTGTTATTTGTGACACAGATGTTCCTATTTATACAACGGATGACCAGATTGAGGCTGTGAAGAGTCTCGGCGGAATAGGTGTGATTTTTGACAGGGATGATGATAACGGGATAGTGGCAGACACTTACGGAGCATTTCCTGCAACCGCCATCAATTTAAAGGATGCCAAACATATCTTCTCCTATATCAACTCAACCAGGTAAAAGAACCAAACAAAACATATATATATATAATAATTCCATTGGACCTTTCATTATTCTAAAGTAACTAACAGATGAGAATTGAAATTAATTATTTGTGAAGAAACCCAGTTGCAACAATCTTACCGACAGAGACAGTGACAAAGTATAAACCAGCGCCCACAGTCGCATATTTTTCATCTAGAGGACCTTCAGCTGCCACAAATAACATACTGAAGGCAAGCAAACTATCAAAGCCCAAGTGAATAAGTAACCAAAACTAGCAGACAATCATTCCTGATCTACTTGTACGCAGCCTGATATTGCAGCACCTGGTGTGGACATTCTAGCAGCATGGCCTGGCGATGACACAGCAGTTACTCCAGCAGGAAAAGAGCCCCCAAAATTCAATGTGATCTCAGGGACTTCCATGGCATGTCCACATGTTTCCGGGATAGCCGCCACTGTCAAATCGCAAAACCCCACATGGAGTCCCTCGGCAATCAGATCAGCCATCATGACAACAGGTCAAGGACACGAGATTTAGTATATAAAACAAAATGTTATTCCTAAACTTTAAACGCACCTTTACCATCCCAAAACTAACTGCCAAATCCATTTGCTGCAGCAACTCAAACAAACAATTTGAAAGCCACAATTACTACAGATTCAAGCTCTATAGCCACGCCATACGATTATGGTGCAGGGGAAGTAACCACAACGGGACCGTTACAACCAGGGCTGGTTTATGAAACTGACACCATTGACTACTTGAACTACCTCTGCTATTATGGGTTTGATACATCCAAAATCAAAACCATCGCAAGAAGTACTCCCAAAGGTTTTGCTTGCCCCAAAGACTCCAATGCTGATTACATATCCAACATCAATTACCCATCAATAGCAATATCCAAATTCAAAGGAAAAGAAAGCAGGAATATAAGAAGGAGGGTTACAAATGTTGCAGGAGATGGTGAAGTGGTTTTCACAGCTACTGTGGATACCCCTAGTGGTCTAAGCGTCAAAGTGATTCCTGATCAACTACGTTTTTCAAAGAACAACCAGAAGCTGAGTTATCAAGTGGTTTTCTCTTCAACCACATCTGCTCCCAAGGAAGATATGTTTGGGTCTCTTACATGGAGCAATGAAAAGCATAAAGTCCGAAGTCCATTTGTTGTAAGCATTTGAAAACTGACAGGAGAGGAGTATTTCAGTAAGTCATGAATATTAATCTATTATAAAACATCTGAGCAAATAATAACGCAGGGTAGAGTTAAGGATTACAAATCAAATCCATCATTACTGCACTCAAGATATTAAACTGCCAGCACAAGATAGCTACTTAAAAGCATGCAGGATTTGCAAATCCTCAAGTGTCTGCTAAATCAAAAGCATGACAGCTTAAGCTGACTTCCATAGTCAATCTGGAAAGAGCTAGCTTAAAGTGAGTTGATCTTTATTTCAATAATTCATAGTCCCTAACTTCCATTACCAACCACTAGTTTAGTCACTATCAAGATCAATGGCAGTTTTCTCCAATAATACTGCAGAAGAGTACAAGCTCTTCACCTAACTTAAGATGCAATTATTTAAAAGTCAAATCTAAGAAACTAGAGCAAATGAAAATTCATTCCGCCTGTGGGGTGTAAGCAACTGAAAAGAACAAGAAAGCATAGAATGAGAACCACATTAACCATACAAACATGGTAAGAAAACAGGATAACAACACATTTGTAAATTTAGAAGGGCAAGGAGTAACGTAGAAGAAAGTAATTGTCGTCTGTGGAGAAGCAATATATAAAGAAAAGCAGTTCACTAATAGACAGAGACAGCATTCAGAAAGAGCAAAAAACAACAAAAACAGGTTTCTTCATATTTAGGACCTTCACTCAAAAGCCCATTGGTTCTCCCTGCGAACCTCCTCCTCTTCCTCTGTTGTAAAGTCATTCTTGATGTTGAATGTCTTGCGAATCTCCTCAGGTGTTTTTCCCTTGATCATGTCCGCCACTGTTTGGCAAGTAAGGTCGAGCAAGTTCTTGATGTTCAAATAGTTTGCAGCCTAGAAACAAAAGCACTCAAAGATAGGGAACATATATAGATCGTAATAACGGAATTTTCACATTAAATAGCTCCACAAGTCTCTTGGAAAAATCAAAGGACTAGTGTCTCACCAATTACAGACAGACTGTCCTACATTCCTTTATAAAAATTCTCAGTATATATAACGAAATCCAGTAGTCATGAAGTTACTACTAAGCATATGAACTATTAACAAGAAAGGTATTCAACAATTAGACGAACTGATTCATGAACCGAACGTCCTAAAAGCTAAGAAAACCAATTTTCCATCACCAGACAACAAAATTCTTATCAGATTATATGAAACCTTAAGCCAATTAAAAAGTAAATTAGATTCTTAACAGCAGATATAAACAAGAAAGGTATTCAACAATTAGACGAACTAATTCATGAACCAAATGTCCTAAAAGTTAAGAAAATCAATTTTCCATCATCAAATAACAAAATTCTTATCAGATTGTATGAAACCTTAAGCCAATTGAGGAGTAAATTAGATTCTTAACAGCATAGATAAACCAGAAAGCAGTAAAAAGGATAAGTAATACGGACCAGGATGAGATCGAAGAGGGTGGCCTGGTCCACCTTGACGAAGTCGGCGTCCCAGAGCTTGAGCTCTTCATCGCCGGAGGAGGCGCGGTCCTCTGACTTTGGAGCCTCGACGTGCTTCTTGCAGTACTCGATGACCTTGGCCAAGATCTTGCTGGTGACGTTGGGCAGTGGGATCCCATTGTCAGCACAATCGTCTTCGATCATGTGCTTGATGGTCTGCGATTCCAAAGCCACCACCTCGTCCACCTCGAACGATTCGCCGTCGGAGCTCTTCAGTGTTATCTTCCTTCCGGACGACATCTCTGCGATCGCTGTGTTACCCTAGTAACCGCTACACGGAGAGATATAGGAAGGTAAAGGGAAAGATGGGAGTTTTAATATTGAAAAGCAAAAACGAAAATAGAGAGTTTACGGGACTCAGCTCGGGTCAGGTACGCAAACAGTGCCTTCATCTATGAAATTACAAAAAAAACACCTAGTACAATTCATATACAACTATTTCTTTTTTTGGAATAATGGAGGTTAAAAATTCATATATGTTGTAGTAAAATGGGAATTGGTCTACTCATGTCATTGATAATTTCCTTTATATAGGATAACAATTACAAGGTAATCAAATTACAAATAAACCCTTAATTACCTATCGTCAGTTACTTTGACGAAGGCACACTAAATGTGTTTTTCCTTCAACACTCCCCCTTGTGCCAAGTCAAAGGCAAAATAGTGCATGAATTGTTGCCTCGTCAAAAACCTTGCCAAGCAACAAAACCCAATGGGAAAAATAAAGCTTGGTCGAAGGAAAAAAGAGCATAACGCACCTTGATGATAACATGTGTGTGTTTAGACTCCCCCTGAAGTCTATACCTCCCCCTGATCCGTACATCAATCAAGAGAGCTTAGAAAGTCTCCGCATTCTAATGTTTTTCACATGCTCCTCAAAGATGGTCTTAGGCAATGATTTGGTAAACAAATCTGCCACATTCTCCTCAAACCTTACTTGATTCACTTGAATCTTGAGGAAAGCTTGTTGTTGCCAATCATAGAAAAACTTTGTATTATCACCCTTGATATATCCTAGCTTCATCTGTTCGATGCAAGCTGCATTATCTTCATAAATACAAGTAGGCTCTTCAGTGGTAAAACTCAAACCACTAGTCCCTCGAATATGTGTAATGATAAACTTTAAACATATACACTCACGAACCGCCTCATGTAGAGCAATGATCTCTGAGTGGTTCGAGGAGGTAGCCACAAGGGTTTGCTTGGTTGATCTCCAAGATATCAACGTGTTCCCAATGGTAATTACATAACCAGTTTGGGAATGACCCTTATGTGGGTCAGAGAGGTACCCAGCATCAGTAAAACCAACCAAAATATTATTTGGTGTTTCGGTGTAGGGGGTAGCACTCTCTCTATCAACATTTCCTTTAGGGATTACAATACCATCTGTGGTCCCTCTTGTCTTTCTGTAAGAAAAGAACAGACCCATGTCAATGGTTCCTTTTAGGTATCGAAATATGTTCTTGATACCATTCCAGTGACGCTGCGTTGGCGCTGAGCTAAATCTAGCTAACAAGTTCACTGAGAATGCAATATCTGGTCGAGTACATTGAGCTAAGTACAATAATGCGCTTATTGCACTTAGGTAGGGAATTTCAGCTCCCAACAGCTCTTCGTCACCTTCCTTTGGACGAAATGGATCTTTCTTTATCCAAACTTTGACCAATCATGGGAGTGCTAACAAGATGCACTTTGTCCATGTTAAATCGCCTGATCATCTTTTGGACATATGCAGACTGGTGGATTAGTATTCCACAATCTCGGTGTTCTAGTTCAAGGCCTAGACAGAACCGAGTTTTCCCAAGATCCTTCATCTCAAATTCGGATTTCAACTAGCTCGCGGTTTCTCTTATTTCATCAAGAGTACCTATGATGTTCATATCATCGACATATACAACTACAATTGCAAATCCGGAACTTGTTTTCTTTATAAACATGCAGGGGCATATTTCATCGTTCTTATATCCCTTCCTAATCAAGTAGTCACTTAAACGGGTATACCACATCCGTCCGGATTATTTTAATCCGTAAAGTGAGCGTTTCAATCTAATTGCAAACGCACTCCGTGGTTTAGAGTCACTTGACTTGGGCAATGGAAGACCATCAGGTACTTTCATGTATATCTCTTAATCAAGATCCCCATAGAGATATGTTGTAACCACAACCATGAGCTGCATTTCCAATCCTTTGGAAACTACTAAGCTAACTAAGTAGCGGAAGGAGAGTATGTCTCCTCGTAGTCAATTCCAGGGCGTTGTGAGAAACCTTGCGCCACAAGGCGAGCCTTGTACCTCAGGACTTCATTCTTCTCATTACGCTTTCTGACAAAAACTCATTTATGTCCTACAGGCTTTACACTTGGTGGGGCTAGCACTACCGGACCAAATACCTGTCTCTTTGTCAGAGAATCTAGTTCTGCCTGGATTGATTCTTTCCATTTAGGCCAATCTGCTCTTTGTTGACATTCTGCAACAGAGCGTGGTTCGATATCATCGTGCTTTATGATTCCTTGAGCAACAGTGTATGCAAATACATCATCAATGTGTATGGAAGATCTTTCCATCAACTCATATGCACTCTCATAATCCATTGAGATTTCTTTGTTCTCTGGAATCATATCAAACATCGGAGCGTCCTCCAGTAATGATTCATGGACATAACTTTAATCAGAGATAATCTCATGAGAGGGATTCTCTACATTGATGATTAATGTATCGGGTTGTGCCGTACCCGCCCTCTTCTTCCTTGGGCGGGTGTCAATCGAACCAGGTGGCCTCCCCCTCTTCCTTTGGGGAGCCACGGCCTCAACCACACCTCCACTAAGTGTGGTTGCAACGCCTCTGTCTGCGGCGTTGTGCCCCTTATTGGGGACTTCTAACCTTGCAGGCACATTTGCAGCTGGTATATGTGATCTTGTCACTTTAGCGATATCAGCAAACGCATCAGGCATCGAATCTGCTACGTTCTGAATATCGATTATTCTTTTCACTTCGCTTTCACATTGTGAAGTGCGGGGATCATAATGAGACATAGTGGGGACAAACCACGACAATTCCTGTCGTTCCCTTAGAAAATCCTTTTTCTTATCTCCCCCTAACGACGGGAAGACTGTCTCATCAAAGTGACAATCCGCAAATCTAGCGGTACATAGATCGCCTGTCAAAGGTTCCAAATAGCGGATAATTGTTGGGGATTCATATCCAACATAAATACCTAATCGTCTCTGAGGACCCATTTTAGTGCGCTGTGGGGGCGCAATAGGCACATATACTGCGTAACCAAATATGCGTAAGTGTGAAATATCAGGCTCATGTCCAGTAACCAACTGGTACGCAGAAAATGGTTGGCTAGCAGTGGGTCTGAAACGAATAAGTAAAGCTGCGTGCAATATTGCATAACCCCATGCAGAGATAGGCATGTTGGTGCGCATAACCAGTGCCCTAACCACCATCTGTAGCCTTTTGATGGTGGCTTATGCGAGACCGTTTTGTGTATGCACATGGGGTACAGGATGCTCTACATCGATCCCGATAGAAATGCAATAATCATCAAATGCTTTTGATGTAAACTCTCCAGCGTTATCAAGCCTCATAGACCTGATAGGATGATCAGGGTGGTGAGCCCTTAAACGTATAATCTGTGCTAGGAGTTTTGCAAATGCAGCATTTCTTGTGGACAATATTGCGACATGTGACCAGCGTGTCGAAGCATCCACCAGAACCATAAAATACTTTAATGGTCCGCATTCTGGATGGATAAGTCCACAGATATCACCTTGTATCCTTTGTAAGAATGGAATGTTTTGCTTTGTATCTTTAGCATAGGAAGGTCTCGATCCTGTTTTTGCTAAAGAACAGGCTTTGCAAAATGAGTGATGTGCCTTTGAAATTCTTAATAAGGCAGAATGGGATGGAGAAAGCGCATCTGGTGCTTCAGAAGGCATGCTCTGCATTAGAGCAGTACTAGTAACCACACTTTGCAGTGTGACGGATTTTTGTCCCATTTTGTTTTTCACTCAAAAGAAAGGATGTCCGTGTGAGTTCTTTAAAATACGGATCATCATGTCACGACCAGGGTGTCCTATTCGGTCGTGCCAAAGCCTATATGAGTCAGTGTCCCACAGTTCGTTGTTGGTGACAACATAAGATTCAATAATCCGAATAGTAGTGAGATATAATCCACTAGATTGACTCATTAGTTCCTCTAAAAATGCGTTTCCTTCCACATTCATTAGAGGTAATATATATGTATTCAGTTCCATTCTCACAGTGAATTTCCAAATAATTACCGTTGACACGAATATCTTTAAAACTTAACAAGGTTCGATTAGCTCTTGGTGCATACAGAGCGTCTGTGACTATAATCATTGTGCCGTTAAGCATCAAGAATTTGGCAGTTCCTCGCCATTTTATTAATTGTGATTATCCAATCATCGTAGTCACAAATGAATTATAAGGAATTAATTCAATGATATATTTTTCTTTTATTTGCTAGATGTATTGCTTGACATCTTAATAGTGCTTATTTTCGAACCATGTATGTTTATGTGTAGTGAATAAACTCGAATAAATTCAATGCTTCAGAATAAAATCCGAAATTTATTAATAAGCCAACGATAATCAAATTAAGGTCTCGTCCAAATAAATCTAATTCCACAAACCATTATTCAAAATAAACTTTAAGACCAAAACAATAGTCTAATTAAAATGAGACAATACGTCTTCACATGAAAGTAGTTTCCACATCAGAAACCCAAAAGTGGTACTCAATTCCTTCTGAGTCCAGTATTTTAACTTCGGGTCGAGTTGGATCAACCATCTGTTTTAAAAACACGAGTGAAGATATATTAATCACGCAGTCATAAAGACATCCACGATAATTAATTTTCTAAGAATGTGAATTAGATTTCGAGACCAAAATACATAGTGGTCACACATTTTTTTTCGATGCTTTGTGAAAATACTTTATCACATGGTTGGATTGTACATATCTTGTAATGTCCATGAATTTTCATTATCATGGAAATACACAATTTATATTAAAAAAATGCTAAATAAAGCAATTTAGATGCAAAATACACATTGCATATTGGAAAAATAATTGAACGAAATATAGCACATATTATTGCAAATTTACTGAAGATGTCACAATAATTGTAAAATTATTTGCCTAAATAACATGCTTAATTAAAAATTGCCTACATAATTTATAAATGCTAAACATAAATTATAGGCATGCAAATTTACTTAAAAGTAAAAATAATTAGTAAATAAAACAACCATTAAATCAGATTACATATTTACTATTTAAATTTTGTAAAACAGTAAATAGTAAATAGTAAACAGTAAACAGTAAATAGTAATTATAAGTTACTGTACAGTAAATTTTAAAAATTTACCTGTTTTACCAGAAATGGTAAAAAACTAAAAATCCTTCTTCTTTTTTTTCTGGGTCGGGTCGAGATCTGGCCGGGTGATGGGCCTGCTGGGCTCGTCGGTGTTTGGGCCTGCTGGGCTTGTCGGCGTCGGAGCTGGGTCGAGCGGATCGGATCGGATCTGCACGTCGGGGACGAGGTCGATCGGGATTTGCTCGATGCAGATCTGGGTCTAGAGCTGATCGGAGCTGCTGCATCGGATCTTGGAAGCGTCGGTCAGAGGACAGAAGACGAAGCCGGAGAACAAATCTGGGAATGGAGACCGACTGCGTTAGCTAGGCTGGAAAACGACGACGACGAGGTCGATCGGTGCTTTGGGCAGTGGTGGGGGACGAGACGAGGTGGTCCATAGCGTCGGCCGGAGCGGTGAAGGCGAGGCTTGAGGACCGATCTGGGGAAGACGAGCTGGGGAAGACGAGGTCTCGGCTTTGCTAAGGAAGAACGACGATGCAGGCGAGGCCGAGGCCGGATCTGGGTAGAACAAGGTCGGCGGCTTGGCTTGAACGAGGCCGGCGGCTTGGCTTGAACTAGGTTTTTTTTTTTTTTTTGATGTTGACGGGAACAAGAAGAAAAAACAATCTTAGGGTTTTTTTCTTTTTCTTTGCTATTAGCTCTGAGCGTGCTGATAACGTGTTGTAGTAAAATGGGAATTGGTCTACTCATTTCATTGATAATCTCCTTTATATAGGATAACAATTACAAGGTAATCAAATTACAAATAAACCCTTAATTACCTATCGTCAGTTACTTTGACGAAGGCACACTAAATGTGTTTTTCCTTCAACAATATACAAAATTTTATTACTTTCTTGATAGTTGATATCAACATTCCAACACATTAAAATGGCGCGCTCGCGTCGATGAACATATCTCGCTTATTCTATTAGTAATTCACTAATTCGAGAGTTAATGTGACAGTCGATTCCAATCTAATGATAGGTTCTTATTTTGATCACAAGCCTTCACCGCGCCTAGTATTTGTTTAATGTTCGGCAACACCTCACTGGCTCACTCTCAAAGAAACCTCTCCCAACTCGTTGGCAAATGTATGTCTTTTTTTTATTTTATTTTTAACGGAGGATTTTACTGACGAATAATACATCGGCCAAAATGTCTATTTTTTTTTAATTTGAAGTTTTTGTCGACGAATGTTTCGTCTGCAAACGTGTGTCTCCTTTTAATTTTATTTTGTTATGGGATGCTTGTACCGACGAAACCTTCGTCGGCAAAAGTACGTCTCGTTTTTATTTTATTTTTTATGTTAAACTTTTGCCGACGAAACATTCGTCGGCAAAAGTGTGTCCCCCCACCCCCCCCTTTTATTTTATTTTTTTTATGGTAAGTTTTAAATTCAAATGCCTTCTCTCCCAAGATAAATAAAGGCTAAATAAAAAGTGCAATTTCTGTTGCGATTTGAAATAGAGTATATTTTCCTGATAATACAAAATTATTCTTTCTTTAGAAAAACAAAATTATACATTGTTCTTCATCCACATATGTAACCCACGGGACTTCGGTTCATCATAAATATGATCAACAGTAATAACATATGCTTAGTACAGGGGAGGAAGAAATGCTCCCTATCAATAGAGATTAGAGTTGCACTTGCATTATACAAAACATCTAGAACATAAAAAGCCTAGTACTATATCATTAAAATTCAGGATTTGATGCACCAAAGGAAAAAATAGAATTGCTGAAACCCTATGAAGTTTTTGTCGACGAATGTTTCGTCTGCAAACGTGTGTCTCCTTTTAATTTTATTTTGTTATGGGATGCTTGTACCGACGAAACTTTCGTCGGCAAAAGTACGTCTCGTTTTTATTTTATTTTTTATGTTAAACTTTTACCGACGAAACATTCGTCGGCAAAAGTGTGTCCCCCACCCTTTTATTTTATTTTTTTTATGGGAAGTTTTAAATTCAAATGTCTTCTCTCCCAAGATAAATAAAGGCTAAATAAAAAGTGCAATTTCTGTTGCGATTTGAAATAGAGTATACTTTTCCTGATAATACAAAATTATTCTTTCTTTAGAGGTTTTATTCTTTCTTTAGAAAAACAAAATTATACATTGTTCTTCATCCACATATGTAACCCATGGGACTTCGGTTCATCATAAATATGATCAACAGTAATAACATATGCTTAGTACAGAGGAGGAAGAAATGCTCCCTATCAATAGAGATTAGAGTTGCACTTGCATTATACAAAACATCTAGAACATAAAAAGCCTAGTACTATATCATTAAAATTCAGGATTTGATGCACCAAAGGAAAAAATAGATTTGCCGAAACCCTATGAAGTTTTTGTCGACGAATGTTTTGTCTGCAAACGTGTCTCCTTTTAATTTTATTTTGTTATGGGATGCTTGTACCGACGAAACATTCGTCGGCAAAAGTGTGTCCCCCCCGCCCCCCGCCCCCCGTTTTTTTTTTTTTTTTTTAATGGGAAGTCTCCCAAGATAAATAAAGGCTAAATAAAAAGTGCAATTTCTGTTGCGATTTGAAATAGAGTATACTTTTCCTGATAATACAAAATTATTCTTTCTTTAGAGGTTTTATTCTTTCTTTAGAAAAACAAAATTATACATTGTTCTTCATCCACATATGTAACCCACTGGACTTCGGTTCATCATAAATATGATCAACAGTAATAACATATGCTTAGTACAGAGGAGGAAGAGATGCTCCCTATCAATAGAGATTCGAGTTGCACTTGCATTATACAAAACATCTAGAACATAAAAAGCCTAGTACTATATCATTAAAATTCAGGATTTGATGCACCAAAGGAAAAAATAGATTTGGCGAAACCCTATGAAGTTTTTGTCGACGAATGTTTCGTCTGCAAACGTGTCTCCTTTTAATTTTATTTTGTTATGGGATGATTGTACCGACGAAACCTTCGTCGGCAAAAATACGTCTCGTTTTTATTTATTTTTTATGTTAAACTTTTGCCGACGAACATTTCGTCGGCAAAAGTGTGTCCCCCACACCCGCCCCCCCTTTATTTATTTTTTATTTTTTTATGGGAAGTTTTAAATTCAAATGTCTTCTCTCCCAAGATAAATAAAGACTAAATAAAAAGTGCAATTTCTGTTGCGATTTGAAATAGAATATACTTTTCCTGATAATACAAAATTATTCTTTCTTTAGAGGTTTTATTCTTTCTTTAGAAAAACAAAATTATACATTGTTCTTCATCCACATATGTAACCCACGGGACTTCGGTTCATCATAAATATGATCAACAGTAATAACATATGCTTAGTACAGGGGAGGAAGAAATGCTCCCTATCAATAGAGATTAGAGTTGCACTTGCATTATACAAAACATCTAGAACATAAAAAGCCTAGTACTATATCATTAAAATTCAGGATTTGATGCACCAAAGGAAAAAATAGAATTGCTGAAACCCTATGAAGTTTTTGTCGACGAATGTTTCGTCTGCAAACGTGTGTCTCCTTTTAATTTTATTTTGTTATGGGATGCTTGTACCGACGAAACTTTCGTCGGCAAAAGTACGTCTCGTTTTTATTTTATTTTTTATGTTAAACTTTTACCGACGAAACATTCGTCGGCAAAAGTGTGTCCCCCACCCTTTTATTTTATTTTTTTTATGGGAAGTTTTAAATTCAAATGTCTTCTCTCCCAAGATAAATAAAGGCTAAATAAAAAGTGCAATTTCTGTTGCGATTTGAAATAGAGTATACTTTTCCTGATAATACAAAATTATTCTTTCTTTAGAGGTTTTATTCTTTCTTTAGAAAAACAAAATTATACATTGTTCTTCATCCACATATGTAACCCATGGGACTTCGGTTCATCATAAATATGATCAACAGTAATAACATATGCTTAGTACAGAGGAGGAAGAAATGCTCCCTATCAATAGAGATTAGAGTTGCACTTGCATTATACAAAACATCTAGAACATAAAAAGCCTAGTACTATATCATTAAAATTCAGGATTTGATGCACCAAAGGAAAAAATAGATTTGCCGAAACCCTATGAAGTTTTTGTCGACGAATGTTTTGTCTGCAAACGTGTCTCCTTTTAATTTTATTTTGTTATGGGATGCTTGTACCGACGAAACATTCGTCGGCAAAAGTGTGTCCCCCCCGCCCCCCGCCCCCCGTTTTTTTTTTTTTTTTTTAATGGGAAGTCTCCCAAGATAAATAAAGGCTAAATAAAAAGTGCAATTTCTGTTGCGATTTGAAATAGAGTATACTTTTCCTGATAATACAAAATTATTCTTTCTTTAGAGGTTTTATTCTTTCTTTAGAAAAACAAAATTATACATTGTTCTTCATCCACATATGTAACCCACTGGACTTCGGTTCATCATAAATATGATCAACAGTAATAACATATGCTTAGTACAGAGGAGGAAGAGATGCTCCCTATCAATAGAGATTCGAGTTGCACTTGCATTATACAAAACATCTAGAACATAAAAAGCCTAGTACTATATCATTAAAATTCAGGATTTGATGCACCAAAGGAAAAAATAGATTTGGCGAAACCCTATGAAGTTTTTGTCGACGAATGTTTCGTCTGCAAACGTGTCTCCTTTTAATTTTATTTTGTTATGGGATGATTGTACCGACGAAACCTTCGTCGGCAAAAATACGTCTCGTTTTTATTTATTTTTTATGTTAAACTTTTGCCGACGAACATTTCGTCGGCAAAAGTGTGTCCCCCACACCCGCCCCCCCTTTATTTATTTTTTATTTTTTTATGGGAAGTTTTAAATTCAAATGTCTTCTCTCCCAAGATAAATAAAGACTAAATAAAAAGTGCAATTTCTGTTGCGATTTGAAATAGAATATACTTTTCCTGATAATACAAAATTATTCTTTCTTTAGAGGTTTTATTCTTTCTTTAGAAAAACAAAATTATACATTGTTCTTCATCCACATATGTAACCCACGGGACTTCGGTTCATCATAAATATGATCAACAGTAATAACATATGCTTAGTACAGAGGAGGAAGAAATGCTCCCTATCAATAGAGATTAGAGTTGCACTTGCATTACACAAATCATCTAGAACATAAAAAGCCTAGTACTATATCATTAAAATTCAGGATTTGATGCACCAAAGGAAAAAATAGATTTGCTGAAACCCTAGAATCGATTAGGTCCAGTAACTAGCACCAAAAAATGAGACTCCGATCACTCAGAGGAACCAGTTAGATTGAAGCATAAAAGCAGTCATTCTCGGTTTGCCATCTAGTATATGTGTCGTGATACCTGGTTTTACACTGAGTCTCTTACCTAAATTAAATTTCATGTAGGATTCAACCTGGAAATGGTTCCAACTTTGGGGACCTTGGGCTCCAAGTCCCCCATTTAAACTCACTCCCCATCCAAATGAATCTTCAGAATCATCAGAGACGGTGACAGCCCATTCTAAATGCTTGGGATTTGATTGCTTCATCTCAATCCAACCTCCAATCTTTGTAATCTCATCAAGTTCAGATTCCAGCATCAAAGCAATGGATCCAGTTGACACATTTTCCTGTGAGATCGTTCCCAGGGGTGGAATATATGCTTCAACCGTTGTCTCAGGAGATGGATGATGTACCAAATCGCCTAATCCAATGGTAGGAGCTACATAATTGACACGTTCACTTGATAACTTAGGCACTTGGTGAAGACCCAGAAGTGAGAGCTTTGTTCTGGCAGGAAGTTGATAGACAACTTGCCCAAAAGTGCTGAAGCAGCGCCCGACTCTGCTAGAACCCACTTGTCCAGAAACAAACTGAGCCAATGAAGCAACAACATTTTCCTTTTTCACCATTAAGCCAACTGCGCTACCATTACGCTCATTTAAAAGAGGTGGTCCAAATGATGAAAGATCAGTTAGGCCCTTTCCCTGCCAGGAAAAAAATAAATAAATGAATAAAACTGTGGTATACTAAAACCCATCAGGAGACTGACTGGCAATTCCAGTAAAATTGCAACGAGAAAAGCCATAATGTTGTTATGAGTACGCATCATACTTCGTGCCAAGTAGTAAGTACAAAGTTGCCACAACAGAATGTGCAGCATCCTTAATGATATGATTGGTATTACTCAATCAAACAACACATGCCTCAACAGAAATAACACTCATACTCAATGATAGGGTAGCACAAACGGATTGTCAAACTAAGCCAAAATGACAATTTGTTTTATCCACCAGAAAATTTACTTTTGAAATCTATTTGATTCACACCCTGAGAAACCAAAAGGCATACAATTTACAGCCATTAATGTCTTCAAGTAAATAGTAGACTGACATCTATCTCATGACTCATTAACTTAATGTTTTCAAAAGGAACCTGAACACCAATCAAACCAAAATAAATGCATACAAATTTAAAAGAAAATTGAATACGCCAAAACAATCTAGGTGAACATCGAAGTTAGTGCGAAGATTCAATACCTGGTGGGAAGGATTTGTAAGAAGCGCAACATCCCTGCATTGAGCTCCCACTGGGATTGCAATTGCAGATAACCAATCACACACATTTGCTGTATACGACACTTTTGCTAGTGAAAGTGAGCATTCTGAAAGATCAGAAAGATCATTCTTGTGCTTTTCACTGGCCACAAACTCTGCTACAAGCGTATCATTTTGGCGGACAGTTGTTTCAACACTGAACCTTGAATTAATCCCAGTTCTTATTCCTGCTCGGCTAAGAGCCTCGGAGTCTTGATGAAACTCATCATCATGCATGAACAAGACTGCCCCCAAGTGATCAAACTCTCCCCTTAAAAGGGTGTTGGACTCTTGGAATGGACTTCCTTTCCCTCTGGAAGTCCCATATAAGGAAACAATTTTCTCAACTTTATCCTGTCTATCCCTGAGTTTCATCAAGTCTGAAAATGCTTCTCGTTGCAACCGCTTCAATATATCAATCTGAAAATTCCACAGCATATAAACGTTGTAAAGCCTCATCAAATAGCTATTGCTACTTAAAAAGCGAGAAGCTAACCCTCTCCCAAATCCCAATTGGATGGTTATTCATCTAACATGATTGAGTACCCTACCATTTCCCACTCAATGGTTCATTACTTTTCCTCGTCTTTTAGACTAAATTAGTGGCAGGTTAGCTTAGGTTGGTAGTTAATTTATCTGATAAAAGCTTATGGATACCCGTAAACGTAATTAGAGTATTAGAAATCTAGCATCTGACTATTCATTTTTCGAAGCAAAAATTAGGGCAAAAAAGTTACGAATTAGAATGAAAGCATATGCATAATTAGTAGCAGTGTGAAATGAACTGAAAATAACAAAACAAAACAGAGCGATTTTGGAAATACCGGATTGCGGCGAGGAGGAGGTTTAGGACGGCCATGGATAAGAGTTTCAAAGAACTCTTGGGTCGATTTCGTCAAACCTTTAAACTTGTCTATTACGAAAGCTTTGGGTTCCATTTCCGAACCCTATCGAGAGCCACAGAGCCAGAGAACGAGCGAGTAAATAATATTGGGACTTGGGAGTGTGACTTTCACGGAGTAACAATTCTTTCTCAGATCTCACATACTTGGATTTTAAAATCCAGACTCGACGCGAGAGCGGCAAGCTGGTAAAGATTGGTCTACTGAAATCCTCTTCCTCTCTCTGTCTTTTTCTCCTCCTTTTCTTTTCCGGTAAAACGCAACGCTATTTCTTCAACACTCGGACTCGGTTAGCAAACCCATTGGGCCATGCCGCGAAGCCCAGTCCTAGTTTCGAGTTTAAGCATTTGTCAACTATTGAGCCCATCAATCATTTTTTTTATAGCAAATTACCACTAACTACAATTATAGGGAAATCTTTCCCATGCGCAAGGCCTGCTTTAGTGAAGCCCATGCGGTAGTGTTAATTATCCAATAGTGAAGCCCAAATCCATGCGGCCCAAACTCTGTTAACTTTTTTAAATTTCCGTTATATTGTACTTTACGAAAATACCCTTGTATCAATTTCTTCTCCAGTTCATCGGAGCAGACTCCTCTTCCGTTATAGAGCTTTGATTCTCTTCTGGATTAGAGCTCTGATCTTCATGCGTTCTTCGATCTTCTGATTACGAACAAGTTCTTAGGTATGCTGAATTTGCTCTTAATTCGTATGTTTATTTTCTGTGTTTTCGATTTGAACCATTGTTTTTGTAGATTTGTTCTCATGGATTTAGTTACTCATATCTGATTTAGGTTTTCTTTTTCGAACTTCTCTCTTTTTGAATTTGATGATTTTCGTATTAGAACATAGAAATTGAACGGGAAGTATGAGCAGGGGACTGAGGTCGTCTCCGATTCCAATTTCATGTCTGATTTAGGTTTTCTTTTTCAAACTTCTCTCTTTTTGAATTCGGTGATTTTCGTATTAGAACATAGAATTTGAACGGGAAGTATAAGCAGGGGACTGAGGTCGTCTCCGATTCCAGTTTCATGGATTTTTGTGTTTTTCAATTTGATTTTGACGTTTCCTTTTTGTGTTATTGCATGTGAGTAGGATATTGTGATGCTTCCATTGTTCATTAATCATGTGTGTGATGTTTTGGTTTTTCTAGGAATTATGCATTCGGAGGTGATTGCTAGGTGTATTTATTTGACAGAGACTGTGATGCTTCGTGGTACTATCTGTGATGCTTGTCCTTGATAGTACCACGAAGCACCTTGATTTGTGTAATGAAGTTTGCATGCGGTTTAAAGATTTGAAACCAGGTATGTTTGAGCTGAAATATTCCCTTCCAGATTTCCCTTCTTGTTTGCGACCGCGATATCATTTTAATGTTTAAGTGTTTAACTGAGTATAAGAGAACTTTTGTTGACCTTTTTGTGAGGATTTGTAATTCTGGGGATAGTTTTGTTGATGGTGGAGTTCATTCTACTACTACTTCTTCTTCTTGTTTGTCAGTGGCTTCAAGTTGCATCAATGAGAATGACTTTTTGGGTGATTTTAGGCCTGAAAATTCGAAAATATATTTGTCTAGGTAGTGGAAAGAGTACATTAAATGTGTGGACCAAAAATTTACTTGTGGAGTTGTGGAGTTTCGGCAGAAGTTGTGTATGTATGCAATTGAGGTGGGGTTTTTGTTTGTGTATGTGAGGAATGACAGATGGAGAGTGATTGCTGAATGTTTCAACAAGTTGTCTGAGGGATGCAAATGGAATGTGAATGCATCGTCTTGCTCTGCGAATGGAATTATGGAAATTGCTGAGGGTAATGTAGGTTTTCTGTTGCAAAATATATGCATCGTTGATTGGTGCAATGTTGTTGGTAAAACAGAAAAGAAGTTGTAGTCTTGACATGAATTTCACATGTCACTGACGAAGTCACTGAACATGTCACTGAACATGTCACTGACAAAGTTTTTGATTCCAGCTTTTGATTCAGTAGTTTTGAGTTCTACAAAGTTGTTAAGTTCAGAGAAACCTACTCTTTTCGATCAATCCAGTGCCTACAATTGAGAAGCCCGTGCATAATTTTGCTAAAGACGCGGTGATTTTGAAGCCTCCATTGACACGAAAGCCTCCAGGCAGGCCTAGAACTAAAAGGTTCAAGAAGAAGAGTGAAACAACAAAGTCTATCAAGTGTAGCAGGTGCGGAAAAGCTACTGGTCACAACAAGAAAACTTGTAACGTGCCTATCTAGTTTGAACATGACAGAAATTTGTTTTAAGATTCTAATATTGATGGAAGATATTGGATTGTTATTGAGAAATGAAGTGTACTCATTGTATTTGTGATTTTGTGGCAGATCACCCATTCCTTTATCTGATCAGAGAAAAAGTGACTGGAACAGTGATGTTCATTGGGCATGTTCTCAACCCCATTGAAGCCATCGATCCAAGCTAGTTTGTGTTGTCAATGTACATTTGAGTTTGACATGCTTAGAAGCCTATTCTCAGTTTTGTTGATATCTTGTGGCTTATCTTGAATAAACAAGATATATTTGTTCCAGTCATACTGTTGCCAACTAATTTTCTGTTCTTTTTTTTTTTCCATTTTTCTTATCCATAACCAATGTTCATCATATATTATCATTAGTTTGCATCCAAAAGACTAGACAGCAGACAATACATGATGGAAAGACTCACAGAAAAATGGCAAACAATTGCAGGCTTCTGGGGAGTTTGTGGAGACGTACGTGGAGTCGTATATATTTTGAATTTATATAGAATGTACAAGACACTACGTTACGATAACCCTGTATGCCGAGAAGGCTCAGATTTCCACTTTGCATTTTCCGAGTACTTGTATTATATCAGTGATGGAGACTTACATATTTTCTTAAGAAATATAAGTTGTATCATTTCGACAACATATTCTTACCTGCTTATTATTAAGATATATTTTTAAGCAAGTGCTAATTCTTTTTTCGGCTGTGTGATATAATGCCGGTTAATTTTGGTTCTTTTATTTGTTTGGGAGCGTAAGTAAACAGGCAAGCATCTTTGGTTCCTTTTTCATGAAATAAACTAGGCAATACATTGCAGGCCATATACAGACAACCTTCCCCCAATTCATTAAGAAGATCCAATGGTTCATATCTATAAAACATCATTTACATGGGTAGAAGTTCATGTAGTAACCATTCCAAATTTGTAGAGGGCAATACCAAAAACTATTTCAGCTCATTGTGAAGATAATGGAGACTAAAGTACTCATTAGAAAGGACCTGGGTGGTTCTCTCCCAGTTGAGAATGTTCAAGCTCTGGCTTCCAACAACTTGAAGGACATCCCGCCTCGATATCTCAGGCCTAAAGCTGAGATTGAGCAAGTTTCCATTGAGGACTCACTACAAATTCACCACTATCTTCTTCTTCTTCTTCTTCTTCCTCTGATTCTGAATCATCATCCTTGTCTTCTTGAACATTTTTGAAAAGTTTCTGCACACAAAAAGGTATCATGTTACTGTTAGTGACATTGTTAGTGACATGGTTAGTGACATGGTTAGTGACATGGCCAGTGACATGGTTAGTGACATGGCCAGTGACATGGTTAGTGACATGGCCAGTGACATGGCTACTCTTCTTGGCTACTCTTCTTGTCTTTACCTCAACTTCTTCAACCTCTTCCTCTATATATGTCTCATGTTCTATATCTTCCTCGCTCTCTTCTACACATTTCCTTTTACGACCCATTTTTGTACGTATGTCCTGCAAAACCATATAAAGTATTAGCTCTTTAAATAACGTACAGAACCTGTTTTTTGAATCTAAACTGATCAGTGACATTAACAGTGACTTAGTAAGTGACTCAATCAGTGACTTTGATAGTGACTGAATCTCTAT
The DNA here is from genome assembly GCA_029955375.1 of Rubus parviflorus. NCBI lineage: Eukaryota > Viridiplantae > Streptophyta > Magnoliopsida > Rosales > Rosaceae > Rubus > Rubus parviflorus. Next base: position 1,621,974 of record JARGGL010000001.1, on the reverse strand, counting down.
TAATGAAAATTGACCAAAAGCAGTTTGTGATATCTAAACTATATTTGGTTACAATTTAATCCACATGGAAGCAGCAAAAGCCCCAAAAAGCTCAATTCAAAACTACTTCAAACACTAGCAAACGAATCGCCAAACATTAATCCAAGAAACTAGTTTTACCAATCCAAGAAACTAGGCATCTTAAAGCAGCTAGTCAAAGAATGCTAAAGGAAACAGATGTAACCAAATGCAAGAACCTTGCTTAAGCTTTCATATACATGAAATACAATGTACGATATTAAGTACGAGCATTGTAGAGGATAATGGATCACAATACCAGTGCAACAATAATGGATCACAAGAGCGAGCTTGCGGGAAACGACTAAAGCTACTCCAATTCCTACTGTTTAGGAAGATAATTGATGTATTTTATAATTGAACCATTGAAGAAGTACATGTAAAAAATTAGGTGAAGAATTTTGCATGTTATAACACAAAATAAGTTTTATTGCTATTGATGAGAAGTACATAATTCTCTTGTCACTAAACAAGTTAGTGACATGTTGGCTGGGAAAAGTTCATGATTTCAAACTTTACAATGTGGTAGTTAAAACACAAAAGAAGTTGTATTGTTCTCAGGATGTCCCATAAAATATGTATTTGACATGTCACTGATGAGGTCTCTGAACAAGTCACCGACGAACTGAACAATTCACTGACCAAGTCACTGACCAAGTCACTGAACAAGTCACTTAACAAGTCACTTAACAAGTCACTGAACAACCTACTAACTATGTGTATACCAATAGAGTACATATGTTAAACAAAATAAATAAGGCTACAGGAACAAGTAAAGAAACACATCTAAAAACACGAAGTTAGTCGATTTTCAGAAGCTAAGCCTAGCACTAAAATGAATCAACTATTTGATCAAACTCCCATGAATGCCTGGCACTGTGATTCTTAATGATAGGAACAGTCAACTAGCCTAGCAGCTTAGAGAAACCTAGGCAAACCAAAAACTATAAATTTAGTATAAAATATCAACTACAAAATTAAACAATTCCAACATTGACTTGAGAACAATTTCATACATGCTTTTTAGTCAAAATCACTCACAGACCATCACTTAGTAAATCAATTTCCTTACAACCAGAAATATTTGAATCATCCATAGAGAAATCCTTATATCGCAAAGCATAAATGTATAAATCCTGATCCTCCAATATCGCAAAAGGTGATTGTATGATATAACCTCCAAGATCAAGATATATTAACATTCCAATAACAGATCGGAAGTTATGAATTTGCAACTGCAATTGTTTCAATAAGCAAATACCACTTATGCCTTTTTCATCTTTTACATAAGCACATGCAAACCTTTGACAAAGATAAAAACGCTCTTGAGATATTACTTACTAGAACTACACATATATATAAACCATTTCCTAAGTAGGTCATTCAACACACCCAAAATAAATACAATGGTTAAGACTATCCATAGCTAAACAAGAAGCTTAAACGTTAATGTACCTTCAACGACGGGAGTAGAGCAAAAACTTCATCAGTAGTTTCTGGATAAACATTGGCAATCACACATATCTGCAGAAGAATTTTTTATCAAAAACCTAAACCGTAAACTCCTCAATCAGACACATACGAATTTTTTACACTGATTTTGAAGAAAAAAATTGGGGAAATGAAGTAATTACCTATAGAAATGAAGTCTCGGATAAAATTGATGAAGATAGATTTCGATGTGCGAAGAAACCGATTTGATGAAGTCTCTGCTTTTTTTTTTCGGAGGTTTGCGGTTTCACCGATCTCTGGGATCTCTGGCTTGAAAGTAGGTTAGGTTTTGTTTGGTTCTTGGACGGAGATGAACCGATGGCCGGAGATTTGCCGGAGATCTTGGTTAGTTGAGGAGGGAAAGTGTTCTGGTTTTCAGTTTTCAATTTTCGGGAGGTTTTCAAACTGAACCGAAGCGAGTGAGAGTGAGAAAGGTTGAGTGGCATTCTGCGTAAATTTTACAAACTCGACTGACCTTTATGTAATTTCCTTGACTGGGCCCGTTACTGTTCATCCCGTTAGTAGACCGCACGGGCAGCGTTTGTCTGGGCCTTGCGCATGGGAAAAATCATGGGTCCATTGTAGCTAGTGGTAATTAACCCTTTTTTTTATTAGATTTCACGACCCTGCCTGGTATCCTAGTTCTTTTTCTTCTTTTTTTGAGAAAAGATGATTTATTGAATAGAATCATACTGATACAGTAGTTCAATTTCGCGAGTGTTATCTGGCTCATACAAAAATGGAAGCTTAACTAGAGAGACATATATGGGGATAGACTATGGGAAGAAAAATGAAAGTTTGCAAGGGATAAATGATTTCGTAATATAAGTAACAATAATATCTAACCGAATTATTAAAAATAAATAAAAATAGGGTAGTAATTGATGGTCAACTTCATATATATATATATCCACAAGTTGTTAACAAATGAAACCAATATAGAACAAATTGTCCAATACAATATCGATTACTTGGCCTCAGGCAGCTTCTTGGATGACGAGAAGAAAGAGTGGATGGAGTTTTGGAGTACCTGATGAACAAGGATCTGATATGCTTTTTCCGTAGGATGATAACTGTCCCAAAACACATAGCTTGACACATTTTTACATGTGTTGGGATCCCATGTGTTACAAAGAAAGCCCACCTCTATGATGCCTGTTCCACAGCACCCTTTATTCACAACTTCAAATCCTGCATGCATGCATGGACTGTTCTTATTAAATAATACATCCCTATTAATTAATTAATTAATTAATTAACGGAATCCATATGCATGCATATAATTACCATATTTGTGAATGTGTTGCAGGATATGAAGGAAAGGATTGTATGCATCCATGAAGACGACTCGGGCATCTGATAGGTTATTGTTTTGGGAATCCGCCATCGCTGAAAGCTTGGTATTGAACAGCTCAGCCGCTTCGTTGTATTTCTCGACGCACCTTCTTTCTATACCTCCGGCCAGTGTTCTCTGTGCCGGCAAACATCCAACTGGTGGCACACTTATCATCCCTATCCTCCGTGCTCCCACTTCATATAATTTCTTCATTGCAAACCAATATTTAAGCATATATATATGATCTATTAAAAATATTATGCGATCACTGAATGAATTACGTACCTGCACAAAGGCTGAGGCCTCGTTGAGCATGAGATCGGTGTAGGCATAAATGTCGTACTGCAAGAAACGTGTAGGTGTATGATAGTAGGTATTCACAAGGTCATCACTTCCTGTTTCTACCATGAAAAAGCTATTGCTTATAATGTTGTTCGCCTTCTCTTCTCCAACATACTTGTTCAGCTTCTCTATGCATTCCTTCAACATTTCTAATTGTTCCGATAATGGCATAGCTTTCTGATCGATCAACCATATATATTACGTTAGATCGAATTAATTAATATTGAATTTGCACATATATATATTTTTAATAATTAATTATATACCACAATTGTAGACGTCAATGGATCAAACCCTGAGCCGCTTGAAGCAAAGTTTACTCCAGTAAGCAAGTCCTTCTCTTGTAAATCTGGATCGAGATAGGCTGGCAAGTATTCTTTGATCCCCAGTTCCTCCACTGAAAAAAAAATAACAAAACAATTAAAGAACACAAGAAGATTGCTAGCTAGGCACTTAATTAATAATTCTAGAATATATAATTTGGACTAATAATTATATATATATATATTACATACCAACGAAGTCCGAGGGAATCTTGCCGTTGCTAAATCTTCCGGTTGGAACTCCTCCGGGAAAGTCTCTGCCATAAGGAGGGAAATTGCTCTTCACAATGGTTGTGAGGTCGTTATTGTTGCCTGTGTCAACTATTGAATCTCCGAACATAAAAACGGCAGGAACTGTTGCATTTTTCGGAAGCTTTACAATAGCTAGGGCACTAGTAAATATCAGATCCAGAGAAAGAAACAACCATAGAAAATTGTAAGTCATTGCCGGCCGTTTGATTAATCTGCACTTCAGGCCGGGGATATATAGACCAATTAATTAACTGGTTGCTTACTTAATTCCCAGACTTCTCCTCATTAATTACTGTGACACATGAAAGAAATGGGTAAGGCATATATGGAAATCATGGTCATGAGATCATCGTGTGTAGGTTGTGTCACCAACCTTAAGATCAATTGCTTGCACGTAATCTTTTTATCCCATGTGCATGCAATATTATACGTGCGGATTTAATAAGTTTGGAATTTTAATTGGATACATGTAAATTGAATATGTAAACCTATTTTGCTTCAATTTAAATTAAATTTCGCCGATCTACTTTGTTTTTAAGATTCTTTGTTTATGGTGTTCCTTAACTATTGAAAACGATATATTTTTCCGTAGACCTTTGTAAGTTGCACGCTTCGTGGTCTCATGCATGCATGTAATTAAATAATTAATGTTGCTTATTTTGGTAATTAAACGAGTTCCTTAACTGTGTTATATTATATATCGGAGGAAATCGATCATACTCTGATTTTCCTAAGGTAATTGCTAGGTTTTGGTAAAATTGTTGCTGCATGCTCATCAAAGTTTGGTCTCCCTAGCCTAATTATTCCTTTTAGCCCATGTAGTCCAATCTACTATCCTCCACAATTCAGGGAGCGCGCTAAAGCGCCAACTCCAAGATCCCTACCCAAATCATCAAGTATTATCATTTTTCATTTCTTTATTTTTTATTTTTAATCGTAAGGACTGAAAATTTGTACCTAATACCTCATTCCATATTGGCAAAAAAATAAAAATAAATCACATTAATTCTAAATGGTACAACCACCTTAGTTTGCAGGTACTACGTACATAATTAACTCAACAAGTATTTTCGCGCGCTGTGCAAACTATTGCTAGCTCACAGTGGGAAGTGTCCATCCGACGACTGGGTTCAGGGGGTAGGCTAGGGTACGGTGATGTATGCCATACCCCCATTTACAATTTTTTTGAACAAAAAATTATATCTAATTGAACCAAAATTACTACATTGACAACAAAGTTACCACATTCGTTTTACACTATTTACATATAATTGAACCAAAATTACAACTTTGACAACAAATTGTTCATAAACTTGTAACAATGTCATAGATAGAGTAATTACCTCTAATAGAACAAAGATTACACATAAAAAGACTCTCGTTACCATAATGACAACACATTTTGTTGTTATATTTGTAAATGGATGTATGACATGCATCTCAGTATTGTAGAACTTCCCCTGGGTTCAGCACCCTCCTCTCTCCTTGTCTAAAATTCTGTTGTTTAATTTGGCTGGGTTAGTTTTCTTGTTTATTGTCAAGGGTTCTGTTTCCGACAAAAAAAAGAAGAAGTTTTTCTTGCCAAAAAAACTATTGCTAGCTCGCTCTGATCTGCCTATATATGATTCCAAACCGATCGAATTCAACACCAACTGAATTATTAATTCTAATCGATAAATAAGCCCAAAAGAGTAAGTAAAACTAGAGGCGGTGGTGCCGGTGCATCTATCTATCTATCATTGCCAATAAATTTCCTCGTCCTTCTTTCTTCTGTAATTTTGTCCCCATACGTTGATTGATTGATAATCATTTAAGCTCGAAGGGCTAGCTCACTCCTTAGCTACTGTTTCAGTTTAATGCCCACCTGCTAGCCACCTTGCTATCTTTAATTTTTAAATCTTACACACCCCACCATTCCCTCCATGTCACATGCCTGCTCACTTCAGACTTCAAACTCTTGCCTAATTGGTATTACTTTCAAGTTCAAATCATTCATCCTACAACTTGATCTATAAGACTAGGATTTTTATCATCAATGGGGTCTGAACTTTTCGTGACCGGACAAAATAGGGTCCGAACTTAAAAAGCAATCAATTAGGTGCCTGAACTTAAAAAACCACATCAATGAGGTACATCCGTCCACGCACCGTCAATTTTCCCTTAAGTTTGGACACATGTCAAATTTCCATAAGTTCAAACGAGTTTTTATCATGGTTGGGGTCTAGACTTTTCGTGACCGGACAAAATAGTACCTGAACTTAAAAAAACAATCAATTAGGTGCCTGAACTTACAAAAGCAAGTCATTTAGGTACTTCAGTTATATTTCCATCTAATCTCCGTAAAAAATAAAAACAAATAAGACATTTCACAATACTTTCCAAAAAAAAAAAAGTCTTTTGTGGCCTCAAATTTTATTTTATTTTTGTAAATTAATATTTTGACTTTTATAAATATTTTTCAAAAATATAAAAATCTAAAACAATTGAAAAAAAAAATCATTCTCTCTCTCCTCTCCCTCTGCACCATTCGACACCACCACCTTTCGGCCACCACCTCAGGCCACCACCTCCACCAACATAAGGAGAAGGTGCCGACGAGCCAAACCCACCCGGCTTCAAATTCCAAGGTTTTGTTCCAACGTCCTTTGGCCACTTCCAAACCTCCAAACCACTTGGGCTTTGAAGCCCTTCATCCCAGAAATCTCGTGGTACCCTCGGTTTTCAACATCGACCGCCGCACGTGGAATATCAACATCATTGATTTTTTTAGTTTCGGAACTTCCGGCAATGATATCTCCCGATCCACCTCGAATTGGACCTCAAGGTAGTTACTAAACGTGATCCTTAGGTTGTGCTCTACATGTTGATATAAAACTTTGTGGTATTTGAAGGTGGTTGACGGCGGTGCAGAGGGAGAGGAGAGAGAGGTCGCGGGGAGAGAGAGAGAGAAATTTTTTATTTTTTTATTAGATAGTTATAGTTGTTAAATAATATATTTGCATAGAATTTAACAAGTGGAACTTGTGTCTTGGTGGTTTAAGTGTAATGTTGTAATGGTGAGATAATTAGTTTGAATCCCACCCCAAACAATTAGTGAAGTTTTTTTTTTCTTTATGGAAAGTATTGTGAAATATTTGATTTGGTCTTGTTTTTGACGGATGTTAAATGGAAATATAACGGAAGTACCTAAATGACTTGTTTTTGTAAGTTCAGGCATCTAATTGATTGTTTTTTAAGTTCGGGTACCATTTTGTCCGGTCGCGAAAAGTCCAGACCCCACCCATGATAAAAACCCCAAACAAAAGTGAATTTTTTTATTTTTTTTTTACGGAAAGTATTGTGAAATATCTTATTTGCCCTTGTTTTTTACGGAGGTTAGACGGAAGTATCTAAATGTCTTGCTTTTGTAAGTTCAGGCACCTAATTGATTATTTTTTAAGTTCGGACCCTATTTTGTCCGGTCGCGAAAAGTCCAGACACCACCCATGATAAAAACCCATAAGACTATAACAACAAGGAGTACTGTTGTGCCTATTTTAAAAAATATAATATTGTTTAAGAATTTATTAGGGTTTCAGACTCTTCATCTATTATTACTTTGTTTTCAGTTCAATATCAATGCTTTTTTTTCATGATATGTATTCGAGCGGATTAGCTCACATATGAAGTTTAATTGTCACACGTGTTTTACATCACCCAATTAATATAAGTAGATAGGTTACATACACCACACTCCATATCTAGTGTTATGATTTAGCGATTTTCGTTTTGTTTGTTTTTTGTGTCCCTTCAAAAGAAATAACTGCATCTAATTAATTAAACTCCAATCCTACATCTCTATATACTTCTTCACTCGATAAAACACTACAGAAAATCAATATACTTAAACATATAAAATATACGGTAGATGGCTTGTCGAGTATGGTAGCTGGTTTCTCATATTGCGTATGTACAATTAAATTGACCTAACACATTGACTACTACGTATTTTTCTCTTTTTATTTTGGTATGGACCTAAATACCTAACACACTGACTACATAATTATGACTTAAGAGTTATATATGTAGATTATATATATAAAATGATTCTCAGGTAAGGATATCCTTACTTTTTTAAGGTGCGGAGTTTTGATTTCAGCCGTTATATCCGTTTAAATGATTTCATCTGACGGCTAAGATAAAAAACTCTGTACTTTATAAAGTAAGGACCTCCTTAGCAGAGAAGCCTGTATATATATATATATATATATATATATATATATATATATATATATATATATATACCAGAATTTTAATGTACCAACTACGTGACACGTTCTCAGCCATTGATTTCAAGTCTGACAATATTTTATAATAAAAATTTTGTTAGACAATAATCTGTCAACTATTCTACCAAAACTTGAATTTTTTTTATTGAAGAGTATTTTTGCCTATTCACATTCTTGATCCTAATCATCCCTAGAAATTAATGAACCATCTTTTGCTCCCGATTTATCCACACCGAGGAGGAACAAGATAGGCGATATAATTTTCTTATAAAGTTTCTAAATACTTTGTTCACAGTCAATACCCATATCAATGATGAAGATTAAATACCCAGATCGGCGATGAAGATTAGATATATGAATCTGTAATCTTGGTTAATGATGATTCAAATTCTCAAGAGCAGTAGATATGCTGAGGAATGATGATGATGAATGATCATCTTGTAAGAAAAATTGAATACCCGTATCAATTTATAGATAAGGGCTATGGTTAATGATGATGAATTTTGGGTATAGTTCCCCGACCAAGAGATTTTTATGCCTGATGAATTTATATGCTTCATACTTATGACTTGAGCTTCTTCTTGGGTATAGTTCCTCAACATCAAGCATCACATACCCATATCATGTCTTTCACTTATGGGTTGTGAATGGCTGATATCAGCCAGATCACTTCTTAAATTAATGACCCAGACATACCCGTTTTTGGGGAACGTCTTGAGTGCTTTAGGCACTAGTGTTCTGAATTTTTTTAAGACCTCACTTATAAGGGGCAAGATGAAGATTTACAGATTCAACGATTCAGATTATTGCTGACATGTTTGAGCACTAATGCTTTAGACATTGTAGAGTTTTTCCTTTTTATGGGGTTTTGAAAGAGAAGAGAGGAAAATCTGATCACCTCCATTTTAATTGAAATTGAATTTGGACTTTAATCGGAAACTGAATTGAAGAGAATCAGATCAGTTTTAATGTAAAGCCACTACAAGTTCAAATCCATTTTATACAGCACAAGGGTAGGAGGTGAATGAAATTTACTGAGGTGAACGAAACTGTGGAGATGAGTAATGATTTGGTCAAAGTTAACGGTGATGACCTATGACGTTGGTACAATCCAGACGCTTCCTGTATGTGAATATCTTATTGTAATGTCAGTGTCAGCTAGTAAGATATATGTATATATAGGGAAATTCTGGATTGTACCATGGTTTTATTGTACCATGGTACGTGGCTCGATCTCAGCCGTCCATTTTATATTATGTATTTTTTTAATTGTAAATTGACTGGTGAATTTACATTTCTATCCTTAACCTCTTTTTTTTTTTTTTTTTTTCCTGGTTTCTCTTCCTCCCTCTCCCGTGCTCCTCCTCCTCCTCTCTCTCTCTCGCCTCACTGTCGCCGGCGATTTCTCCCTCCTCCGGCCACCAAATTACATGAGACTTGTCTCATTTTCTTCATCTCCTCGAGCTATTCCATCCTATACCCATTTATTATACCGAATTTCAGTGTATCAAGAGAAATCAAGGAGAGAAAAACCCAAAATATTAACTGAATTGTTCATCGTTTCCGTTCACAATCCCGGTTTATTCGACCTAAGCTAACGATTGGGCTTTGAAGCCCTCGTCCTTGCGAGTTTAACGCCACCAGTCTTGGCTTAATCCGTTTCCGGACGGCGGCGAATCGCCGGTTTGAAATTTCAGCCACCGCGAGCTTCCAAATCGAATTCGTGCATTTCCACTTCGAATCGGACTTCATGGCAGGTATAAAAGTTGTTTATTGCGTTGTGTTGTACATTGTGGTAAAATTTGGTGACCATCGGAGGTCGTTGACGGCGGCGCCGACGGTGGTGGCCGGTCGTAGTGGTGGCCGGTAACAGTGAGGAGAGAGAGGAAGAAACCAAACAAAAAAATCATTAAGGGTAAAACAAACAATTCACAGCCAGGTACAATAAAGGCATGGTGCAAACTAGACGCACCCGTATATATATACTCTTATTGTAATGTCGGTGTCAGCTAGTAAGATATATAATATATATGCGGATTAGCTCACACACTGACACTGACATTACAATAAGATATTTACATCGTCCTATATATATGCACGGGTACGTTTATTATAATTAATTGGAGATATCATCATATCATGTGATGCATGAACCTTTTAAACATTTTTTTAAGATTAGAAGGTGTTGAAGAGGATGAACTAGCAACTGAAAAGAAAAAGGGCATGCAGTGAAGGACTCCATATATGCTCTTCATCAAGAATTTGCAAAACACAATCAGGAAGAGAGTCCCAAACTACTCTCACAAATAGGAGTATTTAAGATTAACCTTACACTTAGGATATCACACTCCACTTGAAGGATTAAATTCATATGATATTTAATAAAAAAAAGAGAGTTTACTTTTTAATTTCAGAGAATATAAATTTAGGGTAAAGGCAAACCCCATTTACTCTGTGATGAACTGTGACCGGAGCATAATAAAATTAAAATAATACAAGAAAATGATTAATTAAGCTTGAAGCGGTATGGTATTGATCGATCGTCATGATACATGTCTTGTTCAGAAGAAGTCGTTTACATATTTTTGGAGAAGTGGAGGAATGAGTACACTGTATGCTTGCTGTGTAGGGTGATAACTATCCCAAAACACGTAATCCGATGGATTTTCACACGTGGGAGACAATTTGGTGCATAATATTGCTACCTCTATATCCCCTGTACCACAACACCCTTTCTCCGACACTTTTAACCCTGAAAAAATTAATTAACGTACACCATTAATCGAAAGTTACAGCAGTTAATTCGTTGAGGTTAAGCATGCAGATATTAACTATTTACCGTAGTTGGCAGGGTGAAGAATGAGATCAAGTAGAGGGGTGTAAACATCCACGTAGACGATTCTACTGTCGACCAGGTTCGACTTTAAGGAGTCGATGTTGGCTGACAGTTTACTGTTGAATAGCTTCGCCGCGTCGTTGTACTTTTCTGCACACTGTCTTTGTATTCCTCCGGCTAGAGTTCTCTGTGATGGTACGCACCCTATCGGTGGTGCACTGAACACACCAAATCTTCTAGCCCCAAGTGCATACAAATCCTGCCAATTAAGCACACGATCGATATATTATAGATATTATTAAGGATCATATCTAGCTAGTGATTAGTGAATATAATTAATTACCTGAAGGAAACTAGAGGCAGAGTTGGCCATAAGGTCAGTGTAAGCAGGAACATCATATTGCAATTTTCTTATGCCGATAGTGAAATAGGTGTTGGCAATGTCATCGCTGCCGGCGACCACCAGAAAGAGGCTGTTGGCGATGATGAAGTTTGTTCTCTCCTCACCAAAACTGGCTTTCAGCTTCCCTATATACTCTTTGAACATGTTCAACTGATCCGATAATGATATAACTGCCTGCAAGTATATATGATATCGTATATCGTCATCGATCGGAATAAATGACACGATGGAGGAACCAAATAAATTGAAAACTTCAAGATTGCATGCATCATATATATATATATATATATATATATATATATACTCCGGATATGATCATATATATATATATATATATAGACTTACTACTAATTCGGGTGTCTGAGGATCATATCCAGTGCCACCTGAAGCAAAGCATACTCCGGTGCTGAGATCTTCAGGTTTTAGACTGGGGTCCGCATATGGCGGCAAAAACTCTTTGATTCCCAATTCTTCAACTGATGATCACCCAGGATATATTCAACTAGAAATTAATTACTTTACTCAAGCTTTTAATGTTAGAGGATCATGTCCAATTATTTTTGATATGTATATATATATATAGTTGTTACGTACCTATGAAGTCTGAGGGGACTTTTCCATTGCCAAATCTGCCGGTTGGAACTTGTCCTGGGAAATTTTGACCATAAGGAGGGAAATTGCATCTAATAACAGACTTAAGATTGTTGTTGTTGCCGGTGTCCATGATTGAGTCACCGAAAACTATTACCGCCGGCATTATCTTTCCTGGTGGTATCTTCACCAGACCCTCTGTAATTCTGGGATACTGCCCTAAAACCACAGCAAGACTGCAAACAAATATGAAGAGCTTCTTTGAGGACGACATTATCGAACCAGAAGAAGAAGAAGAAGAAAACATTTCCATCAAGAGGAATCCCATTCTTTTGGAATTTCCTCCGGTTCAAAGAGCAAGAATACAAGAGAATAAGTGACAAATGTTGGTTTTTGGCCTCATTCAGGTGCTTCTCTCTGTGTCTCTGTATGTGTATACATATATAGACCGGTTAAAAGTGTGCCATTTCCTGGTCATTTATTGCCAACTAGCAACTTAAGAAGATCCAAGCTGTTCATATACGAAAAGTAGGTGTAAGTGCAACTATATATACAATTTCAACTACTATCATTCAATATGTTTTACTGCTATCCAAATCATTAATTCAATAAAACTAATTTCATATGATGTATCTGCGAAGTAGTGGCAAAAATTTCGGTTAAAATTTATGTAATTTCGCTTTATTTTTATTTTTTAAAGAGACTATGCGTTATAGTACGTTTATATTATATTTTAGCAATATCTTAGCACCAAAAGAATGCAATAAAGTAGAGCGTGAGTTTGCAAGTTTTACTGCAAAATAACATGTGATATGTACGTGGCTTGTTGATTTTTCTCCTTAGTTAATTAAATGTAATCAGGCAGATTTGAATGTCTAATGTTGTTTTGGGATGTTTTTCATCCTTTGTACTGTGTTCTGATCCTTTTCAATAAAAATCTTCTTTAAAAAAAAAAACTTAAGCAATATCTTACATTTTACACATATTAAAAAAAAATCATATTAAAAAATTAGGTCACACACAGAAAAAATAAAACAAACCTTGTTTTCACAATGTGGATGAGGAGTTGAACACATAATAGTTAAAATCCTATCGAAGAAAAATAACATAACACTATTATTATAGTGAAAATTGAAAGAAAAAAATGTGCACAAAAAAAAAATTGAAAACCAAAATGTCATAAATGGTCCGAAGATGAGACACATGGGCACATGGCCCCATGCTTGTAGCTATCTTGTCTCATTATGATAATATAGATTATTGAAACCTACATTGGCGAAACTGACAAAGCTTATAGCTAGGAGCAATGACCTAAACAATGACGATCATGAGGGTCCCATGCCAGCAATGTTAAACTTTTATCAGCTCGATCTCTGATTGTTGTGATGAGCAAGGCAGTTAAACGTGCTCAGTTAGGTTTAAACCCTAACCACCAGATCCACCATTGTTATTGTCTTCTTAAGTAAGTAGCCAACTGAGAGATGATGGTGATGCTTAAATCTCAATTAGACAATTACGTGCATGCTTAAATCTCATTTTCTTCTTAATTAAGTAGCCAATCGATCATCGAATAACTTTGCCGAACGTGCATGCATGGAGAGAGAGTGACATATAAAACGATCAAACTTTCACGGGGCCGGCGAGCAATCCATGCATTAATTTCCTTTCTGAGAGGAAAAGACACGTATGCACTCTGCATCATTAATGCCTTGTTAATTGCTCAACCGTTTCCACGAAGGGAACCCTCGCTCACTAATTGAGTATAATAATACATTATTGTCTCTCTGCTTTGCTAGTTTGCTACAGCTGATTCATAGATTGTGCATCAGAACCACCGCTGGTGGTTGAGTTGGTAAGAGCCTCCAGGTGTGGTACCCCCACCCGGGTTCGAATCCTGCCGATTGCAGATTGGAGTTAAATCTCAATTCATTCTGTGGATGGCCAAGAGGAGGAAGCGTTCTGACAAGATCCTCGACTGTAGATTAGTCCTTGGGCCTATGAAGCCTTTAAGATACCGCGGGAGTTCTCGAAAAAAAAAAAATAGATTGTGCATCAGTGCCCACTATAATAGATACAACTTAAATTCAAACGCAATATAATTAATCGATTACGAAGGTCATATGTATAATAATATATACCAAACGATCGGTTGGCTTGACACACCAGCTATTAAGCTCTGAGTTTGACATTTACTGACAAACTACCTAGCTAGCTGCACACTTCTAATGGGGTCACAATTTCTAAGCATTATTTCCTATATTTTATATTATTATTCTGATCAGCTTCTTAGGTCTCTTACCTATAATGTAGGTCGTTCAGTTACCGATTAACTACTAGATAGTCTTGAAGCTTATAGCTATGCAGTTTATACATAAAACGAAAGCAAGAAACACTTGTAACTAACAGCTTATAGCCAACAGCTCTAGCCGATGGATACATACTTGTAGAAAACGTACATGTGCAATTTAAGGGCATGGAACCAACCAACCTTGACGCTGTAAGACTTCAATGTCTACCAAAGTATGATTTCAAGTCTCCATCTCTCACACTCCCAACGGTTTACTGATTAATGTAACCTAGCCAGTATATCATCACCACACACTTCGAAATTAAGAGAGCTGAGCATCGTCACACGTTTTGAAATAGGACAGTGATAACTGCATACTAATTTGCTTGTACGAATTGAAGCAGTGGTTAATGCGCGAGATTTCACTTACAGAAAAAGGGAAAAAGACTTTGACAGAAGAAAAGTACACCACAATAAATTACTTAACAACCAACTTAATGGAGTCGATCAAACTGATCAACGAACAATGATTATTACATTATCGGGAAACCGCATCAATAAAATGCTTTCTTCTTTGTTTTCCAATAAAGCAAAAGAATGTGAACATGGCAAAACATTTAATCAAACCCGGAGGCAAACAAGCGTTGATCAAGAAGTATTCCAACCCAACACAACAATGGAAGAAGAATGACCCACTTTACAAACTAAAAATAGAAACTGTACCACTGCTTTTTCATGTTGATGAACCACACCAAGTACAACCCAGGAACAAAATATCACATCTGAACCCTATAATTATATCAAGTATTTGAAATGAACATCAATTTACACAAAAGGCATGACCCAGTTGATGGTGCTTTCAAATCAAATATTCATATACAAGCTACATATTAGAAACAAGCTGCCATCACCTCAATACAAACCAGAAAATCAATTGTATGTAAAAGCTCTTCCAAATTATTCGGAAACAGAAGCAAATCCAATTAGATAATATGAAGCCAGGGACTTCATAATGGGAGATTTAGGTGCCATCACCAGTCCTAAACTCTGTTCATATCAGTGAGCACTCACAAGGAATGGATGCTGGCAAACCCCACACTCAATTGTCTCCGAACCCGAGCTAGGAACTTGGACCTGCAACAATTCCATTAACCTCGTCACCAAAAAGAAACAAAATATGTATACAATAGACACTGTAATACGCCAGATTTTCAACCTTTGAAATAAGACTAGTTTAACCTTATATATCTCGCAAGAAACTAAAATATTATACACTAAATATATAACTGCCAAGTTTTGGCTTTACTATCTTAAAATACATCATACATGCGTATGTGTATAAATTATATACATTATGAATTAACTTATAACCTGCAAGTGGACAGTGCACGTAGGACAAGCAACTTCTCTCATCCGCCTTCCAGATCCATCAGACTTGGAACCTGAGAATGAGCATGCAAATGAGGGATAAATTTGAAAATCAAACAACTTACCAAATGCCACTGATATCCCACATTGAACAATTACCAGGTTCGCCCACAATTAAGATTCTCATAAAAGGCTAACCCAAACTTGCACAATTCAATCTTCACAAGAAAAGAAAATTACCTGAAGCTTCCTTGCGGTTCTTCTCCATCTCCGCCTGTCCAAAAATAAAAAAGAGACGTGTCAGTTCACGCCCAAGACACGTATCAGAAACACCTCTATTGATGCAGACATCATTCTGCTTACGATAGTCATACTTCAAATTTACTTCAGGGGGAATAATTGAATCCATTCTAAATCTAGATATTCCTGATCAAATTCTGAAGTATAAGTATTGTAAGCAAACAGAGGCAGAGAACACAATTTTACCTGAAGCTTCTTGGCAAGATCCTCGTGACTATGCAGAGCTGCAGGTTTACTAGATGCTTCCTTAGCATTACTCAGCCTCTGAGTCACTTCAGCCTGCAAGGATAATGACACTCTAATTAATCAACGATAAGAAAGGGCGCTTTTTCTGTGCTGGAGGAAAAAAAAAAACACTAACTTGTACAAAAATATACTACCATGCAAAAGAATATAGTTTTTCTGATAAGCAAGCAACGAAAGTGTATATACAGATCAGTATGACAAGATACTAAGCACGAATTCAAATACAAACCCCACAAATACTTTAGTACTATCTATAACTACTTTGTCAATTGATGTCAAGAGTAATTTCCCTAATTCAATGATGGGACTCCCAAAGAAGATATTCATGCTGTCAAATATACTATCACCGAAATTCCAATTGTAACCAATGGATCTCCCTGTTGCCTATGTGAGATTACCCAAACCAAAAACTGTTATTTCTTAAGGTGACTAACAATGAATGTAGAGAAGATCTCGGTCAATCTTATAATCCAAATGTGACTGAAAAAAATACCTGATGAACTGACCTAGTACCCTGAAAATAAATGAAGAATTCAATCAGAGACTAAGAACACAACTAACACCTTGTACCCTTATCAATCCTTCTCGGCAAGAAGTCCATGGCTTATTATCCCCATAAGCATCATAATAGATTAAATCATCACAGAAACAGGGTAAAAATAAAATAGAAACTAAACCATTTAGAAGATAATGCTCCATCAGAGTTTATTTTAGTGAAAAAAAAGAAGAAAGAATACTGCAAATATAAATGGAATCATAACTCTAGGGTTCTCTGATGTAATTGGAATGGTGAGATTAACTAGCCCTATTAAAGCCTTAAAAAATTTTGAGACATACCATGCACCGATCACAAACTCGAACCTGCGGAGCATTTTCCTCAGCAGTTAACGCTATTCTGCCATGGGTACACTTGTCACAAAAAATATCTCCACAGTTCCGGCAGTGATGCTAAAATGGAGAAGAAATCCATAAGTTCAAAAGAAACAAGTATGAACAATACCAAACTCCAAAGAATACCACATCAAATTAGACTTACCCTACGTACAAAAGCCCCAAAATCTGTTCCACACGCTGTACATTTTGAAACTGCTTCATCCGGGACCTAAAAAAAAAAAAGAGCAAACGAAATAAGCAAGAGCCAATATCCAAGAAGAATATTTTACTGCTTTAGGGAAAAACTGCATATAATGTATTCAAATATGTATAAACACTGCCACATGTATGTCATTCTACCAAAAAAAATGAGAGCTAATATTACCCAATGATCTTTCTCCTCATTTCCTGGCTTTATAATGTTCATCCAATCAGTTAATCCTTTCTTTCTTTCTGTAGGCTGTTCATTTGTCTTCAAAGATTCAGTTGGCCTGCTACTGGTACCCATCTCCTTGAGCTGAATTACAATTCGCAAAAACGAAGCATCACCAACAACAATCATCATTTGAAATCTGTAATAGAACCTTAACAGCTGTCTCGAGGATATATAGCATGATAACTGTATTATGCATCTTTCAAAATTGCAAGGAAAGCATATAATTTTGCCAAGACAAAACCATCCAATCAAATTATCGGCATTACGCAAAGTACACTTCAACTGCCCATTTTCAGTATAAGGGCGACGTACAAATTCCATAAGAGTTGACAAAAGAACTGAAATTCTTGCAAGTGCAAACACATATTATTGAAAGCTGAACTCATAAATCCAGCCCACCTTATGTTACATAGCCACAAAAATTACATGCACCTTCAATAATTATCCATGTATATACTTGATATATAGCACGTATGTCAAATGAAGAAACAAGGAAAGCATCAACTAGGCCACAATCACATGTTGTAAACTATAAAATAGAGCCATTATTGTTCAAGAAACAGAGAAATCCAAACCTGTACGGTTGCAGCAGTCACTGTATCCAAAAGGGTGTTTGTAGTGTAACTATTTGACTGCAATCTAATACGTCTTGGATCAATGTCAACAGAGCTCTTTGACCAAAATGCAAAGGTAGATGAATCTGTTTTCTATATGAGAAGGAAAAGAAAAACAAAGTTATTGATACCTCAAGCCAAAATTAGCAGTAACAATAGAAAATCAAAAGAAAATTAAAAGAACTTACTTCACATCTAGTGATGGTCTCGAGGGGATATATTCTCAATGTCCGACTGGTAGAAGGATCAAGCATACGAATACCATCCAAACCAATCTGAAAGAGAATTGTTGATCAACCATTGTTCTCACATACAGAACAAATACGGAAGATTAAAAAAAAAAATGGATGGTGATGTTCGAAACACTCTCCATTAACCAACCTAAGATGATTATGAGGAATACTAAACACAGCTTCATGATTAAAAGGATATTGAAAGTATGAGAAATATGAACTGCAGCATATGGAATTTGAAATTAGTGAAGATCAGCAAGTTCAATCTTAAGAGTTCCACTACAATTCTAGAACCATTTTAAAAGACCATCTTAGAGCACATTTGAACTTTCATCATAATAAATCCATCCACACGTGTCATTAGATGCTTCTGCCATTTATAAATAGTAACACAAATGGTATAAAAGACAAATCCAACATTCGCTTAAATAATCGTATATCCATGTATATTAAGTAGATTTAAAACATACTTTAACACGAATTCATCAGTTAAGTTTCATCGAGTTGATACCGAACAATCAACATTCAAAATGTTAAAAACTATTAGAATTTTTTTATATGAACCTTCATGTTTAGTTGAGATAAGAAGACACTTCTCACCCTAGAGAATAAAGAGAAGGTATGAGGCATCCACAAACACATGCATACAGAGAATTCTGTTGAATCTCAATGGATTCTTCTTCTGATAAGAATAATAACTTATGCACACTAACAGGACTAAAAGTGGCGGCTGATGACAGTTCCTCAACAGCATATCTCAGAGCTGATATATAAAATCCATATTGGGAGGGGAATTTAATAGAAAAGACCAGAAACTGGGTTAACATATACTCCTACTCATGCCCAAAATTTCGCATCTAAAATGGACCTTCAAAACCATGCGATGACAAAAGTGATCCGTGAAATCCAGAAGTTCACTCTTTTGCTATGGGCACCTAGTCTAAGGCTATGGACCAGTATTTTCAATTGATTAGGTTCTTAAATGTAAGATTTATGGTTTCACATCTAATAAGACATCCAAAATAATGCAATGATCAGTGAAATCCTAGTCACATCTATAGAAAACCTTAACACTACTAATCCCTTCCTAGTCCAACACAATCATAAACATAAATACTCAATGTTGCAATCTCATCCCAATGAGGATAATAGTGGAAATGGTATTACTCAGAATAGCAGCACAATGAACAGAATAACATAGACACAATGTCTCCATGTTCATACCTGGCAAAGAACATCCATGGTGCTCTGTCCTCCGCTCTCAGCCAAAAGCTTAACCCGAAACTTCAGCACCCCACTCTTGGTGTCTTCTTGAGTATCTGCCTTGGGTACTGCCCGAACAATCTTGCTTGAGCTCACAGACGAGTCTTTACCTGAAGGAAAACTAATTGCCCTTCCGTAATCATCGAACAAAGCGGAGCTCGACGACTTTGGTGCTGTGCCACGAGCCCCATACGGCTCCACCTTGTCCCCTTGGTAAGCATAAACACCGTCGCCGTAACTTTCACTGCGACCTGAATCATAGCGCTTGCCATATGGATCCGATCCCAAATCGGACTGGCTACGGTTGTAGCCACCAAACCTATCATCTAAATACGAGCTGCCGCCGTGATCGAATTTCCCCAAATTCTCGTAGGGATTCTCATAGACCGGCGGGGCTAGGGATCCTGGATTTGAAAACGGGCCTGGGTAAGCAGACGAGAACGGAGAAGAGGGGTTGGAATTGGTGGTAGGGTTTGCGGGGATTGATGGTGGCAGAGTCGCATAACTTGGAGCCGATTGATGCTGATCGTACGAAGGATGATAGGATTGCTGCTGCGGCGGCGGCGGCGGCTGATACGGCGCGTGGGTTTCAAACGACGGGAAGGAAGGTGGTTGAGGTGTGGGATTGAAGGCAGGCAAGTTAGGGTTGGAGATTGGAGGGGTATAGGAAGGAGCTGTGGGAGGGGAAGGATCGGGATTCAGAGAATATGGCGGGTAAGATTGCGAATAGGGGCTGTAATCGGAGGTGGTGAACGGTGGTGCGGAGGCGTAGGGGTTCTGGTAGTGATCGGTGGGGATGGGGTTGGGATTAGGGTTTTGATGCGGAGGGTATTGATAGTTTGGAGCGGAGGAGTAATCTCCGTGCTGCATAGCTGATCGCGAGGAGACGGTTTCGGAGGAATGTGGTTGTTGCTAGATGTTTCTGTGTTTTTGGGCAAAGGAAGGCGACCACGAGTAAACTGCGAACGGTGGCCCAGGAATATTTGGGTAACGCTCGTCTGTAGCTTTGAACAGCTAGTCTCAATGCTCCGCCATTTGTAGCGCTCCACGTGGAAACCCATCAGCTGATTCGGTAACAGTCCATTTGTCTGAATCCAGTATTCTGCTACGCTAAATGGGCCGGTTTTCCCTTTCAAAATTCGGATTTTTAAGTAATTTCAAAGTGCAGGCAGATGGGCATCAACTTAGCCCAAACATGTAAAATGGTGTTCTGCCAACTCTTTTGAATTCATGAACGATCGTTTTGAAGTCCAGTATTAGCCCATAGTATGTCAAGGGATCGAAATTCTTTTTTTAGGTATTTTTTGGAGAATTGGAGATTTTACCCTAGTCCCCATAGTCTAGTCGGAGCTTTAGGTACGAGTAGAGGGATTAACCCTTAATTACGAGGGTATAGTTTCGGAAGGGTAAACTATATTTTACCCACGCCCATTCCCATTCGTGTAAGAAACTTTTTGAACTGGCTATTTTGGAACGGGAACGAGACCCCAAGCTGAAGCAGTTATCAGAGAGTTTAATTGCAGCGCGCACCATGTTTATGTGGGACAAACAGAACTTGCCATATCCAAGAGACGACAAACGAAGAAGACCTTGTTCCAATGTTCCCCTAATTCAAAACCAAAACGAACCTCCCTTACAGCCACAGGCCGAGTCCTTCAAAAGTAGTCAAAACCCACCCAAATCGCAGACCACATCTCAGCCGTTCATCTCATATATATATATATATATATATATATATATATATAATGCCTAGACCAGTTGAAATCTGGGAAGTACAAGCAGCTCAGCGACTACTGTGCTGTTCATATTTAGAGAGAGAGAGAGAGAGATCAGCTAGGGTTGCGATTTTCCATGCAGATCAGAAGATCTCCATTTCTCGAAAAAGACCACATCCACATCATCGCTCGCCTTTATTCTAGAAACGGTTGTTTTGTTTTATTAAACCCTATATATACGCATTGTTTGCATGACCCATTTACATCGCGTGGGTCCCACGTGCTCTCTTTCTAGGACTCTGATAGAGTCATGTCCCCATGTCCCACGGTGATGGACTCAACAAAAAAGCAGTTCGGGCTTTGCGAATACCAAAGACCAAGCTAGATGGGACGCAAAACCACATGATGGCTTGTGGCTTTTCTATTTTATTTTAATTTGCCCGAGTGTGAAACGCTTAAACCAAAGTGAAAAAAGCTCGTCTGAGACGCTTTTCAGGCTTTGAGCTAGTCATTTTCAATCTAATTAATTTAATGTGGTGAAAGCATCAAAGCAAAAAGATTTACATTAAGTGGCGGTGCGTGACAGTACGTGCATGTGCAGGCTAGGGCTTCGTAATCTTCATCATAAACGTCAAATTTTTTTCCCTTCTTTCGTTCCTTTCCTCTTGTCTGTTACGAGTTTAGCACAGCCGTACGCTGTTACGGCTAAACGACAGCGTTAGCTTTCCTAGAGTAGAGAACCCCACTGCATCAAAACATCGTTTCTCAAAGATTTTTAACCTAAATCAGGTAGCATAACATATTTTGCAGTAATTAACCGAATAGGAATAAGGGTAAGATTCTTCTTTTCACCACACCATGATGGGTTTTCAGTACAAAAAAAAATCCGATTACATTGCGGACGGAGAGAAAGATTAAAAAAAAAGTTGACTAAAAACCATCATGACATGCAGTACAGGTATCAACAGTGTGTACTACCTCAAAAAATAATTAAAGGAAGGCAAGCTAGCTTCTTTTTTCCGTTTTGCTCGGTGCTTTTTGGTGTTAGACCAAAAAGACCTCCATGCTTGCCTCCTTGGTGGATTTACACACGGGGCAAGAATCAAGAAAAGCTTCACAGAACTTGCACGAACAGAGGTGTCTGCAAGGAAGAAAAAGCACGCACGACCTCCGAGCATTACAGCTTTTACAACCCAAGCCCAACTTTTTGTTAATGCCACCTGCTTTTTCTGAAAGCACTTGTTGCAGCTGCTGCTTCTCACACGAGCCACAGAAGGATTCTGCATCATCGGCTTCGCTGCTGCACAGGACCATTCTTTCTTTGACCTGTTCGAGCGTGTTGTTGAGCTCCATCACCATCGTCTCGTTTGCTTTGGCCACCCTCTGCCACGTCTCGGTCTCCATCTCCGCTTTTCTCAAGCAATCCTGAAGCTCCATTGCTCTCTTTCTGGCTTGTGATAAGTGCTCCTCCTTTTGCCTGATCAAACTCGACGTCCTCGATTCGAAGTTGTTCAACAGGGCCGCCAGCTGTCGCTTCCTCTGCTCTTGCAAAGCAAATCTCAGCTTCTCATTCTGCATTTAACGAAAACAAAGGAATTAATTAATTTTTAAATTAAAAAAATTGAATGGAATCTTAAACCCAACAAAAAATAGAAAGTATTTGTTACCTGCAACTGAAGAATGCAATCAATCTCCCGAGTTTGTAAGTCGAGCTGAGCGCTCAAAGTATCGGAAAACAGCGTCGGAAGGAAGCTATTGCAAGTGGAATTTAGAGAAGGGGAAACTGAAGAAACTCCTAATTGGTTAACATTTATATGTTGAAACTGATGAGGTTGCTGCTGAGCTTGATGGCTTGGAATGAGGCCGGAAAAGAAGTCATGATCAAACCCGGAATCAGAAAGAGGAGGAGGGTTGATGAGAGCCCAATCTTGTTGCTCTTGTAGACCACTCATGCCCAAATTTTCTGAGAAATACATGGTCTGAGCCTGAACTGCCATGTCGATGAGATGATCAACCCGAAACCAAAACCCAAACGTCTCTCGATCGTTAATTTGCTTCACATATTTGTCCGGGGACTATTAATAAGAGAAACCAGAACTGATGATGATGATGATGATAAAACCAAATGGGGATGAGGTGGTGGTAGGTTTAAAGCTAGAGGGTTCATGTTGTTGTTATATCAGAAAAGACGCATGACCCTTTCTTTCTCTCTCTCTATCTAAACGCTCTCTCTGACCTCTCTTTATTGGCATAACCTTTGCCTTCTTTGTTGCTGTGGTTTCTGGTTTAACTGAAAGAGACCATTATGAAAGAAACCCGTGGGTGGTGTTTGGTTATTATATATATAGTAGGAAACTGACAAATCTTTCTTAAATATACACATTCATTCAATATTTTATCATTCAATTAAATGCGATTTTTTATGGGTAGTTTGATTCTATTTGGCGTAATTAAAGAACTAAAAAAGGAAAATAAATTAAGGGGGTATATTGAGTTATTGACAATTGGGAGTCTTCCCAAAAGGCTTCAAAACCTATAAGAGGGCATTAAAGAGGGAGAGAGAAGAGTGGAGAGTAAACGACGACGTACACATGCAGATATTGTGACAGGAGGTCACAGAATTATCGGGTCAGAGAGAGATAGGTTCATAAAGAAAAGCAAAAAAGAGATGTGTTGGTGAAAGAGAAATTCACTCAATTGAGACGTGAAAGGGTCAGACGTTATAGATTAGAGAATCAGAAGAGAGATGTCAGTTTGGTCATTGGGAAAGGCTGAAGAATAGCATTTCTATTTCCTATTTTTGAATGAATCACATTAATTCATCTTTCTTTATCAATGTTTTACATTCATATATAATTTGAATATTTGACTAACCTACATAGTAAACTGCCTAATGCTACAGCTACTACCAGAATAGTCACAGACGATGCAGAAAATAGTACAGTGATGGGGATACTGAACCGATTGATGAAACAAGGAAAAGGAAGGAAAGAACGAAAACTACATCACATATAGGCCATCTTCCTTTCAAAAAAAGGACAAAAATTCACTGTGCGGGTCTCTTGCCACGTATACATTCATAAACGATCCATGGGCCCACCAAAAATATCACCTTCGCTTGGGGCGTTGATGGTGCGATTAGTCAAGACTTTTCTCATATCATAGATGAGGTTGGGTTACGCTACATGTGGCTATGTTCTGTGAATCTGTTGCGGTGACGAGGGCTTGCCACGCAACCACTTCGAGCTAAGCTGTTCACACTTTGCGCATAATAACGTGTCAATCAACTCTCTGGCACTTGATCTTGCTCCCTAACAATTAACTGACCACACCATTGAGTCAGAAAAGATAAAGTTTGCCGTTGAACAATGCATTTGGGCCGACGCCTTCTTAAAAAAAGGATCTCGGGTTCGGATCTATTAAATATGACCCACCTGGCCTGGCCCGGCCCGTATGAGAGCATGTGAGTGGTCGTAAAAAGAGTCCTCAACTCCTCAAAGCTTTATTGTAAAGCTTGAATTAATAAAGCTTGAATAGTATATGATATGATGGAATACAACTAGTAGCACATATGGTAAAGTTACCGACCCAAAAAAAGAGAGGCGCAAATGTGGTAAAGTTGAAATTCCTAGTCACGCATCATTATTAGTGATTCCTTAAGACTTGGAAAACCAATGGCTTAAGCAGAGTCAAAATATCAGAAATCTGAAACAACTAATTTGTTCCGCCTTTAGGCATTGATTCTAGCAGACTCTCCCACTGCACTCTCCATTCGACTATACCATTCACCAATCCGGGTGTTCTCCACCATTTCTTTGCCGGATTTAAGGTGTCGAATCGGCCTCAAAACACCAAATACAGCAAGATCAGCTAAGTTAGGATTTGACCCACCTGTTCAAAGACAAGATTATCCATTTATATGGTACTTCTAAAGTTCTAATCATAGAATTAGTTTTAATTTAATCAAATATAAGATTCTGATGAGCTGACCAAGAAACTGCCGGCCTTTCAGAGCATCCACCCATGTTTCTGCAGCTCCATACAAGGCTGCACGTGCATCGGTTATATTGTGTCTCTTCTTCAATTTTTTCGACACAAAATACATTGCTGCAGCTCCACCATACTTGGCTATTAGCCTTTCAGATAAACTGAAATTTCCTGCATGTAAGAGGATCTTTTAAGAGATTTAAGATTACTTAATGCCAAATTAGATTAAGGAGTTAACGGTAAGGAGTGTGGATGTGCTGATAATCAACATAATGTGCTGAATTCCAGCACCATCCAAAGGTGCAGCAGCCAGCAGATACTTGTAAAGGAAGTGATATATCCAAAGTGCAATGAACACAAGTAGAACCGAAAGCTTATGAGAATGTCTTGCTGTGGAGCTTCCACAGATTTTATTTTGTATTTTTGTTCATGAAGTACTTTTTACAAAAGAAATTTGAATCTCAATAAAAGCTTTAGAAAAGGGAGTAAACATATGGTTCATGACATTGTACATCTTTCGTTCTTCCTACTGCGGTTGATCGATCCATAAAAATTCAATCCAGTAAACAATACAAGTTGCGTTAAATAAGCGATAACATATGTTGTTGATTCATGAAGAATGCTAGCAAATAACAGCGCATATGGGATTTTTTTTTTGTGAAATTAAACTATCTGAGAAATAAAGTAATGAACTGAGGATTGATCTGAGATCATACCGTGACTGGTGATATAATCAAATGACTCAAGAGCCTCTGAAGGAGTTCGATATATGTTTGGTGATAAAACATGCACCAAGTGATTATCCACCCACCTACATCACAAGCAATCAGTTATTAATACCACATCATCACAATGCCCGGGAAATATAAACAAATGCATCAAACAATCCAAACAGGAAGTTCAGTCTCTCCAAAATTGTCCCTTTGAAGATTAGTACTTCTTAGAAAGGTTTACAAAGCTCAATACTAAAAGTAGAACACTTACTCACGCCACTTCTTTTCTTCCTCACTATCTACGACAGTGTTCTCAGGATTGATTCTTTTAAATAGCTTATCAATTATATCTGTACAAACAAAAGATGGAAATTTAACCAAATACAATGAACTAAAATTGAAATTTAGAGATAATGAATTACTAAATACAATTTCATAAAGGAATTCCCAAGAACCTGAAGAATCAACCATTTGTTCATCGTCAACTTTCAGTATCGGCACCTTCTTGTAATCAGACCATTTGATCTCCTTTTTGCTCATGGGGTTAACCTCCATAACTTTGTAAGGAATGTTGTAATAGTCCAAGAATGCTAAGAGAAAAAGACATTGAGATGTCAGATGAATCAAGGTGAATTGCAACTGAAATGCCAAAGCAGAAGACTCTAATTTTGAAAATAAGATCAATACTCTATAAAAGGCAAGAACCTGAATTAGAATTTAAACACTAATAATCAAAGCAACCAAACATGAAATGAAAATTTCAATTTCCACTGCTCACCTCTAACCTTGTTACAGAAAGGGCACGCTTCATACTGGTACAGCACGACGTCGTTGGGGGCGAACTTGTCGGTGGAGACGTGGGACTGCACCTCCTCTTGAGCCAGAGAAGAGAAGCACATGCCGCCTCCGGCAGCTACTGAGGGTTTTGATAGGCCAAAGCGATCACCGGAGCTTTGACTGAACCACAGAGGATTCGAATTCGAGCACGTACTTATCATCGCTGCTTGAACCAGACGCTGTTGAGTTGCGCCGCCGACTCTGGTGGCGCCACGTATACCAGCGGCAGTGCGGACGAGCAAAGCGATTCCGTTGATCCTTCTCATGACGAACCAATTTTGTTCACAATGTTTTCAAGTCCCAATTTTGGAGTATGTGTGTGTGCTAGAGTCTCGCTGAACTTGAGTAGGGTTTAATCAGGGTTTTGGGGCTGAGAAATGGGATTCGTTTTTTTTTTTTTTTTTTTTTTGGGTTAGAAACCTCTGGAAAAGTAAAACTCACTCGAATTAAGATTTGATTGGAGTCGGGTCGGGTCGGGTAATAAAAACGCGTGGCCAGATTACAAATCGAAATTTACGAAAACAGCCCCATTAAAGTAAGCAATCGCCGGGAAGAATATCAATTGTGTCAGTAAATTACAACTATTTTGAGGATATTATTGGAATGAAAATGCGCCGCCTTAAAAATCTAGATCTATATGTACACCCTCTGCTGTTGTGAATACATCATTCTGTTATTTGCTTGCCGTCGTCAAACCTTCGCGCCAAGGTCTGCTAGGGTTTTTTGGGGATCTGGTTAAGCTTTTAGCAGAAGGGAAATTCTTCGTTACCGGAAAATGTCTCGGTGCTTGCCTTACACGCCTCCCGTTTGTGCGAGGAAGGCAGTGAATAGAGAGGCCTTGCTCGAACCGATTAAGGTTTGTTGAGCAATTTGATGCTTTTCTTGGCCTCTCCCCATCTCTTTCTGCAACAACATGTAATATGTGCCTGCGGTTGTATTCAATTGAATATAGATTGAGTAGATTTGGTGGATTTGTGATTTACATGGTAGGATTATTAGGCCGAATTAGTATCTGAGATTGGCTCTAATCTTTTCTTGATCGATATTAGATTCGCCCATTTGCTAATCTTTGCAAAGAAAAAAATCCATCTTAGACTGTTCGTTGATAAGTGATTTATAGCTTTGATGATTCTAATGGGTTTAGTGCTTGGATAACCCAGTTGCCCAAATAGCACTTCGGACTTTTGTTGAAAAGATGTATTCTTTGTCTGTTAGAATGCAAATTTTTGTGGTATGAAGTTTTATATCGGAATCCCATATTATATAGGATGAAGGGATTGAACGTGGCGATGTTGGATTAAGATTGGAGGCTTAAGGATTACCTTATTAAGGATGGTTTTGCCTGGGATTTGATGATGTTATGAATCTGTCAAACTTGATTTTTCTTGGGGCCTTGTTATAGTTCAGGTGTTCAATAAATGAGGGATCTGTGTAGATTTATCTCTTTCCATACCTTGATTTGGAATCAGAATGATGGGCCTCATAATCCATATGTTATGTGCTCATAAGTATCGCATCCGAGTTTGATCAAAGAATAAGTAGTAGGTTTCAAATTCATTGAGACCGCTTTCTTATCAAAACATGATACATTGAAGTTAAGACTTGGAATTTAGAATTTAGATTGTCTAGAAATGAACCTTGTCATCCAGCAAGGTGCACTTTATCCTGAACCGTGTGGTTCAAGTTAATTGGCTCACTACTGCCTTGTGAAAATATTGTAACATGAACGTAGTATTAGTAAAAAATTTGTAGTCTTCGTTCTTGGTCCTCTTTCCGTAGGTTTTTGTTTGAAAATCAATTGTGAAACTACGCTCTCGCCATGCTAGGTTTATTAAGATTGTTAAGTGGTTTACTTATGTAGGTATCACCAATCACTGTGAAGTGATAAATTCATAGTGATCGTCACTTCACAGTGATAATTTAGAGTACTGTGATTGACAAGTAATTGGAAGTGAGTTGCTTTCTACCCAGTGGTAATTTACTTGAACTTGAAGTGGCTCATTACTGTCTACTTGTCTAGTAAAACATCGTTACCTAAAACATGATGATTTGATTAATCCTCTTTATCCTCTTTGCTGTTGTTCACCCTTCGAAAAAAGAGATTTGAACGATCCACATAGCATCTTTGCTTCGTTGCTTTAGACATGTTTGATTGCCTTCTCTCTTCCAATCTTATTCACTTTTTATACTGATGCTTCAAAAGCTCCAGAGAGAACTAGAGAAGAAAGCCAAGACACATAGGAAGAAAGAGAAGAAGGAGAAGAAGAAAGGAAAAGGGCATAAAAAGGAGGAGTTTATATCTACTTATTCTACTATTTGTGAAGTGAAGAGTGACATTACTGGAGAAGTAGAATCTAATCAACTGGAGAAAAGTGACATTACTGATGAACATGAGCTGCCATCCTTTTCCGAGAACATTTCCTACGTGTCTGATGGCATCCAAAGTAGCACAAAGAGGAAAAGTGAGTTTGTCCTTTTCTTCTTAATTAGATGGTGGTGCTAGTCTGAAGCTGTTCTATATTTAGTCTCTAACCTTTCAATTTTGATCTTAAACCAGGAACCATCATTCGCATTAGATCATTGCCGAAGCGCAGTGATCCACAGCCCTCAGATGCCTCACGTGTCGATCCAAAGGCAGATTTCCGAACTAAAGATCTAGAGAGGACAGAAATTGATCATGCACATAAACAACCTAGTGCAGAGACGGTTGTTGAATTTGAGAATGCCGCTTCTACATCTGGCCAAAATTTCTCAGCAGCCGAGAAGGCAAATGCTTCATCTGAAGACCATAGTCGGAGGGAAGGTTTACTGCATGAGAGACTGGTTGAGAATTGGGTTCAACCTCTACTTCAATCAGTGCTCAACGATTATGGTGATGAAGAATGGCTCTTTGAGACGAAGCAGGAAAACAGACATGGGTCTAAAAGATTTAAAGCTACCAATGAGTTGGTGCCCTGTTGTTCAAGTCCAATGTTGTGGCCACAAGCGCACTGGTTGCCTGAGCATGGCTTATGCGCATTACCCTTTACTGTTCCATTTTAGTTTTTCTTCCTAGCCCTAAATTTATTTGATTTTGCTGATTATTCTTGTAGAAGATATCAGCCTATTGAATCCTCTTGTAATCAAAGAAAGTATCATTTTTTGTTATACTACTGGCCAGTGTTGAAATGGATTTATAGAATTACTGGCGATCATTCTTTTGGATTTGGATCAAGTGGTTTCTCTGTATTCTCTCTTTGTACTCTTATATACAAATCTGTCCTTGTGAACTATATACTAAACAACAGAATGAAACCCTAGAACCATCTAAAAATTAGGAATCCCCTCAAAATGAGGATCAGGTATAGTCAAGTAGTCCTTCAACTGAAAGCGGGGGGTTTTTCCTGCGCTGGATGCTGTATCGGTGTAACTTGATGATGACATGCTATCATCCTTTGTATCGGACATTTCAGAAACTGAATGCGACATGGAAGAATCAGCTTCCAGAAAATGGTCATCTTCGTCTTCATAATCCAACTCATTGGCATCTGTCTCCCCTCTTAAGAGCTTCAGTACATGGCTCATATTTGGACGAAGGTGAGCTGACTGGTTTGTGCAAAGGCTTGCTGCCAATGACATTCTACGCATTTGGAGATTGTCGTGGTGGCCCTTCAACTTGGGATCCAGCAATGCTTTGACATCTCCAGTCTCTAGTCGATTTCTTGCCTGAGTCAACGAAATGTCACATGCTGTTAGAAAGTGAATACTGAACCAAATTTTGGTATATATATACTGACAATTAGGAAAGAGTTCTTACCCACTTGACCAAGCTCTCTTGTCCTTTTGGAGCCCCAACATCAACTGGCTTTCTTCCTGATAATAGCTCAAACAGAACCACACCGAAGGCATAAACATCAACCTTGTCACTGACCCTCCCTTGCATGAAATACTCTGGAGCCATGTATCCGAAAGTTCCCACCACATCATTACTTATCACGTAACTAGAATCCATCGATCCCCATATAGCAAGCCCAAAATCCGATAACTGCGAACATTGAATCATTCAACAAATAATCTATATCAGCAAAAGCATCTTCGAAATTGTGCAGGAAAATGAAGAAGGCAAGCATGGCATATATACCTGTGGCTGAAGCTCACTTGAGAGAAGAATGTTCGAGGATTTTACGTCTCTATGAATAATGGGCTGAGGGCAGTCATTGTGTAGATAATATAGAGCCTCAGCTACTGCAACTGCCACATTGAATCTCACTTCCCATGGCAGTACAGAACCATCCTTACAAACTGTTTAGATGAAATAAATGCAGATCACAATTATGTTAAGCCTTCAAATAATTAAATTCAATGTATTTCTCATATATTGAAGTTATGGGGGATTGCTTACCATGCAAGTTCTCCTCCAAACTCCCCCTAGGAAAGAGCTCATAGAGTAAAACAAGATTGTCATCTTCCACACACACACCTATGAGAGTTGCAATGTGCTTGTGCTTAACTGAAGATACAAATTTGGCTTCCAAGCAAAAATCATCCCAAGCTTCCTTGTATGCTTTCAGAACCTTCACCGCCACGGATTTCCCTCCTCGAAGACATCCTCTGTATACACTGCTACACCCTCCCTCGCCAATAAGATTCTCTGTTGACAGAAAAATCAATTGTTCAGAAAGACAACTTCACAAAAAGAATTAAAGAAATAGAAACCAACTAGATGAAGATTTTAACTGACCTGAGGAGAATTGACAAGTTGCAGTCCTAATTTCTGCATAGCTAAACATCCTGCAACCTGGTGAGTCTTTCTGAGAGGGGAACCTCAATTCATTGGCTAGCTGCAGATTTACTAGGGTTGTTCGATTAGGTAGGCCCATCACCCACCGGACCACAGACATGTTTTCAGCTTCCAAATCTCTGGCAGGAGTAGTCATGGTTTCGGAGGTTGCTATACGAAGAAGAGGCCAACCAGGCCTTGATAATGGTGATGTAGATTCAGCTTCTTCAACATCCCAACTCTTCGAATCGTCATCTGATTTTACACAAGCTTCCTGAGTATTCATCGGAACAATTACTTTATGAAGGGGCCAGCCAAAAGTTGATTCTGAAAGGACGTCGCAAGATAACCATTCTGCAACATGCTTGGTATTATCAGATTCCATTGATGAATTCTGCTTCTTGATCACACCTGCAAACTCGAAAGCTCTAGTGTAAGCCGCCTTAAATTTGTATATAGTAATTTACATATTCATGGTTATATAGGAACTATATAATAATTAATATTACCAGAGCTCATCAGCCACCCTGACCATTCCATACATAATTTCCACGTTCTTGTTTTGTGAAATTAACATCACCTAACAGAAACACTAACGTTTAATTATAATGATCAGATAGAAGACTAACGTACAGAGACCATCTTTTATTGGTTTGAAATGACGAATGAAATATTTGAGTTTATCAGATACGCAAGTTGACCCGGATCTTCCTTGTTTTGAATTTTTGACGGCTAAGTTTTCCTAGCATACAAATTATCCAACCCAACCAACCTGACCAAACCCCTCTTTTTTAATCAGCCAAATAAGTACACCTAATGTGACTAATCTCTCCGGCAAGTCAAACTTATTGCTTTTGAGTTTTGACCATGGTAGCTGCTAGCCTCCTTCTACCTGTCACATCGCCACGACATTTTGTAAATTTTCAGCTTCTTTTATACGGCCCAAGTCGAATAAAGAATTTCAGCTAAAGTTACCTCATATGTATATAGGAATTAACTAATTAGTCTAATCGTACGAATTTACCATCTATAAAAATTCATAATTACATCTCAAAGCAAACTCACCTAAAATGTAAATCACATTTATAAACTATCAAAACACGTAAATAATAATGTCATCATCAAGTTGATTGAGACATACTTTCAACAATTTTGATCTCACATTGTTTTTATTGGAGGTCTTTATAGTAATATAAAGTATGGACCATAAGGAAATCCTAATCACTAAACATAAAGAAATCTTATTTCCAAATTCCAATAACATTTGGAATTTTAATCTTTATAAGAAAATAAAACTTAAACAAAATAGAAAACCTTATCAAACGCCCAGAGAATCAAAATAGGAAAGTGATCAAAACTTTCAATCTTTGTATTGGTCACGATAACCTGTGGGTGGAAGGTTTGCAACCAGCTGTAAGCTCATTGCTGAGCGTTCGTATTGAAGATCTTGTTTTTCCCTTTGTTTTGATATATTGTGATTGTAGCGGAAAATTGAGTTCACAATTATATTCATCCAAAATTGACAATTTGTTTTCGTTGGAGCAACTCGATATATCCAAAAGAATTGTTTTCGAGCTATTCTACCACTAAAAAGTTTTACTTGAATACAAAATTCTCTTCTTCAAAACTGATCGAATTGTCATCACATCAATTTGCCCGAGCATCAAACTTCGTAATCAAATTTTTAACTTAATTTTCAGCTCACACAACCACACTCTCAAGGATAATAAATAAATAAATTTCACTAAGTTGAAACAAATATCAAAGTTCAAGTGTAAGGTACCAAAATATTAAAAAAGAGGAAACGCATCTTTAGTTCTTAACATTATAACTACACTAATCATGCCCGGGTCGAGGTCGGGTCGGATGCGTTATTTGGGTTTGTCTGAAGAATTTACCAGAATCAGTTTAATGTTGGTCGTGAACTAATCAACCATCAGTCTATGAAGTGACCAATCCCAATGCCAGAGAGCTAAAATTCAACGTTCCACGAAAAACTTAATTGCTTCCTTTCAGAGAGAGAGAGAGGAGAGAATGATATTGGACGGAATCGGAGACGAGGAGAAATGGCTGGCAGAAGGAATCGCCGGCATTCAACACCATGCCTTTTACATGCATCGCGCTCTGGTACTTTCATTTCCTGATCCTATTTCTAATGAATTCCTACAATTTCGAATCCAATTCCATCTACTATCTGAAACCTAATT
The DNA here is from genome assembly GCA_029955375.1 of Rubus parviflorus. NCBI lineage: Eukaryota > Viridiplantae > Streptophyta > Magnoliopsida > Rosales > Rosaceae > Rubus > Rubus parviflorus. Next base: position 1,588,237 of record JARGGL010000001.1, on the reverse strand, counting down.
TCCTCGGTATTGTCGATTTCAATTTTCTCAGGATGCGAACAATCTCAGAGACGCTCTCAAATACTCGGCTCAGATGCTGTCCGAGCTCCGAACCTCGAGGCTTTCGCCTCACAAATACTACGAACTCTGTAACACTTCGTACTCTTAGCTCAATTTTTTTTTTCTTACTGGACTGGTTGATTGATTCCATGTTGTATCTGGAATTTTGATTTGTACCGTTCATGTATTCGTGATTGATTTCACAGATATGCGAGCATTCGATGAGTTGAGGAAGCTGGAGATGTTTTTCAAGGACGAGAGCAGACATGGCGTTTCGATCATTGATCTGTACGAACTTGTTCAGCACGCTGGCAACATACTACCAAGACTGTGAGTCAATATCCCTAGACCTTTCGTTGAATCATAACGAGCAACATTGTTGAAATCATTAAACTGTTTAGAGGTCTTAGTTGGATAGTTCTTTAGCTTTAGCTTTCAACTGCATCACAACTAGCTAAGCTATTCCCTATAGACGAGTTGCTGTTACAGAGGATCACTGTAGAGTTGTGCATTGAGATACTTGTTCAAACATTAATTTTCTTGCTTTTCATAACCATATCAAGAACTATAGAGCTATTCAATGAGATACTTGTTGTTTCAGTTATATCGTTTTTGTCAGCACATATGAGGTAGCTGCTGTGTATTTAACAGGTATCTCCTATGTACGGTAGGATCTGTGTACATTAAATCGAAGGAAGCACCTGCTAAGGACGTGCTTAAAGATCTTGTGGAAATGTGTCGTGCTGTTCAGCATCCGATTCGTGGGCTCTTTCTAAGAAGTTACCTTTCTCAAGTCAGTAGAGATAAGTTACCTGATCTTGGTTCCGAGTATGAAGGGTGAGATTCTTTTCTTGGCTAGGGCTGTTTATTTCTTTCTGACAATTAGTCCGAGTCGGTTGATTTCCTCTTCTCTCTCTCTCTCTCATACTCATTTACCTATTTACTATTTACTTTATTCAATGATTTATGCTTGAGAATAGAAAGATATATTAATGCATTAGATTTGCATCATATTCCACTCTCTTTGCAGAGGTTCTGACACTGTTACCGATGCCGTCGATTTTGTGCTACAGAATTTTACCGAGATGAATAAGCTTTGGGTTCGAATGCAGTATCAGGTCTGTTCAATATCTATTAAATTTTATCTGCTCTTTTGTCTTGACATGCATGGCACCAGAGTACTTGCATGCCATAGAGGTAAAAGTGAATCATGAGGGCATGATTTTTGGCCATGCAGGTGTTATGGTGCTTGTGAATCATTCATAATCTTTGAAGATCCTGAGTTGAGGCATTCTTTGGGCTTTCTGGACTGCAGGGACCTGGTCGCGCGAGAGAGAAGCATGAAAAGGAAAGAAGCGAACTTCGTGATCTAGTAATACCAAAAATCTTAATCTATCAGCAGATGAATCAGTGCATAACAGATTTTATTGAGAAGTTACACCTTTCTGAATTTCCTTAATAGGTCGGGAAAAATCTCCATGTTCTCAGTCAGATAGAGGGTGTGGAACTTCAAATGTACAAAGACACAGTTCTTCCCAGAGTATTAGAGCAGGTTTTTCAATCTACTTCGCTTCTCAATATGATTTTTTTTTTGGGTTGATTTCTAAATTTTTTTCCTTATGGAGCTATATGGTATCAATATGCTTTCTGATTTCCTTTCAAACTTTCATCCACTTGGTTTGCACAGGTTATCAACTGTAAAGATGAGCTGGCCCAGTATTATTTGATGGATTGCCTAATCCAGGTCTTTCCAGACGAGTACCACTTGCAGACACTGGAGACGTTATTGGGCGCTTGTCCCCAGCTTCAGGTACATAATAATATCCCTTGCAGTCGCCAGACGAAGCAGCTTTTTGACTGATTTCCCTCTGTATAATATCTTTTAACGCGCAGCCAACAGTTGATATCAAGACGGTGTTATCTCAATTAATGGACAGGTTATCAAATTATGCTGCTTCAAGTACAGATGTGAGTTATCTACAAACTGTTTTAATGGCTTTTTTCCTTTTGGGTGCGGGTTTTCTTTTTGGGAGTTCCTCATTTTGACGATTGTGCATTCCTCATTTTGACGTTTGTGCATTATTCTTGTTCAAGGTATTACCCGAATTTCTTCAAGTCGAAGCTTTCACAAAATTAAGCAGTGCTATTGGGAGGGTAAGCTGGCTATATTTTCTTGCATCGAGTTTGTTTCGGTTCTAGAGACCAACTTCTAATTTTTGGAAAATTTATGCTGCTATAATTGTTTTTTTTTTAAATGAATAGTAAACGTGTGATTCTACATTTTTTTTTCCAACATTTGAAAGTATAGTGGACATATTTTGTTACATCTCAGTATTCATTGTTGTTTTACTACTCCCAGGAAAGAAAAAGTACTATTTTTGCCACTTGAATAGAAAAAAGAAAATCACTGTAATAATGAAGAAAGAATGTAAATTTGAGGACTACTCCAGTACTCCTCAACTAAGCTCCTACTATGTTTTTTTCTTGTATGTCTAATCCCCAAAAAGAATCACAATTTATGTGAACTTACTAATATAACCCCAAATATATGCCAAGAGATGAGGAAATAAATTACTCAGAGAAGGAAAAGAAAAGAAGAATAAGGAGGTGGCTTGTTACTATCTACTCGTAATAATGGGATAACCCTGTTTGAGGGGACCAGATGTCCTCTTTATTCGACAGAAGCATACATCTTTGATCTTTCCTGTTAAAATCCTTGATTTGATGTGTGAACTTTATGCTATAATAAATCAGCTTAATATAAATTTCAGGTGATAGAAGCTCAAGTTGACATGCCTATTGTTGGAGCCATATCTTTGTATGTCTCTCTTCTTACATTCACACTCCGTGTTCATCCTGACCGTCTAGATTACGTGGATCAAGTACTGGTAAGGTCTTCAAGAAACTAATTTGAGTGACTAAAAGCTTTTTCCAAACTTCTACATGCCATTTGGCTTGGAATACCTGCCTGTTAACATGGGCATGTAACATGGATAGCATCTTCTTCGAGATCTCAGTTGCATATGGATTAACTAGCCCATGTTAAGCCATGAAATTAATTGGAGATGGGTTCTTTTGTATCTTTTTTTTCCCCTATTTCAGGGAGCATGTGTTAAGAAGCTATCTGGAAATACCAAGGTAGAAGACAAGAAAGCCATAAAGCAGGTCGTCGCGTTGTTAAGTGCTCCATTGGAAAAATACAATGACATTGTCACAGCCCTCACACTTTCTAATTATCCTCGAGTTATGGATCACCTTGATAATGGAACAAATAAAGTCATGGCAATGGTTATCATTCAAAGCATTATGAAAAATGACTCTTGTATCTCGACTGCTGATAAGGTATATGCTTCTTCTGTCTCTTCTATTTTATCAAATATTCTTCTTGAAAATTTCTTATGTCTGCTGTTTGTAGGTGGAGGTGTTGTTTGAATTAATCAAAGGGCTGATCAAGGATTTGGATGGTACTTCTGATGATGAGGTGCATTTCACAATTGTTATTGCAACAGGAATATTTATTTCACTGAATAAGCATTTCAATATGTCTCTCAGTAACCTACTTATTGAGTCTTTACATGATTTACTTTTAAATGTAGTTTTATTTTCATTCAAGACACTTAAGGTCTTTCCTTCTTTCTTTTGCTATTTTCTGCTTACATGCAGCTTGACGAGGAGGATTTTAATGATGAGCAAAATTCTGTTGCTCGTCTTATACACATGCTTTATAATGATGATCCAGAAGAAATGTTAAAGGTAAGTGGTTGGTATCGTGAAGGTTTTGATGTTTTTCTTGATGCTAATGTTACTTGAAGTTTCTGCATCCATTCGGCAGTATATTTCTGGATTCAACTTACTCTTTGGTTTTTATAGTTCTTAAATGATGTTGTACAAGTCCTTTTGGAAATTTTGTTTGTCAGACATGAGAGCATGATAATCCTAAGAGCCCAAATTTTGTGAGTCAGACTCGCGAGAACCTGATAATCCTGAGAGCCCATATCTCACTGGCTTTCTGATCAGTTGACGGAATTGCCTTCATTTGCATATTTGAATTGCAGATTTATGCGTGTTGCACATATTTGTCTAGAAGCTTGTCTGTGTATCTTCTTATGTGAGAGTATTCCATAGAAAATGCTATAGTCAAATAAATTTTTCTCAATATTCAAGATTCACAAAGAAACATCTATTTCCTGTTTCCTTATCTGGATTAATAGGGTAGGTAACAATGTCAAAACAGGGCATTCATGTCCATGGCCATGAACTGTAGGTATTTTAGATGACTGTCCTGTTTTTTAGTTTTCGTAGAAATCTTACTCTAGTTTTATGATTCAATGAATTTCAGATCATATGTACGGTAAAGAAGCATATAATGAGTGGAGGGCCAAAACGCTTACCTTTTACTGTTCCTCCTCTTGTATTTTCTGCACTCGGGGTATGTCTCTTTATGCTTCTAATTGTGGCATATTATTGTTTTTTTTTCTTTGTATGCATACTGGAGTTTTTTTTGAAATGATGTCATCTTGAAGAGTTCACATGTTGGTTGTGGCTTGTAGTTGGTTAGGCGACTGCAAGGTCAAGATGGAGAGGTAGTTGGAGAAGATATGCCTGCCACACCGAAGACAATTTTTCAGTTTTTAAATCAGGTAATAGATCAATGCACTTTAATTGCTGTAATATTCATGCAGTAGATCTTGCTGCGGAAGATTTTCGGGAGATTATTTGATTAACATGGTAATCTATGTTGACTTTGGTATTTAAAGTGTTTGCAATGGTTTAGCTTTGTTACCACATTCTACTTTTGTTTTTCCTTTTCCAGTATCCCATGCATTGTTCTCTCCCTGGAAAGTGTTTTACGTGTTGTGTGCTTGTATTTTGCCTGCAATATGTATGGCCATCATTTACTCCAGATCTCATCTGTGTGCATATTGTGATGTTGTCTGCTTTGTTTCAGACTGTTGAAGCCCTTTCCTCTATTCCGTCTCCTGAACTGGCATTAAGGTTGTACTTACATTGTGCTGAGGTATGCCACATCTATGTTTGGGGGAGAGTGGGGTTTGCAGGGTTATGCTGTTTGTATCGAGTTAATTTCACATATCAGGCATGCTGATTATATCATCATCCTGCAAACCTCGAAGTTAGGGCTATATCATTAATAAAACAAAGCCTTGAATTCTGTTCAATGTTGTGGCTGCAGCCTAACTGTTTGTTTTTGACCACTTTGTTTTGGTCCATGGATAATAGGCTGCCAACGACTGTGATCTTGAACCTGTTGCTTATGAATTCTTTACTCAGGCATTTGTACTATACGAAGAAGAAATTGCGGTAATTGTTTGTCAGTCTCTCGTGTATTTAAATTTGATAAATAGATTATCAAGGAAGTGGCTTCTTTGTTTCAGTATTTCCATAAAGAGACAGTAGTCTTACATTAGCCTTAACAGTTCTACTGGATAAATATGTATCTCTATTTAGGATTCCAAAGCTCAGGTGACTGCAATACATCTCATTATTGGGGCTCTTCAGAGGATGAATGTGTTTGGAACTGAAAATAGGGATACTTTAACACACAAGGCCACAGGGGTAATATTGCCTTCATATTATCTGATTTATCGGCTCTCCTGTCTGTTGTGAAACCCCATAACATGTGCTTTTTCCTTGGGTCAGTATTCAGCAAAGCTTTTGAAGAAACCTGACCAGTGCAGAGCAGTGTATGCATGTTCACACCTATTTTGGGTTGATGATCAGGATGGTGTTAAAGATGGAGAAAGGTAAATGTACTGAAATTCAATTTTATATTTTTTGGACAGTAGAATTCAATTTATTAGACTTCACTACATGTACTCAAAGTCACGACACATAATGCTTTCTGTTACAGGGTCTTGCTTTGTTTAAAGCGTGCCTTGAGAATTGCAAATGCTGCTCAACAAATGGCCAATGTAACTCGGGGTAGCAGCGGGCCAGTCACACTCTTTGTTGAAATACTGAACAAGTAGGTTTTTACTCTGCAAAATTAAATTTTGTCTTCTGTAATGTTCTCATATTGATCGATGAATAATGCATCAGGTACCTCTACTTTTTTGAGAAAGGAAATCCCCAGATTACAAGTGCTGCAATCCAGGGATTGGTCGAGTTAATTACAACTGAGTTGCAAAGTGACTCTACTAACGTGAAACCGGCCTCAGATGCATTTTTTACCAGCACATTGCGGTACATACAGTTCCAGAAACAGAAAGGGGGGGCAATGGGTGAAAAATATGCATCTATCAAGGTCTGACTGACTCCTGTTTGAAGTGATTCTTCTTAAATTTGAGGATAGGCAAGTTTGTTTGGATTGAAATGATGGTGAGTGGCAGCCGGATAATCAATGGCTCGAAAATGCCACTGCACCAAAGTGAGGAGCTTCATGTACAGTTCTATTTTCCTGCGTGTGGTTAATAGGACCAACAACTAGTAGCGTGCTCAAGTTCTAGATGAGGTTTTGTTTGCCATTGTTGCTCCTGGAGCGAAGCTCGTTTTACATTTTTTTTTTGGGGGGGCCTTTGAAATGGCGTTTCTAAATTTGAAGTTAGTTGGAGTTTGAAGGGTCATTCTTTTTTTTTTTTGGGCAATCGTTTGTAGGGTTATTCTACTGGTGGTATTTGTTTAGGGTTGAGATGATACAAAAAAGTTGGTTGTATTTGTTGGACAGACACAAACTATACAACAAAGTTCGATTTAGAGTATATTACTACATTAGTTGATGACGATGAAATTCTTTTTTCTGTCAAATTCGTTGGAAGAATCGAAACTGCAGTCAGTAATCAGTATCATGCCATGTACAAGTAACGTAACAAAGAAATATTTTGAATTTGGAAGCAAGCATTTCATAAACCTAACAAAAAATTTAAGATCTGAAATCACTCAACATTTTTTAATTTTTTGCTTCACTGTATCGTCTAGTTTGGACAAAGTCAAGAAGTCTTATCTTATCTTGGCTAATGGCTTCAATAGCCGAGAAGTCTCGAGTCGTCAAAAAAAGGAAAGGAAAAACGTTTGCTTGATTTTTTGGCTAATTGGCTCAGCCAGCGTTTCAACCACAATTTGACTCTTGACTCTCCATTTTCTCTCCTTCAACTTCTTCTCCCACTCTCACTGCCAATTAGGGTTTCTGCTTTTGGTGATTTTTGGAAGCAGGAAGAGACCATTTGAGTAAAGTGCTGCTTCTCTGACTCTGTGGTGCAAAAATGAGCGCCTCCAGGTTCATAAAGTGCGTTACGGTCGGCGACGGTGCTGTCGGAAAAACCTGTATGCTGATATCCTACACCAGCAACACCTTCCCTACGGTCAGTCACTCAGTCCCATTTTCGTAATTTTACGCATAATCATATGCTTTCATTTTTCCCTTTTCCTTGTTACTTCATATTAACCAACTTATTTTGGGTTTCATATGTTTTGACTTCACGGATAACAGGACTATGTGCCGACCGTTTTCGACAATTTCAGCGCTAATGTTGTTGTGGATGGAAGCACTGTCAACCTTGCACTATGGGATACTGCTGGTGAGTTATTTTCTTTGTTTTTGGTTATCGTTTGGGAGTTGAATTAGATTTTTTTTGCTGAACAGGGCAGGAGGATTACAATAGATTAAGACCCTTGAGCTATCGAGGTGCAGATGTGTTCATACTTGCTTTCTCTCTCATAAGCAAAGCCAGCTATGAAAATGTTGCCAAAAAGGTTCCCACTCTTCAATACTTGCACAAATTGGTTTGCAGTAATTTTAGTGTTAAGTTTCTTCGTAGCTGTTTCGAGGAGTCAATTGATTTTCTTTTTTCTTTTCAGTGGATTCCTGAACTCCGGCATTATGCACCTGGCGTTCCAATTATTCTTGTTGGAACAAAGCTTGGTAAGATCTTTTACCATCTCATCTTGTTTAGTTGGTATACAGTTCTGTTATGGTATGGTTGTGGTGGTGTCTGGTCTGGTGCTTTAGGGTTAAACATAGGGACTGCCAATGGACCATGAACTACCCATTCTTCTATGGTGGTTCTAAAGGAATTGTCTTCGATCAAGCTTTGCTCATATAATTGTATTCCATCGTATTTTAAGCTTTCTTTTGGTGCATTTTATACATGATGCTTATCTTCATTTGATGAACAATGCTCTCAATTGTCATTTTTCATATGCAGATCTTCGGGATGATGAACAATTCTTTATGGATCATGCTGGTGCAGTGCCCATCTCCAGTGCTCAGGTAAAGACTACAGCTTCTCCTCGAAAGCTAATGCATGTTTAGTTGGTGTATGACCTTGATTTTCAAGTTTTTCTCTTTTGCCTAAAGGGAGAGGAAATGAAGAAACTGATTGGAGCTCCTGCATACATTGAGTGTAGCTCGAAAACACAGCAGGTATTGCATATTATGTTCTTCTCTTCTTGACAAATCTGTCACTTGTCTTCGCCCCTTGTTATTGATGGAATTCATGTAATATTGTAATGGCAGAATGTGAAGGCTGTTTTTGACGCAGCCATTAAGGTGGTGCTCCAGCCACCAAAGCAAAAGAAGAAAAAGAGAAGGGCACATAAGGCTTGCTCCATATTGTGATCATAAGAGATTCAAGAGAGATTTATTGGCCAGATGTCCTCTCTTCTTCTTCAGTAACTCATTTGTATTTAGTTCTTCGAGGAAGCAATGTGTATAGTAGCAACTGACATTCTAGGGGTTCTGGTGAAAAGCGTTAGATGGTTTGTTTCAGGGAAGCATTAGCTGATTAGCCTTGTTAACACGCGTACACCTCATGTATTAACCAGATGTGATAAAGATCCCTTTTGCGAAAGAAGTGCTTCCTGGAGTGAATATGGTTGTATTAGTAATTGGCACTCCTAGTATTCAGTATTTGTTAGTGCAATGTATGGCCACTTACATTGATAATTGGTCAGTAGCTTAATGTTAATTTGAATGCTGTATTGTATGATTCATTTGGGATTTGAGTATTAAGCTAAACATGGTATTTACTGTATTCAGATGAGCTTCTTCTTGATGTTTTTTTATTTTATTTTTTTGGGTCTGAAGCTTCCTCTTCGTTGATTTAAATATTTTAGGAAGGAAATTTAGTATGGAAGAGGTCTGATAGTTTGTCTTTTTTATCTTCTTACCCTTCTGGTGCAAACGATAGAGAGTGTGCTGTCCCTTCCAACTTCCTTATTCTTCAATTGTAAGAACCTAATACAGTTGTTCTTTTAGATAATTTGGAAAATAATTTGGAGTGAGTAGCCGTTGGATTTTCCCGTCTTGCAAAATTTCAAATTGCAACTCCATGGTTAGTTCTTTTTCTACCCAAAAAAATTGTGGCACTTTCATTTGCTTAAACATTTTCAGTAGTCTTTTCTCTCAAACATTTGATGTTACACGCAGGATGCCAAGTCACTCGAGTGAGTCGACTACTAGAGGATTCAGAAAAACACACAAGGTATTCACAATGATTTGTTGTTTATTTTCATTTTCAATAATCTCTGCAATATTGCCTTTCTCACAAGGTGGTCTTATTATTGTTATTTTTTGGTCTGAACACAATGGTGGTCTTAGGAAGACATCCCATCGAATCTTGTATACATATCCGATATGACTGTTATACAGAGTCTGTGATCGAAAAGTTTCTTATGTAATGCTTACCTGAAGTTATAGAAAATTATGTTCTTGCTGGAGGTTAACTAATTGTTTATAGAGACTACCAGGTGTTCCAATCAGCTGCTCATGGCTGCCCATTTCGACCACCCTACCATTTCGTAGCAGGGCGATCTTACTCGCATCACGAATAGTTGACATTCTGTGTGCTACCAAAATTGTGGTTCGGCCTTCCATTAGCTTATCAAGGGCCTCCTGAACCAGCTTCTCAGACTCTGTGTCCAACGCACTTGTTGCTTCATCTAAAAGAAGAATCGACGGATCTTTCAATATAGCTCTAGCAATTGCCACCCTTTGTTTCTGCCCACCAGATAACTGCACTCCTTTCTCTCCCACTTGAGTTTTGAACCCTTCAGGCATTCTGCTTATGAATTCATGAGCATTTGCTGCTTTCGCCGCCCTCATTATCTCAACTTCGGATGCTTCCTCATTCCCATACTTGATGTTCTCATATACTGTTGTAGAGAACAATGCTGGCTCTTGCTGGACTAGTCCTATTTTCTTCCTTAAAGATTTCAAGTTTAAGCCTTTGATATTGTTTCCATCAATAAGAACTGATCCGAAAACGGGGTCATAAAATCTCATTACTATTGCAATCACGGTACTCTTCCCCGAACCACTTGGACCGACTACTGCAAGACTCTTTCCTGCTGAAACCTTCAATTTCAAGTTGTCAAAAATGGTGATATCGGGCCTTGCAGGGTACCAGAAACTCACATTCCTGAATTCTATGTCTCCTCTGATATCAGCAACCACATGCGATGTGGGATCATTAGGATGTATGGCTGTTTCTCTTTTGAGTACACTAAAAATTGACCCGAGTGCTTGTGACCCCTTTACAATGTCTGGAGCAAGAGCAAGAGTTTCCGCTATTGACAGTGCAGTGATGATTAACACCATAAAGGACTTCATGATGTCTCCGAAATTAGAGATTTTGTGTTTGATTAGAACTGATGCATACCAGAGGCCAAGTGCATAGGAACAGAATGCTAAAAACTGGGATAGGCCATAGCAAAAACCGGAAATGTGACCTCGAAAAACTGCTTTCTTGTTCGGCTGGTTTAGTTCTGAGGCAAACTGGAGTGATATTCGCTCCTCGGCGCCAAATGCAGCAACAGTACGAATATTGGCAATTGCTTCACGTGCCACAGAAGTTGCTTTAGCATAGGCACTGTTGTAGTCTCCTCCAAATCCCTTTAGAAAAAGTTGCTGCAGATATCGGATTAAAGTTATTAACAAGTGGATGATTGAAAAATAAATATCAATCACTAGGCTCAAGTTGAGTGTTTGGAGTGATATTTGACACTGACCTCAGTAATGGAAGCTCCAATAAGTAGGGGGAGGGAGGCAACCACAACAGCTGCGATACGCCAACTTAATGTGAAGGCAATAACAAATGCAGTTGCTGTGAGTGATAAATTCTGCACTATTGTGGATAGACGGTCAGCTAGAGCGCTTCGGACTAATGTTGCATTTGCAGCTAGGATTGATGTCAGTGAACCTGTGTTATTCTCATCCAAATCGAACCACCCAACTTCGTTTGAAAGGATAGCTGCAGTGGAAACAAGAATGATCTCTTAGATATTAATTCTCGGCTTTGTGGAAAGCTTAAACTGTTTAGTCAGGAAATGGCAAGCGAAAAAGAACCTGAGAACATTAATAGGCGCACACGAGTGGTGAGCCGCTCCCCCATCAATGTGTAGAAATAGTGCTGCAACAGATAAATTGGAACAGTGACAATGGACAGTACAACAAATATAAGAGCTACCTTGTCAACCTCGTGTTTGATTTCGGAACCAGTTGGAGAATAAAATGCAGTCAATATGTGAGTTATTCCGAGGGCAAAGAGAGGAGCTTCCATTCCTGCCAGAACTGCACCAACTGACCCGAGTATCGCGTAAGGCCACTCAGGTGCATTAAGTTTTACCAATTCCCATATTGGTTGGGACAGCTTTTGATCACTTGGCTCCTGCTCTCTTCCCTCTCTTTTTGTGGTTGACTCAACATTCTGCTGATAGCTATCATTGGTTTCTCGAAAGCTTGTATTTGTTGAACTTGCAGAGTGAGATATTGAGCCAGAACCTTTAACATGTTCTAGTACCTGCAAGCTCACCAGACTTGCGTACTCGCCTTTCTTAGACATCAGTTCTGAGTGGTTGCCACTCTCAACAACCTGACCATTCTTCAAGACAATGATTGTATCCACATCGCGGATAGTGGAAAGGCGATGAGCTACGATTACTGTAGTTCGATGTGACATAATTTTATCCAGTGCCTGCTGAACAATTAGTTCTGATTCTGCATCAAGAGCACTAGTGGCCTCATCCAATAGTAATATTTTCGGGTTTCTCAGAACTGCTCTCGCAATAGCTATTCTCTGTTTCTGCCCGCCCGAAAGCTGAGTTCCTCCCTCTCCCGCCTGAGTGTTGTAGCCATCAGGTAATCCTTGAATAAAAGAATGTGCATTTGCAGCTTTAGAAGCTTCTATGATCTGATCCATGTCAGCGTCTTCTTTACCAAACAGAATGTTGTCAGCTATAGAAGTGGCAAACAATGCTGGTTCTTGACTAACCAATCCCATCTGTTCTCGCAGCCATTTCAATCGGAGAATTGAAACATCATGTCCATCCAACAGTATTTTACCTATGAAAAATTGCCTCATTATTTGCATATACACGTGAAAAGTAATACTTGCATATATTATATGTACCTGAAGTGGGATTGTAAAATCGTTGAACCATGGATATAATGGTGCTCTTTCCTGAACCGCTTGGACCAACAACTGCAAAAGTCTTTCCAGCACTAATAGAAAAGCTCAGGTTTTGGAACACCATGTTGGGTCGTGATGGATAGGCGAAACCAACCTCACAAAACTCAATCTGCCCAGATACTTTTGGCAACACTAATCCCTTGTCTGATACTTTTGAGGAATTAGAATCTGATTCGATCATCTTCATTATATTCGCAGCAGCAGCTCGGCCCTTAGCAATGGCAGCCAGGTTTGGAGTAGCTTGGCCAAGAGCACTACAAAGTTACGAAAATTTAAAGGTTTGTTTTTTAATAAAGTAATAACCCATCAAATTAGTTAAGGAACTCCATTGTTACATATTCAAAGTGGACAACTTACAATCCACTAAAGATGACATTGATGATTGTTGTGAATGCTTTGCCTCCATTTGTGTCACGATGCCTTACAAGTATGCCGGCGTACCAGAGAAGCAATGCCCAAGCACAAAACAACAGTCCATATGTAAAGCCTACACCTACTCCTTTAGCAACCCCGCTCTTCTTACCAAGTTTGAGGGCCTTGTTAAGTGACTGAGAGTATGATTCAATGGCTTTGTTCTCTCCCACAAATGAGTACACAGTACGAATCTGCGAAATAACCTGGAGGACCACGCAAAAGGTGAGAGGAAAATGAAAGCAGAACAAGATACACAAAAGCAGTTTTGAGTTTACCTCTTCAGCAAGTTTTCCGGCTTCAGCATAAGCAGCCTCACCTTTTTCTGATAAGGTGGACATGATTATAGTATAAGCTCCTCCTGCAATAGCTATCAGTGGAACCACAGCTAAGGTAAGAAGCGTAAGCTGCCATACCGATGTAAATCCAATGCCAAATCCAACAACAAACTGAGAAAGGTAACGCAACGCGTGGCCTGTCTGCATTACGATCATACAAGATGTAAGAACTCTTTCCGAAACATTTCATTGTGGTTCTAGATCAAGCATATATAGAAATTTTTATTTATTTATTGCCAAGTTACCTTGTCACCTATTGCATCTTGGACTAGTATTGCATCACTTGAAATGTGGAAAATGATATTAGTGTCTCTGGCTTCCGTGTCGAAAAAATTAATGTCCTTTCTTAGAACTGATTGAAGATACTTCAATCGCAAACGAGCTGTCTGCCTCTCCCCAGTTCGCGTCCAAGATGCGACACCTGAAGATCAAAATGTCAACAAGGATGCTGCACAGTCCGGTCGACTTTGCGTTAAGCAGCAAATCTTAAGAGTAGTGCTTTTGAAGCTGAAATTATGATCGAAACATACCTATCCATGCTGATATGAAAAGAACGAGTCCAAGATATATCAAGTACAAAGCATACTGCAAATGAATTAGAGGAAAAGTCAGATACATGTACAGCTTCTAAGAATCATTAATCTTGGCATTTTAGTTACCTCAGAAATCCGGGAAGACATTTTGTTAGGATGCTTAGCCATATGTCCCAAAGAATCAATCATCTCACCAAACAAGACAAAAAATACAGGAAGTGCAGCACCATGTGTACAAGCTCCGAAACTCCCGAAAAGCATTAAGACATAGTCCATTTTATCAGCAGCAGCAAAAAGGCCAAGGAAATGGAATGAAACACTGGCCATTGATTGGTCCATTTTCGGCTGTGCGTTCTTGTCTGAAATCTCATTGGATTTGGAGGCAAGCGCCAGCGCCACTTCCTCCATTGTACGTAGCCAAAGTCGATCGTGGCTCAGAGACGATCAAGAGAGATCATTTGCCAAAAAAAGAGAGAGAGAGATCGGAATTGGAAAGATTAGAGCAAAAGGGTACTAGTTTTCTTTCATAAACCAACTCATGGAAGAAGAGCAGCCCATTCCCGCCAATAAATGCAAATGTTATAGAACTAGTTGGCAATCAACAAACTCCTCGGTTCATTGATTAACTGCTTTTTAAAACTTTATTGCCGAATTTATTTACGGTTGGTTCGTCCTTAATTTTACAATCTGTATCATCATTCATCCATTAAAATGCAGGACCACCATTAATTTGCATTGCATGTGATCATATAATTAGTTAATTATTTGCATTGAGAGAGACCACTTCTTTACTATTTGGTTACATTAGAGGGAATATATCGAAGCTAACCCAAAGGTTTCGATTAGTTCTTTTCTACGTTCAGTTTGAATAATATTAGGCATTATAAATCTAGTTGAATGACATATTAAATTTAATGGAAATTATTTTATGCACGGTCCGTGCAACATCTCGTTCAATCTCAGCCGTCCAAATAGAGATTCAACGGTCCAGTTTTGTTTAACTAATTCGATCATAACGGTTGACCGTTAAAAATCATGATCGTGTGCACATCAGCGCTACGTGCATGTACACGTTCCGTGCATGGAATACCTTCCGTAAATTTAAATGCGACAAAGTTCTATTTGTATGCTAATTACATTTGGATGCAAATATCTGTAATAAATCATAAAATGAATGAATATTGAATAAGCTAAAGTCTATAGAAAATGACTGTAAATATCCGTAATGATATACAATTTCTTTTCTTCTAAAAAAAATTTAAAAAATGAAGCTAATTCTAAAGAAGCAAATGACTAGAATGTGTATTGACCGATTGACGATATCGTCCCTTTACCTTTTTCCTTCTTTTGCTTTTTTGTTTGGTCAGTCCGAGAGTCAGCTACTAGCCCCTCTCCTTATTAAAGTGCATTTAAACCTCCGATTAGGGTTTTAGATTGTCAGACCAAAAAAAAAAAAAAAGGGGTTTTAGATACGCAAACTGAAGAGTTAAGCAAGAATCTTTGGGTGGCCGCTCTCTCAATCCTAGGGTTTGTTCGGAGCAGCAATCAAAATCAAAGGTATGGGTTTTTCACTTTTAATAGATAGTCAGAGTTATGGGTTTTTCGATTTTTCTGAATGCTGTTTCTGTCGTACCAATTGCTCGGAGCTCCAGTTCTTTTGAGTTAGCTGCTTATGGTTCGATTACTGAATTGGGGGACTATGAATGAAGACGGGAATTTGATTTATTGGATCTTATAGAAGTGAAATCGTGAAACATTAATGTGCCCACTAGCTGTTTGAATAAATGCTTGAAAGAATTCGTGCAATTTTTTTGGCAAAATATCTCATGGATTTTACTTCTGTGATTGCTTTTAGGTTTACTTGCACCAATATTCAACTCTACATTGGAGAGGCGTTCATGGCAAACTCTCGTGATTTCATGTTCTGTGACTTCTGTGGGAATATGCTATCTTTGACTACAACTCCATATGCTAAACCGGGCCAATGCCCCTTGTGCAAATTTCAGCGACCTATGCAAGGTAGAGCCAGCTGAATTGCATTTATTTGCATGCTTAATCTGGTTTCGACTATCACAATTGATTTGAGATGATTGATGGATAAATGAATCCTCTGTGTATGCAAGAGTTCATGTGTTCATGTAAATGCTGACATATGGGTATGTTGGAGAGTCTATTGCTTGGCATAACTACTTCATTTTTAAGTCCATTTCCAAACCAAAATGTAATAGAAGTTGTGGTACAAATATTTCCTATTCCAGAGGTCCATAAGTCTCTCCTGAGAATTGAATGTTATCTTAATATTTCTTTTCCCTGGTTTTGTAAATTCCTGAAACAACCATCATTCTTGTTTACAGAGCTGTCCAGATGTAAAATATCTTACACAGTCACTAAAGAGGTATGCCTTGTACTTGCTGATGACCTGATGCCCATTTTCCTTTTTTCTGCTAAGTTCTTATGGCCTGATGCCCATTTGGTATTTACTATTAATTATGTATTGATGCAACAGCTTTTTCTGAAAAAATCTTTTAGCTTTTTAGTATTCATCTATGTGTACTTGTGTATGTTAGAACATACTGGGAAAGGGATGAGAAAGAGAGATTTTGTCCTTTTAGTGTACATCTCTGTGTGTTTGTGCGTATCTTAGAACAGACTGGGGGAAGAGAGAAATAGTGAGAGAGATCAGAGATGATAGACGACGGCGATGATGATTCCTGATTTTAGTTGTGGGAGGTTCACTCCATGACAGAAATGTTTTTCTGAAGAGACTGTTGTTGGCGTCTACAGTTCTTTAGGCTCACTCTTTATTCTTGCCCCTTGGCACTATAGGAATATGATATGGCTTAGCTTCATTTAGATGTTAAAATAGACCTCATCTCTGAGTGTAATTGGGGGGTATACTTAACATCAATGTAAATTTATCAATTATGCACCCTGGATGTTGACTTTCTCGAGTTTACAATCTTATTGCAGCATCTGGATCGAGATTAGCCAGACTTTATATCATTTTTCCTCGTTCTTACTAGTCATAACACCAAGTTATTACTCCATGTATGTCTTTGTTGCAGGATATTCGAAGGGAGCTAGGCATATCAACAATTAAGGAGGAAAAGACTGAATTGGCAAAGGTATTTGTGCTTTTCAATTTTCATCTAAAGCATTATATTTGTTTTATTAATCTTCTAATACTATTTTCTCTCTAAAACAGACGGACATGAAAAAATGTGAAAAGTGTGGGCACAATGAGCATACATATTTTTCTAGACAGGTACTCTACAACCGCTCTTTCCTCTTTATTGTTCTCTTTTATCTTCTTAGTTGCCACGTTCTAATTTATTTGATATCTTTTTGTACAGATGAGATCAGCTGATGAAGGAGCAACTACTTTCTACACTTGCACCAAGTGCAATAATAGTTTTAGTGAAAATTGATATGTAGGTCGTATACTTGTTGATTTTGTTCAAACTGAAGAGTTGCTGCAATTGTTTATCTCCAGATAATCCTCCAGTGTTTACTTGTGTGTTTTTGGCTTTATGCTCGAATTCTAGTGAACTTGTTATTGGATGAGAGTTCTTCAAAATAGATTGGATGGGACGTAAATCTTTGATGTACTACTTTCATCTTATATTAAATGAAGGGAAAGAGCTGGCCAAAATGAAAAAAGAACTTGTTTGTATGATTCCTTTATTCAAATATCTATTAGCCCAAGTTCAAACTGTTCAGTAATGAATCAGTACTTATTTGGGGTACAAGAGATCCTGTACAAGAGCAAAGTAGTGCAGGTACAATTCAAAATGTGAACAAAGTACTAAATTCATAAGAACCAAATTAAAATTGAAAACCATCATCTTAGTCATAAATTACATTAGATATTATTACTTGGTGACCAGCAAAAGGAAGGAAAACTAAAAAGAAAAATCCTTGGGCATTCTCCTAAGTCCTAAATACATGCTGTATTTGTTTGTGCACCCCAATCAAAAAACACAGGTGGTGATCACAAATTTGGCAAGCATGAGATCGAGGGATTAAATCATCAGATACCCGATGCCTTTATTTACATACATAAACAAACCAAACACGTACGGCCACCAATCACTTGTACCTAATTAATAAGACAACGTGAACGACTTGTGCCGTTCACCGGAGACGTAGAAGACGGCAGAGATTGTCCGTTGCTCCGGCATCGATTCCCACAGCTTCTCCCTTGCATCTGAGCCTCGGCTGCTTGAGTGAGAACCTCGGCAGGGGCAAGCTACTCGGAGGTGGTGCGAGGGTGAAAATGGAACTTGAAAAATTGTCCATGTCTTCTCCCACTCCAACACCACCGATAAGACTAGTCTTACCTGGTGATGACAACACCTTAGTGACATCTTTAGGAAGATCATTCGGGTCGGGTCCTAAACGGGTGGTAGAAGTAATGATGAAGCACTCTTTCATGGAATTAATGTCCTCCTTCTTGGAGGGTTTGGATTTCGGTTTCTTGGGCGTGAGAGAGTGGCTTCTGGCGGTGGGAGGGCGAGTGAGGCTTCGAGTACGAGATGGGAGAGAGTGGTGCAGTGGTTTCGAAACCGGCAGAGGAAGCAGAGGTGGTTGGAACTGTTGCTGCTGCAGCCTATAAAGATTCAAGAGATGATGATGATGAGGAGGAGGAGGAGCCTGTAACAGACCTCCATGAATGTTTACATTTTCAGAGGATATGATGCTGCTTCTTCTACCCATCGTTCTAATTTGCTTGCAGGCAGACATGGTCGACTGGTCTAAAACAACAGCCTCCATAGCCATCTGAATACTTTTGGATTGCTAATAATTAAGTACGTAAATGAAAGCTAAATATATAGTACGTACGTGGATAATTAATTAACACAAAGGAAGAAAGAAGATCTCAGAGATCGACTTAATTTAACACAAAAAAAATTAAAGAAGAAGAGAGTTAGATCATAAGAACCAAAGTCACAAGGTTTGTCTTGAGTACTCGATCAGGTTTGAGACTTGAGAGAAACAGATCAGATCATAAATAGAGAAAACCAAAATTCCAAATTAAGTTACAAGTTAGAAACTAAAGATAGAGATGACTTATAAATTAATTTTCTGGTCCAGAACGGATCTCAGAAACCCTGATTACTCCAAAGGCTAGGGTTGAATTAAGTAGTTGGATATTTTGTATTACCTTCAGGGAAGTTGCTAGCTGTAAGTTCTGTACCCCCAGCCTCCTTTTATAGAACAAAGGCTCTCCAACGGCTACTTTATTCATTTTTATTTTCTAGTTTTTGTAATTTTATAATTTTATTTATTAATTAATTAATTAATTAAGATTTAGTGTCACAATTACTGGTGTTTTGACAGACAACCGTTGCAGACGGCTACCCCTTAGTCCAAGACCAAGAATACTGTTGGGCGGCAACCGCCATTTCGGTTTCGGCCGTTGGATGACGCAACTGGAAATAGCCGTTGGGGAGATCGTGGCCGTCCATATCGTCCGCGGGTTCCTCGTAATTGGTCTCGTCAGTTGGGGACTCGCCGAATCTCAACCACACACGTTTGTATAACAAGTGGGTCCCAGCACTCGCCTACAATAATCCCTGTGACCTCACGTGCAGGGCAGGGAAGGGAGAGGGAGTGATGGCAACAGCCTATAGTACACGTGGCCTCGTTTTCAGCCACTGCTGACAATCAAGGATTCAAAGATGTTAAAATCTGCGAGGAAGGATAGGATGGGAGCGAGCTCGTGTAGCTTACCGTGAGGACTTGACATGCATCATTGTTTGCATGGGTCCATGAGTCGACCCCATCAATTATGATCAGACGGCTTCGGGCATCGTATTAGTATTGGACTGTTAGGTTTTACAGAGCAGACAGACACAGCGAGATTCAATTGCAACCACCGAAAGTTGGTCTGGCTTGGTTTTGTTTGTGGCTGTTTGTCAAATGATGACTCGTCAATTTACATTTTTTACAAAGACCATATATCAAGTTATTCGAGTACTTCATTTGCCAACAAAAAAAAAATGTACTTCCATCAGCTCAATATCCATTGCCATTTTCCATTCTTTCTATTTTTGCCAAAATGAAGCTTTTCTATATATATATATATATATGTATGTCTTTTCTGTTTTGGCAAATGGTTCGAAGCTCCAAAGGAGTAAGTTAATGGTGAAACAGCAAAAGAAATTTGGTGATGAAAAATGAAATCATATATTTACTGGGTGGAGAAAATGAATAAATCTGAAACGGTGAAACCCTCTTTTAGCGAACAAAATATGCACAAAAAAAATGTATGGGTGTCCATCCACATAATTTTTACTTAAAATTTCTTTTATTTCATTACATCTCCACCTACTATTCACAATTGTCATCATGTTCATACGCAAGTAAGCATTATTGTCGATGGACCATAAAATAAAATAAAACGTAAATTTATACTTGATAGAACAATATTAATTTATACTTCAAAAGCTAATTATATGAAGCTTAGCATGTCTCACGCTTTGATACATGGACAATGACGTCAACCGTTGCCACCGACCATTGGATAAGAAATTAAGAATTAATCAACAACCCTCTCGTTCTTTGTATGCTGCACCATATATTCATACCAACGAGTAGCTAGCTAAGCTATGATTTATACGTTTGGATTAGAAGGCCTTTAATTAAATTATTGGTGTCTATATATATATATACTAATTAAATTATTGGTGTCTATATATATATATATATTAACTTAGTGGAATCAGCATCGTCACCTTGTACGATTCATGACAAGGGCTCGGGGCTCCTTTGCGTAGATATTATCAAATTCATGTAATTAATTAAAGAAAAGGCATAACAATAAAGTAAAGTATTTTGTTGCTCACTCATGAGTCATGAGTCATGACAAGGGCAATCGCCAAACAAATAAAAAGGTCGGTTTCTTAAAAGAATGGTCAACTCATAAGTAAAGTGTTTTAACTCTTTTTTTGAGATCGGATCCAGATCATGGCATTTCCTCCCTCCCATCGTCTTGTTTATTTAGCATCCAGGTTAAGTGTCCGTGGAGATTCTAATTTCAACTATCCCTCTTCTTCTTTTGGTGCAAACCTCTTCTTCATACAAAAGAAAAGTATGGAAGATTGACATTTTTTTATATAAAAAATATGATTAATTAAACAAATGAGGAACGTTTAACAATATCTAATAAACCATTCTGAATGGTTTGGTCATGCTCCGGTTCTCATACTGGATGCCCTTTTGTACGATTGTAATCGTACGTGAGTTTCTATATATATATATATTCTCCTTTTTTCCTCAACAAAAAAAACAATATCTAATAAACGAATTGGCGATTGGCATGATCCAATGCAGAAATCAAATCTGGATTGTCAAATTGGGCCCTCTAGCACAAGCCCAATTCAATAATTGGACCTAATTTTCTACTTAAAGTGGGTTCGTGGTTAGGTAATCCACCTAATTCTGTAGTTGGGCCTAAGCATCACCATTAGCTTCCAAATTCGATAATGTTGTGTTTATTTATCTGCACCTGTTGCCCACTATTGAGGTGACCTCTTTTGTCCCTCAAAGTTGTGACATCGTTCTTTCTAATAATGTCGATGTTTACCACAAAAAAATCAATAATTTTTTTTTTCTGGGTCGTGCGAAGATTCCCTCACGATGTCTAACCAACATTCATGGTAGACTTTCCTTTTTTGTTCGTTTAAGATGAACCTATATATTTTTGTAACACATAGAAGGATGTGGCAGAGTGGTCTTGATGTTGATGCATGCGTTGTAATTGGTAGACTTGTTGTGGTTTTTTGGCCCCCCAAATTACAAGTGCAATTGTCTTATGGGCAAGGGTGCTTGCAATCAAAAGCGACAGTGGATCGGGAGGTTAAGGTCAAGCTAAAATTTAATTTCCAATTAATATCATCAATATCCATACTAAAAAGGGAGAAGGACTTCAAAATGTGTTTCCCTCTTTTTTCATGGATGAGATTATAATGCAAGTAGGTCTTACATCATGTTGTGTGTGTTTATATGTAGCGTGTGAAATCAAAAAAGTAAGACTTTAATCTTAAAGTTGAATTCAAAAGTTTGGGTTGGCAAAATGTGATTGATCTTTTAGAATTTTATTTGAGTGTCGTTATTTATCATGTTGATTCGTTAAATGACACAAACATTGCATTTTTCTTTTGTATCATTCGTAATTTTGCCAAATTTATATGCGAGTAATTAATTTGACCAAAAATATGAAAAAGTTGCTTCACATTTTCATTATGCTTTTGGAACAACAAACATGAGTTTGTGATCACAAAGTTAGAGTTTTTTTTTAAGGAAAATTCTTTTATTAATTAATGAAAATTACAATGATTAGAATCATTAGATAGACTATTAATCTATTATGAAGAAATTCAGGAAACGAATTATCCAAGAACAAAATATTGGTTAGCTAGTTAAATAAGCTAAACAATGGATAGCTGGTTAAACCATCTATAAACAACCTAAAATTAGAAAATATGAACTATAAAAAAACAAACAAAACTTGATCAAAAAGGTTAATGCAGTTTTGTTGCTTAATTTTTTCTATTTTTTTTAAGGATGCGATTTGCCTAAAGTTGACATTGTAAAAAGGGTTGAAAATATTTAGCGGCCAAAAATGGAAAAGAGAGTAGAGTAACTGTCAGTCGGCAACTGTAAAAAAGAGGAATGCGGAATGCCAAAAGCCCAAAATGGAAACCCAATCATTATCCTCCTTTTTAGATATTTTTATTAACTATTTCCAAAAAAAAGAAGATATTTTTATTAACTCCCATCCGATATATAATAATTTAATTTTCCCCCAATCCCGTAACGCTGTAGCACAGTAGCGTTAACCGGAAACGGTCGCCTGTCTTTACTGTTAAACAAATAGTCAAATACAAATGGAAGATTAGATTTAGAGGAGAGAGAAAGAGCGATCCAATAAACCACTTAGACGTTACCGACACTAGAAAGCGATACCCCACGCCAGCCAGCCAGACAGCCGTTGTGTGGATCAAGTGGACGTTGAACATAAAAGCTTTGCCACCAAGAGTAAATGTCTTCTTTAATCATAAAATCCTCAATTGCTCACCAAAAAAAAATAAGAAAATCATAAAATCCTCCAAGGCCTTTTCTCTTCATCACACAAAGAATGTGAGTCCAACAATTAGGGTTTTCTTTTTTCTTTCTGGGTTTCTTCACTCGTAAGTTGGAGAGTTTAGAAGCAAAGTGAATTTCAAGAGCTTGTGCTACTCCAAATTGAGATTAGAGATGGGTATTCTGAGTTCTATACTGGGTTTTTGTGGTTTTGGAGTGGGAACTTCAATTGGGCTTGTGATCGGCTATTACATGTTCATCTACTTCCAGCCAACTGATGTCAAGGTCCCTTTCTCAGCTTTTCAATTTCCTTCGTCTTCATTGCTGATTTTGCACTGCTACTTGTCTATAATGCATATGCTGGTTATAGAATTATGCATGAACAGGAAGAACAACTTCTAGGTTTTTTGTTTCTGTTGAAGAAAAAATAGTCTGAGCTCATTCATAGATACAAGATATTAGATGTTGAAACCTACTTATTATGAAGATGAACTTCTACTTACTGATGTATCCAGGATCCTATTATTCGTCCTTTGGTTGAGCAAGATTCCAAATCATTGCAACGGCTGCTTTCGGAGATTCCCTTGTGGGTTAAAAACCCAGACTATGATCGTGTATGTTATTGTTTCGAATTTTAGTTTCTGATACATTTACATTTTATGTTCAACTTGTCATACTGGATATAACAAGAAGCTCATCCTAATTTTGTTTCTGCGAAGCTTGACTGGCTTAACAAATTTGTTGAGATTATGTGGCCTTACCTGGACAAGGTATGTGTACCTCTTATTACAATGTTTAGGTGTACTCCGGACGGGATTCTTTGGCTTACTCTTTTGTGTTGACACTCGGTTCAATTTGTATCAGGCAATTTGCAAAACTGCAAAGACCATAGCAAAGCCCATAATTGCTGAGCAAATTCCAAAATATAAAATCGACTCCGTTGAGTTTGAAGTACTTACCTTGGGTTCCCTACCACCAACTTTTCAAGGTTTGTTTGATCCTTCTCACTCTCTACCTCTCTCAAAGCATGTGCACACACACACACACACACACTCACTTGATCCCATCCTCAGTTTTATGCTTGTTATCACTTTCTGTGTTGTTTCTGTTGATTTAAAGAATGTATACAAGATGATACCACCTTAAACTATGTGTGATTGTTTTATTTTTGTTTTGTTCTCTCCTGCTTTGCAATTCTATTGTGTCAGAGTACTCATTTTTGGTTTCATTATATGTCAGGAATGAAAGTTTATGTCACTGGTGAGAAAGAATTAATTATGGAACTATCCTTGAAGTGGGCAGGCAATCCTAACATCGCTGTTGCAGCTAAAGCATTTGGGTTGAAAGCCACAGTTCAGGTGCTTGCTTATGTGAAAGTGTAAAGAAACTAGTATCTTTTATGCACACATACAAGTCAATACTTATTAGCAAAGTAAGGAGGAGAGATTGTTTGCTCGATTAAAGGTTTGAATATGGAGCACTAATTCTTTGGAGTGTCTCAGGTGGTTGATTTGCAAGTCTTTGCGTCCCCGCGGATCACCCTGAAGCCTTTGGTTCCAACCTTTCCTTGTTTTTCTAAAATCTTTGTTTCTCTTATGGAGAAGGTAATGATTCCAGTTTCATATTTTTAAGGTATTGATGAACAGCAGAAAATTTAGTTATTCGTCAGAAATTTCTTTTGTCTATAAAACTAAATATGCAGCATTCTTAGGAATGGCAGTCGACAATGTGTAATGTAAAATTGGAATTAATATTATATGCAACCTCAATTCAATTTGATAAGCTTTGATTCTTATAATTCTGACCAAAGAGATTTATACTGGGATTGGATGGCTAAGATCATCCACCTTAGAGTACAACCTCCACAGTTATGATTCTGATGTGGTATCTGTAATGTGCATTCCTTACCACCATCCTGTTTTTTTTTTCCCTTTCTTTCTTTCTCTTTCCCTTCCCAGCAATTTCATTATAATTTTGCAGTTATGATTCTGTTTTGGTATCTGTAATGTGGCATTCCTTACCACCATTCTGTTTTTTTTTTTTCCTTTCTTTTTCTCTCTCAGCAATTTCATTATGATTTTGCAGCCACATGTTGACTTCGGATTAAAACTCCTTGGAGCAGATGCAATGGCTATTCCTGGCTTGTATAGATTTGTGCAGGTAGCACTTCTAACTTTTTGCAAATTTTAAGCAGTGATTTAATTGGTGCTTATATGATGTATGTCCATGTAATCATATATGCATGATTAGTGTTTGTTATCTCGATTTATGATTTCTTGCAATTGATTTATTGTCATACTGTTGATAACTGCTTTCTGTAAGCTATTAATAGAATGTAAGATGCATTGATTGTTATTTCGTGGAACATCTTATTTTCAGCTTCACTTTATTGTTGCAGCTTGCTCACTTCTGTTTTATTCTTCTACTTACTTTTTCTCTCAGGAACTTATTAAGGAGCAAGTGGCAAATATGTACCTATGGCCCAAAGCCCTAGAAGTACAAATCATGGATCCCAAACTGTAAGTGGGTTTTCCAGTTTCATTTCAAGCAATTGTGTCGACCCTTTCTTGTGATTTGATAATTTTGTTTAATTCTGCCAGTGCCATGAGGAGACCTGTTGGGATTTTCACTGTAAAGGTTCTAAAGGCCACAAAACTTAAAAAGAAAGATTTATTGGGAGGAGCAGATCCTTATGTAAAACTCAAGCTCACTGAGGACAAGCTTCCTTCAAAGAAAACAACAGTGAAACACAAAACTTTGAACCCTGAATGGAATGAGGAATTTCATTTGGTTGTCAGAGACCCAGCAACTCAAGCATTGGAGTTAATGGTGTATGATTGGGAAAAAGTATGGCTCTTTGTTTCCACATCTCAAAGAAAGGGATACAGTTTTCCATTACCCATGTCTTTGTTTAGTGCGATTTTTTTTTTCCTACCTTTTTTAGATCTTTTGAGAAACATACTTGGGTGGAAAGCCCAGAGCTTTGTAATTCATGTGCGTATTTCCCTCCTTGCTTATATTTTATCATAATGTAGGCTTCATTTTACTTAGGTTGGCCGACACGATAAGATGGGTATGAATGTCATTCCCTTGAGCGAACTTACTCCTGATGAGGCTAAAGTTATGACTCTTGACATACTGAAAAACATGGACCCAAATGATGCTCAGAATGAGAAGTCACGTGGACAGATTGTTCTGGAAGTGCTTTATAAACCCTTTAAGGAGGATGAGATACCTGAAGCTAAGGAAGATTCAAATGAGGTACAAAAGGCTCCTGAAGGAACACCTGCAGGTGGCGGTATGCTTGTAGTTATCGTCCATGAAGCTGAAGATTTGGAAGGAAAGCACCACACAAATCCACATGTGCGATTGCTATTCAAAGGGGAGGAGAGAAGAACCAAGGTACATTGTTATGTCTTTTGGTTGATGTCCCTCTGTCATTGTTCTTTTGCTTGTACTCACTGTATGCCAAATAATGCTACATTCCTATATTCCTATGTGAAAACTTAATTGTTGTAGGAGTAGCAGGTTAGCCCCAATTTTAACAAGTTTCACTGCCTATAAAACCATAACCATAAAGTTTATATTTTATGAAGACAAGAAATGATCTTCAGTGCATATATCAGTTGACTGTTGCGTTCAAAGTTAGTAGCTGAAATATGAAATATGAGTCAAAATCTGCATTTCCTATGTATATAGGAGCACTTTATTTGGTGATGCATGAGTATAGGATATGTTGAAGTTCTCAGGAAGTTGCTTGTAAACTTCTGTTTGGAAGTCTGGAAACATAGGGTTTCCAACTATGAATGATGCCGATGCAATAAGAAAAGCTTTGAATGATATTCATTTATTTGATTCACACTGTTTACTATGGTAATTTTGTATGTTGACTGACAAACACATTTGGTATCGACTCAGCATCTGAAGAAAACTCGGGATCCAAGATTTGACGAGGAGTTTCAGTTTATGTTAGAAGAACCACCTAAAACTCATGAGAGGCTTCATGTTGAAGTAGTCAGCACCTCCTCAAGGATGGGCCTGCTGCATCCCAAGGTACAGCTAGTTTGCAACTACCATAAAGATTGCTTCATCCCTTAAAACTGCAGACATTCAACTGATCATGTTGTTGGTTCAATATATCTATCTGGTAAAAGCTAATCTTTTGCATATGATATCACATCTGATAATGTGATGTTTTTCTCAATCAGGAAAACCTTGGATATGTGGACATAAATTTAGCGGATGTTGTTAGCAATCGAAGAATCAACGAGAAACACAATCTTATTGACTCAAAGAATGGACGGATTCAAATCGAGCTGCAATGGCGAACATCTTGAGAGCAAAGATTGGTTAGGGAAGGAAAACAGTCAAGTTTTCTAGGTTTGTAATGTAGGTTCCACATCAAGTTGTTTGCTTCGAGTTCATGGGTTTCCTTGTTGATATATTCCAGGGTTGACATTCTGTATTTAGTTGGAAGAAGAATTGTTCCACGAGTCCATATTCTCGCTCAAAGTACCAGGATTTGATAAAAATGTGAATTTGGTATGGATGTATCCAATCCTGTACAATTGGGTTGTGTCCAAAGTTACTTTCATGAACAACCAGGGATATGTAATGGCAAATTTCTTGCCAAGATCAACTCGCTCTTTGCCTTTCAGACCTGAAAAAAAAAAACAAAAAAAGATGGATGTGAGTCCTGACCAACTTTACACTCTATTTGATTGAACACTGGAGACTGGGCGAGAATAATTCATCATCATTTAAATCTTGAAGTAAATTGTCCTTTTGAATTTGAAGGACGGGCTGTCAAATCATCTGGTCCATCCATCACCCATCTAAGTGTCTATCAACTGCTCTCCTGGCTCTTGATTCTGTTCTGATTCCCTAGGTAAATGTAAAATGTAGCAAAAGTCCAGAGGCTATAAGGCTTTTACCAAAACAAGTAAAAGTAGGCATCATTGTTATTTTGCTTCACCCATCTCAAGGGCTCAAGGCTAAGAGCCTAGAACCTCCTGATGAAGAAATTAATCATGATCATGTCAAAAACTTTAAAAAGGAAAATGTAAGTCAGACCCAAAAAAAAAAATGATATTCTACTTTTTTTTTTTGGTTGGAACAGAAAATTGAGTGAGAGCAGAAAACACTCCTAAAGGACAAAATCCTACTTCTTAAACATCATTTCTTCCAAAAATTAACTGAACTTTCAATCATCTAATTATCTAACTATATCAAATGAATATAGTCACTTCAATAACTATACAATTTTATAGGTATTTTTTTCCTTCTTGTGTTCTGCATTTGCAATTTTCAATTCTTTGTATAAATTATTTTGCGAATCTTCTTTATAATGGATTTCAGTTTAAAAAAAAAAAAAAAAATTATAGGGCGTCCGAGCACCTATAGATTCAGCTTATTGGGTTTGGTTATTTTTCTCTTATGAGTTCCCCTCAAGACATTACTTGTAAATAATGTGTTTCCCGTGAATGCCTACATTCTTAATGAATTTTGGGAGGGAGAAAGATAAATTGGGTCAGTTCCATTCCAAAGAAGGAAGAGACAAATTTGAAGTTTCGTTATAGGCAAGCAAGCATGTGCGTTTGTTTGTTTGTTTGTATGGACCTCTTCTATGCACTCGGGGCAACTCACAGCTTTAGCTAGTGCTACACTTTAACCAACTTGTTCCAGCATCAGGACTACTAGTCCATCCATCAGTACATAATAACAACATGGTCCTCTGACTTCAATGCCAAGAGTGCTGGTGGGGTTTGCTTCTAGCACAACCAACCGTACTTCCAACGACTTGGTTCCAAACTAACCATTAATTTCTTTCATATCCTTGAAAATTTATTTCCGTAAATAAAATCAACCAAATTGAAAGCCGTTTGGTCATAGAAATATGAGCTTGTTATCAAAATTGTTGTTGTTTTTTTTTAATATATTTTGATGGCCAATTGACTTCCAATTTAGTTACTTTTTTTTTCTTGCAAAGATAATCTTTTTAACGCCAATAGTAGAGATATACTATTGTTCGGTTTATGAAATTACATTACAATTTGAGCTAAAAATTGAAAAAAATTAAAGAGAAAATTTGGTAAAAAGATGCTGTTTTCTACTAATAAAATGGACAAGGAGAGTCGCAATGCAATTGAGGCTTTGTAATTATTTTTTTTTTTGGTTACATGGAGGCCTAAAAGGCCTAACAGAAAAAAAGAAAAAAAAAAAAACACACAATAGATCAAGAAGGACTACCACGAGTTCTTCGAGATCTAGTCATGTCTTCAGAATCATCAATGAAAGCTTTAAGAGCATAAGGAGGGGGGCACACAAATTCAATGACCCCATGATCATGGCTGATGCTATTTTTGGCAAGAGAGTCAGCAACCATATTGCATTCCCTGTAGATGTGCTTAAGCGATACAGTATGGATTTTGTCCATGAGATTACTGCAGCAAGCAAGAAGAGATCCCAAGGGGTGGAGAGTGGTGTCACTCTGTAAAACCAGTTTGACCAAGATTGCCGAATCAGATTCAATCAGAAGGTGATCAATGTTGCACATGAGTGCAAGTTTCAGACCATAGAAAAGGCCCCAAGTTTCAGCATCCAAAACATCACCTATGCCCAGGTTAACCTGAAAAGCCTTTGTAATTATGTGCAACTAAGAAGTTGACGAAAACAAAGCTAAGAATTTGTACTTTAAAACTAAAGTAAAACGAATACTAGACTAAAATAATCATGGAAAAATTCCTCCCTTTCTAAATACCCTAAAAGGTCTCTCCATTTTTTTGGATGGAATAATTGGTATTGTTGTTATAAAATTAAAAAACACCCATCTTTATTCTTCAATCACTCATTCATGCACTTAGATATTCGTCTAATTCAGAATTCACCCACTAACGCATGATTTGAGAATATGAATCTGTTCGGGACTTGGTGGAATACTAAAACTTGGAAGGAAAGAAGTACTACTACAAAGAAGAATCAATACCTCTGTCTTTGTGTGGCTTTCAAATTATAACAGCGTCGCCTTCACCATCCACTTGAACCAAGAACCTCTTTTAGTTTTCGCATAAAAGAGGTCCATCCAATATTAAAGCCAGCTTTCTCACAAAGTCCTCCAACAAATGTTTTTTTTAAACAAAGTCCACAGCAAGAAAGTGAAGGGCTGATTATGTAATTACAGATTAGATTGTAGTACTAGTAGTAGTAGTAGTAGGGTCGGGACTGAAGACTGAAGGATCCATATCGGTGAAACAAACTGATCAGACAGATACATACAAGACAGAGAGCAAAGAGTGGACTTTTTAGCTCCCGGCCAAATGGAGTCAGAGGAAAACTTGACCGTCTGGGAAAAGACACAGACAGTCTTTACTCTTATCTGGGCCCAGCATTGGCCCAAGCCAAAGCCCATTCCATAATGATGGTGATCAGAAAGCTTGCTCCTTCGTTTAATCATTTTCTCAACACTGCCTTAAAACAAAATTGCATTTATATCGTTATATAAAGTCCAAAATTGATATTAACAGACCGTCTGGGATGTTTTACCTTTTTATCTGATTCGAACGTGAAAAGTTGCCGGACGTTGAAGTAGAATATCCATATGGACAAGCAAGACTGTAATTTCTGAGAGATCTTAGTTGGAGTTGGATAACAGAGAGATATATTACCACGTCAATTACAATTTACAACTGGTGGAGATGACAGGTGAGAGGATCGGAAGAGACAGCTCTGCCATTTCTGGCTATATTATCAAGTATCACGCCGTCAGAACTCAGAACACACCTATATCATTGAGACCAGAGACTACAACCCCATCTCCCTTAACACCGTCAATCTTAACGTGGACTATCTGACCTGTAACCTGACAAACACAATAGATTTAACCATATCCGTTTAGCACCGTCAAATGAGAGTAAGGTACCGTGGGACCCAGTGCCAAACTGCCCGGTCATGTTTTGACAGACCCTTTAGCAGCAGCTAGCTTGGAGCCTTGGACTTAAAAGGACATGAAAGGAAATTGAGATGAGCCTCTCTCTCTCTCTCTCTCTCTCATGCAAAGAGCAAAGAGACGCAACTCTCCTTTTCAAGTTGGATAGATACATGTTGGATTCTCCTCCCAGACTCTACTTCTTATTATACACTAGACTAAAAAGCCTATTCCACTCACTGAAGGAAAGCATATTAATTGCATATATACAGGTGCTTGTATGTGAAGAATCAAACAAGGAATTGAGGAAGAGAAACGTACACAACCATGGTAATGTCTCCTTTGTGCCAGATTATTATTCTCATTTTCCTCCTGTGCTCAACCTGTTGCGGAAGTGGAAGTGGAAATGGTGATCTCGAGGCACTGTTGAAGCTCAAGTCCTCCATGATTGGGCCCAAAGGTTCAGGCCTTGAGGACTGGGAAACCTCGCCGCACCACTGCTCCTTCTCCGGAGTCACATGTGACCGGGAATTCCGGGTGATTGCTCTCAACGTGTCGAATCTGCCCCTGTTCGGCACAGTTCCGGCGGAGATTGGGCTTCTCTCCAAGCTCGTGAACCTCACAATTGCCGGCAACAACTTAACAGGGAAGCTTCCGATGGAGATTGGCAATCTGACGGCTCTAAGGCACTTGAACATCTCCAACAACGTCTTCAGGGGAAGATTCCCCGGAGCCATCACCCTGCGAATGAAGGAGCTCGAGGTTCTCGACGCCTACAACAACAATTTCACGGGCCCACTTCCCGCGGAGCTCGTCAATCTCAAGAATCTCAAACATCTCCATCTGGGCGGGAACTACTTCACCGGCCAAATTCCCGAGAATTACTCCGAGATTCAGAGCTTGGAGTATCTAGGCCTCAACGGAAATTGGCTCACGGGAAAGTTCCCGGCGAGCTTGGCCCGGTTAAAGAACCTCAAGGCAATGTACGTAGGCTACTACAACACTTACGACGGCGGAATTCCGCCAGAGTTGGGATCGTTGAGCTCGCTGCAGGTGCTGGACATGGGCAGCTGTAATCTCAACGGCACCATTCCCACAAGCCTCAGCTTTTTGAAGCATTTGCACTCTCTTTTTCTGCAAATTAACCGTCTCAGTGGGGGCATACCTCCGCAACTCTCGGGCTTGGTGAGCCTCATGTCTTTGGATCTCTCCATCAATGAGCTCACTGGAGAGATACCGGAGACCTTTTCGGCATTGAAGAATATTACGCTCATCAATCTGTATAAGAATAATCTCTATGGCCCTATTCCCAAGTTTGTTGGTGATTTCCCTCGTCTTGAGGTGCTTCAGGTGTGGGAAAACAACTTTACCTTCGAGCTGCCGGAGAATCTTGGCCGGAATGGGAGGCTTAAAGATGTCGATGTCACCGGAAACCACCTCACCGGATTGATTCCGCGGGATTTGTGCAGAGGAGAGAACTTGAAGACGCTGATCCTCATGGATAATCACTTCTTTGGCCCCATTCCTGAAGAACTGGGCCGGTGCAAGTCGCTCATCAAGATCAGAATGATGAAGAACACACTGACCGGGACTATTCCTGCAGGGATTTTCAGTTTGCCTAATGTGATTATGATTGAGCTCAATGATAATTACTTGTCTGGCCAACTTCCACCGCAAATGTCAGCAGGTACACTCGGTATCCTAACGCTTTCTGGCAATCAAATTTCCGGTGAAATCCCACCGGCGATTAGAAATCTGAAGAATTTACAAACGCTTTCCCTGGAAATGAACAAATTTTCCGGTGAAATTCCAATGGAAATCTTCAATCTGAAATTATTGTCCAAGATCAACATCAGCGCTAACAACTTGAGCAATGAAATTCCGGACACAATTTCT
The DNA here is from genome assembly GCA_029955375.1 of Rubus parviflorus. NCBI lineage: Eukaryota > Viridiplantae > Streptophyta > Magnoliopsida > Rosales > Rosaceae > Rubus > Rubus parviflorus. The sequence continues at coordinate 1,555,587 of JARGGL010000001.1, read as the reverse complement.
CACTGCTCCTCCCTAACTTCTGCTGATCTTAGTAGAAACAACTTGGTTGGAGAAATTCCGAGGGGTATTGCAAAGCTGAAGGTTCTGAGCATTCTCAATTTCTCTCGAAACCAACTGACTGGCCCAATTCCTTATGAAATTCGCTACATGACCAGCCTCACAACTCTGGATCTCTCCGATAACAATTTCAGCGGCAAACTACCATTAGGCGGTCAATTTCTGGTCTTCAACGACTCGTCGTTTGCCGGAAACCCCTTCCTCTGTTCCCAACGCCGAGTGCCATGCCCCTCAGTTCCGGGCCACAAGGGATTTGGTACCTCCAGGGTGGCTCTTATCATCATTGGACTCTCTACGGTTCTTTTGTTCCTACTGATCACGGTTTACAAAATGAGAAAGAGAAAATTTCAGAAGTCAATGACTTGGAAGCTGACCGCATTCCAACGGCTCGATTTCAAAGCGGAGGAGGTCCTCGAGTGTTTGAAGGAGGAGAACATTATAGGAAAAGGCGGTGCCGGGGTCGTCTACCGCGGGTCCATGCCAGACGGTGTTGACGTGGCAATCAAACGGCTGGTCGGGAGGGGAACCGGACGGAACGATCACGGATTTTCGGCCGAGATTAAAACACTGGGACGAATCAGGCACCGAAATATCGTGAGGCTGTTGGGGTTTGTGTCCAACAAGGACACGAATTTGCTGTTGTACGAGTACATGCCCAATGGGAGCTTGGGGGAGGTGTTGCATGGGTCAAAGGGAGGACATTTGCAGTGGGACCGGAGGTACAGGATCGCCGTGGAGGCTGCCAAGGGCTTGTGTTATCTCCACCATGACTGTTCGCCTCTGATTATTCACAGGGATGTCAAGTCCAATAACATCTTGCTGGACTCGGACTTTGAGGCCCATGTGGCTGATTTCGGGCTCGCTAAGTTCCTCCAAGACGCTGGAGCTTCCGAGTGCATGTCTTCCATTGCTGGTTCTTACGGTTATATCGCCCCAGGTACGTACTTCATCTCCTTCATCTTCTTTAGAAAATGTTTTTCTTTCCATTTTGGTGGGTAATGGACCGGGTTTGAAAACCCAACTACCACTTTTGCCAATAATTATATGATTCTTCTTTAATTTGATGGTGAACCGTGAACCTAAAAGAAAAAAATTGTAGAAAATATGGTTTTTCTTCTCTGTCTTTTCTCTGATCTGGGGTAACACAGAATAGCTACCTCTGAGAGTGTGATTTGACAATGGATTTAATCTGATTGCGTGTGACACTAAATTCGAAGCTCACTCATTTAAACTCTCTGTGATGGAACAAACAGAGTACGCTTACACGTTGAAAGTGGACGAGAAAAGCGACGTGTACAGCTTCGGTGTGGTTCTGCTGGAGCTAATAGTAGGGAGGAAACCGGTGGGGGAATTCGGTGACGGCGTGGACATAGTCAGGTGGGTGTGTAAAACTACATCGGAACTGTCTCAGCCGTCGGATGCAGCTGCTGTGCTGGCGGTGGTGGATCACAGGCTGAATGAGTACCCACTGACAGGTGTCATACACCTGTTCAAGATTGCAATGATGTGCGTCGAGGATGATAGCTCTGCAAGGCCCACGATGAGGGAAGTAGTTCACATGCTCACTAATCCCCCACGCTCTACTCCAAGCCTACTCAACCTTTAGATACACTGTGGCTCTCTTCCTCCTCCATATTTTTTGACTAAATAAGAAATAGTTGTGTGTGTAACAAATAGTTGCACAACTGTTTTGATTGCAATGGAACTTGGGAGAATGTTGCTTTCGTGCTTTCACCGGAACTGATCGGTTTTTCCTTTGGTCACTTGTAAATTGTTGGTTTCTGTGTTGTTAAATCAATGTATTAAAATTGTATCCTTTTTAAAAAAAAATTAATGTATCATAGTTGTTGGTTATAATGGCAGTGAGGACAAAATTGTGAGATGTTAAACACTTAAACCTATATATTTATATAGGTATTGTCTAATATCATATAATTTACTGTTTTGCCCTTATTTTATTTTAGTTAATATATTAGCTAATATAGTTTAGGAGGGGCAAATCTTGAATTTTTAAATATTTACCAAGAACCCAAGTTTTCCCATTATATATATAGATAACTAGCGAGACAAATAAGTTCAAATAAATTAAACAAAACACATAAATAATAACAATATATCGTTTTTACAAATACACTCTTTACTTTTAATTTTCCAAATACACTCTTTACTTTTATCTTAGAACATTTTTACAATGGGATTTTTTTTTTTTAAGGTGAAAATGAAAATGCAAAAAAAAAAACAATTAGAAGTAATTTTTTTACTTGCATTCTATCTAATTATTTGCTTTTTGATTTTACATTTCAACCATCTCCATGTTATTGCCCAAATAGCCCCTCCTTTTTGTTTTGGACTTTTGGTACAGCCCGCTCTTTTTGGCATTCGAACGCTCTATAAATTCTAGAGAAAAAATATAACGCTAAATTGAAGCCTTCTTCCATTCGAGATGGCCAAATGGTAAATGTCAAGGGCTTTGGGAAATTTGTACGAAATAGAAGGGGGAAAAGGTTATTCAGTTCAAAACCCGTACATTCCGCCAGAATCAGCTTTTCAATTTCAAAACCCGTACATTTTAGCGCTAAGCAGAGGGGAGCCGTAGAAACGAAAGCTAACACTCATCGGCGTCACACAGATTATGGAGTCTACTAGCCCACGACAGTTGCCATACACGGTGACGGTCCGGCGTAACCCTCACCGGAGGGCGAGGCCCCATTCTACGCCGGCAACCGCAGCTGCCGGAATTTCAATTCCGTCATGTACTGTGCCTAAAGTCCCTTTCCCGACCGAAGAAATTCTCTCCATGGACATATCGAACTCAAAACCGGACCCTGAGAATCTCAGAGTCTTCCTACGAATTCGACCTCTACTGCCGTCCAAGCCTTCGGACAAAAGGAGCGGCATTGCCGGAGATACAAAGGCCAGATCCAAAAATGTTTGGCCGCAAAACCCCGCAAATAAGAACGCAGCGAGAGACCAGAAGAGGAAGAAAAACCCTAACGCCGAGGTCTGTGTTAAGGTCAACAGTGCTCGGTCGGTGACGGTATCGCCACCCACAGCCTTGCAAGAACCTAACCGGCTAAAGTCTGAGGTCTACGATGGTTTCTCCCACGTCTTCTCCTCTGATTCCTCTCAGGTTTCGTTTCACTTTAATTTTAGTTTTTTTTTTTCTTGCTCCTTTTGGTTACCGAGGAAATGCTGGAATCTCATAGATAGTTTGATTTCATTTTCGTAGTTTTTGCTAATGGAGACCATCATCATTTCTTAATTTGTGTGATTGTTGATAGGAGGAGGTGTATGAGATGATGGTGAAGCCTTTGGTAGACGATTTTCTGAGGGGCAAGAGTGGAATGTTGGCAGCAATGGGGCCTAGTGGTTCCGGCAAGACTCATACAGTCTTCGGTTGCCCCAGGGAGCCTGGAATGGTACCCCTTGCCCTTCAACACATTTTCAAGCAGATTCCGGGTACCAGTACTGAGTCTCTGAGGTATTATGTCTTATTTACATACGGTTAGAACTTTGCTTGTATTTGTTTGATCCATTGCATTATTGATGTGGAATTTTTGCTTAATTTTCTAGGTCATTTTACATATCAATGTTTGAAATAAGTACCGAACGAGGCAAAGCAGAGAAATGGGTTGATTTATCTCCTAATGGAGGTGAAATAACCATGCAACAGTCTAACCTGAAAGGCCTACAAGAGGTTGAGTACAATCTTTGATGTTTGTTTGAATATGTAGAGGTTGGATGTCAGAAATGACTAGCTCCTACTTTGTTTTGTGAACAGATAGCCATTTCTGATGCGAGACAGGCAGAATCCTTAATTGCTCAGGCAATGCAAAAACGTGCCACTGCTACGACAAATTCAAACAGCCAGTCAAGGTGCATGATCGCTATACTTTAGTTCTTCAGCATAAAATAATCTTTTCATGACTGGACTTGCTATGTTCATAATGAGCATAGCTGTTGAATATTTCAGTTATTTGTCTACATCACTTCTCACATTATATCTGGCTATTCCTTTTATATGCTTCTAGCCGGTCCCAGTGTATAATTAACATTCGTGGTGTTGCTGGCAATTTTGATGGAGGGGATAACAATCAAGCAAATGATGTTGTCCTCAGTATTGTTGACCTTGCTGGGGCTGAAAGAGAAAAGAGAACTGGGAATCAGGTTGGGCTTTGTTTTTTTTTCTTGTAGGTAATGTTGGTTGCCAATAACGACTTGGTAGAATGGTTTTGTTTTAGTATTTTAGTATTTTAGCATTTTATTTTAATTATTAATTTTGTTGCAGGGAGCAAGGTTGCTTGAAAGTAATTTCATCAACAACACATCAATGGTTTTTGGCTTGTGCTTGAGAGTATGTAGTCTTAAGTTGGTTTTCTGGATCTTATTCTTCATGTGTGCTTGATGATAACCAAGTATCATTTTCTATGAGCAAAAATTGTCTGCTACTTTTAAAGAAACTTAGACACTTGTGTGTTTTCTTCACTCTGTTCTCTCTATATCTATCTATGTGTGTATCTCTATAGTCATTCTCCTTTTTTTTTGGTATTTTAGTCCTTATTGGAGCATCAGAAGAACCCTAAGAAGCCAATGCAGAAGCACTTTCAGAACTCATTGGTATATGTTCCTTTGCTGATTGTATATTATTTATCAGTAGTCTTTCATTGGCTCTAACTTTCCTTCTCTTTCCTCCTTCCAGTTGGTGACACCACAAACACACACACATATACACATATTCAGATCAGATATGGATGACATGTGTACTTAACTCATTATGTATCATCAGTTGTATGCATATGGTCTTAACTCAATGTCCCAATTGGCACTGAAATAGTGCGACATGGTCTTTGGAGGTCTTATGATATCTTTGGTACAATTGCTTAGGACAACTGTTACTGATGCTATGATTTTTGGACAGTTGACCAAGTACTTGAGAGACTATCTGGAAGGCAAGAAGAGGATGTCATTGGTATGTTGTTATTTGTGTGTGTGTGTGTGTTTTTTTTTTTTTTTAAGAAACCTGTGATGAGTTTGGCCATTGAAAATCAGTTTGCATTCTATTGTGTTTCAATTTTCTTTGAAATGATCTCATGTGATTGATTTGTTACTATAACAGATTTTAACAGTAAAATCAGGAGAAGAAGATTATCGTGATACATCTCACCTGCTAAGACAAGCCTCACCTTATATGGAAATCAAGTACAACTTTACAAGACCCTAGTGTTGTCATTCAATTTCTTTCCCACATGAGTTGTTAACAATTTTAGCACTATATGTGCAGGTTTAATAATGCTGAAGACCCTTCAAACATTCCAAACAAAAGGCATATCCAGTCTTTGTCTAGAACTGAGCAGCATAAAAGAATTAAATTATCGGGTTTTGATTCCTGCGTGGTATGTCTTTCTTTTCAGATGTTCACTTCTTTATTTCATGTAATTACATCTGTGAGTCACTATTTAATTGGTGGCTTTAGATGCTTTTCCATTATGCTTCTTTAAATGATAAATGTAAGATCATTTCACTCTCTTTTCTTCCCTGCAAGTAAACTATGGAGATAGATGGCTGTTTTTTTTTTTTTTTGATAAACAAGTTGGTGTCAATTCCATTAAAAGGTAGATAGATGCCTCTTGATGATGACCTAAAATGATTTTTTCCAAGGGTTGATATTTCCTTGTTGACTTGGTTATTTAACTCTTCTGTATGTGTATATACATGCACATGTTTCCCAAGCTTCTGTTAAATCTTCAAACAACTTCTAGGGCATAAATATTCAGTTTCAAAGCTGATTAGATTGTCCCTAATATATATATATATATAATTTTTTTTTTAGAAGTTTTCTAATTTATTTTCATAGCATCAATGCTTGAGCTTAATATTGGATGGCATGAATTATGGTTCCTAAGTGTCTGTTCAATATTGAATGTGTAAAGACAAACCTAACATGAGTAAGATATTTTTGTTGCTGACAATTCACTCTTTTCCTGGTTATTAATGCAACTGCCTTCTTTGGTGGAAAATTTTATGACAAAGCTGGTTGTCAAAATTTACTGATTGTAATTTTCCGTATTTGGTGTTTTTAACTTAACTTAATTTTTTTTTTGGCTTGGTTTCAGATTGAACAAGAGAAAAGCATTGAACCTGAAAATGGACTTTCCAAGGAAGGTACTGTATATATATAGTAACTTATATTGGTTTACCTTATTCTTTTTTCTTCCTACTGCCTGGGTCCCTTACCTTATTTACTACTTTTCTTTTGGCAATGTGGAATACATGCTTATTTTGTTATAGTGGCACGAAGAATATGTGAAGTGGAATTGAGTGGTTGTTCAAAACCGGGTTTTGTTGACTCCGCAGAGGGAGAGAGAAACCATCAGATTACAAAGAATTTTGCTAAAGCTATATGGAATGTTTTGAAGGAGTATAACAAAAAACTAAAGGTAATCGAGAGTCACATACATTCAATTCATGTAGTTAGTTGGGTGGTCAAGTGAATCCCTATCATTGAGTCCCTACCTTTGATGCCATTTGTTGATTAATCTGAGGCAGTATTCATTCTTGGTTTTGGTGCCTTTCCTGAGTAGTTTAGGGTTTAGGGTTTAGGGTTTGGTGCCTTTCCTCAATTTTTATCAGTTATTGCCCCAAAAGAAATCCTACTCATTAACTCTGGTCATAAGCAGGTGGCGGATAATGAAATCCAGCATCTCAGGGAAAGTCTTATGACTGAAAATACAAGATATCTTGAGCTGGAAAAAGAGCTGAAGGATATCAAGTCCTGCTGTACATGCTCCGACATAAAAGCCAATGTCGATCAGGTTTGACATAATTGTTCTTGCTTAACTGTTAGCTTCCTGCTTAGAGTTCATTTTCTTGCTTGACTTGTAAACAAATATGTGATATATAATTTGTGCACTGGGAAAGTTATACTTTTGAACCTTCGTTCTATGCTCAGGCTTCCTACTCAGGGAGATATGACAACAACAGCACTCCCCAAAGATTGGACTCTACTCCAAAAAAGGATCAATATATTTTCTCTGAGGTGCAGGTACGAATCCCACTAGAATTAACCCCCTTTTATAATATTTGGCCAATTAATCCAACCCTAAGTTCGTTGTGTACACTATTTTAAGTTTGTTAAGTACCTCTTTTAAAGGAAATGTTGGAAAACTTTGGATATGCATTTCAAGCTAAATAGATCATAGTTACTTTGTACATTTAGATTAACAGGTATTTTATCTTTGGGAGTGGGTATCAAGGTGTAGACTTGTGGTGGCTGCTACCTTCATCTTTCTATATTTGTTATGGATATTCATAACCTTTTGTTTTCCTTTTAACTTGAAGGGCTTTGGGTGTGTTGACAAGGAACCTGATATTGATGCAACTATAATTCAGAGCCAGACTGAAAAACAATTTGATGCCACTGTAAGCCAGAGCTAACTTATACTTTTAGTAATCTTCTTTTCAAGAGAATGCCTTAGACTGAGTGGTATACCTTTCCTGATAAAAGGTGATAAGTTCGAATGTTGGTGACGTTAGTGCTTTGTGCCTTGTGCCTGGAAACACAGACCAATGGAATCATCAGGTACAAATGATTAGGAAAGAGCTTATAATCTTATTGGCGATTTACATAAAACATGATTTAAATTTAACATAGCTGTTGTACGATGTGTGAAGCAGATATGCGAGGGAATCTCTGGCAGTGGACATAGTGTGGAAGATGGGTGCGAGTCTAAATGTGTAAGAATGGAGGATAGTTATCCTAATGTAGATGCAGCAGGTTAGATTTGATGAGTTAAAGTGTTTACATATGCATATCACGTTCTAACTGTAGCTTCGTCTATGATTTGGAACATCATAAATCTGGAAAGTTGGACACATACAAGTTGTCTGATGCTGCTGGTTTTAGAGTCAGGTTTTGGTATTTGTGTAAAGAGACCCAGGAATATACATTTTGTTGAAGTGATGTTACTGAAGATTGTCATGACTCATGCGGTTCCTTTAGTCACTTTGGCCAGGAATATTTTTTTTGAGAGATTCTGGACCGGAAGTAATTTAGTGATAAAAAGTTAAAACACTAATGGCTTTTAGTCATGCTTTTCTTATCATGGGAATTTAAAGCCTTTGGGCAAAATAGTACTTGTCCCAGTTTCTTATTTTAAATTATTCTTTTCAAACAATTACTATCTTTTGTGTAGCTCCCAGAGTATCTAGCATATCAAAATCCATTTGTTTCTAGGATGTAATGATGTACTTCTACCGTTATCAGCTTTGGAAATGATAGTCATATTGTATCACCATGTCATCATGAATTTTGCATACGAAATGTTCTTAATATGACTTGTTTAGTGGCGGTGTTGTGTGGCTTTGATCTCCAATGACAGAATGATGTGATACTTCTTTACCTAATAGGTATCAATTCAACATATTTTCTATCTTTAGTTTACTTGCTTAAGTCTGACAGGTCTTATGGTGAACTCTTCTGAGTCGGTCGTCATTCATAGAAAAGATAGCTGCTCATCTGTGGAGCTTGGCGACCTGCTGAGTGAGGAGGATGAGGTTAGATTCCTTGAATTTTTTTTTTCTGCAACGATATGTAACTTCTCTCAAGTTGATATTGTTCTCTTTTAAGCTTCTTCATAGTAATATGTTTTGTGTGACATTTAGACTTGGTACTTCCTACCAATGTTATTTATTTAATTTATTTTACAGCATTAAAAATTGTTTGCGATTTCTTCTCTTTTAAACTAGGAATCATTGGATGTTGTATATACTGAACATTGCAATAGCATTGACCGACAGTCTAGACTTGATACTTCTTACGAAGCTTTGCATTTGGACAAATCGGAAAGGTAACTTAGTTGGGTAGGATTTCATGTTGCGTTATTATTTATTTATTTTTCCGGAAACATATGCTTCAAAATCATTTCCTTGAGTGGAATGCATGCATATAAGAGTAATTTGTCCCTAACAATCTTTCCGGACATTGTTGTACCATCAGGAGAGTTTTGCCTTCATCTTTATCGCCAAGGAATGTCAATATGGATGTTAAGAATGAGACTGAGAAGTCACAGGTAAGTTGTTAGCATTCCCTCCCTTCATTTGTGTTCTGTAACTTATGCTTATTTGTGTTGACTTGAATGTGGTGTGAGATTCTGAAGGAACCTGCCAATCTATCAGTTATTGTTACCAATCATTCTTTCCTTCTTCATTACTATCCCAGTATGAACAAGTCAAGGCATAGCGTTTAAGTTTATCTCTAGCATTCTAAACCATCTTTTTGAAATATCTCTTTCCTTAAACAATTTATAGGCCTTAAATTAACCAATGGTTCTCTCTCTCTCCCTCTCTCCCTCTCTCCCTCTCTCAATAAATTTTCTTCTCTTCTAGGAATCATTCAATTTTCCAACATCGCCTAAGGAAGATGTTTCAACTAAAAAGTGCAACACTACTGATGTGCCTGATAGTGAAGTGAGAGTCCATATATCTACCAAGCCAGAGAAACCGAAAAGGTGTGTTCAAGATAGATGTTTGTCAAGTTTTACCCCGAGTTGTTTCTTTATTTATTATTTCTTGATAAACTCTCCTTAATCCTTGTTTGTCGTAATAACCAGGAGACTATTGCCCGCCTCATCTACATTATTAAGGAATTTCAGTACTTTGGACATTGAGGATGACAATGAGAAAACAAAGGTAAACTCTAATCTTGTTGGATATATGTGATGCATTTATAGTAAAATCACTGACAAAGATGAGACATATCCTCTGCCAGAAGAAAGAAAAAGAAATTTGATTGGACTATGGAAATTGGCAGTGCGAGGATTAGTTTAAAGTAGGACAAACCTTGTTGAATGTGAGACTTAGCACACTTGAAATGAGTTACTTTACTTAAAGCTTAAACAACTTTGCAGGGGAGAAAGAAATCAGCTGCAGAAGGAAGAACAAGAACGCAAGGTAGCATCTCTCTTGTGCGCTTGCTTCAAAGCAATCTCCGTATTTAGTTACACACTCATTTTATAGGTCCAAATTTCGGGGTACTGTACATGGGGTCGTTTTGTTTTTGGGGGGCCCTATATAGCTATAATCTAAGATACATGTCTCTGTTAGGGTCCGGTTTGGTCGATTAGTGCTAAGGCGCAATCAAAATGTAGAAAAGTGGGTGTAGTTAGATTTATGGCATGTATATATAACATTTGATTTTTTTTTCTACTTAGTTGAGTAGTGATACGCTTGCATTCTAAGGTTAAGGTGATATTTTGACTGGCAGATATAGCCAACAAACAAAGATCATACCTTGAATTCTTGGCCCCCTGTATTTTATGGAGGTCACTGTCTTTCATGCCTTTTAAATATACTTAAGGTCACGGTTTATGACTAATGACGGTGATGTTTGACTGAAACCCAAGTCCCAATCCCAATTGATTAGCATAAACTTTTTGATCCCTTATCCTTTTTGCTCTATACATATATATCATGAGGTTTGTCAGCATGAGGAGCATCTGGTGCTCATATTCGTAATCATCTCAAACCATGTTTGAGAAAAGCCTTTTGAAGCCCATTTAGATTTTAGTCTTCGGCACAAAATTATATTGTTATAAGCTAAGTGGGCCAGCCATGCTAGAAATTATGTATGTGTGTGGACTGTAGCCTGCATGGCGCTGGTCAACGTTTGACCGGCATCACTTGCAATTTCCTAGTTTAATTTCGACCCATTATAAAACAAGTGCTGTTGTGTTCAACGTTGTAAAATGGTCAAAGTCTTGGAGATGTGCCGCGGCGGAACCATGGAAGACAAGTTTGAACTTGAGCTTTGTTGGAGACAGGTTTCATTATAGAGGCATGTCACGCGGATTCAGATCAAAGGCAAAGATTTGGCGGTCAATGTTCGTATTGCTTCGTTTATGTTGCATGACTCATTATTTGGAAGTACCAAAGAGTTATTGGGTTTTTTTTTAATTTTCTTATTTTTTTAGGTTCGAAAATGTATGTTGAAGTCTTTTTTTTTTTGTTATCATTTTTCTTCTTCTTTCTCAAGGATGCGTGGTATTAGTGCAACAAGTAATTGGAGTATACTAACCACTAAAAGCCAATAAATGTCACCAAAAATGATAGAATGGTTTGGCTAGACCATTGGCTACGTGATGGATACTTTGAAGGCCATTTAAACCTTGTTTATTCACTAATAAATTTGTGGGCGAGTTGTCTGTCACTAGGGATGAATTTAAAGAAAGAAAAAGTTCAAAATTTCATCTTTACTCCTTGATACATTGAAAGAACTCCCACCCATTCCTCATGTTAATCAAGCAGCCAGTCCTTATTCTTTTGCCTTAGTATGAGAGTAAACATGTTCAACCAAGGTTCATTTCATTATATTGGAAACTTATTGGTTATTTAATTTAAGTATATAAAACTGCTGGTAATTAAATTTTTAATTTTTTTAGACCAAATTTTGTACAACAATACTTGTGAAGAAAAACATAAAGTATTAGTAATATTTTCATATCAAGTGTCATGCATGTAAATATATAATAAGATTAATCATATTTTTTTCATTTGTGGTTAATCTCATTGGAGAAAAATTAATATAATCTATAGCTGCTAGGTTATAAATTTGAAACCTAATTACATCAAATTACTTTTTTTTTTGGCTAATAATTACATCAAATTACTTGAACAACCAAAAAAAAAACCCATGGATTTTGTTCCTACAAGTTTCCTTCCTTGAACAAAAATATGAAGCACCAGCAGTTGCACAAAAATTTCACTTGTGTGCAGTACATGTGATTGACCCCATGAAAACGACAACCAGGAGGCGCTCTCGTTTTCAGTTCAGAGGATTAGACCATGTCCACCCCACTCCTTTCTTCAAAACTCATTATAAAAACAAGCCCCACAAAAGGAAATTGACAGTTTTGGTCTTTGGTGCACCCACCTGTCTATTTTATATTCCCTATAATACAGAACAACGTTACCGGTTCATCGGACAAGCTGGCCGAGTCACGGCCTCCCGCACGCGCTACACGTGCCACCTAATTGCGGACTAAAAATCGACCCAAAAGAATGAGAAACCGAAACTCAGAATAATTCAGATTTTTCGAAAAAGAAAAAAGAAAAAAAAACAGAGAAGAAACGTCGGACTCTCTCTTTCTCTCCCTGGTTCCAAAACAGTTTCCACAGAGAACAGAGCGAGGGTTTTGCGAGAGGCAAAGGAAAATAAAGCCCTAGGGCTAGAGAGAGAAATCCCTAAAGCTCACACACTTAAGAAGAAGAAGAAGAAGAAGAAGAAGAAGACGAAGAAGAAGAAGAGATTGATGAGGGGCTGAGGAGCAGCTTGTCAATTGGAACTGCGTCAGAGCTAGGGTTCTCGAATTCGTCCATCAAGGTAAAGTAGCGATACAGCAGATATGATTGAATTGTGTTTCGCGCATTATGATTTTGTGTAATTTGATTGTTTTCTAATTTGGGAAATCCGAAATTAAGCACATATCTCACGGCATTAATTCTCGTAATCCTGATAACTTTTCCATATCCTTATATTCCTCACCATTTCTCACTGCTCAAAACCGGTCAAAGTCTGGGCTTTTTTATTGCTTTTACATCTACTTTGAATTCTAGGGTTTGATATGCTCAAAGAGCGCTTTGCGTTGTTTCGTTTATAACATACTTCTGACGAAATCAAAGAAATCATCATATATATATATATCTGTACCCATGTTTCCCTTGTGGTTAGTCTCCAGCTTACTGTGAGATTCAGTGAGTTTTCAGTCGGTTATGTTTTCACCAGTAAGTACTGAGAAGTTTATTTTCAATTGATTGCCTGTTCGCTTTTACAGGATTGGTTATTTATCTCAATTTATTGCCTCTACAATTGATTACTATTTATTTGGCGGTTGTGATTCGAAAGTTTCAATCGACACCAGGTACAGAATCCATCTTCTCTTCCTAATATGAGATTTGAATCTGATATACTATTTTTTTTCTCTGCATGATCTGTGAGTTGTTATCATGAGCACGTTTCGGTTGTGAATTATTAGAATAAATTCTGCCTCCTATGCATATTATGCTTTTCTGTGATATATTAGAAAATGTCATTTTATTGTAAATTTGAAAATGCTTTTCCCTGGTAGACTTTGGTCTAGTAAACTCTAAAATTTGATCATATTGTGATATGTTAGAAACTATGATTTTCTTGTAATTTTTTGATTGCCTGTGAATTTTGGTATAGCCAAATTCAAAGGGAAGTGCAAATGTGTCAGGTGGGATCACATACTCCTACTGGCATTCACGAGTAGAGTTATGTAATGGAGGAATAAAAGTTTATTATTTAATCATTATATTGGAAAACTCTTAGCATTTAGGGCTTCTAGTATAGAATCTGAATTGTCTTATGTAGGATCATTCTAAGTTGATATTCAGTTGTAGTGAAATAGTGAATCTTTTGGTAATAACAGATTCAACTGGAGTTGGTAATACTAGAATTAACTGGGTTAAAATGTGTCGGGTAGGAATAACAATGTGGATACCTTGGTCACATAATTCTACTAGATTTTAGGAGTAAAGTTCTTAAGGAGAAATTGTTAATTTCTGAAACTGTGGGATGCAGAAAGTCCTTACACGCTCTACTTCTAGTCATATTGCTCTGCTTTTGTCCTTGGCATGGGGTAAAGAAACCTTATCTTTTTAATGGTTGTTATTGTCTTCTTAGTCCTGCATGAAGTGTAAATCAGTAATTGTGGCAATGATCAGTTTTGGAATTAGTTACAATTCGTTCATGATTGATGTAGTTTAACTAACTAGATTTGCACATTATCCTGCATTGCCACTTTACCAAATGTAGATATTCAGTAGTGTTACATTCTGTACTGTGTTCCTTCTGTAAGTGGAAGTTCCAACACAATTTTGATATATGAACTTATTATCTTAGTTCAACTATATTCTAGAAGGCTACAAGAATTAATGATTACATACATATGCTCTATTCTTGTGTATAAGAAACGAATGGATTGAGTGACCTTAATTACAGCATGCCATAAATTTCTACTATGTAGTTGGTGTGAATACCACTAATGCTGGCCTTCTCTGTCACAAGGCGTACTTTTAAATACTGTCTCACTGACCATTATATGGCAATGGTCTCATATTGTGGTTGGAGTATGGATCAATTAGTTGTTTATTCTATCTTTGTGTTTTAGTTTGGAATAAATGCTCTTTAAAGACAACCGATGCTTTATAAATTCTGGTTCTAAATCATAAGCAGATCTCAATTACTTACTCATTACTGTATATTCCTTTATAGGAGATTTTGTACTCTTTTGAAGCTCATGTGCTTTGAAGCAATGTTATACTTGCCAATACTAGTTGATCTTGTTTATGATGAAGATATACTTTAATATCAAATCAAGTTCTTCCCTATTAAATTCAATTTCCAATCTTTCACATCATAATTTGAGCTACACTGGCTTATGTCTTTTATTTTCCAATCTTTCCAATCTGTACTATGGGTTATATCTTTTATTTTATATTCAATTAAAACGTTGGTTATCAGTTCACCTTCACATGGTTTATTTTCAGTTTTTCACCGGACCATGCCATTTTGTACTCTCTTCTAAATAGACTAAACAAGATGCAATATTGCAATATAACATGTTTTATTAAGCTTCTTTATTCCAATTGTGTTTCTAAGAGCTTTACTCTTAGAGTAGAAACAGCATGTGAACAAAACTAGTGATTTAACTTGTTTTAGCACGATAATCTGTGTGAACAAGCTTGACGACTTGAAACATCAAATTAATGCTTTCAAAATGTTTTTCATTTTCAAGTGGGAAATACAAAATAAAATTACTGGTAACTACTGGGAAGTGAGAACATTAATTTTCCGTTCTTACTAGAAAACTCGTTCTCTCATAGTTTTTCAGAACAGTTTTACGAAAACTATAACAGAAATGGAATATTCTCAATATATTTATGTTTATTGGCCGGGTACTGCATGCTTACCAATTGATGTTACTTTTGCAGTGCTATTTCACAGATATTATCCTGAAAGTCGTCTGCAGTTCAATGGAAGTTAAAGCAGTGATATTCTACATGGACTTCTTCGACTGTAAGCATGTTATGTAAAGAATCATGACACTCGAAGATTTTTTTACCTTAACTGAGATGAAAGATGGGCTAACAGCTCCATCTCGAGTTGAGGAGCTGGTCACGTTAATGAAGAGTGAGAAAGATTCTAGTGTGAATAATGTTGGTGATGCAACCCGGCAGTGGGTTGCAGTTGCAAGCACGATTGCTGCCACGGAGAATAAAGATTGTCTTGATCTTTTTATTCAATTAGATGGACTCTGGTTTGTTGATAAATGGCTAAAAGATGCTCAAAATTTAGGTAATGATACAAATGAAAGTTTTGTAGAAGAGTCAATAACTGCTCTGTTACGAGCACTTGAAAAGCTGCATATTGACAATAAGAGGTCAATATCGACCGGGATCTGGAGTACTGTTGAGAGTCTTCTTGGCCACAAAAGCTCGGAGGTTCAAGATCGAGCAAGACTGCTGTTTGATAGCTGGAAACAGGATGGTGATGCAATTGACCATGATGTTGAGAATGTTGGGGTTCTCTGTGGTGATGGGAGTTCTAAGCTTGCTGCACAAGAGACTAAGCCAACTGGTTTAGATATTACTCCTTCAGCAGTAGGTGCTAACAGCGACAATCACACATCAGGTACTGCCCAAGATGAAACATTGCTGTTAAGCAGTTTGGATGGTTTTCAACCAGAAAGTGCTGATGTACAGATTCCAACTTTTAACAAACAGTCCCCAAGCGACAAGCTTTTACACAATGCAGACATGAAAGATAGATCTCCAGATCCTTTGGGCTCTGTTATGTTGGAGGCTATTCAAGAAAGTCCTATAAAAGATGAATCCTCTGTATGTTCTGTAGGAGGCAATGCTTCAATCAGAACTTCTAGTTTTCCTGTGGCAAAGATGAGCAATGTTGATGATTCAGACAACTCAAATTTGAATGAGTTGTCCAGGAATGAAAATCAGAACCACACAGTCGATGGTTCTCCAAAGAAGTTGGGTGTGACTGACATCTCTTCTGTGTCTTGTCTATTGGAATCCCGGGTTGTTTGTTCAGATGCTGATGCTGCGACATCCCAGGTTTTTGTGAATGACTCTGCTTTACAAAAAATTGTAGATGCCAATGAGGATGGTTTCTGTCAAAAGTTTACTGCTCCTGGTGGTGAAAGGACACCTGCATCTGATCCACAGGTTGTGATAGACGATACAAGACCTGTAAATTCTTGCAACACTGCAGTTCAAGATAGTGACTGTTCTAACATTCCTCAGGAGTCATCTGGCAATGGTAGTATGTCTGGAAAACTTGAAGATTTAGAGACTTCTTCCAGGATGGATGCCCTGGGTGCTGTTGATGAAGATGAAGAGCAAGCAAACGATGAAGGTGAGGAATTGACTGTCACTACTGTTTTTTCTAAACCATCAATGGCCAAAAGTCCGGATATATTTGAAAAGAGAAGGTCTGATATCGAAGTTGAGTATGGGATGGTTGATGCTCTAGAAGTTGCTCGACAGGTTGCCCAAGAAGTAGAAAGAGAAGTGGTGGATTACAGAGAACCAGACTGCAGTTCATCTTCTGGGAAAATGTCAGGAGGTGGACGCAGACAACCTGGTAGCCCAGACTCTATAAATGAAAAACAAGACCCACCCACCGAGGTTGCACCAAAGGACGTACCACTTGAACAATTTCATTCTGTAGAGGCAAATCCCGAGAGGGACAGTCGTATAGTTGATTCAGAAGATCAGGGAATGATACCAGGCCATTCAATTCATGACATGGATTCCTCTCAGGTGACTGAAACGGCTCAAGAACCAGAAGTTAACCCAGAAAAGGGTCTTTGTGGTTTTGATCTCAATGAAGAAGTGTGTTCTGATGAAATGGATCGCTCAGCAAATCCTGTCTCTTCTCCGATTCCTTTTTCAAGACCAACAGCAGCTCCTGATATACCTGTGTCCCCTTTGCAGTTTGGGGGGTCTATTGGATTGAAAGGCTCTCCTGGTACTAGTGCTTTTCGTCGAGCATCTCCTCGCAGGTTTTCAGACTCTGAGAAGAATCTTTCCACAGGGGCCACCACTGATAGCTCAAAGCAGAGGCCGGACTACCTATATTTAGATTTGAATGTTGCTCTGGGTGGAGATGATTTGGGAAAACAAATTCCGTTGTCATCTGGCCTCCCTTCTGGGGAATCTTCAGGGGAAGTGAGTCAAAGTAGATCAGGTAGGCCCAATTTGGATTTGAACCGTATTGATGATGATGGTGATGCTCTACCATTGAATTTAAGAGTGGAAGGACAGTTCTTGTACAACCGAAATGGCCGTCGCAGCCCATCTCCTGCCTCATCATCATCATCAATGCAGCCTTTGATGAGGAATTTCGATTTGAATGACAGGCCGTATTTTCATAATGATTCTATTGATCAAGGGCATGGTAAGTCTTCTCAAAATGCAACTGCATATAGAGGGCAGCTGGATGCTTCAGTTATTTCTATCCTGGGTACCAGAGTGGAGATAAAAAGAAATGATGTTCCTCAAACACTGTCCCTGCCAAATGGCAAGGGTGTTATTGAGACCGCAGGAGATCCTAACTTGGCAAGAGCAGGAAGTCTTTTGGAGTTGGGTTCAAGGGTTTCTTACACCAACTCTCCTGTATTTGGGTACAATGGACTGCCTACAGGGCCCACCATGTCGTTCTCCTCAACCATGTATGGACCTGGTGGCACAATCCCTTACATGGTGGATTCAAGAGGAGCCCCTGTAGTGCCTCAAATTATGACCTCTGCATCAGCTGTTCCACCTCCATTCTCCCAGTCACCGTTCATCATGAATATGAATGGCGTGCAACCAGGTCTAAATGGTGCTGGGCCGTCGCGTCCTAGTTTTGATCTAAACTCTGGCTTCATGGTTGAGGGTGGCAATAGAGATTTGGGTTTGAGGCACCTTTTCATTCATGGTCAGGGCGCATCTATGGAGGATCATTTGAGAAACAATTCACAACCCCCTTCTGGTTCTAACGTTGGTGGAAAAAGGAAAGAACCAGAAGGTGGCTGGGAACCTTACCCGTTTAATTACAGACATCAGCAACCCCCCTGGAGATAGAAGTTTTTAACTGCGCGCTGTCCTCTCTTTGCAACAGTTTCATAAATCCAACCAAGTCCACTGATATGCGCGTTCCAAACATGATCCCAAGGTAGGAGAGTTCATTCGCTTTAATAGAACTGAATAAAGTTGGAGGTAATTATCGATGTAACATGATTTATGATCAAGTGCTGAAGGAAGAAAGTTAGGTTCTTGTTTAATTTTTGTTTTTTTTTTCTTTTTTTTTCTGTGTTACATACAGGCCTTCGCAACATAGGAGATTTGGTACGTGTAGCTGTAATTTCTCTGCCATGTATATCACAGAAATTATAGGAACAGATTCTACATTATTTTAGTGGTGTTGGCTGCTTGATAAGTTGGTTTACCTGAAGCGAAACAGATTTCTTGGGCCTGAAGCCTATATTAACTGAAAACTCGGCCCAGTAAAAAGTTTTTTAAAACTTGGGCATGAAGACCATTAATTGAAACTAGAAGTTGAAAAGATGATTTAAAACATGGGCCGGAAGCACATTAACAGAAAACTCGGCCCAGTTTAAAAGGTTATTCATAACTTGGGCACATTGACTGAATACTCGGTCGAGTTGAAAACTTGGGCCTGAAGCCCATTAACTGATGTCCAGTTGAAATGATTATTTAAAAACTTGGGCCCGAAGCCCAGTTGAAAAGATTACATGGGCTAGAAGCCCATTAAATGAAAACTCGGCCCAGTTTAACAGATTTTAAAAATCTTGGGCCTGGAGCCCATTAACGGCACGGCATAGTTTAAAAATAATTCTAACTTGGGCCCAAAGCCCATTAACTGAAAATTCGGCCCAGTTTAACAGAATACTCGGCCCAGTTTACAAGCTTATTCAAAACTTGGGTCTGGAGCCCATTAACATATTACTAGGCCCAGTTTAAAAGATTATTCAAAACTTGGGCCTGAAGCCCATTAAAACTTGGGCCCGATGCCCATTAACTGAAATATCGGCCCAGTTTAAAAGATTTTACAAATCATGCGCCTGGAGCCCATTAATTAATTACTCAGCCCAGTTGAAAAGATTATTCAAAACTTCGGCCTGAAGCCCAATAACTGAAAACTGGCCCAGTTGAAAAGATTTTTACAAATCATGGGCCTGGAGCCCATTAATTGAATACTCCGCCCAGTTCAAAAGATTATTCAAAACTTGGGCCTGAAGCCCATTAATTGAAAACTCGGCCCACTTCAATTGAATACTAGGCTTCAAAACTTGGGCCTAAAGCCCATTAACTGAAAACTCGACCCAGTTCAAAAGATTATTCAAAACTTGGGCTGAAGCCCATTGACTGAAAACTCGGCCCAATTGAAATTTTTACTGAAACTTGGGCCTGAAGCCCAATAACTGAAAACTCGGCCCATTTTAATAGATTATTCAAAACTTGGGCCTGAAGCCCATTACCTGAAAACTCGGCCCAGTTAAAAGATTATTCAAAAACTTGGGCCCGAAGCCCATTAACTGAAAACTGCCCCGTTTAAGAGATTTTTACAAATCTTGGGCCTGGAGCCCATTAGTCGGCCCAGTTTAAAAGATTATTCAAAACTTGGGCTGAAGCCCATTGACTGAAAACTCGGCCCAATTGAAATTTTTACTGAAACTTGGGCCTGAAGCCCAATAACTGAAAACTCGGCCCATTTTAATAGATTATTCAAAACTTGGGCCTGAAGCCCATTACCTGAAAACTCGGCCCAGTTAAAAGATTATTCAAAAACTTGGGCCCGAAGCCCATTAACTGAAAACTGCCCCGTTTAAGAGATTTTTACAAATCTTGGGCCTGGAGCCCATTAGTCGGCCCAGTTTAAAAGATTATACAAAACTTGGGCCTGAAGCCCATTAATTGAAAACTCGGCCCACTTCAATTGAATACGGCCCAGTTGAAAACAATATTCAAAACCTGGGCCTGAAGCCCATTAACTGAAAACTCGGCCCAGTTCAATAGATTATTCAAAACTTGGGCCTGAAGCCCATTAACTGAAAAATCGGCCCAGTTCAATAGATTATTCAAAACTTGGGCCTTGAACCCACTCGGACCAGTTGAAAAAATTATTCAAAACTTGGGCCTTGAGCCCACTCGGCCCAGATCAGAAGATTATTCAAATCTTGGGCCTGAAGCCCGTAAACTGAAATCTTGGGCTGAAGCCCATAAACTGAAATCTTGGCCGGAAACTTGGGCCTGAAGCCCAGTAACTTAAATCTGGGCTCAATTTAATATTATCCCGTAAAATGTCGGCCCTATAACAGGCAAAATGAGTCGAAACGAGAAACTTTTTTATTCAAAACTTGGGCCCTAAGCCCATTAACAGAAAACTCAGCCCAGTTTAATATCATTTCCTGCAAATTATAGTAGTTGCCATTTAAATAAAAAAGTTCGTGAAACGTCAACAGGAAAAATAATCCAGATATGGCATAATTTATTTATGGGAGGTAAAAATCGCTTGTTTTTTCTTTTTTTTTTTTAGTGGAAAAAATCCCTTGTTGAACATAATTTTCATGTTTGCCAAAAAAAAAAAAACATAATTTCATGAAAAACCTAATTATCCTATAAAACTCCTATTTTGTTATCCAAAACCAATAACTGGGTTAAAGCCCAATTTTGAAAGTCAGCGTCTAAAACATAATTGTCTGTCCCGTCGGCTCAATAGCTTACATAACATCGACAGGGAAAATTTTTGTCAAAAATAGAACGAAACAAGTTACATTGATGGAACAAACCAATCCACCAGCCAGGTAAATGGATCTATCTGCGTTTGTACCTGAAAAAGAAAAAAAAAATCAAAATAGAGAAGCTTTTATTACAGAAGTTAAGATATACATGAATATCATCGGAGTACTCTTATACAGTCCTACTATGAAAAATACAAGTTTTATTTTCGATGATTGTGGAGAATACAAGTTCACACTAATCTAAAATGAACAATACAAGCACTTCAGATTTCCTCATTGCAACCCATAAATGGCAGGGTTAAGGTCATCTAAAAATTAGCGGTGGCCGGTGGGTTTTGTAGCACAAAAACAATAATCATTCTTCTTTTTTTCTTTATTCTTTTTAAAGAACCTCCACATACAAGACTAATACCATACAGAGAGTAAACAAAGACATAATCATCAAATCATTTGCAAATTTCTTTTAAAAAATCCCAGTTACCATGAAGAAGTAGCAATAACAAAATCAGGGAAATCTTTTCAACTTGAATGGAGTATGAATGAAATAACCTTATGCTAAAAGCAAATTACAACTAGAAATCTTATGGAAATATACCACCAACCTAAACGGCATGGGGATCTCCAAGCCTCGGGCAATATAAGGGAATGCGTTTTTTAAGGTAGTGTAAGGTTGTAGACTAGAAGCTCGTTTGATACAAAGGATTACAAGGGATTGGGACGGTCACCTATGCTGAAGTTCTGATATCCAACATAAAACTAGTCTCCAAGTAATTACATAAGAACATTGGTTCGATAGATTTATTTCTCAAGTAACTTGTGATGGCTGAGATGTGTATCCAAAGTTCTAGGTAAATATAAGCATAAGTTCAATATGTACCACAAAAAATGCTTTCAGAACATTAAAACCAGAACTGGATGTATGACACAATTCACAAGCTAAAGTGCTTCATACCTTGATTTGCTTTTAAAGGAATTCTTGGACTTTTTCTTTCCTGTGCCACTGCTTTTTCGGTTCTGCTTCCCTTGACTCATATCACTCTGGAACAGGTCATGCATCTCATCTGTCCTTGACTGGGTTCTTTGCGGAAGATGATTAGATTTCTTGCTATCTTTCCTCACAATCTTGCCAGTATCCATTGCCTTCTTTGCCGCCTTCACAGCTTTTGCCCGTCGGTAACCCAGGTCAACAAGTGGCACTCCGGTCTTCTCCTTCTTAGTTATTCCACTACCCTGCAATTTTTACATACTGATTACTGTGCGCTACTACACAGTACATCTGACCAGCAAAGTTTTTTTTTTTTTTAAGTTTGAGTTTTAAAATTATATGAACACCAGAAAAAAGAAAGCACACCAGATACATGGAGGTGCAATGAGGAGAACCCATAATGGAGAGATCAATACTGATGAAGTTCAACCAAGGTCAAAGTCATAAAAGGCCATTATATCAATGTGAAAAGCTCGACTGCTCGAGCAGGTTACTTTTAGTGAATAATATGAATAAAGAATTCTAATGCCATGAATAATTCGATCTGGACTTTGGTATAACACAATTCCCATCATTAGCATACATTAAATCAGTCAGTTCACCAGTTCAACCAGCAAAACAAAGGACCGGTAATAATACTATTACTCATTTTCCAGAATGGAGGATCTAACCTCTGACCACAAGCATTAATTATGACATCAGCCAACCAAAAGCTAACTAATAAACTTGACAATATGTATGTGTGTATATATATATACAAAGAGGGAGAGCAGGAGAGACATACTTCTAACTTTTGATTTTGATTTTCATCCTCTAACATTTCTCTAGCTGCTTCCAATTTTCGGCGCTTCTTACGCGGCAAATTTTTCTGCTCCACAGACTCATTATGTTATTTGCTTAACCCAAATACAATCAATAAATAATTGGAAAGAACAATGCAGGATTTGGACGCAGGATTACCTCACGCTCTCGCTTCCTCTTTTCTTTCATTTTCAAATCTTCCGCTTGTTGGGCACTGATCCCCTCATTGCCAGAATGTTTTTCTCTATCACTGGATGCCTATCAGTTGATGTCAATAATCATTTCTCCACATTAGAGAAGAAAATACAGTAGCAACAAAAAACAAGCGGGTCATAGAACAAATTAAGACTATATTGAGGATCTCATAAAAGCTAAATACTGTTATTAGCAAACATGAACATTGAATTATTAGTCTGTTGAACAAATTAAGACTAAATACTGTTATCTAATTAATAAAGTCTGTTGAAAAATTCAAGCAAATACCAGGTATCTATGTCCCAAATTAACTATACACTTTCAACTTTTTACCTTAGATGCCTTCACTACCATCTTCTTCTCCTTTTCAGTCACAATCCAGGTCCTTTTGGGGCGTGAATAAATTTCATCTTTGTATGCAATCATATTCTCTGCCTGTATTAAAGAACACAAGAATCAAATCATAGTAATATTATTAATAGCATCAACTTTCATGTAATATGTTGGTAATTATAAAAAATAAAAATATATATATTAAAGCTGTCTGATTGCAGATTGTGATCTCAAAATGCCAAACATTAAGTAGCTCTGGGGTAGTTTTGCTAAAATACCTTTGTTGCTTCCATTTCAGCTCTTCTTAGTGCTGTCTCTTCGCTGCACACATATGTAATCTATAACAGTTTTACAAGAAAAATAAAATAAATAAACATTTATAAAGTAAAACAGTAAAAACCTTTCTTCTTGAAGAATTGTGGCGACTTGATCTTCCATTTGCTCAATTGTCTGAGACCACTTAGTAATTGATTGCTCTGCAATGATTCGACTCCTCAGCTTTGAACCAGCTCGTTTTGCCTATAAATTCAAATTCCCACGACGAACAGATATGTTATAACACTTACATTAAAAATCATCAACATCAATTTTATAATTGGATAAGAGAAGCCCAATATATACAAACATAAATGCTAGATGTCACGATCCTCCAACTCTAAAAACAAACTTCTGTTAGAAGAACTAGAATACTTGAGCATGGACTGGAAAAACAAGGAATGGCACAAGGTTACAATAAATAAGATAATAATACTCACAATAGCTTTTAACAGAGAGCGGTCAGTATCTGTCACAAAAGTAACAGCACATCCTTCTTTCCCAGCTCTTGCTGTACGACCCACTCGATGAACATAGCTGAGAAAAGAAACAAAATGCAAGAAACAGATAAGAGAAAAATACATATGCAAGCACCATAGACTGGTGAATGGATGAACATATTATAGCATGAGAAATCTAGTGATTACCTTGTAAGATCACGTGGACATGCATAGTTTATAACTGTTTCAACACCAATTATGTCAAGACCCTACAGAAAATCATTTGATTTCTTCAATGCCATATAGCAGCATATTGTTGTATTTTATTCACAGTCGAGATTTAGCAAAAGATATTCAGAAACAACTAGTGGACACCAAAAAAAAGAAACAGAAATAGGTTCTTACACGAGCAGCGACATCTGTTGCAATCAAAAAGTCAACTTTTTCCTTCTTGAAAAGTTCCAAAGCCTACAAAAACAATAAAAGTAACCTAACAATGTAAAGAAGAGAAATGACCTCAACAAGCAAGAAAGATTTATCCAACACATGGACCTTCCTTTATACCACTAAATATAAGAAAAAATTTCACCAACCAATAATACAAAAAACCCATAAAACCAAACTGTTCATGTAGGCACACAAGTTACTCACATCTAGGCGCTGGACTTGAGTAAGATTGCCATGAAGCTCAGCAGCTTTCAAGCCAGCTAACCCAAATAAGATCTTCAACCTATGTGCAGCCTGTTTTGTGCCACTGCAAGAGAAAATGAGAAATGAGCACATAGAACTAACAACAAATATCAGTCGGTCTAAAACCACTATCAACTTATGAAGACAATAACTGTCTAAGGGAAATAGTACAAACCTGAATATGATCACTCTTTCTCTAAATGTCTTTGTGCACAATGCAAGTAAAACTGCTTCCTGGTTTAGTTCACGCATACGTCGTATCCTAACCACCCTAGACGATAGGCAAATGACAACAAATTAGATGTTCAATAATGAAATGCAAATAAAAAATTATCAAAGAAAATTGTAATAATGAGTGCAACTGACTTACTCCTCGGTTAGTGTCACTGGCCGTTTCGCAGAGGGGTCAGCTGAGAGGCGTAGTGGTTTAGTGAGAGAAAGCTGGACAAGTTCATCAACTTCTTCGGTCATCGTAGCTGAAAATAGCATGGTTTGTCTCCTTTTGGGGCATATACGAATCTGCACACAAACTAAAAGGATGAGAAATTGTCCGAATAATTTAAAAAGATATCAGTAATATCTCATTTCTTGGCAGGCTTTCACTAAAAGGCCAGAACATACCAGCTCACTAATTTCAGCACTAAACCCAACTTCCAGTAGGCGATCCGCCTCATCAAGAATTAGAACAGCGAGATCATCCAAATCTACAGACATAGAATTTCGTAAATGATCTATAATGCGTCCTGGTGTAGCCACGACGATATCCGGCATTGATCTCAAAGCTGCCTCTTGCACCTGACAAAATGGCATCACCTCAATGTTCTTGCAGAAATCATGAAAAAAGGTAATAAAAGAAAGCATTATGTAATGCGACACACGACAGACGCATAATGATTTAATCTACTAGTTAATATGTGATTTTTCCCATTTGAGGTGTGACATGATTTTCGCTTTCACTACATAGTTGGACACAAATTTAGGAGTACAAGGATTAAAGCAATAGAGTTGGTCGTTGAATGAATCCTACTTTCCCTTTGAAATTGCAGCTTTTCCATTTTGTCATAACTAAGCAACTAGAGATAATTCATAACACACATAAAATAGAAAGTAGAGAAGGGCTGAATACAATATAACCATGTGACCAAGAAGATATGAGCTCTAGGGAGAAGAGAAAAAACAGGAAAGAAAATTTACTTTAGGCTTTTACTAAAAAGATGCAAGCAATTCCACCTCAAACCAGGAATCTGATATTTAAGCCATTAAGAAATAAAAGTAAATCAAACCTTTAGTGAAAGGCCTCCAACAACCAGGCAACATCTGATATCAGTAAATTGAGCAAGTTTCTCAATCATACTATGAACCCTGAAAAGAATGTGAAAAAATAAACCAAAAGGCAAGACACAAGAATGACAAAAGTTAAATCAAAGAAAACTCTTCCACAAAAAACATTCAATTCTGTCTGATCAACTGGTATAAGATGATGAAAAAGGCAGTTAAAATAAGATATATTTTGACTAGCTTAGACCCGAAAACACAACAATATTCACAAGCATGAGTATTTTCAGGCTGTACTTACCCTGTTGTCATATAATCATCAGCATGATATGAGAACAGTACCGCATAAGCAGAACAAATTAATTAATTTGTATATAACTGACGTAATTTCAATGGACTGGCTTATTCGAAGTTTTACTCACAGCCAGATTATATGAAGTAGTATACACATGAATATACATTATAAACGGTAAAGTTTCAATACCATAACCAGGAAGGAAATTAGCACTTACTGAACCGCCAGTTCTCTGGCAGGAGTCAGAACAAGGACCCTTATGGCAGGTACCCGCTTCGGGCGAAACAATAATCTCTCCAGTGTAGGTAATGCGAATGCAGCCGTCTACATAAAAAATGATAACAACATATGCATCAAATGGTTCAGCTGAAATCGAAAAATCAATGATAACAATTTCCATCCAACTACAACTGTAAACAAAATCCCAAACTCTAACTACAAAAAGGATCTTAACAAACTAATTTACCTTCCCAGAACCAGTGATGGCACTTCCGCATATATCACGGCCGGACAAGGCTAATGGAATGCACGCTGCCTACATACAAAACCCTAAAAATTCAGTAAAGCTCAAATAGGAACAAGAAATTAATTGTTGGTGGTAGGCATCCAAAACCTGAATTGGTGTGGGCTTAACATAGCCCAATTTCTCACAAGCCCGAAGCAGAGGTCTGGACAAATTGAGCTCCATGAACGAATTGGCATGAAACGACGTTCCGTCAGATGAAGCGAAGAAAGGCCTAATCTCATCGGCATTTGTACCCACATCGTCTTCCTCATCTTCTGGCTTATAATCTTCCTTAATAACCAACACAGCCAACAATCATTGCTAATAAAATTCATGTAAATTAATTAATTGAAAGAAAAACGAAACAGTTAGTTACTTGTTTATCGGATTCGGATTCGGATCCGGAGCTAGAAGCGTCGTCGTCCGGGAGTGGGACGGATAGTTGCTGCCGGGCTTTGGATATTTTGTCATCGACGGAGGTGGTGCTCCGACGGGCGTGTTCTTCGGCGACTGTTTCGGAGTACGAAGCGAAGTCCCATGGGGATTGAGAATTGCGGAGACGCGATGTTTTTACACTTTCTTCTTGCGCTTGTTCTTCGTCTTCCTCTTCTGCGTCTGAATACTCTTCTTCTTCTGCTTCTGAATATTCTTCATCGCTCGGGGGTTCAAACACGAAAGTCGGAGCCATCAAAATGTAAGGGTTTGGGACTCTGAGTTGAGTTGAAGCCTTGAAGGGTTTATAATTTTTGGGAGGGATTCGATTAGGGTTTAGAGAATTGTCTAGGACTTAGTTGCCCACGTACGTCGTCGTTTAATGTCACTCAAGATAGTACAGTCTCCACGACGTCGTTACTGGTAGAAATTGAGATACACGTGGAATTTCGTCAAATCAATGCCCCGTTTTTATTGCTGAAGTTTATGGGGCAGTGATAATTCCTACTGTTTTCTTCTCTTCTTGGATCTCAAGCATTGATAGGATACTCTCTTTTTTTCATTAAAAATTCATGAATTCATATCTCTTAGATTTGTAATGACCGTGTATGGCAAAGCAAGAATCCATATGATTAGCT
The DNA here is from genome assembly GCA_029955375.1 of Rubus parviflorus. Classification (NCBI taxonomy): domain Eukaryota; kingdom Viridiplantae; phylum Streptophyta; class Magnoliopsida; order Rosales; family Rosaceae; genus Rubus; species Rubus parviflorus. Next base: position 1,527,783 of record JARGGL010000001.1, on the reverse strand, counting down.
ATGTTTTGTGTGTCATGTCCTTAGTGTACAAGTTGGCTTGAAGTTCTCGATGGCTTCTATGATTTTTTTTTTATCTTCTTTTCTATGAGAATAGAGTGAAATTTCATAGAAAATTAAGAATAATAAGCAAATAATAGAGTATATATGGTCACAAGAATTCGAAAACTTGGATATATTGTCACAAGAAACTAACACCAATAAGGATGTTTTTGCAACCATTATATTTAAGTTGCGAAGAGTAGTTGACAAATTGAAATGATACACAGTTTTGTTTTTTTTAGAAGAAACCGATAAACAGTTTTTACGTGAATAATTCTTACAAAGAACCTAAACGCCCTTGAGAATAAGAATAAAAGCTGTATTTTTTTAAAGACAAAATAAAATCAAAGAGTGCAAATTTGAACCTCAGAGGCTCAGACGTTTCAATCTAAGGAAGTTGAAAAAAAATTAATTATTCATAGCAAGACTTTCGGTGCGTATGTTTTCGTTGCGTTCGACTGCTTTTGAGTTTTGATCAGAATAAAATATTAAAAACTTCCCTGGTATCAAATGATCAATCACAAAGCTGAACCCTTATAAAGTAACAAAAAAAAAACTAAACCATTATATTGTGCAAGGATGCGCCCTTTTAGAAATCATCTGATAAAAACAAAAGTAAAAACTCAATTTGGTACCTTAATTATTGCGAAAAATACTTTTTGATACCTAAGATTTTTTTTTACCCAAAATGGTACCTCCATTAACTTGGTCGTTAAGTATGGTTCAATTAGGTACCATTTTGGGTAAAAAAAAATTTGTAGGTACCAAGAAGTACCTTTCGTAATAGTTCAACTACCAAATTAGGTTTTTACCCTAGTCCAATTAGATAGCATTTCTCATCCAAATATGCACCACGTAGGCGAACTTAACTACCAAGTTAACAGATGTACCATTTTAGGTAACGGTGCAATAGTTTAGGTACTATTTTGGGTAAAAAAAAATTGTAGGTACCAAAAAGTACCTTTCGCAATAGTTTAGATACCAAATCAGGTTTTTACCCTAAAAACAATGACATTTATGTGCAGGCAGTTTGATATGCCATTGCGCATATTACGAGTTTTAACAGAGAAAGAGAATGCTGAGGACACCAGATTGCTACTCAACATAACAACTGCATGAGATATGATTCAAAACAGGCAAGTGGAGCTCAAATTGGAAAATTCAACCAAAGTGACGACCTCTTCCACCAGTTCATGTTAGTCTACCTGGTTTGCAACAATGCATCCTCGTATGAGAGAGCAATTACTGTAGCATCTCAATTCATATTATTTTGGTTCACAATAATCTGGATCACAATGTTCAAAGCCGATTCTTGTTGGCTAGTGTATTACTACTGCCATGGTTTGTTTACATTACCAAAAGCACAAAGAACGAAAGCTTGATACAAGAAGTTATGTATATCAACTATAAAAAAAGCACTTCCAAATTCCATGAACATGCAGCCACTTAGCTTGAAAATGCACTGTAAAAGATTATGCCATTTGATAATGAAAAGAAATGTTGTAGAAGTATACTGTTATCACTCCAATTCAAATTCAGAAAGACACGGAAATAATCCTTAACCACTACACTAGATAAAAGAAGTATGCACATAGCGGAAAGAAAACAACAACCAAAATTATAGTAAAGCAGGTTGTAATATCACTCGGCAAACTTTTTGTGTTTAATGATTTTCCCCTATGAGACTAGCAATGTACCCATCTATATTTTAAGGTGTCGGTATCACTATAAGACATTCACAGTTTCAAAAAGACCGCATAGAAGAACCACCAGTTCCTGCAGCACTGAACTGACTCAGTGAGACTTATTAACGACTAACACCTGAACTTTTATCTATGAAATCCAATTCATCCATAGCATACAATGACAGGCAAACAGTGGAGATGCAAGGTTGCCATATGAAGCAGAAAGCACATACTGTGAGCATGTAGCGTTAATGGGCTAACAGCAAAGGAAATGCATTACCATAATTTATATCTAAAAAAAAAATCTAACAAACAATAGGATGCACAAAGGTCTTATTAGACCAAGTAAACTAAAGGACAGCTTGCCATGCCCCTCAATCAAGAATACATGGAATTAAACAGAGGATCTCGGGCAAATAGTGAGGCAGAAGTGAAAATTCTAGATCACAAAATATGAACTTTGAGCAAAAAGAAGCATTGAGTACCCTTATTGGTTATCTAGTCTAGATGATACAAAATACTTACGAACCTATGATCTTAATTCATATCAAAGAAAATGAAGAAAAAGCCACAAGTTCCAGTATCATGAATAGCTGAGGTACTAAATTAACACCATATTTACCTATGAAATTCATTTCATCCATGACTCTAGAGCATACAAGCACAGAGTAAACAATGGACATGCAACTATGCAAGGGTACGTAGGACGACATACAATGAACAAGGTTGATGGGCTAACAGAAAAGGAGATGCCTCACAATAATTTGTATCCAACAGTAAATCCATGGAACTGTGGGATTTCAAGAAAAACTAAAGCATTCTCCATTTTCAAAAAACCAAGGCCTCGACTAAATGGTAGCTTGCAGTGTCAAAATAGAAAGTCAGAAATGAAAAATTTCAGGCACAAAATATGAACTTACAGAAGAGAAGTAGTGAGTGCCCTTACAGGCTTAATTCTTAAAATAGACCAACTAGGAGCCACATTTTATATCTCTTCCAACTAAGTCTTGTGTATTGTTCCATACGATAAGACTGAATAAATTAAACATGAGCAAACACCAGCAGCAAATTGAGTTGAAATGTTATTTACATCCAGAAGAAAATGAAAAACGATAAAAACAATCTCAATTTCTTCTTCTAATCAACTACTAACTAATAAACAAGCAAAACAACTTAAATAGATTACAAATAAAACAAAAAAGAGAAGGGACATTGCATAAATAATAATACCGATTCGTTTCAATGGGAGACTGAATTATCTCCACCAGAACCCGAAGCTCCGGCACTCACATTGATAGCTTGCTTCTTCCTCTCCTCCTCGTATTCCGGATCATCGGTGGGCAGCTCGAACCGGCAAACCGGACAAGAATTCCTAGAACTCAGCCAGGGCACAATGCAATCACCATGGTAGCCATGCCCACACGGCAGCTTCTTCGACATTTCACCAACACTGACCATATCCTTGCATATAGCGCACACCACAGCCTCATCGACTGACTTAATCTCCACCGTTGGTAATTCAGATACGGCGACTTTCGAAGCCGGTGGAGCACCTCTCCTTCCACTGCTATCGCTCTCCGCCAAAGTTTGAAGTAAAGCTTCATAGCCAGCTGCGTCCACGTAATCCTCAGGATTGCCAACATATCGATCGGATTCGGGCACTTCAAACCGTAATTCGATGGAGTTGTCCTCCAGGCCCATCAAGATCTCGGCCCAATCAAGAATCCGGTTCCTTCCGCTCCTTGCCCGGGTCGCAATGTCTCTGATGCGGAGACGGAGCACATCGCGACGACGTCGTCGCATGTCTTCTTCGTCTCTCTCTTGCTGATCTTCTTGATTTTCTTCGTCCTCGTGATCCGATCTATCCTCGTCTTCTTCTTCCTCCTCCTCTTCGGCTTCTTCGTTTTCCTCCCCTCCTTCATTGTGAAACTCAACACTGTGAGCATCGTCTTCGTCCTCATCGTTGTCCCAGCCATCGAGTTCAATCCTGAGGAAATCCTCCTCGGGGGTGGGGTTTTGGGGGAGCGGTGGGGGCGCGTCCTCATCACGCGCCGCTTGAGCGATTAGCCGGAGCACCTGGAGAAACGGAGAGCCGAAAGTCGGATCGTCGGCCTGATCGGATGACTGGGAAGGAGGATCCGACTGGGGAAGCGCTGCAGCTGGGATGGATTCCACAAAACCGTTCTTGCACTCCTGACAGACGATGTCCGGGAGATTGGCCACGGTTTCGACAGAGACGCGTTTGTTGCAGTGGTAGCACCAGTACTGCGGCGTCTCAGTCTCCGTCTCCGTCTCCGTCTCCGTCTCCGAAACAGATCGTGTCGGCGTCTGCGATGGAGTTTCGGCCATTGCGTTTCGGTTCGGAATAGGCTGGTACGGCGGAGAAAGACCTGGAAAGACGAAATAATGAAGAAAGGACGAAGAAACTGCGGGGGTGGAGATTAGATGCTTTTTGGACCCTGTAGGCAGGCTGAGAGTGTCAATTGTGTACGGGAATTGCTTCCATGTTGCTGGGTGGTTGTTTGCCTTCCATTCTGAACCGTTTGATGAAATTTTAAACGTACTGATGTATACTTTGATAGAACAATCGACGGTTGATGTGTATGGAATTAGTGGTTGGAAAAAGTAAAGGGTTAATACCCATAATGGTACCTGAAGTATCACAGTCTGGACCAATTGGTACCTGAAGTATCAAAATGGACAATTTGGTACTTATAGTTTTCCTCTGTCACCCAATTTGGTACTTCTGTCAAAATTTCCATTAAGTTTGTCCAATTACAGGGGTAATTTCGTCTTTTCATTATTATATTTATCTAAAATCCATCTATGACCCTAATTGCAACTTTTCCTCCATAAACAAAGACTTTCCCTCCAAAAGACATAATATTGTCCTAAAAAAAAATTTGTTATTAATACAATTTTCTTAAACAATATAAGAGATTTATGAATTATTTGTATAATAAAAATAAATTAAAAAATACAAAAATGTGTGTTAATAACAATTTAAGATGTGTTAATAAAACATCCAAAAAAAATTGTACCTTCAATATAACCAAAAACTCAAAAACCCCATTTAGCATATATTTAAGGTACGATATTTTTGGGGTTTCGGGTTTTTGAGTTTTTGGCTATATTGAAGGTACAATTAGTTTTTTAGGACAATATTATGTCTTTTGGAGGGAAAGTCTTTGTTTATGGAGAAAAAGTTGCAGTTAGGGTCATAAATGAATTTTATAAAGATATAATAATGAAAAGACAAAATTACCCCTATAATTGGACCAACTTAACAAAAATTTTGACAGAAATACCAAATTGGGTGACGGAGGAAAACTATAGGTACCAAATTGTCCATTTTGATACTTCAGGTACCAATTGGTCCAGACTGTGATACTTCATGTACCATTATGGGTGTTAACCCAAAAGTAAAACAATATTGTTGATAATTTGATTATTTTTAATTTTTTTTTGTTACAATTGATAATTTGATTCACCAAACAAAAAACTCGATATTGTGCCACTAAACAAAAAATTAGACCAAATATATATGTATGATAATAACTAGAGCCGGCCAAACACAAGCTACATGAAAGGCAAAGTTAACAAAAAACGTATGTATTAATAACCTAATAACCCGGTTAAGGCAAATGTTATCGTCGCTAAAAATTGAAAGTATGGTTGATAAGTGTGACATTTCTCTGCTTATATGTCTTACTATTATAACTATTTAGAAGACATCAAGTTCATATATTCATACAATGTGAACATTAAGCATGTGTCACCAAAAACAGTTGTTTTGTCACTATAACTAAGAAACATCACCACCGCGATAGTGATAAGAGTTTGGAGGTGATTTCAATTTTATAAGGGTAAAAATAAATTTTCAAAATCATATAAAATCCAAAGACTAAAGTTGGAGGTTTGAACAAAGCTACTCATTCGGATCATTCTTCACTAATTTATACCCAAGTTTTTGTAATCCAACAAATGTTCACAGTCCATGAAATAATAGAATCACAATCCGTATTACATACAAGTAAATGACTCATTCATGTACGAACTCTATTTCTTGATCCATATGAAAGACCGACGATTTACGATTTGGGCCCATGATATTAGTTTTTCAAACCTCATCCTTTGATACTTTATCAACACTGTCGCAATGATAATTCAAATCCTTCCTTCTTTTAATGTCCTTCCTTCTTCTAGGCTTTAACAAAAGTGAAAATCTGATCACCGGCTATAATGGCTAACCACGGCGGTGGCCTTGTTTGGTCAGAATTGGATTATATGCCGTGATGTTGTCACGGTCATCCAGATATTGCAACCAACGTACGTACGTTTATTTATAAACACAAATAATTTGTACGTTTGTATTATTTGTATATATACAATCATTTCTGCTACTCCCTAACAAACGAAAAAGCAAACCCTCTTAAAGCTAGAACGTACAAATCAAACAAAATCAAAAGGCAAACCCCTAGCTAAGTTGTGTATGCCTTTCGCAGGTAATTAAGCTCAACTCGAGCCCAGTACGCTAGCTACAGTACTCACCAACGAAACGAAGACCTGAGAAGAGCTACCCATAACTGATCAGCTGTCCCGGAAGCTTAAACCGGACCTGAGAAGCCGAAGATCGGACGGCCACGCCATGCCAGCAAATCCCACCCTTGCAAATCTCGTGGGCATGGACATCATCACGGGAAACATACGTGGCTTTACGGGAAACGTCCCACGTCAGAGTCAGAATCAGGATAAGGCATACCACGATGGTCGACGCAATTAGCACAAACCCACCGCTGAAGCTCCGACCCGACACCACCCCGTACGCCTTGATCCCAGCAATCACTGCCACGTAGATCCTCGTCAAGTTCCCCACCACCGCGTCAGAAACCGCCATCTGTATCTGTTTGAGAGAATCGAACACCAGCGACTTCAGCTCTTAATTAATTTTGACTCGCGAGTCCGTCCGGGTTGGCGGCTATTTAAAAGAGATTAAAGTTGAAAGGGGTCCACTCACAAGTGAATTAAGCAAAGTTTGCTTATGCCAACCGCGAAAATCTGGAAGGATTAAATTGGAACTTGGAAATTAAGACTTAGCCTAGCTTCACCTACAACTCAATAAATCTAGCTTCTTGGGAATGTTTGGGCATCTAATCTAATATATATATAAATTTAATGATATGATAATAAAAGGCCAAAAACGACATCGTACTGGCCACAGCTTATCTTGAGTTTTTGGAAGAAGGGAAAGTGGAGCCCAACCCTGCATACGTGGTTGTATCGGACTCGGCCAAATAGTTTGCTCTGTCATTAATAATGTTTGACAGTACAACGACGTCGTCCCTTGCATTGCGTGCTGATCTTCTTGCCATTTGTTCTTGGTTTCCCAATAAAGAGTCTGAGTGACATTAGCCTACTCAAGAACGTAGTGATATTGGCCACGAAAACGAAATCTTACACGTCCATAGTGGGTGGATCGCGTATCAACGTTATATGATATGATATTAAGTTGCAACCTGAAATAATGAGCTACGTACGTGGATAGTTTTATTTTATCCTGGTTATTAACTATTTTGCTTGGATAGTTGCTGTTGCTTAAAGCTTTTCTTTTCTCCACACTGATATATATATATATATAATTACGATTATGAACATGGACTGAAGGTGATTAGTGTGCATCCATGTACAAGTGTGATGGGAACACCTTAGTGCTCTGTGTCATTTCATATCGTGATAGAATAAATTCATAAGGACTGAGGACATGTTCATTGGTATGGAAAGGGAGAGGAAATAATATGCAATGAGATCTTCAAATACGGAAAGATGTTACTTTTCTCGGTACGAGTCTTCACAGACTTATTAATTTCTCAAGCTTGTAAATTGCTGAATGAGATGGAACGGAAATTACAACCTCCTAAACCCTCCTTGTCATTCCCACTCCCCAAGTCCCCATTAGTAAACATGCTATTAGTTATGATTGAAATTCAGATTATCTGGTGCATTATTAAACAATACTTTTGATCATGCACTTGCACCTTCATACATAGATCATCATCAGATGCAGGCAAGAAATTGAGTTTCAACTGTATGATGATGCTTGAAATGCACAAAGGGCTTCCGTCACTGGATCTGGATCTGGATCAATTGATAAATTCAACCAAAGCTGATGGGAGTACGTGGTGAAACTGCCAATCGTATGTACTACTCATGGAACTAATATGGGTTGTTCTTGTTCAGATGGAGAATCTACATAATTCTAGCAGTCATTAGTCTAGGGGACCACAAAGATTAGGATTAAACAATTCTGGCATGCCAAAAAAGCGACATCCTCGGTAAATAATGCATATGTTGCGACAATTTTAATTCATCTTCCCTACCCAACCCTTAAACCAAAAAAAAGAGAGAAGAAAGTCGAGAAAAAATTGAGTTTTAGGCATAGAGAAACTTGACCTGAACTGTCCGTCTGTCCAGGCCCATACACCCTCTCCCAAATTCAATGTCATCGAGGGACGGTTGGTTACGAGCCGAAAGAAATCTGGTTTGCTTGTAGAACCCCATTCCACCAAAAACTGGAGGAAAAACAAAAAACAAAAAAGAAGGGACGAAAAGGAAAGCTCGAAACACAAACAGATGGTAAGACATTGTGCCAAGAAAATACATGACATTAGGCTCTGAAACTGATTAACTAAAATGCTGCAGACAAAATTCAGGCTATATGATTACAGTAAACCTATTATCTAATGTCTGAACTTCAACAAACGGAATCAAATTGAGCAATGCAGTGATTTCCACTTCTCTAAAGACTGAACCGTGAAAGGCCGAAAAGCCCATTGGATGTAAAAGCATAGGCAACCTACAACTCATCCTTCACTGTATCTGCATCAGCAGCTTCTTCAGCTTCAGGGGTAGCTGCAGCTTCATTTGCAGCCGTTTCTGTCTCAGCTGCTTCTTCAGAATCATCTTCCTCCTCAACTGCAGCATCAGGGTTGATGTTTAGGCTAGACTTCACTGAACCGTAGATACGGGAGGCAAAATCCTTCGGGTCAGGAAGTACAAAGCCACTCTCCATGAGTGCTGTCTGGTAAACAAGCTGTGCTGTGTGCTTTACACTCTCATCCTGAAATACCAAAGCAATCAATGATTAAGATATGCATATATAGGCATTGACTTCCTTAGATCCCTTAATAGAACTGATAGTAATGTGCTTCCCTAGTTGGTCATCTAAACCACCTAACAGAAGAACCATTTTGATTTCATATCTAGGTAAAAGATCAGATGCCCCCTATCAGAGAAATGAAGTCTTACCATCTTTTTTCTCTTCCAAGTGTAAGAAATCCATTTTGATTCTTAAAATGGACATGATTTCTTAAAAAAAAAATATTTCCTCCACTAACATTTCTGAATAATATAAGAAGTGTAAGGGGAAAGAAGTCGAGAACATACCTCAGGGTTCTTTACTACTCTCTCCCTGAGCTCCTTGATGATTGGATGCCTTGGATTAATCTCAAGTACCCTCTTGCCGCGCATGTATGCTTGCTTGGCAGAATCCGATAACGTCTGAGACTGCATGATCTTCTCCATGTTTGCACTCCATCCAAACTTTGAAGTCACAACCACACATGGTGTGTCAGCCAATCGGTTGGACAGCTTCACATCATCCACATTCTCACTGGCAAGAGCACCCTTCCACCATTTAGTGAGCTCCTTGTATGATTCCTTGAGTTCCTTGTCTTTTGAGTCTTTACCAAGTTTCAAACCCTCCTTTGACACATTCTGGAATTTCTTGTCTTCATAATCCATCAAGTATTGCATCAGATATTCATCAACTGGATCAGTGAAAAAAATAACCTGCAATAATGTATAAAATAAAAGTAGTTAGAGAGGAAAATAATGCAAACTTTGAAGTCACACCATGTGGGAAGAGACAAAAGAAATCTTTATTTAAACAAGGAGTGGAGATTATTTTGATCTACCTCATAACCTTTCTTCTTAAGCCGCTCAAGGAATGGAGAATTATCCAGTTGTTCCTTGCTGGTTCCAGTAAGATAAAATATGTCCTTCTGCCCAGATTTCATCCTTGAAATGTACTGGTCCAGTGAAGTCAGTTTGCCATCTGACTTGGTACTGTCAAAGAGTTCAAATTAGGCAGTCAGCCCCACAAAGATTATAAGAATGCATAAGGGTTCAACTAAAACTAAACATTGAAACTAGCATAGAACATAATATTTCATATATAAACAAAAATACCTCTCAAATCTTAGGAGTTTTGCCAAACGATTTCTGTTGGCTGCATCTTCAATGATACCAAGTTTAACAGACTTGCCAAATTCATTCCAGAATCTTGTATATTGGCCTCTCTTCTCATCATCATCACTGGATTTCTCAACATCTGTTATTACATCAAAGTTCAACACCAAACAAAAGTGAACAATTGACGGAGCATGTAGCTCATTTCTATACAAGGACTGTAAAGAACTGCTTACTATATTAACAAGAGCAATAATCAAATTGGCCTCCCATAATGCAAGCGTACCAGTATAATCAAATTGGATACTTCAAGAACTATAAAGAAAACTGCTTAAAAATATTAACAAGAGCAATAATCATACCTTTCTTGTCTTTGTCATTGGACTCATCAGGATCTTCCTCAGCAAGTTTACGGATCATATCAAGGGCTTTCCGGATAAGTTTCTTCTTGATTGTCTTCAAACTGCTGTGTTGTTGAAGCATCTCTCGTGATACATTGAGTGGCAAGGTGTCAGAATCAACAAGACCCTGATCAATTAAGATCATTGAAGCAAAAACAAAATTTTGGTAAGTATGTAAAAACCAACCCATAGACATGGTTGCAAAAAAAATTAAATATATCAAAAATTACCTTCAAAAAGTTTAGATACTTTGGCAAAAGCTCATCAAATTCATCTGATATGAAAACCCTTCTAACATACAACTTCAAGTTGGATTTGTTGGCATTGTAGTAGCTCTCATAGAGATCATGAGGAGCCTTAGGAGGGACAAACAAGACAGCTTTGAATTCTACGTCACCTTCAGCAGTAAAGTGGCTCCATGATAAAGGCTTCTCCTCGCTGAAATCCTGTGGGAAAAGTATAAAATGAACAATTGATGTTGTAAAGACAAATACAATGAATGATCATTTAGCTTCTAAAGAACATTTTATAAGGTCATGCAACCATCATATAAGTAAGTTACCTTGGCAAGGGTTTGATAGAATTTGGCGTATTCTTCTTCAGTCACCTCCTTTGGATTGCGCAACCATATCGCTTTAACATCATTTAGAAGCTCCCACTCATTAGTTGTTTCCTTTACTTTCTTTGTCTTTGGTTTCTTCTCAGCCTCTTCATCTTCACTTTTCTCAGTATCCTCTTCAGTTTCTTCCTCAGAGGAGCTGCTTTCAGCTGTTCACAATGGTTGATGTAAGACAGTAAGAGCAATGAGCAAGAATGTGAAAGAATATGTATCAAAACAAATGAAATTTTAATGAATGCAAATGCAGCGGTTCTAAGCTTCAACAATAATATTTCAGAGAGTCATTTAAACAATGCTTGCATACATGATTCCTCTTCACTCGAATCATCCTCATCGGCAGCAACCTCCACATCAACCTCTTTGGTAGACCAGATATAGATGGGAAAGTTGATAAATTCAGAATATCTCTTCACCAACTCCTACAGAAATGAACAATCGTATTATCATGAGATTTCAGCTCATCCTCACCAATACCATCATATAATGTACAGAACTAACTTTTTTACAGTGTAAAATGTTGGGCCTTAAAACAAAAACAAGATCAAAGCACCAAGTAATAGAGATGAAAATGTTACTCGGCATCATAAGCATAAAAAATAAGAGAGATAAATGTTTCTACTACGAAACTAGCAAAAAGAAAAATGTGGGCAAACCAATGTCAGTTTAAATAAAACTACACTATTACAGGTTTAATATTACAAGTCCACTCACTTTTAGTTTGCTCTCTTCCAAATATTCCCCAGCTTCTTCTCTGAGGTGCAATCTAATTTCAGTACCACGTCCTAGTGGTTCATTATAAGTATCCTCAGAAACTACAAATGATCCATCAGCCTTCGACTCCCATACATACCTGAAACCAGAGAAATTTATATCATAATCACTCACCACTAAACATTCAAGTATCCCCGACCAAAACAATTAGCAAAACAAACTCAATCTGTGAGTAAGGTATATAAAAGTCATACTGTTTGTCATCATTGTGTTTGCTAATGACTTCGACATTATCAGCAACGAGGTAGACAGAGTAGAATCCAACTCCAAATTGCCCAATGAGATTAAGATCACCACTTGTCTGCATTTTCTCAACAAATGCTGCACCAAACATTATAATTCCAATCAATAAAAACCAACACATAGTCCACTGGGAACTTTGAGATTCAACATTATATATATATATATATATATATATATATAAAGATATAGAAACAGATACCTGAAGTTCCAGATTTTGCTATAGTTCCCAAGTTCTTGATCAAGTCCTCCTTTGTCATACCTATACCTCTGTCACGTATGGAGAGAATTCTCTTCTCTTTGTCTAATTTAATCTGCATTTTGTTTTTGCAAGCCAATGAACAAAGCTCAATAACATAGCATCTAGTAGTACACTTAATACTGTTAAAGCAAAGCAAGAACATCAACTAACCTGAATTTCGAGCTTAGTGTTATCACCTTCACCCAAAATCTCCTTATCTGTGAGGGAAAGGAATCTAATCTTGTCCAGAGCCTGAAATAGAAAAAGGATTTCGGTTCAGCATGGAATACATTTCAGGTTGCTAATAAAACTTTGTATGAAATTGTAAAGTCAAAGCAAGCTTACATCAGAAGCATTGGAAATCAACTCCCTGAGGAAAATGTCCTTGTTACTATATAGGGAGTGGATAATAATATCCATGAGCCTAGACACCTCAGCCTGGAACTCAAACTGCTGGGCGTTGCTGCGTCTCTTCGACATTGACTCCGCCTCTCTGAAGTTACAGTAATCTCACAAATTACTCAATAAGCTCCAACTTAATTTTTCGAAACTACAGTATTTATAAACCTCATCTCTGAAGTTACAGTAATACATCTATTCAGAAAGCTCTAAATCTTTTGCAACTACAGTATTTATAAACCCTCTCACCTCTTAGCGACATCAGAATCAGTGGATAGCCCATTCGGAACGGCCCCGATCTTGTCCTCGACCTTTGGTGGATCTACGAGCTCATCTGTATTACCCTCTGCATTGGCCTGTAATTTCCGTCCTGAAAAACCATAGATCCCCAAAATCCTAATCAATTTCAACTCTCGGTTTTGAATGCATGATTTCCTATCCGAGATCTATAGAAATGAACAGAAATGACGAAAAAACAAATGTTGAAGACGAAGAAGAAGACCGTAGCGTACCCTGATCTGGGAGGAGGAAGAGAAGGCACAGCAGAAGCAGAGCGGAAGGGATCGTCCACTTCCTCATCACTACTACTCCAAGTCTTCTAGTAACTTCGCTCACTCAGAAAGATTGCTCAAAATGGATGATTGATCTAACCAACGACTTGTAGCTGATTTTATATATAGCAGATCTCGAGTCTTTATTAGACAGACTTGAGCGTCATTTTAACGGCAACTTAACACTGGATTGGCCAGGTTTTGCCAGCGTGGACGAACCAACGCTTCCTGATTTGTTTGTGAGCACGTGGCGAGGTTTTACTGGACCTCGTCCGTTCACTTGACGTGGAGAAACGATGCATTGTGGACGGCCCTACAGACGACTTCAAATCTCCAGTCCGGTTGACCAATCTGATGAGACTGTGTTGCAGCGTTAATCCCACGGCTACGGTTTTGCTTGTATGATATGGCAGTTTCTTATTGGCTATTTGTTTCGCACTGACGTGGTGAAATCAAACGATCCTTTTCCTTTCAATTCTGTTAGAACTGAACTTATCAAGCCCATTATATTTGATAGCCCAGTTTAAATGTCTAATGGATAGTATTGAATCTCCCAAGTGCTAGTACTAGTGAGCTTAATACAAAAGGCTTAGGATAGCAATATGAATTCCATTTTAAAGTGACCAAGGCAATCATATTGGACTCTTGTTGAAACTAGTCCATCAGACATGTACTATTTAAAGGTCCAAACAAATTATATAAAAGCAACACAAGCCTCATACCGACTTTAAAACGATATATTAAAGTATGGAGCGGGTTTGTAGTTCACAAGCGGAGTTTCCTAATTTGGTTTAAAGCTTGGCTGACTTACCAGGATTGTCTAGCTCGTGATTATACTCTTCAAAGTATTGATATTACGTCCCCTAGCTAGTGTACTCTTTAGAAGAATAAAATGAGCCTCAATTCTCCATTATTCGAACATAACAAAATTAGAAAATTAAAAGTGTTTCTTGCATTTTCATTAATTTAAATAATATAACGTTGGTTGCTGAATCTCTCAACTATATGTCGTTTTATAATTTTCAATAACAATTTTCTTTTTTCTACTAAAACTCAACAAAACAATCAATCGTCATTTGTCAAGTCTCGTACATCAATCTATATTGTTCCTTTTTTATTTTCAAACTTCTATTCTCAAATCTAATACGATATAACTTTATTCATTAGAGACTATTATTAATAATGAATATATATTGTTAATGTCTTGTGAATTACATATATATGAACTATTTTATTAACTTAATTGTCACATTAATTGTTCTAGTCTGATCATTGAATTACATATGAAACCAGATCTACATCTGATAGCATCGATGAGCAAAGTTTCATATTTCTTTTGATTGTTACCAACTAAATTAAGATCGAGAAGGTAAAAACTAATTTCTTTAGCAGATGCTCACCGGCCACCTAAAAGTTATGGCCAGCTACTAGCTAGTTTCAAAGTTAAGCAACCAAACACTTTAGTGAAGCAATCAACTGAATCAAGTCAATATATCAATGAACTTCCTTGTAATCGAAAAAGTTGCTACGCTAACGTACAATTCATCTAAAAATCGAAAATTATGTTAGATTAATCTATATATGCATGCCTAAATAGTTTACAAAACTTGATAATTAAGCCTTGAACTTGATGAGCCTTGCATGTTCACATAGGGTTATTGGCGAATGAAACCAATAGAAAACGTACAAAACAAAATTGAAGCAGCAGCCGTAGCAAAAGAAGCGAGAGTTTTGGATGCGTGTCCCGTCAAATTGGGCCCACCATAATAATATCCAGCTCCAGACCCATCTGTTTTGGTCGTTGGTGTTGGCGGTGGCGGTGGCGGTGGCGGTGCTGGTGGAGTTGGAGTTGAAGATTTTAGACTTGTGGTTGATGAAGGGCAGAATGTTATGGTGTAATCAGCTCCACTACACGTGAATGTACTCGTCTCATCATCGTAAGCGTAGCTATACGCCTTCGGACACGCGGCCTTAAACATCTGCGAGTAAACCGACGGCTTACAAGTCGACGGTGAGCCGTACGCGCCGCTGCAGCAGTAGTCTGGTGTCCCAAAAGCCTCGCACGCGCTCCTACACCCTGCACCGCCTGCCAACAGTAACTCAATCGGGCATCCCTTATTCAAGTCGGCCGCGCACCCGGTTATCGAACACCCACCCGACCCGCCTCTCGGCTCCACCATCATGGGCAAGTTGAAGCCATCCACCAAGCTAACGTCATAGAAGTCCTGAGTATCCGACCCGATTGTGAACTCCGCGAGAGTGGCGGGAGGGATTGCACCGGCACCGTTGCACTCGATTTGGTTGGAGCCGCAGTCGCCAGTGGCGCAGGTGCCCTGACCGGTGACCGGGTTGAAGTTGCAACCGGTTCGGCCCCAGAATCTTCCGGACCAGTTTGGTGGTGCTTGAAGGGAGCGAGACTCACCGGGTTGGAGCTGGAATCCGGTACTTTCTAGTCTGGGACTGGATGCACCGGATAGAGTTCCAGGAAAAACAGTGTAATCGCACCTGTTTATCATCGTAAAAGTACGAGCTGCTGATATCCATGAAACGTTGCCTTGAAAAATTATCAGCAAAACTACGAAAATAATTCGTAGAGGGGAACGAAAGATCGACATTGCTCGATCTTAACGTACGATCTGCTCGTTAGTTTTTGAACTTGTGATGAATGATCAATGGGATAGGCTAGCTGATCGAGGTCCTATTTATAGGACTGGAGAAAAACAATTAAAGTTATATATTTCAAGTTTAATTTGCTGTACGTTGGAAAGCAAAATTGGAAAGAAGCTAGGGAAGTCCTAGCATCTTGAGGAAATAATCCACCGCGAGCCCGGCCACATTAGGAAAGTGCTGATGCTTCTTTCCTAGCTGGAATCGGACTAACTTCACCGACGTCAAACAGATTGAAGGCCGCGCGGATCGAAGTAATTGATATTTTGATGGATGGTGTTGTGTTAATGATCGATAGATTTTGTGAATTTTTTTACAATGAAGTTGTAAGATGACAACAACAAAAAAGAGAGTTTAAAATGTAACATCGCTAAATTAGTAAATTCATATTGAACATGCATGCACGTTATATCTAGGAGATCAAACTTATTAACCATAAAGTTTTCGACGCAAAACTAATACAGTTTCAATATTTTAAATCTTAACATGTACTAGACTAAAAAGCTTTAGATTCAATGCCATATATAAATGTGTTGGAAATAGGCAAAAAACAATCTTGATCGATCGATCACACTTACATTTCATTGAAAGGATTTTGTTCTTTATTCGGCGACTTTTTTATTTGCATGGTATATATGTATCAAAAAACTCCACCTAATTAACAAACGTGTTTAATTACCTACGTTCAAGAATCTTGCTTTTCTGTTCATGATCTACAACACTATTAATGCACTGATTCAGTGTAAGCATCCTAAAAAATATAGCTAGCTATGAGGTTTGACGACTTTTGTAAATGGAATTAGATTCTCATAATCTGAAAATAGTCAACAGTACTTTCTTTTAGCTAAAGTTTTTGGGAATTTTAGCTCACAGAGAATTACATTACTTTGTTTTACAAGTTAATCCCCTTAAAATCATTGTTCATACTGATGTACTTATAAGTTATAACTTAAAAGCCGAAAAAGAGTATAAATTGTAGTTATATATGAAGGGGGATTGACTTTGTACTACTTTTGTAGCATAAAATACTAATTTGATTTCCCATTAGCAAGCACGTGCATGGGACGGTGCTTTGCTTTCTATTTGTAGGGACGTACGTAGGGTTTAATGGTTTATCAGTTTTATGTTATGATATAAAACGCACATGTCAATCAATCAATATGTATGTAATTATATTAACTATTAAAAATTGGAACCACTAACAACAAAGTCAGGATGGCCGAGTGGTCTAAGGCGCCAGACTCAAGTTCTGGTCTTCGAGAGAGGGCGTGGGTTCAAATCCCACTTCTGACAATCTCTTTTTATTTTGTCTGCCACTTTTGTATTTTATTTATAAAAGTCACCAAACACATGCATATGCCGAACACTATCCTAGTAATTGTCCAAAGAAAAAAAAATTATATATCCTAGTAATCTATGACATTCATGGCCAGTTTTTCATCATTGACATGAATTAAAAAGCTAGCTTTGGTAAAATTGGGTGTCCGGCCGAAAAGCAGAAGCTGGTACCTATATATATGAATCAGTGATCCATCGTCGTAGATGCTGACTGTGATTTCGTAGTTTCCACCTCAAAAGAGTGTCCGTCTAGCTCAGTACGAACCACCAATCCCATATTGATTAAACCCGGCCTCTCATTTTAAAGTACCAGCTAGCAGACCATAAAGTTGAAGTTGCTTCAAGTATATATATATATATATATATGTCGCCTAAGGATCAGAGTCTAATTAAGCATGCAGATCATCGATCGGATTATGATGTCTGTGACGTACTGAAGATAATCCCAATTATATATCCAAATTAACCTGATTTCGTAGAACACCAAACTTAGTGAAAAAGCTAGGGCAAAACTAAAGCTTGCTTGCTAGCTGCTACGTACTCTACTAGTTATACAAATACATATATATGCATCAGGATGACATGCAAAAGTGAAATATCTACGCTGCATGCATGCATGTCGGGTATATCTAAAGTAAACACACATTTTATATCTATATTGCAGCTTGTGCAGTATATCGGGTCAAGGTCAAGATCTGCGGAGAATTAGATGGTGTTAATTTTCCTAATTTTTAATTAACCTTTTCTACGTACAGAGATTGTTGTTTCAATATCTGAGGATGTCCATTGGCATGGTTATCCGTCGTGTAAAGGGACCAAATTGGCTAATTATATATTGTTTTAAAACCATTAATTTCTTTATCCACTTTGCTTGCTTTCTCTTTTTCTTTACTAACCAAGAAAGATTTGCGTCACGTACGTACATTAACAATATATATTCATGCATGCTTTTTATCACATGTAAAACCACGAAATTTAGTATGACCTTTATATATTATTCTAGTTAGCTAGCTAGCTAGCTTATTTTTGTTTATTTTTGTTGTTTGCCTCTCAACTTGAACATCTATATGGTTGCTTAATTTCTGGTGTATATGTTTTGGTTAAGTACTTTTTACCTTATTTCTTAGTTTGGTGCATGTATGGTGATTTTTTTAATTAGGACAAAAATTACAAGTTGAAAGAAAGCTATACATACATATATGATATATGGAATGAAATGAAGAAAAGTTTTTTTTTTTTTTTTGGCAATCTGAAACTTTCATTTCAAAACCGCAAAGGCGGCATGACATACAAAAATGTAGGAAAGTTAATTAAGAAAAAAATCCAAATTTGTTTTTTAATTTTGTTTATTAAGAAAAAAATCCAAAAAGGAAAAATGTTTCGGATTTTGCTTGAATTCAAGCTAGGGTAAAAAAGCTCATTTGAATTTATATACTATAATTTTGTTGGCTCTGGCTCATGTTCTGGTTGGTTTGGATCATGGAGCGTCACAGGGCATTCGTCTCTCCGGTAGTTGTCAATGCGGTGTTATTGAGTCTCTATTGTCTATGGGATGAGACAGTTGCTTGTCTACAGATTGGGCTCTTTCTGCCCATGTTCTCTGTAATCAATTTGGAGTTAGACCTTACGTCCCCCTTTGGTTATACGTTCCGTTGTATTAATTGAATTATTTTTTACCTTAAAAAAAATATAAGAGAAAATAATAGTTTCTGTTTGTTGAAAAGTCTAATACGTACCTTATCGGCTTATCCAATAACGCATTTAGACTTTAGAATCTGCAAATGGTCTTCTCATGATCAGAATAAAAACATACATGTTTATATATTTAAACTATTAGAGCTAGCTAGCTGAGTAGCTAGCATCCTTTACATGACCACCAACTTTAATTTCTCTCCCTGTCTCAATTGAAAGAAAGTCATCAAGTTTGACAACTTTTTCTTTGGAAAAAGCTAGCTATGGCAGAAAATTAGGAAAGATTCACCGATTCAGATAGGAATATAGAAAAAGGATCTTATACCCATATATGTACAGATATTTTTTTTTTTGGTGAAATGGGGGCCAAAAGACCCAAAACAAGCAAAGCAAACTAACTAGCAGCCAACGCTGCACTAATCTATGTACATATATCTTTACCTCCTAAGTTACATATATTTGTTAAAAAAAAACAAGTTACAATATATATATATATATATATATATAATTAAATTTGACCTATGCATATATATAGGTCAACATAATTAAATTTGACATTCAGATTGATCGATAATCTACCTTAACGTACCCGTTGTTCGACACTCGTTTCAATCTCCAGGGCCGCCTATCTGTTTTGGTTTTTTGGGGAGCAAATAATTAATGATATTGATGCTGGAACAGAAAGCATGAACAATTAATAATATATATTGGAAGCCAGCAGCCAGCAGCCAGATGGATCCATTGAAAATGAATATGAAGCTCAAGCCTGGCCGGATAACTTAGTTTAGGTCGAACATCTCATTCATCAGTGACTAAGATTCCAAATACTAACTTCATGGGTCAACAAGGCCAGTACGTACGCACCCATTTTGGCTAATTAAGACAGACAACTTCTGGGTTTTGACTAATCAAAACTAAGCAGATCGAGTACGTGTATATATAATTAAATTAAGAATAATTAATTAAGATAAGACTTTGGGCCCATGATCGTGGCCTCGTGGGTATGAGTCATATATATATCGACCAAGGCAGGCTTGCTTTGCTACCCGGCCTTTGATTCATGACCAAATTATTAACAAACAATGTGCTTAAGTGCTTTGCCTTTGGTTGATGTTGACCTCTGCCTGCCCCCTGCCTTCTTCTAAACCACAAATACATAGGAGGAACGACGTTAATTAAACTGCAATTAGGCGCTGGTAAATTAGACAATACAACCACTCATATCTGCCTTAAACAAGTAATATATATATATATGAAGGTCTGCATGATTAGTTGATTGATCATCTATTAAAGTACAGCTCATAATCCTATTTAATCTTCTTGCATGATTGTTCCTTCTTCGATCATGTAAAATTGTAAACCCATTAATTACCATGCATGTTCAAATGAAGAAATCCAAAAGGTGTATGCATGGACACTTTATTAATTAGATTAATCAAGTCCACTAAACTCAAATATATTAGCTATATGTGTCGATCTATTCTAGAGATCGAACGTACGTACTAATCCATAAATATATATGATGACATATTCAGGAGGGCTTCTATATATCTCTCAAACATTTTTTATTTCACAGTAAATTTATATATGACTGATGTAAAAGTGGTTGACACGAGTTAATAGGAAGGACAAATGAATATCTATGAGTGCCCGTAGGCATCGACAACTCATCAATTTCCTCGATCTATTATTCTTTGTAGAGATCAGAAAAAATAAATCATTGATAATAACATTTAAGTATCATTTGTACCCATTTGTCATCTCAAACGCTCAAATGATAATGTCATTGTAAGTAAAACATGCACAAGAGTAGCGACTCAATCATCAAAACCTTTGCTTCAAATTAAGGATCATCAAGATTCATGTAAACGATCCCATGGCACGGTATGGCCGGTACGGTTAATAATGTCGACATGATCGAGTTGGAGTGTTGGACCATGGAGCATGGGATAAGACGATCTCATTATGGCTTGGTGGTTAGCTAGCTATGATGTCAGTGCTAAATCTATATATGTACTTAATTAGTACCAAACTTTGTAATCTCACATGAGGTACGTTGTAATTTTCCCAAGCATATATATATGATTCATGAATATGCTTGCTGTGTGCATCGATCATGAACTAGTAAAAACGTAAAACACAAACAAAACGTAATATTTCACCATGAAATTAAGCTTGCTTAATTAAGTTATCGATCATCATGATAGAGGCGAGGGTGGTCACTGGTCACTGACTTCTTAATTAATTGTTCATTATTCGTATGTCGTGCAATTAAGGTCATCACAAGCATCATCATCCACGCCTTGAACATTGCAAGCTTTCTTTAATTACATATCTCGCTTAATTAATTAGTACCAATTTAACTATATTTCATATCGTTCCATGGATCGATGTTTCATGTAATGCCAAATTCAATTAGTATAACAATACAATATGCTTGGTGACAAAACGACATGATCAGTAACTGAAAGCAGATCGATCATATACCAGTAAATTCTCCGAACAATCAAATGAATCCCGACCCTCCATATGATATAAAGAATTGGATATGCTAAATAATGAAATGAAATAATATATTCCCTAATATTCGATTTCGACCTAACGTACAGCTACGTAGCTTTGGCTTCATTTTTGATGTCCAAAGGAAAACGACTTGAGGTCTGCCTCAAGAGATAGTGTCGTAGTAACCAGTATCTTACGGGTGGGTGGGCTTTACCCATCCATGACTCGAATCCGCGTCAGACGGCCACAATGTGGGACCCATATACCCCTCACATCACATGGCGCAAAAAAGATGCGGGGCCCACCTCCTAAAATTAGCCATCGAACAGGTTAGAATTTAGAAGAGCTGCGACAACCGCCAAACAGCCATCGTGACGCTGACCGCACCCGCGATTGCATGTGATGACAACACGTGGATGCACGTGGACGACGACGATGCATCGATTCCGTCACCCGCTCCTTCGTACACCATTGTGCTGTTGATCTCCGGCGAGTTGCTGGTCTGCGCCGGCTGTGTGCTCTGCCCTTGCGAAGCTTTCTGACTGCAAGTGACAAACAAACACATTCAGTCAGTAAATTTTACCGTTAGAATTGACCGTTGCAAAAACAATGTGGTTGGTTTGGAGTGTGCGGCATTATGCCATTATGGAAAGGGAATCGAATATCTCTATGATATTCCCAAAGCATAGGGATCTACGTTTTTAGCGTGGGATATGCATCTTAATTTTGTTTGCATAATTAATTTTTAGCTTCTGCACTGGACTTAATCAATCAATGACATATGGACACTTACGTGAAAGACTGTTTTGCCCCTCCAGTAATCACAGTGTAATTTGTTTACCCAGAAAACAGGGGTTTTGCTAGCATGTCGGCCAAGAACCAGCCGTACAAGTTCCACCGATTAGTTTTTAAAATTACTAAAACGCCCTTTCATAAATGTTCAAGGAAGTTGTGAAGAGAGTTAAGCCGGCCCGTAACGGACGGACAAAAGCAAAAGTTAAAAAAAATATATCTCACTCCAACGTTCATATTGACTGACAGGCTTTTTAATCGAGACAAAATTACTCCTTAAAGTTGGTGAGTGGTGAGTAAATAGAGTGTTCAAGGGCAGTCGTGTAAATTTACCTGGTGTTAGGCGAGGGACAGAAGGTGATGGTGTAATCCGCAGAAGCACATGTGAAGGTGCTGGTCTTATCGTCGTATGCGTAACTGTAAGCGTGTGGGCACGCGTTCTTGAAAATCTGCGAGTAGGAAGAGGGCTTGCATGTGTCGGGTGTAGCGTACGCGCCGCTGCAACAGTACTGCGGCTGCCGGAAAGCCTCGCACGCGCTCTTGCACGCGACGCCTTCACTCCCATCAACGCTAGTCACCTTGAGCTCAGACGGACAAACGCCGTTGAGGTCGACCACGCATCCGGTGTTGGTACAATTGGTGCCACTACCGCCCTGGGGAACCACCAGCATAGG
Source organism: Rubus parviflorus (assembly GCA_029955375.1). Taxonomy (NCBI): domain Eukaryota; kingdom Viridiplantae; phylum Streptophyta; class Magnoliopsida; order Rosales; family Rosaceae; genus Rubus; species Rubus parviflorus. The sequence goes on along the minus strand of JARGGL010000001.1, from coordinate 1,504,925 downwards.
GAGGTTGTACCCGTCAACGAGGCTGACGTCGAAGAAATCGAGGCCGCCGTCGCCGTCCAAGGTGAACTCGGCCAGCGTGGCGGGCGGGGTAGCGCCGCTTCCGGAACATTCCAACTTTCCGGAGCCGCAATCACCTGTGACGCAGGAGAATTTTCCGGTGGAGTCGTGGGTGCAGCGGGTTCGGCCCCAGAAACGGCCACCCCATGAGGTTGGGGCAGTGAGGGTCTTGGTCTCGCCTTTTTCGAGAGCGAAGCCGGTGGTCGGAAGCGGCGGCACGCCGGCGTTGGAGAGAATGCCTGGCCACACTGTGTAGTCGCATTTGTTTACCATTGTGAATGTCGTTGACACCACTCCTGTAACAGAGTACGTAGCTCAACTTGGTATATATATGTTACTAATTCCACAAAAATTGAGAAATTAATTATAGAGAGAAAGCGAGCACAAGTTAATTTACCTGTTGTTAATAGACCAACAAGGGTTAATAGAGAAAGCGAAAATAGTGTTAATGGAGCCATTTGAGCTCTGCAGATGGTGAGAATGGTGGAGGAGGTTAGCTAGTCCTCCGGTTGTACCAATCTGCAGAGGATTAGAGCAGTGGAGGTGAGAGGTCCTCAAAAAGTGAGGAGGATTGTGTATTTATAACGGAAAAGTTATTTCGTCTTGGATTCTAGTACGGCCCACCACCAAATCGAGCATTCATTTTTAGATTTTCACTGCAACCTCCACCTGAAAGGTTATTTTGGGCACAAGAATACAAGGATATTTTATAGCGGCCATTGCCAAATATGATGATTTACACGTGATTTATAACTAAATCAACGTTTAGATACAACTAATGTGCTGTGGGTCACTCCTTAAATCATACCCCAATCAAAGAAGGAAATATTTCAATTCACTTAATTATAGTATGTACATAATTCAGAAAATTCAAGGAAAATGAACTAGTTTTACGATGTAGGATGTTGCTTTCCTTGTTCACTGAATTATTTTTCGGATCAAAGTTAACTAAAATTAGTTACAATTAAATTTTATTAAAATAAGGGGATTGAAAATTGAACAACTTTTCCTTTTGTTTTCCTAGTTATTTTCTCAACATTATCATCTTCTAAATCAGGATTTTTGCTTTTCCACCATATGAAAAAGACATGGAGATTATTTCTCAAGACTCTTCTTTTCAGCGAAGGCGCTAACCAAACCTTAGGAATGCGGCCTCCAATTCTGAGTAAGCCTTCACAAGAAAGTAAAACCAATAGGTCTTTTGCGTTGTTTAGCTTTCCAAGTTTGAGGCTTTGAGCAATATATTAGAGAATATATATTAAGGGGTTTGGAATTTATGTTATGTGGTCCAGTGATCGGTTAAAATAGTTACAGCATCATTGTCGTTTTCTAGATTTTTTAGTGTCTTGGAAGGAAGCAATTAGAAAAACCTAATTGCATAAAAAAGCACGAGTCATTGTTAACAACTTAATGTAGCAAAAAAAAAATCTGAGGCAGTACAATGACAGTTTATATCTAAGCCACGTAAAGAACCAACAAGAACACAATATTGCTAGTGTACGCGAAAAATCTAACACAAGTGTCCAACCAACACACTCAATATATGAAACTTGCGACTCCAACTAGCTTTTTCGCTTGAAAAGGACTTTGATGATTACAGAAATACGAACAATTCTTATGCAAGGCGAAACGAAACCCCGAATTCCAATTCAACAGAATGCATATACAAAGAGTAACAAAATGTATAGTCTTTTTTTTTGGTCTAAACAAAATGTATAGTCAATAGTTCATTCTCATTTCTAGAACCACATTACATTTATTAGCAAACTAATACGAAGGTTTTGAAAACAAAAAAGAATTAGGACTACCGGAGTACGTGTTTCTGTGTTTAAACTTTAAACACATTTTTCAGATTTTGGAAATAGACAAGTACGGTGACTGGCATTGAAATAATAGCGGCTAGCAGCCTCAGTAGTCTTTTTGGGCTAGCTTTTCCTTTGGCAATTAGCACACGTCTTATATAAAATGCTTGCTACTGTTTAATTCATACATAGGGTCAACAATGTTCTTCTGCTCAGTTGACCAGTTACTATATTAAACACCAACCATAGCCTAACGTAGAACGGCAAATAAATATAGTCGAGGTTAGATTCAACTTCCCCGCCTGTGTCTGAAAAAACCACATATGATTGTTTATCCAACTGCTTAGCTTTCAGAATTTTCAAACAAGTAGAACCTGTTCCCTGAAATATGGTCTTACCAGAAAACAACTACTCTGACATTTGTGCTCCTTTGAAAATATCTCAAATAATCAAATACCAATCTCGATCAAGTACGTAAAATAATATGATCAATTATGTAGCAGGCTTAGCAGCCACCGCCTTAGACTAGCTGAAATAGTTGCACCATCATTGATTTAATCCAGGATCAGCAAAAGAGCTAGAAGCAAATAATCAGTTATGAAGGTCCACAAATAAACCTATCTACGGCTATTTACCTGGTTTTTTTTTTTTTTTAACAGATTCGACCATAAACCAAATTGCACGAGACGGCATCACTCACTGGTCACAACTCGGAACTGGTATTAGAAATACTTGAAAATTGAAACAAAAAATTAATTTTTGTAAAAAAATAATTTTGTGTTCGTAACCACCATCTAATTTCTAATGTAGACTTGTGATTGAACAACTAAATAATATGACATCACACATCATTTTATGTATAAAAAAAATTCGTGATTTGTTTTAGTGCCAAGTATTGTATTACTCTTCTCGTCGTATTGTGACAAGGGCATGTCACTTATCTTATCCCATTGTCCCCCACATATGCTCTCTCTGGCCTCGTGTGAAAAATGTTTCAGAGTCAAATTCAAATGCGAAACGCATACAAGCACACTAGGAGAGCTACACTTTCTTTCTCCTCAGTTACGAGATACAATCAATGATAACTAAGGTCTGCTGCTAAGATGGCGCCAAATCAAAGTTTTCTATGATTTTCTGATACGAAACTTCCCAAAATCCCAGAGTATGAAGGCCCTCAACTCCATCACTCTCCATGTGGACCACCACAGGATATCGGATTCAGTTTCGTCACAAAGCATTCTTCCTTTCTTATACAGTGATTACAATTAAAAAGTTGGTGAGCCCAGCTGGTTCACCAAGTAGCAGGAAAATGACATTAAAATATCTTCTTTTACCAGTAAGCAGGCATAAGCTTATAAGAACAGGTTAATGTATCACGTATCAACATGGCTGTCAACCTACTACACCCTTTCTTGCATTTGCAAGTGCAACTTCTCCTAAAACCCAGTCAAACTGTGGCAAATAACACTAGTTTATACTTTCAACGCTTGATAATATCACAGAAAATGGTCTCTTAGTCATCACACAATATATAGAATTTTGTAGGGGACTTGGTGTGACTAAACAAGAAATGAACAAGAAAATACATTGAAATCAACATACAGATTCGCCCAACATGTTCGAACTGTTGGCCGAAAATTCAAAGAAGGATCACGGTTACTGAATACATATATGGAACAAAGAGATTCAAGTCACAGCTAGATTCCTAATTCACACAATTCAATAAGGATTATATGAGAAATGCCCAAGAGCTTCCCTCAGTTGCTAGAAGTTTAAAGCAATAATGGCATCATTTGCTTTTAAGCATATTATCAAGTGAATAAGATAACTTGTAAACAACTTGCATATCAATCCCCAAATAATAAATCAAATCAGCTGATGCAAAAAGCAAGTGAAGTTGGCTACACAAAACACCATTATTGCGATGAAGAATGCTAATTTAGACAACACCCAACCTTTGTTATTGTCTATCATGACAAATCTGTTACTGTCCCATTAGCAGGAGTCCGGTTGGAGCTTAGCTTACAATTTCTATCCCGTGGCCAACCTGACTAGGTGTTTTTTTGTCTTTTTCCTTCATTCCCCGACTCCCTTTCTCATCAACTACTTGATTAGTAATGATCAGAGAGCAATTCATATTTGTATAACCAAGCTCCCCATACTTGTTCAGTTGTCTACAAATTCAAGACCATATGACCCACTTAAAAAAGCAAGGAACTTATCTAATCAAGCTCAAAAGGTTACGAAAATAAAAACAACAGAAAAAGGAAGCCCAAAGTTGGGAGTTAATTTGTGGCACAGCCAAGCTCTATATGCTGTAAACACACTAGGAACTTTAACCCATCTCGTGTTTGACTACATTAAAAGACCATACCAACTCTAATCGAATTTCATACTATTTATTTCTTCATTGGGTTGAATGACTGAGTCCAGGCCTTTCCAGTCTCCTTGGAATGGTATCCACTATTTTAAAATCTAAAGAAATCCCTCAAACGTTTTCATCATCCTTTTTGGGCCAACAACCAATTATAAAAGTAGAAATAAACTTTTAAAGGGCTACAAGCAGAACCAACCAAAATTAAGACTACAACTTCATAGTTTTTCCATTAATATACTGGACAATAAGAAAAAATATCAACCAGAAGTAAAAACTAATAAGAGATTCAAGCAAACAGACTAGCACAGAGAAAGTTTTATATGCAGGCAATCAACAACACCGTCGGCATCAAGATCACAACCTATGAACTTCAACTACGTTCCCCATGGTGACCAACTAGTAACTAGATTTACTTGCTGGGTAAGAGCTACTTCAATTACTGTGACTCAACAGCATAAAATCATGAAAACAAATGCACGCTTTTAGCAAGGGCACAAAGTAATGTTACAAATTAAAATATCATATAGTAATCATTAGGCTGCTTTTAGCAAGGGCACGAAGGAACCTGGTGAGTGATTTTTTGGCACCCACTAATGCTTCGTCAATCTCTTCCTTATTTTCCACAGAATTGCTCAAGCGTTCCAAAGCTGAATGCACTTTCCGGACAACCTTTCGCAATTCCTGTTAAGTGAGGCTGACATTAGCTAACAGAGCAAGAAACAGAATGCAATGGTTCCTGTTGCACCAGGAACATTTGTATGAGGCTTACTGTCTGACTCAAGTCAATATGAATTGGCTGGGCATTGAAGAAGAGAGCACAAGCTGGCGGTTTAAGTGCATGCTAAGTGCCCACCAAGAAGGGATTTATAGTGGAAAATCAAGAGTGTCACTCAAACAGACCTTCTCACTCTCGTAAGGTGGGAGCAAAAAAATGAAAAAGAAAACAGCCTAGCTACAAATGGAACTGCAAACCCTTTTTGATTAGCATGTTATGGCTATTTAAAAGGCATGAAATGAAATTGCATAATTACCACCTTTCTATACAACAGAAACCCCAAAAGATATGCACATGATAACAACGTATTACCAGATTTTCATGTACACACACATTTATTTGATATTGAAGACAGGGTTGTAGAGATGTCATCCCACTTACCTGACGGTCAAACTCAACATTCGAAATTGAATAAACTTCATTGGTGATATTAACGTCCTTATTGATCAGACCCTCAGACCATCTGGTTGCTACATCAATGTGAGAACCCTGCAACCAATGATCAAGGCTCAAGTAATAAGATGAACTGGATTTGCAAACCACCTAACTTGCATAGCTTTGACCAAAATAATTTTAGCCAATGATCAATACTCAAAAGTAATAAGATAAACTGGATTTGCAAACCACTTAAAGTGCACAGTTTCAAAGAACTTAATTTTAGCATACCTCTTCTTCCTCATTATCAGTTTCTTCAGCTTCTTCTTCTTCTTCATCATCAATGCTCAACATCTCAGAACCACATAAATCTTGCAGCTTCTTTTGGTCGCAGTCTTTTGTAGCCCGAATTAAAGCATCCATCAACTCGGGATCCACGTCTCGTAGCAATTTTCCTTGACACAAATTCAAAAAGATAAGATCATATAAGAAATGATTGAAATGAAGTATATTCCAGTTTGGCTGTAGATCAACAAAGAAAAAAGACAAACAAGAATATCTGATATTTTGATGTACTCGAATCATATTTTATTACAGACTGTTGGATACCAATATAATTGAACTGCCTTCGCTTTCCTTCTCGCACATCATTTCCGAATCTCTGCGTCAATTATACAAACACCTTAGCTACAACAATGAAATGACTAACCAAAACTCATTTCAACAGTAAAGCATAAACTAACCACAAAGGAATTAGAGTGGTGGCACCTTCACTAGCATAACAGCATCCAATACGTCTTGGTCCAGAGAAGCCACTCTACCATTTTCAACAACAACATGAAACTAAAATACACACTCAACTAGCTAATTTGAGTAAACAAATTTACAGAGACAATTACAATTTCCTGCCTACTTGATAATTAGTTTGAGTTGAGGAGTAGAGAAGGATGCGAGATCCATAGCCCAACGGACGGCGCGCCGAGCATCGCGCTTCAAGGCGTTGCGGCTCTTATATGTAATCGAATCCGAATCGGAACCGCTGCTATTACCGTCTAGATCGGACGGTGCCGGAGGAGTATCACGCGGTCTGAGTCCGCGGACTAGTTTATGGACTCCACGAGTAGCCAAGTGGATTCTGGGGTATGACGAACGATGGGAAGTAGGTTTCGTGCTTAGTGGAAGTGAGGTTGAGAAGAGAAGATGATTGAGTGTGACGCAAGAGCAGCAGTGGTGCTGCAACGCCGGGCATTGCCTTAGCAGCAGCCGTCCCAGTTGAGCCATCTTACTCTCACTTCTCTGTTTCCTCTATCTATTTAATTAGGAACCTACACCACACTCTGCTCCTTTCTTTTAAATTTCATATATATGATCTAACCCCAGACAACTAATTGGGCTTTCGAACGGCCCATAAAGACATGGGCCGCATTTACACTCTGAACGTATTTTTATGGCAAAACCAGAAGGCCCATGGAACACCGGCAGAGCCCATCTTAATTAATGTCCGTTAACAGTTCTTCGGTGGAGAATAAAAAGAACAAGGGTGTTCAAATTTCAAATTCTTAATTAAAATAAAGAGGAATTTCGGACGAAATTATAAGAATATATATAGAAAAGAAGAAAGTTTTTGTTAATCAACCATCCAAATCTTACAAACTGATCACAAAAACAGGGGAAAATGTAATTTCCCAATATAAAATTTCAGGCTGTAAAAATAGCGCCTGCAGCTCAAATCATAGATCTGGAGCTTGACTAATTGTAGTATGTACAAACCAAGGAGCCAAAACAAGCTGGCTTTTCTAATTTTCCATGATTAACTAGCTTTGTTATAACTTTCTAGTTAACTTGTAATGTTTAATTAGCTACCAGCACTGATCGGTTTCCCATCTCCTTCCAGACGATGATGATGACATTGAGAACGAAGAGCTCACAGGCCGTGGCCGCCGGAAGAGCATCATGCGGTCGTAATCGGCGCGCTTTTGGGCATCGGAGAGAGTGGCATAAGCTTCGTGGACCTTCATGAACTCGTCCGCCGAAGTTTGACCTTGTTGACCGCTAGCTGCGGTGACGTCTGGGTGTAGGACTCTGGCCAATCTGCGGTAAGCGGTCTTAATTTCCTGACACGTGGCGCCCGAATGAATGCCGAGTACGTCGTAAAGGGACGGATTTGTTTCAATGCGGACGCGGGGCCTGTCAACCGTGGACGTGCACGAGGCTGAGATGCTGATTGGACGGTAGCTGATGGAGGAAGAGGAATGTGGAGCGTCGATGACGAGCCTTTGACCAGAGAAGTTCGAGAAAAGAGGGGAGAAAGAGGTAAAGGACGAAGAGGCTATGGAAACCATTGTCAAGTGGATTGCGTAAAATAAATCAGAATTTTCAGGTTGTATAGTGAAGATTGTTGGCTGAGACTTATGACTTCATAGCGGTGTGCGATTTATAGAGAATTGGGAATTGGTCTTGACCAATGGGGGGTTTGGTTAATCATGGTTGGGTTAGCGAACCAGAGGCTTATCCATTCCAATTGTACAAGCTGACTCAGCGAGACGTCGGTGTCCACGAATCTGACGCGGCACATGTCCTGCTGTCACGGCTTCACCTTGTTATTAGTTTGTTTGTTTCTCACTAGGTATTTGACTAAATTTTGAGCCAGATTCGTTTGATTAAAACTAAACAGAAAGGAAAAGACCGAAAAGTACATGGTGGTTATTATCTTATTGAATAAACAAATGACTTGATTCGCTGGTTAGAGAGTGTGTAAGGGCCAGAGCAAACACGTAAACCGACTTGGGCATGTGGATTAGCAGCAAGGTGCCGCAGGATTAGCAGCAAACCATCAGCGATGATGATTGGTTTCAACTACTTTCAAGTTTGAACATGAAATAAAATCAGCAGCAATATTGACAATGCCACATCACGCGTTTAATAGGACGAGTGTGGTCCACCGGGTCGAGCAGGTCGATGACCCGCCCGGATGACTTTGGATTTTGGATAAGATCAATGCGGCTCATTTGATGGGATCAAAGAAGTGGACCGGGTCCCACCCTCTTTACTCGTTAGGTCGGTCCATCGATCTGCCTTTCTGTTTTGGATTCATCTCAACTCTACAAAGATGTTTCTAGAGCATCTCAATAAAGATCTAGATATTTTTTTTAGGAAGGGTTAAAGTTAACTTTTCAGACAATTATTACACAACATTTTGCTTGGCTGTCATTTAACTGGGATGAGTCGTGAATGAACATTAATTAAAAAGGAAAAATGTTCTGCACTGAGAAAATAAATAAAATCGAATCAAATAGCGAAACTGGACGGAACCACACCGAAGCTAATTCAGTTTGGTATGTGAAAATTTGGAAACTTAAACCCCAACGGAGCCTATGGTGAAAATTAAAGTAATATCGATCAGGGACGGAGCTAGATATCTATAAAAAGGGGGGCAATATATTAGAAATAAGTCTTTGAAAGTTGAAACAATGAAACGTTTGGAGAGGGGTCAATATAATAAAATTAAGCTCAACTAAGTTGGAGTAAGCTTTCACACAAGCTATATTAAGGCTATTGTATAAAACGACCGGGGAGGGGGCCAAGGCCACCTAAAACTAACATGTAGCTCCGTCCCTGACATCGTCTCACAAGTGACGTATGACTTTGACATTAATTTTATTAAATGAAAATGCATGTTCGATCAATCGACTAATTAAAAGAAATAATAATTAAAATGCATGCATGCATGCATGGATGTAGCTAATGGCGGTGTTGTGTTGCATGGTCGACAGGTGTTACGTTAGCAACCAGAGGCAACGAGCATATAGCGGGACAGGTGTTGAGCAACCACAGAATGGGCGGTGATTGAATCTGACAGCAGCTTTTGTTTTTTGAAAAGCTGAATCTGACAAGTTGGGAATTAAAACGGAAGCTGCACCCTGTATTTACTTACATTTTGAAACTACTACTACTAGTCTGTGGATCCACGTAAGCCCAACCCGACATTTATCTCGATCTCTACAAATAAACTTTTTTTTTTTTTTTATAAGAAAATAAAATTCTCTACAAATAAACTATATGGCTTTGGCTCGCTCTCCTTGTTTTCCATTTCACTGTGAATGAATTAGTGACCGGTCTCCTCGATCTGCTTCGGCTTAATTAATTCACAGTACGTGGTTTCTGCTTTAAATTAATTTAATGCTGGCGCCCAAAAAAAAAAAACTCTGAAGAGCGGTTGAGTCCACAGAGACATTAAAGATCACTTTGAGAATAGTTACAGTAAAGTTTTTTTAAGGTCTCAACTATTCTCTGCTCTGTTGTTAAAATTAAGTCTCAACCATACCATTTACCTCTTGGCAGTTGGCTTCCTTCATGGAAAATGGAATCTGAGTTAACAATGTGCATTTGTCAAGATTCAAGGAGCGCTTTGGATTCTACTGCTGGATTCATATTTTTGTATCCAAATGCAACTGTAATCCTTGACCCAAAGAAAAAGAAATGCAAGTTAAATTTGGGTGAGGTCTGGTTGGGAGGTGCTACTGGACCGTGGAGGCCCAAGTTACCAGGGCCTAAGAACAATGGGCAACCCAATATCCATAGAACAGAACATAAGAGTGATCGAGCAGTAAACTGATGATGAAGCTCTCAGTCTGTCCAAACTTGAAACCCTGAACCCAATTGCAAAGCTCCTAGGTTTAGATAATTAAGGAGTTCAATGTTTGGATTAAACCATTAAACCAATATCCTCCCAAACAACAAATGTTAGCTAGCCCTCTTCTAATACGAGCTACTAATCTTGGGAAAGCTAGTGTTTTCTTGTAGAAGGTTTTCCTACAAGGTTTTAAGATCTGCATCAACTTGGTAGGGAATAAGATGCGACTCTAAGTTCATCGTAGATTATGTTAATGATCAGAGCAATGTAGATTCAAAATTGCTATTGTTTAGAACATTAAAACTTGGTATATAACGAGCTAAGGTAGAAATTGTAACACAAAACCTAAAACACGCTGGTTAAATTGCCTACAGTTTTCTATTCAATATGATTCAAGCAAAATTACAGTTTGTAATCTGCGTTGTTTCTATAAAGAATTTGATCATTTTCCAATTACGCCTCTATATGATGGTTTGATAGTTTGAAACTTGGTAGGTCTGATCCTCAATCTTAGTGTGAGACTGATTCATTCTCACCATTAGAATTGAACGAAGAGCGACAGATATTCAACGCCGTGTAACTTGTTCATGTCTAAATTACGTGCTTGGACTAACAAGGAGACAAGAGTGCGTATTGGAGAAGTCCCACATCAACAATGTGATAAAGCACGGGTCTTACTCGCTCCTATAAAAACGCGAAGCTTGTACTTTAGAAGCATGATCCTTCAGGCAGAAACGGGATATGATGAGTGGTCGATATCGCATTATGCGAGATGGGTGTCCGCTCCTGCCTGGTTACGACAATTGGGCACCCCCATTTGTACCATCTGATCCCAATCTTTTAAATCAGTTTAATTTTTTTTGTTTACTGTTTCTGAGAAAGCAAAATTTGCATTTTTATTTCTCTAATTACAGAAAATAATAATTTCTGAATTGTTGATTCTTCGAACTGCTTTGAGTTCGTGAGGCTATGAGCTGTATCAGTAGTGTTCACATGCTCAGCCAAGTCAATGCTCAGTCATGTTCAGTCACCGTTAGATTTAAATTCAACAGTGAAGAATGATGGAAAAAGAAATATGTTTAAAAAAGGCTATCATTTTCCACCAAACATAGCATGACTGAGCATTGACTCTACTGAGCATATAAACACTAGTGTGAGCTGTATACCTTTTCTCAATTACCAAACATAACTCTAGAATTTTCCAATTATGAGCCTTTAATTCATGAACTAGGCGAGGCCGCATAGTATATTCTAATTTAATCCAATTCACAGTGCATGAAATTTGATCACAAATTCAGCATGGAGCCGCTATTGGTGCCAAGTTCACAGAGCATGAAATGGCGTGTGCCAAAACCTTGATTCCCAGAAACGAAGAACTTTTCTTTATTTCGGCAACAAAATTGCCAGTGTTGCAATGAACCTGAACTTGATTGAAGTAATAGGATGACTTTGCTAATCACCCATCTCTGGCAACACTCTTAAGCTATCCAAATGCAAGACATATCTGTAAAAAGTAATTCCCAATACCTGTATAAATTAAGGTAACACCTTAATAATGGGGGGAATATATACAATAAACCAATAACTCATCTGAAAATATATATACACGAAAACTGACCGGAATATTAGACACTGGATTGTGGAGAAAATGCAAGGAGCTAAGTTTGAAAGAAACTCTATATATATTGATTCTAACCTAACCCATCCATGACATCCAAGGAATTAGCCCTTGGCTGATCCAAGTTTCCCCTTGCATTTAACTCCCTTGGCGGGGAGCTTCCAGTACTCTTGCTCAAAGCCCAAGCTCTAGTTCCCTTCTTTTTTGACATAGCAAATTCCTGACTTTTACTAATTCCAGGAACCCTTTTCATCCTCCCAATAACGTCATCCAGCAAATTCTGATCTTCTTCTGAAAGTTGTATTCTTCGGGACTTATTTGTACTGTAATCCACGGATAGCATTCGCTGCATCTTTGAGTGAAAGTCCAATCCCCTACGAGTTGGAGACCGTATAGGCAAGGGCTTCAAACCATGATCACAATGTCTTACAAGGTTGATTAGTTGGTGAAGCCATGTCACTAATTCAAGGATGTAAGCATCTGTCTTTTGTTTATCTGCGTGATAGAGTGTCTGGAGGCGGATCAAGTTGCTTTCTGAGGGTGTATTTTTCCCAAACTCAGTACTGTCAAATTAGAAAGCTAAAATCAGAATTTCTTTTATTTCAAAAACAATGTAAATTGTTCATAAGATGCATCTGGTCCATTTAAATGATATTCAGAGAGAGAGAGAGAGAGAGAGAGAGAGAGAGAGAGCGAGAGAGAGAGAGAGAGAGGCCTTGACTGACCTAGAGTTCGCCCATTCTCCCACCCAACCAAAACCTTGATGAGCTCTGTCACAAAAAAAAAAAAAAAAAAAAAGAAGAAGAAGAAAAGGCATGACTGAATGTAAGATAAACATAATTATTTGTGAAATATCATTCAAGAGAATGAAAACAAGCCCAAGGAACAGCTTCAAATTACTTGTTTGTATTTGAGGCAACGGGAACAAGCCAGTGGAGAGTCTTTTCCATTTCAGTTTTGACCTGAGAAACCATGAGCTGCAGAAAACATAACATATAAATAATCGAACAAAGGAGAGATAATTGATATGCTGTAGACCTGTAGTTAACAAATATATGTTGATCATTATTAAAATTAATGGGGCACGAACCAATGTCTGTAATATACTAATATCCATTGTAATACCTCTTCCTTGGCATCGAGAGTTTGCAATCGGGATCGTAAAGCTTTCTTAACACTATCAGGCAACCCATGATATAAGTTGTCCCTTGTATTTGGGGGAAGAGAGGTTGGCCGAGATGCCTATAAAAATTATCATTAAATTCAAGGGGAAATTCTGTATTGTAAATTTCACGAACTATAGGAGAAAAACACTCAAGGGAAAATATAAATCAAAACTTACAATGTTATCTATCTGGTTTATCATATTGGCATAGTGTAATGCAAGACCAGCTGCGCCTAGTCTTTGAGGATTTTTGCTCTGCTCCCCTCTAACTAGTGTCACACCTGTCAAGTAATGAGCACCTGTCAAGAATTGAAAACACCTAGCAGCTACCAAAGACACTGACGAGATTATTGGATGTCCTTATGAGATTGTGTAACCCGTAGGGCCATTAATGAAAAGTCCTACACATACTGCGATCTTTTACTTCTTAAGTTGTGCAGTGTGCACTATAGCTCTTTTAATTTAAGCAATATAGCAACCGCAGTGAAAAAAATACAAAATAGCATAGAAGAAACTGCAGATAGGGTAGCACTAAAACTCACAACTGTCACTTACAACCAGTGAACAAAATATAAAATAGCACATTTCTGGGGGTGCACTAGATAAACTGCAGATATGGTAATAACAAAACTCACAACTTTCATTTACAACCACAGAGCAACTAAGCATGTGATTTACTGAAAGATGAAGCAAGTTCAAGATGTTACTTAAGTTCCTTTCAAAAGGATGAAAAAAAAAACTCTTGTGAAGAACTTTTTATCTCAGTGTCAGATGTTGCTCATACCATTATCACCAAATGCTTCCGAGATAGCTTGATGTATATAAGTAACAATATCTACAAGTTTCTCCACAATCTGCAAAGAGCATATAATTTGATAACAATGAGTAAAAGTAATCCAACTGAATTTTATTGTGCCCTGTGGAAGGCAAATACTGAGTACTGTCTACTCAGTCAGCATTTTCTTTTAATTCCTTGACGTATATAAGCATGCATTGCTTCAAACAATTGATAGTAGCAAAATAATGTATTCCCTTGATAAAGGTTTTCAAGCTACTCTTAGAGAAATTTAAGAAATGGTTCACAACAGTACCTCGTCCAAATTTTTAGCCCAAAGAGATTTCTTTTGCAAGCTCCTCACAAGCTTTCTTTGTTGTTTTAATTCACTTTGTAACATTGTGATACTCTCCCCTACAATTACAAAAATAATGCCCTGTTAATAACTCACTGCATTCCTGTGGTTTGTAGGTGTCAAGCAGAAATTTGCCATCAACTGACAAGTAGAAAAAGCATTTAGGAAATAGAAATTTAAGAGCTCATCCAGACAATGCGCTTTGTCATGTAAAAGAGGAAGTTGAAGAGCACTAACAAAATTAAATCTAAATAGTTCAATGGGGAACAAAGGGCCACAAAAGCATAATGAAACGTGAGAGAACAGGAAAGAAAAATTGGTTGCTTGATTCTGGCATATTATTAATCGTATCAACAATTAGGTAGTATTGGTGGATCAGCCCAGCAAAAGAAAGGGTAGAATCAGTGAAGCATGACATATATGAGTAACGCTTTTAAAAAAGGCACGTGACTGCAGTAGCACATAACATAAATAGGGAAAGGGGAAAAAAAGAAAAAAAGAACATCCAGAAAATGCTTAGGATATTATGAAGTAGGAAATATTGAATATCAACGCTATGAATTAGGAAATTAGCTAAGAAAATTCCCATGCCTAACCTCTAAGAGGGAGATGCAAGGCGCGAGCTTCCTCAAGCTTTCTCCTGTAATCTTGTTCAAATCTGTCCAAAGCACTAAACTCATGGTATAATTCCTACAAACATTGCTAACGGTTAGCTTCCAAGTTGTATTAAGGTAGTATGATAGAACTAAAATCTAGAATTACTTAAGCATAGACAGATAAAATGCAAAATGTAAATAAAGTATTACTAGATGCAGACTCTTGAAATCCTCAACCAATACTTCACCTGTACATCATATATCACTGCAATACATTGATAGATATACAACTTACAGAAGTATGCTGAGAAATAGTGGCCAATTCCTGCATTGTCATTTCTGCCTCTGATCTTAGCTGTTTGTGACTTGGATCATCGGAATCTAATCTGAAATTCAGTTTCATAAATCATATATTAAAGTGAGCGTCAATTAATAAATACAATCTACCACATAATCTCACAAATTGACCCCACCTTGAGAAGTATCGTCCCAGGTTATGCCATTGTGGGTCTTTACACAAATCGCCAAACCTAATTACTTCCCGTGAGAAAAGATCAAGTTCTTCCCTACAGATCCCCAAGAAGAAAAAGTTTAGAGATACTAAAAGGCAACAAATTGGTACAAGCACATTCGCACACTATTCACTCCGGAAAGTAAAACCTTTTGTCAGCAGCAGCAATACTTAGCAACTCCCTCATATCTTTGGAAACCAAGTTTTGTACACCTTGAGAATGCATAACCTCTCCCTTGAGGAACTGGATATTCTTTTCAGAAAGAGATTGCAACAAGTTTGCGCCTTTGGCGATTGTATTAGCTACTTCAAAAGATAGTATAGATATTCTATTGCCTCTAGAACCCCCAGTAAGAAATCCGCTATTGGTTTGCAAATTTGACATGCTACTGCCTAGTGTATCCAAAACTCCTACTGCCTTCTCCAGGCCTACAGTACCAGCTCTACCTATAAATGAGTTCCTCTGCGTGATCTACAAAAGAAAACACAAAATTAAACCAATAATTCCACAAGAATAATCAGTGCCTATACAATTCACCCAAAAAATCAATATTCCCTGAAAATCCCCAAACCAATCCCAGTACATATATTACACCAATCAATCTTGGCAGATGCAACAATCCATATTCCAATACTTCATAATCTTCACTGCAATGTAAAAAATCTTGCAGTAAGTTTGAAATTTGACATAATTACCTTGGCAGCCCCATTCCTTGCAGGAGTCGACGGCTTCAACTCGCTTGAAAACGACGATCGCAGCTCGCCGGAATCGTACTTGTGCGGTGTTCTCAGAGAGTCGATTTCTTCGGAAAATGAGAAATTCTCTTTCAGCTTACCCACACTCGACTTGAGCTTCCCGGAAAATCCCAAACTTTTCTCTCCATACTTAGTATTTTCATCGCTAAACCCTGCTGAGCAAACCGCCCCCATTGTTTTCCCCCCAAATAATTCAACGCCTATACAAGCAATTCAGAAGAAATTCAGGAGCTGAACTGATTTTCTCGGTATTTGAACCAGAATTTTTTTCATTTTCTCAACAACTAGACGGCGACTTTAAACAACGGCAATTAAGGAGTAAAGAACGTCACCATTACAGAGAAAAATAGAAAATATCAGGAACATTACCTTGTTTGCAGAGAGAATTCCAAGTCAGTCAGAGACAGATTAAATTTCTTGCCCAAAAAAGTAGCAGAGGATGAAGCTTAGCAAGATTATAAGGACAAGGTTGATCAGAAGAGAGAGAGAGAGAGAGAGAGAATGTACAAAATCGCTGTGTTTGACTGAAATACAAAAATGATGAGAGAATTTTCTTTGCGACTGATTTGGTTATTTGGTAAGGAAAAATAAGGAAACGACGCGTTTACAACGAGAATGGAAATCTCGTGTGAAAATGGGATTTGACTGAAAACGAAATTGGTTCAAGTACGGTGAATTTTATGAACTTTTTTTTGTAAATCCGAGTAATTTGTGTGAAATCATAGCCCGCAGGGAAAAGGAATGTCAAGTCCCGCCTACCATGTCTGAGTCTTTCGGTACGTGTGTCTAGACTGACGCCATTTTTGAAATTTACTATCTTACCCTTTTAATTATGCTTGATTTGTCAACGGTTGAGGTTTGAATTGGAATGGGATCAATATTTATAAGAAGGATTATATTGCGACTACGGATAAGTGTGTTTCAAGTTTGAACAAAGACTCTTCCTCAAAAAAAAAAAAATTAAAAAAAAAAAATTTGAACAAAGACTTGGACAATGGACATTTTTCGGTGTTTTATTTTTATCATTTTTTTTTCCGCTATAAATTGACATGTTGCTTATTTTGTGTTTACTTTTTAAAAATAAATCACTAAATATAATACATTAGACACTTTGTCACTTTTCATTTGTTGATGAGGGATGTGTCATCTTGAAGATGGTTTTTAGAATTTTCAACATTGAGATTTGTCTTTAACTCATTGTTCGAAAGCCTCAAATCTTCTTTGTACTAGTTTGTAACTTTTTAGTCAAACAAAAAACTAGTTTGTAACTTTGTTTGAAATAAAGTTTGGCGTCTTATGATTAAATAACAAGATGAATGTGTTTTCAATTTGTATATGACTAATTGTTTATGATAATTTTGTTTAATTTTTTTTTAAGTGAGAGGACATGAATTCGACTGAAGAACCTCAAATTATTATGTAATAGAAAAAACATGACAACTTAAAACGAATTTGACAAATTATATATATTTTTTCTTATAAATCTAGATAAGATGACTAATTACTGGTAGTTCTGTAAAATAAAAATAAGGAAGTTGATAAATTAGTTTTTTCTTTTCTTTTCTTATGTAGATAAGATGACAAATTAAAACGAATTTAGATAATTACTGGTAGATAAGATGACAAATTAAAACGAATTTGACAAATTAGATATTTTTTCTTATAAATCTAGTTAAGATGACTAATTACTGGTAGTTCTGTAAAATAAAAATAAGGAAGTTGATACTATGTAGTATTTACATTAGGAACATTCATCTTTAATTTCCAATGTATTTAAGGCTAAGGTAAAGCCTCTAGCCAAGGAAGGTATATCTTGAGCTAAAGACTCGAGACAAAATAGACAAAGGCACAAAGGCTTTTGCACATTTTAACTTTTTATATTTTATTTCAAATTGACGTGCATGACATGTTTATTGTACAAAAAACATGTATTTCATGCGTAGTGTTGGTATTTAATAGTTTTTAGGATATTAGTTCTAAAAGAAGTTAAATGTTTTTTATTTTATATTTTTTAATTAAGAAAGAAGATTCAAATTTAAGGCTTCAGGTAATAAATGTTAAGAGAATAACATTTGCTCTTTATTGGATTTTTTTTTTGTATTTCTTTGCCTATAGTGGACATATTATTAATTTATAATTTTATATTCATGTCATCGTGTTCATGTGCTTTGTAAGTGGATTAGTGACGTTGGTAGAAGGGCATAATTGTCAATTTGAAAACTCGACTGTGACTCTGAGGTTGCTGTTTGTTAGTTGAATTGAAACGGTCAGCAAAGTAAACACAGTACAGAATCTTTCTCAGTAGAGCCGTGAGATTGCGTGAGCGCCGTGAGTTCTTGGTATTAAGCACGTGGCACCGTCCCATTGGCAATAACGAAGTAATAAAGTTGTCTCAATGGTTTTGCGTTGACTTTGATCATGATTAAGCGTAATGAGGATTTGGTTTTGAGGTACGGAATAATTTAGGGATTTGGATTTATTATATACTGTCAAGTTTTTCCAAACTTATAATTTGTAATCAAATGGATCCGGATCATAATTTCATTTTTAGTTGTAAACAACCCTCCTGAATTTATACTATAGTAGGAGACCTACAAACTATATGGTAATAACCGTTAATTTTTATTTTTTTTGCCGAGCGTTAAATTTATTTTTGATCTTTCTCATATTTCTTTCTTTATTTTTCCGCTATTAGAAAAATTATAAACATATTGTAGGAGAATAAATATACTAATAAAAATAGAAAACTTAAGCCATCCGCAAAAATACGACATGAAGCAAACTCACGATGTCGACGCCAGATAAACTCAAGACCCTTTATTATTATTAATCTAACCAAAAATAAATTATTTGAAGAACAAAAAACCTGAAGACCAGAGTAATCCTAAAAACCAAGACAAAAATCAACCGCTTGAAATGGTATGCAGATGAAACAATCTCAAATCATAGTAATTTCCACCGGGATCTCACACCCAAAACCCAGATCGAAAGATTTGGAATCCATCATCGCCAACCAAATAGGCTCGAAGACCCAATTCGAGTGAAAACTCATTGGAATCTCGCTGATCATCATTTCCTTGAAGGTGAAGGGAACGAAAACCTAGATCCCAATGAATAAAATTACCATCGTCGAAAGACAATGGTAGACTTGGTCTTGCCAAGAGAAAACTTGCACAAGAAATTGATACATCACCAAAAGAGCGGTGATGCAATAGTGGAGATGAAATGGGTTGGAAGCCGCAACCATCTTTTGGGAGTGAGCGACGGCTGAGCAGAAACCCTATCAGACGCATCTCTATACACTGTATTTTAAGGTTTCACATCAATTTATTTTGTTGTTAATTGAGGTAGCGTGTTTTGTTTTTATACTTAAAAATGATATCACAACATTAGCCGAGACCAAAAATACATGATAGTCTAAAACTACAAAATTAATTACTCCACAAATGGCCACAATTTCTAGGTTCATTGAGAACATCATCTCCTTCCCAATATTTTTTTTTGCCTCATGAGTCATGAATTAGAAATAGAATAGAGCAACGGTGTACGTCGAGAAACATTTGTTTACCGTTTAGGACTGGGCACGTGTTGTAAGTTGTAACACTCGCAAGCGGCAAAACAAGGAGACGGTACAAATGTTGTAGTGCCAGTTGGCAAATACAGGTTTGGAGCGAGCGGTGAGCCCAAAATGGCCACTGGGACCAACAGAAGCGTAGGACTGTAGCGATTAAATTAGAAGCTTGATTTGGTCCGTGTCTGGCGTTGTTTAGACTTTGGACAAAGAAAGAAAGAGAAAAGATACGTCCAATGATTAAGCCAAAAAGCTAAATGCTCTCTTGTCATTCTAAACGACTACTCAAACTCTAATTAAATTGAATGATGACATCAACATTGATATTTGTATTTGTTAATGCTCAGTCCACGGTTTGCTTTGATCATCACCTCAAAGCAACAGCACAAAGCTACCATATGCCGGCCTCACAGCTACCAGTCTAGCCGGCTCTCTCCATTGCTCCGAGAAATCATCATCTCATTTCTAATGAAGTTGCATTGAAAACAATGATCCAATAAAATAATTACCGACTCCATTAATTTCAGAGGCTACTTCTTCAATAAGGTAATATCATTTTCCCCAGTCTTACCTTTTTCTTCTTTTATTGGTTTTCACACTTTCTTAATGTGCTGTTCGATCTTCAAGTTGAAAGAAAATCAAAATCTACTACTGCTAATTAGTGTTGCAACAAAGTATGAAGGCTGGGATCGAGATGCAACCTTATTTGCATATGCACTTAGACGAGTCCGGAGTTGTTTTCATATATGATCTGCACATACATTTGACATGTATGATGATCAAATAATTACAAGGGAATATCAGAATAATCATGTATACTTGTTAGATTTATGGTTTTAAGTTATTTGGTTGACGCTTTTAGCTTGTATGTTTACACGGACTTTGAACCTTTCTGATTCATTGAATTGCATGCATGAGCTTGTATATGTAGTTCATCTAGACTAGCTTGTTTGAAGAAGATTTGATATTTTGTTGAAGGATTGCGTGATTTTCTGAGCAGAGAAGGGAGGCGGAAGTTTGCAATGAGGCGGTGTAATTAATTTGATTCGATATTAGTATCTCCGAAAATATATGGCTAGAAACTATAGATTTTCAATGGAACAAAAGGACATTGTTAGGGTATTGATTACCACCGTTGATGGCTTTATTCGGGATCAGCTGATCAACAAAGAGCAGAGAAGCCAACACAGGGAACAATGCGCTGAGAGATTGGCAGCTGAGGATGGATCTTGTGGTAAAGAAACCGAGGTTCGATACTCTGATCAAGCAGTGTTGGCTAATCTGGATTGGGGCATTGAGGCTCTCGAAGAAGCCATCGGCACTTCGAATATGGAAACGAAGCTTGCAAGACTAGACCATGCTGAGAAAATGTTGCAAGTTTGTGCCATGTTGAACTCTGACCAAAAAACTGCCGGAGTCCCCAATTTCTACCTCTCAGCTTGGGCACACCTCAACTTAGCATACCTCTGGAAATTGAGGAACAATATCCAAAACTCAGTTCTACATGTCATTGAGATGTTTACAGTTGACCCTTTTTTTTCGCGGATCGATTTTGCTCCTGAACTCTGGAAGCTTCTGTTTCTTCCACACATGAGCTCAATTATAGGGTGGTATTCGGAGCAGAGGCACCGGCTTGTGATGGAAGTAATTCCTGATTCTCATGATCTGTCTTTTACAGCTGATCTTGATCAATTTTTCAACGAGTCTTTGATCTTTTCTATGAGGCCGGATCAGGTGGAGAAATTGCAAAAGCTGGAGCAGCTTTATGGTGAGTCATTGGATGAGAATACAAGGCTTTACGCCAAGTACTTCAAGGCTTGCATGACATCTGATTCAACCTCCAGTAAAAAGGTCATTCCAATGTTGCCGATTGCTGAGCCACCAATGACACCATTGCATGAGGTCAGCCGATCCATTCCCGATTTTGTCAAGTTTGGTCCTATCTTGCCCAAGAGTGCTGGCTTTTCTCCCATCCTCAAGTCTAAAGATGGCACAAGAGACGTAAACAGGTTAGTCCAGTTTTTCACCTTTTCTAAGTTAACTCCAATTCTTAGCTTATTTAATAGTTGTTCACCTTTGGTTCAAACAGAATGAATCTAACTTCTGCATGCTCACAAAATTTGGAGCCAACCAGATGGGATCCTCAGGTAATTAAGGCTGAAAAGTCGTTTACTACGAATTAGTTAAGGAACATAAATGTTTTCTGTATTCTATGCTCTCTTAAAAATTTTGGACTAACCAAAGCCATAATTAATGTTGTGCATTATGCCAGGAAGGTATCCCTGAGGAGAATGAAGATGAATCCGATTACGAGGCTAATGATGCTAACATGACTTCTGATCATGAGAAGGAAACTGTTGGAAAAGTACAATCATCTGTACTGAGGAGTCGAGTACATAGTCCAACAATCTTTTCTCCTCTAATTTCCCCTAAAACTACTCCAAAAGTTTTATCTCCAAAGCCCGACGCGGCTGCTTCTGCAGTGCGCTTATTGTCTGTCAAAATCACAGATTCAGCTGTTGCCACCTCTTTGCCTGCATCTCCAGGCATGAGTAATGATTACAGCATCAGCTCAGCAGACTCCGATGTCGAAGTGATAGTATGGCTCAAACTCTACGTACATATACTAAGTCCAACATGTTTATAATGCACTATTTGTTCATTTAGTATATATGAAAATGCTGGAATTTTATTTTTATTTTTTACTGAAAAGTTATTTGTGATTAGGAGAGCACCAAAGGTTGCAGGAGAGTCTATAGTCGAACATCTAGCATGAATAATGAGTCTGTGAAAATGTCGAAAAATAGGTAAAACGTACCCTCACTGTTATGGCACTCTGACCCGCTAGCTAGCATTTTGCTGATTCCCATTAATGTATTTAAATTTTTTACATGTGCAGTCCACATAATGAAAATGACGAAGGAGGCCAAAGCTGTGTTTCACTTCCATCATCTGAGAGGATGACTACTAAATCAAGACCACCTAAGGATTTTGTTTGTCCTATCACTGGCCAGATATTTAGTGATCCAGTCACCCTTGAAACAGGTCAGACATACGAAAGAAAAGCAATCCAAGAGTGGCTGAAACGAGGAAATACGACGTGCCCCATTACGCGGCAACCCATCTCTACAACTGCTCAGCTGCCTAAAACGAACTATGTTTTGAAAAGATTGATAACATCTTGGAAAGAACAGCATCCTGAACTAGCTCAAGAATGTTCATACTACGAAACACCAAGAAACTCATCATTCAAGGTGAAAGAAATCCCTTCTGGTGCCACCACTCCACAGAGGACATGTGATTTCGTAGGTCATAGGAATACCGATGATTATATCAACCAACGGAGCAAAAGGTTTATGCAGGCAGCCGTGTCTACATCACCAACCAGTGTGATATCCCAAGCTGCAGTTGAGACTATTATCAATGGCTTAAAGCCCCATGTTGCTTGTCTATGTACTTCAGATAAACTTCAAGAATGCGAAACAGCTGTTTTAGCTATAGCCAGATTATGGAAGGACTCGAAGGGCGATCCAGCAATTCATTCATTCTTATCCGAACTGACAACTGTGAATGGATTCATCGAAATACTTTCAGCTTCTCTGAATAGGCAAGTCCTGAGGACATCAATTTACATCCTCTCCGATCTAATATTCGCCGATGAAAGTGTTGGAGAAACTCTTACCAGTGTAGACTCTGACCTTGATTGCCTGGCTGCTCTTTTAAAGAATGGACTAGCTGAGCCAGCTGTACTTATTTACCAGCTGAGGCCGGTGTTTGCTCAACTTACGGCTCATGATCTGATACCCTCCCTTGTGCAGCTAATTCAGAACAAAAATGAGGAACTGGATGATCTTCAATTAGTAATGGACCCTAAAGATGCAGCATTAGCAATTCTCGAGCAAGTATTAATGGGAGGAGATGAAAACAGCAGATCTATTAATGCTTTGAGTGTTATTTCTGCGAATGGTGTACCTGCTCTAGTCAAGTGTTTGGATAGGCCAGAAGGAAGAAGGTCCATTGTTTCGATTCTTTTATGCTGCATGCAAGCTGAAAAAACTTGTAGGAACTTGATAGCAAATAGAATTGAGCTGTCTCCTGTTCTCGAACTATTTCACGCCGGAACTGATGGTGTGAGAGGCATATGTGTAGAGTTTCTATCAGAGCTGGTACAGTTGAACAGGTATATACGTACATTAGAATGTCTTAAAATTAATACTCAATGAACTATTTTTTTTTTTGAAAGGAGTGGTTTAAGACTATATATTAATTTAAAAAGGTCATACTGTATGTATATTTATTTAGACAGTATGGGAGGCCTATTTACTAATTTCGTCTATCCTTAATTAATTAAATGCCTTTTAGCACTAAAAATAAGAGTTATACCCTTCTTTATGGTCAGGAGAACATTATGCAATCAGATCTTGCAGATGATCAAAGACGAAGGAGCATTTAGTATGATGCATACCTTTCTTGTGTATCTTCAAATGGCTCCAATGGAGCAGCAACCTGCAATTGCTACTCTCCTTCTTCAGCTTGATCTCCTGGTTTGCATTTGTTCTTCGCATCATGCAGTTGCAGTTACTAAATATTGAATAAAGATCTCTGGTGACTAAAACATAGCTAGATTATAATTAATTTATCATATTTCCAGGTTGAGCCATGGAAGATGAGCATTTACAGGGAAGAATCTATAGAGGCGCTAATTGAAGCACTACGAAGGAAAGACTTCTCGAATTCTCAAATGATGGCTCTAGATGCCTTGTTATCTCTTACTGGACGTATGACTTCATCTGGGGATTCATACACTGAAGCCTGGCTACTCAAGATTGCAGGGTTTGATCAACCTTACAATGCTTTGATGAAGGCAGAGCGGCTAAGGAAACACGACAATGATTTGATGGAGACAATGGTGTGATTTTCTTTGCTCCTTTTATAGGTTATGACTTATGACTCATTACGTACATTTCTCTTTGGTTTAAATCCTGATCGATCTTCAATGCTTATTTAATTATATACAGGAAGAAGAAGAGAAAGCAGTATACTCTTGGCAGAGAAGGGTTGCTTTTGTGCTTTGCAACCACGAGAAAGGATCTATTTTCAAAGCTTTGGAAGAATGCCTCAAGAGTAATTCCATAGAGACGGCAAAGTCATGTCTTGTCATTGCTACATGGCTCACACACATGCTTTCTCTACTTCCTGATACTGGTGTGAAAATCAGTGCTCGCAAGGCCTTGCTCGAAGAATTCATAAATGTTCTCCAATCGTCGAATAATTTGGAGGAGAAGATTTTAGCAACCCTTGCTTTGAAAACTTTTGTCAGTGAACCAGGTAATTTGCATACATTTTGCAATTCCAACTTGTCTATGTAAGTGTTTAGTAGTTGACTCAACTGCCAAATTGTGTAGCTGCACTCGAAGCACTAGGAGTGTATGCTAAATGCATGTACAAAACGTTGAGAAAGCTTAAGAGGAGCTCAGTGGTGGCGAACGACATAATGAAAGCCTTGATGAACTTGTCATCTGTTGACATAGTAAGTGCGGTGGAGGAACGAATATTAATTTAAATAAATTTAAACGAACATATATATTACTAACTAGTCCTAATATTCTGCAATCTAGACAGAGTTGTGGAGTTGTGCTGAAGTGGTTGAACTAGATTCATGCTCAAATGGGGAGGTTACGTCTATGCTTCATTTAAAAGGCCGGGTTTTGAGCAGCCATTCTGATGGAACTATAAAGGTACAGGTACACACACTTGGAGGACTTGAACTTGAATTCCTTGTTTACAGCTAGCTGAGACTATATTATCTTTGTTTTAGGTATGGGATGCTGGGAAGAAGGTATTGAGATTGATTCAAGAAGTTCGCGAGCACACAAAAGCTGTTACATGCCTTTATATCTCATCTTCAGGTGACAAACTATACAGTGGTTCGTTAGACAAAACAATACGGGTAAGCCATTATCCTAGCCTAGCTAACACTATCAATAAAGCAAGAAATTGCTCAACTTGTCTGATCATCTTCTGCAGGTGTGGGCAATCAAAGCAGAAGAAATTCATTGCCTTCAGGTTCATGACGTGAAAGAGGTAGTATATGAGTTGGTAGCGAATGCTAAAGTCGCGTGCTTCATTTCTCAAGGCACTGGTGTTAAGGTATGAACAAAATTGTGACACACTACCAAAAACCATGTTACCTATTTTTCTTACCCACCCTTCTGTATTTTGTGTTTGTGATGAAAGGTATATGAATGGTCTGGGGTCCAAAAGCATGTAAACTTCAACAAATATGTGAAGAGCCTAGCCATGACAGGGAACAACCTCTATTGTGGTTGTTCTGGTTACAGCATCCAGGTAAATCACAAAACAGAACACCCTATCGACAACTGATTTTCAACTGACTCAGAGCTTTTGCTTATCAACTGACACGAAAATGAAAATAATACTGCAGGAGATTGATCTGGGGAGACAAACATCAAGCACATTCTACTCCGGCACAAGAAAGCTGCTGGGGAAACAAGTGTTCTTTTCCCTTGAGATTCATGATGGCATTCTATATGCGGGCGGCTCATCAGTTGATGCAGCAGCTGGAAAGATATTTTCGCTTCCAAACAAGGCGGTAGTAGGATCATTCTCAACTGGATTCGACATCCAACGCATTGCCATCAACAATGACTTGATGTTTACGGCAACCAAGTGTGGAATAATTGAGGTTTGGTTGAAAGAGAGGTTCACACGAATTGCTTCCATCAAAACAGCTGGTGGCGGACATGCCAAGATCACATCGTTGGCGGCAGATAGGGATGGAGGATTTCTGTTTGCTGGTTCCTCTGATGGCAGAATCCAGGTCAATATCATAGTTTCAACAGTAAGAGTAATATATATGATGAATACATTCATGTTAATCAAATGCTATGCTTGTTTTGCAGGTTTGGGCACTAGATTAGATGCGTCCTCCCAATTCTAAGATCAAAACGAGCACATAATCCAAATTGTCTCTGTAAATGAACTTTGTGCTCTGCTCAACAAGTGAAGATCGAAGATTACCAAATTTTAAATTATCATATACAATTACAATTTCCTATCGCATTGTTCCATGCTGAAGCATCCAGCAACCATGTAAATCTTTAGAATTAGAGTCAATTCATTCGAATTAGATCATTTTCGCAATATTATTTTTGCTCATCATACTTCCAAATTTGTAATCCGTATCAATCAAATTCGAAAAGTTCATGCCTAGAGTTTTGGCTAATTTTGCTAGTCTCCATAAACCCTACTGCCCTCTTGATCCAGAAAACCCTATAATTCTGGATTTTTATTAGCTTTTTTATTTTCAACATCTCGGTTTTCATTCCGGTGAGATTAAATTCTATTTTCAACCTTTAAAAAAGCAAACACATAGATTTATGATTTATCTGCTACACTAGGCAAGAACGCTCTTGGCTTCTACTAATTAATCCCAGAAACAACAGTACTGGCTCCGAAGGAGGACTTTCGTCAACCCAGTCAAAGATTAGTTAAATAGAATAGAATACTGCTGATAGATATAGAAGACCAAGACATTAGCGCATGGATCAAAATCTGAAACTAAAACGAAAAACAGAGGCACTCAGAATGAAAAGGACTAATGATTTAATATCATTGATATTTAATCTCATAAATACCACTACAAATTTTATCCTCATTGTGCCTTTTTCGATCTTAAAAAAAAGAAAATTACTATAGAAAAAGAAAAGCTATGGCGGACAAGCATTCAGAATGAGTAGGAGGTAATGTAATCCAATCATGAATTAGTCGGACAAATACAATCCTCATCATGCTGCCGCACAATAAACCGATGAATAAAAAAAAGGAATTGAGAGCTAAAAAGAAAGATCAAACTGAGAATCTGAAACCATCAGAAGCTTGGATCGTTTCAGCGCCGACACACAAAAGTGTCTCAGACGACCGTCGTGAGAATGATTAATCCAAATTCATCACCTGGTTCTGGTTCTGCTTCTAAAGCAAGTTCAACAATAAAAAGAAAAGTAAAACGAAGAGCAACAAGAATTCAATGGGGTTTGGCTGAAGGCTCCGCCGATACCATTTTAAAGGGAACATCGACGGAGTGTTTTATTAGGGTTTTCATACTTTCGTATTTGCCGATTCTACCCTTACTGTTTGGGCCCGGATTGACGACTCTACTGTTGTAACTGGGCTTGGGCCTGAGGCATTTTATTCGGCGTTGCAGCTTTCCTCTCCTTTCTGTTTGTTTCGGGTCAGGAATTTCCAAATTTCACTTCCACAAAGATCAAAAACTCAGTCTCGCTCTTTCTCAAAAAAAAAAAAAAAAAAAAAAAAACTCAGTCTGGCTGTGCAACGAACACGATGTCTTCGGAGACTGCTCCTCCTCTGATCGCAGCTCAGCTCAATCACATGCTTCTTAACTTCCCTCATCTCGCTAAGGTAATGCGCTTCAACCCTATCTTTGCAACTAAGCTAAGGGGTTAATTTTCTTAGTTGTCGTAATCTAGGGTTTTGTTTCAGAAGTTGAAGGAGGAGAAGATTTGTTTGGACATTTTTGTGATGGATTTTGCATTGCAGGTTGAGCCTAAGTGGTCTGGTAGCAAAGAGTACACTGGAGTTCTTGATCGGTTTACCTTAGTCATTTCTTACTGTCTGGACTGTATCAAATGTGAGTGAATTCTTTGCAGCTAAAATTTGATGTTGATTTATGTCATTTGCTTGCTCAGCGATTTAGGGTTTGATTTGTTGTAGGGGATATTATATTTGATGCGGAGTATCCGTTGTCTGCACCTGATGTTATATTTGGACCTGAAGACGAGACTTTCCAGCAGTTTCTTGTAATGCATGGTGAAGATCCTAAGTCTCCCATGAACCGTTTGGGTGATTGGAATAGCAGAGACCCTACACAGCTCATGCTTCTCGTTCAAGAACTGAGGTAGGGACGTTTCTCTTATAGGTTTCTAAGTTTTCGGTCATTTTTGTTGTTTATGTTGCTAACTAGTCACTTGTTCCATTTTGAAGAAATCAATACATGTCCTACCAGAGGAAGCGTGTTGGCGAGGTTCAAGATGACCGGGTGAAATTTGAAATTAGCACAATTGCTTTTCGTGAGGTAATGTTTCGATTCATTATTGTTTGTCTTGCTGACTGTGAGAACTTAAATTTATATTCTGAGTGTGCGAGGGGATGCACGAGGGAGTCTACTTTTGAGAGCATCTAATTGATGAACATTTGAAGATATTTTCATACTTTGCTTTTTTAAGGGAAAGATGGAAGATGTGTAAATCCTGGCATATAGATGACAATGAAGTAGGTCTTTGTAGGTCTCTGAATTGGAATGCAACATGAGTTCAGTCAGAAGCAACTTATCAATTGATTCCTTTCTTTGGAACATTTTGACCAGCAACTTTAGCAGATAATTGTTTTAACTCCTCGAACTTTTCTTCAGGGAATTGAGATGCACTTGAGTTCTGGAGTTGATAAGGTATTTACAATTGAAAAGAGTACATGTTTTTCTTTCCCTTTTTCTATGAGAAGATCGGCGGTGACTATAGCTTCTGTGTAGCTTCTGATTGTATATGTGGTTCCTATGCCTCTGAATTTAGTGTAGCCAGAGGAGGTCAAATTTGCAGTGCCCCTAGTAGATACGAACATAAATAAAATGGTGCCTGGGTGCCCCTGGATATGTCCACAAAAGATATACTTGCAGGTTAAGAATTTTCGTTCACTCACCCCCTTCCCCTTTATTCCAACTCTTTTTTCTTTCCCCAATTTTTTCCTTTTCTTCCAGAACATCATATAATATTAGTGTGGATTCTGTGGTGGCGCAGGTTATATATCCTGTTGAGAAAAAATATGTTTCCACTCCATCAGCTCCTCGTTTAAAACTAGTATCTACCTCAGAGTTGAAGACTTTATTTTCCATTGATGATGTCAAACTTCCTACATGGTTGACTGGGATGTATGTCTGTCTTCTGCCCTGTTAAATTGTTTAATTTTTTTAGTCCTTCAAATTTGACAAGTGTTGGTTCATTTGATGATCTTTTTTTATATTTCTTTTTCCCAATAGGTGCATGGCTGAATATCTTCCCCCTCTCGAAGACACCCTTGAGAAACAGGTCAGCTGCTTTACATTCACCCAGCGAATCTTTTCGGTCTATACTTTACACTTGTAAGTATGAAATGTATCATAAATGTCTATATATTTTGTCTTGTTATTAAGGTTTTGGAGGCAGTTTCCTTAATTGATGTTAGAAGGCGCTTTATTGAGGCATTAGCCGTTCAGTTTGGAAGACCAGTGGAAGCTGATCCGGTACGTATCCTAGGCACGTACTTCTTTGCAAAGTGTTTAAAACAGTAAGCGTGATTGTTAGTCTTCAATTTGCAGATCTTTTGCAGAAAGGCAACGTTTCTTGCTGCTTCTGGAGTATTCACATTCCTGGTATGCATGATCATAACTGCATCATATTTTTATATATATTCTTTTAAACCAAAGCCTGTGCTGGGCCGTTTATCAATGGACTGGATACTACACTATCTCATTTAGAACCATTTTGCCTACTTCTAGCAAAGCTTGTAAGTCACGCCAGTTATATGCAGTTTACTCTAAATAGCAAGCTGGCTATATAACAAAATCTATTTTTTTTTATATTGTATTATCTGGTTGTACTTTTGTTCTATTATCCTGATGGTTGTGGTCTACAATTGGTATACAAAACTTCTTGTTGTCTTTGCTCCATCCTTGCACTCGTTAGTTAATTTTCCACATTAGTGATCAAGCTTATGAAAGTTTTGTTTGTATAGGTTCATTTTTCGATTGCAACTCAGTTTCCGAAGCAACAGCCAGCTATAATGCTTCAAAGTTCCCAGGCAAGGATTTTTTCCTCCCAACCTATAGATTTGTGAATATCATTGTCAAACCTTAGATACATAGGTGATTACAGATATGTCTGGTACAATTAATATTCTTGGATCCTTTTATTTCATGCATCAAGTGCCCCTTGGTATATATGTCCACACCAGCAGCTTTGAGTTGCCAATACTTGATCAAAACTTTAGAAAGGAAAAAATTGCAATGCAACAGATTTGAATAGCCCATTTTTATTGGTATTGTTTTCGCCAAAACTGGATACCTGAGCTGAAACTCAGAACTGCACACACCTGTTAATTTTGCAATGGTCACATAAGGAACAATTAGTTGTCCTATATCGATCAGATAAACACTAATAGGATCTGTTTGAGATTTAATGGGGTCTCCCCTCTTAGCTGGAAAGCGAGTAGCTTTCAACTTGACATATTTATTCTTGAGTTTTGCCTGGTAGTTTTCATCACCACTTTCAACTTTTGATAATTCCCTAGTGTATCTTATCAAAATATCTTTCAATAATTTCTAGCACCAACCGATGAGAAGGTTTCTATTCTATTCGGATCCCTTAATTGATGAGTCATATTCTTATAATGATGTAGCATTTCAACCCCCAAGGTGTGCCGATCAAATCACTGCCACTGACTGTTTATCCTTTTAGCCCAAGATGGGAAGCATCTCTAATGGCTGAGCGAATATGGTCAGTTATTTAAGTAGTATATTGTTAGCTCTCTTTACACTTTCACATCATGTAGTGCTGCTGATAAGGATTAGTTTTGCAGGGACTTTTTGGCGGATGAAGCCTTGATCTTCAAGAAGTACTGCAACGAGCAATATTAGAGGGTGTGTCTTAGATTGTTGTCAATGTTTTGTATCCTCACCGGTTACCAAACCAGTCCAGTTGTGTAAAGTTGGCCCCTTTGAACTCTTTTGATTATTTGATATTAGCGTGGATCATATAACTGGGAAATGAAACTGATTAGATTACAAATTATGTTGAACTTGAAATCTGGTAAAATCCAAGATTTTGAAGTATCTATTACAACAACTAAACAAATATATGCAAGTCTTAAACTCTAGAATCTTGATGCATGGTTGAATAGTGGTCATGTTTTTCATGGTTGAATAGATATCATTGGCAAATGGCAAAAGGTCTGCAAGGGCCGAGAGAAGAACAAAAGCAGTCCTAATAGGTCAAATGTTTCATTATCATGAATTTCTTATTGTGATCTGAATTTGAACTTTGATCCAATGTTTCATTATCATGAATTTCTTATTGGGATCTGAATTTGAACTTTGATCCAATGTTTCATTATCATGAATTTCTTAATCACAATTATTATTTCTTTATCATGAATTTCTTAATCACAATTATTATCTATAGCTATAATTAATAATCTTAGTTGCAGTCTGATAAGTTATCTTTAGCGAAAATAAACATGATTTACTTCAGATCTTGTCAGTTTGTGAATACACATGTTACCATGTTACAAATCTGCAGTGCATATATACACATATGTTTATATATGTACGTAACATGATTCTTTTAATCACAATGATTGTGGTGTCTGTTACCCACAATAGTTTTACCGTGTTTGCAATCTTTGTTTGGTACGAATCACAAATGGATGAACAGCCTCATGGTAATTTTATATGTAAAGTAAAAATGCCATGACCTATGCAATTTGAACCTAAAACATTCAAATTCTTACAATGTGACATTGAGCGCTGATTTTCTTTTGTTCTAAAGGAGAAACATCTTGTATTTTTATTTTTTTATTTTTTATTAAGAGAGATGAGGGATACAAACTTGAAACTTTTATCCAACATTTTAGTAGAGAGATATTTTATTTATTACAGTAAATGCTGGTTAGAAGTGAAAAAAAAGAAAGTAAAAAAGAGATAAACCGTATTACGGTGCGGACCCAGACCCGGACCCGATGCCAGAGGAGAGAGAAGGTTGGTTCGTACTCTCTGCCCGTCTGGCTGTCACACACATGGCATAACCAACAGACTAAAAAAATATCCCGCCATCTATTATTACCTTCCTAACCTCCGAATCTCCCTCTCTCCCTCTCTCCCATTTCCCTTCATAAAACTAGGGATACTGTCTCTTCCAATTGGGCCTTTCCTTTCCACCAAATCCGACCCTAAGATTTAGATTTCTTCTTCCTCTCCTTTCCTTCTCTCTCTCTCTCCTTCCTTCGCCGGCAGCAATGAGAGAGATCCTTCACATTCAAGGAGGCCAATGCGGCAACCAAATCGGCTCCAAGTTCTGGGAGGTCATCTGCGACGAGCACGGCGTTGACCCCACCGGAAGGTACAAGGGCGACGGCTCCTCCGATCTTCAACTCGAGAGGATCAACGTCTATTACAATGAGGCCTCTGGCGGCAGGTACGTCCCTCGGGCCGTTCTCATGGATCTTGAACCCGGAACCATGGACAGCATCAGATCCGGCCCGTTTGGACAGATCTTTCGCCCTGATAACTTCGTCTTCGGACAGTCAGGCGCCGGCAACAATTGGGCCAAAGGTCACTATACCGAAGGTGCCGAGTTGATCGACTCTGTTCTCGATGTTGTTCGCAAGGAGGCGGAGAATTGCGATTGCCTTCAAGGTACTTTTACTTCAATTTTGATTTAGAATGCTTATGAATCCAATTTTCTGCGATGCTTGATATATTGTGTACATTGTATGACTTGGTATTATTCTTCAGTCCAGTAATCGTTATAGTTCATTTCAGTAACCGTATGCATCGTCATCTTCTTTACTTATATGAATTCGTGGATCAAGATAAACTTAAAATTGTACTACTAGGAATATACGATCAGATCTTGCATCAAATTTAGACAAGAGACATACTGAGAATTAGAAACTCTAATTACGAAGTTAAAAGTTGCCGACTGCTGAGTGTTCTCTTTCGTTTTAAGCGTTTGACAGCAACGCTTCAGTGGTTCTGAAATTTGTACTGGCAGTCCCTTTTTGTTTTTGCGCTCCTTGTTTTGGAAATGATTCTAATATTCCATGATTCTAATCTTGTTCGTCAGACCAAAAGAAGGATTCTATTTTGTTGTTTACTTTTTGTTTCATTGTGCATCTGATTTTTACTTTGCTGATGCCATTCTGGATCTGATATTGAAGGTGAAATTGGCCGGCATTGCCATGTGGTTTTGGATTATTATATTACTTTTTTGCTGTTGCGGATAACTGTTGATGATCTTGATTGCATATATCTTTATAATTCAGCCTGCGTTGTTTGTGGGGCCCTTGTTTGTCTGGAGTGGAGACAGGTCAAGAATGCAGTCTTAATCAGCCTTTTGTGATTCATATGAAAAATTGGCAAATCTTTTACTTTTCTTTGTATTCGATCATGATTGTGATTTCCCAACAAAGTTTGATATCACCAGACCGACATTGTGCTGTTTCTTTTTACTAGTTTACTGAAGCAGTAATTCTTATATGGTAGCCTCAATTATTTTGCAACCCCTGTTTGCTGAGTGATCTTTCTAATCTTGTTCAAGGTGTTGGGTTTACTGTTAGCTAAATTTGGGCCTTGTACCATGCTTTATTTTCTGAGGGATCAGTTATTTGACTGTAGAACAGCAATTAGCTTTATATTCTCATGATGCTCACTGGATGATATCTGTTCATCTATGTATCAGGTTTCCAGGTGTGCCACTCACTTGGAGGAGGCACTGGTTCTGGCATGGGAACCCTTCTGATTTCGAAGATTAGAGAGGAATACCCTGACAGGATGATGCTGACATTCTCTGTGTTCCCATCTCCAAAGGTCTCAGACACTGTTGTGGAACCATACAATGCCACTCTTTCAGTGCACCAGTTGGTAGAGAATGCTGATGAGTGCATGGTTCTAGATAATGAAGCTCTTTATGACATTTGCTTCAGAACCCTAAAGCTCAGTACCCCAAGCTGTGAGTGACAAATTTTTATTTGTTTCTTGTTACAATTCAATAGTTATAATGTGAAGCATTGTAACAGTGTTTTGATTGTACTTGGTAAACCCTTGCTGAATTTCATTTCTGGTTTGCAGTTGGTGACCTGAACCATTTGATATCTGCAACTATGAGTGGTGTTACTTGCTGTCTAAGGTTCCCTGGTCAGCTGAACTCAGACCTCCGGAAGCTGGCTGTTAACCTGATTCCATTCCCACGTCTTCACTTCTTCATGGTTGGGTTTGCCCCACTCACATCTCGTGGTTCACAACAGTACATCTCCCTCACTGTTCCAGAGCTGACTCAGCAAATGTGGGATGCCAAGAACATGATGTGTGCTGCCGACCCTCGCCACGGAAGGTACCTGACAGCCTCAGCCATGTTCAGGGGTAAGATGAGCACCAAAGAGGTGGATGAGCAGATGATCAATGTGCAGAACAAGAACTCTTCCTACTTTGTTGAGTGGATTCCACACAATGTGAAGTCCAGCGTGTGTGATATTCCTCCCCTGGGTTTGAAAATGGCATCTACTTTTGTTGGTAACTCTACCTCAATCCAGGAGATGTTCAGGAGAGTGAGCGAGCAGTTCACAGCCATGTTCCGGCGCAAGGCCTTTTTGCATTGGTACACCGGGGAAGGGATGGACGAGATGGAGTTCACCGAAGCTGAGAGTAACATGAATGATTTGGTTGCCGAGTACCAGCAATACCAAGATGCTACGGTTGAGGATGAAGGTGAGTATGAGGAGGATGGTGTTGAAGAGAACTATGAGGACTAAAAACCACCTGTTACATATTATATAGGACAACGGAAAGGGGTTGTGATTTGATGGTGAAGGGTCCCCTCTTACCTGCTTATCCCACTGTATGCCTATGTTTGTTTTCATGTCCCCGTTTTGCTTTTTCACTTCTTATTTTTCTTGCATATTGTCTCACCTCTTTGTTCGATTGGTTAATATAGTATATGATGTTGCAAGACAATATTGTGTGGTTGTTCTTTTTCAAGTATGGAATAAGAATTGTCATTTTTGCGTTGGGGATTGATTTGTCCGTTGGTTCATACTTAATACTCGTATTGTATATTGCACATATCCTATAGGTTGACTTTCCACTTTCCTTTTATCATACTCGCACTGATGTTTCCAGAATAAATAAATTTATAGAAAACGCAGGAAAAAACCAATCCAAGTTCCAAAATATCAACAGAAAGTTTTGTTTAGGCCCACTGGGCCTGTATGTAATAAAAAAAATTATTAACAGAAATAATGGGTTATGAAACAATCCACAGAAACGAATCAACCTTGGGATTTCAGGTCATCCCAGAAACGATCCACAGAAAATGAAAATTTAACATTTTTCCAACGGAATAAGTAGAAAATTGTAGAAAAACCATGAAAAAATACTCAATCAAAAATAAATCAATGGGATTTCAGATCATTCCAAAGGATCCACAAGAAATTGAGATTTTTTTTATATTTTTGATCTGATAAGTATAACGGGAGAAATTCTGGAATATTTTCATAGATTTTGAAAAAAGAACATGAGAACGTATAAACAAAGGAAAAGGATAATTTAGCAAGGAAGGCTTAAGGTGCATCAGAGTCATGGAAGTATAAGGTGCAACATCGCTCGCACTAAATATTAGATTGCAAGCTTCTCATACCAAAGTAATTCTCGTCATTTGCACAGACTATTCTATCATCCCACTTGCTAATTGCTATGGTTTATTATTATACACACAAAACACAGAAGAGAGAGATTGGAATTTAGAATTAGAATAGTAATTTGGCTGCATCAAAATCAAAGGACGAAGAAGGAAGGAGGAATTGTCCAAAAAAAAAAGAAGAAGAAGGAAGGAGGCAGCTGCTGAGGCTTTAAAGCCAAACGACACCATTTATACCCAACAATTGCTGTTAGGGTTAGTTTGGGTATCTGAGCTGGCTTCAAGTTTGCGAAAGATCTTACGGTCGAGATTATTTCATTGGGGATTGAATAGGTCAATGATTTCTCCTTAGGGCAAAAATGTAAAATCAAAGAAGATTACCAGAGTACCAGTTTGGGGTCAGCTTGTACTTGGGCCTTTTCCCGTTGTACTAGGCCTGCTTTTATTCAGAAAGACTTTCTGAATAAGATTAATATCAATGTCGTTTAGGGTAGTAACTAAATGTTGGGTTTTTAATTTGAAAATGTCTGATAACATTTTTGTAATTTCTTAATGCACTCGATGGTTGGTTCGAATTATACAAATTATTCATTTTTATAGTAAAATATTGTCTCTATATTGTTTCTAATAAAACATCGATCGCTCCCTCAATCGTGTGTTAAAAACAGAAAATTTGTAAATTTTGACTAAAATAAACTAAATAATAAGCTACATAAGCAATTGTTCAATCCATGGGAAACGCTGTTTCATTGATTGGATTATACATAGAATGAGTGAGTTGCACACTTTTCCTACATTGGAAACTAAAATTATAAATCAAACACCAAAACATGGATAAATATTTCATTGTAAGCTTATCATGGTCTAATAGTTAAGCACCAATTAGATACAATATAGCCGCACTTAAAAGCACCAATTTGATGCTGGATTGAGCAGTGCTTAAATCACCCATTTGAATATGAAAGACAGAGTCAAAGCACCAATTGGATGCCTTTTCCCTAAACCTTACATGACCTATCAAAAAATTCACCCCACATATAACACATTATTGGGGGAAAACTGGCCTATCATCATCATGTCCTCTTTTTGCATGACTAGAACTCTTGCTTCTGTCTTTGACCAAAGAAGAATGGTTTTTGCCCCTGCATATCTGACGTCTCTGCTGCCTTGCTTGAGCTGCTGCCATAGCCTTGTAGAGATTCTGATTAGCCAATGAGGATCCGAGGAGATCAGGGACAAGAACTTGGCCACCATTGTTGTTGCAGGTTAGCAATCTAAATCCAGTAGCATTGACACTGTTGGATGGCAAACAGGTTGAGGCCGCTTGAGTTTGCGTGGTAGATGATACGTACCCATAATTCTCACTAATTACTGCACTTCGAGTTTGAGCCGTCTGATCCGCCATGATACGCATTTGATATTGATGATAATGCTCTTGCTTAACAATACTAGGGGCACAAATGATTATGGGTGTGGGTTGGCCTAATTGCATATCAAGATTCAGGTTTTGCTCCTCAATTTTCAATTGGGGCTCTTTCTTAATCAGCCTTTGATTTATTAGCTGTCAACACAAGGTAAACAAATTAAAACAGAGTTAAATTGTAATCATATATCGCAACAAAAACATAGATAAAAAATTCAGCAGAAGAATACCTACCTCTTGCTTCCTTGATTGCAATTCCACATTAAATTTAATCAGCTTTTCTTTATAATCCTTCACATTCTGTATCTCCTGTTTTAAATAGTCAAAGAAAATTGTCACTCTCAGCCTCAGCGTTGGTGATTGAGTTTACAGATAATTTTGGAAAAATGAAAAGATAATCACTACGGTAAAATTGGGGAAAAGGACAAAAAGAGAAATTAAAATCGCTGCAGAAGACCCGAAAAGACTCACTTTTTGTAGCAATTCTTTGCGCTTATCTAATCCGTCTATCATCTCCAGCCATTCCTCTCTTTTCTACAGGATCAAAGAATCATGGATATTACAAGTCAAAAGTGAAAAATAGCCAATAGGAAAACCCAATTGTCAAAATTGTCAGAAAATCAAAACTCCAACAAAAATGCGAAAACGAAGAAGATAGAGAGAGAGAGAGGAGGATTTGAAGGAAACAAAAACACTTACCCTTTTACCAAGCAGCAGTTTACTTGTAGGCTTCTCATCGGATTCAAAGGACAGCGGCGTATTCGGGCTCGCCCTCTCGACCTTGACAACATTGGCTGCTGCAATTTTGGCCCCGGGATTTGGGGAAGAAGAAGATGAGGCCAAGCGAAGACGAAGCACAGTCGACTTGTTCCCAACTTTTTGGTCTTGTACAGCGACTGCAGATCTCTTCTTCTTGTGTCCCCACGGGACCCGAATTCGAGGGCGGTAGTCTAATTCGGAGATGATGTCAGGAAGCTCGACCATGATTTCGGCGATTTTGAACTCGCGCTCAGTGAAGTATGAGGCATAGTAGCCAAGGGTCGCCTCCATTGTTGCTACTTCTTCCATTGATCAATTTCTCTCAATCCAGTGCAGAAACCGCTGATGAAGTTAGGGCAATAGTGATTAGAGAGAGACCAGGAAGGGATTGGATTAGAGAGAGAAAATCTAAAGCCCAGCGTTGCTTGGAGGAGACGGGTTTTTTTCTTCCTTGTGTTTATAAATGGGAAGCGGAATCCTCCGAGAGGTACCAGCGAGTGACACGTGTCGAATGGAGATGCAGATTGGACCCTTTTTTTTTTTTTTGCTAGGGTTTATGGATTATGGCCTCTTTCTTTTTATTTAAGGAGGAGAAACGGGAGGAGGCAATGACGCCCAAAACCCGAATCAGACTAGGACACCACCGCATCAGGCAATGAATATTTGGATGTGATTTCCTCCAACTTACCTTTCTCTTCCCTAAATTGGATAATTATTGCGCACTTACGATTTAGAAAATTAAAAAACAAAAGACTTAGAATGATATTGGCACCTTACTATAATGATCAAAAAAATTACACACGATTTGTTTCACCACTCAAACAAATTATATCGGTACTACTCTTGGCTTGGTTAATTTTCGTCATATTTATCGTGAAGCAAATGGTGTAGTCCATCGTTTGGCTCATCTTGCTAACTTATCTAGTCTTGATGACATTTGGTTATGAGACACCTTCTATTATTGAAGATGTTCTCTACAAGGATTTAAGTGCTTGTACTCGGGATTCAGGTATTACGTCCCCCTCAAGTTACAATCATGATTTTCATCAATAAATTATTTTTTTCCTTAAAAAAAAAAATTATATCGGTAGTGACAATAATTTATAAGCGTAACGTACTTTATTCGTGAAATACTCATTTCACTTGTTAGGGCTAGTTTGGTATTGCTTCGCTTTTATAAAAATCAGTTTTTTTGTAAAATTTAAAGTCTTAAAATGTTTAGTAAATTAGTAAAAAACAGGTTTAATTAAAAATGACGGGTCAGTGAAAGCAGATTATAGAAGCAACCCAAAGGTTACTTCTAAAAGCTGCTTTAATTCACAGTTGATTTTCCTAAAAGCGACTTTTTTTTTAAGTCACATCAATCTCAAACTAGCCCTTAATCTACCATTTGTTTTGATCCATACCAACCGAAATCTAAACTGAGTTATTCTTTCGATTCAGAATATAGGTTTGGGTTGGGCTTGTGAGAGTTTGGAAGTCAGGCTAAAAGTAAGTTAAGCCAGCCCATCCATTGTATGGAGCAAATACAGCAACATTGATCCATAACCAGCTGTATTAATCTAAAAAAAAAAACAAAAAAATGAAAAGGATATAGAGGAAGGATCCCAAATAGTTAAGTGTATTAATGTTCCCTTCCTTTTTATAGTAGAAATTAGAAGATTCAAGCAATCACGCAATATAGGCGTAATTTATGCTTCTCTCTGACTCTAGAAAGAAAAACTAATTCAAAAGTGAAAGGAGAGCAATACTAATACTAATCATCATCATCATCATCATCCTCATCATGTACGATGATGCTGATAACTGTGATAACTGGCGGTGCTCGGCGTGGAACAATCCGGTGCTCTATTTGGCCGCGGCGTTTGTAGCCGTATTCCTTGTGCTGCGTTTGGGGCTCGCCGTCTGGATTTTCTACGAGAAGCGGAGGCAATTAATGGAGCATCAACATGACCGCAGATCATCATCATCAGCATCACAAGACTTGGAGACTATTACTACTACTAATCATCAGTCGGAGTGTATTAATGGCGGTGCTGAGGCTGGCAATGGCAAGCAAGCGAAAGTTTCCGAGGACAAGGTATTGGTGATAATGGCCGGAAATGACAAACCAACCTTTTTGGCCACGCCTGTGTGACGGCAGCGGTAGGAAGCTGAGTTATCTGAGGCTAAAAGAAAACCCCAAGTTTTGAATTTTATGGTTCATTTGTTCATAGCTCCAAATCTCATATAATTAGCTTTTGGAATTTATGCTATACCCTGCTTGATATATTCATATAACTGTAAATACTAACAACATTAGACGAGGGCGGGTAACCTTATAGTACTTGAAACATCATTACCATGAGATGAATCAGTAGGTTTGGTAACACTTAATTGATGAGTAAATCATGTCATCAGAATACAGACTAGCAACAAACCAAAGGGGAAATGCTACAATTGGTTAATGAGAAATACAATTAAGCTGCCCGGTTTTTCTTTGGTCTCTGGGATATCACAAAGTCATCATCTGAGTCGTTCTCTGAGCTTTCATCATCTTTCTTCTGCTTCTTAGAAGCACCTTTAGAGGCTGTTGTTGGCTTCTTTTTACTTGAAGACGTTGGTGCTGTTTTTCTCTTCACAGTAACCGACGTTGTGGTCTTCTTTACAGAAGCTCCACCTTTACTTTGACTAGTGACTGTTGTGGTCTTCTTTACAGAAGTTACAGCTTTACTTGGAGAACTGATTTTTTGAAGCTGACGACTCTTCTGCTTCTTCTCAAACACTCTCTTTGCCTCCTCTTTAGATAATAAACCGGACTCCATCAGCCTGATATACATTGAAAATTTGACATGCATGAGTTTATAGAAGCAACCTAGCAATAGTTAGAATATGTAGCATGGGGCTAACTTCAATAATTAAATGGGAGGCTCTGCCCACTGCAGAAATTTAGGGAGGGGAAAAGCTGTTTCTCATTTTGAACTCCCATCGTTTAGGTTGCAGAGAACCAACCTTGCAATTGCATCAAGGCTCGCCCCCTTTGCTTCAATTTTTTGACATCTCAAATAGAAAGTACATATCTTACACAAGTACGAAGGCAAAGCAAAACGTAAGTATATGACTAATCAGACATTGCAGGTCTCAAACTGTGCATTGCAAGCTATAACTAAACCTATGCACCTAATATGCTTAAAAAAGGCACGAGGTCAGAAGACAGTATGACTTTTCTATAGATTTTATTCATGAACTAGGTACAGAATACAAAACACATGCCTCACAGCTTTGCAAAGTAAGAGACTTTGTCGACCCAATTGGCCACATACACGATCAGAAATGCTACGAAAACATATAAATGGAAAGCACAGGTAGCAATAAACCACCAAATTGGCCAATTCCCAGATCAGAA
The DNA here is from genome assembly GCA_029955375.1 of Rubus parviflorus. NCBI lineage: Eukaryota > Viridiplantae > Streptophyta > Magnoliopsida > Rosales > Rosaceae > Rubus > Rubus parviflorus. The sequence continues at coordinate 1,463,514 of JARGGL010000001.1, read as the reverse complement.
ATCCATCCCCAAGCTTCAAAGCCAGTGCTTTGATGAGCAAAGATACATAGCTATCAGAAAATATTGGTTGACATGCTAAAACACAGTTCCATTACAGACTATGCTGCCTCAAAGCAAACAGAAGAATCGAATCACATACACCAACGAATCATTGTCTTTAAGGCTACAATTTCTCTACAGACGTAGCAATAAACCCCTAATCAAACTGTCGGTCTAAATTCACAACAAAACTTCCAACTCTCTCAATAATTTCATAAAGCCTCTACACAGTTACCTCAGGAAGCTAAAAGAGTGTTGCAAATGAACAAGTGGGGAGAATGATCACTTACCAGACCTGTGCCATTTCGCTATTGGGAAGCTGCTCATAAAGCGTCTGGTAAAAAATCCTAAGTGGGTCTCTCTGAAATCCAAAATACAACAAAACAATTGCTCATAATAATCCCCAAACCACAAGCTAAAATAAGCAATAAGAAGTACCTCAGTAGGAGGGTCTCGCTTCTGACCAGGCAAATCATAAACCTTCTTCTCCCTTTTCTTCTTCTCTGGTGTTGCAGCCTCTTCTCTCTTTCTCTTCCCATTCTTGAATTCCCAGTAACCACATTAATGAACAGAATTCATTGCAAAACCAATAACAAAATTCAAAAACAAAAACAAAGTCAGAGAAAAACCTTATCGGGCTTAGAATTGGAGCTTTTCTTCGCAATTGGCTTCTCATCATCGCTTTCATTGTCCTTCTCTTCCTTCTTGACTAACGTCTTTTTGGGCTTCGAACGAGCAATTGGCTTCTCATCATCATCGCTTTCGTTGTGCTTCTCTTCCTTCCTAACAATTGGCTTTGTGGGCTTGGGCTTAGGGTTATCAGAACCGTTATCTAGCTTCTGCTCTTCTTTCTTCACCTTCGCCTTGGCTATTGCTGCCGTGTTCCCATTGTTATTGCTGCTAGATTTCTTCTTGCGGTCCTTGATCATCGAACCCAAGCACTTCTCATCGTCGTCGGAGGTCATCTTCAGGGTTCACAGTGAGTATCAGAAATTCGCAGCAAAAAGCACAAGTCTTTTGGGGGTAAATTAAGGACGAGGGTTTCCAACTTCAAAAGGAAAATAATCCCTCCGTTTTTCAGGTTTCCAATTTGAAACGTTTCAACTCAAACCCTAACTCAGACTGACACAAACGAAACCAAGAGTTAAATCGCGAATGTTTTAGGCCTGTCTTCAGGCCCATTATAAAGACTGTATATGTTGGGCCCAAACTCGAATTAGCCCAATGCTACATATTCCTAGTATTGATGACAAATATCCACATCAGACAGGTATTTCCATTCTAATATTTTTGGCTGGCCTTCTTTTCTGTTAGAATATTATTCTTTGGTGTTTTATGATGTTTGGGTACATTGTTGTTATTAGATTATTGTTAAAATAAATAAATTAATAGTATAAGCTAACGGAAATCCGGCAGGTAAGAGGAACCAAAAAATATCTTGGGGACGGAAATGGTACATTGGTTAATTTGTAGGCCCAAGAGTAAATTGTAGCAACAGTTAATTGAAATGATCCTCTCCTTAATTGAAAGTTGGTCTCGTAGAAGAGCAAAAAGTAGCAACTTTCCTTGATGATGATGAAGACCTGCAACCGAGAAAAAGGTACATATTCTGTCCATGGATACGCGTCAAGTGTATTTAACATTTTGGTATCAAATGCTAACTCGGTGGGCATATATATATATATATATATATGTCCAAAGAAATCAAAGGAAGGGCGGTTGTAGATAGAATCTTCAAACCAGAATTTATGCCAAAGATTTCTGCATTATCAGATGAGACCAGTCTCAAAAGCTAGCTCTCTTCCAACTTTCTTCTATATATACAACACCGCCTCACTCACTCACATTAATTAAGCCTTATTATATCCTTGGACAAGTTAAGATGGGTTGGTTTTTGAGTGAAACAAGGGGAGGGAAGATAGGGTGGAGAGACCAAACCCTAGGCTCCATGTCTGCACCTCCTTCGCCTCTGATGGCCTTAGTTGCCATAGTTGTTCTGTTATTGTTCCTTTCCTCTTACACAAACTACAAGTCCCAGATGCACAAAACCCAGGCTGGGTTTAATCTCTTTCTCTTGTTTTTGCCTATGCTACTCATCTTCTTGGCCCACTACATGACCAAGTATGGAAGGTTTCAGATCATGAGTCCGGCGACCAAGGAGATGGTGTTCGACGATCAATCCGGAGCCTCGCCTTGGGGGGTCGGTTTGTTCCTGGGGCTCATGCTGGTCTTGGTCTCTTATCAGCCTTACTTTCAGTCCAAGTGGCGGCCATACTGGGGTTCTTACTAGTTCATCCATCATGAACCACTCTCTGAGTTTGGGTTGTCACATAGCCTAGCAACAAGTTTTTGAGTCTACTCTAATTTTGGCTGGAATTCTAGTTCATAACACTAGTCAGTAATAAATTAATGTGCATGGAGTACGTACGTGTGTTATTCGAATTTGTACAAGTGCTTATACAGTAGTTGGTATTGGTAAAATGACCTTCCAAACTGATGGATGGCCATTTCCATGCCAACAATTTCATAAAAACGTAGGTAAAGACAAGACTACCCAGTTGATCAAATAGTACATGCCAAAAGCTAATTAACACAGTTTGAAAGATCCAAAGCCTAGAATGAATAATGGCAATTAAGCCCCAACCTCCAACATAGTACGTACCCAAATAGCAAGCAAGAGCAAGATGATCAGCAACGGAACTTCATTCATTCAAATAAAATCTGGACAGCAGCAGTTCAAAGAGAAAAAAGGGTGAAGGACTCAAGTATCAACTAAGGGAACTCCAAACTTGGTCTCCAAAGAGAAAAAAGGGGTCAAGTTACAACTAAGGGCACTCCAAGTTTGGAGTTCCCTTAGTTGATACTTGAGTCCTTCACCCCTTTTTCCCTTTGAACTGCTGCTGTCCCCCTGGTTAACAAGCAAGTTAAAGATGGTCATGAATGAGCAAAGAAAATCATTTACCAGAGTTGTAATTTCACAATTCAAATAATATTCGATCAACCTCTGACTAATACTAAAATTACCTTTGTGTTGTCCTCAACCAGAGTGGATTTTCTTAACAAATCCAGTTCCCTTGAAAGTATGGCAATCTTGTCATCCTTTTCATTTTTTGAGCGCTGCAATTTCTCCACAACGGCCACAAGAGCATTTTCCAAGCTATAGTCTGTAAAGACATAAATAAAGAGGAGAATAAATTAATCACCAGCACAACTGACCAACAAACTTAATGCACAGAAAAGCAGGTAAAGGACTCCATTAAAGCTTTGCAATTCAAATGGAGAGTTCCCAAAGGGTGAAGCTCGAGCTCAGAGCTTTGCATAAGATTAATGAGAACGTACAGCAGAATCCGATTCAACCACGCACAATGTGATTGATGTCAAGCTCTTTAGCAAGCTTCAACCCAGTTACTAAGCCCCAGGCTTGAGCCTGCAGAACCTCCCCATTCCCAATGTTCTTCATGAAACCATGACACCAGTTACCATGACAATCCCTAATAACACCTCCAACACCAATTTTCCCACTTAAGGATCTTGTACCATCCACATTAAGCTTATAATAGCCAGCAGCAGCCTTTTGCCAACTAAGAAAGCAGACACTAGAACCAGGGCTATTTCTATCTTTCTCAGTAACAGATTTCCACTCAGCAATGTATTGAATGATAGAATTGACAGTATCATTTAAAGTTCATATTAAAGTTCATAGAATGATAGATGTGTCTTTTAACTCTATTAACATTTGTGAGAAGAATGCTTCCAAATCAGTTTATCATTTGACTGACAATTAGAGATGGGAATGCATAGAATTTTTCCAACAACTTGAGGAGGAAGGCAAGCATAGAGTAAAGTAGCATCCCACTCATTTTCAATAAAAAAAATCCTGCACCAGAACTTCATGATCCACCATAAAAGTGACCACTGATCGGTCCAAAAATGCACATCTTCCCCATTACAAACTTAATGTAGTTGCTTAAATAGAATTCATACCCAACACAATTTCACAGGAATTTAACCAAACATAAATATAAATTAACCTAACAAGGGAAAGGGGAAGGAGAAAGATGATTTTTTGGCAGGAAACTCCTAAACCAAAACTAGTCGCCGAACTTGTTACCTCGTAGATTTTATCTACAAACGAATCAGCTAAGGCGACCCATCCCTCTTGCAACTTTCGGCAACAATCTCCAAGGATTTGGTGCTCTTCAGGTTCAGAGGGGCCTTCTCCACCATCCATTGCCATTAGTGAAAAACTCACACAAAAAAAGCCCTAGAATGCAGACAGAGAGCTGCAACTCATATCCCCTTCTTATGTAATGTAATGTAATGTACTCTTGTCCTCGCTATATTGAATGCCCTCTTCTTGTGCCAAGTTGTTCTCTCCTGGTCTTATTTTGGGCCTCGGGTCTGATTGATTTCGTTTGGTTTATCACTTTTATATGCTCTTTTTTTTTGGATTAAGTTTTATATGCTTTTGTTGTTACTATGTAGTATATATGACCTCAGTTTTAACAAGCCATCAACTTTTGTATGGATCTTGAAGCTCTACAGACTAAAGCTCCCATACGGCCATAACTTTTGTCTACAACTTATTGCCAAAAAAAAAATGTCTATGACATTATTGATATTATGAGAAGAAAGTTTGGAAAAATAAAAAATGACATAAAACTAAAAACAAATTCATGCTAGAGGTCGTTTCATCCACTGATATAAGGGGTTTATTCAACAACTGGTGGAATTTTAACCAAGTCATATAACAAAGTAATGGAATAGTTGAAAGGTGCTACAAAGTTGTTGCCACCATAAAATGCAAGACATATCTTGTATAGATACAAATCATGTTACATTCCAAAAGCTAAAACTGTCCGTCATCTATGACAGATCCAAAAGCTACAATCTTACAGGCCGCAAGCTAATTGAACTTGCCCTAAACCCTAAAATCAACACATATTTTACATGAGACCAGTCTCTGCCTATAAATGAAGAGGACAACACAACACAAGCCTTAGGCTTGTCTGAAGCGTTGTCCAGAACACAACACAATACAATCTACTACCCCCCTCTGGAAGACGATGTCGAACTTTTGCCTGACACAGGACGATGATTCTTCAGTTTTGGTAGTTTAAATTTGGATGAGAACAACTTTGGAGTTTCCTCAATTGTTATAACATCGTCTCCATTTCTCTTTGAACTGCTGCTCCCCTGGTCATCCAGAAACACACATATAAGAGAATGAGCTTATACACCGACAAGCATAGAAAGATTACAAGTAGCGTTCGATCTTCTAATATCCTGTGTATGCAAAAGTTTTAGCAAAACCCCATGTATGAACAACGTGTGAGTCAGTGTGCATAGTTATATCACACAAAACCGATCAACTTCAAAACATTTATAATTAAGTGCAATAAATGGTAGTTCATACATGGTAGTTTCAGTGAAAGGTTCTTTCTTCCACAGTCTAGATAAAACCGTGCCTTCAAATTTACTACCGAGTCAAAACCACCTAGCAGATGTATCACTGAGGCTACAAATTTGCAGAGAGAAATAAATAATATCCTATTTGAAAAGTAAAAGTACCATTTTGATGTCCTTAAGAGGATCAGGAAGTTGAGCAGCAGATGATTCTTTCTTGACTGTCACATTACTTCTATCCAGAGCACTATTTTTGCCTCTCAAGTTATACCTTCTAGTTCCTGCTGAACAGTGGTTCAAAACAGAAGTGGCGGAAGCACTTGCAGACTTTCTTAACAATTCCAGTTCCCTTAGAAGTTTAGAATTTTCTTCCTTCAGCTTCGTGGAATCAGTCTCCTTCTTAGCAGCTTCAGTCGTTAGCAATGCAATCTTATCATCCTTTTCTTTATTCGAGGACTGTAATTGCTCCATACTTGCAAGAAGACTCTGTACCTTTTCATTTGCCTGCTCAACTTCAGATTGTTTACTCTTTAGTCTACCAGTGTAGTCCTTTTCCAAAAGATTATACTGATTCCACACGAATTGCTTCTCTGCCAATAGTGCAGATACCTCAGTTTTCTTTTCCGAAGCAAGCTTATCATATTCCTGTTGTAAATTCCTCAGATCATCATCCAAACCTTTAGAACGCTGTTTTTCTTCAGTAAGAGTTTTACCCAACTTTGTATTGCTATCATTTCTACCTTTTCTTTTACTGTTCTCCCCGCCTACCTATAATTAATTGGGAGCTTAGAACAACATTCAGACAGAAACCAACACAAAATTGCAACAGGAATGAGGAAGCTAGTGATATTATACCTTCGAATCAGAGGACTCTTTGGCGTGTAATTCAATCCATCTTTTAAAATCTTCCAAGTCACTCTTTATATCCTCTGGACATTAAAAAAAAATCAATAAAGATGATAATCTTAACATCAAGAAATCACACACTCACAAAAAAAGTATAGTCTCCATCACATGACCTGGTTCAAATTTACCAAATAAAAAGAGATTCACTATTACCACGCAAATAATATTGAACCCTAACATAGTTCAGTTGCTTAAGTAGACATTCTTTTTTGACTTAGCCTTAGGAAACAGAATTGTAAAGAAACCAAACAAAATAGTCGAACCTTTTTGGAATTTGATGAGGGAGGCCTCTCTTTCCTTCAAGCCCAGAAGCAACTGTAATTTGGCCACCTCAACCGAACCAAACTTCTCTTGAATCATCAAATCCGCCTCCAACTACACAAGAAAACCAGAGAAATTGTCAGGGGATAATTTTAAATATGAAAACAAGTATACACATCCAAAACCCTAATTTTTCAATTTTGACGGTGAACGGGAAAAGGGGAAATCAATTACCTGGGCTATCTCATCTTGCAAGAGTCTAACACTGAAGGCCCATTTCTCGTGTTCCGTTCTGAAACGATCTGCGAGCATTTTGCGCTCTTTGGCCATCGTCTCGAGCTTTGACTGCTGCTCCTGTAACATCTGTACCATGGCGTTGAAAATGTGCTCCCAATTTTGACTTTCCGACGAGGCTTTCGAGCGTGTTTCGGTACCCATTTTTGAAAAACAACTCGCAGAAGAAGAAGAAGAAGAAGAAGTGAAAGATTGAGAAAGCAAATCAAAAGAAGACCGTTGGAGAATTGAAGAGTGTTGCGCAGAGAGCAATCAGATCAACGGTCAAAAATATCACTCTCGCATTTTAGAATTAAGAGTGAAGCGGTAGCTGTTAATAAACAACTCTGCTTTTCTACTCTTTTCTTTTTTTTGTGTGTGTGTGTGTGGGTTTTTCTTATACGGAAAACATGAAAATGGGCCAGTGAGTTTTTTGTGACTGTCGGGTTACAATAAGCCCACTATGTCCATTTTATTTTATTTTTCTATTTACTCGACTTGCACATAAGTGTAAATAATTTTTTCTGCTAAATACTTATTTATAATGAAGTTTTCCTTTGGTGAATTATTAAAAAAAAAAGGAAAAAAGAATACATAGAACTATCAAAGGGAACTATGCTATCTCGGGCAATACAAGACTAGAACAACAAGAGGTCAAAATTATGATATCCTAACGTACTTTACTTAACATGCTATCGAATCGCGGAAATTATTCTATGCACGGTCCGTGCAACATCACGTTCAATCTCAGCCGTCCAAATAAAGATCCAACGGTCCAGTTTTATTTAACTAATTCGATCATAACGGTTTACCGTTAAAAATCATGATCGTGTACACTTCAGCGTTACGTGCATGTGCACATTCCGTGCATGGAATACCTTCCGATCGAATCGATCAATCATTACGTTTTCTTCCAAGATTTGACTTTCAAAGTTCTTCAGTTTAGCTGCCCCTGCAATCCATATTGTTTCCCGAAAATGTTGCCTCACGGCTTTTAGCGAAGCGAGAGAGTTTAAAAAAAATAATAATAAAGAAGGAAGAAAAACAGGGAAGGAAGGAACCTCTTTGAATTGTAGAAACGAAAACATATATAATGAGATAATTATAATTAAAAATTTGGATTTGTTTCCAATCCAGTGTCAGCCTTTGGACTTTTGTAATTTGTATCGACTGTGACATTCGTATATCCATTGATCGGAGAAGATAATATAAAAGACAAACTGTGGGGAAAATCCCAAGCCGTTCATCGGATTTCCCGAGATAACGTACGTACCAACCTCATTCCGTCCATAATTATATATACACGTACAGCACTTCACATTTCAGAGGAGGCAGAAGTATATATATGCTGTATACCTAGGTGTGGTTTTGTCCGGTAAGCATATAGAAGTAGAGTATATATGTTAATCCATGCATGTTTATAAGATTTGCCTTAAACCTGCAGATATTTGAGGATAGAGATCGATCTGAGAAAATGTCTCCGGCGGAAAATGGGTTCTTTGACATCGGAGACTCCGATTTTCTCAAGTTGTTGGAGAGACCTATAGCTAGAACAATAAATGTGGAAAGGAAGAGATCGTTTGATGAAAGGTCATTCAGTGAACTGTCCAACATAGAACACCTCGAGTATATGTCGTCGTCTATTTTGAACACCACTACTCCTAGATCATGCTATGACTCGCATCTCATGGTCTCCGATGCTTGGGAAACCTTGAGGCGCTCTGTCGTTCACTTCCGCGGCCAACCTGTTGGGACCCTTGCTGCTGTCGACACTTCTGTCGAACAACTAAACTATGATCAGGTCGATCCTCCTCCCTGCTTTTTCTTTTTTCCTTAAATGTCTGATTCTCGGTAGCAACCCTAACAAAATTGACTGCAGGTATTTGTTAGAGACTTTGTCCCAAGCGCACTGGCCTTTTTGATGAACGGGGAAGAAGAAATTGTGAAAAACTTTCTTCTGAAAACGCTTCGCCTCCAATCATGGGAGAAAATAGTTGATGAGTTCAAGCTAGGAGCAGGGGTGATGCCAGCAAGTTTCAAAGTCGAGCACGACACTGTAAGAAAGCACGATACCATTACCGCAGATTTTGGTGAGAGTGCAATAGGAAGAGTAGCTCCTGTTGATTCTGGGTTTTGGTGGATCATATTGGTTCGTGCCTACACAAAGTCTACAGGGGACACTTCACTCGCCGAACTGCCCGAATGCCAAAACGGTATTCGCCTCATTCTGAGCCTCTGCCTCTCCGAAGGCTTCGATACTTTCCCAACTCTGCTCTGCGCTGATGGATGTTGTATGATTGATCGTAGAATGGTTAGTCCATTGAACATTTGCGTTTCAGATTGCTTTTCTAATTAAGTTAGGTTGACTAATTTTTCTATGGCGCCTACAGGGCGTGTATGGGTACCCCATTGAAATACAAGCGCTCTTCTTCATGGCTTTGAGATGTGCTTGCTATCTGCTTAAGCAAGACGATGTGGGTAAGGAATTCGTTGAGAGGATAACTGACCGCCTCCATGCTCTGAGTTTTCACATGCGGAGTTATTTCTGGCTGGACCTGAAGCAGCTCAACGATATATATCGCTACAAAACAGAGGAGTACTCTCACACAGCAGTGAACAAGTTCAATGTAATGCCAGATTCGCTTCCGGATTGGGTGTTCGATTTCATGCCAAGTCGCGGCGGTTACTTCATCGGAAATGTGAGTCCTGCGAGAATGGATTTCCGGTGGTTCTGTTTGGGTAATTGTGTGGCGATTTTGTCGTCTCTGGCAACCCCAGAGCAATCTGCAGCCATTATGGATCTTATTGAAGAACGTTGGGAAGAGCTGGTTGGAGAAATGCCATTGAAAATCTGTTATCCGACTATTGAAAGCCATGAGTATCGAATTGTTACTGGCTGTGACCCCAAGAACACCAAGTGGAGTTACCACAATGGGGGCTCTTGGCCAGGTCGGTCAACTTTCTCGTGTCTATAAAATTAACTGCTACAAATTTTATTCATAACATTACATGCTTCGGAGGAGCTTGAAGTTATATATTTCTATTGCAAATAATTTTTTTATTAAAGTACATGGTTAACTTGTGATTGCAGTGTTGTTGTGGCTGTTGACTGCGGCATGCATAAAGACTGGACGCCCTCAAATTGCGAGGCGTGCGATTGATCTAACTGAGAGCCGATTGTCAAAAGATCATTGGCCGGAGTATTATGATGGCAAGTCGGGGAGGTACATCGGAAAGCAGGCACGAAAGTTTCAAACATGGTCAATTGCAGGCTATTTGGTGGCAAAGATGATGCTGGATGACCCCTCTCATTTGGGAATGATATCACTCGAGGAAGACAAGCAAATGAAGCCCCTTATAAAAAGATCTGCTTCATGGACCTCTTAGATGTTTTGCTTGCCAATACTCTATAGAGCTTCCATTTCAAACATTTGAGCAATCACTTATTACTTTGGACATGTTAAATTTTGAAAACATAGGGAAATACTAGAACTTCCCTTTAGTATTATACTCCGTTTTTATGAAAACGAGTGTTATATGTATTTGATGGGGGATTATTTTTCTTCTACTATGTTCCGATATTATTAATAGTTAAATATTGGAAAAACAATTCACAGTGGACATCGATTATGTCCACTAATGATGACATTACGATAAAAAACATAGGAAATTAAAACTTTAATTCATTTCCAACAAAAGTATATAAATTTTAATTTTACTCTTTTCTTGTTCGATGATTAAAAAAAAAAAAAAAAAAAAGCAAAATTAGTCTTCTTTTTCAATGACCAAAAAAATGTTGTTTTTGTAAAACACGGTAACGTGTACATCATACATTATGTTGTTGGTGAAAGTGTACCTTACCTTTTGAAGGGTATTTGAGTCATTTAACACTTATTGGGGTTTGCAGAGGTGAGATTAACCAGAACCAAACAAAAACTGACCTTTCTCTCCTTCCTTTTCACACACACTGCAAATTCATCTCCTTCGGTGAAACTGTGAAGAATGCGAAAGAGATTTGGTGTCGTTCGTTGAGCAATACTACTACTACTACTACTACGATGTCAAAGAGGTATAAACCGGAGAAGATCCACGTGCCCCGAAGTCAGCCTTCATTTATGCAAATTGACGAACAAGAAGAACCCAAACACCAAAATTTTCAGGAACAACGAACATGTGAGCAACAGAAAATGACTTCTTTTCCACTCCCGGACGAACTTGCCCTCAGAATCACTTCGTCACTTCAGGTGATTTCAACGTCTTTCACTTTTTAATATTTCGATCCCCAGATATCTGTTGATGTAGTTGGGTTCTATTTTGGGAAAAAAAAAAAAAAAACAGGTGAGGGATTTGTGTGCTTTGGCTTGTTGTTCGAAGTATTGGAGGGAGCTATGTGGGTCTGATTGCCTATGGGCGTCTCTAGCACAAAAGAGATGGCCTTGTCTGGAATTCTGCGATGAGTCTACATCCGAGTCTTCTTCCACAGCAATCAAAAGACCCTCGGACAAGGTACTGTTTTCAATTTAGACTGTTCACTTCCTATATATTTCTGATATCTGCAATTTGCTGGACTAGAAAGTTGTTTTCATATTCAACTGATTGAGTTATTTGAGCTTGTGATGATACATACCTAATGAGATATTGAGATATCCATGATCCATAATTGCTTAGAAAGGAAAACCCATCATGTTTGTTGGACTGTTGGTAGTCTAAGTATATTCATTCTTATTTTGCACTAAAGATGTGGAGGCTCTTTTACATGGAGGTTCACAATGAGAAGGCTGCTGGTGTTGCTTCGGTGGTCCGATATGTGGAGGAATGCTTAACGTATGGGTCCCTTGAGGTTGGACAGTATCAGAGAGCAATTGAAGAGTTGCACGCGATGAAACTTGGATATGAGGATGTAGAAATGCTCCTTTTCAAATCAAATCTTATTGTGCAGCTTAACCTGCTTGGTCTGCACTACTGCATGAATTGGCTTAGAGTGCCGGTATATAGTCTTACCTCTCTGTCTACTCATGAATTTCAATTTGGTTTAGGAATGCTCTGTTGTTAGCCATAGGTTGAATACTGTGTCATACTTGTAGCCTTGTAGGAACTGCACTGTCCTCAAAATGGAAGATTGTGGCCATCTGTTTGTTCAAAGATAGCTAATTTACAAAAGTTACAATGTTAAATGCTACATTTTCAAAGTTAAGATGATATAAAATTCTGGTAATAGTCATAAATATCAAATTACATTATGTTTGTTGAAACATATGTATTTTCTTCCTAGCTTAGCATTTAGGTGATAGTCAGAAATATACATTATCCACTCCCATATTTGTAACTGCTTATTGTAAATACATATTGGCAGATTAAATATATTGTGAAAGCACTCAGAAGTTGGAAGATAGCTGATCGGGAAGTTTGTGTTAAATGGTTGACACTCGGCAAATGGTCCTACGGTTACGGCATCCGCATGAACGATGAATTACATGTTCGTCAGTTCAATTTGCTAGATATTGTAATTGCCAAAGAAGAAGAGGTCCTCGCGGTGCTTTATCGAGGTGCTGTTCACGAGGTACTACGCGTTCAGATCACTGCTGTTAATCCCCCCAGTACACCTTTATCTTCTCAGATCATATTCTGAAAGGGTTAGCAGATCTTGACATGTTTTGCTGTACATGATGTGTATAATCATCTTTTTGGTACACGCTTTCACCAAAAAACCTACGTTTGCCTGATGCCAAGAATTTGAAAATGGACCCGATGTGTGTGGATCCTTTGTTCTGATTGTAGTCACTTCTGTGTTGATTTTGATTTTGGCTTATGATTTGCTCGCTGAACATTTCGCTTACCATAGTGAGAAAGTAAGTGTTGTTCTCTGCCCTGAAAAAGTTCGAACATTTCTGTTTGGTCGACTAGTTTGTATATAAAAGCCATGAAAAAGTTGGAATGGTAACTTGGAATAATTTTTACCTTCTGGTGCTTTTGTACCAGACGTACCAGTAAATCCAAAAGCTTCGCAAGTGTTTTCCGAAGGACGCTGATCAAGTACATGTGGGATAGTCTATGAAGGACACTTACGTTGTGGTGCAACTGACGTGGCGTGATATTATTGGGGGAGTGACATAATAGTAGAGGCGGATCTCCTCTTTTAGGAACCAGCTACAGATCATGCCAAAGCCTTATAATGTACGACGCTGAATGTCTGATCTGTTAATCAATGGTGAAGATATAGTTTCTTTCCGCGTCTCAATCCCGTGGGCAGTGGTTGTTGATCAGCCGATCCGGTAGTTTAACTGTTCAATAACCCACGCACATTCTTCTTCTTCTTCTTCTTCTTCTTCTTTCCAAGACTGACTGTAAGTAAGTAATAGCTGAAACTTGAAATGAAGGGAGGCAAGGGGCCAACCCACGCGGTCGCGACATGGGTTCGGCGACAGCCACCGAAGATCAAGGCGTTTTTGGCGGTGGTGTCGGGAATGGCGGCGTTGGTGCTCCTGCGGATGATCATACACGATCACGACAACCTCTTTGTGGCTGCCGAGGCTGTCCACTCCCTCGGAATCTCCGTCCTCATCTACAAACTCATGAAAGAGAAGACTTGTGCCGGTAATCCCCAAATCCCGTGTCTAAAGTCAAAATTCCGTTCAGATTTCTCTGCATTTGTGTTAATTTAGGTTACGAATTTGGTCGGTTTGCAGGAATTTCGCTTAAGTCGCAGGAACTAACAGCTCTGTTTCTAGCTGTTAGGCTGTATTGTAGTTTGGTCATGGAATATGACATACACACAATACTTGATACAGCTACATTGGTCACCACGCTTTGGGTTATTTATATGATTCGGTTTAAACTCCGGTCTAGCTATATGGATGACAAAGACAACTTTGCAATCTACTATGTGGTTAGTCCTTTTTAATTTCCTTTCATATTATGTAATAGTGAATCTACTGCTGTATTGTATTGATTTGAATTTTTAGTGGAGTATGCACTAGTACTTTTGGGTATTTCACTAGGCTTTCAAGTATGTTAAGTCACTAGGGTAACACCCTTTTAAGTATCTAGTAGTGAATTGGACAGTTTGCTTAATTAGGATAATTTCTATTACGTGTATGGACAACGTTATTGAAAAACAAGGCTTCATCATCTGATCAAAGCTGAGAATGTAGTTGCACGGGTGAGAGCATTTGGTAGATTTGTTCGTTGTACATTTGTGGGGGTGTAAAAATGTTGAAAAGTATTCTTAAGATGCCTTTTGTCAAGTTATTTTTTATCCTTATATTGGTGATCCTCATTTTGATCAATATAAGATCAGTCATCTATTTCACCATTCTCCCTCATACTGCAGGTTTCTGATTTTTAGTAAATTATTTGTGTCAAGTAATGGAAGACTGAAATGGAGTTTTATGTATCAATTGTGTTTTCTGTGCTTTTCCTTTTTCATTGTTTCATTGATTTCTTACCTTGATGTAGGTGATTCCGTGTTCTTTGTTATCCTTAGCCATTCATCCCACGACACATCATTTTATTGTGAACAGAATCGGCTGGGCTTTCTGTGTTTATCTTGAAGCCGTATCAGTGCTACCTCAGCTTCGAGTCATGCAGAACACAAAGGTATGACACAAAGACCTGCATGCTTGTTATTTTGTATCTGAATGGTTGATTCCTTCTTCTCAGTGATATTACTTAACAACAAAGGAGATTTGACAGTTGTATGATCTTTTGCACTGTTATTTGTCCATCTCATCCCTTTTCTTTTACAATCTCAATAATTTCAGATTGTTGAACCATTTACGGCACATTATGTTTTTGCCCTGGGAGTTGCACGGTTCTTGAGTTGTGCACATTGGGTTCTCCAGGTTTGTCTAGGCAGCTTAAAACTCCTCTACAATTGATGTCTGATAATCTTTTTGCCTTGTACTTCGGAAGAAATTAAGCGGTATGAATTAACTATGCAACAAGCTAACATGGAATGAACTAACTTTGCAACAACCTAACGCAGTATGAACTAACTTTGCAACAAGCTATTATATGTGCCTCTTATTCTCTGTTTTTTGAAGTGACATTGATACATGAACTTCCAACAACAGATTTATGCTCATTTTCGTAGCAAATAAAATTGCATGGACTCTCATTGGTTTTTATCTCCATTTGCAAAGTATTGTCACTCAGACGCATTACTGTTGTTATCTTGCTTGTTTTTGCCTTGTATGATATGCTATAAGCTAGAGGGTTCTCGACTCTCTCTGATACTTGCTTTGGGGAAGGTTGACCGAAGCCAATAGTCATTACTATTCAATGAAACTCGAATTTATAGGTTTTTAAGATTATTGCATTTGACGAGGTTGACTGTTCTAAATTTTCTTTTGCATTAACAATAACTTAGCTTTATACAAGCATATAACCAGTGCCTTGGGTGTTCTTTTGTTTATAGATTTTTCCCACTCTGACCTCATTCTGATATTAATATGTGCCTAATATTATCACTTCTGCCTTATTGGGACAGCTATTGGATTCTCGAGGACAGTTACTGACAACTCTAGGTTATGGGTTGTGGCCCGGTATGGTTCTTCTCTCAGAAATTGTCCAGACCTTCATACTAGCAGATTTTTGCTACTACTATGTCAAAAGGTGAGTAGTTATTCCTGTTTCACATTCCAAATGAGATTGTATTGAACTCTTGATTTTATCCTCCCAAGAGTTGCTGGCAACTGCGATCTCTCTTATATTTTGGTCATGAGCTATATCTCAAATGAATGCTATGTTGGTTGCAGTGCTGTTGATGGGCAACTTGTTCTACGCCTACCCTCTGGAGTGGTCTAAGTTTAAGCGGTTCAGCGTGCAAGATCAACAAACTGCATCCACTCAACTCAAAATTTGGGCATGTGGTTACCTGCTCTTTTAAATCTTTTTCTGGCGCGGCTATTAAGACAATGGTGGAGAGTTGTAGGGAGTGAACTGTAAAGCAAGGGATGTTTTCTCACTGGTCAGATTTACAATGTAGTCATTAGCGTATACACTCAAGGTTTAGATCATTTCGTAGCATAGACTCTCAGTGATTCTGCATTCAGTTTCGAAGTGTTGCAAGAAATATCAGTTAATGATAGTCTCTCTATACCTTTTGCTTGTTAAAACTCAAAAGACATCCAACTTGTTCGAATGGAAAAGTGTAGGGTATATGGAAACGTAATACAACATTTGAGCATACTCGTGAAACATAAAAACCCTCAATATTATCTCTAATTTTCTTGTTGGATTCATGCTCAAGAAAACTACAGGTAGAGAGGAAGGAACAGGACAAGTGAAACAAGTAATCTTCTATATTTTGGTCATGAGCTGTTTCTCAAATCTTGAGTTTTTGAATGTTTACCAAGATTTGCCCTCCCAAACTATATTAGCCAATATATAAATTTAAATAAAGTAAGGCCAAAACAATAAATAACATAATAAAGAAAATTAAAACCATATTTATGAAGACCCCACACCAACTTGCCCATTTGCCTATTTATTATTATTATTATATATATTTTTTTATTTTTTTATTTTTTTTATTACAAAACCGAACAACAAGTAATGCGAAAAAATTAAATAAACGATAACGTTTTTTTCACGCACGAACGCCGCCTTCCACACGCGCAAAACGCATGTAGGAAGGCTAGTCACAGAATAAAGCAAATGTCTTGGCTTGTACAGATGCAACGCACCTTACACCGTTGTTTAGATCATTCTCCTTGCCATACCCATTTTGTTTCCGAGTTCAACCTCAAGTCTTCGATGTGTAAAGTTTTGTGGCTGTTGTTTACTTTTTCTTGTTTTGTTTATTTCCTTGAAGGTTGCTGCCTCGTTTGTCCTACTTTCAGCATTGTGTTGTTCTTTTTGGCTAGATTAGGCTCGCCCATGTTTGATAATAAAAAAATAAAAGGGTTTTTTTTTTTATGAGGAAAAAAAAAAAGTTGACTCCCTTAGTTATTTAACAAATATCTAATTCCTTTTCTAAATTCATGTGGCTGGCAATGTACAATGTTCACCTGTTTTTGTCCCCAACCAACATAAAGGGAAAAAAGGGGAAACAGAAAAGGAAACAATGGTTTGGGAAATTAATATATGGGTGTGGTTTCCCGTTTCCTGGCATGGCATGCATGACACTTAAACATCACAAAAAGTGTGATTAGTAATTCATTGGCTTCATTATCAATAATCATATACCATTCGGAGCATCTTCTGTTCACAACCAGAGTGATCTTACCGTTGATTAATTTAAATTAATTATTATTTTTTATTTAAATTAATCAACGACTGAAATAAACCAAGATAAATAGAAGAATTTTCGTCCACCATTAAGCTTCCAAATATTTAACCTTTTTTTTTTGGTCTGATCCAAAGATTTAACATTAATAGTGTGCTGCTACCTAGTCGGCAGCCTCCTAGGTAGGGCTATATATAGGATAGGAATCTAGGATGTTGCCAAATTGGGATTTTGGCGTTTGGTTTAAAATGAGAGGAATAATACAGCTGTTGAAGTTGAACGTACAACAACTTCATTAGCACGTAACTTACTACCTCCAGCTGTGATGAGTTCCTTTCATGAGTGTTGAGAGTGAGATTCTACAAAGGAAAGCAGATCGAGTAGCCATCATCACCTTCTTATATATATCGATATTATCTTCAAATTTCTCCATATATTCTTGGATATTTTGGTCATTGATCAAAGCCAAGCCATCGTAAAAAGCTTTATGATTGGGTCCTAGACACTAATAATGCATCAGAGTACGGATTACAGTATTAATTAAGTAACAAAGTGATGGGCAGTGAGATAGGAATCCAAAATATTTAGGTCATGACAAAGAAAGAAAGGTGTGTTTGACTAAGCCAGCCTGGCATATATATATATATGCATGGCACAGTACGTGATTAAATTGATCGATGAAGCTTTTACCATTTCTGGCCTTTAATTTGATACTAAAACAAGCACTGGCCTGCCCAAACGTACAACAAATTAACAGTCCATATATATGATCCAGAGATCAAATCAGTGTTAATTTAATTAGGTCGAAATTGGTTTAATATATATATATAAACTTAATTGTCCATTAATCTCAGCCACTTGATCGTAAAGCAATACAGCTGTCCACTGCATGCATGCACCAAAGATTTTGTTTCGATCTCCTTCAGTAGGATATTCGTCTACTGATTTTTGTTTTTGTGATGCAAGCTAGTATTCATCAACGAATTTGCGTACGCTTCCTTAATTCCTAATGAAAATAGAAATTGAGGAATTGATTGCTTGCCAATAAATTGGTAACCAGCTAAGCAGAAAACTAATCTCACTAGCTAACTAATTATTTGTTTATGCAACTAGCTAGTTGTAATTCTATCTTTGTTTTGATTGGTCTGGTTGACCCTGAAAATACAATCAGTCAAACTTAATTAGCAGAAGATCGAGAAGAGGGAATTAATACGAACATATACAGTTAAGCTGCTTAGGTCCTTAATTAGGAAGTTAACTAGCTATATATATATATATATATGATGGATATGATTAAGATGGATGTGGATAACCATGAATGATCGAGCTTCTTTGAGGTAGCAGGTAGCTAATTAAAGGCTCCTTAAGCCACTTGACGACACAAAACAATAGAAAACAAAATTCCCAAAAAAAAAAAAGCAAAAGAAAACAAAAGAGATAGCTGGCTGGCTAAATGATTCCAAAAGCTTTAGCTTTACTAGCTTCCACTGCAGCCTAGCTGATCCATATATTTTGTTTATTAATTAATTAATTAACCATGGTCATCCAGAATGTCCCGTCCTCGCATGCGCCTACCGACCTAACCCACACTTGCTTATCTGCAGCCCCTATAAATAGGGATGACATGCATCTCATATTACACACCGAGTTTAAACCAATTGTAGTGCTCGATTAGGTTTGAGACCAATTAAGTTAACAAAAAAAAAAAAAAAAAAAAAAAAAAAAATATATATATATATATATATATAATCAAAGGCTTTAGCGATCAATGGCCATCAACTTCAGGGTTGTGATTGTTTCACTTGTTTTCATGATGATGATTTCCCTTGTTGTTGAAGCACATCTCGATCTCTCCTCTGTGGAAAGGGCACAGACTTCTCTCCTTGAAAAAACAGGTATATATCTTGATCTCGATCTCCCAGTAAAGTGGTATATTAATTAACATATATATATATGCATGTGGGTGTGCAGACTGCGGTGGCGCGTGCACTGCAAGGTGTCGCTTGTCGTCTCGGCCTCGGCTGTGCAAGAGGGCATGCGGGACATGCTGCCAGCGTTGCAGCTGTGTCCCTCCGGGCACCGCTGGCAACTACGACGTCTGCCCCTGCTACGCCACCCTCACCACCCACGGCGGCAAACGCAAGTGTCCTTAAATTCCAACCATATATATGCCAAGTTGCCCGTGCCCGATGGATTTAATTAAGGTGTCCGTACGTACCTTCACATAAATAAAATGCATGCTTTAATATTCAAATAAAAAGAAAGAACATTATGTCACTGCCCTCGAGTTTTCTCTGTAGCTTAGTTGGCGGTTTTCTTTGGGTCTTTGTACCCCATGAAACCCAAAAAAGAATTATGTCACTAGGTTGCTAAATTGTGTGATTAAGGAACTACCCACGTACGCATATGTAAATTCTGCTGCTATTGTTAGTGATGAAGATGAAGTGACATGAACAGTGAAATATGTTTTGACAAGTTTACAACCTACTTCCTCCGAATGGCCGTGTTTGTTGAATTGGACTCAAAAGAAACAAAAATCGGAGCCCAATATATTGAGCCCATTTTGCTAGACCTTCAAATAAATTATAATTATTCCGTAGCTTAATATGACAATAAATTACACGAGGACTGAAACAGTCTAGTGGAGACTGGAGAATGAAAACCTAAAATTGATGGTGCAACGCACATAATAATTTCCAGTAAAAACAGCCGTTGCATTGCCTACTTCTTATGCTTGTTACCAAAAAAAAAATTACAATAAATGTTTGTGAAAGTGTAAACTTGGAAATATTGTATTGACAATTTAGACATGACCACTTATAAGCAATTAACATAAGGTGTTGGATTGTTTCTAAAAAATATCTTTGATGGGGTGTGTTACACTAATCTCTCATTACTTTAATGACCTTGTGAATAAATAGTACCACTATTTTTCTCCAAACACGTACTTCTAAACACTACTGAGGCTCAACTTCTATTCCTAGCTTGTATCCCTTGAAGACTCTATGGACAAGATGATGGTCAGGGGCTCAGGGCTCTAGTTGCATGTTCAACTTCTCGTCATCTAACTCGCTGCGCATTATTTTTCTCATAACCCTTGCTGATACCAAGGTTAAACATTTTTACTCCCCAATTCTTTCTATTTTTTTTTTCTGTTCTCAACACTAATCCAAGAGAACAACAATGTGTGAGGTGACCACACCTCCGGTTGAAGCTCCTCTTTCTCCAAAATTAGGTATATGATATATTTATTCGTGACTTGAGCTGCATTAACTATTTGTGCTACTCTTTATTTGTGTTAGTGTTACTAACGTACTAACTAACTTACATGATGGGCGCTTAGATTGTGATGGAGCATGTAATGAAGGTGCGGATTATCGTCAAGGCTACATGAATGCAAGAGGTCATGTGAGACGTGTTGTAATAGATGCAGTTGTGTCCCACCTGGCACATCCGGTCACTATGAAATCTGTCCTTGCTACAGCAATATGACCACTCATGGTGGCAAGCGCAAATGCCCTTAAATTTAAGTTTTTATACTCACCGTTGTTCTCATCATCTTTATAGTCACTTTTATCTATTTAGAAATGATTTTTATCACAAATGGTCACTCACTTTTCACTCATTCGACACTTTAATCACTTATTTTTGCAAAATATTACTTTGGTCACTCACTTTATACCCTTTTATACACTTTGGTCACTCAATCAGCTTTTTCATTAAAAAAACACCATGTGAGTGGCCACGTGCAGGGTCAGTTTCGTCCTTTCAACCCCACTTGAGTGACCAAAGTGTATGAGAGGGTATAAAGTGAGTGACCAAAGTGATATTTTGCAAAAGTGAGTGACTAAAGTGTCGAATTGGTGAAAGGTGAGTGATCATTTGTGATTTTTTCCCATTTAGAAATAAAAATCCAACTGTTTTTCTTTTTTTAGAAGAATCATCTCTGTGTCTTGATCACATCTTTACCCATCTTTCATTTCATTTCATTGTATTTTTTGAATGGATCAGTCTTTCTTAATTTCTAGTTCTTCTTTATATTTTTCTGTAACTCACTTGCTCAGCATACAATTAAGAAAAAAGAACATTGTACACCAAAAAATAAGAACATTGCACACCAAATCAAAGTCTTTGGCCCAATACATGAAAAGGCCCATTGACCCAAGCAGTTGAACGCTAATTGGTGGATTTTGAGTAGGTTTTTTTTTTTTTTTTTTGAGAATGATGAGTAGATTTTTAAAGAAATAAAACTTACCACCCTTTTCCACTTTCCATAAGTTGGAAGAAATTTCCTTGCTATAATTACTTTGATAAAAAAAAAACTGTGTTACTTTGATCCCGAGTCCCAAGTCCCAACAGAGTGAACAAACAGTGCTGCAAGTCATAAATGGCACAACCGCCTTAAAGGGCATAATGGTCTTAACTTATTACGTCAGCCAGTGCTGTTTCAATAATTTCACTGGAAAAGAATCAACTGACTCTCACTCACTCACGCAACAGGCATGACTCTCTCTCTCTCGTCTCTCTGCCACGCCGAGTTTGCAGAGAATATAACCCCCCCAAATTATTGTATCTGTACGTATTGTTTATATGAGTATGATCCCACATAAAAATCGCCGGTATATCCAACCAATTAATCGCCGAGTTGCCACGGTAGCTCCCTTTCTTTCCTCGTGACACGCAAATCTCTTCGCACATTTCAGTGTCACTCAACAGTCAGTAACTGCCTCACTCCACTAGACGCTACGAATCGGCGCGTGGACTAAGCAAAGTCTAATCCTCCCACGTGCGTGCTTCCCAGACCAGCGTGAAAGCATCGCTTTCCTCTCGATCCATACATCAAAGGAAATAGTGCAAAACAGTACACGTTAGTATATTTCTGGGTTACAAGTCGCCGGACGGTTCAGACTAAAACAACAACCTATCAGTACAGGAAGCTTGCCACGTGGCTAATCAGCAACCGTCGATTAAAAGTATCAGCACACAGTGCATGTGTGTTGCTTATCCATTTTGATCAGACGGCCAAGTGCGACCGGAACCAAGTCGGACAGACTGTGGGCGTTGTCTGATGTGGATGCCACGAGGGATCAGTTTGTCCGATATTGGTATGCAGATCCAACGGCTGTGAGAGAAACTAGAGCGTAAGCCGTCGATCGTGGAATGACGTGACGAGGGAGAAAGAGAGAGAGAGAGAGAGAGAGAGAGAGCATTTAAACGCGATTTTACGGAGCACAGGCTTCGGTTTTTCCGTCTTTCGCGAGCGTCTCGCTTTTCTGCGTCTTCTTAATTTGATAGAGATAGACGATAGAGAGAGAAAGAGAGGTTGAGTTGCAGGCACTGAGAGTTATTTCGCGAATCCATCTCTGAAAAATTTAATTACTAGTTTTTCCGAAATTGAAACCTTCAACGTTTCGAAGCTCAGCCTTAACTCACTTTCAATTTCTTCATAGGTATACCATACCATACTTGCATTAATGTCTTCCTTCAAATTTGTTTTCGAGTATTTATGATCTTGAAGATTAGTGATGGATTTGAGTGGAAGCTAAGAGGGATGGAAATTTGGGTTTGGTGAATTGAATTCTACGAGATTCAAAGCATTAATTTTCTTCCTTTGAAATTTCGATGAATGCGATCCATTCCACATTATATCACGGGTGTCGTCTCAGAGCCTTTTTCCTTTTTTTTCTCTTTCCCCTTTACATTGTGAGTCTGTGACTGAGATTATCGTTTTCCATTGTACATTTTTGTTTCTGTTTTTATTTATTTTCTAGTTTTACAGAGAGCGAGTGAGAGAGAGAGAGTCACACTATTTACGCTTTATTTGGTGATCAAAGTTGCAACCGGAACCTGATTCCATTTCATCTTTAAAGGCTTTTGCTTTTGTCTTGTTCGTCTCTCGCTCCGGTTTCTCTTCTGTACGTCTCCGACTCCGAGTCTAAACGCACTCTGTCACAGAAACGGAGAGATATCCGGCAACAAAATTGAATTTTCTCTTTCTTTGGAAAAACAAAACCCAAACCCACTTTTTTCGGTTTTCTTTCAGGCGACCTTTTCGGTAAATAACTACTACTAGACCCAAAAAGAAAAACGAACAACTCTCTCTCTCTCTCTACACGTTGTTCTCATTTCACTTTCTTCAGCACCTTTTGCATCTGGTAATTTTGCTTATTTCTGTGTTTGATTGAAGAGCGATCCGGGTTCGATTGAGCTTGAGGTCGATTCTGAGCCGTCTGCAAATGTTAGAATCATTTGCAAATGGACAAGCTTGCTCGAGACGTGAGACGTGGAGCCATTCGGTTTAAGCAATCTTCTGGACACAGGCCCTTGGCTGGTAATTTCAACGTCTTTTTTATTGTCCAATTCAGAAATTCTGAGGATTTTTCCTTTTGGAATTTTCTCTGCAGAGAAAACAAAAGCTCTTATGGCACTTGTCGTTATCTGTGTACTCTTCTTTCGTTTCTGATAAGAGGTCACCGTTTCTGTGTGTCTGGATTTTGAAGGTTTTGATGGTGGCGACTTGGAGAAATCCAAGAAAGAAAGGATTAGGAAATTGAGTGCTATTGGTGGAGGAGCGACTTCGAGCTTACAAGAGGACTGCGAAATGGGTTGTGTTGTGTCTGACAGAGAAGATGAGCTTCCCAGTAAGAGACTTAAGCTACCCAGAAAGGTTGGTTACTGTGTTGATTGATCACACAAGTTCATGTTGTTTTATTATGATTCCTCTTTTTTTCTTACAACAAAAACGAAATTTCCTTCCAGTTTTTGGATGCCTGCAATGGTGGTGTTCATTATGCCTCTGTTCCGCGGAAACTACGGTCAGGTATGTGTGTTTTTACTTTCAAAATGGGACTTTTTCGTTTTTTTCTTCGTTAATGAATTCAATTCTTCTTCTTTTTTTTGGTTAATTTATTTTCGTTTAATTAATTGGAATTTTAATTTGGTGGTGATTCTGGTTTTGTTTTGTTTTGGTTTAATTCTGGATTAGAAGCGAAGCAAAACTTAACCTTTTGCTTTTTCTTTCTTTTT